>CM057459.1:158247500-159477500 GCA_016271365.2 Neoceratodus forsteri
TATCCCTACACCCCCTGCACTGGGCCTTACCTTGCACTTGAAACTATGTTATGCCTATGTAAACATGCAATGCCTTGTAAGTTGCAGACTGTATCTAGCACTGTTTATGTCTGTAACATGTTGAGTTGTCATCAGTAGTTTTGTCTTGATGGGACACCACTGTAAACAAACCCTGTTCATTGATTTTTATTTTGAATGAAATTTAATTGAATTGAAACTACCGCAGTCCTATAATACTGGGAAACGATCCTTAGTTCCACTCATGGAGACAGCGAGGCCTGTCTGCACTGAACCACACAACATTTTGACGCAAGCAAATCTTGGTCATAACCACTTGGAGATATACTTTGTTTTTGTTTCATATTGATTTTTACCCCCTGCCATCACCCCGAGGATATACCCTGTATATCGGGTGTGGAGGACTCTATAGAACCTTCACCCAGGACCCCATTCCACTAAGATGCTGGTAGGAGAGCAGGATGAATTGAGACCCAGCCCTCCCGATTTCTAGCCTGGCCCTTTAAAGGCCTTATGCACTGGCTGTATGGATGCTTGGAAATCCCTGCAGGGGAAGGGCACAGATGAGCCTCACCTGGGAGGCATAAAAAAGAAACCAGACAGAACAAGGAAGAGGATCTGGGGGCTTAGAGAGCAGGATTGCTCTGAACCAGAGTGATGAATCAAGCTAAAAGTTGTGCTTGTATTTACTCTGCCAAAGTAAGCTGCTTTGAAGCCTTGTTTTGTGCTGAAGTAAACCAACTTTTTGTTTCATTGAACTTTGCCATTTTTTTTTTCTGAGTGATCACCCCCAGAATCTTGTCTCACTACAAAACTGTTACACAGGGACATACCCTGTTCAGGCAGTTCACCATCATATGGACAGCAGGGGATTTCTCTTCCCAAACTTTTCCGTCAGTCCTCCCCTGGCATGCACTATGCCTTACAGTCTCGATGATGCAGCATAGCTCCTGCAGAAGGAGCAAGGTCTCTGGCTTGTCAGTAGCGGTTGCTGCCTGCCTGTTACGTGTACCTTCATTTAGTACCATTATTGTATAATGCTCTGATCTCTGTGTTCTGTTGTCACCATTGTATGTTGGAATACTGCATTTGATATTGTATTTCTTTGTTTATTGTTGTGCCACCTTGCCTTCCTGCAACCTTGAAATGTCCTGTGTTATTTTGTAATACAGCTGTCTTCATTGCTTTGCTTCGTAGCTCTTTGGGGGTGTACCTGAGAATAGGCATTGTAATTGTCCAGTGTTCTTATCTGGTCAATAAAAAGTAAAGAAAGAAACAACCCGCTGCCAGCACTCCCTGGCTGAGGCACACTGCCCCCGGATGCGGAGACTGGAGTACGCTTCCAAACTCCGGACGTCTGCATGGCAGCACATTTTGCCACCACTGGACCATGGGGGTGGCCAGAAGACACAGACTGTTTAAAGTTTTGTACAACTGCAGTAGTTTGGGGCCTGCTTTGCACAAATAATGTTTTATAGCACTAGCAAAAATCTCTGAGTGGTCTGTGTAAGATGCTTCTGGAGGCCTTATGGCTTCAGGTGTGCAGTGGAGTGGGGAGGATCAGTGCTATGTTTGATTGTAATAGTTATTTCATGTCAGGGTTCCGATGGAAAACTCAGTGTATTATGTTGATGTGTAGCTACTGTCTGATAGAAACATAGACAGAGACAATGACGGTAGAAAAAGACAAAGGTCCGTCTAGTCTGCCTGGAGTTCCCTATCTGCTCTGGAACCTATCTTCATATAGAGTTTTATCCCTCCTAGCCTCCCCCAACTGCCACCAACCTGAGCAAAAAACAAGCCTTTCAGTCTGTCCCAGCTGTAAGGAAGTTAATTTGCATGTGCAATTTGCATATGCTTTACTAATGTGCATGCACTAACCTATATATATATATATATATATATATATATATATAAACCCTTGCTTGGTGGGCAGAAGCCCATGTTTTCTGCAGTTGTTTCAAGTGTGTGGTTCATATAGTAAGCTTACCAGCTCACTTCACGTTGGTGTCTGGGTGATTATTACATGGCATCAGAATGGACCGCCTGCAGCCTCCCACCACTCTCAATTTACATGGAAATGCATCTGAAAACTGGAGATTTAAGTAGCAATTTGAAATGTTCTCAGTTGCAGTGGACTCGCTGAAAATCCCAGAAAATCCAGGCCATTACTTTCTTGCACGTGGCAGGCCCTGATGCATTAGAGGTGTTCAGTACTTTTGTTTGGGGAAATGAGTGAAAGAAGGGTCAGCTGAATAAAATTATGGGACGATCTGAGAGGTATTGTAACCCAAGAAAGAATGTGACTTATGAAAGACATTTGTTCAATGCGAGGAAGCAGAATCTGGGTGAGTCCATTGATTCACATGTAACTGAACTGAAGCTAAGGGCTAAATCTTGTGAATTTGGAGATTTAACTGAATCGTTGATCAGAGACAGAATTGTATGCAGCATACAGAGTGAGCATGTGGGATGCAGACTGTTGAGAAAAGAGAACATAATATTAGATGATGCCATAGATATGTGCAGGGCCACTGAACGGAATTAAATTCTGGTAAAACGCTTAAGTGGGAATACTCAGGATGAAAGCGCAGTGCAAGTAGCAGTTGTACAGGAAGAAAGAGTCAAAGCAAGTGCCAATGTGAGCAAGGGGAGTTATACACCTCAAGCAAATAAAGTCAAATGTGAAAAGTGTGGTCGTGAGCATGAGATAAATAAATGCCCAGCATGTGGACAGTTTTATAGATTGTGCCACAGAAAAATAACTTTGCGAGGGTGTGTCATGTGGGCAAACGCAGTGAGATCCATGTTGTTAGAGAGGATGTTCAGGAGAATGAAAGTACTTTCAGCATTGAAACTATGACTACCTATAAGCCAGAGACTGATTGGAAAGTAAATCTGAGAATAAATGGGGAAAATGGTGACGTTGAAGTTAGACACAGGAGCACAGTGAAATGGGATGCCTTTTCAGATGTATAAGACACTGTCTGGAGAAGCTATTCAAAGGTCATCAGCTAGACTGATTTCCTATTCCGGGCATAAACTGGATGTAAAAGGCAAAGTGATGTTGCTAACATGTTTTAAGCAAAAGTATTACCTGCTGCCATTTCAAGTGGTTAATGCAAATGTGACCCCAGTGTTGGGCCTGTCTACTTGCTTGGAAATGAAGCTTATAAACAGGGCCCCTAGTGCTCTGCGGCAGAATTTTCTGATTTCTGCGGCAGGGCTCCTAGGCTTCTGCAGCAGCATTTTCTGATTTCTGAGGCATGATTTATTCATTTCTGTGGCAGAATGCAGTCCTACCATTGGCTAAAATATGATGTGATATCATAGATGACATCACCTGCCAAGCATAGAGGAGGGGCTTCAGGATAAACAAGATGGATACGGGAGCCTGGCACTATGGAAAAACTGTATATTTGAATGAAAATTCGCCAAAAACAATGAATTCTGCGGCACTATATCAATTCTGCGGGAAGTGCAAATTCTGTGGAAAATTCCACAACTGCAGAATTGCAGAACTCCAGGGGCCTTGCTTATAAAGAAGCTATTTTCAGTAGATGCTGCAAATGGAAGTGCAGGAGAAACCACAGAAGGAATACTGGCTGAATTTGCTGATGTATTTGAGGAATTGGGATGCTTAGAAGGTGAATACCACATTAAAATAGATAAAACAGTCAGCCCTGTGATCCACCCCCCTAAGAAAATACCTTTCGCATTACAAGATAAAGTGAAAACTGAGCGAGGGAACATGGAAACATTGGGGGTTATTGAGAAGGTGGGAAAACCCACGAGCTGGGTCAACTCAATGGTGGTTGTAGAAAAAACAAGCAAAGTATGAATTTGTATAGATCCCAGAGATCTTAACAGAGCAATTAAAAGGGAACATTACTCGATGAAAACAGCTGAAGAGGTTGCAGCCAAGCTAGGAGGGGCCAAAGTATTCACAGTATTAGCTGCTGGGCATGCCTTCTGACAGATTAAACTGGATGGTCCTAGCTTTCTAGTGACTTTTAATACACCTTTTGGGAGGTACAAGTTCAAGCGCCTCCCCTTTGGGATTTGCTCAGCACCAGAAGTCTTCCAAAAGAAAATTTCACACATTTTTGAAGGGCTTGAGGGCACAGAGGTTACTATGGATGACATCCTAATATGGGGAGCTAATGTACAATGAGAGGTTACGGCAGGTTCTACAGAGAGCCAGAGATAAGCATTTGTCTCTAAATCTAAAGAAATCCCAAATCAAAATGTCAGAGGTCCAATATATCGGACACAAGTTAAGTGGCAACAGGCTGTTGGCAGACCCTGAGAAAATTAAAGCAATTACCCAGATCCCTGTTCCCCAAAATAAGACTGACTTACAGAGATTTATGGGCATGGTAAAGTACCTGGCAAAATTTGTTCCAAACCTTTCAACTGTAAATAAGCCATTGAGAGAGTTACTAGAGAAAGAAACAGCATGGCACTTGGAGGAGTGCCACCAACAGGCCTTCCAAGAACTGAAAACAGTTGTTACTAACCCCCAGTGCTGGCCTACTATGATCTAAGGAAACCTGTTGAATTATCTGTTGATGCATCCTCTGAAGGGCTGGGTGCCTGTCTGCTTCAGGAAGGCAGGCCTGTTGCTTTTGCTTCCAGATCACTTAATAAAGCTGAGAGAAATTATGCACAAATTGAGAAGGAAACGCTAGCTATTGTGTTTGGTTGTTTAAAGTTCCACCAATATATTTGTGGCAGACCCCGGGTCCATATTGGATCAGACCACAAGCCCCTAAAAAGTGTTTTCAAAAAACCACTGGCCGCAGCCCCACCGAGATTTCAATGCATGATGCTAAAACTGCAAAGGTATGATTTTACAAGTACAGTACAAAGCAGGCAAAGAACTTCATATAGCAGATGCCCTGAGTAGGGCTGTGGGAGAAAATTCTGTGCCAGAAACTGAATTAGACAAATATGAGATTCACGCAGTGGACAATATGCCAATCAGTGATGAAAAACTGAAATAGTTTCAGTGAGAGATGGATAATGATTCAGCACTTGTCAAGTTGAGAGACACTGTTTTGAATGGGTGGCTGCAGGAGAAAACATCAGTGCACCCCAAGATAAGGCAGTACTGGCAGTTCAGAGATGAAATCTCGATAGAAAATTGACTTTTGCTGAAAGGGGAGAGACTGATAGTCCCCCATGTCACTGTTAACCAGATTACACAGCAGCTACTTAGGTATTGAAAAATGTAAGTGCAGGGCCAGAGATCTTTTGTTCTGGCCGTGGATGAACAGTCAGATTAGTGACATGGTGGCCAAGTGTGGTATTTACCACCAATTCAGGAAAGCACAAGCTAGAGAACCGATGCAGCCACATGAGATACC
Organism: Neoceratodus forsteri; assembly: GCA_016271365.2. NCBI lineage: Eukaryota > Metazoa > Chordata > Ceratodontiformes > Ceratodontidae > Neoceratodus > Neoceratodus forsteri. The sequence continues at coordinate 158,252,888 of CM057459.1, forward strand.
AGACAGACCTTGGCAAATGGTTGGGGCTTACCTATTAGAATTTGAAAGGGAAAATTATCTGGCAATGGTCGATTACTACTCCAAATACATTGAGATATCCAAGTTACAAAATACAACAAGCGAAATGGTGATTGACCATATGAAATCACAATGTGTAAGACATGGTACTCCAGAAATACTTGTAACAGATAGCAGCCCACAGTTTGCCTGCATTGAATTCAGAGACTTTCAACAAAGGTATGAGTTTAAACATGTAACGTCTTCACCAAGATACCCCAAGAGTAAGGGCGTGATAGAACAGGCCATTCAAACAACAAAGAGACTAAAGCACAAGTGGACCGTCAAAACGCTTACTTAGCGCTTTTGGAACTAAGAAATACCCCACTGGAGGGGCTAAGATCTCCAGCACAGTTGCTTATGGGCCAAAGAACCAGAACTTTAATGCCTAACAGATATCAGCTACTTAAACCAAAAGTACCAGAAGTTGAGGTGCAAGCTACTTTGCGAAGGGCTCAAGAAAAACAAAAATCTTATTACAATTTGCACTCCCAACCTTACAGCCGGGACAGCCTGTTTACCTGCGAACACCCGAGAATACTTGGACCCCCGCAGTTGTGGGACGCCCTACTGAAAGCCACGTTTCTATGTAGCCCAAGCAAATGGGAAATTGTATCGCAGAAACAGGAGAGACCTTTTGTTAACCCCTGAGTCGCGCCGCTCCTGTGGCCCACAAAACTCACCCATCTGAGGAGAGGAAGAGGGAAGTGAGCAGGACGGCAGTATGGAGAGTAATGGGATCCCTGAGGTGCCTGCAATGAAGGTCCCTCCACAAGTGATGCTGGGGCAGTTACAAAGTGAGCCTGTGGTGTTAGCCCCGCCTCTGAGTAGTCGGGACTGTGAAGTGTGGGTTTCCAAGGAGGACGCTTACTCAGGTTTTGATGCCAGATCTAAAAAAATATCTTTATTACCAGCATTAAGCGGAACAGAAACAAAAACTGGTCAGCATAACAAAAAAAAATAATACAGGCAAAATGACTTAAAATAACGAAATAAATAAACGACACTAGAATGGCTAGTGAAGTTCCTGGAGGTCAGTATACAGCTGAGCCTCAAAACACATCTGATCTTTCAAAGCCAGGTTCACTGAATATATACCTGTCCAAGTCATGTGACAGCAAAACTCCTCCCTTTTCTTTTACCAAACAACATTTCTTTTTCTACCAGCAGGTATTTTATGTTTTCTCACAATAATATATTTCTCATGTACATAACAAACATTATATCTCTGCTATTTCAGTTTTTTTAGGAAGCCTGGAATAAATAATAATCATTACAATCCATAGGTAGTGCCTCCCCTACTTTGAGTCTATAAAGAGGTTTAGAAAGCGGCCGGCCAGCTCTTAATACAGAGCTTGCAGGCAGCACAGCAACATCCTAAAAGGTAAGGCTGGAATATCCTGTAAGAGGTTCGTTTTATCTTATAACCCAAATCCAAATACATTTTACAGGTTTTTACTCAGGGCGATATCTAGAATCTCAACGAATTCACAATTTAACAAGAAACTTGGCTTTAGCGCTTTGCGGAAGGAAGATTACTTCACGAACGTGCGCACCTTCGAGCAGGCGGCGACGCGTGTTCGTGAAGGTAATCTCTCATTCCAAACTTCATTCGCAAGCTTAAAACAGCTCCCAACAGATTCTCCAACTATTCTAGGGGGTATTTTCTGATTTCAACGATGTGTTTGCTTATTTCTGTATACCATAGAATTCGTCAGGTTTACAGACAGTCAGGACGTTTAGAGACTGTTTCAATGGTACCATTTCTTTCTAACTGGGCACAACATCAAACGCATTTGGGATTTAAACATCCTCGAGGACAAAACAACAAAGAACAACGTACATTTAACGTACAGAGAAGACAAAGAGCAATAAAAAGCTGAAAATAAATGATTAATATTTCTACAGGTGGCCAGCCTGAGAATATAAACACAAATTTATCTAATACAGAAGCGCTGTTGCAACAGACTGAATAAATGAAAAGAATGAATCACAGCAAAGACAGACAGACAAGACACACAAAAAGGGGGGTAAAAAAATTTTTTTGACTATTTTTTTTTTTTTTAATATCAGGTTTATCTTTTACATTCCTCCCCCTTCAAGAGGAAACCAAATCTCCATACCTTCCATTCATAGTTGGTTTCCTAACACTTAAAAACAATAATTTCCATATTTCCATAGTAAATGGAAATGGAGCTTCAGCCCACCCTCTCCCAAAGCTCCACTCCGGAGTCCCAAATTAAGCATAAGATCTATATATTTTACCATTCCGAATTAATGGGGAATATTCACATTCTATATACTTTCTCCGGAGTCTAGTTCAGCACTTATTCCAGCCCCATAACGGGATAAATAGTCAGCATTAGCATGCTTTTTGCCTGATCTATGTTAGATATCGAATTTATAAGGTTGTAGAGCTAGATACCACCTCATAATGCGAGGGTTTTTGTCCTTCATCGTATTTATCCAACACAGGGGGTTATGATCTGTCAAAATTAAGAAAGGCCTGCCCCACAAATAAAATTTTAAAGCATTTATTGCCCAATGAATGGCTAGGCATTCTTTCTCAATTGTTGAATATTTAGTTTCCTGAGATGTAACTTCCTACTAATAAATATTACTGGATGTTCTTCTCTCCATACATTTGTGATAGAACGGCCCCAATTCCATTGTTAGATGCATCTGTATGTACTAAAAATGGCTTTTGGAAATTAGGACTGTAAAGTACTGGATAAGAACAAAGTTTGGCTTTGAGATTTTTAAAAGCTTTTTCACATTGTTCATTCCAGTAAACCTTGTCGGGCCTATTCTTTTTTGTCAGCTCGATTAATGGGCTAGCAATTTCTGCAAAGTTAGCTATAAACCGCCTATAGTAACTAGCTAATCCTAAGAAGGACCGAACTTGTTTTTTTGTTTGGGGTTGAGGACATTTAGCAATTGCTTCAATCTTGTCTTTTTCAGGTTTCACTTCACCCTGTCCTATTATAAATCCCAAATATCTGGTTTCCTGCATTCCTATGGAACATTTTTCTGGGTTTATTGTCAATCCTGCCTTAGCTATTTCTGTTAATACTTGTTGCAATGTTTCACATGATCTTCCCAGGTTGCACTAAAAATAATCACATCATCTAAATACGCAGCACTATATGTTGTATGTGTCTGTAATAATTTATCCATGCGTCTTTGGAACGTTGCGGGTGCTCCATGTAATCCAAATGGCATTTTAGTAAATTGAAATAATCCAGCTGGAGTACTAAATGCTGTTTTATCTTGGGATTCTACATCCAGGGGAATTTGCCAATATCCTTTTGAAAGATCTAAAGTACTGATATACTGAGCATTACCTAACCTGTCTATAATATCATCGATTCTGGGCATAGGATATCCATCAAATCTGGAGATATTATTTAATTTCCGGAAATCCAGACATACTCTTACTCCCCCTTCCTTTTTGTTAACGACAACCATAGGGAAACTCCATGCACTTTGTGATGGAACAATAACTCCCAATTCCTGCATTTTTCTCAGTTCTTTGATCACTTCCTCTCTTAAGCTTTCAGGTATCCGATATGGTTTATGCCTAATAGGGGTCTTATTAATTATGTCTATATGGTGTTCAGTTCCTCTCACTACTCCAGGGGTTGTTGTGAAAGTTGTTTGAAATTGATGTACTAAGTTTTTTATGTCTTGTTTTTGTTCATCACTTAGTTTATCGTTAACAAGTATATGTTCTACATTATCTTGTTTTTCCAAACGTTCATAAGCAAGGTCAAGCTCATTTTTATTTATATCAGGATATACAAATAGTGAGGGATTATTTCTTTCATGCCATAATTTTAGTAAATTTGCATGATATCTTTTCAGTTTCTGTTTCTTTTCAGGGCATATAATCTCATAATTCACAGGACCTACCTGTTTGTGAACACTATAGAGTCCTTGCCACTTCATTAGTAATTTATTCTCTGAGCATGGCAATAACAATAAAACCCTGTCACCAGGTTGAAAAGTTTTTGCTCCCACCCCTTTGTCATAATACTGTTTCTGTGTTTGTTGATGCTGTCTATTGCTTTCCTGAGCCAATTTTGCATATTTTGATAGTCTCTGACGCATTGTTTTTATGTATTCAAATGTAGACATAGGAATTGTCTCTGCCTTATTCCCTTCCCAGCCTTCTTTAATAATGTCTAACACTCCTCGTGGATTTTTTCCAAAAAGAAGTTCAAAAGGAGAAAATCCCGTAGAGGCTTGAGGAACCTCTCGGTATGCAAACATTAAATATGGTAGAACTCATCCCAATGTTTACCTTCTTCAGACACAAATTTTCTTAACATTTGCTTAGGAGTTTTGTTAAAACGTTCTACTAATCCATCACATTGTGGGTGGTAGGGTGATGTGTATATAGAATGGACTCCTAGGGCTTGATACAGACGTTATAGAAGTTGAGAGCAGAAATTACTACCTCTGTCTGTCAATATTTCCTTAGGTATACCCATTCTAGAAAATACTTTAATCAATTCATCTGCCACTTTCTCTGCTGTTACTGTCCGCATTGGTATTGCTTCGGGGTATTTTGAAAAATAATCACAAATGATCAAGATAAAACGATTTCCCTTGGTGCTTTTAGGAAGTGGACCCACTACATCCATGGCAATCCGCGAAAAAGGGGTATCTACTAAAGGCAATGGTTGTAGGGTACTTTGTCTTTATTATGTACAGATCTTACCTTCTGGCATTGTGCACATGACCGACAGTACTCTGCCACTTGGTCATGTATACCTGCAGAAGAACCTGTACAGTAATTTTTAAAGACGCTCTTTTCCTTGATGACCAGCTAAGGGTATGTCATGTGCTAATACAAGTAGTTGTTCTCTATAAGCAGTAGGCACCAGTAACTGAAAAATAGTTTCCCAGTTTTCATATTTTCACATTTTCTATACAACAAACCATTCTCAATAACAAATTTCTGATGAGCATCCTGTGCCTTTCCCACCTGTAAAAAATAAGGTTTTAAAGATTCATCTTGCATTTGTAATACCCTAAAGTCAGTTTGTAAATTTATTTTTTTACAGTCCACAGTATCTGCAGAGTTCTTTATTTGCTGTTGCCATACTTGTTTTTCCTGTCTCCTCTGGTGTTTTGATTTTCTTGTTTTTCCTGGAAACTCAAACAGGCTGTCTTCAAATGGGAAAAGACGTTGTAGCTCAGCGTTCTTTTCTTGTGCTCTAGTAGTGACTGCATTTAGTCTATTAGCATTAGCAAGTAACTGGGAAAAATCAGGGTGATCATGTCCTACTGTAACTGATACTGGTAGTTGGGGTACTATTCCGACTTCTATGGTTCGAGTGGTTGATTGGACTTGTATTTCTACTGGTTGTACTGGATACCTATGAGTATCACCATGAATACATGTTACTTCAGTTTGCGTGATTCCAGGTGTTTTAGGTACCATGCAGGCTTTTACCAGAGTTTGTCGACTCACCAGAGTCTAAGAGTCCAATCATTTCTTTACCATTTACTGTAACTGGTACTAGGTACTGTCCCCAATTAGCTAATGCAAGATGTGTTGGACCAGCTTTCTTTTTGGACAAAATCTTGCAATGTGTCCTTTACCTTGACAGTGGTGGCAAATTATTTCACTAGGGGAGTTTTACAGTACTAGTAGTCTTAACAGGTCCACTAGACACAGGTGTAATATTTGAAGAGGATCTACCGTCAGATGTGATGTAGCACCACCGGATGACTTTTAGGACGACTAGGTCTGGCAGTTAAATAATCTTCAGTAAGTTGTACCGCCTTTTGGCTGTCTCAGGGCGGTGCTCCCTTACCCAGATCTGGACATTGTGAGGCAAGATTCAGATGAACTGTTCCAAAACTACGCCTCCAACATCTGTTCCTTTGTGCTAGTCGCAGGCTGTAGCCATTTGGTACATAAGTCATTCAGTCTGGTAAATGCTTCCTGTGGAGTATCTGAAAGTTGGAATCTCAATGCTCTAAATCTCTGTCTGTAGGTTTCTAGGCAAATATCATATCTTTTCAATATTGCCTCCTTTACAGCATCATAGTTATCACTCATAGCGCCTCCACTCTGCCATAGGCCAATTGAGCTTTTCCCATCAAATATGGAGCAAGGCGGATTACCCATTGTTCCCTAGGCCATTGACAAGCCCTGCTATCCGCTCAAATGTGGTTAAGTACGCTTCAATGTCATCTGTTTCACCAATTTGGTTAGTTTTATGTCCTTAGGAATATCCCGTAGGGTAGAGAATGGGACCTACTGAGTCCAAGTGCCTGGATGGCCCTTAATGTGTCAGCCCATCTTGCTTCATATTTCATGCATCTCCCGTCTCTTTGTTTCTCCATGGATATTTGCTGCATACACAACCATTGTAACAGCTCCTGAGAATCACAAATAGGGGTCCTTTCACCATCTCTTCTTGTTCTCCATCTGAAACGTCACCATCTTCCTTTGGTTTCACCAATTTACGTGTAGTGTCAGGGAGTCCAGTCAGTAGAGGTACGCCTGACTTCTCTGCCATAGCTCTGGTCAATACTCCGATGGGCTCTTCCTGAGACATCCACAAAATTACGACCTCCTCAGACACATATAGCAGTGTCCTTTCATCCAAGAATCCCACTCTGACACCAGATGTGAAGTGTGGGTTTCCAAGGAGGACGCTTACTCAGGTTTTGATGCCAGATCTAAAAAATTCTTTATTACCAGCATTAAGCAGAACAGAAACAAAAACTGGTCAGCATAACAAAAAACATAATACAGGCAAAATGATTTAAAATAACGAAATAAATAAATGACACTAGAATGGCTAGTGAAGTTCCTGGAGGTCAGTATACAGCTGAGCCTCAAAACACATCTGATCTTTCAAAGCCAGGTTCACTGAATATATACCTGTCCAAGTCATGTGACAGCAAAACTCCTCCCCTATTCTTTTACCAAACAACATTTCTTTTTCTACCAGCTGGTATTTTATGTTTTCTCACAATAATATATTTCTCATGTACATAACAAACATTATATCTCTGCTATTTCAGTTTTTTTTTAGGAAGCCTGGAATAAATAATAATCATTACAATCCATAGGTAGTGCCTCCCCTACTTTGAGTCTATAAAGAGGTTTAGAAAGCGGCCGGCCAGCTCTTAATACAGAGCTGCAGGCAGCACAGCAACATCCTAAAAGGTAAGGCTGGAATATCCTGTAAGAGGTTCGTTTTATCTTATAACCCAAATCCAAATACATTTTACAGGTTTTTACTCAGGGCGATATCTAGAATCTCAACGAATTCACAATTTAACAAGAAACTTGGCTTTAGCGCTTTGCGGAAGGAAGATTACTTCACGAACATGCGCACCTTCGAGCAGGTGCTGCGTGTTCGTGAAGGCTAATCTCTCATTCCAAACTTCATTCGCAAGCTTAAAAACAGCTCCAACAGATTCTCCAACTATTCTAGGGGTATTTTCTGATTTCAACGATGTGTTTGCTTATTTCTCTATACCATAGAATTCGTCAGGTTTACAGACAGTCAGGACGTTTACAGACTGTTTCAATGGTACCATTTCTTTCTAACTGGGCACAACATCAAACGATTTGGGATTTAAACATCCTCAGGACAAAACAACAAAGAACAACGACATTTAACGTACAGGAAGACAAAGAGCAATAAAAAGCCGAAAATAAATGATTAATATTTCTACAGGTGGCCAGCCTGAGAATATAAACACAAATTTATCTAATACAGAAGTGCTGTTGCAACAGACTGAATAAATGAAAAGAATGAATCACAGCAAAGACAGACAGACAAGACACACAAAAAAGGGGGGGGTAAAAAAAAAATTTTTTTTGACAATTTTTTTTTTTTTTTTAATATCAGGTTTATCTTTTACAGGGATCAATTGTCTGGCACCATCTCCAGCCCAAGAATCAGCTGTGTCAGTGAGCAGGAGATCCGAAGGCCTGCCTGGCGTCATGACTGTATATAGACTCACACAAACTTAAACAGAGTTTTTTGCCATGAATTTCCCTTCTTTTTGACAATAAGGACTATAAATAGTGAATGGAATGTGGTGGTGGGAGCCCCACGCCCCCACCACGTGATTTTTTGTCACATAGTAACGGTAACTGTAATGCAAATGCAAGTGCAATTGGTAACGCACATGGTGATGCAGACGTAAATGGTAACTTAAACGGTAAGAGAAATGCAAGTGCAAACATTAATGAAAACAGAAATGGTAATGCAAACGGTAACGCAAATGGTAACGGTGACAGAACTGCAAACGTTAATGAAAACAGTAACATAAACGGTAACACCAACGGAAACGCAAACGGTAAAAGAAATGCAAACTGTAACAGAAAGGCAAACAGAAATGCAAACGGTTAAGGCAATGGCACCACAGAAGGAAACGGTAACGCAATCGACAATGGAAACGCATCTGAAAACGCAGATGCTAAGGGCAACAGAAACGCAAACAGTAACAGTAACGCAATTGGAAACACAAACAGTTACAGTAACAGCAACGGTGATGCCAAAGTGAACAGTAATGCAGACGGAAACACAAGTGCGTACAGAAACAAAATGGTAACACGCACGGTAACGGTACTGCAATTGGAAACGCAAATGCTAATGTTAACAGCAACAATAACGCCAAAGGAAACAGAAATGGAAATGCAAATGCAAGCGTGTATGGAAATGCAAACCATAATGTACACGGTCACAGTAATGCAATTGGAAATGCAAATGGTAACAGTAACAGCAACAATGACGCCAAAGGAAAGAGAAACGCAAATGGAAGGGCGGCCACAAACGCAAATGGAAATGCACACGGTGACACAAATTAAAAATGCAAACAGAAACAGTAGTGAAAACGCAAATGGTAACAGTGACACAAACGCCAGCCGCAATGAAAATGCAGCGGGTAACGCATTAACGGTGATGCGCTACGGGGAACGTTAATGCAAACGAGTATGGAAATGCAAGTGGAAACACTAACTGTAACAGTAACAGAAACACACACCCTCTTTTTCCCCAGCAGCTGCATAGAGAAACACAGTGAGTGCAAAGAGTGTATGCACAATAATGGGCCTCGAAGCAGAAAATGAGCACTTTGAATACAAAATTGCATATATCTTAGGAGCCGTAAGATGTAGAAAAAAAAATTAAAAATTTCATATTATTTATGACTTCCTGGCTAGTTTTGCACTTAGCCCCTTAGTGAGGTGGGGGCTAAACATTTTTCCGAGGAAAAGTCTGTATCTCAAAGCGTTTCTGAGCTATGGGGCCTGAAAGGAGCGGCGCACACCACAATGTTAGTCTATGTGAAAAAACATCAACTTTGGAGCACCATAACTTTGCAGCCCTGCAATATTGTGTCACCAAATTTCCAAAAGGCACATCTCTGGGATATTGGATTTCTTCCCTCAAAATTTCAGCCCAAAAGACCAAACCGGTGTTTTGCAGCAGGGTGGCAAATAGTTCCTGTTATTTTGGCCATAGTGTTGCAAAGTAATGTCGTGAAACACAACACTTTCACAAAAAAAATCACGAAAGTGTCACAAGTTCGACACTGCTTTGCTACACTACTTTTTCCAAAAATTTCAAAAACATAATTCTGGGGTGTTAACCCCCAAAAAAAGACATGGTTAGCATCCTCAGGGCTCGACTAGGTAAACACAAAAAGAATTGTGTCCCTAGAGGGTCCCAATTTTAAATGCCAAGCATTTCTGTGATCAGTAACTGAAAATAAAAATGGCTGACCCACGACACTACAGGGGTCATTTGCGATACTAAAAACTGCATTTGCGACACCGTCCAACTTTTTGTTAACTTTTCCCATTGACTATAATGGGAAACTTGTTTTTTTGAATAACTTTTGAACCGTTTAATATTTTTTCACAAAATCTTCAAAAGGCACATCAGGGACCCTGGCCGCATATTCCCCGAAGTTTTTGGACTGGTCGTGCAAACCATGCGACTTGTAGGCACGAGCAAACAATGTGCAAAAAAGCATAAATGTGCTACAGAATGTCACATAATAACTCCGCAACCGTATATCCGACTGGTACGAAACGTGGCAGATCCCAAGACCTATGCTACTGCTCCATGCCTGCCAAATTTCAGGCAAATCCATTTTACGGTGGCAAAGTTATAAAGGTACAAAATTTCACACTTTAACCTTAAATGGGGTACTCAACCCAAACTATAGTGTCACTACCATGCCACTATAATATATATGGAGAGATATATAAAAAAAATAACCTTGCTTGGCGGGCAGAAGCCCGCGTTTTCTGCAGTTGTTTCAAGTGTGTGATTCATACAGTAAACTTTCCAGCTCACTCCACGTTGGTGTCTGCGTGATTATTACACCAGCCATGCTTGAAAACATTTACAGTCTTGGTGCCCAACACCTCCGCTGGCATACTGTTCCACGGCTCAACCACTTTTCCATAAAATAGAACTTTCTCACATCTCTCTTAAGCCTTCCCCTGCCATTTTCTACTCATGACCTCAGGTTCTTGACTCTGCACTTCTGCTAAATAATTCCCTGCAGTTCACCTTGTTTATTCCCTTCAGGAATTTGAATGTTGCCATCATATCCCCTCTCTCTCCTTGGCTTCAGGAGTACATGTTAAGTGCTTTGAGACGATCTTCTTAAGGTTTGCCCTTTTGTGCCTGAATCATCTCGGTTACCCTGTGTTGCACCGTCTCCAGCATGTCCCTGTCCTTCCTAGGTCAGGACTTCAGAACTGAGAACAGTATTCCAGGTGTGGCCTCACCAGTGACCTATATAGAGGTAGAAGTGACTCCTCTTTCCTGCTATCAGTACCCCTTCCAATACACCCCAGCATCCTATTAGCCTTACTATAGGCCATGTTACACTGGTTTGATTGTTTGAGGGAGCCTCTAATGATGACTCTCAGGTCCCTTTCCTCTGCTATAGTGCTCAGTGTAACCTCTCTTGTCCAGTACTCTGTCCTGGTTCCAGTTTTTGGCATTGGATTTCAACTGCCAACACGTAGGCCACTTCTGTTGCCTTTGTAGATTCCTCTGCATCTCCCTGATCACTTTGTCACTATCTGTCATACTGCAGAGCTTCATGTCATTTGTGAAGAGACGCAGCTTGCGCTGGATGCCTTCTCCAATACACGGATGAACATATTGAAGAAGATGGGACCCAGGACAGATCCCTGCGGCACCCCACTCATGACCTCACTCTGTTCCGATCTGACCCCATTTACCATCCCCTCTGCTGTCTCTCCTTCAACCAGTTTCCTACCTATCTATGTCCCTAGATGTACCCAGGTCCTGCGGGTTCTTACATCTTCTGTGTGGCACTGAGTTGAAAGCCTTGCTGAAATCGAAGTAAAGTAAATCCACAGAGTGGCCCTATCTACTACCTTTGTTATCTAGTCAAAAAAAACTATCAGGTTGGTCTGACAAGACCTCCCTGCCACAAAGCCACGCTGTTTACTAACCTGTAGACTGTTGCACTCTAGGTAGTCCACAGTGACCACTTTGACCAGTGTCCCCATCAGGTTACACATGACAGAGGTAGGGCTGATAGGTCTGTAATTCCCTGGTTGTTCCTTGTCCCCCCCCCCAGATGTACGAGACTACATCTGCTAGCCTCCAGTCTTTCAGAACTACCCCAGTCTGAATTGAGCTGTTGAATAGCCCTACTAGGGGTTCAGCCAGTTCCACAGCCAATTGCTTGAGCACTGTTGGGTGCATCCCATCTGGAGTTGGGGCTTTTTTTTACCTTTAGGGCTTCAAGCCCCTTCTGGACCTTTTCTCTCATAAACACTGGCTGCTTCATTTCAGGAATGCTCCTGACAGTCACCTTGATGCCAGTTTCAGACCCACTGTCTTTCCTTATGATGAGAACGCAGAAGTAATCCTTATGGATGTCTATTTTTTGTTCATCTTCTTCTAGTACCCTCTCCCTTCTTGCACCCTAACAATATCCCAGGGTCCTTCTTTCCTTAATATGTCAGAAGAGTTGTTTTTCTCCACCCTTGACCCTCTCCGCAATATGTAGCTCCCTGTCTGCCTTCGCCTCCCTGACCATCCTCTTTGCTGCCCTGGTTTTTCTTCGATACTCTCCCCATTCTTGTTACAATTCTCATGCGTGACTTTATTGCCTTGAGAATGGTCCCCTTGACTGCCCCCCATCTTTCCTTTACACCTCTGATGTTGTCCACCCTGGTCATTTTGTCTCAGACCAGCTCCCTCATCTGGTTAAAGTCTGCTCTTTTGAAGTCTAGGACTTCAGTTTTTGATAGGGGTATTCTGGACCTCAGGGCCAGGCTGAACCCAATGGAGATACGGTCACTGGACCCCAGTGGCTCCCCAACCCTCACTCCACCCACCATCTCCGAGCTGGTGAGCACCAAATCAAGAACGGCCATATGTCTAGTAGGTTCTTTAACCAGCTGCACCAGCAGGCAGTCCTGCAGTGTATCCAACAAGTCCTGAGTTACATACTAACATACTAAGATGCCAGCAGAGTAGGCTTAACTGTCTGTTGAGTCTGCTCGAAAATCAGCACCTGGTTGGGACACCATTGCTGCCCTCCATGCACTCCCCATAAACCCCCCCGACCCCTTCCCTCATCGGGGCTACACCTCCAGATCTGGCATTACTCAATTTAACCCTATCCTTATACCTGTCCCAGCCCCTCTTGAATCCCTCCACTATATTAACAGCCACCAGTTCTGCAGGCAATGCATTCCAAGGGTCCACCACCCTCTGAGTGAAGTAACGTCTCCTAGTCTTCCCCACCGAGCCTCCCACCAACCAGCCTCATGGAATGCTACCTGGTGGCCCCCTTCCCCCCTCAGCTGGAACACCCTATTTAGGCTGACCCCATTTACTCCCTTCAGATATTTAAAGACCGTGATCATATCCCCTCTGTCCCTCTTCTCCTCCAGGGAGTACAAGTTGAGCTCCTCAAGTCTCTCCTCATAGGATCCCCCCCCCAGACCCTGTATCATCCTGGTCGTCCTCCTCTGCACCCTTTCCAGAAGTGCAATGTCCTTTTTCAGGTACGGGCACCAAAACTGCGCGCAGTACTCTAGATACGGTCTAACCAGGCAGTTATACAGAGGGAGAAGCATCTCCTGTCTCCTTTGTCTCCTTGAGGTTATCCCCCTGGTGATGCACCCTAGCATTTTGTTTGCTTTCATCGCAGCCCTCCTACACTGCTCCAAGTTATTCATTTTGGCATCCACAACTACCCCAAGATCCTTGCTTCTCCCCACCCAGAAAGTACTTCTGAGCTGGGTTCCTAAGCCCCAAGTGGAGAACACTGCATTTCTTGGGAGTAAACCTTAGTTTCCAGGTGCATGACCACCTCTCCAAAGTCTCCAGGCCCCCTGTAGGACTCGTCTAACCTCCTCCCCATCCACCACCGCCCCCAGCTTCAAGTCATCAGCAAAGAGGCTCATCTCACTCCTGATACCATCCCTGATGTCCAAGATGTAAGCATTAAATAGTTTTCTGGTGCGGCAGGGCTCTGGAATGTCTTGGTCGATATCTGGCAGGTTCAGATCACCCACCACCACCTCTTCCCCCTTCATCACTCCCCTTGCCAGCCATTCCTTGAGTCTGTGTCTCTCTTCTCCTTGTCCTGGTGGTCTGTAGAGCATCCCTACCTATATTTTCTTGCCTGAGGGTGCAATGAGGTGAACCCACAGCGATGCTGTTTCCCCCTTTGCTTCCCCTGATGTGTCCGTCCTCCAACGCCTCTATGCCCTCTCTGACATATAGGGCTATGCCACCCTTTCCTTTCCTTTCTCGCTCTCCTGTCTAAACACTGTGTATTCTTACAATGTAAGTCAGTATTCTCTGTGGTCCAAGTATCTGTGATGGCTACGAGGTCTAGCTCAATGTCAGCCAGCAATGCCGGGATCTCACTGATTTTATTACCCAGACTCCTGGCATTGAGACTGACCCCCTTTTAACTTGCCCTGAATCCTCTTTTGCTGTTTTGTGATCCTACTCCTGCATTCCTTCACACTCTCCTTACCTTTTTATTTTTCTTATTGCTTGCAGACCCTGAGAGTCTCCCCCCTCCCCCGCCCCACCACCTCTTCTGCTACTCCTTTTTGAGCCTCTACCTTATTGATGCATATAATTATTTAATACCACTGGAAAAGATGACACCAGTAAGTGTGTTATTCTTGAAAGTTGCATATGTATTTAGCATGTAATGCCTGGATAATCCAGTAGGCTAATCCCTGACAGTGTATACTATCTATATCCAAGAATTATATAGTCAGCAAACTGTGGACATTGCATTTTGTAGGGGTTCAGACTGCAGCTGAATCTCCAGTTGATACTGTCTTTGTTAGCACCTTGTAATTTAGTCAGTGAAAAGACTACATGAATACATTCTTTGATCCCAGTGTTTATTTGAAGTCTAGTCCAGGGCTCTAGCATGATTCATTGTCTGAGTATGTGTGTTTTGGCATTTGTTGCCACCTGTTACCTGAAGCCAGTCTTTTGGGAAATCAGTGTTTTGCCAGAATTCTAAGACAGATGTGTGCACTGTTGTTCCAAAGGAAAGGCATCAGGTGAGCCTCAGAGACTCACCTTGAATAATAAATGAAGGATATTACCTTAATAATACCTCAGAAGAAGAACAAGAGGACTGCACTGTTGAGCTGTGTGCTGTGTTGGCACATTCATCAGTGACAAATAATATTCTGTCACAGCTAGAGGTCTTTTGTCTGTCCGTCTGTCTGTCTGTCCATCCATCCACCCTGAACTATGGATTTACAGGGACCCGAAGGTAGCTCCTAAATACTGACAGTTTTCTTGCCCCAGGTGTTGTTTAGACTGGACCACCAACCAAACAAGATATTTTTTTTTTTTTTTTTTTTTACAGTAAAGCTGTTCCAAACACTCTGATGCAACAGCATACCTCTCTACATGTTCTAAAGTCTCTCTCTCTCTTTCTTTCTCAGTCTGTCATCTACCATCTATCAACTGTCACCAAAATAGGTGATATTCAGCATTACAAAATTAAAAAACTGGCAGTATAGTCTAGAAGTTAGAGTAATAATCTGTGAAGGATCTTAATACATACAGCAGACCTAGGTTTGATTCCCACAACCTCCACTTACATACTGTGGGACCCTGAGCAAGTCACTTAACCTCCCTGTGCTCCCGGGTGGCACCTATAAACAGGCCTTAAAGACTGTGGGCAATAACACATAACAGGATATGGGTTCATTGGGAGGTATCAGCACTCCTTCAGTGTAAGCTAAGGCACAAGGCCACAAGCTGAGTGCCGCTTAGTGTATATATATACACACACACACACACACACACACACACACACAGAACTCTATATATATTGCAGTGAATGCAGTACCCTGGAATGTGTGGCTGCACTTATAAAACAGCCTGGTAGGAAACATTATGCTTAGAAAATGCAGAACCGTGCATACATGAGTAAATGTAGGCAGGGTAGCTGATTTCCACTAAGACAACAGTATTGTCAGTAGTTATCTTGACTCTCTCTCTCTGTATATTGAATAACACCTGCTGAGGTGTCTGGGCATGCTTTGATATACAAACTCCTTGGTGTGTTGAGGCACTTTACTACTCAGGATAACCCTGTAGTTCCCTTGGCAAGCTTACCTTGAAGGCCTGTGCTGTCTTTATGTCCCCTGCCTCTGCTGTTCCAGTGATTCACCACCCTCTTGGAGAAGAACTGCCTCCTAACATTGCCCCAAAATGTAACACTTTCGAGCTTCACGGTGTGTCCCTTCATCCTGCTGGAGCACCCCAGATCAAACATAAGACTGACAGCAAGTCCCCTTTTAGCCTCCTTTTCTCCAAGGTGCTAGCTTTTGCTCCCATACAACTCATCATTTTGGTAGCCTTGCATTGCACCCTCTATACTGATGCCTCAATGTCCCTTTTGTATTGAGAAGCTTAGAACTGCACACAGTTTTCCTGCTGGGTCCCTACTAGGGCCTTGTAAAGTGGTAGGATTGCTTCCACTGCTCTGCTGGTCTCCCCCCCCCCATTTAATATTCCCCAGCTTTCTTCCAGCCTTCCTGAAAGGAGCCATACCCTTCCATGCTGTAGCTACATATTGTGTTGCAACCTCCAGTCCTTTTCCTCCTCCACTGCAGTGTGAGGAGACCCACACCATGTGTTGATCCCTTGTCTGTTTCTCCTCTCCAGGTGTAGCACCTTGCGTTGGGTTACACTGAATCTAAGAGTCCAGGAGTCTAACCAGTTGCTGGCTTTTATTGCGGTTTTCCTGAAGCTTGTCATCATCCTCAAAGGAGTCTACAGCCCTGCCCAGTTTAGTTTCATCAGCCAACCTAAGCAGTCTGCTGGAGACGCCAGCTTGCAGATCATTTCTGAAAACAATTGCAAAGTAATGTCCCCAGCACTGATCCCAGAGGGACAGAATGGAGTACCACTCTCCATTTGGAGTGTGCTGTCAACCAGAGCCCTCTGCTTCCTTCCCCCAAAGTAATTAGCAGATCACCTTGTGGATGCATTGTTCATACCACTCTGCTGTACTTTGACCAGAAGCTTATCATACGCCACAGTGGCAAAGGCTTTGCTGAAGTCCAGATGGACTAGGTCTACAACCCTACTTACAAGCAAGGAGCTCCGGCTACACAGAGCTCAGCAGCATTAATCCAAGATAAAAATGCAGGCAGATGCAGCAGAAGTAATCCAAAAGTATTTTAATTCCAACCAGATCAACAAACAATGAAAATGCTTGAACAAGCATGAGAGTTCACGTGAAAACGTTTGGCAAGTTCTGAGGGAGACTGTCTTGGATTTCCATTGTTTGTTAGTCTGGTTGGAATTAAAATACTTTTGGTTTACACCTGCTGCATCTGCCTGCATCTTTGTCTTGGATTAATGCTGCTGAGATCTGCCTGTATCTTTTGTGCCTTGATCTGAAAGTTTTTTCCGGTGGAGGACTGTGTAGCTGGAACTACTTGCTTGTAAGTAGATTCTTGTACTTCACTCTGGCACCAGTCTGCATGTATGTTGAGCGGCATATTGCTGCCTTATGTCTACAACCCTGCATCTGCTCATCTCCCAGACTGCCTCCCTGGTCATGTGATCAAGAGGTAAAATTGTCTCCCAGTCACTGCAGTGAAAACATATATAATCTTTATTTCATAGCAGGAGCCACCATAAGGATCCCCAATGTTTTGTAGATCTCTCCACTCCACTTACTCATGGGTGATGCTTCATAACTATAATGTGCACTTCAGTTCAGTCTGCTAGCTGTTTATAACATGGTGTTAAAATCTTCTTCCTCTGAGTTTTAGTGTAATGTCTTCATGTCCAATGTCTTCAATGGTAGACTGTTCCAAATGTTCAACAACCTCTGAGAGAAGAAGTGCATCCCATTGCCACCACTTAATTTAGAACCTCTGAGCAGCAGAGTGTGGTCCTGTGTCCTGCTAGAGGACAACAAGATCAAACTTTTTTTGTCTTTTCAGTCTCACTGATTCCCATGAGTGTGCAGAAGCCTGGGATGAGACAACATTTTTGGCATACTTTTTTGTTCATATGTAGAATCATCCAAGTAAGTATTAATCCACGACAAAGGAGGGCTCTACCAGGGAATTAATGCCTGGTTGGGGGGGTTGGTGCCTCCAACCACCAACCAGGCATTAATTCACTAGTAGAGCCCAACTCTGGAGTGGATTAATGTGCTTGTAAAATGGCAAGCACAGGGAAAAGACTATTTTCATTCAAATAAGTTTGCTAGATAAATGAAAACAACCCAATAATATCACCTTAGAAAGCATTTTACGGTATTGACTTCTATGTGGAACTCTGCTCATTCACGTTCAATATTTAGTATTCATTTATATTATGCCTGCACTTTAAACTTTGCAGCGTTCAATTTTGTAACACAGCACAGAGAAAACATTAAAAAAATGCACCTCCATTGGTAAAAACACTAATGTGTCAACTCATTACTGTCATTTTCCTTTCCCATTCACTACTGCATCTAGGGTAAAGTACGAAGATTTGCATATGTCTGTAGGGCAATGTATGCAAATCTTAGTATGTTACCCACAATGCACTACTGAGTGGGGAAAGAAAAACTAAGGTGAGAACTTACGAGAAAACTTTTTAGTAATGGAGGTACATTTATTTGTCTGTGTTGGTGCTAAACGCTGCATCCTGCTGCCTCTCTTCTTTCTGATGGCTGACTCACCATCCGGTTCTATGGCTGTGATGCTGTAAACACTTACATGGACTACCGGGGTGTGCCTCGCAGTGCAAGTGACTGGGTTCTTCATGTCTTCAGCTCCGCAGGGTGGCTCAGTAGCAAGACATTTGTGCAGACTTACTGCTCTTCCGTTACAGTTACTGCTGAGTGCTGGAGTTCCACGGAGTGGGTCGGTGGGAATGAACATACTCTGCAGGACAAACTATGACAAAAAACACAGCTCTCCAGCGGGTGGTGTTTTTGTGTGTCTCTTGTTAGCGCCACCTATAGGGAGTAATTGACCGAGGGAGAGATTAATCTGTGTCTCTCTTTTTGTGAGTAAGCACACTCCCTATGATAAGCAGGTATTACGAGAGGATTAATGCCCACTTCATTTTGAGTCATGGGTTGTGTTTCAACCTATGGTATTGCTCCGTTGTACATCACCTTTTCTTGCCATGTTACAAAAGAGTTTAAAGCTCCCCTGTCTCTGCTTTTGGCATTACACTCTGCACCTTGTCAGGAGGCTGCATTGGGAAGTCGTCAGCCGAAGAAACATCTGCCTTACAGGATAAGGGATTTACTGTAGTTTGTGGTTTGTCTTCGCTTTTTGCTACTTGATTTTCTGGGTACAGTTCTTACCCTGCCTGCACACACTGAGCCACGTCCTGCTTGATGCCTCGCTGGAGTGAAGACGTGAAGCGATCTTCTTTGTAGGCCCTGGAGCACAAAACACTGCTTGGCAGCAGTCTTCCTGTCTGGTGCAGAATCCTAAAAGGATGTAGCGATTCCAAGTTTTCTGGTGGGAACATTTAGCAGTAGTTGTATGTTTTCTCCTGGGAATTGTGCCGCCACTTGGTGTAATATTTCCTAATTGACATAACAAAAAAAAACAATCTTAAGAGCATGTGTTGGTATGCAAACCCTAAGGGAAAACAATGCTTTTGTTCCAGACCTCTGTAGGAAGCATGGGTGCCAAACCTTTTAATAAACATCAGCAGTTTTTCTTATTTAAAAAATGTTCCATTACTTAAGTTCAGGGATTTATTGCTCTGCATAGCATTATTTGTGTTCGGGCTATGTAAAGAATCTCTGATGCTTGTCACCAGTTACTTAGGTATGCTGAATTTGCAGTTGTTAGAACATTTGGGAATGTAATTACTGTAGGGGAGGAAGTTGCTAACAGAATCCCCTGTTTGCTCTGGCACTGCATGTGTGCGGAGCACTGCAGCTGTAGCTGTACGTAAACTGTGCTGCAGTAAGAATACAGACTGAGTGTCTCTAAAAGTATAAAGCAGCTCTCATGATCTCCTGTCGTTACACAGCATTTAAAAAAAAACTCACCTTTTTTTCACCCCGAGGTGTGCCAGCTCTCCAGATGTTGAAACCATCATTTTTATAAGTAACTGATTCCTTCCAAGAGGAGGCTTGATGACTTGTGTCATCTAAGACAGGTTTGAGGTTAGAAACGCTGCCCAGTGAGAATGGGTCAGTGTTGCTAAATGTAATGGAAGACCTTTGTCCTTTGCTGAGATTTAAAGGTCAGAGCATTAACTCAGTGCTCTGCAGTCGACTTCTCCCGATCAATCTGATTGATTTAACCATGCCAGGGATGTGCAGTGGAAGAAGGTCAATGAGACGTAGGCCCTTACTCTCTGAGGTTTAGTCAAGCCGCCTAATGCAAGTCCTCCACTAATTTCCTTCCCTCTCTGGCAGTGGCAGTAACATTACACCAAGCTGGTATATATAATCAGAGGCTGGCTGGAAATGGACAAATATTTGAAATGCAATCTATCACCATTAAAGGGCATTCTATTTATAAATTTGGGTATTACAAACCCTGCTTCCTGAATGGGTGAAACCAGATGACATGAGAGTGGGAAATGGACTTTATTCTCATCCTCACTGAGAAAGAAAACTATAAAAGTCACTTTTGTCAGCATCACTTCCCCATTTTATAAGTGGGATAGCACACGCCAGAGGGCGTGGCTTAAACTACATTACCTCACCCTCCTAGGTGACTGAAGCAAGCCTAATTGGGGGGGGGGGTGTCACCATTGTTTAACCCACACTCTGTTGTGCTTTTTTCCACACTCTGTTCTGCGTTGTTCATGACCTTTTGGAGGATGACTTACAGGTTGTCATCACGTTAATGAAGAAGTGTGACAGCTTCTGTTTTAATTGGAATTTCATGGAGAGGGATCTCCGGAGAGCCATTTCCAGATATATACTATATATGGAAGCAGTGTGAGCTAGTGCTTTGGGCACTTGCTTGGGAGCCAGAAGCTCACATGTTCAAACCCCAGTAGAACTAGATACTCACTGTGTGACCTTAGGCAAGTCACTTAAATTCCCAGTTCTCAAGACAGTCCACCCAACAGCAGCACTAAATAGAAGCAGGACCTCACTAAAAAGGATATGTTACATCTGATCTGGGATATGCTGGGTAAAGAAATTGTAAAAAAAAACAAAACATAGAGACCTCCAAGAGCATTGTTTGTGTTTTAGGTAACAGAAAGTTCTCTTATAGCACAATAAGGTGCATTTACATGATTAACTACGCAGAGATTATGTGATGGTAACACAGGATGGCTCTCCAAGGACCTCCTTAAGATAATGAAGTAGAGAGATGCCAAATGGGCAGCACACAAAGCCTCCCTCCTGTGGAATGAGTACAGATGCCTGCATAACCTCTGCAAAATAGCGATAAAATCACACAAGGCTGAGTATCTCTGTACCCTCCAATCCTGCAACCTTGGTAACCCCAAACATTTCTGGTAAGCGGTTAACTCTCTTATTGCACCCGAGATCAAGCAAGCTACCATTAAACATACAACAGGGGCAGGGTCCTTAACAGACCCTTGCAAGGTTGTAGAATCCTCAATGCCAAATTCACTCACCTGTTCAACTGTCTCACTAAATTCCTCCCTTACATTCTTGAACAGTGTCCTTCTGGCTTCATAGGATTCATAGAATAATATGAGTTGGGAGGTCCGAGGACCCTTTATTATTCACCACTTTTTCAGTGGTGATACTCATATTTTCTGTTACCCATGTATTGGTCTAGGGATGACTTAATGGATACCATAGTCTTACACGTGACTATAGACTCAGGAAGGGTGTTCCGTGCTGCAACCACACTTTGGGAGAACCATTTTTTCCTTTTGTTTGTTCTGCTTATTTTGTCTTTCATTTTTAATCCATGCGTACATGTACACTTCATAGAGACTTGAGATGTTAAGCCAATGGTTTCCCATAAATAATTATCTCTAGATGTGCGAAATACCAAGCATAGATCACCCCTCAGCCTTCTATAATTCATTGAGTACATGCTCAGATCCCTCAGTCTAACACCACAACTGTTCAGTTGCACTGTCCTAATTCTTTTGATTACCTTTCTCGATACTCGCTCAATCAATACTTCACCCTTCTTGTTTTGTGATGCACAAAGTGGCAAACAGTACTCAAGATGCGGTCTCACAAGAGATGTGTACAGGGGTACAATCACTGATGGATTTCTACTCTTGCTGTTTCCAAAAATGCATCCTATAATTTATTTCCTATTTTAACTTTAGTTCTAGCATGGGAGTTGAAGAACAAGTCGTTTGTAATATTCACGCTGTAGTTTCATAGTAGAATTACAAGTTTGTAAGGCCAAGGCCCATAATGAACTCACCACCAAGTAGTCACTGGTTGGATTTATATTTATTTATTTATTTATTGTTATACGTAGATTTTATTCAATTCACTTGCTTATACATTCAAGACAACATTATTGTCAAGCCAAGCAACAGTTTACATGTATAGCTCATAACACAATGATCAACCATTTATACTTGTCAGTTATGGATTTATATTTCATGTCTCCCATGTACTCCTCTAGAAGTGTCTTAAAAGATTCCACAATATTGCTAGTAACAATATATGTAGGTAATGAATTCCATAATGGAGGTGCCCTACGTGTAAAGAAACTCTGTCTTCTTTGTGTCTTACTGAGTGAACATTTTATTTTATCCTTATGTGATCTAGTATTACTCTCACTTGGGTGCTTCTCGAGACATATGATATCTAGTGTTTTCCCCGTATGTAAGGTAGTGTATATGTATATGAGGTCCCCTCTTAATCTGTACTCAAGAAAGTACAGGTTGAGTGACTCAAGTCTATCCTCATATGTATGTTTTGCCAACTGTTTTAGTCTCCTGGTTGCCCTATGTTGGACCCTCTCTGCCATTCTTACACCTCCTGCTGATGTTGGTCCACAAAAAGGAGCACAATACTCCAAATGGGGTCTCACAAGACTTGTATAGAAAGGCATCAAAACGTCTGCTTTTCTCCTGTTTTTTTGTATATTCTATTTGTAGCACTCTACCTTCGGGGCATCTCTCAGGATCCCAACTCTCGAGGCACTGGACACAGCCCCCTGCCTGAACTGACCTCCGGGAACTACATCGGGTAAGCGGGGTCTGGGTTCACCCAACCCCACAGAGAGGCCCCAGACCCCAGGGAGAACTGGAGAATCGGCCAACCTTGAGCGTGTGGTCGGACCATGAGGTGATCACCATCGCCTCACCCGACGGTAGGGGGATTTTTTCCTGTGTTTCCGCCCTGGAGCTTGGACATGCAGTGATGTCCAGCCCAGTGTGTGCATGCTTCTGTGTGCACCCAGAGGATGTCTGCTGAGCTCCAGTCCCCTGCAAGCTGCACCTGAGCTCTGCATCATCTCCAGCCTCTGCCAGGGGTTGCCAGAGCTTCAGGATGAGAGAATCTCCCCTCCCCAGGGAAGGAGAGCAGCCCTAGGGCACTCCATCCTTCCCCATCCCCACCGACCCCCAACGACCCATGCTTACCCCAAATCCGGGTCACCGGCATGGCACGAGGTGTGGCGTACAGTGCCTTAACCCTCAGCACCACCGGGCCGGCCCTAGCTTTTCTACTTTTTAGATGTCTGTGTATGCATCCAAGTATGGAATAACACTTTTAAACAGTTTTCTTGGTGTGTATATTGAATTTTAACTCATTAGTCATAACACTGGAATATCTTTCCTCTGTAGTTGTTTGTATTATTGTATCATTAATAATATAGCGTACCCTCATATTGTTTTTACCAAAGTGCATTACCTTGCACTTGGCCTCATTAAATGTCATCTTATTCTCCTTTGCCCATGCGCATATTTTATTCATACTATCCTGAAACATGGCAACTGATTTGGAGATATTAACTATGCATCCAACTTTGCAGTCATCTGCATCTTTACTAATCCAGACATGGTCGTTCATCTGCATAGTTGACACCAGAATATTAAATAACAGTGGGCCCAATACTGAGCCCTGGGGAACCCCACTTATCACTAAGCCCCAGTCTGATTCATATCCTCTCAGTGCCACCCATTGTTCCCTTCCATCCAACCATGAGGATATCCACTTAATAATATTTCTGTTTATGTTTATTTTAATAAGATGTTCTAGTAGGATCTTGTGCGATATGGTATCAAAGGCTTTTCATTTTCGTTTGTTGTTTTCCCTAACAGGGTACCATTAATTACTGGAGCCTACTAGAACAAGATCCTACTAGAACGTCTTAATAAAATAAACATAAACAGAAATATTATTAAGTGGACATCCTCATGGTTGGATGGAAGGGAACGAGTGTTACTGAGAGGATATGAATCAGACTGGGGCCTAGTGACAAGTGGGGTGCCCAGGGGTCAGTATATATAGCCAGGATCACATGATCATTACTCGTATATATAGCCAGTATCACATTACCCATATATATAGCCAGGATCACATGATCGTTCAGAACCTATCAGCCCACTTTGCCATCAGCATCCTATACTCGCTCACCACTAGAGATCACCATACCATCAAAGTGCCTTTAAATAATTCAGTCAGTAAAAATATGAAAACCTACATGTCAGTGCTTATCCTAAGCACCTCAATACTCCCATTTGTTTTCTCCTCTCCTCCCTCCCACTCCCGCAGTGCAAGGCCCACCATTATGGGATACATTATGCTGGTCATCAAATGGCCACCGTGCAGTGCCCACCACAGTGTACCCTCTGTCTCCTATACTCTCAGATCAAGCCAGCAACAACTATACCCTCCACATTAGATGCACTGTCATTAGGACCACCTTGAAATTCCTCTCTCTCATGCCAGCAGACCCCCCAAGTGGACCACATCCAATTCTGGCTCCAGCTCTCACAGTCAAACTTGTCTGCACCCTCCCAATACCGATCTGGCCCACCAAAAAAACACACTGCTCCTAGCTTCCATCACTCTTCACCCAAACTGCACCGGATAGCACTTCTTCGGCATACTCTCCTCCTCCTCCTACTCCTACTTTCAGGTACTGTACATCCCAATCCAGGACCCCCTGCAGCGGGAGCCTCCAAGGAGGTTAGACATGGCAGCCTACTGCTGGCCTCCTTCAATATCTGTAGCCTACTCAGGAAATTCACTCCTCTCCAGGGGTGGATCGCACAACAAGACCCAGACATCCTTGCCTTATCAGAGACCTGGCTCTCAAAAAAAATCCCTGATGCCTCCTTGTCCCTCAGTGGCTACTCATTCTTCCGAACAGACAGACTAGGCAAGCGGGGAGGTGGCTGTGCCATCTATGTAAAAACACCTCTGCATGCCCTATCAGTCCCACTTCCAACTCCAGCCCATGATGCCCAAGCCATTAACGTTAAGGTCACCCGTGGCAGTCCTGGTAAAACGCTATACATCATGTCAGTATACCTTCCCCCCACAAACCAAAAACCAGCCTTCGATTCTATACTGACCAGCATCACCCATCTCCCCCTAAGGAGCGAAATAATTATAACGGGTGATTTCAACGTGAATTGGCTATCCCCCACATCTGCGACCAATAAAGACGCCATCCTTGCTTACAACCTCACCCAGGTTGTCCAATCCCCTACCAGACTAGACCCCAGAACAGGGTCCTCCACACTCATCGACCTCATCCTTACTAACCACCCCACCAACCTCTCCAAGGTTAAAGTACACCCTGACGCAATAAGTGACCACTCCCCAGTCACCTACTGGTGGTCTAACAAACTCCCACCCAGCCTCCCTAAAATCACAGTCCAAAGGTGTCTCAAAAAAGGTGCCCTCTCATGCCTCAAAACATACCTCGCTTCATTTGACTGGTCTCCCATCCACACTGCTTAATCGGTAGACACCGCCCTTATCTACTTTATTACCACCTTTAACGTGGTCTGTGACATCTTTGCCCCTTTCACAAAGCAGATAATAAAAAACAGGGATACCCCATGGATATCACAATCCCTGCTTGACCAGATGCACCATAGAGACAACCTCTGGCACAGGGCCCTAAGCTCCCAATCATCCCAGGACAGACAACTCTACAAAGCATCAAGAAACGCATGTACCTGGGCTATCCAGCATGCAAAGACAAACTACTAAAAACAATCCCTCACCTCCACATGGGGCTCAGGGAAAAACTTCTGAAACAATATTAAAGAACTTTGCAGGGAAACTGTCTCCCCTGTCCCTGCGCAGCTTCAAGTCGAGGGGGTCCTAACCCAGGACCCCTCTACCATCTCCAGTACTCTAAACACCACCTTCTCAGACCTCAGTCACATACTCCCACATAACTTCTTTGACCCCGCTCCCAGCTGCCCCTCAGGCTCCTCAGACACGAAGCCCTCCTTCCGGCTGCGAATTATCTCCTGCAGGGAGGCTATGCATTACCACTCCAAAGCCTTGGCAAACTCACGCTATAGCAGTGACTCCTTTGACCTCAAAATTCTCCGACTAACTCTGGATGTGACCTTGCCACATCTTACCAAAATACTTAACTGGTCACTACGCCTTAGCCAATTCCCTATGTTATGGAAAAAAGGAATTATAACACCAATCCTGAAGAATGGTGACCCCACCTCCCCTAGTAATTACCGACCCATCACAATCCTACCACCCCTCTCTAAGGCTCTCGAAAAAATTGTGTTGGACCAGCTTGCAGACTACTTAGCCAAACATAATCTGCTCTGCCAAGAACAACACAGTTTCAGGAAGGGTTACAGCACAACCACTGCCCTCCTAGAATTTACATTTTACATACATGAGGCACTGGAACAAGGGTCCATCACAGGTGCAATCTATGTTGACTTGACAAAAGCGTTTGACATTGTCAATCATGCCCTACTTCTCCACTCTCTTCCCTCCTACTATTTCTCCCCTGAGGCCATATCCTGGTTCAAAGACTATCTCACTGGCCGGTCCCAACAGGTCAAAATCAACACCACCATCTCCACCAATAAACCAGTCCTAACGGGTGTCCCACCAGGGTCCATTCTAGGGCCGTTGCTTTTCACTCTTTTCCTGAACTCCCTCTCTCAATCCTGCAGCGGGAAGCTCTTACTCTATGCGGATGATGCAGTAGTTTTCTGGAAACACCCTCAACCTCACTCCCTCCAAATTGCCCTGCAAGGTGTTTTTAGAGAAATAGAATCCTGGTTCACTGACCATCGCTTAGTACTTAACTACAACAAAACGAAATCCATGATCTTTGCCCATCATCAAAGCCTCCTCAGTAGAGCCCACCTGAACATCTCTAACTCATATGGCCTCCTTCTCGAACAGATCTCTAACTTCAAATGTCTGGGTATCACACTTGACACGTCCTTCACCTACCACACACATATATTAAACACCTCACCTCTGCTGTAAACACCAGGCTGGGGATTCTGTATAGACATAAGCATTGCCTACCCCCTCAGGCCCTACGTCTCGCTGTATCCTGCTCAGTCCTCTCATTGGTGGACTATGGGATTGTGATCTACGGCACCGCTGACCAAACCACCGTTTACTGCATCACCCTAGCCCTTAACAGGGCATGCTGTCTGGCCACAGGCTGTGATAGATTAACACACACTTGTGAGCTCTACAAACTGGTGGACTGGCTGACCTTCGAAGGGAGACTCAAATATCACACTTGCCTCCAAGCCAAAAAAATACTTATGAACTTAGCACCCAGAGGCCTCCACCCCCTCATCCAGCCAGTCCCACACAGGAGAGCCCCTAGACACCCTGCAAGTATCTCCCTCCCTCCCTCCTTGTTCCCCAATGTAGGACCTCACTAGGACAAAGGTCCTTCCATTATCGTGCCCCTCTCTGGCTCAACAACCTACCACCTCCCATCTCCCAGGCCCATAGTCTGGAACTATTCAAAACTAGTATCATGAACCTCCTTCTTAATTCTGGTGATTGTGGCTGTAGCCAATACTCCTCCCCCTTGTCCGTATCTCAAAAGAAGGTGTAGTTAAAAGTAAAAATCCCACAACCCTGCTGTAAATAAACTCTGACTCAGGGCCCTGCTAAAGACCCTCCAAATCTGTAACCAGACTTGTCTAGCAACTATGACACAGGGTCTACCTAGGCCCTTAAGGCGGTAGCTAATTTGTATTGTAAAAACACTGTGCTGTGTGAACAATGTATAACTGTTATTATATGTAGTGTTTGTGTTTTCCTGTACTGATGTGGAGCCTTTGCAAAGGAGTCTATGACTCAAATGATTGTAATTCCAATTCTCTCAATAAACAAACAAAAAATAAATAAATAAATCATACTTGAATTTCTGATTTCTTGGGCCTTAAGTGCATGACTTTACATTTATCCAGATTGAATTTTAGTTTGTTCTTTTTTGCCCATTGCCTGAGTTGACACAGATCTTTGTGCAACTTGATAGCTGCCTCCTTGTTGACAATAGCTCCCACTTTACTATCATCTGCATATTTTCCAAGCCAAGCCCCTTCTGAAACCACCATGGATGAAACTACTATATTGAAAAGTATTGGCCCCAGGACAGAGCCCTGGGGCACTCCACTGGTCACCTCTCCCCAATCTGAGCAAAAATCTCTTATACTGACCCTCTGACGTCTACTAGTCAGCCACGGATCTACCCAAGCAATTATATTACATGGCAGAGGCAGAAGAGTTAACCGTCTAAGAGAACCTTGTGGGAAATAGAATCAAAAGCTTTGGCATAATCTAAAAATACAATGTCAACGGGCATTCCTTTGTTCACTGCTGCGCTTACAAGCTCAAGAAAATTTAGAAAATTGGTGAGACACGATCGTCCAGCGCTAAAACCATGTTGAGATATGTCTGAGTATCCATATTTTTTTATGTGCTTAATTATGTGCTCTTGAATTAAACTCTCTAGCATTTTGCTCAAAATAGATGTAAGGCTGATGGGCCTATAGTTCTCCACCATTTTCTTATCTCCTTTTTTATGTATTGGTGCGATAATGGCTTCTCTACATTCCTTGAGTGTGTTTCCTTCAGTCAGGGATGCATTAAACAACATAGTAGAGGCCCCACCAGTTTTCTATCTGGCTTGGTCTCAGATAACTCAAGCATTCCTCCTTTCTCCTTCAAGGCCATCTCCTCTCATGATACCCGCAAGCTCCTCGTGAGCCTCCCCAACCAGGGTAGTGCAGGTAGTGATGGCCTCTGCCCCCAGTTCTTGAAACTCATAGCCCATGCTATTGCCAAATCCTTGATGACAATTTTTAACCTATTCCTTACCTCTCAACCATGCCCCCCACTATGGAAGCATGCCAGAGTCGTCCTCATCTTTAAATCTGGTGATCTTCTACTAGTTGACAACTACTTCCCCATCTCCTTCCTCTCCCTCCTGAGTAAAATTCTGGAAAAGGTTGTGCACCAGCAGATCTCCAACCATGTGGCTAAGTAAACCTTCTCTGTCCCCAGCAACTTGACTTTAGGAAGGGACACAGCACCACCTCAGCCATGGCTTGCTTCACAAATTACATCTTCCTTAACATGGACGCAGTCAAACTCATTGGCACAGTCTTTGTGTCTCCCACCAAGGCCTTCGACCTGGTAGACCACAACATCATCCAGTGTCAGCTGAGCAGCATTGGTTGCTCCACCTCATCCAGCACGTGGTTTCAAGACTACATCTCTTGTCAAGAGCAGACGGACTTCACAGGTGGCACAACCTCCATCACTTGGGAGATAAACACTGGGGTCCCCCAATTATCAGTTCTCAGACCCCTGCTGTTTTCCCTGTTTGTAGACTCCCTTCCAAAGGATAGCATCACGTGCAACTTAGTACTGTATGCTGTATACCAAAGTGCTAAGACCCTGGTACAACTCTCAACCACCCTCACAAACAACTCTGGTACCACCCAGCAATGTTTCCTAACAAACAGACTCCTATTTAATGGCAAGAAGACTGATGCCATGCTCTTCAGATCAAAATCAAGGCTAGCTAGGACAGTGGGGAACACTTCCCTTTAGTATCCTATCTCCTGATGACTTACCTCTTGAATCAGTGACTTTCTTCATATACCTTGGAGTCACCCTTAACCCTGCACTGACTTTTGCTGACCACATCGGTCATACTGTCTGGCGCATGAACCAGAAACTAGGAGTTAGATACAGGCTTAAGGATTACTTAACCCCTGAAGGATTATCTGACCCCTTGCCATTGCTCAGGGCACCCTACTGGACTACTATCTCCCCATCTACACACAAACTTCATCCTCAGGACTTTCCAGACTGAACACAACCTATAACAATATGAAGGTTTGCCTGGATGGCTTCTTACTGTACATATCACTGCTCCCTCTATGAGGCCCTAGAATGCCTCCTCCTCCTCCTCTGGCCTGCAGAGGCTGCCTTGTTGATAAATCTATTAGGGAAAAGGAGGTACCCTCTAGTCCCCGTACTCGAGTCAGAGCCCTGAAATTGAGGCCTCTGGAACTCCTCTAGTCTTACGTCAGAGTGCCCACAGGTCACCACATGCATTGGGCAGAAAGCATTCCATTCAGCTGCACCAAATCTGTGGAACAGCCTGTTTGCTCCCCTACAGACTGTGGGCTCACACCCCCTATTCATGTCCCACTTCAAGACTTCCCATGCGGCAAAAGTCACCTCTACCTGCCCCCTGGTTGACTGTCAGACCCTGCCTAAGGGAACCCGGACTGCCCTTTTTGACTCTGGAAATGGTTGCCGTGGCCTATGGGGTTTCTTTAAGCTGCTGTTACTAGACAGTTTTATGTGGGCATTGTGCTGCCACTGTACCTCTGTGCACTTGACTTGTTTGTGCTGTGTTCACTTTATACACAATTTTGCACAAATCTGCTCCATTTGTATTGTATTACTTACTTGACTTGTTCATACTGTGTTCACTTTATGCACACTGTTGTTCCCAACTGTTAAATTTGTATAGTATTACTTAATGTGTTCACTTGTGTACTGTAACTACTTGCAATCACTTCACCTTTTTGTACCAGTTTCCTTTGTACCATGTTATTGTGCCATCTTCATGTCCTGGGTCCTGATAAGAGTCCTTTAGATCAGTGTACCCACTAGTTAACAAATATATAAATAAAAAATGTTCTAGTTCTAGTAGAAATTCCTTTTCTTTTTGATATTATTTTACTGTTTTGTGCCTTGTCCCCCTATTCTCAGGTTCCATCTGCCCACCACCCCCAAGCTCAGGTTTACCCCCCCTGGGTGGGGCTGCCAAGGGGCTTCCCACTCCCTAATGGACATAGTGGGCAAGCCCCAGAGCACCCCCCCCCCCGGTTTGGGGCCACGAGAGCAGGACCCCACCCGGCGGGCATCAGAGGTAGTGGGCAGCGGGACTGAATGGGCCGTCATGTCAGGGGACCAGCATTTTTCTTGTTTTGCTGCCCTGGGGGTGGGGACGTGCAATGATGCCAGCATCCACCCCACCCCCTAATGCATTGGCGTTAAATGCTGTGGTGCCCTCTGGCCTCCACCAGGGGTCCGTCAAGCACCAGACACTTAGCTCCTCCCTCCCCCCCGGAGAAGGAGAGCAGTCCTGAGGATAATCAATCCTTCCCCCCCAGCTGGCCCTCTGACTCCCTGGGTCCATTCCTGAACCCGGGTCATCAGCATCGCGAGAGGATGTCTAACCACTGCATTGGCGGGCCGGCTTTCTAGTAGAAATTTCGATAGGTTGTGATCCATGTCACCACACACTCTGTACTGGAAAATGTACTGCTGTATATTTTAAAACGGTTCTCTCCACACAAAACAGTGGTTCATTCTGGGGCTTATTTTATCTTTTGCCATTGGAGATAATTGATAAAAGATTTGCAGCTTCAGCAGTTTACACCAACCATTAGAATATGGTTTGTCCTCAAAATCTCCTCAAATGGTTAAGAAATGGTGAAACTAAGACTTTAGAATGTATCCTTAATTATGTTCTTCTGTGATTATCATCCACCACCCTACTTAAAGGAAAAATACACCCTCCTATCATGTAAATTTTATTTGTTTCCATGTCAACAGACAACTCTTTTCCTGTAGCTGTTGGGGATATATGTGATTGCTTTAGTTTATTCTCACTGTTCATATTGGTCCCTGTAACTGTCCTGGGGGTCTCCATTTTCTGGTCATTGTAATCTCAGTGTCCCTGAAAGCTTCATCAGCATATGAGAACATGATGTGAAATCACCCTTTAGACTCTACAGTATGCCTGTCTGCTTCATTACATGTCAACAAAACTAGTCACAGCAAGTGTGAAATACCACATTTACCTTCAGTTAGCTTTGCAAACTATCTGTGTTGTAATACAGTGTTTTGCCCCATTAAATTGCTTTCAGTTTGTGTGCTTCTAGAGTTTTTTTTTCAGGATACTTGTACTTTCAGCATAGAGATTCATGGTATAAATGGTTGATTTGACATTATGTTCTAATATACTGATGCGGCTCTCGTGGACAATGAGATTTCAACAACCACAAAATGGAAACCTTCAGGATAGTTACAGGGGATTAGTATGAACAGTGAAAAAAAATTAAAGCAAACACATATATCCCCATCAGCTACTGGAAAAGAGCTGTCTGTTGAGAAGGAAATAAATACAATTTATATGATATGAGGGTGTAGTTTTCCTTTAGAGATTCACCAAGCTGTCTGAAAATAAATGTACACCACTTCTTTTGGTGCCTTACTGGAGGGAAATGAAGCCTGCATGTAGTTGCCCCAAAGATTTAAAGTTATGCAAGAGAAAAAGTGCTCGTAAATTTATATTTACCGAGTCTCCTGTACTTCCCGGTGCTTAGATCTGCCCCTACGCTGTCCCGCGCTCTGCCAACTTTATGACGTGATGACAGGGAGAGCGTGGGGGACACGCTACATTATAGACTAAGGGGGAGGTAACTTTATGAACAATTTTATATATTTTATTTATCATGTGTGAGAAAGTCTGGGAGCTTGAGTACTAAATTCGTTTCTGCCACAGAACTCTTTCAGTCAGAATCTTTTGCTGTTTTGGTGATGAGAATGTTATCTACCCTTGTGAAATACTGAAGTTCTCTTTCTCTCCATCTGTAATTATTTATGTAAACTTTGAAGATACATGCTCAGGAGACCTTTGGCAGTGCAGCAGTCATGCTATTTTAATATTTGATTAAGCAATTAGCGGCTAAATAATCAACTCTGCTCTCTCTGTCTGTACCCTGGCATGAAAGAAGTGTTGGTGCTGTGCCTTTTCTTTTTGTTTTTGCCTGACCTCGTGCTGGCTCATATTCTGTCACTCTGCCAAGTCTGTGGTTTGTGGCAGGCTGCTCCTTTATTGTTCAGATAGGCTTTCATTGTTGCCTTAAAGAATGAGTTACAAATTAAATCATGTCTTACAGTTTGTGAAAAAGCACTGTAGAGGAGATTAGTGAATGTAAGCCTTTATGGTGATAAGTAAATGTGTTATGTTGGCACAGCGCAGATAAGGCATCCCACCCAACAGCTTATCCTGTCCTGAACACGACCTAAAGAACACACAGCTTTACTTTTCTAGCTCACGACTACAGCTGCATGCAGGACTTGCCTCAGCCACACTGCAAGGTTCCATGATTACAACTGCAATACTGTGACAGCAGAATTTTTAACCAAATTATAAGGGCTGTAGGTGTGACTGAGTGGTACTGAACCTCAAACTGACGTATCTGCTTCAGTAAGAAAAGTGGGTGTGACATCAGTGTGAGAAATGGAAGGCAAAGTGCATGAGACGAGAGGAAAAGTAGCACTCAGCATGAACTCAAAAGAATGAGGTCAGAAGCCCATGTCACAGGCAGTAAGCTAATATCAAGAAATAGGTTTAGCTGGCGTTATAGCACTGCGTGGTGGGGGGTTGCTCTGGCACACTGGTGGCCTGAGTCCGAACCTTGAGCCCGGGATGTCAGGAGTGGAGGCTGGCAGGGAGGGCGAAGCAGCATTCGTGAGGACACTGTCCTCCCAGAGAGACAGTTGAGCTACACACTGCTCTGAGAGTGGCACCTGGTACATGTGTGGTGCACTGACTGATGTGGGGGACCATGTGCCGACAGGCACCCACCTCCCAGGATGCTGATGAAATGTACACTGTAGTGGGAGCTGGATAGAGAGAGGAACTTAGAACAGGGGAAAATGGCCTCCACAGTTTGATAAATAAAGCACACCTAGTCTCACTGTTGCCACCTACCCCCAGCACATCAGCCTGGTTATCCTAGCCAGCACCACCAACAGAGATGCACTTTCTCCTCCCCCCCCATACTTGGTGTAGGTGTAGGAAGGAGGCCCCATAGAGGGGACTGGGGAGAGGCAGAAGGAGACTGGCAGTGAGAGGTGAGTTAGGTGGGCAGCAGGCCTGTGAGGGCCTGCAGGAGTGGGGGTCTAAGGGGCATGGGAGGTACAAAAAAGGGCTGTGGAAAGGGCAGGATAAGGTAGTTGGTGGAAGTAGGTTTGTAGGAGTCATCAAAGGCCAAGTACTTTCCATGGAAGAGACAATTAGTTTGTTGGTAAGGATAGTTAATGCGCTGTTATATTATCACTATTTTATGGTGTGTGTTGGGTGTTTTCTCCAGTTAGTGGGTATAGTTGTCAGATAATGCCCACTGAGGATATTAAAGAGGTGTTCTGGTTTCCAGCAATAAATCTGCAGTTGGCATCAACAAAAGACAGTTACACAAAATTCCACCATGAACTTGAATTTCAGGACCTTATACTGTTTATTACAGAAGACACTGTCGTTAAAACAGGATCTTTTTCCTTTAGGTTTCATCTGTTTGCATTCTTGATTCCTGTCATGACCTCATTATCCTTTGCTTATGACATCACAACCTATTTATTTGTTTATTGATGTGTATACGTACTCATGCATGTATGTGTGTATGTATGTAAGTATGTATTTATTTGGATTTTGTTAACTGGGTAGGCTCGCTGACACTAGAAGTCCCTTTTTCAGAGTGACCCAGAATTACATACAACAATCATAGGTTTCACAGTACATATAACATCTAAAGACAATAGAATACACTGGAGTTCACGTGAGATAAGTAACTTTGCAAGGTCATACATGTCCACAAATACATTATAATAACTGGGAATCATTTTCTTCTTGGGGCTTAACAGGTTATTATTTGCCATAATAACCTGCGGGTTATTACGGCATTCACACACTATGCCTCTCAAAATGTTATGCTCCTTCATTGGCGCATGTTCTCTCTCTGTGGGCGGTTGGAACAGTTCCACAAACATGGCGGCTCCGCCTCTCGGTTAGTGAGGAGCTGCCACAAGACTGGTCCGCTGAGCTCTTCCTTCTGCTTTTTAATTTTTTAAAACTTTTTTAACTCTCCATCTTGTTGATCCTGCCTTTTACTGAAAAAAGAACATAAATCTGGTTGATCCCGTTCTTCGTCCGTCCGCTTCGGGACACAACTACTATGCGCCCGAATGGCTCCATGGCTGATTCAACCCCGTTGACAAACTAAGTTTTTGGAAAAAAAAAAAAAAAAGAGAGAGATCAAAATCCTCATTCAAGAAAAGCAGGGCGACAGAGACACTATATGTGTGTGTGTGTGTGTGTGTATAATAACATCAGTGTTAGCATCTAACTGTGCTGAACTACAGCACTTACAGCAATCTACATGGAAAAAAATTGATCTCCAGTAATTTATAAAAAATAAAGCATGGGGCAGTGTCATTCTCGAATTTAATGCACATCCTCGGTGTGGGATGCATTAATAAACCCTCGAGCATCGCTCTCTGGGTTTATGTAGCATCCCACACCTCGGCTGCGCATTAAATTCTCGTAACCCACACTACCCCATGTATTATTCTATATATAATACATTACTTTACAGTACATTAATTTTAACAGTACAAAACTAGGGGGTCATACGTTTGCAGCAGCAAGTACAACCTGGTGCTGCCGAAATGATTCTAATGTTACAAACAAAGGTTTATGATGAGGCCTGAAGGCCAAAGAAACTGTTTTGAAGCAGGTATCTTTAGCAATCAAGAACGGAATGTCCTACAACTCCCATTTTTGGGAATGTTATGAGATTTGAGTCCTGCTGATGCCTGCTGTCACTGTAAGAGCCTGAGGTGCAGGCGAGGGTGCATGATAACCCCTAAGCATTATCTGATTATGGTGACCCACTGTAGTAACTAAAGGCCTGTTATTTTTGCAATATTAACTCAAGTCAAGTCAAGTTTATTAGCAGGAATAACTCAATTGAGCATGCTCATTTACAAGGAGGTCTCGAATGGACAATTTGGTACAAGATATACAACTAGCAAATGGTACAAATGCAGAAATAATATTTTACAATAGGCAACACAATAGAACAGGTTAGATACATGGACGAGCAACAGAGAAAAATATTTATTTTTTTACTTCACTTATTCAATTGAAACAGTCACTTTAGTCACTATGAGGTCGGCAACAAGGGCAAGGGTATAAGTACTAGACTTTCAGAGATAAGTGCCTTAACCTAAATAGTGGAGCACAATAAGAGCAGGCAAGGGAGATAGGTATGTTCAGGTACGAATTTGGTTGTGAGATAGATGTGAAGATAGGTGATGCAACAGAGGGCATAGGCAAAAGGATAGAAGGTGCGAGTATGGGGGTGCGTACTTATCCTCTGTAATACGTTGATGTTGTAGCCATCTCTAATGAGAAGAGGGTGTGACAGTGACATAATTAGGAGGATAAGTGTAACCCCCCTGCAAATGGGGGTTCCCAAAAGACTTCCAGGAGCTTGCTTGAATGCTCCAAGCCTGAATGGTGTTTGGCATTTAAGCCATTTATCAGTGAGTGTTTTTAGAGCCTCTGGTACTGTCTCTTTAAGAGCTGTCTGCTTGCAGACATAATTAGTTTGTATGGGGGGACTGTGTGCTTCTCTGAGTACCACTCGAGCTGCTGCCAATTCACTTCATTTTTGCAGTCACTAGGAGTGCAAAGGGAACCTATCTGAAAGATGTAACTGTTTGCCAGAAATTATTTAGAGTAATAATGAAATTACAGTTTGTCTAACCTGCTTTCTTTGCAGTCAGAACTGTGTCTGCTAGTTCCCCATTCTAGTTTTGAACTGCTGAACTGGACCAATCAGTGTGGGATAAGCTAGCTCTAAAATGGTGCCTTGGAGCGAATCAGAACTTGGACTCATAATCTGAGCCAGCCACAAGAGGATTGTATGGGCAGTGACTCTGGGAGATGTAGTTTAGACTTCAGTGCCTTTTTGGACCAACAGCAGCAGTCTATTGTAGTGACAGCCAATCCAGTCAAGAACTGGGAGGAACTCAAAGGAAGTGCTCGGTTTTGTCGGTTGGAGTTTCAGTTGAGCTTTGGCAGTGAAGAAGGAAGGAGCCCTGTGCTTTTCAGTGTGCAGTTTTAGTCAAAAACATGTGTAAGGCCCAGAGTTCCGGTCTGCAGCTTGTGTAACAGCTTGTTAGGACTGAATCCGTCCTGTGAAAAGAATCAAAGGATCTCTGAAGAGTAGAAACCAGGCTCACCCTGTAGAAGACTGGAGGAATTGCTGAAAATTGCACTCGGTCTGTCAGGAACTGAATCTGTTGTGTGTTCTCCGGGTATTGTGCAGTAATTGCATCGGGATACAGATGCAGCCTGCCTGGTATAGTGCTTTCTTTTATATGGATGTGTGAAGAGGTTTGTGTACCTCAAGTGAGCCCTACTGACATTGAAGGACCCTATCTTATTTGGAGGTGCGTGAGTACTAATTCAGGGTCGCTCCCTGTTGAATTGCCACATTAAATCCAAATGGAATTACTGTACTGCTGACTGTTTAATTCTCCTTTTCTCTGTGTGAAGGGCCCTACCAGCTGCCACAGTTTGGACTAGCCACTAGGGCTTGGGTACCCAGGGACAGTAACTGATAGGGATAGGCCTGTGCACAGAGCCATAAATGAGATTATTAGAGTGATAAGCTAATTAACCTGATTTCCCCTGTCCTTGTGTATATCCCCTAAATAAATCAGAGCTGCTTGTTTCAGCAAAGTTATACTGCCTGAGGTATTTGTCTATGTTAAAGTACTGTACTGTGATTGTTGCACTGTATCTCATTTCACAGGAGGTCCCAGTGCCGGAACCACACCTGGGGTAAGTGTATACTGTGAAGGTAATTCTGATATATTGTGTGGGCCACTAGTGGGAAGAAAGGGGGGTTGCAGTGTCCCAGAGGGCTGTGACCAAGTTAGTTTAACTATTGAAAACCCTGACCTCTGGGTGGAGGCACCCGCCATTGGATCCAGGCCCCTCAACCTGTTAGTGGCAAATCAGGCAGGGGTAGTAGCCCCTGGGATAGCGCCATTTAGGGGTTACATAAGTATATGATAATGTTATTTTATTTTTGAGATTGGCATGTACAGGAGTCATACAATTTGCTGCTGACAAGGTTTTTAAAAATACTTAGTGATACAAGATTTTGAAGTTTAATTACCTGTCATGATGGTCAGCCCCCCCCGGCCCTGTCCACACTACACCAACCCCGTAACATTACAGAGGGGCCAAACTGTTACTGCAGCAGTTTGCGTTTACACCTGTAATGTTACAGGACGTTCTCATAACCGTTGTTGAAACTCACATATGAAGTGGTTTCAACAACAGTCTGCTCGGTCTGCCCTGTAACGTTACGGTTGTGGTGTGGACGTGTGAGCGTGTTGCTCCAGCCATCCCCAGTGCAGCACGATCTGCATTGTGATATAGGGTGCCATCTGTAATGGTCCCACGGCACTCACAATGCAGGCGCGCCATCACGGTGCCACTCTGTTGCCGGGACTGTGTGCCAGCAGTGTGGACACACTGTGACAGTTACCATCCGTACCGGTTTGGAACTGCTACAGTGTGTCAGCGGTGTAGTGTGGATGGGGCCTTAAAAAAAGGGGAACTTCCCTATACATGGGTGTAGAGAATTCACTGGTGACTGTACACCTTCTGTTACACATGCTGTCACTGGTTACTGCTTACTCATATTGGGTTTAGCAGTTTTGGACTTACACAGGTTAACGGGTTCAGCAAACCTGAGGGAGAAGACCATGTTATGATTCTGCTCACAGTCTTTCTGACTGTGCTAACACTTTTCTTTTTAATGTGAATGAAGATTTACATCAGTATTATTAATAGACCAGTTATCTCTCCGAGTTTCTGATTCCTTTAACTGGTTCTCTAAATACCCCCTCCCCCCAACCCAACCTGTCTTTTCCCAAAACATGTCCTAACTTTTATAATGTGCTGTCGGCAATCAGGGCAGCAGCTCAGCTGACTCCTTGGTACTACAAGGCCACCTGGAGAGTTGGAGACTGGCCATTTTTTTGGTTGCAAACGTAGTTTATTGGTTTGCCATAATGAAGTACAGTACAGCAGCAACAAATTAATAACTGCGTGTATATCAAATATGAGTGTACAAATGAATGACCGGAAGACAACACAGCTTAGTAATCAAGAAACACCAAGAAGAAAACAAAGAAAAAAAATTTAAAGAAAGACAACTAACTCTAATAATGATACCATTCTATACAGTGTAGTAATACAATGAACTTAATCAGAGCAGTCTAAATACATCCACCCATAGGTAGTGAAGAAGTGGTTCAGGCCCTTTCAGGGCTGGCCTGCATTTTAAATGGTTCACAAGAAACTAAAGGGAAGTCCCCATTTAAAAGATTTAAGGAACGCAATGTTAGTTTTACTTACTGCTTCTTTTATTATTGTTCTATCTGCTTGATCCGGCCACCATCCGGCCTTGATATTTTATGTGAAACACCTTTCTGAGTGCTTCCCAGAATCCTCTACAGCAGACAGCCATGGGAGAGTCAATCATATTTACAAAGTGTAAGCTTTGTAAAGCTCCAGTTTGTCAGTCACTGGTCACATTTTACTTCAGTGACGAAAGACAAGTCATGCAATCCTTAGGTCACTGCAAACCCCAAACAGGAAGTGATATGGGAGGGATACCGGCGATCAAATAGGGCCCAGAGTGGAGTAATAGGTAGAGAAAAAGAGAGCAGACTAGAAGGGTGTACTGGTCATTTTCTCCTGACACATTCTATGTTTCTATTTGTCTGCAGCACAGTGAAGTGTCAGCCATGTCTTGATTTGAGGCTACCTCACTGTAGGACAGCAACACTGTCATATTTTATATTTTAATTTGCAATTTTTTTATTTCCCCCTATTTTCTCCCCAGATCCCAGGATACGGCAGACACACATGTAAATGCATGCAGCGCGCATGCATGCTGGTACCGCTCTGCCTTCTGCCCCACCCCTGGCAATCGCCTGCCATCCCCTTGCCTGCGCTTCCCACCGGACCTCCACCCGATGGGAGTGGAACTATGGAGGGGAGAGCAACCTCCCCAGGGAGAGGAGAGCTGCCTTTTGGTGGCTCTGTCCTGCTCCTTCCCTCCCCATGCCTGCCCCCCCTGTGTTGGCTCGTCGATCCCGAACCCGGGTCACCGGCGTGACGTGAGGTAAGGTGTCCAGCGCCTCAGCCCTCAGTGCCACTGGGCCGGCTGTGTCATATTATTTTTAAGGGGGTATTAAGGGTTACTCTGGAATAGTGTGTCCAATTCTGGTCCCATCACTGTAAAAAAGACAGAGACAGGTACTTGGAGTCAATCCAGAGGAAGGCAACAAGATGATCAGTGTCTTCAGGATAGCACCTGTGATCAAAGGTTAAGGATTTTGAACATGTACTACCTGGGGAGTTTCTGTGTAGGGTTCACAGTGCAGACACGGTGGAGCTGCTTACAGTGAAGGAACTGCAGTCACTAGGGGGCACAACTATAAGCTGACAGGGAGTAATAAAAAAAAAAAAAAAAAAGGTGAGTCTTTTTTTTCATATAGTTGTTGGTGAGGGCTAGAATGGCTTGCCCAGTGAGGTGGTAAAAGCTGACAGTGTGGTGGGATTCAAGACGAGGTGGGAGTGATTCTAGGGGGTGTTGGATGGTTCAGGGAAACCCAGCCCTGAGTAGCTGGCTCTCTGGTTTGGGGGTTAATAGGTAGGGTCAGGGCAGACTGCATGAGCCTTGAGCCTTTTTTCTGTCCTCAGCATTCTGTGTTTCTGTGACAAACTGTAATGACCATGAGAGCAGCATTTACCCTTTCAGATGATGATTTATCCTGTTAATAGGCACGCCTGTCAGGGGATGCAGGCGAGGAAAAGATGAACAATTTGTATACAATGTCTTTTAATAGTTATAGTCAGCAACTTCCTGAATGAAGCAATGCAACAAAAGGGGTAGAGTCATTTTTGAGGCGACCTGATCTTGTTCGTGGTTTGCTATGTTATTAGCATGATTTATTAAACTGTAATATTAAATTTATGTGACAAAAAAGATGACTGCCAACCTTTAATTCCTCAATATTTTATTCATCTTATGTCCATGCAGAACTTTCTAAATCATGACAGCCTGAAATATGTCACGCTTTTTAAAGGCCAGAAAGTTGTATAGTCAGTAAATACTATGACAGAAACATACAAGGGATGTAATGTGGTGGACCACAGAGTTATTTAAAGGGACACTAGCAACTTTTTT
Source organism: Neoceratodus forsteri (assembly GCA_016271365.2). Classification (NCBI taxonomy): domain Eukaryota; kingdom Metazoa; phylum Chordata; order Ceratodontiformes; family Ceratodontidae; genus Neoceratodus; species Neoceratodus forsteri. The sequence continues at coordinate 158,294,002 of CM057459.1, forward strand.
TGCATCTTATTATTTCCAGTTGAAAACCCAAATTGTATGAGTGTGTACCTTCTCTGAAATTCATTGCTGTCGCTGATTGTTCTATCTGCTTCATTTCTTGGTAGAACTCAAATCCTGGTGTAATTGTACCGAACACTGTGTTGTTTCAGATCCTAGATCTGCTATTCTGGCATACTTTCTGAACATTAGGAACAACCCCAAGCAGTGCAGCCACTCATGGTGTAATAGTCTCCTCTCCTCTCCTCCCCTCTCCTCCCCTCCCCTCCTAAGGTTACCACCTACTCGGTTTTTGACCGAATGATTCGGTTTTCTAGGTCCAGATTCGGTCCTCCTGTTTTCACCATTGCAAATTCGGTTTTTATGGTGGGTCAAGCAGCACCTGTGAGATTCCCCACTAACTGTTTCATTTTCTTCTCATCTGGCTGTAAACAAGTGTCTGACTTTCAGTGTGCTTGCTTGCTTGCAGTGCATGCTAATCAGGAAGTGCCTTCAAGAGCAGGGCACTGAAAGAGCCAAATGTGTCCCTGTCTGCTCAGTTGTCACCTCTAACTTCACACCAGCAAATTGGTAGATTATTCATGGGAAGGGTAAACAATACCGCCTTAATTAACACCTTCATTTTTCTGAAACCCTTAGACATTCAGACAGGCACCACATTAGGGTAGCCTCTTGTCCAGTGTGGACTGTACAATGTGTTTCAGAAACTTTACCTGCTAATCCAGTTTTATTCAGAGGTAGTGCTTTTTCAGTCATTTTGAATGCTCACATGCTTGTAAAACAGATCCTGTTAAATCCTTCACCATTTTACTTGCATGGTCAGATTACAAACAAATTCTGATGTCATGCAGACCTTTGTTTGTATACCAGTCAGTCTGAGAGGTGTAAAGTAGGGCTATTAAACCATTATCAGCAAATCAACCTAATCCTTTCTAGGCTGCATTGTGAGTATGGTCTTTGGCTGCTGTGATAAGGAATACTTTTATACCTTTAAATGCTCACCATTTTTTCTTTTAGGGTCTGTCCTATGTTTTAATATTTGTTACCCCTTTTGTTGTTAAATTAATAATCTAATATTTTATTTCATTTCTAGCAGTACTTCACCTCTCTCCTCAGTAGTTATTGCTGTCAGTTTTCATACTACCTGGATATTCCAGGAAGACCATTCCAGATGTAACCCCTAGATGGCGCTATCCAAGGGGCTACTACCCCTGCCTGATTTGCCACTAACAGGTTGAGGGGCCTGGATCCAATGGCGGGTGCCTCCACCCAGAGGTCAGGGTTTGCAATAGTTAAACTTACTTGGTCACAGCCCTCTGGGACACTGCAACCCCTTTCTTCCCACTAGTGGCCCACACAATATAGCAGAATTACCTTCACAGTATACACTTACCCCCAAAGGCTGGTTCAGGCACTGGACATCCTGTAAAATAAGATACAGTGCAACAATCACAGTACAGTACTTTAACATAGACAAATACCTCAGGCAGTATAACTTTGTTGAAACAAACAGCTCTGATTTATTTAGGGGATATAACAAGGACAGGGGAAATCAGGTTAATTAGCTTATCACTTTACTATCTACCTATGGCTCTGTGCACAGGCCTATCCTACCAGTTACTGTCCCTGGGTACCCAGGCCCTAGTAGCTAGTCCAAACCGTGGCAGCTGGTAGGGCCCTTTCACACAGAGAAAGGAAAATTAAACAGTCAGCAGTACAGTAATTCCATTTGGATTTAATGTGGCAATTCAACAGGGAGCGACCCCGAATTAGTACTCACGACCTCCAAAGAAGATATGGTCCTTCAATGTCAGCAGGGCTACTTTTGATCTCCAAGAGACTCCTCACACATTTATATGGTAAAAAAAAAAGCACGATACCAGGCAGGCTGCATCTGTATCCCAATCGCAATTACTGCACAATAACCAGGAGAACACACAGCAGATTCAGTTCCTGACAGACCGAGTGTAATTCAACAATTTCTTCAGTCTTCTACAGGGTGAGCCTGGTTTCTACTCTTCAGAGATCCTTTGATTCTTTTCACAGGACGGATTCAGTCCTAACAAGCAGTTACACAAGTTGTAGACCGGAACTCTGGGCCTTGCACACGTTTTTTGACTGAAACTGTGCACTGAAGGAGCACAGGGTTTCTTTCCCCTTCACTTTCAGATCTCAAACTGAAACTCCCAACAGACAAAAACCGGGCACTTCCTTTGAGTTCCTCCCAGTTCTTGACTGGATTGGCTGTCACTCACAATAGACTGCTGCTGTTGGTCCAAAAAGGCACCGAAGTCTAAACTACATCTCCCAGAGTCACTGCCCATACAATCCTCTTGTGGCTGGCTCAGATTATGAGTCCCAAGTTCTGATTCGTCCAAGGCATCATTTTAGAGCTAGTTTACCCCACACTGATTGGTCCAGTTCAGCAGTTCAAAACCAGAATGGGGAACTAGGCAGACAGTTCTGACTGCAAAGAAAGCAGGTTAGACAAACTGTAATTTTATTATTACTGTAAATGATTTCTGGCAATCAGTTACATCTTTCAGACAGGTTCCCTTTGCACTCCTAGTGACTGCAAAATGGGGTGAATTGGCAGCAGCTTGATGGTACTCAATCAAAGAAACACACAGTCCCCCATACAAATTAATTATGTCTGCAAGCAGACAGCTCTTAAAGAGACAGTACCAGAGGTTCTAAAAACACTCACTGATAAATGGCTTAAACGCCAAACACCATTCAGGCTTGGAGCATTCAAGCAAGCTCCTGGAAGTCTTTTGGGAACCCCCATTTGCAGGGGGGTTACACCCTTCCTGGCCTGGGAAAAGCTTGACGTCCGCGTCAAGCAAGTACCCCCATAAGTTTCAACTGCAACCATATACATTTGCATTAGGCTCACACATGTAATCATCAGTCAATACATCATTTTACCAAGAACCATTTCTGAAACATTGCAGTACGTCACTCTTTACACAGTATAACACACACATTGTACCATAACTCAAGTTATTACCTCTTGTACATGAAACCTGAAGAGGGACCCTTCCTATCAGTTACCTTTGGGGCTGGACGGGGCAAGGGCACCATACTTAGAGGGCAACACAAGTAACTTGAGTTAGCACTAACGCCAGTTTGGGCAATGAGCCGGGGACACCTACACTCCTTTATGGACAACATTGAGAGGCAGGTCCACTGGCCGCCCAGGGAATCATAACTGAGGTGCACCACAGGCTTTACAGCTCGGACCAGTCTTTCTAGGGGAGCTGTTACAGTCTCTGCACTCTGAGCCTCATTTTCAGCATTGTTCTCACTTGTCAGGGGAGTCTCCATGGGGGTAGAGAGGCTAGAACTTGGGGCACTTTCAGCTCCAGGAGTTACAGTTCTGAGTCCACAACATTTGGCTCGCATGGAGAGCTTTCAGACACTGGCAGTGGACTGTCAGGGCACTCAAAATACTCTTCTTGTTCGGGTGTATCACCAGTCTGCCCCAATCTATCATTTTCTCCCTGAGAGCTCAAACAGTTCAACCATGCACAAGATTCCATTTCATCTGATCTGATGCTTTGCACTTCACTTTCTGGGAGCATTGGCTCCAGAGATGAAGCTGAGGCATAGACAGTCCAGAAGGCCCAGCTTTGTCTCCAGTATTGACTAGGGATTGCCCCAAACAATTGACTCAGTTCGTAAGAAGGATAGTATTCAAAGTCACTCTCACTTTCTTCTGATATGGACTGACAGTCATGCTCAACTGGGACTTGTGCAGGGAACACTTTAACTCTGCTTCTGTAGGTGCAGACTTCCTTGATCTTTTCTTAGCAGCAGCTCTAGTCACTGGTCCAGAGGGGCATCTTCTGGGGCTCAGACTCAATCAGGATTTGTCCAATGGGTAGTAAATGATTTCTATGCATTGTTTTTACATCTTTGAATTGTTCTCAGGCCTTACTTTGTACACTGGCAGATCATCTAGTTTGCCCACTACAATGTGAGGGAGATGGTGCCATCTGTCAGCAATCTTGTGTTTGCCATGCAGTCCCAGATTTCTTAGCAATACCCGATCTCCCTCCTGGAGTTCCTGTGCTTTCACCTTTTATCATACCTTTCTTTGTTGGCTGATTTCTTTTGGCAGCCATGGTTTGAGCCAGTTAGGTACGCATGAGTTAGCTGGGCCTTTAACTTTTGCACATACTGTAAATAGTTGTCAGCTTGAACCCCATCAGGAGAGACCCCAAAACACACATCTACCGGTAGTCGAGCTTCTCTTCCAAACATCAGGCGGTAGGGGAGAACCCAGTGGCATCACTTTTGGTGCAGTTATAAGCATGTACCAGGGTGCTAATTTGTTGGCTCCATCTAGGCTTGTCCTTTGGGTGCAGGGTGCCTAGCATATCTAGCAAAGTATGGGTTGAAGACGTTCAGGCTGTGGGTCCCCTGGGGTGGTAAGGTGGTTCTGGACTTTCGCACTCCCCACAGAGAAAGCATCTCTTTGATCAGACGACTCTCAAAGTCTCTCCTTGATCAGAATGGATTCTTTGTGAGCCCCATAGTGAACAAAAAGTTTTCTACAAGTACTTTGGCTACAGTGGATGCTTTCTGGTCTTTGGTGGGAAAGCTTGGGCATATCTCGTGAAATGGTCAGTGACCACCAGCACATTACTGATATTTCTTTGATCTGACTCAAACTCAGAAAATCAATACAGACCAGCTCCATGGGTGCACTGGTGGTTATGTTAACAAGGGGCAGCCCTCTGGGGCAAAGCTTTCCTCTGTGTGAGCGACTACAAGTTCAGTATGTGTTGCTCCACATCAGCCCCCATCTTGAGCCAATAGAATCTGGATCTCACCAAGTCAAGTGTTCTGTCTATACCAAGGTGCCCCATGTGGTTGTGCAAGGACCTCAATACTGAGTCTCTCGAAGGCAGTGGGCAGCACCAGTTGTTGTTTGTCTACTTCTCCCTCTGTCTACTGTTTCTCTATATAACAGTTTATTGATCAGTTTCAACTTAGGACCTTCTTTGTATAACAGTGCAGTTCTCAAATCAGTGGAGCGTAATTTGGACACATCTTTTCCTGCATAGAGGGCTTCTAAAGCTGATTTGATCATAGGATCGCGATTGAGCCCGCCGAATACTGTCATTGTCCAGCTGAGGCAGTGCACCAATGTCTATTGCAGAAAAGTGGCAATAAGCAGCAGTATGCAATTCTCAGAGGGTCCCAAGCAATCCACCATGCAGTCCACTCGTCTGGGACATTTGTTCCTCCCTGTCAAACTTCAGCACAGTGCCCGAATGTCAGGTTCTGCCAATCGACCCAATCATTCTGGGGAACAGGCCTCCGGAGAGAGCATCAGCATCTATGTGGTTCAGACCTGCTCGGTATCTTCGAGCATAGTCATATGTAGATAATGCAGAAAGCCACCTATGGCCAGTGGCATCCAACTTAGCTGAGGTCTGCACATAGGTCAAAGGATTATTGTCAGTTTTACTAGTATTTTAGCCCCATACAAGTACTCATGGAATTGGTCAACAATAGCCCACTTCAAAGCTAGGAACTCTAACTTATGTACAGGATAGTTCTTTCGGATGGGGTCAGGCTTCTACTGGCAAAGGCCACTGGTCTCAGGCCATTCTCGTGCTCTTGGTACAACACAGCCCCAACCCTTGCAAGCTAGCATCAGTGTGCAGGACGTAGGTTTTCTTGGATCGGCATAGGCCAGCACTGGAGCATGGGTAAGTTGATATATGATCTCATGAAAAGCAGTCTCACAATCAGGAGTCCAGCGGGCCCCAAATACTTCACTCGGATGAAAATACACCTCTTTCAGTCTTGAGGCTTGACTTTTGGTATTTTTGTGGGTTGGGGATACCCTTGAGTAAGGTTAAGTAAAGGGCGGATCACTCTTGAATAGTCCTTGATGAAACGCCGATAATAACCACAGAATCCCAGGAATCTTTGCAGTTCTTTTAGATTTTTGGGCTCTGGCCAGGTGGTCAAGGCCTCAACTTTACTTGGGTCGGTCTCTATTCCCTCGGTGGATACTATGTGTCCCACATACTTTACTGATGTTTGAAAGAATTGACACTTATCAATGGACAGTTTAAGGCCAAAGTCCTCCAGTCGGTCCAATACCTAAATAATCTGCTCTCATGTTCCTCCAGTGAGCTGCCAAACACAATAACATCATCTAGGTATACCAGGCACTCTAGTAAGTTCATGTCCCCACTGCACGCTCCATCAATCGTTGAAAAGTGGCTGGGGCACCTGAAATCCCTTTGAGGCATCCTCATGAATTCATAGAAGCCAAGCGGACAGATAAAGGCCGCCTTCTCACGGTCCTCTGGGGCCATCGGGATCTGGTAGTACCCACTGCGGGAGATCCAGCACAGAGAACCACTTGCTCCCGTTAGGCAGTCCAAAGCATCCTGAATGCGGGGCATAGTGTACTGATCAGGATAGTCCGCCGGTTTAAGGTGCGATAATCACACACATCCTTACTGTTCCATTCTTTTTCCTCACTACCACAATGGGGAAGCATAAGGGCTTCTGGATCTTGTATTACACCAGCAGCTAACATCTCTTGCAGATGCCGTCTCACATCATCTATGTCAGCAGGTGCCAGGCGTCGAGACCTCTCAACGAAATGGTCTTTTCGTCATGCAGCCGGATATTGTGCTCAGCTCCTTGCACGCATCCTACATCCCATTCCTTTAAAGAAAACACCTGGTCTCTCTGGGCAAGCTTCTCACTGATCCTCACTTTCCATTCAGCTGGCAGCGGGGAGTCGCCGAAATCAAAACAAGTCAGGCGTTACTCTGTCATTCTTCCTTGAACTCTTGCTGCTGGGTAGCACTGCAGTGTCTGCACAATGCACATTAGCCAGGATGCAACCTCTGTTTACTCGAATGTCTCTTTCAGACACATTATGAACTTGGACCATTACCCTTCTGGCATAAGCATGGCTCTAGCGGGCAAAATACTAGGCTTGACTAGCAGTCCCTCTGGCAATTTCCATCGCCTGGTGCATCCAACATTAATATTTTATTCTTAACATCCTTTCTGATACGGACCTCCCCTGTAAGGTACACTGGGCATTTGGCGCCAGGATCAGAGACTCAGGATCCTTCTTCCATACAATTCCGACCGGTTCCTCTGGTTCTGTTTTTCAGCACTCTCTGTGCCTCATAGGCCTTCTTAATTAAAGCCGAACTCTTAAAGCTCTACTAGTCTTTGACCCTGTTTTTCATAACACAACTGTGCCAGCCTTCCGAACATGTGAGCATTTGTTCCAATCAACAAAGGGACACCATCATACAGTCCAGTGGGGGACACACTAAAGGCTAGGGTCTCTACTTGTTCGGCCACTCCAGCCATGGAGGTGGGGAAAGACAGCCAAATTGGATATACCCGGAATAGGGGTAGGCCTTCTACTTAACCCCATACATGCAGTCCTTCTAATGGTTGTAAGGTACGTCTGACAAATGCTTCTGATACCAATCCTGGAACATAATTGTCACTTGGGAGCCACTGTCTAATACAGCTCTTGTAGACACTCCATTCACCTTTACAGTGGTCTCCATGGAGGGACCCACTATTCTGGACCAGTCTGAGAGGCGGTAGTGGGGGCCTGGGCAACTGACCTTGCCACAAAGGGACGTGAATTAGCATTTTGGTGCCCCCACTGGGATCATGTCGTGCACCTCTTAACCACTGATTTCTTCTCCAAGCTCTCCTTGCCTATATGCAACTTTGTCAGTGTCTTTTGGGACTGGCATTCCCTTTTCATGTGCCCATCTTTCCCACAATTATAGCAAAACATACTTTCTGGAGTTTGAGCTGGCCGGCGCACACTGGGAGCCAGGCGGGGTATTACTAACTGGAAACCTGGGTGCCATCTCTGTCTGTGGCGTGATAAGCATTTGGAACATCTCGTCAGTTTCTCCACTTCCATGGTCAAGGAATTGAGTTTGGAGCTGTTATCAGCAGGAGATACATGGGTAGTACCCCCCCCCCATAGCAGATGCAGTCGGATATAGGTCAGGGCCCGTACTTGCAGGCGTGGCCTTCATAAAGGGACTGTTTTTGAATTCTCGGATCTCTCTCAACAGTTCGCCCCATTGTGGCATATCTTTTTCCTTGTCAGAGCACTCATTGACTGTCAACCTCTGTTTACTCGGGTCGTAGCCACAGCTGTTGGTGCAGGTACCTCCCGAGGTCGCCTTTTCTCAACTCCTCGAATTTCTCTCATTAACTCATCATGGGAGGGTGGGGGATTCCAGTCGATTTGCCAGGCGAACTGAAGCAACAGCAGTTCTGAGAAGGGGGCAGACTTGGTGATTCTGTCCAGTCTGGTTCGTCCAGTTCAATCGCTGGCAAACTACCCTTTCTGAGGCATTCTTGCAACAATTTTTCCAGCCAGAGACATACACAGACAACAACTCCCCTTGGTACTGTTGTGCATTTCTTACTCTCCACCATAGGTCCTCATCAGAATCTGGGCTCCCATAACATTCTCCAGGCCTCAAGATAGGCCTGTGCAGTCGCTTCAGGGTTACTGGCCCGCTTAGCACGGATGGCAGCCAGGGCAGGACCTCGGAGGCTCTCACTAACCCTCTTTCGCTTTGCCTTCCGAGCATTGCCATTCTAGCACTTGGGGGCAACATAGTTATCCAGGTCTCCCAGTCATCCTCCCTTGGGGGTGGGAGGTGCCAGAGAAGATCCTCAACTTCGGTAAGAGTCGTGACTAATGGCAGGTGCAGAAATAGGGTCTGCATGGTTCAGCCACCATTACGGGCACTGGAGCAGGAGAGGGTGTTGGGGAGGAACACCCCAGGTGGCAAGAATAGTTTCTTCAAGTCCTCCACAGTTTTCCCTCTCCCAGCAACCATTCAGCAAATTTCTCCTCAAAAGTTTCAGATAGTGGTGGGGGCTGATTCCTCGGTCTTTACTGTCCTTAGTTATCACTCTCCAAGCAGTGAGGGCTCCTCTGGGGTAATGGTCTGTGGCACTTTGGAGCTATCTATGGGATCCTTAAACTCTACTAGGGCCAGGAAAGTGTGGGTGAGCAGATTAGATGCCGACCCACCACCACAGGGTTTTGTAAACCTTCCACCTTGGAAAGTACTCCCTGCACAGTGTCCGTATTGATACCCAGGGATGTCCAGGATAAGCATAGCATTTTGGGGTTGATCTCCTCCCAGTACACCACTCACCAGCCGTGCACAGCCACTTCTGTCGGGGTACCACATTTTTTCTTAACAGTGGTTCAGAAATATGGCCACTAGAGGACACACAATCCCAGCGGTGCCTCCAAGATGTAACCCTAGATGGCGCTATCCCAGGGCTACTACCCCTGCCTGATTTGCCACTAACAGGTTGAGGGGCCTGGATCCAATGGCGGTGCCTCCACCCAGAGGTCAGGGTTTGCAATAGTTAAACTTACTTGGTCACAGCCTCTGGGACACTGCAACCTCTTCTTCCCACTAGTGGCCCACATAATATAGCAGAATTACCTTCACAGTATACACTTACCCCCCAAGGCTGGTTCAGGCACCGGGACATCCTGTAAAATAAGATACAGTGCAACAATCACAGTACAGTACTTTAACATAGACAAATACCTCAGGCAGTATAACTTTGTTGAAACAAACAGCTCTGATTTATTTAGGGGGATATAACAAGGACAGGGGGAAATCAGGTTAATTAGCTTATCACTTTACTATCTACCTATGGCTCTGTGCACAGGCCTATCCCTACCAGTTACTGTCCCTGGGTACCCAGGCCCTGGCTAGTCCAAACCGTGGCAGCTGGTAGGGGCCCTTTCACACAGAGAAAAGGAAAATTAAACAGTCAGCAGTACAGTAATTCCATTTGGATTTAATGTGGCAATTCAACAGGAGCCAACCTAATTAGTACTCACGACCTCCAAAGAAGATATGGTCCTTCAATGTCAGCAGGGCTACTTTGATCTCCAAGAGACTCCTCACACATTTATATGGTAAAAAAAAAAAGCACGATACCAGGCAGGCTGCATCTGTATCCCAATCGCAATTACTGCACAATAACCAGGAGAACACAGCAGATTCAGTTCCTGACAGACCGAGTGTAATTCAACAATTTCTTCAGTCTTCTACAGGGTGAGCCTGGTTTCTACTCTTCAGAGATCCTTTGATTCTTTTTCACAGGACGGATTCAGTCCTAACAAGCAGTTACAAGTTGTAGACGAACTCTGGGCCTTGCGCACGTTTTTGACTGAAACTGTGCATGAAGGAGCCTGGGGTTTCTTTCCCTTCACTTTCAGATCTCAAACTGACACTCCCAACAGACAAAACCCGCACTTCCTTTGAGTTCCTCCCAGTTCTTGACTGGATTGGCTGTCACCACAATAGACTGCTGCTGTTGGTCCAAAAGGCACCGAAGTCTAAACTACATCTCCCAGAGTCACTGCCCATACAATCCTCTTGTGGCTGGCTCAGATTATGAGTCCCAAGTTCTGATTCGTCCAAGGCATCATTTTAGAGCTAGTTTACCCCACACTGATTGGTCCAGTTCAGCAGTTCAAAACCAGAATGGGGAACTAGGCAGACAGTTCTGACTGCAAAGAAAGCAGGTTAGACAAACTGTAATTTTATTATTACTGTAAATGATTTCTGGCAATCAGTTACATCTTTCAGACAGGTTCCTTTGCACTCCTAGTGACTGCAAAATGGGGTGAATTGGCAGCAGCTTGAGTGGTACTCAATCAAAGAAAACACAGTCCCCATACAAATAATTATGTCTGCAAGCAGACAGCTCTTAAAAGACAGTACCAGAGGTTCTAAAACACTCACTGATAAATGGCTTAAGCCAAACACCATTCAGGCTTGGAGCATTCAAGCAAGCTCCTGGAAGTCTTTTGGGAACCCCCATTTGCAGGGGGGTTACACCGACATCTCAGATGAACAGCACAGAATAGTGTGGCTAATGTCATGCTAAGCCACAGAAATGAGAAAAGTAAGAGAGAGAGAGAGCAGTAGCTGGTGAGGAGAAAGGAACACACTCTAGATTTGATGGCACTGCAAATTTAGGTAATTTATCAAACATTATTATTTATTTTTTTTTACCAGAAGAGAGACACTAAGCTGAAGCTAGTTTACAGGTGCAACCTGGGAGCACAAGGAAGTGAAATGATTTGTGCAGGGTCACACAGTATGCAAGTCTGGGCTGTGGGATTCAAACCCTGGTCTCCAGAATTGCAGCTCAAAGCCTTAAACCACTGCGCTATACTGCCTCCATGCTACATATCACATGTCATGCTATCTGGTATGTATGACTGATATGGAAATAAAATAGGGTATTTAACAGCATAGAATAGTTTCTACCACTTTTAAAAACTTCTGTGACATTACAAATAGCTTTAGAGTAGGAGCAATGGGAGGGACAGTAGCACATCTTAAAATGCAGATGATATTTATAGCAGTCATTGGAAAGGAAACAGTGGAGGGTTTCAAAAGGGCATGGGACAATCACATGGGAGTGTTAAAGGGGGGAGGCACAGGTCCAAGCAGATAGCTGGGTAAATGGGCGGACTTGGTGGGCCTAGTTCTGTCCTTTTCTGCCGTCACACTTCTATGAATCTATGAATATTTGTAATTTCAGCTCGTCCACCATTACTGGTGTAGTTTATTTATTTATTGAAAGAGTTTTACCAGAAAAGGCCACCTGTTCCAAAATAGCTGGTTGTCAGAGGTGTCCTTGTAGTCACTCGATGTGTCAGCTAAGCTGTGTACACAGGATGGAAAGTCCCCTGAACCCCATCTCTAACCCCACCAAATGTTAACACACACTGAAATTTAAAATATTGAAATCTAAATCAAACAAACCAAAAATAATAATCATGATGTAGATTTAAAGTTGTACACAATGCAATATCAGTAGCAATTCTGAATAAATCAAGCGAATCAAAGTCCAAGCGATGCCCTCATAAGTCATAAAGGGGCGGAGTTAGGGGCACAGGTAGGGTGTGGTTTAGTATTCGGTTTTCATCTCATCCAAAGGTGGCAACCCTATCCCCTCCCTCCCTCCCTCTCCTCCTCCTCCCTCTCCTCTCCTCTCACTACATCTTGAGTGTCTAGACTGTGTTGAGGATGTTTCCAAGTCCAGGAAAGATGGAGTAAGAATTGACGGAGGATGGTAAACAAACATGTTTTTGTGTGGTAGTACCGGTGTGGTGGGCTGTCATAAAACGAATCATAACTAAATTGCCAGTGACATCAGTAAAGTGTACAGAATATGAACAATCATAGAATGTAGAAAGAACAGAAATGTAGACAGTGATGGTAGAAAAGGACCATTGGTCCATCCAGTCTGCCCATGATATCCTATCACACCCTGAGACCTTCTGTCTATACAGCCCACACTGTCCACCCCCATGCTCCCCGTTTTACCGCCACTACCTTGAGTAACTACTAAGCCCTTCACTCTGTCCCAGCCATGCTTGAAACTGGCACCCACCACACTAGCTGGCAGATTGTTCCATGTTTTATCTACTCTTCATGTTAAATAAAACATTCTCGTCCCTTCTGAACCACCCCCTGCCAGTTTCCGCTAATGTCCCCATGTTAAAGGTCTCAGTCTCATCTCTGAAAATGGTGTCCCAAATGAGTACCCTTCCTTTTAGTTACGGGTACAGTCTCCATTCTTGGGGCTTGTGGGCAGTCCTGCAATGTGAAATACTAGTCCCACTGGACAAAACCAGCCACAGAATCAGTTCTGTTCAAAAGGTTTCTTACCTTATTCTTTTCACCACACAGAACACCCTCCTGGTAAGCCCAACTTTTCGCCCTGTTGGCTTCTGATTTAGTTTTCAGTCTGTTTTCTTGGTTCCATTGTCAGTGGCACATTTACATATTTTATGTTACAGTTGCTTTTTTTTCAAGCCAAAACTAGTATAAGTGGTTATATATTTAAAGAGCACTTTTCATGCCGTGTTTTAAATCTTCTCCCAAAAACACTATGGAAGCCATACCTGCTCCAAAGTCCACTGGTACAAAAATTATGAATTTTCTGTGGTCATAATTAGGGATGGAGGGGAATATAATTTGGCTCCATGGAGCCAAGAGCCTGATCCCTTCCACTTCCCGAGTTGGAGACACACCTCGTTTTGTGATATAATAGGATGGAGACGGTGGGGGTGCGCTTCATAGAGTTGTATAGGGACCCATTTTTAAGTTTTTTTTTTTTGTTTTTTTTTTACCTTTTAAGGTGTCAATTTCAACAAATTAAGGCCACTGCTAAACTAACAAGGCCCTTATTAGTTGAGCGGTGGCCTTGATTTGTTAAAATCGGCACACTGAAATGTTCAAAAAAGGACTTAAAAGGGGTCCCTGTGCAACTCTGTGGAGCACGCCCCCTTGCTGTCCACACTATTACATCACAAGATGTGAGAGCACAGGAGCGTTTCTTCAAAACAGGAAGAGGAAGAGATTGGGCTTCCGACTCCACAGAGCCAAGTTATGATCCCTTCCCTCCTGAAAAGTGGACACAGAAAAATAATGATGTTTGCACCAGCAGACTTTGGGGCAGGTAATGCTCGTATAGTGAGTTTAAACAGAGCACCAGGACAGGTGCTCTTTAAGGAAAGTATCCTTAGTATAACTTTTTGCATCTTGCAAGGTAACAGTGCATTTCTTTTATTGAGTTTTGTCACTCTCACAAGTGCTGTTCACTCTGGCAGCATCTATGGAGTACTTTCAGTACACTGGAGATGCTGCCAGAGTGAACAGCGCTTCTGAGAGCTGCCATTGCCTGCTACCCTTCCATGTGGCGAGAAGAAATTTTGCTGCATGTTTGTGGATTTTTGCACCATCTTCACCAGATTTGCTCCTTGGGTACCCTGTATACTGAAACATAGAAACATAGACCTTTGATGGCAGATAAGGACCGCTTGGCCCACCCAGTCTGCCCATTTTCCTACCTATTGGATAAGCTGCAGATCCTAGTTAACCAACAGCCTACTTCCTCTGACCCCCCCCACTATAATTGCCTTATGTCTGTCCCATGCATTCTTGAATTCCCCCACTGTTTTTGACCCCATGACCACCTCAGGAAGGCCGTTCCATGTGTCCACTATCCTCTCTGTGAAAGGAAAACTTCCTCACGTTGCCCCTGAGCCATCCCCCCTCTATCTTCAAACTGTGCCCCCTTGTTCTTGCACATCTCTTTTTCTGAAAGGTGCCACCCTCTTGGACTTTGTTGATTCCCTCGAGGTATTTGAAAGTTTTTATAGTGTCCCCTCTCTCCCTTTTGTCCTCGAGGGTATACATATTAAGCTTCTTTAGTCTCTCTTCGTATGGTTTCTGGTGCAGACCCTGGACCATTTTAGTTGCCCTCCCCTGGATTGCCTCCATCCTGTCTATGTCCTTTCGGAGATGGGGTCTCCATAACTGCACGCACTACTCCAGATGGGGTCTCACCAACTGTCTGTACAGAGGGATAACAACTTCCAGTTTTCTACTGATTGCTGATTGCTTTCAGTGATATTATTGTTAGAAAGGACTCTGTTTATGGGAGCTTACAAGGCATGCTGTCATTCAGCTGGGCTGCTAGGTCCTCCTAATTGCTGTCTGGTTTGGGTGCAAGAAGTAGAGGGTTGTGAGTAGAGAGGGTACTCAGCCATGTTCCGCAGGGATCGGTAATAGAGCTACTGCTTTTCACCATTTTTATCAACAATGTGGCTTCTGCAGTAGGCTGCTTCAATGAAATGTGTTAGATTATTATCAGTTCTTATTTGTTTCAGTGCTCATTTATCTCTGCAGGAGTCCATTAGGGAAATTTCCTATAATTTTCTATGTGTTGTGTTTTTGGAAGGAAGGAATCACAATTTGGCACTGTGCAGGTGGCCAACTGATTCCTTCCACCTGGAGTGTGTTGGCAGTGCTCCTTCACTCAGACATATTAACAGGTCCAAGGGTAGCCTGGTGTGACTCTGGTACAAAAATGGTCAGACAAGAGGGACAGTGAGTCCTTTTATGCCCAAACCTTTCCCTGTTTCTACGATCAATAGCAATCTTGAAAGATCAGAAAATCTCTCGAGGGAGAGAAACACTGATATTCTTGATTTTCTAATAGTGAAGGAAGTTTCCTAAATGCTGTAAATTCTGTGATTTCTGAGCTTTTTGAGGTCCTGGTCTTAATTACCAGCACATTCAGGCTACCAGATCAGTCTATAGGAGACTGGGTCAGGCCACCGCATCAATCTACAGGATACAGGGTCAGGCTGCTGTAACCCCTAGATGGCGCTATACCATGGGCTACTACCCCTGCCTGCTTGGCTAGTAGCAGGTTAAGGGGCCTGAGTTCTGAAACGGGTGCCTCCACCCAGAGGTCAGGGTTGGTAGTGGTCAAGCTAACCTGCGTATAGCCCTCCGGGACACTGTAACCCCCCTCTTTCCCCTCTAGTGGCCTGAACACTGTACAATAATCACTTTCACAATAGCGCTGGTACACCACACAAGTACCCATACTGTTTGCACTTACCACCAGGGCTGGTTCCTCTGGCTCAACCCTGGGGACCCCCTGTAAAACAAGGTTAAACACAGCAAATAGCAACAGTACAGTACTTTGAGCACAAACTGGAACCACAGTCAGATTACATGCAGAAAAAGTTAGATCTGATTTATTCAGGGGACTTGAACAAGGGAGGGGCAAAATCAGGTTAATTAGCTTAAAGGTTAAATCAATCAAGCGGTTATGCATGCGCTTTGAGTCCCCCCACACAGTCCACCTCTAGGTACCGAGGTAGAGAAGAGATGGGCTAGCCAGGACAGTTGTCCAGGGTTGCAGCTGGTTGGGGCCCTGTGATGGAAAACACAACATGTACAGTACACAATATTTGTAATCCGGAGCCTGAGGGCTCGGTTCGTAAAGGAAATGAAACAACAAGACAATCAGATGACACACTCAGATTAAGCTGTTGTTGTAAGGAGCTACCCTGGTGTTTACTCACGATACCCAAGACTGGACACAGGCTGGACAGAAATTGAGACTGCAGGTGGTTGATCTGGAATCCCAGGAGAAGCAGGGCCCACACAAGTTGCAGAGGCGCCGTTCCTGTTCAAGCGTGGAGCAGGGGGCTGATCCCCAGGCAGGTCTCTCGTTGATGGCTTCTCTGTGCAGTGGGTATTCTGGCTGGGCCAGTCTGTCAAAGCCCAGACCGCATGGAGACAAGTTCGGAAGCAGTTCAATTTGGGCTGGATATAGCTTCCAACAAGCAGAACACAGTTCACACAGTGGGGAACTAACTCACAGCCCACTAGCAGCTCATAGCACATTTACATGTACGGGAATTCTAATGTACCAGGCAAAGCAGTCCCTGGGCACAATCGCAGTCTCTACACACACCGGGAGCTTAGGGGTAGCTGGAACTCCTGACAGGCCGATCGCATTCAGCAAAAATATTCGGTCTTCTTCAGGTTGAGCCTGGCCCACTTCAGTAGCTTACTTTAGTCACACAAACTTGGATTTAGTCCAAAATAATTCTCTTCTCTCCCTCTCAGGAGCAGCAGGCAGACATGGAGGCCAAACTCTCAGCCTTTTCATAGTTCTCCCATGCGAATCCACTCAGGATTGCTGCTCAGAAAAACTTCAGCTCCTTCTTGCTCAACTTCCAGCTTAGTTCTAACTGAAAACTGCAAGCAGCCTGGGACTTCCCCAAGATCCAAAAGATTTGGTTGGCTGATTTGGCTGTCAGTCAAAGCAAGAGCTCCCCCTTCAGTTGCAAAAAAGGCCCAAAAAAACCTACAAACTAAAGTTCCTACAGATTTTGAATTCAGACAGCTCCTGTAGTCTGGCTACATTTTAGGTCCTACCAGTACTGTTTGGTCCAATTTGCAGTCCAGGACCAAGATAGTGGAGACCATCAAAACAGTCCTTGCTACAAAGCAGGTTAGACAACTACATTATCATTATGACTCTAAATGATTTTCAGTAAATAGTTACATCTTTCAACAGAGCTCCCTCTCAGATTACTTAAGCTGCAATTAGGCAGCTCTTAAAGAGACAGTACACAGAGGCTATACAAGCTCTGGTAATCACATTTAAACTGCTAAAAACGCAGGACACCAGCCTGGCAGTGAGCATTTAGGCAAGCTCAAGGAAGACTTTTTGGGAACCGCCATTTGTGGGGAGGTTACACTACCATATCAGTCTATAGGGGACCGGGGATAGACCAGGAGTGCAGTAGAAATAACCAGTGACTTGTTTGATCGAGATTGAGAAACCCAACATTAAATGATGTGGATGAAACTACACAGCGTACTGGAGTATTGCCATCTGAATTGGCTTCCCTCCACTCTAGTTGCACCGCTGTCCTCTTGCGTTTACACGCTGCGGCTGTGCAGTGTTCCTGATGGCCTTCTGATATTTTAGGATCATTTCCAGCAGAGGGGTTAATGAATGGGAGTGGCACCGGTGCAGACGAAGAGCATGTTTACACACTCACAAAAAATGCCGGCATCGGTACACACTGGTCCGCGTTCCCAACAGACCAGAGAGAGCTCTGCGCTGCAGTGGAGTGCAACAGAGTGGCTTACAGTGCTCTGGCAGCTGTTTACATGGCCCAGTTTGCACCAGTGCATTTTGTCTGCACCGCTGACACCAGTACAGATCCGATAGTGCAAAAGCACCTGATTTCTCAAGTGGTTCTGGTCAAAGGCTATAGCTGCCGGTTACTCGTGCATGAATGATTGAACAATGAGGTGGGTGAATATTTTCAGTATTTGGAACGTCAAATTGTAATATGAATTCTTAGCAAATCCATCAAATCCATTCTCTTAATTTGTTCTTTTACCTGGGAATTTTGTTAATTTCTAAATATTTAGTTGAGACCATTGTTTGTTTTTGAACCTAACTATACAAAACTAGTAAAAACATACAGAAAAAAGCATAGGCAGGTTGTGTGTTATGAGGTTTTTTTTTTTTACACACACGAAGTGTCTGCTTACCCATATGACCCATACGCCTTGAGAGCAAAGCTCGAGAGGTTTATGTGGTCATCACACACCGATGGTGTGTAAAACAAGAAGAAAATCATAGATACACATTTCTATGTGTTATTTGTTACATTTCCATGCTTTATTTTTTGTAATAACTGGTGAAGGGATTTTTAGTCTGAAGAGTGAATGCAAGCATGACTGAGAACAAGAGCAAGCAAAAATGTACAAAAAAGATCTTTTGGAGAGCTAAACTTATTTTTTTAAACTGCTGCTTACCTAAGAGAATGAGTGAGAGCACAAACAGACAGAAGTTTGTGAGTTCATGCTACCAGCCGAGCTGTTCAAATTTGTCAGCAATGAAATGCCATAATAATTGGATGTGAAGTCATTGAACAATAGCAAATGTGAACCAGTTCTGAGAAAATAGCTGCTCTAGAAAAGACAGATTTGAAGGTTCAAGGCAGTTTTCCTTTCAGTGATAATGTGGTGTAGCTTTTTTAACAAGATTTCAATTATTTTTTTCATTGCCACTGAGTCCGTTTTTATATTAATTGCAAAGCGATTGGAGCTGCTAAAACACTTTACTTCAGGATCACACTGCAGCAAAATATAAACTCTCCTCACTATTTCTGACAAACCCTCTCCTCCCTTTTCAACCCCCCCTCCAAATCTTTCCCCTCTCATTGACGACTACTAATCTCCGACCCCCTCACCGTTGCCTCCACTTTAAACACATTCTTCACCACCTGTGCCCTTCGCGCCCCCTTAACCCCTCCCCAATAAGTGGCTTCCAGTTCTCTCCATCTCTCCTCTTGAGGTTCTCCATGCCCTTCAGTCCCTGAACCCACACAAATCCAGTCCAGATGGCCCTGACGCTCTCCTCCTCCTCCAAATCTCGGCCTCTGTCATTGCCCTTCCCCTGTCTCACCTACTCTACCTCCCTTTCTCCCTGTGTTCAGTCACCCAGGCCTGGAAATCCACCAAAGTGATCCCCCTTCATAAAGGGGGCAAACACTCCTTACCTGGAAAATACTACCCCATCTCCATCCTCCCAGTACCAGCCAAGTTCCTCACTAGGCTTACCCATTTCCTCTCCAACTTCCTCTCCCCTTACCAATCCTGCTTCAGAAAAGAAACACTGTACTGTATCTTCACTTCTGTGGGTCACCGATACCATCCTCTCTGGCATGGACCAAGGGCACCTTACCTCAGCCATTTTTATTGACCTAGCAAAGGCCTTCGACGCTGTCTCTCATCCACTCCTACTCTCTAAATTCAGTTCTGCTGGCTTTTCTCCCTCTGCAGTCTGCTGGTTCAGATCCTTTCTGTCCTGTCACACCCAACTTGTCCTAGCTGGGGATGCCCTTCACCCCCCTCCCTGTCCTGTCTGGCATTCCCCAAGGCTCCATCCTTGGCCCTATTCTCTTCTCTGTCTTCCTTAATGATCTCACCTCTGTCTGCTCCTCTTCCTAAATCCACCTCAACGCCCATGACACCATTCTCTACACCTCAGGCCCTTCTGCCTCCTTGGTGGCAGCGCAACCACAGAGCGAATTCACCTGCGTCCTGCGATGTTCCAAGCCTACCAGTTTAAAGTCAGTGTGCATAAAATTTTGACAATGACCTTCGGAACATCTGAAAAACTATCTAAGCTCCTCCCCCCCATTTCCACCCTTGAGGGCACCATCCTGGACGCAGTCTCTGCCTATAAGTACCTAGGTTTCTGGCTGGACAACTTACTTGACTACTTGACCCACAGCGACTATATCCACTCTAAGCTCCACCTGAGGCTCAGTGCCATGTATAGGAACAAGGTTGCCCTCTGTCTTGAAGTCCACCGTGAACTGCTCACTAAAACTATCCTCTCTATTTTCGACTACACAGACGTAGTCAATGGGTCCACCGCTCCCACATCCCTCTCCAGGCTGGACTCATTTTTCAACATCTTCTGCCATTTTGCCATAAATGCCCCCCCTCCCGCACACATCACTGCAACCTTTACTCCTCCCTCTCTCCCCTTCCCTTACCTCCCACAGACAGCTCCACACCGCCATCATTTCCAAATATTGGTTTGGGACCCTCATCCCCTATCTCTCCGCTCCCCCTCCTCCCTCTCTCTCTTCCTACCATCTCCATTCTAGACATACTCTTACATTTGACCTTCCCCACACTAACACCAGTCAGGTAGCTTTCTCTTACCGCCTTCCTCATATTTGGAACTCTCTCCCCTCCTCACTCTGTCTGTCTCCCTCCTTTCTGTCCTTCAGGCATGCCCTCTCCCATTCCCCTCCTGCACCTGCTACCCTCCTCTCTAGTCCCTTCCCTGATACTTCCTTCCTTCCTCCTCTCCTTGTCAGCACTTTCCCAGCCCTCTCCTGATGCC
The DNA here is from genome assembly GCA_016271365.2 of Neoceratodus forsteri. Lineage (NCBI taxonomy): Eukaryota > Metazoa > Chordata > Ceratodontiformes > Ceratodontidae > Neoceratodus > Neoceratodus forsteri. The sequence continues at coordinate 158,314,345 of CM057459.1, forward strand.
CATGACTATAACTCATCTTTGCTGACTGCTGTGTCCCTTTGCACTGTGCTGAAAAGACTTGTACTACCTCTGCTCCGTTGTGCATCACAATGTTGTACACTTTGTATACTTTTAATTATGCGTATAATATCCTATACTGTATTGCTGTATTGTATCCAGCCATATTTGCTGCTGTTACTGTATTTTTGTCTCCCTTGCTCCCCTTTCCCCGGGTCACACCTAGAAACGAGCCACGGCTCAGCGTGCCTCTCCCGGTCACCAAGTTTAAATAAATAAGTTAATAAATAAAACTTCATTAATGCACCAGTTAGGGTTAAAGTGACAAAAGTAGGGAAATGTGTTTTTAGGATTCCCAACACCCCCCCCCTGCAGGCAGCAACAGGAAAAATCATTACAGTTTCATCTCTCCTGTGTCTTCTCAAATTGGGCATGGGGTGTACCTTGGGGTTGTCATCCCTAATGCTCACCCAGTTCCATCAATAAATAAGCTGAGACATGTAGAGTATACAAGAATGAGGAGTGTGTTAGGGTTGACATCCCCAAGCAGGGTTTTAAATAATTGATTAGCAGTTTTTTTCTTGGGACAATGCTAACTGTACAGAAAGTATTTATATAGGTTTTCTAGAAGTGTTATGTTTGTTAAACATAGTGAGGCAAGTGCTATGCATTTTCACAATGTTTTAGCACTTTTATGAGCAAAACACTAATCAATTTTTGGAGTTAAATAAAACCCTGCCAAGGTACGCCCTATGCCTGATTTGTGAAGACTCAGGAGAGGTGACACTGTCATGGTTTTTCCTGTTTCTGTCTGCAGGGTAGGGATGGGGTGTTAGGGTTGGGAATCCTAACACCTCATTTCCCTACATTTGTCACTTTAACCCTAACTGGGGCATTAACTGAGTTTTTTGCAACAAATTTCCTTACTTTTTGAGGTAGTATATGGTAACCATATTCTGAACATATCCATTTTTCTGTGGAAGCATAGGGTCCAGAGGACCCTGTGTTTCCATCCTTGCATGGATGCAGCCTGGCAGAGTTTAGGTGAAACGTTAATTTATTCGTTTTAGCCACCTTTTGTATTTGTCTTGCATGTTTGATACAGTAAACGCTATGATATTTTCATAATAGCATTTGCTTGTGTTGCTTGAGCTGTGGGGGTGCTTATCTGTTTGCATTTATATATCCATGTTGCATACATGTTAGTGTGGGAGCCTGGGCCCTCCAGACCCTGCGCTTCCATTTGTGCCAAGAAACAATTAATTTGCTTGGCTATATGGGTTGTTTGACTTCCAGTGTTATCTATGGGAATTTTGATATTTTAAATGTTTTGATTGTTTTACATGCTCACTAAATTGTTGCAGGATGTATTATGTGTTATTCTTGTAGTACTCATCACGACCTTTGTTTTGATATATAGATGTTCCCTTAACTCCAGATATTGTGGGAGTTATGGCTTGTTGAAGTTGAAATGTGGTACCAAAAACTAAGTCCAAAATCTTTTTTCGCATGAAGGGATCCTTTTTCTCATCAAACAAAAAAACAATATGAAAAAGGATTCCTTCATACCAAAAAAGAACTGGCGAAAAAACTAAGTCCAGAATCTTTTTTCATGTGAAGGCATCCCTTTTTGTAGGAATGAAAAACCCTATGAAAAAGGATTCCTTCATATGAAAAAAGAATAAAAAAAAACTAAGTCCAAACTCTTTTCTTGTATGAGGGCATCCTTTTTCACATGAACGAATAAAAGCATACAAAAAAGGATTCTTTCATATGAAAAAAGAATTGAGGGGAAAAAACTAAGTCTAAAATCTTGCTTCATATGAGGGCATCCTATTTCGTATGAACAAAAAAACATACGAAAAAGGATCCCCTTATACAAAAAAAGAATTTGTACTTAGTTTTTTCCAATTCTTTTTTTGCATGAACTGATCTTTTAGTATGTTTGTTTTTTCATACAAAAAGGATCCTTCATATAAAAAAAAGAATTGAGGAAAACACACAAAGTACAAATTTTTTTTTATGAAGGATCCTTTTTTGTATGGCCATACAAAAAAAGAAAACCTGAGTCACGAAAAAAGATTTTAAAATGAAAACAAAAACATTTTGTGGTAATTTTTCCAAAAACTAAGAGCAGAATCCACCTAATGGTGTCTCAGTGAGCAAGATACATGTATTAATGTCTCTGTAGTATGTCATTTTTGTGGGTTTTGAATTTTTTTTTTAAAGGAAGCAAGATGGTGGCCATACAAAAAAAGGATTTTATCCTTATGAAAATGTATTATCCCATATGAAAAAGGATCCCACCACCCGGGCAGTGTATTCCTTAACTCCACCCCATGATGTCAAAGCTTTCTTTTTTGTCCCACTGGAAGAACAGGTCAGCTCCTTTGTGCTCCCACTTAGGATTTTCTGTGCCATAGGCAGACTTCTTCTTTTTGAAAATGTTTTGAAGTCTTGACTCAGTTTCATGGTTCTTTAGACTCTGTCTCCAGACCAATGATGGAACACAAGAAACCAGGATTCAAATTCTGCTTTAAGTGCCAGCAGAAGATATCGGTCACTGATTTGCACAACCCTAGCATGTACTGCCTGGGCTGGCAACACAACGTGGCTGTGTGTGGCCCATGCTTACCCGTGCTTCCAGAGTCCCTTGAGGACAGAAAGCTCTGGCTCTTGCTGGTTCAGCCTTTAGAGAGGGATCCAAAGGAGTGCCCTAAGGGCCACAAGAAGGCCTCAGCTGAGGTCAGGTCGACTAAACAACTTGCGACCATTGAGGCAGAAGCAGTGGCTGACACAGCTGGAACCTCTTCGGTCTTGGGGCTGTTCCCTGGGGCCAGCATTGGAGGGTCTTTCGTAGGCCAGTTCCATGATTTATGTCTGTCCTTCCAGATCTTGGGGAAGAGCCTTGTCCTCCGTAGTTCAAAATTCAAGTGCTGCTGGTGCTGGTTGTGGGACCAGGAGGGACTGAGGTCCTTCTGATCCCTCAGTTAGCCTGACTGATTGATGGCTGTGAAGTGCCTCTCAGCAGAAGGGCAGGTCGGGTAAGTTGAGGGCTCTTCGGCTTTGCAGTCAAGCCATTCGACTTTGAATCCAGTTGAGCAGGCTGTTGAAATCTTTCTTGAGCCTACTGACCAGTTGTCAAATGAGGCTGAGGAGTTGGTCTTGAAGGCCTCAGTGCTCCTGCTCCTGACTCAGGAGGATGTGAACCAGTTGGTGGCCCTGGCTGATCCACCACAGGACCACACTCTGCCCAGAATCGGGTGTTCAGTGCCTATGTCATTGAATGTCAGTAGGCGCATAATTTATGGTTAACCGCAGGAAGACCCACCTTACTGTCAGCCAACCAGAAAATGGTCGAGATTGTGGTCAAGGAGCTCACGTTCTCCTTTTTACTCAAACCGGAGGCATCACCATCAATGCTTCTTGACCTTCTCTTCATTGGGTGGGCAGAGGAACTGATGTAAGATGCGCCGGTGCTATGAAGATTTCCTTGGCAGCAGTGGGCCATTGCGGGGCAAGGTCAGGCTCTACCCAAAGGACCTCCAGTCCCCTGGCAGCTGCCAGTGGTTGCTTCACTGGTCCATGTTCTAGAGATGCTCCCACACTTGCTTCTCCATCAATTAGGGTGGAGTCACCACCATGACAGCCACCAGCTGGTGCTCTGATCAAGGAGGCTGGCTGTTCGGCTGCCAGCTTGCCACATTGGTTGTCAGTGGGGATCACCTCGGGTGAGGACTCCTGAGAGATCTGTGGTGAGCAACAGCCAAGAGCTGTTTTCAAGGAGTCATCGGACAACTCAGATCAAGAGTTTGTGGTCTCCTGAAGTACTCAGCTCTTCAACCGTAGTTCGGTTCTGGAGCCTTACATGGAACACGTGCCTGTGTCCTTCAGTGGGCTGTTCTGACTTGTCTCAGAATCCACATCAGTCCCACTTGAGCCAGTCCAGAAGTGGGCTAAGTTCCCTCTCATGGACATTTTGGACTGGGATGAATCCCCCGGGTGTGCCATCACCTGTGGCTGAGGCCATTTTGGGACTGGCCCTGGAGCTTTGGCAGCAAACATCATCCTGTCCGGCTCCTTTGGCCCACATGGCCTGCAAATATGTGGTCCCCATGGGTTCCCTTTCAGGGCTTTGGATCATCCTTTGACAGAAGGTCTGGTCATGGATTCGGTGTTCTGTAAATCCAGACACCAGGGGGACATGGACAAACCTCTGGACAATGAGTCCCGCAAGACTAACCATGCTGCAAAAAAAGTATATGCTGCAGTCAGTCTAGGTCTCCAGCAGGCTAAATGTGCCATTATGATGGCTAACTATGTTCATTCCCTGATGGGAATGTTCAATGTTGTCTTCCTCCACCTCCATCCTGAGCAACATATGGTGGTGGAGCTCATCAGAGACAAGGGTCAATCACTGGCTAAACACTAGCTCCAGACAGCCTTGGACATGGGCAGTTCTTGTGCTCATGCTGTGGCAGCAACTGTCTCCATGTATCGCAGGGCCTGGCTGCATTTGACCACCTTCATTGCGGACACCCAACATAAGCTGGTCAGTGTATTCTATTCCTGGCCACTGACCTCTTTGGCCCTGGGGTGGAAGGACATCACACCTAGACTGGGAAGTCCAGTGCCATCCTTGGCTCTTTGACGTCATCACAGAAAGACCAGAAGAAATTGCCTAAAAAGCCTTCTTTTCTGTACTGGTCCTTTCAGTCACAGCCCCCCGCAGCAGCGCCAGCAGGGGCTGTTCCAGGCTTGGGAACCGCAAGTAGAAGACAAGGGGCTCAGGGTCCAAAAGGGGAGGCAGGGATAGAGGTGCCCCCTTGGTAGCTGCTGCTGGTGGTGCTCCCACAAAAGCTACCCTGTGACAGGTTGGGGGGGCTGTCATCCCTCTATCCTGTCCCTGACTGCCCTCTTGGTTCTAAGCCAGCTACATTACTTCTTGCCATGTTGATCTGCTATCACAATGGACAAGTGGGTGTTGGACTTAGTGGGCAGAGGATTGTCTATAGACTTTGAGGCTCTCCTGTCCTGCCAGCTCCACGTGCCTTGTAAATCTGGGGTATCTTAGGACATGCTATCCTCCCTCAGGGAGAACACTGCTCAGCATCTTTAGAAAGAGGCAATAGCCCATGCCCCAGACATCCTGGTTACCTAGGGTTACGTGCTCTGGTACTTCCTGGTCCCAAAATGGATTGGGGTGAGGGGCTGGTGCTCCATACTGAATTTGCATGATCTCAACCGGTACATGTGGAAATGCAAATTCTGGATGGTCATGTAATTGCATCAGGATTCTGGAGGTGGGCAATCGATTGTCGAGCTCCTGAGAGTCGGGCAAACGTACTGATCCCAGAGTGTACCCCTACCTGGATGATTGACAAATAGCTTGTCCATTCAGGGAGGCCATGGAGGCATCCACAGATCTGGCTGTCCAGACATGCAGAAACTTGGGCCTGTTGGTCAACCTGGACAAGTTCAAACCGGTACCAAAGCAGGTGATCCCATTCATCGGGTCACAACTTGACTCACTGTGGGCCAAGGCCCACCTCCCAGTGGACCAGGCATGGGATCTTACCTCCTTTGCCCGATCATTTCAGGTTGGGCTCTTGCGCTTTGCCTGGGATATCCTACGGCTGCTGGGGTACATGATGTCCTGCACCAGCATGGTCCACTGGGCCTGATGGCAGATGTACCACCTCTAGTGGGAGCTGGGCTGTCAGTGGTCTGAGTGCCTAAGCCACTTGAGCCAGCCAGTTATGGTGACCCAACTGATGTGGGTCGCCATCTAGTGGTGGTTTGTCCTGGAATATCTGGAGGATGGAATCCCATTTGTCTGCTCAGAGCTGACCATCATGCTAATGATGGATGCTTCTCTGGTTGGGTGGGGAGCACACCTAGGATACAACACAACCTATGGCTTCTGGTCCCCCAGAGAATCCCATTACCACATAAACCTTCTGGAGTTCCTTGCAGTGTGCTTGGCTCTAATGGAGTTTGCTCCACTAGTCAGGGGTCAGGCCGTTCAAGTCTAGATGGACAACACCATGACCATGTTTTACCTGAACAGACAAGCAACACACAGTCCACCTGGACCATTGTGCGCAGCTTGGGTGCCGATCTCTTGGTGATCCATGTCTCAGGAGTTCACAGTCAGCTAGCAGATACTCTCAGTCAGGTAGGAGAGATGTTGTATGAGTGGTCACTTAATCTGGAGGTGATGAACCACCTGTTCTTCCTGTGGGGCTCACCCTCGGTGAACCGGTTTGCCTCCTGGGAGAATGCCAAAGTGAGGCTGTTTTGTGCCCACCCCACCACAGTCCAAGACACTGAAGTAGGATGCCTTTTCAAGGCCCTGAACCCTAGAGCTCATGTGCACCTTTCCACTCTTCTCCTGATCCACAAGGTGCTGGTCAAGGTCAGGAAGGACAACATGCAGAGTATCCTTATAGTTTCAGACTGGTCTTGGCAGTTCTGGTGCCAGGATCTCCTCAGCCTCAGCAGCAAGACTCCACAGTGGCTGCCTCTCTGCCCAGACTTGGTGACCAGATGTCCAAGGGATGGTCCTGTACACAGACCTTTGCTCCCTGCACCGCATGGCCTGGTTCTTGAGTGACTAGAGTTACTGACCTTGTGTTTCTTTGAGGATGTTTTCCATGTTGTGGAGGCCTCCAGGAAAGAGGCAACTCATAGATGCTATGCCTTTAAATGGAAGAAATTCTCCATTTGGTGTCAAGGCAAGGAGCTGGATCGCCTTACTTGTCCAACCGCTAACATCTTGGATTACCTCTGGTTCCTTTCCCAACTGGGACTGTGAGCATGAACCCTTAAGGTGCACCTGGCAGCCATCTCTGCGTACCAGGTGAAGGCTGGTAGGCCGACAGTGGCCCAGGACAAGGTGGTTGGCACTTTTTCAGGGGCCTGGACCACTTGTCCCCTCCAGTGCATGAACCACCTCCACCATGAGACTTACTGCTGGTATCGATGATGCTCATGGGCAGACATTTTGAGCTGATGCACAGGTGTGAGATGTCCTCCCTGTTGTGGAAGACGACTTTCCTGGTGGCCATTACATTAGACAGAAGGACTGGGGAACTCCAGACACTTTCTGTGGACTCTTCCTATCTGGTCTTCCACAGGGACATGGTCCTCTGCCGAAACCTGAAGTTCCTTCTGAAAGTGGTTTCAGAGTTTCACCTTAACCAGGTGATTAACCTCCTGCTATATTTATCAGCTCGTCTTTGGAGGCCAACCACAGGCTCCATACCCTGGATCTGTGGAGGGTGCTTTCATATATGTGCATGGCTGGAGTTCAGGGACAGGCTCACCAGTTGTTTGTCACCTATAGCAAAGCTGTACCTGTCAGACAGGTGACAACGCGGATGATTGCAAGGTAAATTACATCTTGCGTCAACCTCTGCTATAGGTTGGCTGGTTGGGAGCCTCTCATGGGGATTCATTCCACCAGACATGTCATTGCCTCGGTGGCTGCTTCCAGGGATGTCCCCATACAAGAGATCTGTAGAGTTGCTACTTGAAAGTCAGCATACACCTTCATTTCCCATTACAGCATCGACCTTGATGCCGGGATGCTAGTTTTGGGACCTTGGTTCTCCAGTCTCTGTTTGCCAAGTAGGGATGCGCTTCTTGCCCCTTTCTGCTGGAGAACTGCTAGGTGTCTGCCAGAGTGTGAATAAGTGAACCATATCCATGCCCCTAGAAGAACAGGTTACTCACCTGTGACTGTAGTTCTCGAAGTGATATATGTTTCACATCCACACAGCCCACCCGACCTCACATGGCAAGTGGCACCTGATCCTGCTTCCAGTGTACAAGATCTGATGTCATAGAATGGAGTCCAGAGATATACTGCCCAGGTGGTGGGGGGAGCTTAACTTAAAGATGTTCCAGCCAGTAACATTGTTCCATTGGAACTTCCAGAATGTGGACGTAAACCAAATACCACTCCTAGAACTACGATTCCAGGGGAGTAGCCTGTTCTTGCATAGAAACATAGAAGTTGATGGCAGAAGACCGCTAGGTCCATCTAGTCTGCCCATTTGTTTTAAACTTATTTTGACACTCTAGTTGCCCTTTGTAGTCAGGGCTCCCTTGTGTCTATCCCATGCATTCTTGAATCCCCCCACAGTGTTGACTCCCACAACCTCTTGGGGCAGGCTGTTCCAAGTGTTCACCACTCTTTCTGTGAAGAAAAACTGCCCGGTGTTGGTAGAGAACCTCCCACCTTGCAGCCTGAGGTCATGTCCCCTGGTCCTGGAGTCCTTCTTGAAGTGAAAAAGTTCCTGTGCCTGTACCTTGTTAATTCATTTTATGTACGTGAATGTTTCAGTCACATCCCCGCTCTCTCTCTTCTCTGCTCCAGGGAGTACATATTCAGTTCCCCAAGTCTTTCCTCATAGGACATGTACTGCAGACCCTGAATCATTTTTGTTGCCTTTCTCTGTACTGTTTCCACCTGGTCAGTGTCCTTCCAGAGGTGAGGCCTCCAGAATTGGACTCCATATTCCAGGTGAGGCATGACCAGCAATCTATACAGTTGTAATACCACCTCTCTCCTTCAATGCAGCCCAGCATTCTGTTGGCTTTCAATGTTGCCTTCTTACACTGCTTACTAACCTTCAAGTCATCTGAGATTATGATTCCGAGATCTCATTTCTGGTTTGAGGCCGCCAGTCTTTCGCCTCCTAGGTAATGCTCCTTTCTTGGATTTTTCTTTCCTATGTGCATGACCTTGCACTTTTTGGCAATAAATCTAAGCTGCCACACTCCAGACCATTCTTCTAGTTTCATGAGGTCAGCTTCCTTCTTGTTCACTCCTTCTGCGGTGTCCACCCTGTTACACATCTTGGTGTCATCTGCGAACAGACACACCTTCCCTTCCAGTCTGTCAGTGATGTCTGCTATATAAACATTGAAGAGCAGAGGCCCCAGCACTGAGCCCTGGGGCACCCTGCTGGTCACCCTGCCTTCTGTCAATTGTGTTCCATTAACTTGTACCCTCTTGATTCTGCCTTGTAACCAGTTATGTACCCATCTGACTACTTCTGGACCAACTCCTGTGTGGTCAAGCTTCTTTACCAGCCTTCTGTGTGGAACCGAGTCGAAGGCCTTACTAAAGTCTAGGTAGACCACATCTACTGCCCCACCATCGTCCACTATGTTTGTAGCGAAGTCAAAAAACTTGAGCAGATGTGTCTGTTATGACCTACCTGCTGTGAAACCATGCTGTTTAGGGTCTTGTTGGCCACTAGTTTTGAGGAATGCTATGGTCCTCTGCTTGAGTAGTGTCTCCATTAGTTTCCTTACTGTAGATGTGAGGCCCACTGCTCTGTAATTACTAGCCTCTTTGCAACTGCCTGATTTGTGAAGTGGAACCACTATTGCCTTTTTACGGTCTTTGGGTACTACACTGCTCTTCAAGGATTTTGTGACTAGAAGTGCCAGAGGGGCTGCTAATTCTGCCCCCAGTTCCTTAAGGATTCTGGGGTGCATCTCGTCTGGTCCCATGGCTTTGTCTACTTTTAGGTTATTTAGCACCTCCTGTACTTTGGCTTCTGTAAAAGGACTCATGTCTATCCCTGGTTCTGGGGTGTTGTGTTTTTTCAGGGCTGGGCCATCCCCTGGGTCTTTGGTAAACACTGAGCAGAAGTATTTGTTGAGGATTTCAGCTCTCTCTGGGTCATGTTTGGTGCATGTCCCTTCTTCAGTAGCAATCTTTACTATCCGCCCTTTTGCCTTCCTACATTCCCTAATGTATCTAAAAATTGATTTGTCTCCTCTCTTTGCCCCTTCTGCTATTTTTTCCTGTCTGGGCTTTTGCCTCTTTAATTTGTTTGTTAGACTCTCTCATTTTTATCTTGTACAACTCCCAGTCTTTCTCAGTTTTGGTTTCCTGGTATATGCTGTACGCCTTCTGTTTTTCTTTGACTGTGGAAACCACTTCCTTGGAAAACCATAGAGGATTTCTCTTTTTTTGCTTTGCTGACCCATCTGGCACATTGATCTGTGGCAGTCTTTATTGCTCTCTTCAGTCTCCCCCACATGACCTCCACCTCCTCAGCCTCGATTCCTTTAACTGGCTACTTATGATGTTCATCATTTTTTGGAAGTCAGCCTTTCTGACATTTAGCACCTTTATCTTTGAGTGGCTGGTGTCCTGTGTTATGTTTATCTTAAAGCTTCCCATGCGGTGGTCGCTGTTGCCCATATGACATCCCACTTCAATGTCCTTGATCCTTTCTGAGTTTGTGAGGACAAGATTGAGAATTGTATCTCCCCTTGTTGGGGTTTTAACAAGTTGGCACAGTCCTGCGCCTTGCAGTGACAATAGGAAGTCCCTACTTCTTGTTATTGCTGCTGTTAGTGTGCTCCAGTTAATATCTGGTAGGTTGAAGTCCCCCACCAGTATTACTTTGCCTTTATCAGACATTTTGTGGATTTCCTCTATTAGGTCTTTGTCTCCTTTATCTCCTTGATTTGGGGGCCTGAACATGATGCCGATTCGGAAGGGATTTTCCTTGCCCATGTCTACTGTTAGCCACAGTGACACAAAATCCCCAGGTTGCCCTTTTACTTCTGTGGCTTTTACTTCCTCCTGAATGTAAATGGCTACGCCCCTCCCCCCTCTTTTTGCCCTGCCTATCTTTCCTAAACAGATTGTAACTGGGAATGGCCATATCCCATCCGTGGTTTTCTGTGAACCACGTTTCTGTTACAGCCACTTAGTCCAACCTTTCTGCTTCCAAGATGGCTGTGAGTTCGGGAAGTTTGTTGGTCAGGCTCGTAGTATTTGCAACCATTGCCTTCCAGGAATGTACATCCTCTTTGGTGCGAGGTTGTACCCTCTTTCTGGACTGCTCCAGTTTACTCTTTCCGGCCAAGAGATTATGGAGATTGCTGGTCCGGGTGGATGTTGGCTCTGATTTGTTTTCTGATGATGTATGCACGCAGTTGGCATTTTGGAGAGTGATGACCAACCCACTGACGGCAGGAGTGTGAACTGCATCATACTCACCTTTATTTCGTTTAAACGACCTGTATAGACATTGAATTTTTGTCTGAGTGCTTGCACACCTTCTCTGTTTAGGTGCAATCCATCGTATTTAAAAAAGCTCTTTCCCGAAAGTTGTGCCAGTTCCCTATGTAGTGGTATTCCTTGTCTTGGCACCAATCACGCAGCCATGAGTTGAATTCACCTACTTCAATCTCTCTGACTCACTTGGTGCTTTTTCCTTTTTTCTCACACTGGCAGCACTTCTGAGAAGGATAATTTGGACATCTGTTATGAAACCTCCCGGGTTGTACCTGAAACTAGGCATTTACTTGCCTAGTGTACCTACCTGGTTAACAAAAATGCCCAAATCACATGAGAATATAATTTTGAAGGATATAAACAGGTGGGAATGTAAAGGCACACACATTGCAAATGGTGCCCAAGAACCTTCAAGGATTATATTCAAAGCAGTAGTAAAACATTTTTATCAATGATATCAAATTTTCGTTTCAATTTCTACTTCCTGTTAGGATTGTGACATATGGACCAGTGAAAGTATTTTCCAGGCCGTTATGTCTTTCCGGGCATTAATTTTGAACTAATGTAGTTGTTAATGAAAAACTAGAAAAGGTTGTGTTCGTTCCTTAATGGAACAACTACTAGTATCTTCTGATCACAAATGTGTTAGTATTAAGCTATGACTCAGCATGGTTTTACTGGAGTAATCCATGCCTGGGTCAAACGTCTCCAACCACCCAGACATGGATTAATTCTCCAGTAGAACCATGCTCTGGAGTGGCTTAATGCGCTTGTAACATGGCAAGTGCAAGCTAAGTAATAGTACTGTTTAAGTTATAATGAAAGAAGCATATATATATTTTTTTTTATTTGTTTCACCATGAAGGTGGATTGGATCCAAAGACCCTTTTTCAGCCATGCCTAGGAAGAGGGTAACAGGGATACAAGCACAATTACAGAAAAGCAAGTAACATAAAATCACTAAAAATATTTACAATATCACAGTCTTACTTTTATACAACACACTTTACAAATCACGTATCACCTATAACTCCAATAAATAATGTTAATTTCACAATTCGAGTTTCATCATTAGGACAAATACTGAATTTTACTGTATAACATATTTTATGTTTGAGGTTTCTCACTTTGAAAGACTGCATACAATAGGAAACGTGTATGTTCATGTTGTACAGCGAAGATACATTAATGTAGTGCCTCAACATTTTTAACACGTAGCAACTTAATATCAAATGCAACAACACAAAGAAAGGTTAAAATTGTGTACTTCAGATAAACATTTCTAACATTTTGCCCTCTGTCTCTAGCTCCAATTCATGTATTACAGTAGTGCATTGTGGGCGACCAGTCTACATTTGCATATTTAAATATGCATGCAAATATTTTGGAACTGTTTTAAAACACTGTTTAATAATAGCAGCATGAAAACATTTCTAAGTATGAATAACTGTAGTCGGGCACATATTAAGGCAAAAGTTTACTACATGTGTGAAACACTTGAAACTTCTTTGCGTTCCTTCATGGCTGCACTGCATTATGGGTGTGCATTGTGAATTTGCATATTCACATGAGGTGATCAAAATCAACTACTTTGACATTTTCTCAGCATTTGAAAACATTGCCTGTGAACGGGAGAAGATGGAACACATTAAAGTGATGGCACTGATATGTTTGTTTCCTTACTAATCCTGTTCAAAGGTAAAATCTCATCTATGACTCAAACATCCGAGCCTCTTATTTGCTTGAGCCCAGGGATAATGCTGCCATGCATCAGCATCAAAAGACCCGCCTAGAAAATAATCTCACACAGATTTTTATAGAAAACAATCTCACTCTGTTTTCTGCTTTGTGACATGGAGAGATAGAGACACACACACACACACACACCGATTGAGACATGCAAATGACTCGTGCAGAAATTCACTATTGTCTTCTGTGTGTGTGTGTGTGTGTGTGTGTGTGTGTCTCTCTCTCTCTCTCTCTCTCTCTCTCTCTCTCTCTCAAGCGGTACTAGCATCTATTTTCTTGCTCACTCTTGGTGATGGGGGGGGGGATGTCTCTTGCCTTTCTGCTCTTGGGGGAGCCCCGTTCATGTGGAGACCTACGGGGAGAGAGAGAGATACATAGACATTGCGATCCACACATGCAGCTGAGTACTGCCCAACTGGAGTACTGTCTTCTGTTCATGTGCCTCTCTCTCTCTCTCTCTCTCTCCCTGTCCTGTTGTTGGTACTGATGCACCTTGTCTCAGAGGTCCGTGGAGCGGGTGAGTGGGAAAGACAAAGCCGTTCACATTAACTAATCAAAGGTACAGAGTGACAGCTTTCAATGACTGCTGGCTCAAGAGTCAAGGCACAGGTCACCTTGTAAGATGACACTGTATAGGACTTTGAAACTCAGGTGCTCTCCCGATGGCAGCTATGGTTTAATAAGGGAAATTAATCTATGATCAGGTGATGTCTTACAACGAATTACAGCTCTCAGTTTCAAAGTCCTGTACAGTGCCATGTTACAATATATAATGAGTGATGTTACACAATATCAGTGCATTTTTTTTATATTTCACTGGTAGCTATATATATTTTATCAATGTATACAAAATATTAATAAACATTTTTACTGTCTGTATACAGATCATGTTTCATATATAAAACGGAAAAGTAAGACATTTTGAAACTGAATACATTTTAAACTTTTCCATAATTTTGCTTCCATTTCAGCCTATTTTGTGATTATGTGTGCCATTTCTAACCTTCTATACTTTAATTGCATTGTAAATATTTCACCGTCTGCTCAAATAACCTCTAATCTGTTTACTTTCATTAATTACATATGTAAAAACACTGGAAGACAATAGATATTAAGTTCCTAGCCCTAACAGCTGTAAAGTTATTTATTTTCAAATAAATTTTCTTTAGATAAGGCTAACAACTTTGGAACCAGTAGAACTAGAGACTTAATTGCTTTTAAATGAAAGCTTGGAATCAGGTTGTCATAGATGTGTTCTCTTGATACATTTTTCATGTGTTGGTACATGCCAATGTTTTTCATTTATTTATTTAAACTCTTTTTTTTTTTTTTTTTAACAAGAAAGTCACACTGAGTTGAAAAACAGCTTGTTTTAACAAGGCACATTGAGTTTAACAACAACTTGTTTTAACAAGGGACAGTGAGCTGAAAAACAACTTGTTTGAGGTGTGTCCTGGTGACAAAAATAGGGAAAGAGACAGTGAACAAATTTAGTAATAAACATGTTACCAAGAAAGTCATGTGGATAGTAGTGGAAAAAGGATCAAACTATGACAAATCATACAGCTTCCCAATTATGTACAGTCCTTTATTGGCTTACAGATAGCTATAGTGCCCACCGGAAGTCAACTGAAATGGTGGAGGAAGACCTCCTTGATCCCTCCAGGGTGCTTTTCCATATCCACAGCTCCAGGAGGTTCATTCTGCAGATATCCCATACACTAAACAAACACTTTCCATTTTGGTTTAAGGTCCTCCAACTTGGACAGAGTCATCCTGTCAGATATCCTGTGCTCTCTTTGACAGACACGGAGGACTTTATTCCAGTTAATCTTGATCATAGCTTCTCTTGTTGGGCACTATTACGTCTGACATTTTGGTATCAGCTGGTCCAGAGCGGCATGATACAAACTTTTCAGGACCTTGTGTCTACTTTTAATATACCACATACTCATTTTTATCAATACCTACAAGCTAGGGATTACCTGTGATCTTTGCTGCAACATGAGGAGTTCCAGCAGGGGACACTGCTGTTTATACAACTGGTGGTACCGACATTGCAGGGAATGGATTGCATTACGCACTTTATATCTCAGCTTCATCAGGCATTATTATCCTTGTAAAATATTTCTACTGTCCATGTTTGGAAAGCATGGGAAAAGTATTTGAATGTTCCATTGTCAGACCAGCAATCAGACCACTGTCTTACGAATGTACACAGAGTTACTTCCTCCCATATTTGGCAGGAATATTTGTGGAAAACCCTAATGTGATTTTTTTATAACATCTGATAGGCAAGTGAAATATCTTCCCAAAGGGGAGCACATTGTTGGCGGAATTGTGGTACCCCGCTGGCAACCCCTACACATATATTTTGGTCATGCACACTTTTAGTTCCCTTCTTTGGGGATTGCCAAAGAGCTGTCTGAGAATAATGGGATGATGGATTGGTGCTTACTGCCCACTTGTTTTTCTTTTTGGATATCCCTGAGGGCTATCATTCCCAAGACAGTAGGAAGCTCCTTAATGTGGCAATGGCCGTAGCAAAACAAAACATTTCCAGACTGTTGCTCACCCACACAGCTCCTTCACTAGAGGGGTGGATTGGGCTGGATGTGTCATATATATGCCAAGGAAAAAATAACAGCTAATTCAACCCATAAACTACCAAAATTTGATTTGCAGTGGAGAAAGTGGGTGTTATATGTGATGACTGTGAAACTTGATTTCATGCCATGAAAGTAGTCACTAATTAATATTATTTGACATGAGAAGTCTGTCTGACTCGAGGGACTTTTAGATGGACTCTGATGGTGGGTTTTTTTTGGGGGGAGAGAAGCAGCTACTGTTTTCTTGTTTGAACACTATTGTGTCCTTTCTGTTTGTTTGTTTGTTTACTGTTATTATTGACAGAAACTAATGAAAAAACAAATTTGCAAAAAATAAACTATGACAAAGAGCATTATCCAGAAAGACATTTGTGCCACATGGAAGGTTATAGGATTATATAGTATAAAACAGATCAGTGCACTTCTAGAACTTGGAGCGCATAACCATCTGGGGTTTTCAGCTTGGTTGATAAACAAAATAAAACTCCCAGGCAGGGATTTATTTAACTCCAAAAATTGATTAGCGTTTTGCTCATAAAAGTGCTAAAACATTGTGAAAATGCATAGCACTTGCCTCACTGTGTTTAACAAACATAACACTTCTAGAAAACCTATATAAATACTTTCTGTATAGTTAGCATTGTCCCAAGAAAAAAACTGCTAATCAATTATTTAAAACCCTGCTCCCAGGGAAGGACAAACTTGTCCTGCTAGTATGGCAAAGACATGCAGCTGTGAGCATAGTGGGATATATGGCACTGTACGTTGATGGACATCCATATTATGTTGGTAAATTCATGCCTATGCAATCATAGACTGAGCTGGTCTTTGATGCAACTGTTCCATTGTTGGCCTCTCCCCCGGATCTTTATGACTTGTTCGGGACTCCTGTGACATAGTCACCACCACCTGCATTTCAAACTCCCTCACATTATCCCTAGGAGTAGAGTTACCCCTTCTTACATGATCACTGTAGTTAGGAGGAGGTTGTAGAAGTAATTGGCTGTGTGGTGATGGAGGGGGAGATGGCACTTTCATGAGTCTATAAGGTGTGGGCAACAGGAGGAGACCAGCAATCATTCTGAGCCAATGAGAGAATGTTGTTACCTTTTAAAGACCACCTACCTACCTCTGTTGCATGCTTGCTCTCATGACAGTCTTGTGGGGCTGCTCAGCAATGCATGTTCACCCACACCATCAATGCTACCACCACTGTGCCACCCCAAAGTGTCACTCAGTAAGCAGTGCTGCAAGCCACCCACACTCTGGGAAGAGAGCCTACATATGATGCTCTTAACCCTCCCTGCCAGCCTCCTGTCCTGATATCATGGGTTTACTATATGAACATGGGCCACTAGTGTACACGAGTGGTCCTCTACTGCTCGGTACCACAGAGTCATCTCATTAGTGCACCTTTAACCATGAAATAGACTGAAGTTGACCCAAAATCCAAAAAAAGGTTTTAAATGTATTTATAAAGATTTTTGAAACTGTGTTATGTTATTATATACCAAGATCAGTGTCCATTACAGAAATTGAAATCAGTGAGTCATGTGGCCCATTGTAGTGGTGGTAGTAATACAAGTACTGTCTTAAACTATTGCCTGCAAGGCCATACTTAGTATGCACTGGCTCACCACGCGTGACCTGTGAAAACACACATTTCAAACTTCAAGTGTAAACACTTAAATTTACAGCAGCACAAATGGGATATGAGAAGAAATAAATTGTTTTGGCAAATGAATGCTGCAGCATGTCCTAAAAGAGGTCAAATGCATTTTGGACAGAAAGGATATTTATGTATGGGAGCAACCTAAAAACCGTGCTAGTGGGAAAGAAGTGTGGGGGAGGTAGCTTTTGTATGTGCAGTGCTTCTGTCATGGAATGCCTTAACACAAAATATTAAAAACCTAACAAGAGTGAGTATCACAATTTAAAGGTGTTACTTTCAGTTACTGCATGAACCATATGCGGTGTGTGTGTGTGTGTGTGTGTGGTCGTAGCAGTCATGAAGCAGCATACATCTGAATTTCTGTTATATTTTATTTTATTCATTTAGTCAATACCTCTAAACCTGCAACATTGCCTGTGTGGGGACATTTTGCTTACAGGACTGTGGGTATCCTATTGTCTTTTGATTTGATGAGCAGTTCTAATCCTTATTGGGACCGCAGTGGGATATTCACAGAGACATGAAGTCTGTAGCTGTGTTTACATTGCAGCATCACTCCCGAATCTCGGCTTCTTCTTTCTGATGCACTGCCTGCTGAGCCCGTAATAAACTGTTTATGCAGCCCGCCATACAGCACTGCAGTGTCGCCATAGAGGGCTGTTCCTTCAATGGTGCATGGTTAATTTGTTGGTGCAGTATGGGAAACTTGCCTCCAGAGTGGATCAAGTGTAGAAAAGGGTTTACACCACCCTGCTATACATTCCCTCTCTGGCATTGGATCAAAGAGTAGAACCAAACGCATCCTACAGTGCACTGGTGCGTGCTCTCATGGTGGGATTTGCAGTGCATCAGCTGTTGTGCATGGGTTGATGTGCTGCAAATTGGGTGGTGTAAGCGGGGCTTGTGAGAGTCATGTTTGACAGCGTCCTGTTGCAATGAAAGGATCTAGCTTTAACAAGAGGCCTCAGCTAAACAGACATAATGCAATTTATAATACAAATGGCTGTTCTGCAGAACTGTTTTGGGGGTCTGAAGGGGAGTTGCATGAGTAGCCATTAAACAAACAGTAGCCGTGAGCAAATTCATGTCTCTCAACTGGAATCCTGGGAAGAGAAAAAGGCTTCTTGTCTCAAATAACCAAGGGTGTGTGACACAAGTGTGCAGTGGTCTTAGACATAAAACCCTACAGAACCTTGGAAGCTCTAGGGTGTGTCCTTTTAAACAGTGAGCAAAGGGAATTCAGTCTCTTTTTTCCTCAACCCAGCACTGAAACCGAAGGCTGGGACACTGGCTATGACCAACATCTCAAGTTTTCTACACATATTGAGGTCATCCACAAGAAGCTTCTCCCAAGCTGGGTGCCCTGTACTGTAGCCGTGGATGTATCCTGCTGCTGGCTCGCTGCGCAATTGTACAGAAAATGATTCTTCTGATATTTGACTACAGTACCACTCCCAAAACTTCCCTAACCAGACTGGACACCCTGTTCCAACTCCTTCTGTCATTTCGCCCTTGACTGTCCTTTCAGTATCCATCACTGCATCCTCTACCAAAACTTTGTGCCTACCATCACTTCAGGACAGGAGGTAGTACCACTACGCTGGACTCACAGCTAAGTTCTGGACCCAGTCCCTGCCCCCGCAGCTCTCCTCAGCCCTATCCTCACCTCCCCCCCCGGCACACCCTCAGACATTATGACACCTGTTCCTTGTCTGTCCCGCACATGTCCACCTCCGCAGGCCAGGTAGCCTTCTCTTACTGCATGCCTAAACTATGGAATTCACTCCCCCTCATCCATTTGCCACCCTCCTCCACCCACTACCTCAACTGTCTCCTCAAAGCCCACTTCTGCTCCTCCTGTACATGCCCCTAACCCTCCCAACCCCCTGTCTTAGGTCTGAGCTCTTTTAAACCTGCCTGGTAGGATGTCAAGACCGTGCTGTCAGCTGATGCTCCCAACTGGGCCTATAGACCTGAAGTCTACTGCTATGTGGTTGTATCTTATCATAATTAACTAATACTGGGTTGGTTCGATCATCTGCTGTATTCATGTGTAAAATGTGCTGTTCCTATTTATTGTTGCTGTATATATGATATTGTCTCCCATGTTCCCCTGTCCCCCAAGACGCATCTGGAATTGAGCAGTTATCCGCTCAGTATGCCTTCCTGGTAAAACTTTTAAATAAGTAAATGTGCCATAGAAAGGAAAAGGGCCAGTGTTGTGTGAATTGTTTGCTGTGTGCAGAGACGTCTAAGATCTTAGGTAAAACTTAGAATTTTAGTCAGCTTTGTTAACATTTTCCTATTCTGTGGTTTTGTGTTTAAACCTATTTAATAATAATAATAATAACTTTATTTATTTAGCGCCTTTCAGATACCAAGGTGCTGACAAATAGATCATAAAATCAAAGTATACAAATATTTGTTTTAGGTTTTATATGTTGTGTGTGTGTGTGTGTGTGTGTGTGTGTGTGTGTGTATATTCTCATTACTTTAGTTACTCTGTAACTATTTAATAAGTCTGTGACTATAGTATGCTGAATGTACAGGTAATCTATTTTCTGGACAAATATGTGTTCCAACTTCCAAAGACCACTACAAGTTAAAAATAAACTTGTTTCTAGTATCAGTGTACTCCACATCACTATAGTTTGTAAATCTAGTGTGAGTAGTAATTATTTTATACAGTAGTATACTGGTGACTACTGTGCATTAAAAGTACAGGCAATCTATATTCTGGACAAGAACATGATCCACCTCCCAAAGAGCACTACCAAGGTAAAAGTAAACTTGCAGTGCAGAGTAGTGGTAAGGGTGTACCTGGAGTGTCTAGGGAGATTCCAATGTCCAAGAGGCGTTGCACTGTGTGAGCAATAGCCTGGTCTTGTTCTATGTGAGCAGGATCCTGTGGTGGGTCTAGAAAGGAGACAGCCCAGAGTGAGTCATGACCAAGTTACGGGCAGTATAACTGAGTGAGCAAGCCAGTTCACAGTAACCGACTAGGGCACCCTGGGAGGGATTGTGACAGTAGTATATGATCATATGTGTGATTTTGAATGCAGTGCAACCTTGTTTGCTGCTTTCCCCAAAAAAAACTGTAAAGGAGAAAACATCCCATTAGGGTAATTTCGGAAATGAAAAATAAGATTGATTAACTAATCAAACTCCGTTTGTTGGAGTTGGGCCTGTTTTTTCTGATACATGTAAAATGGGGAAGGGAGTACCTCAGGGGTCCATGTTTGGCCCCTGATGTTCCTGATGTTCCCATGGTTTGTTAAATTGCCTCCATTAGTCTGTAAATCTGGTAATTCACTACTTTACAAAGATAATTTGATTATTTGTTTTCTACAGCTGGGACTTTGACAGAAATATCCAGGGACCTTGAGTTGGACCTCTTCTCAGTGTGCATTTGGTTTTCCAGCAATTCTTGGATTTTAAACTCAAGAATGACAAAATCCATATTATTTGGTACTCTGAACATGCTGCTGAGTGGGAGCCCATCATTGAGACTCCTACATGGCTCTGACAAAATTATTGAGCAAGTTTTTCAGTTAAAATACTTGGGATTTGTTTTGGATCCTGGGTTGAGTTTTTCTGAGCATGTCAGATTGGTCATTTGTAATATTAATCAAAATTGGGGTTCTTTAAAACTTAAAACAAAAATATCCTAAATACCATAAAAGCTATTACTGTTGGCATGCTTTTACCTCATTCTGATTCCAGTTTATTTTTTGATCTGGGTGTTAAGGAAAGCAATATTCTTTCAGTTTCTTAGAGTAATATCTGTTTTTCTTTGTGTTCTGCTTGTCTCGCTCAAACTCACCAATGTTTTTATATTCACAATTGGTTTGGTTGTCTCCATTATTACAAACTAAGTATATTTTGGTTGTTTGGTTTTTAAGAAATTTTTTCCCGCTTCCCTCTTTGCTCTTTCTGACCTGATCACTGAAAGAACCATGTTGTCAAACCTGAGATTGGCTAACATAATCTCACTTCAAAGAAAGCTCAATAAAACTAGAATGGGCTCCTGTGCTTTTTCAGATACTGACCCTTGGTATTGAAATAGGTTACCAGAGCCTTAATGACACTCCTGCTCATTCCTAGTTTATAAAGCAAATGTTCACTTGTATTTGTTTAATCAATGTATTTGTGATTGTTCTTGATTGTATTTTGTGCTAATTGTGTATTTACTGTCTGTTTTGTTCTTTCATAATTTGAAGGAGGCATTATAGTGCAGTGGTTTAAGGCTCTGAGCTGCAAACATGAAGACTTGGGTTTGAATCCCACAGCCCCCACTTGCATACTGTGTGAGCCTGAGCTAGTCACTTAACTTCCTTATGCTCCCAGGTCATACCTGTAAACAAGCTTTCAGCTTAGTGTGTCTCTCCTGGTTTAAAAAAAAAATTTACACAGTGCCTTGGGTCCAAAAAAGATTGAATATGTTTGAAATGTGAGAACAAAAACTGGATTGGAAAGAAGGTGATCCTAAAGTAGCTTTTTTTTAAATATAAACTGTATAACTTGATTACAGCTTAGGTTTGCTTAGATATCATCTCAAAGAATTGGATAACCTTGGATATCATGAATTTTCTTCAGATATAGTATATATGAAATAGTGATACTGAATATTTAAATCGAATAGAGGGCAGATAATTTTATTGCACAAGATTAATTTTGTCCAATAAAATTATTTGGCACAACTGTACAAAAAAAAAGTTAGGTTCCCCTCCTTCTCATACTAGTGACCCCCCCCCACATCATTAACCCATCACCGCCATCACCCATGGTGTAAGGTGTTGGCAAAGGTCCTTATGTTCACAGTCACATATCCCTTCCCCACCCATTTGCAACTGCCACATTTATGGGCTAACAAGGTACCTTCCTACCTCAGTGGCATGTTCTCTCCAGCTATGAATTGTGTACATGCTGTGTTCGGAAAAGATAAAAGGCTGCATATCCCTCCCCAGAGAGAGAAAGCTGGCCAACCAGCAATTAGCTTATGCTTGCCCAAAGTATGCAACACATTGGTCTCTAACATTATTTGCTCCTCTCAGTCTTCTACCAAAACAAAAAAAACAGCACTGTATGTCCACTTGTGAGTACTCTTCTTGAGTGCCATCTATCTCTATTATATAACTGAAAGCAGTCTTGCATTGTATGGTGTACCAGCTGCTTGTGATTATATGTATGCACTGTATGCTATGGTAACTAATATGGTACACTTGTGGTGTTAGCATTTTGTTTTTATCTTATTGCTAGTCCTGTACCTCTTCCCCACTCCTTCTCTCCTTTTCCCTCACTCCAGTTCACATCTGTAACTGAGACTGCTGTTCTCTGTATGGTTTAACTGGCAAAACATTTCAAATACATAGGTAAATAATGAAATAAATTTGGGAGTCCCCGATCTGATTTTGTAAGGGTGGGTGGTCACCCTGGTGCCAGGTATGTGGGTGGTGGTTGCCAGTAGGTAACTTAGTCGATCCCCACTGGGCTACTCAATGGCAACACACACTGCATCCTGTCCTATCACCACTGAACCCACACCTGATGTCAGCTGCAGTGTTGATTTCAGATACAGGGCCAGTGGTTATGGCAGAGAATGCTGTGTGCATTGCTTTAGGGAGTACTGGATCCTTGATACAGAGAGTGCAGAATGATTTAATCCATATTAGAGGTAAGGGGTAAGGGAAGAAGAGCAACACAAAGGCCTATGTGGATTCACAATGAGAAGTTAAAGATAATAGACCAAAAGGAAGGCTTATATAATAATGGAGGACAGAAGGTAGGCAAGAATAATGCAGGAAGATACAAGCAAAGGAAGTGTTCGATTTCTATTAAGAAGGTAAACTATGAACTGAGTTTGTGTGAGAAGCAAAAACAGAGGGGAAAGTAAAAGTTTTTCGGCTTCATCAAGGGAAAAATGAGGTCTTGAAGCAATAGGGCAGTTAAGAAGGGCAGCTGATGATTACCAGTTTATGGACGACAGGGACAGATTGTTTGCAGCGTGGGGAGATGTTCATGAAATTATTGCCAATATAGATAAATTGTTGACAAAGAAAGCAAGAGTTTCTCTAGCATGGGGCAGAAATCCTTCAGCCATTCTTGGCACCAGTTCTGGAAAACCCTACCTGATAGTGTAAGGAACATCACAGGTCATAAATAATATAGCAACAGCAAATTGCATGCCCAACGTGGCCTTTAGTACAAAATAATTATTCTTTTACAGTACATATGAAAAGTGCAAATCCACCTTAGACCAGCTTTGTAGTAGTAGAAATGTTTTATTTTTATGCAGTAATTGATCTTATAAAACATCATTAGGTCATAGACCTAGTTTCAAGATGGTCATGTAAAGAAAATTAAAATGCTACATATAACAAAGTGCAAACATTACAACATTTACACAAACATTTTGCGCAGGATCAGGAACAAAACAGTTTCCAACACAGTACAGAGGTTTAATTTATTTTTGGGGACATTTTTGGGATGTGACATACTTTAGTCATTGTAGCATTTTGTGTTCAGCTTGTGTTTCGTGATTTAGAAAGCGCTTAGTGAGAATTTTCTGGAATTTCAGATTATCTATTGGATTCCAAACTGAAAGAAATTTAGCAATGAATATCATGTTACCAAATCTATTTTGATCTTGATATGGAATTGTCTGTTTTGAGAATCTCCTAATTTATATTTCTGCTTATATTAATTTTTTCCAATTTTTCCAATAAGTATCTGGGTGTTTCATTATGCTGGACCCTATGATTTGATGCACCCAAGCCAGACTTCTTTTATTTTCAAGTGCCATCCATCCTAAGGCTTCATACATGTCACAATGATGCTTTCGAAAGTCACGTCTCAAGGTGAACCTGGCTAAATTGTTGTAGGTCACATCGACCTTTTTTAAGTTCATTTTACAAGCCTCTCCATAGATATGACTCGATAATCAAGACACGGTATTAAGAATTGATTTACAGTATCGGTTCTCATTGAGACATCTGTACAGAATCATGATCTATGGAATGCTCCCAGTTTTTATTTGTTTTACCAATTAAATCATGAATGCGATATACAAATTTGAGTTCTTTGTCTGTCCAGACTTCTAAGTATTTATACCGGGGTTCTTGTCCCAGTATTTCATTTTGGTTTTTATATTAATATTCTTGTGTTTATGTTGGTTTTTACTTCTTGTTGCACTGAATACCATAGTTTTTGTTTTTGTACTGAAGTTCGCATTCAGGTCTGCAGTTTGTTGTTTACTGGACATTAGGGATTCCACTCCACCCAAACAGTTGCACCAGTTCCAGCTCCATGAGCAACTTTCGGCATGTGTGTTTGCATAAATAATTGAAGCAGCAGTGCATGGTAACAGTGAAAACTGTGACTTGTATTTTTTTTATTCTGTTTTAGATTACTTCTTCCCACCTTTCTTGTATGATACCATTCTTTTCCCATTTTGAGCCTGCTTTATCACTTTGTCTTACATTTGAAATAATAAAATGAACACTCCTTTAAATATGGCTTAGACCAGGTTTTCATCAGTATTCTCTGCTGTTTTTGTATGGGTTTTTTTCCATACAGTTAGGGAGAGGTGTCTGCTGTATGTCAATTTATTTTAGGCACAGTAAAAGTGATATTTAACAATAAGTGTTCAAAAACAACAAATAATACTGATAAAAACCTGAACTGAACCAAAAGAGCACTCATTTTATTATTTTAAATGTAAAGAAAAGGGTTAAAACAGACTCAGAATGGAAAAGGAAGGGTATCATACAAGTCAGGAGGTAAGTGGCAATCTAAAATGGGATAAGAACATATAGGTCAAAATGTTATCTGCTATGATGCATTGCTTCTTTAAGATCTGATTTTAAGTCTCACTTGATACATACTCATGCTTGCTGTTGTTTTTAGTTTTTGAAATGTATTTTTCTTCTTTCTGTATTCTGACTTAAATGTATTTATGTATTGTGATTTGTCTGGGGTCATGCCCTAAAATGAGCTTTTAATGAGTAGCGCAGTCATCTAATTATAACAATGCAACTAAGATAGAAAGCAAACTTTGGAATGAGGTGTAGACAAAGGAAATCAGGGTTGATAGGAAATGCTAGAAAAGAAATGGAAAGAGTTACTTTGGACAGACAAATCTCCAGGTCCAGATGGGTTAAATCCAAGGGTATGTAAAGAGTTATCAGACCCTTACCGATTATGGAAAAATTTAACATGTCACCTGATTTAGTGTAAGTGCCAAGGGATTGAAGGAACATGTGTGGTATAGACAGTGGAGTCACCCAGGATGCAGCACTCTGTGATGAGCATGTCATAGTTTCCTGTGTGACAAATTGGAGTAATTTCTGTTGGATTACATTGTGTTCCTGCAGTATTCTGCAGGATATCATTGGCAGAAAGCATGATAAGAACATTGCATCCAGGCTGATTCCACTTATACTCAAGGAAAGGGGAAGAGAGAAAGTCTTGTCAATATTGTTTGTTGGGTAGGAAGGTGGCTAGAAGGTAGGCAACAAATGGTTGACATTAGAGAAACAAATTCAGGATGAATGAGAGTAGGGTGCCACTGGACTCCTCTGTAGTCGGCCAACACAGTTCAGCATGTTTGCATTCAACAGACTTTGTACAAATAAATTGCAATCTGGATATTAAAGTTTGCAGGTGATATTAAAATTGGGAGATGTTTTGATGATACTGAGAGGGATATGAGGAACTGCAAGAAGATTTATCCAGGTTAGAACAGTGGGCAGAGATGTGGAATGAATTAAAGGAAAAAGTGCATACAGTAATGTGCCTATGTCCCACCAACTAGTGGAATCAGTATATGCTAGGAGGAATGGTCTGGTAGCCCACTGACAGAGACGGCTCTGGGAGGATTAGCATCACATGTCCTTAAGTGGGGCAAGCATGGTTGACTAGTTTAAGCTAACACAGTGCTAGGAACATTAAGAGAAACGTTGTAAGCAGGTCACAGAAAGTTAAACTTCCACTATAGCCTGCAGACCACACATGCAGTTGTGGTCACCATTCCTTCCCAAGATGAGGCATAAAATTGAATTGGAGAGTGTATATAGAGAAGAGCTACAAAGATGACAGCAAGACTCAAGAATACAGAATTTGATGATAGATGAGAGGAATCTAGTAAGTACACCCTGGAATTGAAAGGCTTGAAGGAGATGTGAGAACAGTATTTAAGATAATAAAGGTGGAATAACTAGAGGATGCATCAGATTCTTGGAGCAGATCATGCATGAGAGGAGAACAGGACACTCATGCAGATATAGATTACAGTTTAGCAGAAAAACAAAAAAGACAGTTGCAGCTTTTCTTTATAAAAGTGCCTTCCAACCTTAACAGAGGTACAAACTGCTGGCGAAGAAAGTTCAGAAGTAATTTGGTATTTAGCAGGGCTCATGGGTAAAACCATGGCTAACAAGTTGGGGAGGGACATGGATCTACCAAACCTTTCATGCAATACCAGTTTCATTGGCCATTTGGCAAGGCCTAAATTGGCCATTTTGCAGGGCCTACAAAGTTGGACTGGATTCTCTCATCCCTCACCGGTGGTTGCGCCTGTGGCAGGACTGGCACAGGTTTTTCATGTATGTCACATTAAGTTGTGACAGATTTTGTGTCTGGGATGGGAGGACACTACAGCCGCGAGTTTGGTCCTGCCCAAAAATTGTACACCTCAAGCTTTGGGTGTCCAGTTCTTGCCGACTTTGATGAATGTTTTTGAAAAACAGTGAACTTTTAGTTTGCTTGGTTCGCTTTTCTCCACCTCGTGCAGACCAGTTACATGGGCAAACTGCAGTTTCCATACTATGCAGTTGCACAAACTTGCCAGAGAGTCCGTCAAATGGTAAAATCTTAGTTTTGGTGTAAGTTTGTCGCTGTAAAGCAGATAGTTCACTTATATGCTCAGCACTGGGCAGAGAGGCAACTTAGCTAGGGTACTTGCAATTTTAGCTTGTTTAGCTAGGACAAATCTTCTACCAAAAACTTTTGAAAAAAAACAAAACATAAAATTAAAGACAGCAGTGAAAAAGGATCTGAAAGGCAGCAGAGGAGCCTACAGCCGGGGTTACAGCAGGAGGACCAAAGAGCTGTTTGTGACTATCAGCCTCTGCTGTGCACTTTCCAGTGCTGTTGCATGCCTCTGAAGCTAGGGCCTGTATTAGGACTAGGAGAGGAGAGAGTACGCTTGTGGTTGGGCAGTGGGCAGCGGGGAGTGGCAGCCTGCCATTAAGTCTGGGCTACATACCACGCCACAAAAGCACAACAGTGGATTTCAGTGTAAAATACATAATAGTGCAAATATTTGCCAGAGGTTAATACTCACGAACAGTAGTAACAGAAAAAGCCAATGTTTTGCATTATGTGTTTTATCAGGGCACTTTGCCAGTGCTCAACTGCCCACAACCAAAAAATACTTGTCCTGTTTGGTTACTAGAAAATTAAGTAATGGACTACATCCTTTTTGTTGATTTGATGATTGCATTCTTCAGATTAAGCGGAGGCCTGGGATTAAATGTGGGATGGGATGGGCAGTGGGTAACAAGTGGATCTGGGCTGGCAGCCTGGTAGTGCCCAAGCGCCCACAACATCAAAAAATAATTGTTTCTGTTTTGTTTACTAGAAGGATAAGTACTAGGCATGAGCCTTTCTGCCAAGTCAGTGATTGCATTTTTGCAGAATACACTCTGTGGTTTGGAATTAGGTTAGTGAGGGACTGGGCTGTGGGCAGCAAGTGGGTGCGAGCGAGCAGTAAGCTAATGCTCACCTGCTGCTAATTGGCAAGTTTGTGGCATCTACCTCAAAGGATAAAACAAAGAAAAAAATGACATTCTTCCTAATCTTCACATTTGTAGTTTCCTAGCAGTAGTGTTAGTGTGTGTTTTCCTGTGCGCTTGGCCACTGCTAGTTGGCACTTTTGTGGCATCAACCCCCCAAAATAAAATAAATAAGGAAAAATCAAGCAACATTTACTTTTTACAGGAAGTCTCAACCATGCTTGGTAGTGTCCAAACAGACATAATTTTGGGAACCAGTAGCCATCTCACACTGTGGACTGCTGTTCTGTTGGCTCAGATGTTTGGGCCTACATAGGCTTTATACAAACAATTTTTTGGCAAAGTTTGTTAAGTACTGTGTGTTAGATTTATCCAAGGCATGCTGGGAAGCTCATTTACATTTGGCCATGTCCTCCTAATAGATATAATTTGTGGAGCCAGTTGCCTTCACATTGAGCCGCTTCATCATGTTTCCTCTGCCCTGGCAGAAAGTAAATCAGCTCCCATTACATTCTTGTCACACTTATTACTAGCACACTAAAGGAGCGTTTCATATGCCTGGCTGTTGTGATTCCATCTGTGCTGCTCGCCTGCCGCTTCACCCACACCGCCAGTGACCGCGATTTATATGAGAGGGTTGTGCACTAGTGCAGTGGCAAACAGTACTTCCAGCATTTTGTGCTACATTTAGATCAGGTCCGGGAGGCAGTTACAGAATTGGTACTACTGGCAGATGCCGAGTCTTTCAGTGTATATCAGTCCAGTAATCAGCCTAGCTGCTTTCTCCCCAGTCGCGATGAAGCACAGTACCACAGCCTCCCAGCGATTCCTCCACAGCTCCTTTTCTCTCTGGCATGCACTACAAACTCCAGACATGCCTTCTGTGCTACCTGCATGCCAAAATCAAACAGCCGTGTAGGGTGAGAGTCCAGACATGTATGCAAAATCCCGGGATGGATTTTCTTTTTTTTTTTTTTTAATATACTTTATTTTTATTCATTTATCATAGACTTGACATCTGTTAAAACCATATAGCAAACATACCAACTACCATCTGGCAGAATAACTTTGGGAAGATAACTCCCTTAATCAAAGGTTAACATTTGCATCTGCTACATATTGTTACATTATCAGGGGTATTTTAGATTTAAGATATTCCAATAAACAAAGCCAAGTTTATGCTGTGTAAACAAGCCCATGAGCTTCATAGCAGTTCCTTCATACAATAGGATTGTCCAGCAACTCCAGTCCAAAGCAATGCAGCGTCACATATGGGACTATTGTGGCCATGTGTTTTGTCTAAATGTAAAAAACTTTCAATAGCTTTTCAAGCAGCAGGTAGTGCTTTTTTTTTTAAATTATAAAATAAAGAACTGCCTCCAACTACCATCCCCACACTCCATCCTTAAAGGAGCACCTGTTCCTAAGTCCAACAGGCGATCTTCAGGAAAATTAAACCCATCTAAGAAGATATTATGTTTAGTATTTAACCCTTGAAAAAGAACAACTTTCAACTTGAGATGAGTTTACAAAACTGTTAAAATAAATCATAACCCATAACAGTAGTTCATCTCACTACCAGACATGATCAGTAAACTCAATGTCCTATATCATATTTAGAATAGGCCTGCATCTCTTTCAGCTCCGCTATGGGTACATCCTCATCTTCAGAGTCATCCACGCGGTACATGATTCAGCTGCTCTGCAATCGGCCCATTTGCCAGCTTCCACAGGATCTGTAAAATATAAGTTTTACTGCCATGCATAATCCGAGCCTTGCTGGGAAAATAATAGAATGTGGCACTCCCAGGTCCCATAGAGCCCTCGAACTCCATCAGATTTCTTTGGCATTGCCTGGCGGCATAACTAATATTGGGAAAATGTGGACTAAGTTTTCATCTTGACTCAAGGGAGCTGCACAACAAGCATGGCGAAGGAACTTATCCCTTGCCCCGACATCGGAGGTAATTAACATCAAGGTCCTAGGTTCCTCTGAAGTTTGTGGCGACCTCGGGGCATGATCTGATAGACCTTCTAGATCTCCCAATGCCCATCGGAGCTTTCTGACAGTAACTTGCTGGTAAGCCAGTTGGAAATAAACATGATTGGGTGGTCCCCTTCAGAACCCTCGGGTATTCCCAGTATTCGAATATTTGCTGACCTGCTCTGATTTTCGAGAGCTTCCAGTTTGGCCCTTAGGTGTTGATTTTCTTTCACCATGAGGGTGGGCACACCCAAGGAGGTCTCTACTTGTTTATGCATTTCTTTCATTTCTCCCTTCAACCCATCCACAGTGGTTTCGAGGACCGCCACTCTGCCATTAAAGTCATCAACCTTTTGGTTGAGAGAGGTCACAGAAGCAATCTGTAATTGCAGCTTATGCACCAAAGTTCCAATAGTTTCACTAGAGCTGGATGTTTCATTGGCCTGCGTGGTGTCCTCAGGTCGCAAGGCCCAGGCAACTCCTTTACTTTTCCCTGCTCCTCCGATTGATTTATCTTTCTTCAGATTGCCCATTTTGGCTAATTTGAGGTTGCTTTTTCTGCTGGTACTATCTATTTTCAATTTTCTGGGGTGGAAAAGGTAGGACTAAGGCAGATCATTTAATCCCAGTATTGGAGTTGGTGAAAACTGCTGCTCGGGCTCCACAGTGCCCCCCCAGGATGGATTTTCAAAACAAAGTGGGATCAAGGTGCACTCTACAACTGCAGTTGGAGCCTGAAATCACCACAGCTATGGAGAGCTGTATTTTCTGTCTGCCACAGCTGCAGAAGATGTTATGCCTGGTCCCATCGGGCATAACATTTTCCCACAGCTGTGGGGAAAAAACAGCCAGAAGCTGCCAGAAATCGTGGATCTGGTCATAAATCAGCTTCACCTTTGAAAATACCCCAAGTGTGGGAAAAACTGCGGCTCCGCAAGTGGCCACCCACTTGAGCCATGTTTTTGCCACAGCAGCAGGAGTTTCAATGGCTTTGAAAATCCGGCCCCTCATTTTGTTCCCTGTCTTTCAGACTGTGAACTAGAGCCTTCTACACATCACTGGAGACCTATCTTTTACTGGTTGTACGCGGGAGAGGGCAGTGGGGTGGTGTGGTATGAACCTGCACTGCTGCAAGGTGGAGCAGCATGTTTACCGCGATAGGAAAAATGACTGCAGCGGTACATACTCTGCATCAAAGTACTGTTCATTTAAACAACTGCACCGTACGACTCTGCATCAAAATACTATTCATTTATATGACTGCACCGGTACAACTCTGCATCAAAATACTGTTTATTTAAACAACTGCACTGGTACAACTCTGCATCAAAATGCTGTTCATTTTATGCCACAATGGAGCGATCTACAATGCTCCGCTAGCTGTTACTATGATCTGATCTACACTGCTGTAGCTCATCTGTACTGCTCTCAATGGTGCAGATCTGGCCGTGTAAACATGCATTTTATTTAGTGTCTTGCCTGCTTTGCTATAAACAATTCCTCCCTCTAACATCGCCACCAATGCAACTATAAACTCTGTGCTTTGTTTTCACTTGATTCAGGGCTGCATTGTTGAAGCAACCCAGTACCAGGCTCAGCTGCAGGTGCTCCCTGCTTTTCAGGGCACTGCTTCCCCTCTAGCCACCCTCCCCGGTACCCCAATGAATCTAAGTATTGCTTCTCCCCAAACAAAGTAGAGCTTCAAATGCAGTGAAAGAAAGCTGGCACATGGTGGAATGATTACAAAAACAGTGACTCCTTCTGTATCCAGAAAGTCACTGACAGCACCTCCCAACAGATTGCACCATTTATCCACTAAATGTTCCTGGGATTGAAAGGCCTGTCCCTGCCACAAGCAGCCCATTGATCCTCTGGCTGTCTCCCAAAGCATGGCACACCTGTGGTTTTAGTATTTGGGGTAGGGGTATTCATGCACTCCTTAGCAGCAGCTGGAGCATGTTCCCAGACACATATATTGTTTGTTCCTCTGGGGTCAAAAGACTTGCCTCCCACCATCCCAGTGGTCCATTCTCCTGTGGCTGTCTCCAGTGCATGACATGCTAACCATGTCAGCAGTCCTGGTGAGGGCATCCACTTTCTAACAGCCGGGTGCACATTTTATATTTGGCATCAGCAAATGGTACCACACTAAAAACAAAATTACAAAAAACAAAATCTTAGCAGCAGCATAAGCCTTGTTTATCAAAATGGCTGGTTTGGTGAGGGTTGGGTTGCAGCAAAATCTGGTTTACCTAATTGCACTCTTATTAATGCAGCCCTAATTGAACTTTACCACAGATTGTGGAAACTTGCATTTCTTTATCCAGGCGGTCAACTGCAGAGCCTTACAGAACATCAGGAGCTATCAGTGTCACAAGGTGACGGTCTGAGCCAAGGTACCTCTCCCACCCCTCTAGTGATCACTGCT
Source organism: Neoceratodus forsteri (assembly GCA_016271365.2). Classification (NCBI taxonomy): domain Eukaryota; kingdom Metazoa; phylum Chordata; order Ceratodontiformes; family Ceratodontidae; genus Neoceratodus; species Neoceratodus forsteri. Next base: position 158,346,630 of record CM057459.1, read on the forward strand.
TCAGTAGCCAGAGCCATTCCAGCGAGACCAGGATGTCTCTCAACAGAAGCGCTGCCTCCTCCCAAAGGACTCCTCCGGTCAGTGCTGGGACTCTGCAGTGGGCATGCCTAGAGTTTGCCCACTGAAACCATGCCTTCCACACAAGCAGCCGCCATGTTTCACTGTTGTCCAGCATATCAGGAGCGGGGAACACTCATCCCCTCATCTATGAATTAATCTCAGCCCTAGTTCACTGAATTATCGCAGCCTTGTTTTACCTGTAAGATATCATGGAGCCATCTGCTGAACTGATGGCTGTCCTGCTTGTAGCTGTGATTGGCTGTTAGCTTTTACAACGTTATTTCGCCAATGTGCAATGATACAGGGGCACTGCAGATGTGTTCTATGAACCATCAGATGCCCTCTGTAAATGCAGCAACTCCATTCCAGTTAAGTTCCCGTAGAAACTGATGTTCCAAAATTAGAGAATGTGCAGTGCAGAGAAATACTGTAACTAAATGCATTGTTACAGACATAGGATTCTGCACTTTGTCTTGACCTGGTTCTCAGTGGTAACATTGAATTGATTCCTGGGCCAGAAAACTGCAAACCCATTACTGGTCATGATAATACACACAGTCTTATAAAAAAAAAAGTAGACTTGTTAAAAGCATGTGCCAATATAGAACCAAACAATTTTATTGCCCTAACGAAACATGGTTAAATAATTCCATTCAAACAAAGTAAGTGGAACTAGAAAACTTTTGATGCTACGATCAGGACAAGAAAGGAAGAGGGGGTGATATTTTATGGTATACCAACCAAAAGTTGAGACTGTCCAGACTTATAATGTCAGGCTGTATTGATAGTATTGAGTACCTACTGATACATATTCAAGTCCTAAATGTTATCATAGGAGCGATTTCCCCCAAGTGAAACCCCTGCATTTGAAACAGTAGCACAAGTACTGATGGAAAATTCACTGGGAAGCAAAACGATTGTAATAGGCAGTTATAAGGAGACATAAATTAGAAAACAGCTTTCAGCTATTAAAAGTCATGCAACTAATAAACCAACTTACCCAGAAAGGAAAAGTAACTAATCCTGGACATATTCTCAATTTAATTTTTATTACCAACAAATTGAGCCCATGTTATATGAGGTTAGGGCCCCAAATATGGGGGGCCACATCATCCTATATGGTGAAGTGTGTGTGGGTGGTAAAACAAAAATAGGATACGGGGACAGTTTTAGGACAGGACAGTGCTTCTGAAAACATACCAGGAATCCTTTGTCACATACTTGTCTAAACTAGCATGGCACTGAAGAAATCTAATTTCTGACTTAAATTTAGCAGTGGAAGAATTCTTTGATATGTTCTTAAATGCCTACAATCATCTTGCCCCTAACAAAAAAAAAAAAAAACAACAACCAGAAAAGGCACATGTACCCTGGATTGCCAAAAAGATTTAAAAAAGGGCGAAGAACAAAGAAGGTATTTAGAAAAGGTAATAAAACCATATAGTCGTATGGAATGAATTTAAAGTGGCTAGAAGCAAAATGAAAAAAAAAATGGTAAGAGAGACCAAAAGAAAATACTGTCAGGATAACATTTAAATGCTGTTGACCCAGATCACCTCGGGTCCTTGGGTAACATGGAGATAGAACACTTGGGCAGACTTGTACCTAGAGGTCCTTATCTGCTAGCAATTTCTGTGTTTCTGTGGACCCAAGAAATATTGGCCTGTCTTGAAGAGCTTAGAAAACCCTGTTAGAAATCACCAAGAAATAAAATAATTAAAAACAGTACTGTACGAAACTAAAGATCATCTGCTCATACTTTAAACAGTTACCTCACCAAACTTCTTGATGTCAAGAATACAGATTCCAAATAATCAGACTAGGAATCGAGGTTGTATAATGACCATGTAGTGTAAGTGCACAAAAAATAACTTGTACAGTAACATGTTTTTTACATTATGCAGTGTATAGGAGCCTCAGTACACAACCGCCTATTCGTTCACCTTGGTTACCAGGATGACAGACAGACCTCTTGAGCTTTGCTGTTGAGGCCCTTGTCATCCTGGTAAGTTACCAGTGAAAGAATGGCCTTGTTGTGTAAGGGCCCCATGCACTATTCTATATATGAAGAAGGGATTAAACCCCCAAAGGTGAGCAAACAGAAGGATTCCAAAATTTGAATTTAAAAAAACTTGATGTAAAAGACATATATAGGAGCATAATAGGTTTTAAAATTTGCCTAGTACTGTATATTTATTATTGTGGAGTAATATTGGTTTTAATTGTTTAATTTCTACTGCGCCTTGCAATTTGAAAGGCGCATTAAAAATAAAGATTATTATTATTATAATCAAGGCTCCTGTTTTCTGCGCTTCTGCAGCATTTGGCGATTGCCACTGAAATCAAGGACAGCCACAGAATCTGGGGTTGGCCATAAAAATTTCACAGAAATTGCCCCAGTAAGTTAGACAGAGACTGTCCCCACTCATTACCACCCTTTACTCTGCCTGCTTATTACTTTAAAAGAACTAAAATTCACCCCAACCATTTCAACCCCTCAAACCCTCCCCACCCAACCCAGAGAGTCCCCGTGAGTCACCCTACATTTTATATTGGCACCTTTTTTTTGGTCAAAGGCTTATGATGATCTACTGCCTTTTCCTATCACTGCTAAAGGGACAGAATGCTTGTTCATCATCCCAGCAGTGCTTTTCTGGGGCCAACATAAAGCCATACTAGGGCATGCATTCAGCATTTGGGCCAGGCAGTAATAGGAAGCGGTAGAGGATTGTTTTATAGTGTTAGACCAAAAAGGGTGCCAGTATAAACAATAGAGTGACTCTGTGAGGCTCTGGGTGGAGTGAGTGTTGTGGCTAAGATATGCAGGGTGCATTTTTTCTTGCTTTATGAGGGGGCAGAGTAATGTTTAAGAGGAGACCTTGCAGTATGTTTGAAGGACGTAAGGACAGAGGATCACTGGATGGTGTTGACTAGATAACACATACAGTATATTTGAAAATACAAGGCCACTCAACAGCTCACTCAGAGTGGGTCAGGAAGGTGGTGGAGCTTAGAAGGCAGGGGTGAGTTTAATCTGTTTAAAAATCATAAGAGGGCAAAGTGCTTGCTGGGACAGAGGGTAGTTTGCAATCCCTGTGGTGTTAAGCACAAGAAGTGGCACTGGATCGGGCTGGAGGTTGCCAGATGTGTCAGCTCTGGTGCTGGGGGCGAGAAAATGTGAATTATAGAAAGAAGAAAGGAAGGAAGACAGCTAAGTAAACAAAATTGTTGGGGCAGGAAGAGAATGAGAGACACTTGATAGATTGCAGAAATTAAAAAGATGAAACCAAGGTAAGAAAAGTGAAAGCCAAAGCTAAGGATTATTTATGTAAAATGGGGAAACTAAATAAGGCAAGAGAGATATAGAGAAAATAATCACCATGACATTGCAGGGTATTCGGTCATATGAGTGAACCAAAATGAGCGACTCATTTTGGTCACTTTCAGGATGAGCAACAGTGAATGGAGTGCGAGGGGAGGGACTAGCGAGGGGAGGAGGGAGGAAGGGAGGAAGATGGATGGGCTAAATTGGGACATGGATCATGATGCCGCCGAGCTACCTGCCTAGCGTAGCGGGTAGGGACACCATCTGCAGAGCTGGTGGTCCCAGGTTTGGGGCTGCATGCGGGTATGTTTTTTGTGATTTGCAGGTGTGTTTTTTTGGCAACATTTTGCTGTTAGCAGTCCCTCTTCTTCCCTCCAGTGTCTGCCCCCCCCCGGAGATGATTATATAAGTATGGGGGGTGCATGGGGCATAGCCCCCTGCATTAAACATTATTTTTCATGTGCTCTGAGTTTGTGTTCAGCATTTAGTTTGATGTGCTGCATTGGTTTTCGCTAGGGTTTGCTCACTCTTTTTCGAGTCGTGCAAAATGTTTCGCTGTTATGACATGGAACCACATTGCAGAGTATATATTTTAAATTTTTTAAAATATTTATATGTTGCTCTAAGACAATATTATTTTGGTATTGGTACAAAATGCAAAGGTAGATGAGGGATGTGTGGGGAAGACGATTTCAAGTTCACTGCATCTCAACTAAATATGTCACTGAGGGACAAGTAGATTTACACCAAGAGCACCACTGCAACTTCAATGTTTTTTAAAAAGATTACATAGCTTGACTTTTCAGTACTGTAGTCAAAGTAATCAAATAATTATTTGAGGATGAGACTTACTTAAGTGAATGAATCATATTTTGGTCCCATGTAACTGACTGGTCTACCTCTTAACTTCTGTATTGTGACGGCCAGCCCCGGTGTGTCAACGTTCTGTGAGGAAATTGTTTGTGGAGAGCATTGCAGATACTAACCCTTTTCTTCCTAGGGTAGATGGTGGGGTTGAAATGGGTAGGTGTGGGCTACACTGGATTATAAAAACTGGGATCAGGCATAGCTGTTGGTGGGGGGCAGGATTACTTAGGTTCTTAATGTGCTTGGAGCACAAGCTCTGCTGCCTCCCTTGTGCTGGTGTGTAGAGGTTTTGCCATGCACCATGACCAACATGGCGCCTGTGTTTTGCGCACGTTCAGGCATCATGTAATGATGCCCACAAGAGGTAGAAACAGTAGCCCAATGGAGCGCACAATCCCGCTTAGATATGTATGCCTAGAGCAATTTCTCCAGCACAAGAAGGTATTTGCATGGGTGGCATCGGACTTCTGGCATTCGCACAGAAGCGGATGCCAACACCCCAACTAGCAAGGAGTAAGGAGTAATCATCCTGACAAACGGACAGTATCATGGACAGTGGGGACTGTCCACTGCCAGTTGCCTATATCTGATTCAGATCAGTGTGAAAAAGTGCCACTCATGTAAAACGTGGTGACTGCCTCCAGAGATAGTGCAATCCAGCTGTAATTATGAAGGCATTTCCACCTTTCCCTTGCAGCAAACCAGATGGAGAGCAAATGATTAATCGTGGAGCCACTAAGAGGGGCTCCAGGACATCACTCAGTGTATTACATAGACATCAGTGGGTGCTTTGCTTCCCAGGGACGTGCCCCACTGATCAAGGATGTGCAGCACATCAGTTGACCACTGCCTGATGGGTCAGAAGTGTGCCTGGGCACATAGAGTGAACATAGGCATGCCAGATTAAACACAGTTGGGCGCTCTGTTCAAAATGAGGCAGGCAGCATGCAAGGATGAACTGGATTTAAAGGCACAGAGCTTAATAATTTGCTCAGCTGTCAAACTCATGGATTCCAACAGAGTACTGGCTCCTACTAGAACAGGAGACCAGTTAGTGTAGGTAGGTTTTAGAGGTTAATGGAAATTAGTTAGAAAAGCCTGATTGAGGGTCTGCTAGGGTTTTCCACCTTCCTGCTCAAATTGTGTAACTTATAACAAGCAATATATGCTATATATCAGAAGCTGTGCTCCTGTGCTGTAGCCTTGAGGGATGCACATTTGAAGCTGGAGACTGTCGAAGCACAACAGGGCAGGAACAAGCTCGTTTCACTTTTGAAGTCACATGTGCATCTGCAGCCTATCAGGCAAATGTGTAACCAAGTTTGTATACCTGTAGCCTAGAGAGTTTGTAAGGATTGTGGAGTGCCTTACAGATTACTTTCCCACAATGCGTACAACAGTTCTAATAATCGCTAGGGATTGCACACCATTTACTTGAGTTCTTGAAGCATGGGTTATCCTTTGACTGTAACCTAGATAGTTATATGTTGTTCTAGGTATTATATTTTACATGTCCCTATATATTTCTATGCTTAAATGACTCATTAAATTGCAATTTCCATGCTTTAAATAAATGGTTACATCAGCATCATTTAGCATTAAATACTAAAAAAACACAATGCATTTTATTTGGTTCCAAACCCAAATTGAAAAAGTCTCACTTGTTATACATATCTGACCTTGCTAGTGTTATGCTGCAACACGTTACAGAATTTACGTATTTGGGACTGCTGTTAGATCCCAATCTTACTTTTTCGGCTCATATTAGGAGAACAGTTAAGTCTATTAACCAGAAACATGGTGCCTTATATAGGGTTAGGGATTGTCTAACCAGGGAAGCTAGGGAATCCATATCAAAAAGCATATTATTGTCAACACTGTATTATAATTCATTTTTCTTTACTAACTTAACAGTTAGTGATTTGGATTTAGTTAATAAAAGGTTTAACTCAATTTGTAGATTTGTTGCAGCAAAGCACATAAAACCCATCACTGTATACTCTATAATGATTTGGGGTGGCTGCCCCAAGATTAAATTTCAATACAGCCTAGGCTGTTTGTTAATAATATGTTAGACTTGAACATAGTGCTCCCTTATTTACCCTGATTGAACTAAAGGGTGAAGCAAGAACACTACAGTCCTCCCTTTCTCATTTGGCCCTACCAAGAATTACAACCTGTGTGGGGGAGCGGGCTTTCTCTGTTTTATGTCTGAAACTGTGGAATTCTTTGCCTCAGCACTGTAGAAATACTACTGGTCAGGCTAATTTCAAAAATGTTTTTCAGCCATTTGCAGTTCCAAGCTATTTGTAAATGTTTTAAAATATTGTATTTTGTTATTATTGTATGTGTGCTTGTTGTATTATATTTTGTAACATGCTTCTTAGCCTCTTTGTGAGGCTCTGGGTCATTCCTGAAAACATGCCTTGACTCAGTGTTTACCGGTAAATAAAGTAAAATGAATGAATGAATGAATAAAATTCTAGGGCTAAGAACAGGGATTGCAAAAGTAAATTTACCTAACATGGGTGTAGCCAGATTTCTAAGTAGATGGGAAACCAAGAAATCCCTTGGTAACAACATTATACCTTTAGGTCACAATTTTATAAGTTTTAGTAGTCTGCCAAGTTGGGAATGGTCCAGAAACTCACTCCTGCCCCAGGCTTTGTCCCTGCATCAGGCTATGAAAAATACATTAATATGCTTAAGTTGTAGCTCAGAGCTTCAGTCTCAGCACCTCAAGAATCTAGATCTAGTGTGGCACAGTTTCATTCACTGATTTTCAGATATGCAAATTAACATACATACATTAGTGCGATAGCTCTCTAGCCTGTTCATAGATTTGCAAAGGTTTTTATACCAATCAACCTTTGTTTCTAAAATGTGTGATGCTGCACTCAGAATCTGGGAAAAAGAAACACAATGTGGGAGGCATTGGCATATCATGGAGACTTGCTATAGGTCAGTCAACGGTAGAATCTGATATTGTGAAAGACACAGTTGGGCAGTGGACAACAGACAATAAGCCACTGTATGTACAGTGCAACACTGGGAAGTCCATGTTGTGCCTTGTGATGGTTGGGATACCCACCTATGTGATAACAAAGGTCAGGATAGGAGCAGATGACAGTAGGCACACAGGGCACTTGTTCATGGGGGTTCTCAGGTAACAGTGTATCTTAGGGCCTCTGGTGTTTTGCAGCCCCCCAAGTCATGCTTAGGGGAAAATATGGTGGCCTCAGTATTCTGTCTATGGGGGGGGGTGTAGTCTGGTGGGGAGCTGACTGTGCCTACAATATATTTGTGATATCTGGTGCTGGGGGTTATCAAGGATATACACAGCTTACAGAGCGTGGAAGGGCCCAGAATGGAGAGCGAGTCAAACAAACCTTCAGGTCTGTCGATTTAATAAAAAGGGAGCAGAAAAGATTGCCTTGTTTCCCAAAGTGGAGTCCTTGGTCTTTTCTCTGATCAGGAAAACTAATCTACCCAGGTAGACCATCACGTCACTGAAGGATGAGATTGAATGGAAGGTGGACTAGTCCATCAGGACGAGCTGTGAGGCCATATCTGCACATCTAAAGTTAGCAGTTTCCTGTCTGTATGTATCATGGGCTATTCTATCATAGGGTTGGGGATGTGGTGGGATTTTTTGTAGATACATCACATCTTTCAGCCGGGATTCTTAAAGAAACTGTGCTGAACCTGTTCCAGTTCTTTTTACTGTTTTATCTTTACTGGTGTTTAAGTAAATTTAGTAGTGTTTCTGATTCACACACTGGTAGGAAGTGCCATTTAGAATTGGATAATGCAGACTATATCCATTTCAAGCACATAATTCTGTAGTAGAACACAAACATAGTGTGGCAACAATGTAAGAGCTTAGTGAGGACGTAAACTACATTGTATAGTTCTATGTATGTATTTATGTATTCATTTATGTATTCGTTCATTAATCTATGTATATATTTTATTTATTTCAAAAGTTTTAACAAGAAAGACATACTAAGCTGGTAACCGCTCATTTCCAGATGTCTCCTGGTGGTTGGAGTAAGTGGACAAATACAACAAGGTGCATGATAAGACTACACAACCACCATAGCAGTAATAAAATTAGTACACAGATGTTTGAGTCTCCATAGGGTAGAGGGTCTGTCAGTTTTCAAGATATGCTTCCTAGCTGCTGCCTGGGGTGGCATTATTTATTTATTAATTTTTGTTTAGTCTTTGGTATCCGGTAAGGCCCACTAGGCACAAGTGCCTGTTTTCAGGGGCGACCTGGGAGCACTGGGCGGTTAAGTGACTTGCTCACAGTCACACAGTATGCAAGTAGAAGTTGTGAGAATCAAACCCAAGTCTGGTCTGCTGGATGTACTAAGCTCGTTCACAGCTCGTTACTCTAACTTGTAGGCTATACTGCCAGCCCAGGCATAGTGAAATGATGGATGCTTGTTTGAAGAAAAGCCTAAGGCATGATATTTCCTTTACTGATGTCATCCTTCTAGTCAGTGGTTTCTCTTCTCACCTTGTTTCTAATTCTAGATAGCAAACTACTATATACTATACCGTGGTGTTTATGTTGTTATTGTGCGTTGCGGTAAGTTACAAAAATACCAGATATGTAATTTGTAGAATAATTGTTCCAGGGACATGGATATGTTGTTCATCCACACTTATTGGCAGGTTCCTTGCCGCTTTAAATCTTGCCGGAAGGTCTTCAAGCTGGCTCCTCCCACCCACCCGGGTGGTAAAACTCTCGGCTCCGCCCCATGACGCCAGATCTTCCTTACCGCTTGGAAGCTCAGGTTTCCTCCTTAATGCGCTGCGTTTAAGACTGGTTCCTAATTCTTCGAAAGTTCGAAATCAAAAGGTTTTTTGCTAAAAGCGACTTCGGTCTTCTTCTCCTCGCGGCTGCGATGGACAAATCGACTCCCGGTTTTCGGAGGTGCCCTTGCGGGCAGAAGATGTCTAGGACGGATCCGCACTCCACGTGTGTCTACTGCCTGGGCCTTGAGCACGACCTGCAGGCCTCGACTTGTGCTCTTCCTTACTGCCTCGTCCTTGAGAACCGTGCTGCCCGATTACAACTGGGCGCCCGAAAAAATTCCACGGTGAAATCTAAAGAGGCCCGATTGGCGGTGTCCGCGGCCTGGAGGCTCGGCGGATCAGCTAGAGCAGATGATCGCCCTCGAAGAAGAGGCGGCGCGGGCGCTTCTACCTCGGCTACGGCATTTGTCCGCTCTCTCTGGTGCCTCGTGCTAAAGCTTCTTTTAAGGAGCTTTGTCTGACCCTCTCGACCAAGGGTGAGGGTCCAACTTTTCGGACCTTTTCCAGGTCCAAAAGAGCAAAAGTAAGTCTCTCCGTTGGCGCTCTTGGGGCGGAAAGATCCCTCCCCGCCCAGCCGACAGTCGACCGGTCGACCCTCAGCTTCGGCCACTGGCTTCACGGTGTCCCGTCAGGCCAGTTGGCCGGACTCCGTCGGCGGTCGAGATTTTTCGACCCGTGGAAGCGGGTTGTCGGCTAGAAGCTGAGAATCCCTCTCGTTCCCCGGTGGGAGTTGAGGATCCCGTCGGCTCGTCTCTGCCTCCGGTTCCGGAGCCTTGATGGGATCGTCCGGGCGAGGGAGTGCCGATTCGACACTTCTCCTCGCCTGCCTCAGCCTGGTGAGACTCTGGGTCTCGGACATCCTCATGATCCCAGCCGATCCGCCACCGTGGGCGGTCTCGGTCCGGCTTTACGCTGCAAGCGCGCCGCCGCTCTTCCTCGGACGAGGGGAGGCTTCGGCGCAAGTTGCGTCGGAGGTACGAGGAACTTATGTGGCAACAGCTCCTTTTGACCGGGAATAAGCCGACCCAGTCGTCTTCCCCGGCCATTAAGTGGCTGTCACCGGAGCAGCCGAAACAACCCCTCGTTGTAGTCGAGGAGCCTGTTCTCAGGCCGGTTGTTCGGCCAATTCCAGCTGCCCCACCGATTCTGGTGGAACCTCCGCCTCCACAGCCATTAGTTGGGGCTCCGACCAAAAATTCTCGATCGGCTTTGGTTTGCCCATAGGCTGTCTGTCACCCTCACTCCCGATAAACCTCGGCAGGTGGAGGGTGGCTCAGGCCAAAACAGCTCTTTGAGGACTCTTCTGAGTCCGATGATGGTTCCTCCTCTTCTCCAAGCGCATGGACTTGGAGTACTCGGGAGGGCAGTCAATGGATGATAGCCCTTCGTCCTTCTTAGGGTTGCTTCGACTCATCTCGGAGTCCACCGGGATGAAGCTCGAACCCGTTTCTAAACGGGCCAGGTATCCCCTCACGGAGATTCTGGACCAAGGGGATTCTCCTACGGAGGCCTTTCCGGTGGCCGAAGCCATAGTGGGTCCAGCCTTGGAACTTTGGCAGCATCCTGCTTCCTGCCCTGCGCCTTCAGCCAGGTTGGCCAGGAAGTATGCGGTCCCTACCGGTTCCCTGTCCGGTTTTTCGGAACACCCCTCGGCCGAGGGGTTGGTTACTGACAGCGTTTTCCGGCATGCCGGGAACGCCAGGGATGTGGACAAACCTCCCGACAAGGAATCCAAGAAATTGGATTATGCCGGGTGAAAAGTCTATGCTGCGTCCTTTCTCGGCCTTCGTCAGGCCAGTTCGGCCGTCCTCATGGCACATTTTTCTCACGCCCTGTTGGGCTCCCTGGATGAGGTTGTCCCTCATCTTCCCGCAGATCTGCAGACTACGGTCAGGCAGGTGCGGGACCAGGGCAGGGCAGTGGCCAAACAGCAGCTCCAGACTGCGTTAGACATCGGGGACTCATGTGCCAGGTCTGTGGCAGCCGCAGTGGCCATGCGTCGTCGGGCTTGGCTGAGGATATCCACCTTTACCTCGGATACCCAGCACAAGTTGGTGGATGTTCCCTTTTTGGGGACTGACCTCTTCGGCCCTGGGGTGGAAGGTCACCTGCAGAGGATCGAGAAGTCCAATGCTACCTTGGACTCGGTCTCTTCCGCTCAGAAGGACAAAGGCCGCAAGCCACAGCCTAAGCCCTTTCGTCCTTTTGCGCCAGCAGCGCCCGGCCCTGCAGCGTCCAGGGCCAGCAGGCCTCGACCTGGTATCCCAAACCCAAGCTGTCGGCTTCCTCCAACAGGAAGCAGGGAGGTAAAGGCCCAGGAGGTCCCTCGGCCGGTCCCTCCTCCAAGCCTGCCCAGTGACGGGCTGAGGGGTGTCGCCCTCATCCTGTCACCTCACCCCTGGTTCCCCACAGGGGGGGATGGCTCAGACACTTCCTTTCCGCCTGGTCCACTGTTACCACGGACAGGTGGGTACTGGAGGTTGTGGGAAAAGGCCTACCTCTGGAATTCGAGCAGGCCCCGCCCTTCAGAGCCGTCGCCTCGGGGTCCGCAGCCTCACTGGCGGCTCTCCGAGCCGACATCGCTGTCCTCCTCCAAAAGGAGGTGATCACGGAGGTGGAGGACCCCCCTTCAGACCCGGGTTCGTGTCCAGGTATTTCCTGGTTCGAAGCGGACGGGGCTGGCGCCCATTCTCGACCTACGACCTGAACAAGTTCCTAAGGTCTCGAACCTTCAGGATGGTCACTCTGGGCTAGATAATACCATCTCTGGAACACGGTGTGTGGTTCTGCTCTCTGGACCTACAGGCAGCGTTCTTTCACGTCCCTATCCGTCCGTCACTCGGAGATTCCTCCGCTTACGGCGGAGGGATCCCTCTTGATTCGAGCCATGCCCTTTGGCTTATCTCCAGCTCCCAGGGTCTTCACCAAATGCATGGCAGTGGTGACAGCATTCCTGCAGCACCGAGGGGTCGGTGTACCCTTACCTGGACGATTGGCTGATAGCAGCCTCCTCCAGACGGGAGGTGGAGCGGTCCAGAGATCTGGCCCTCCAGGTTTGCTCTCAAGTTGGCCTTCTCATCAACGAGGCCAAGTCGGAACTCGAGCTGAAGCAGGTGATCCTGTTCATCGGGGCAGAGCATGGCTCCCGGCGGACAGGGCCGAGGTTCTTACCTCCTTTGCCCAATCATTTCTGGTTGGGCAATCGCGCCCTGCCTGGGACTTCCTGTGCCTTCTGGGTCTCATGGCGGCCTGTACCAGCATGGTCCGTTGGGCCCGCTGGCACATGCGCCCCCTTCAGTGGGGACTGGCCAGCCAGTGGTCACAATGCTGCGTTCCTTTGGACCAGCTAGTGATAGTGACCCAGGAGATGTGGAACGCTCTCCAGTGGTGGACCGTTCCATTCCATCTGCAGGAGGGCATCCCGTTTGTCCGCCCCAAGCCGACGGTCTCTCTATCGACCGATGCCTCTCTGATGGGTTGGGGTGCCCATCTGGGGGAACACTGAGTGCACGGCCTGTGGTCCCCGCGGGAGTCCCGATGCCACATCAACCTGCTGGAGCTCCGAGCGGTCCACCTAGCTCTCACCACCTTTGCTCCGTTTCTCCGGGGTCAAGTGGTCCGAGTCCAGACGAACAATACCACGACCATGTACTACCTGAACCACCAGGGCGGGACATGCTTCATGCTTCTATGCGAGGAAGCTCTCCGCATTTGGTCACTCATGCGCAGCCTGGAGGTGGATCTCCTAGCCATTCATGTGGCAGGAGCCTCCAACACCCTGGCTGATGCCCTGAGCGGATAGGGGCTGCATCTCACAGTGGTCTCTCCTGCGGAGTAGTACAAGATCTGTTCTCCCACTGGGGCACACCTCAGGTGGACCTGTTTGCCTCAGGAGAGCGCGAAGCTGAGGCTGTTTCATGCCTGCCCCCCTCAGCAGGGCTTGCTGCAGGGGGATGCCTTCTCGAGGCTGTGGACCCTGGGCCTCTTCTACGCCTTTCCCCCATTTCCCTTGATTTACAAGGTGCTTCTCAAAGCAAGGAGGGACAAGGTGCAGGTGATCCTGATAGCTCCAGACTGGCCCTGCCAGTTCTGGTACCCAGATCTCCTCAGCCTCAGCTCCAGGCTCCCGAGGCAGCTTTCAGCTCGCCCGGACCTGCTCTCAGTCAGTCAGGGGAAGGTGTTCCATCCGGACCTTCAATCCCTGCACCTGACGGCCTGGTTCCTGAGCGGCTAGAGTTCCAGGCCTTGGGTCTTTCAATGAGGTCCTCAATGTTGTTGAGGCGTCCCGTAAGGAGTCGACCAGAAAATGCTACGCCTTCAAATGGAAGAGATTCTCCATTTGGTGTCAGGACAAGGGCTTGGACCCTTCCTCCTGTTCTGTGGCAAGCATTTTGGACTATTTATGGTCCCTTTCTAGTCAAGGGCTTAGGTCGACGACCCTAAAAGTGCACCTGGCAGCCATCTCTGCTTACCGGGTGCGGGCCGGGGAGCAGTCGGTGGCGCAGGAAAAGGTGGTCAAGCGCTTTTTCAAAGGCCTTGATCACATTTCCCCTCCGGTGCGAGAACCTCCACCTCCGTGGGATTTACTGCTGGTACTGGCTTTTACTGCTGGTACTGGCAAAGCTCATGGGCAAGCCATTCGAACCAATGCACAGGTGTGATCTCTCTCACCTGTTGTGGAAGACCGCCTTCTTGGTGGCTATCATGTCAGCCAGAAGGATGAGAGAGCTCCAGGCGCTTTGCATCGAGTCTCCTTACCTGGTCTTCCACAGGGACAAGGTTGTCCTGCGCCCCCACCCGAAATTCCTTCGAAGGTGGTGTGAGAGTTTCACCTTAACCAGTGCTGACTCTGCGGTGTTCTACCCCAATCACCTCGGAGGCCGAATAAGGCTCCATACTCTGGACCCTAGAAGGCGCTCGCTTATTATAAGGAGCGCACTGCTGAAATTCGGGAAGAGGTTCACCAGCTGTTTGTCACCTACGCTGAAGCTGCATCTGGCAGACCTGCAGCCAAGCGGACGATAGGCAGGTGGGTCACCTCCTGCATAGATCGCTGCTATAAGTTGGCGGGCATGGAGCCTCCCAGAGGGATAAGATCTCATTCTACCCATCATACTGCTGCATCGGTGGCTGCTTCCAGGGGCGTCCCTATCCAGGAAATCTGCAGGGCTGCTACCTGGAAGTCAGCCACACCTTTATACCCATTACCACATCGACCTTGAGTCACGCGGGATGCTGGTTTTGGGACCTCGGTTCTCAGTCTTTATTCCCTAAGTAGGGGTATGCCTTGCCTCAAATCCTCCCGGAGAACTGCTAGGAGTCTGCCAATAAGTGTGGATGAACAACATATCCATGTCCCTAGAATACAGGTTACTCACCTGTAACAGGAGTTCTAGGAATGGTATATGTTGTTCATCCACAACTCGACCCACCCGGCTTGACGCACAACCTGAGCTTCCAGCGGGCCAGATCTGGCGTCATGGGGCAGAGCCGAGAGTTTTACCACCCGGGTGGGTGGGAGGAGCCAGCTCGAAGACCTTCCGGCAAGATTTAAAGCGGCAAGGAACCTGCCAATAAGTGTGGATGAACAACATATACCATTCCTAGAACTCCTGTTACAGGTGAGTAACCTGTATTTACTTGAAGCTGTATAATTGCTAAGCATTAGTTGCACCAAGAATTGAAAATACAATATTCTTTAGTTTCAAAGGTTTCTTTGTTTCACATGAATGACACAGCCTCCTTTTCCCCATAGGTTATTTCCTGCCAGTATCAGCATACTGAGTTTTAGCTAAGCCAGTCTTTGAGAAAGGCATCATCGTGTCATCTACTGCAGAAGAAGCTTGAGATTCATTGTAGAGCGTTTTTGTAGTAGACCTAGCAACTGACAGCTTTTGTCCTGATGATAATCATTCTTGATATGTAGAGGGAAAGTCAGGCAGACTGACTGCACAGCAGTGCCCAATCTAGAATTTGTCATGCCTGAATTATTAACCCACACCTATGTAACTACTAAAGGCTAACCATTTGTAGGGATTAAATCTGTGACAAAATCCGTATGGATTACATAATGGGTTGCAGTGAAATAACACATTCCACTAACATGGATACAGTTCACTATCCACACTGTGGCAGCCTGGCTGGGGACAGCTGGGTCACTGTACATCTTCAGGCTATGTTCCTTCATCACCTGTGTGGTGATATCCTCCAACTCCTCCCCTTGATGTCAGATCTTCTTTGATGCTGGAAGGGACAGGATTTTCTGTTCAAGCGCTAATACTCATGGTGAGCTTCAATGTTTCATTAAAGTTTTTGACTGACACAGCTATCTTCATTTTCTGGTTCTTACTCCGCTGACAGTCTCCAACATGGAATGGCAGAAGCCCAGGTTCAAACTATGCATGTGTTGTGGCCAGAAAATGTTGATCACGGATACCCACGACACATATGTGTATTGTATAAATGTGTCTCATGAGATGAAGCAGTGTTCATGATACTTTGCCATGCACTCATCATCACTGGAGGAAAGAGAGGTCTGCTTACTGAGTTGGTGACCCAGCTTGCAGCCCTGGAGGAGGAAGAGGAGGCTCATCCTCGGTTTCGGCACTTGTCCTGGCTGGGCCCAGCATCACAGGGCCTTTTGTGGCTGAATTCTGCAAAAGTTACCTCCTGACCTATGGGGGTGAGTCTGCCCTACCACAAACAGCATAAGAAGCACTGTTGCCATCAGTCGTGGAACCATGAATGATTACATTTTTCTGGCTCCCTTGATTCCCCTGACCGCCCAACCTTAGTCAAGCTACCACCAGTTGACCGTTTTTTTTTTTTTGGGGGGGGTGGGGGCAGGTTGAGATTCCCATGGTAACCTGCCTGATCCTTTGACCTCAACTCCAGTTGATCATCCATTAGAGAGTTTTCTTGAGCCAGCTGATGAGTTGTTGGAGGTGGTCGAAGAGGAGTCATTAATGTTACAGACACAGGTTCTCCCAGTCCTCATGCAGGAAGACTGACTCAGTCAGCAGTCCTGGTTGAGACACCTTGGGAGCTGCCTCCCCAGTGGTCAGGCCTCCAGGAAAAACAACATCCATAGTGGTCTTGCTGCCAAAGTATGTGATCTGCATGGATTCTTGGGTCGAGGTCAAGGCATGGTCCATGGTCCCACTCTTGCTTGATTGACTGACGTTGGCCCCGATGCCCGTTAAACTCATTCTTTGGGGAGGACCAACATTGACTCCTTCTTTGTTGGAAGTATGAGGACTTGCTTTGGCAGCAGTGGTCTCTTGCTGGGAGTGAGAGAGCTCTGCTCCTGGGACCAGTCGTCCTTTAGTCCACTCTGCTGGCCATCCCTCAGTTGGTGAACCAGCAGCAGTCAGTTGCATCTACCTCTTTTCCACTGGTGGTGGAGCCCCCTCTGCAGCAGCAGTCTGAGGGCCAACAAAGGAGTCCTGGCTGGCTACCACCCTGTTTGGCCATTTGGCTGTTGAGATCATCTTGAGCTCTGAGGTTATCTGTTTCCCCGAGAAACGGACAAAGGTGGTGTTCAGGGAACTATCAGACTCAGAGACTCAGAGGATGAGTTAGCAGTGATCTTGAGCAGGACACAGCAGTTTGACTGAGACTCATCGGATCATCAGACTTCTCAGTTGGGCTAAATTTCCTTTGGAGCCTTGCTCCAGCTGATATCCGAATCCATGGCAGCCCCCTTGGAACCAGTTCAGAGGCAGGCTAAATACCCATTTACAGACATCTAGGCAGGGATGATAACCTAGGGTTTGTCTTCCCTGTAGCATTGGCCATTTTGGGACCAGCTCTAGAGCTTTGGTAGCAACTAGTGACTTGCACAGTTCCCTCCATCTGGATGGTCTGCAAGTGTGTGGTCCTCAGCCTTTCGAGGTTCTTGGATCACCCCTCCGTAGAAAGCCTGATCTCTGATTCGGCCTCTGGGAATTTGAAAGGCAAAGGGCGTGTGGATAAACTGCCCAAAAATAATCCAAGTAGTGGTATTATGCAGCCAGGAAGGTCTGTACAGCTTTCTCACTTGATATCAGGTAGGTCAGTTATGATATTATGATGTCTAGCTTTGGATATTCCCTGTTCAGGACAGTTGGAAAGACCCCCTCCCTTTGCTTCTGGCTGATACGCAGATTGTTGTTCAGGTGATCAGAGACTATGACTGCCTGCTGGCAAAACACCAACTTCAGATGCCCTTGATCTATATGAACAACATGACCACCATGTTCTACCTGAACAGGCAGAGTGGGATGCTGTGTTAGGAGGTGCCCTGCACTTGGTCAATGGTGCTGAGCCTGCAGACTCGTCAGAGTCACTCCATTGATTTGGGGTCAGGTCATTCAGATGTGTATAAACAACACGAGCACCATGTTCTACCTGAACAGGCAGGGTGGGATGCTGTCAGGAGATTCCCTGCACTTGGTCATTGGTCCACAGCCTGGAGACTGATCTCCTGGTAACCCATGTTGCAGGAGAAAACAACCAGCTGGCAGACTGTCTCAGCTGCGTCGGAGAGCTATCACAGGAATGGTCCCTGCACCATGAGGTGGTAGACCAGCTTTTCCGCCAATGGGGTGCCCCTGCATTGGACCTGTTTGCCTCATGGTAGAACAGAAAACTGGGGCGGTTCCATGCCCATTCCCCTCGGGGATGCCTTCTTTTGGCCCTGGACATTTTGTTCACCTTTCCTCCCTTCCCCTTTGTTCACAAGGGGTTGAACAAGGCCCAGAAGGCCAAGGCAGAGATGATCCTGATTGCTTCAAACTGACTGAGACACTTCTGGTACCAGGATCTCCTCAATCTCAGTAGCAGGTCTCCATGGAGGTTCCCTCTCCCCCCACAAGACAACAGAGGATGGTTCTGCACCTGAACCTCAAGTCTATGCACCTCTCAGCCTGGTTTCTGAGCAGCTAGCGTTCCAAACCTTGGGCCTCTGGGAAGACATTCACGACATTGTGGAGGTGTCCCAAAAGGTGTCGACTTGTAGAATGTATGCATTCAACTGGTAGAGGTTCTTGCTCTGGTGCCAAGGGAAGGATCTTGGTCCTCTGGGTTGTCAGTGGTGGCAATCTTAGACTACCTCTGGTCCCTGTCACAGTCGGGACTATAAGCTATGACCCTTAAGGTGCACCTGGTAGCCATCTCTGCATACTAGGCATGGGCTGGTTGTCAATAGTGGCACAAAAGAAGGTTGTTCAGCACTTTTTCAAAGGCGTGGACCACTTATCCCCTCTGGAGGACAAACCACCACCTCATGGGACCTACTGCTGGTACTGGCTATGCTAATGGGCAGAATGATTTAACCCTATGAACAAGTGTGAGATGTCACACTTGTCATGGAAGACTGCCTTCTTGATGGCAGTCATGTCTGCCAGAAGGGGGAGTGAGCTCCAGGCCCTCTCGGTGGAGTTTTCCACAAGGACAAGGTCGTCCTTCACCCCCCTTGCAAAAATCCTCCAAAAGGTTGTGTCAGTTTCCCCTGAACCAGGTGATCACTCTCCCAGTGTATCTTAACAATCCAGCCTTGGAAGCCCATCGCAGGCTTCGCACTCTTGACCTGTGGAGGGCACTATCCTGTTACAAGGAGTGCATGTTGGGAATTTGCAGCAAGACTCACAAGCTGTTTGTCATGTATGCTGAAGCCATGCCTGGCAAACCGGCAGTATAGTAGATGATTGTCAAGTGGACCACATCCTGCATCGACCTCTGCTACATATTGGCTGGTAGGGTGACACCCAAGTGGCTTAAGGCTCATTCCATCAGATGTACAGCTGCATCTGTGACTGTATCCAGGGCAGGGGTATAGGCAGGTAATAAAAATGCATCCACAAGGACCATTTTTGTTGCCCCATCTGGGACAGTAAGCACAGCTTTTGTACACCATGTTGTTACCCCCACCCATGCACTGGTGAATACAGTATACTTCCTCAGATTCCCACATATTACCACAAATCCTATAATGTTGTATGGTCCCTGGGATGTAAATCTCAGTGGTAAATCCTTCTAGTTTTGACTCGAAGGAACAAAATTATTGATCAGAGGAGTATTCCTGACCAACTGGACTGCTCCTTTCCTCTGCGTGTGAGACATTTGTTCCATGAAGAATGTTTCATGCACAGCTACCCTTGAAACAGGTATGTTTTTTAAAAAAAATTATATATTATTGATTGAGCTTAATCAATAATATATTAATACTGCCACTGAGATCACTGTTGCAGTTGTAAGAGTGGTCTCACTTACATTCTTAGGGTATCTAAACCATTCACCTTTAGTTTGAGGTTCTCATACCCTAAGAATGAATGTGAGACCACTCTGGTTACTGTAAGTGTGGTTTTGGCGGTGGCATAAACATGCATTACAGAAAAGATAAGCTGGTTTTGTCAGGGCCACCCCGGGGGGGGGGGGGAGTAGGGGTGACTGACCTGGGCCCAGCACTTGTGGGGAGCCACGCACTTGTCTTGACTTTCACTTTTATGATTACTATGTCTGCAGACTGCAGTTCTGAAGCTTGCACCAATAAACAGCCAACATGGACAGAGCATACAGCGGGCAGCAACAGTGCCTGTTCTGTTCTTGGTCCACCTTGTTGACTTTCTCAGTTTGTTCCAGTTTGTTCTTGACCCCTGCCATCCTCTCTCACCACACCTCCCCATGCATTGCTGAGTACACCCCCTTCATTGTTGACTGATCCACTGACTACATCACGGAGCCTCCAATTACAAACCCTATTGATGCAGTATACATATTGGCACAGCAGTGCCCTGCCCTGTTTTGGCCCCCACCCCCCCCTTGCAGATGACACGCACTGCTGACTACCTCCTCCCAGGACCAGGCATACATTTCCAGAGCTCAGGAGTCAGGCCATCTTTAAGCTAGGCAGTAGGATACAGAGATGGCCAATCAAACAGCAGCAAGAGCTCAGCAAGGAACCAATTGGGAGGGAGGGCTTCGCCAATGAGAGGAGGTGTTTTCAGCCAATTGGTGGGCAGGATTCAGCAGCCACTCAGTGAAAAACAGCTTGCTCACCCAATCAGCTTGGAGTCAGCAATGGTGCCATCATCTGGAAGGTAGTTTAAAGGAATATGGAGGATGCATGGTTTTTATTTCCCTTTTCTGTGGCCACATTCTGCATTTGATCATCTGAACAGACCTGCTGAACGCCATGCCGGACCTGCTGAATCCACCCCGCCAAACCTGCTGAATCAGCCAGAGTTTTTCAGCCTGCCTCATGACTGGATTGCCACCCATCCTAGAATGCCTGCAAACTTGTGACCTGGACTGCCGGAGACTAAAATCATGCCAGCGGCATCTCCATGCTGACTCAGACTGCTGGACCAGTTCTTCCAACCAGCCGACCTCTCCTGGCACTGGTAAGGATGGGTACTCATACTGTTTGTCTGGGGGAGCTGTGAGGGGGGGTTGAATTGAAATGTTGCTGCTGCTTGTATGGGGTGGAAGTTTAAAAATGATCTTCCATGTGTAGTGTGGACTCAGTGAAGGTTTGGAGGACAACTTTAAATATAGCTTCTGCTTTTTTGTGTGTGAGTGATTGGGAGGACTGCAGCCATGGGCCTTTAGGGGGAGTTTTACAGTGAAGGTCCAGTTGGTGTGTCCAGGGGCTCTCATACTACAGTGCAGCCCTCTTAAACGCATACCCTTGGGACCAGCAAAAAATGTGCATTTAAGAGGGCTGTGCATTTATCATATCTTGTATTCTTTTAATGGTGAGCGAAACTTGCAGTATGTGCTGGGGACTGGGTAGGGAAAATAAATGACAGCAGCACTTTAGTGCTTCTTTGGTTGGGATATGGTGTGGCATTCTTAAGTCTGATTCCTGTGTGAGGGAGGGTGCTTCTGGGATTCATTTTTATTTATTTATTGTAATATTCAGAAAAGACCTTTGAGTCAGAGACTCATTTACAAAGGTTCCATGTCATACATAGAAAGTACAGTGACAGCACGTGAAATACAGATTACAGCACAACTACAAATAACATTCAAGAGGTTACATAGTTGTTCAGTATATGGCTAACAGAAGTTTAGGTACATTAGCACAGCCAGAAAAGTTACAGAAGGTTCTGTAGGAGGCTGATAGTCATGTAGTTTCTTAGGGGCTTTTTTAGGTACGGGGACCCGATAATAGTTTGTTTGAAAGTGGCAAAGTCAGATCAGGTGTCAGGGGTAGTCACTTCGGTTTGAGGCCTGAAGGTATTCCCTTAGCTTGGATTTATAAGGACCAAGCCTTATTTCATCAGTTATATGGCTAGGAAGGGCGTTTGTCCAGGAGGGTGCCCTGAAACTGAAAGTGCATTGGTATTGGGAGGTCCGACCATGGGTACCCATAGTAGCCGCTTGCTTGTACTACGGGTTGTTTTGCTTGGTGGTGTTGGGAGGATAATTTGGTCTAGGGTAGGTGGGGTGAGGCCTAGCAATACCTTTTTGGTCATAAGGCAGGTGTGGTACCTGATTCTGCTGTCCAGGTTTAGCCAGTTTGTGCTACTGTAAAGGGAGCAGGAGTGTGTGAAACGATCACATCCAAGGATGAGACGGCAGGCTTTGTTTAGCACGAGTTGGAGTCTGTTTAGGGTTGTGGGTGGTGCGGCACTGTATATTAGGATGCCGTAGTCTAGCAGGGAGAAGATCGAGGAGTTTATGGTAAGTTGTAATGCTTCAGGGGCGAGGCAGTGTTTGTACCGCTAGAGTACGCCTAGTCTGGAGCTAAGGGCAGTTGACAGGTGTAGGTTATGTTGATTAAAGCTGAGGGCGGAGTCTAATGTGATCCCTAAGTATTTAAAACTGCTTACTTGTTCTAAGGGGGTCTGATTGGCAGTGAGAATTTGGGGGCAGAGGTTCCTGTGTGGGTTCTGAGGGTGGGCGAAGATCATGACTTTAGTTTTATTATAGTTGATAATAAGACGCTGGTTGGTGAGCCAGTCTTCGATTTCATGGCAAGAGTGCTGGAGAGATTGGTGGAGTTTGAGGGATGCCGGGTCAGAGGTGAACAAGACCGCATTATCCGCATAGAGGAGCAGGTTTCCAGGGCATGAAAGTGGGAGGGAGTTGAGGTACAGGCTGAAAAGTAGGGGGCCAAGTATGGAGCCCTGTGGGACACCGGAGCAGATTGGGAGGCGGGGTGACAGGATAGGGCCAGCTTGACTATCTGCATTCTATCAGAGAGATAGCTGTTGAACCAGTTTAGGGTGTCATTGGAGAAACCCGTGTAGGCCAGGGTGTTCAGTAAGAGTGCGTGGTTTACGGTATTGAAAGCCTTAGATAAGTCCACGAAGATGGCTGTGAGGTGGCCACGGTCCAGGGCTGAGTGGACATGGGAGGTGAATTCAAGGAGGGCGGTAGTGATGCTATGGCCCTTGTGAAAACCGTGCTGCTGTCTGGATAGAAGGTTATGTTTATTTAGGTGGTCAGTGAGTTGGTCGGCGACTATGCATTCTAGTGCCTTAGACAAGGGGGATAGTATAGAGATGGGGCGGTAGTTGTTCGTGGATGTGCGGTCACCACTTTTATGGATAGGTGTGATGTAGGCCGATTTCCAGTGAGTGAGGAATTTCTCTTGGCAGAGGGAGCGATTGAAAATGTGGGTGAGTGGGGCCAGGACTTCCAAGAGGGTGAGGCGGAGAAGTCTGAGGTCCAGGGAGTCGTGACTGTAGTGATTTTGGCTGATAGCTTTGGTGAGGTAGGGTTTTACTGTCTCTGGGGTAAGGACTCATAGGTAGAAGAGTGGAGCAAGGGGAGGATGGGGGTGATACGGGCAGGCGGGGGATCGAAGAAATTTGGGGGCAGCACATGGGAGAGATCAGTGAAAGTGGTATTTAGGGCCGAGGCTATCTTGAAAGGGTCGGTGGAGAGGCTACCATCTATTAGTATTTGGTCAGGTGACAGATTTGGACCTTTGCCACAGAGTTCCTTTATGTTCTCCCAGAACTTGCGTCCAGTGCCCCAGGTGGAGGTTAAGGTGGCTTTGTAATAGTTCGCTTTGGTGGTGCATATGGCCCAGGTGCACTTGTTTCGGGCCTCCCGATAACGTTGCCTGTCCTGAGGCAGTTGGGTCTCATTTGCAAGGTGCCATAGCACGTCACGCTGACGTAGTAGGCCTTGGAGGTGGTCCAAGAACTATGGGGCATGATTCCCTTTGGTCATAGTTTTGGTTTGGGGGCGAACTTGTCACAGGCTGCGTTAAAGGTGTTGATAAACAGCTCAAGGGCGTGGTCCAGGTCGAGGGTATTAGTTAGAGGTGTCCAGTCCCATTCTCTGAGGTGGGCCTTGAGATAGACTAGCTTACCAGGCCATAGTTTGTGTTTGGCAGTAACTTTGGGAGCGGCTTTGAGGGGGGTACGAGACCAGTTGCAGAGTACTGGTGAGTGGTCGCTTAGGGTGTCGGGGAGGACTCGGGTGTTTGTTATTTTGTGGGGGCGGTTGGTGAAAACTAGGTCTAGTAGGGAGGATGTCCCCGTGTGGGCGTGTAGCCGGGTGAGGGTTTTGATGACCTGAGTGAGATTGAGGGCAGCAGCCTCGTTGATGTATGGGGCGGCTGTTTTGGCCAGCCAATTTATTTTGAAGTCCTCCAGTAGTATTTTTTCATGTTTTGGGGGTAGGGTGGAGAGGTAGGACATGATGGCTTGGAAGGCTGGTTTCTGGTCCCTGGGTGGGACATAGGCCGTGATGAGGAGGAGAGAGGATGTAGACTTACCTAGAGTTAGTTTTAGGGTGAGGGCCTGTGCCCTGGTTGTTAGTATGGGCAGAGGGAGTAGGTGGCCAGTGAGGGAGTCCTTGAGGTAGAGAGCACAGCCACCCCCTCACTTTCACACTTGGTCAGAGCGATAGAGGTGGTATCCTGGGAGGTTGAAAGCCAAGTCGGGGACAGAGGGGGAGAGCCAGGTTTCACTCAGGGCAATGATGTCTGGGTCATTCTGGAGTACCCAACCTTGAAACGAGTCCCATTTTTTTGTAGGCTGCAAATGTTTAGTGAGGCAATGCGCAGGCCATTTCCAGGAGATGGGCAGGATGGTGGTGAATTTAGGGGGCCGGGGTTTGGGTGTACATTGCCTGTCAGTAGAAGAAGAAGAAGAATGAGAGACCCGGGGTGGTAGCGGTTTGTTAGGTAGCAGGTCTTTGGCATTTTATGTTGTGTGAGGCCGATGGAGGGTATTGGTAGTTTCAGGGTGAGGGGGGCAGATAGGAGGAGTAAATGGGGTGGGTGTTTGCTGTGTTGGGGATGTGGAAGGAGGTTGGCAAGAGAAAGGGGGGCTCTAGTGGGTTACATGCAGTGGGAGATGGCATCCAGGGGTGAGGGTGGAGGTGTCCATGTAAGGGTTGTACTGGGGAGTTGTTGATGGTTTTGTTCTGGGTTTGTAGAGGCTTGGTGGTCATGTGCAGTGGGGGCAGGGCTGGGAGTGCCAGTCAGCAGGCTGGTAGAGGGTTTCATTTTGCTCCCCATTTTTTGCGTTCTGAGTGTGAGGCGAAGGTGCCTGAAGGAATTGCAAAGAGTAGAGTGATGAGGGTAAGTGTGAGCATGGTAGGGTTGATAGTTAGGAAGTAAGTGACAGGACAGGAGAAAAGGGAAAAGTGAGAAAAAGTAAGGGGCCTCTAGTGGTGGCAAAAGATAAGCTGCAGATGGGAAAGTGGCCTGAAAGGTTATTTCATGATCATGTGATCAGAAATCAACCTATATATGGGATGCCGACCAAGGGTGGTGTTGGGGCGGTGGGGAGCAGATGCATGGCTAGCTAGCGCCCAGGACAATGGTCGTGATCAGGCGAGCTGCTTTTTAGCGAGGATAAGTACCTGGGCTATGTTTTCTGCTGGGCTCCGGTTCCGGAAGGTGGGGGAGAGCTATGCCGTGCAGCCCTCTCGACCGCCGGTAAGCTGTGGAGGAGAGAGGAGAAACAGAGGCAGTTAATATAGGGCTGAGGAGGGAGTTTTCACTGTGGGGGATGGGGGCAGGGTTGCATCAGGATACCAGCTTTAAATTAAGATTGCAGATTTAAGTGGCCGCTGGTAAGCACAGTAACCACGGCAATGCTGAGGTTTAAGTAAGTTAACAAATCAGCAGATAAACTAATTTCATTCAGTAAAGGCAAAAGTTTTAAGGGAAAAAAACATCTTAAAGGGCTTGTAATGGTCTTTAAAAGGCAGTCGGTAAGCAGGGCAAAATACAGCAAAGCTGAGGCTACACCTTTAACTATTTCATTCAGTAAAGGCAACAGTTTTTCAAAAAAAAAACGTCTTAAAGGGCTTATAATGTTCTTTAAAAGGCAGTCGGTATGCAGAGGCAATATACAGCAAAGCTGAAGCTACATTTATAAAGAAATAGCCTATCTCCACTGTTGGGCCGATAGATTTTAGAGCCTCTTGAAAAAGGCGCCAAGAAATTCAATTTGAAAAAAGCCAGCGTCCAGGACAACGGTCGCGATCAGGCAAGCTGCTTCTTTAGCGAGGATAATTACCTGGGCTATGTTTCCTGTTGGGCTCCAGTTTCGGAAGGTGGGGGAGAGCTATGCCGTGCAGCCCTCTCGACCGCCGGTAAGCTGAGTGCTTCTGTGACATTCTTTGGGGGTTTTTTGCTTTGATTTCAGTGTTAGGGGCAGGATGCTTCTGTGACTTGGGTTTGATGGTTAAAAGGTTGAAGTAGGTGATTAACACCTCATTTTAATAGCGCAGACCATTAACAGACAATTAATTGCTAATTAGTAAGGCAGCTACATGCAGAGTCAGTAAAACTGGGCCAGTCAGTCCACACTTGAACAGCAAATCTAAGGGAAAAATATGCATTTAATAGGGACGCTTATATGCTTTTAACAGGTCTCTTTAACATAGGAAGTATAGGAAAAAATCAGGACTTAGAAATTTTATGCATTTAAGCGGGCTATGTGTTTATCAGGTATGCATTTAAGTTGGACCCACTGTATTTGTCTAGGGGAGCCGGGAGGGGGGCTGAATTGAAATGCTGTTTGTTTGGGGTGGGAGTTTAAAATTATTTTCCGTGTCTCGTGTGGTATGGGGGAATGTTGAAAGGACAGTTGTAAATGGAGCTTCTGATTTTTTTTTTGTGATTCATGAGGGGACTGGAGCCATGGCCTTTGCAGTGAAGGGCCTACTGTTGTGACTGGGAGGCTCTCGTACTATTTTTCTGGGGGAGCCAGGAGGGGGGCTGAATTGAAATACTGCTTGTTTGGAGATGGGAGTTTAAAAATGATCTTCTGTGTGTGGTGTGGTCTGAGGAAAGGTTGAGAGGACAGCTTTAAATACAGTTTTGGTTTTTTTTGTGATTGATTGGGGGACTGGAGCCATAAACCTGTAGGAGGAGCATTGCAGTGAAGGGCCCGCTGGTGTGGTGGGGATTGGATCGACAGGACTGCATGTCTAGCTTGGGAAGCATCCAGATCCCCAGCCCACAAGGCCCTTTCATTCAAGAGCCTGCCGGGATCCGGCCTGTTTAGTGTGCTTTTGGGGGATGGGGATTTGAAGTGATGTGCCTCTTGGTCCGTCTTGGGGGTGGCAGGATGAATGTCCTAATGATGTGGCTTGGGGAGCGAAGGGCCTGCTGGTGTGGGTTGGGAGGGGGCTTGGATTGAGTGCATTGCATGTCTGGCTTGGGGGCATCTAAATCCTGAGCCCAACCACCAATTGCTGGTTATGGGGGTCCCGTGTTTTACCTCTACCCTGGGCCCTACAAAGTCTAAGGCCGGCTCTGGGTTTTGCGTTGTGTTTCATGGTACAACTATAACAGTACAGAGCCTTGTTGTTTCCCTCTAAAAAAATGCATACCATTGAGTACATAGAGTAGTACAGTATGTCTTTCTACACCCAACTGATCCAGGAATATCCCTATAGAGGAGATATGCAGGGCTGCAACCTGGGCGAAAGCACACACACTTATTTTCCACTGCAGAATTGTTGTGCTAAGCTGTTGCAATGCTGATTTTTGGGCCTCATTCCTTCAGTCTGTTTGCCAAGCGGGGGTGCATGCCGTGCTCTTTCCTCCTAGAAGACTGCTAGGAGTCTGTCAGAGTGTGGATAGTGAACTGTTGGTAGAAATATAGGTTACTCACCTGTAACCCATAGTTCTTCTAGTAATATACAGTTCACATCCACAAACTCAGCCGATCTCCCTTGGCAAGTGAGCCCAGATCCCTGCTTCTGCTGTGCAAGATCTGACATCAGGGAGTGGAGCTGAGGTTATCACCACACAGCTTGTGGGAGGGGCTTAGCTTGAAGCCATCTGGTGACTCAGCTGTCTCCAGCTGACTGCCAGAATGCGGATATGAACTGTATACCACTAGTAAAACTATGGTTACAGGTGAGGAACCTGTATTTTATCTCCATTAGACAGTTGTAAGACCTTAACTCGTGAGTGGTGAAGTCAACGCAAGTTACATTAGTTATGTAGTTAGGAAGGCCTTGCTACTTATGTGTGGAGATAAATGTGTTATTCCACTGCAACCCATTATGTATTTGATATATGCCACACTATTATTTTTTAATGTTTCTAATTAGTGTTTTATCTTGTTTTAGCCTTTAATAGTAAACGCCATATCTAACACTGTTCTCTGTGTTCGGTTTCCAAATTTTAAATGGAAATAGCATGTTTTAAGTGAAATAATATGTGTTCAAAGTGAACAAAAAAAATTAGTAAACCTTGACTTCACAACAGTTGTAAATTGTTTGCTAATGCTGTCTGTTGTTTATACTGTACGTTGTTGTCTGTATCTTATTATCAGTGACGGTTACTTGTATTTAAAATGACCATTTGAATATAATTAATTCTGGAACAATCCTGAAAAAGGGACTTTTAGTCTCAGTTATCCTACTTGGTTAACAAAATTCAAATAAAAAATAAGATACATTTATTCCAAAATAATATGATTTATTTACTCAATTTGTTCCCCACTGGTGGGTTATAAACTACATTCATTCAATAATGAGACACAATGTTTATATTACCCTAACTTTGGAACCAGTGGCATCACGCAGTTGTGTCTTGGGGGGCAAGTACCTCCCAAATGTTCCCCCAAAGTTGTCTTGGTAAACACCCATGAACGTAAAAATGAAATATGAAAATCATTTTTAGGTTTGTGGCTGTTTAAAAGACCATGAAGTTGCACCTGCAGCCCACACACAAGGTGCAGAAGGGCGAGCTCATTGGCAGCTCTCCAAGGCATTTACACTGAATTGTTCAGTTGAATGTGCTGATTGGCCAGTGGTGTGGGTGTGAGTCAGCATTGATTTATGGGTGGCATTACAGCTACACAGCTTGTAGCCGGAGCAACCCTGTACAGCAGCAGCACACTTTGGTCGGTGATCAGCAGGCTCCGACCTGGAGGTGGGCTCAGTCTGAGGAGCAGAGGTGCGATACCATAGAGACCACAGGATAGTACACGATACTGCCCACCATCATTCTGTGGAGAGATTAGATTTGGAGAAGCACTCCAGAAGTTTGGTGTGGTTCCGACCTAGGTTCTAATTAGAGTGGGCCTTGCAAAGTGTTTGCAGATAACTTGTATAGTTTATAAGTGACTGCAGCTTTAAAACGCCACAAATAAATCACAATTAGGGAACATTAATGTGTTAAAAACAACAGTAGCTATGATGCTGACTGATTTAAAAGCGATTATCCAGTCTCTAGAACACTTTAAATAAAATCATCAGATACCATTTAGTTTGCATATAATTCATTTTCTGTACATATCGCATTCTTTACAGGACTTTCGAGCTGTATCAAAAACAGGATGCTTTTGCCTCTGACAGTCTCCGCTCCACTGGCTCACCTGGTTTTCAGCCCCGGTTAGCAGGTCTCTATTTGCAGCTGCTGCAATCCCATCCCCAAATCCCAAGTCTCTAACTGGGCAATGGGCCTGGCTTGTCAACAGTGCCGGGGCGTGAACCTTCCAGCAGTGAGATCAGTGACAGGCTACAGATCAAAGGGGACACAGCAGTCTGTAATAGCACCTTTTGCTTCCTACAGTATGTAACGTGGTGTTTTTATATGGAACTTTACAATGCTAAAGGCATGCTGTTTGAAATGTTTTAATGTTTTCTTTTTAAATTTTCAGTCGTAAAGTTTTAATAGTTCAACATTTGTTTGGTACAAATGCTTTGTATGTGTTGGAAAATACATTACACTTTTCTCAGTAATGAAATTACTCATCTACTTTAAGGACAAACAGTTGTAAAAAAAAAAAAAAAAAAAACTAATGCAGACTGTCTCTTGCATAGCCCTGCTAACTCATTCGCCCACAAGAGTGACTTCTGGTGCATTTTAGGATCTTGCAGTTGGTGCCTAAAATGTACCAAAATGCCCCATTTAGTACCTATATTTTTCACATTTTCATGGGGGGCATGACCCCGGAACCCCCTAGAGAGGTTTAGATTTTGTGCCCCCCTGAATATTGCCTTTGCATGGTGCCCCTGCTTGGAACCCTCTATCCAAGCATTACTGGGTCAGTATTTTACTCTGTGTGACACAATAGTGCTTAAGGTAATGCTGCGCTGTGTGATCATTTTAATCTCGAGGAACAGCACACTACCAATTCACCAAGTCATCAGGCAAGTTTCCCTAACTTTGCATTTCCCAACTTCTTATGTTTTATGTTTCAACCCTAATACATGCATGAATGTGGCTGTTTGCAGTTTATTTCCTTACTTGTTATTTTGATGCACAAATTAGGTGATGTGAAACCTTTTTATTGGACCAGCAGAGATTACAGAAAAACCTTTAGCTTTTGACCTCCAACAGAGATCTTCTTCAGAAGAAATGACATATGTTTAAGAAAGCTCACTTTTTGAAAAAGCCCAGAGGAAAAAAACATTTTAAACATGAGTGTAACAGGTTAGCCATTTGTCAAGAAATGTAACCAGAGATTAGTAAGCATCCCTGAGACTAATAAGGTCACAGAATGGAATGTTATGTGGTAACTCCTCTGATGTTCCCAATCTCACTGTAGCCAAGTTAAAGAAAATGGGCCCGATTCTAGAATGATGGTGCAAGTCGCCACCCAAGTTGACTTGCGCCAAATATGGTTGGTCACATGCCGTATTTTCGTGCTTGTGGTTGGGTTGCCAGTTTAAATGGGTTTGCCCCTCCCACCCCCTTGTATGTTTTTCTTTGTCCAGGGGAGTGTGTGTGTGTGTGTGGGGGGGGAGGTGAAGCCCCTCATCTCAGCTTAACCAGAACAGGCGATTTGGCCAGGAGCTTGTGCCTGCTGATCTACTTTGATGCAGGCTCTTGCAGTAGGCCACACTGGCAGGACTAGGCCACCAGGCTCCAGGACCACATGAAAAACTAATTTTGGTTTGGTCAGTTTATTTCAGCTGTGGGGCTTGCCCCCCCCCACCCCCCCATTGTGTGTTTTTTTTGTTTGATTTTTTAAGGGAGGTATGGGGAGGGGGAAGCCTCCTAACTCAAATAGATTAATAAAAAGTAAAGGAACAGGTGACTGGACCAACTAGTGTAACATGAGCTATATGCTCATAGTGTGGGTCCTACACATACCCGATAATCTACTCTGTTGCTGAACTGAATCTGTTATAAAATCTTTTAAGAGGTGTGGTGGTGTGAAAGTTGGAAACAGATTTTCAGGGGGGCCTGTG
The DNA here is from genome assembly GCA_016271365.2 of Neoceratodus forsteri. Classification (NCBI taxonomy): domain Eukaryota; kingdom Metazoa; phylum Chordata; order Ceratodontiformes; family Ceratodontidae; genus Neoceratodus; species Neoceratodus forsteri. The sequence goes on from CM057459.1 coordinate 158,377,324, forward strand.
CCTGCCTGCCTGCCCAATTTAACACCAGGGCCTGTGGTGAGGAGTGGCAGCCAGCCAGGGTTGGACCGAGGTAAGGGGGGGTTCCTGTAAAGTTGACACCGGGGCCCACCCACCCTGTATTCCTTGAAAATTAAGGGGGAAGGTGCAGGGTGACAGACTCGTCAGTATTCCATTCCACATTATAGAGTATATTGGACAGACAACTATGCATAACCAATGTGTTCTGCCACACGTGGGTTCTGAGGTCCATGGAATCAGAAACTCGAGGTGGCAGAACACACTGGTTATGCATAAAGGTGCTTATCCTGTTTTTCTGTCATGTATAGTATTATGTGAAATGTGTGCATTGTGATTTGTTCCTCTTTCATAGTGAAGCTGTCTTGTGCAATCCCTAGAGGTTCTAAAAAGGGACAATCACATTCCATGACCTTTGACTGTGGTACAACAGCATTTAAAAAAATGGATTTCTATATAGAACATAGAGGATTGTGTATGAGCAGTCATACACAACAAGGATATTCTTGTATCGAGAGGTTTCCTTGGTAACAGATTACCTCAAGAGCGCAGCTTGAGAGGTGCTCTGCTACCAAGGAATGGACAGTCACAGCATAGAAGATCACACAAAACCAACTAGTGAAATCAATGGAGAATAGAAATTTTAACTTTTTTTTTAACTGACACAGTATGCTGCATATATTTCTGCAAGTACATGTTAAAAAAAACACACAAAATTTCCAGCTTAATTGGATAGAGGAAAGTAACTATGTGGCAAGATTCCAAGTTGTTCTGCTGTAGTAGTGACATCACTACTGCAGCAGAACAGCATAATGATGTCACTACTGCAGCAGAACAAGCATATTCCAGGCATGGAATTCCATGCATAACAGCATTCCACCATACACTACAGTATATAGAGGATAATGTATATTTCTCTATGTAACAAGTTTGTAAACTCTTGAGAGGTTGTCATGGCGACGTTTGGAACCTCGGGAGCGAAGCTCGAGAAGTTCAGTCGCCATGACAACCTCGAGAAGAGGTTTTCAAACTTGTCACAGATAGAGGAATATACATTATCTTTTATAGTGTATGGTTACCTACCTGTGTTGACAAATTAGGAAATTGTTACTCCATCCCCCAGAATGAGACAGAAACGCGAAGACGGCAATATTTCTACTGATTTTTACTGACATTTCATATGGCTTACATTGGATGGCAAGAGTGATTGTAGTAGATTGAAAAAAACAAACAAAAAAAGGATCAGAAATCGCCCAGGAGAAAATAGCGGCCAACATGCTTTGATCTGGTGCCTGCATTTTTTAAATCGCCACTCACAGCTGTGTACAGTTCTGACAACTGTTTAAAGAGTATGCAGCTCGCGCCTACAGCATTTTGTGAAAAGGTTCCAAGTTGTTATGCTGCAGTAGCTACGTACCTGGTGCAGCACGACAACAAGCCACTGCAGCATAACAACTTTTTAGCTGGTATGGATTTTTATGAATAACAGCATTCTACCATATATTATACTGCTCTGCTACACAGTGTAATATGACTGATACCTAGCCCTGTGTTTGCATCTTACATTTACTCATAGTGCACATAATTATTTCCAAAAAAAAATAAAAACAAAGATTTTCAGAGTTTAGAAGGCTGTCAGGTACCCAATATAGGGGAGTCAATACACTCAACTTCTTGCTGTTACCATTCTCATAAGTCCTCAAAAAATGTGGTTACAGCTGGTATTAGTAGCACATTAGGATTACTGCTGACTTGCATCTTGCTGAGGCCATGTGTTTGAATCTCAGCTCTGCTGCCAGGAGGACAGGCACAGACTGGGAACTTAGTTATGTTCAGATGAGATGAATATGTGGTAAACCTTAGATAAGTAAAAGCAAGCAGTCATTCTCCTCAAAATATATGCAGAGAGGGCAGATACCCACTGGTACTGACATCTGGATGTGATAGTAGTGGTCACAGGTGGTGTGTCAGCGTGTTAAGTTGTGGAGCCAAGCAAACTGCAAAGCTGGGATTTACTGCCTTGAAGGGTTTCATAGATATTAATGCCATTGCCACCTGAATGGGCACTAAGGGAGCTCGCTACAAATGTATGGTCATGGGTATGTGGGGGAGGGGGTGGAGTCTGAAGACTGACTAAGAGGGTCTGCAGTGTAGCTGTAGGTAGGGAAAAATAGGGCAGACTGAAGTGGTCATGAGGTCTGTATCTGCTGACATCGTAAGTGTTTGTTTATGATATGTCCCTGAGATGTGTGGCCCAGGCAGTGTTCTGAGGTCCGGTCCAGCGACCATACTTTCAGAGTCTCTCATTGGGAGTCTCCCTGATTGTATTTATTTTTTATTTGCATCGTTGAAGTCCTGCAGCAAAACCATCGGAATTAAAGGGCAGACACTACAGAGATGGACCTTTGGTCTCCTTCAGCCGTCACTTTCAGTGTTTCTATGAAAGGGTGACGGGTCCGGGTCTGGGTCTGGGACCACATCTCTGATGTTCAGCTAGGAGGGACATGTGAGCACGTTAGCAGGCAGAATCTGCTCTCCCAATGTTGGAATTATACTGTACGAGCTTTGAGAGTGGAGGGCCAGGGCGGAGCAGGGTCCTACTTTATCCCTGGCTTCCCACACTGATGCTATTCTATTATAAGTCAGTGGCACTGATGCCATGAGCTCATTTCACAGCGATAGGTGCTGACTCCTAGCAAGTTCACTGAATGTAATTCAAGCACTGTCGTCCCTCAGTTGGGTACCTGCTGCCACCTTAAAATTATGAACACATGCCCAACTCATCTGTTGTCTAAGTTAAAGGGTTTTCTGGAAGAAACTGTATTTATAACAGTACCAGTCTGCCAGTAGAACGCTGATGTGACTGTGCTGTGTTCTCTTTGTGGCTCCACTGATTTTCCAGGTGAGCCCCCATACCAACTGGGCCCCAGCCAGCCCCCTCCCCCAGTATGTCAGCGCCAGTTCGACTCTGCTAATGGCCATCAATCATGATGAGGATCTTGCTAGTTTCCACTTTGTAGTGCTGAACTGCCACATGAATCTACAGTACCTTGTGTTTCCGCCTGGATTTCTGGACATTGTCTCCATATTATAAAGGCCAATAGTGCAGCACATTTTAATCATGAGGTGTTAAGAGGCATGATGAAGGAAATGTTTCTGCATAGTGCAAGTTATGGGGCAAATCAGAGATTATGCAGATTGTCTTATCAGAGCATCACTATGTAAGCAATAATACCCAACAGGGTGGGCGGTATTGGGTAATATCAAACTGCCCATGGACATAATGAGTCCCAACGCCACAGGCAGAGGGCCTTATAGCCCCTGGAAAGTCCGGTATTGTCCAATACAGCCCACCCTGTGTATTATTGCACTTCCTTCTACTAGTTGTCAGTGGCTGGATTACGATCTGTCACATTTTTAAATTCTGTTCAAATTAAGATGAATATCTCATTTACTTGGGGTTCATGAAAGGTTTAATTACTTTGGGTAAATATTGCAAAGATGGTGTGAATGATGATGTATTATGACTCTTGTACATATATCTCATTACTAGTAGTTATCTTTCCCAGGGGAGGTGGGCTGGGGGATTTTATTCCTATGAGTTTTCATTTAGATTCCTTAGATTGATTCTGTACATGTTTGTTATACACTGACACTGTAGCTGTACATATCAGGCTCATGGTCTTAATATCTTGGGGGTCCTTGACAAGTAGTTTTGTTTTTCTGTTTTTTTATTTGGCACTTACATTTACTATGGATATTATCATGCATTAAATCTTATTACAACACGGAAGGCCCGAATATGACAGTTTTAGAAACTAGAAAGACAATAAAAATAAGAAATGTATAACTTATGAGTAAAATAAAGGAAATTTGCTACAGTGGTAAAATAGTCCCTCTACTGGTATACTTCCCAGTAGGGCTTTGTCAAAAGCAAACAGCGTTTCTACTGTAAACTGTACTTTGCTGCTGTATTTCGTTTACTGTGTCATCTGCATTTTTTGTGAGTTCTCATGAACTGTACTTTACTGCTGTCCCTAACCCTACATAAGCCACATTACCTCTGTTTTACCATAATTCATGTGGGCTCCAATCAGGATCCAGCAGGACAGCTGACGGAGATAAAACTACTAGTTTATTTTTTCCTTTAAATGTGACAGCTTCTTTTTTACTGTACAGAGTGCTCTGCTCCCATAGACCCCCAGTTGGTGGGGGGGGGGTGACCTCTGAACCCTGAGCCGGGGGTGGGGCTTTGACTCCTGACTCCCACCAAAAATTTTACAAACCCGGCTCCTATGAATATCTTCAACATTTAGTGTCAGAATTGCAAAACAAAAAAACAAGCTGCCAACAAAAAATGTGCCGCTTTTTCAAGGTCTCGGATAACTTTATGTATGAAAGCATGCACAGTGTTCTTTCATTTGGGAACTGCTCTTGTCTGGTTAGGAGCTGGTGCATAAATGGCACTGATTACCTTTTCTGCTTTGGTTGCTTATTGGGACCGTGACAGATATCGCTAAAGAAATCTGTTTTTCCTATGTCCGGTTCCTTTTATAGCAAAATTAATTAATTAAATTAATAGTTTGGAGCTGCTTTGGTCTGGGACTCTCACTTGATCAACATTTTATTTTTAGCTTTTCTGTTGTCATGTTACTCAGTTAGCACTAATACTTGTATGCAACGTGATATATAATATCACCCTTAAGCTATGTATGAAAAACAGTTTGACTTTTTAGCGCCATAATGAGCCTTATATTTTTCTTTCTTTATGTAAGATTTTAATACTGTTTGTAGACAGCTGAAGCTATCGCCCTCTGCACTGCTGGGATAATTATTATTTAAATTGTTCCTGGCTCTTGATAAATGCCAATTGCTGTACTCACTTTGGATAATGCATAGATTTAGCGACTTCCCCTACGTGATGTGTGCCATTTGTGTGCTGCTGGTGGGAGGGCCTTGTTCAAGTTTACATGTGATGTATATTGTCTTTATCCTGCAAGGAAATGTTTCCATATGCCTATGCATAAGTAGACTAGAATACACTTTTTTCTTTTGTTAGAGCTATCGTTCACAGTTTTGGCAGCAGAACCCCCTCATCCAAACTGCATGAGACAACACTCTTGTACCATGAGAGCCATCTCTCCAATCACTTTTGAACTGATTGGGGGGATTTTCAAAGTGCATGTCTAGACACAAGTTTCTACTGTGTACAGAATTGGACATATGAGCAAACTGGCCAAATGTCCAATTTTCAAAGCTAGGGCATACCAGCGAAGTCCAATTTTCAAAATTCTGACTTAGCAAGGTTCAGATATACTGTAAATGTACATGGACACAGTCATTGGACCAACTGTAGCCTGGTCTATCAGTGACATCTGTGTCTCGCATTTGTAGCAAAAAATTAGTTGTAAAGTACCATACAACAGCTAGAAATTCTGCATGTGAGTCAAGCTTTTGAAAACAGCTCCAGTAAGATACAGTGTGGTCTAGGCATACAATAGTACCATATGCTGATGGCACAAAGAAATTAATTTACAATACTGGTAACCAGTTATAATGAACTAGGACTCCTAGATCCCAGTTAGTGTTGCGGTAATCAGGATGTCTAAAAGAACAGTTATACACTGTATTTACTAGCTAATGAACAGTGCTTGAAGTTTTGAATTATGATATGAGATTAGAATTTAACTTAATTTGCATTTTGATTTAACGGCATACTCCTTTAAATATGTTGAATATAACACTTTTGATAATTTTAGGACAACAAGATGTAGTAAGAAAAAGAATAGTGTGAGTTAATTCTTTGGTGTATTATGGGTATCACAGGGTATTATTATGTTTACAGCACTTCTTTGAATTGTATATTGTTATAGTATAACTTTTACAACTCCCTTACAAATTGGGATTTATTAAAATGGTTTCCAGGGCTGCTTAATGCCCACTGTCAGTATGGTGTCCTGTGTCTGTAGTAGCGTATGTGTCTGCATGAGAGTGCTATAGAAAGCCTCCATGCCTGTCTCTTTAAGAGAGTCATTATGCTGTGTTAGAAATTAGTCCGGGCTGGGTCTGAGTAGTTTAGGGCTCGTGACCAGCCAGGCGAGTGGTATTTTTGCTCCATTCTGCAATCGCTGTATGCACAGAGGGAGCTCTGTTAGGAACTGTGTTAATTTACTGTTTATCTGCCTTATTAATAATAGTATAGAAGTTTGTTTAACCTGCATTCTCTTGCAGCTTGGACTTTTTGCATAAGAGCCACCATTTTGGTTCTGAACTGCCAGAGTTGGATCAATCAAACCTTAGGGGGAATAAAATGGAGACTGTCCCCAGCGGTCTTGTGGGATTGAAATCTGTAGGAATTGTAGTTTTTGAGGTTTGGCGCCTAAATGGACCTGGAGGGGTAGCCCTTGCTATGACAGACAGTTCCCTTAGCCAACCAAACCTTTTGGATCTCAGAGGAAATTCCCAGAACGCCTGCAGCAGAGTCAGTTGTGAGCTGGAGTTTGGAGAGTGAACAGCTCGAGCCATCGAGCAGCTGCTCCTGCGTAGGAACACGGGAGAATCGGCAGGAAGACTGCGCTGGCCTGCCTGTCACATCTTCCAGTGAGAAATCCTGTGAATGTGAAAGCAGGATTTAAATTTAATTCCTTTGTTTGAGATTTAAAGCCTAAAGAGAAAGAGAGTGATCATTGCTTGAATTTGGGACTGAAGACCTGCTCCAGAAGCGATCGGCCTGCCAGGTATCGAAGTGAGTCACGGATTGAGAGGTTTGTGCAGAACCTCTGCTAAATTGCAACCAGACTTTACCCAAACTGTGACTAAGAGATGTGTTGCTTATAAGTGTGCTGAATGTGCTGTGTGGGTCGCGATTTGGTTCCCCACCTTCAAGTGTGTTATGCTAGCTGGAAGCTGCTCCAGCACTCATATGGACTAAATCCGAACTGCCTGCTCTGGCCTGGGCCCTGCCATCTCAGCCTAGACTGCTGCTCACATCGCAGAGACATTTCTGATGAAAGACCCATTCGGGGATTCGGCTCCCTGCTCAACACCATCAAACAGGTAGCGACCACCTCGGTGAGTCGTGTGGGCCCTGCTTCCATGGCAAACCAGAACACCATCCCAAGGTCTTCATCTCATCAGTCCTGCCTCCTGGTCTGGGTAGCGTGAGTACTAAACAGGGTAGCTCCCTGCAACAAAGCTGCAATCATTGTGTATCATCTGATTTACTTGTTTGGGTTTATTATCACAACTGAGCCACCCAGCTCCGGATTGTAAATTCTGGGTTGATGTCCATGTAATTGTTTCCTTCCCTAAGGGTCCCAACAACAGCTGCAACACCAACCGACCCCAGGCAATGCATCAGGCTAGCCTATATTAACGACTGGATACCCAGAGTGTGTGACTGTGATAGAGGGACTCTTAGTGCATGTGTGCTCAACTTAAATCAATCAGAATTAATAATCACTTGCTTAATTATTGCCCTACCCCTGTCAAAGCCCCTGAATAAATCAGAATTTGTGCTTTTGTATTTAACCTTGATAATGTGTGCCTTCATGTTGGGGGTATTGTACTGCCATTGAACTGTTGTATAACGGATCTTATTTTACAGGGGGTCTCCAGGGCCTTTGCAGCTGGTCCAGCCCTGGTAGTTAAGTGTACAGAGTGTGGGTTTAAAAGTGTTATCATAAGGTACATGTGATTGTTTATTTGCTACTATACTGTTTAGGCCACTAGAGGGGTTGGTGGGGAGGGTTCAGCGTGCCGGAGGGCTATACCAACAGCAGTTACGCTACCACAGAACCATTCCTCCTGGTGGAGGCACCAGTTCACCGAACTCAGTCCCTCAATCTGTGCCTAGTCACGAGGCAGGCTAGCGCTTGGGACAGCACCTAGGGGTTACACTTTAAAAATTACATTTTGCTTAGGAAATGTCAATCAGGCTGATGAGGTCATATTCTTATACTGTATAAAAATGTCAGAAGGTCCCAGAAAGGCCACATCCCCTGAGGAAGGCTAATGCTGAAGCGCTGGGGCTGTGAGCATATTGGTGAAGTTAATGGATTTTTGACTAGCTAAATGATTGTTATTTTTTGCTATTTTGGCAATAAACTATTTGACTACATGGACACTGACTGGCAAAATCTTTATTTGACACATATTATTGTAGTGCACTACATCTGGGAGACTGGGTCTAGGCATACCACGGCAGTTCCTGACATTGAGGTAAATAGGAGTTGCATCTGTTCTGACTTTTGAAAAATCCCCCCTATAATCCATATAGTTCTAAAACATTCTTGAAACACAGCAGTTGCCACCAGATTCATGGCCATTGCTGTGAAATGCATGCCAGGACTGTATTACGGAAGCTGGCATCTGATTTTTATCAGTTTTGTAAAAACAAACCTTTAAACACATCTCCAAAGCATACCGTCATCAGTGCTCTAGTTTTTGTAGCTCCGTGGGAGTAGTATCTGTTGTGTGGTGTAATACAGCAGTGCATGCTTTGTACATTCTTGTACTGAAAGATGAATTAATTGCATTATTCAGAATCTAAAATCAAGCAGAGAGGTGGGAGGATTCTCCTGGTACACATCAGGCACATTAAACTAATCATCTTCACATCCGCTAATTAAAATGTCTTGCATACTGATCACTTGAGTGTTTGAGGTTCTGTGCTAGACTGTGGTTTTACAGTGAGTAAGCATCCATTTAGTTCAGTATGTAGTATGAATGTCTTTTTTTTTTCTGAGACACAAGCAGACAGGCAGACTGAGAGTCGTTGTCCCACTATAAAGTCGCAGAATCACAACACTCTTGTGAGTTATTTGCTGTTGAGAGAACCTTCTCAGTAGAAATATCAAAGCCCACATTCTGGGTCAGATTGAATAGCACAGTCAATAAAAACTGAAGTTGCAAATGTTTTATATTCCTTATTATGAACTGGAGATCGTAAATAGAGGAGCTGATTGGCGAGAGATTTTGAAGCCGTGGTATCGGGCTACCTCATCACGCGCTTCAGAAAACCTCGGTCATCAACCTCCTCCTCTCCTGAAATCACATCCGCACCTGTTCCTTCAGTTCCCACACAAACACCCGTGTCCCTGCCACTACAAAGGAATGTAGATTTCATGCAGCCTCAGTTAGCGAAATGTACTGCCACACTACTACCCACTGTTTCTTTTAAAATGAAGCGCTCGCCGCTTCTACGTGCGACTTTGCCATCTTGCTGGCTCCCCAGAGGCACGTGCTTGCTCGACCAACTGCCCATTTTCCACACACAGTAGCACTGGGAAAAACATTGTTTTTTTTGTTTTTTACTTCAAAACTCCTGTGTGCACCCTATCAGTTGCCAAGCTAAATACTGACAATTAGCAACTTACCAATCTGTTGGAAAGACCGGAAGTCTCCCTGCTACTCAGTCCGCTCCATTTCAGTCTGTCTTCCATCCCCTTCTGGTGGCTTGCATTACAAAATCCTGTCTACAGTATTTAAGAACAAAAATAAAAGCACACACAGTTTCCCTGGCTTCTGACCACAGTATACAGGGCTGGTACAGTCTTACTTCACAGCTGCACCTCCTCCACAAATGTCAGTTACAGTTACAGCAGTGCCACCTGCTGCCCAGACCTTTCCAGGAACTATTTTCATGAAAGGTAGTCATCCAACACCCCAAAAACCTCATTTTCACAAGGTTATGAATATTTTGTTTTATTTTTTATGAAAATATTTTTTGATCCAGTTCATAATAGCAATAAGTCACTCCAGGGTGTGGTATATCATGGGATATCGTCACTTCTTGGATGGTTGGACGCACTCGGCCTGCGGCCTTGTGCCCAACCACCCAAGGCGTGACGATATCCCATGATGTACCACACCCTGTCGTGCCTTATTGCTTAATTGTATGCTCATCCTTTCTTGTGCTTTGTCCATTTCGAGTCCCTGGCACATGAAGAAACAATCTTTAAAAATGATTTTTTTTCTGTGCAATGTGAAAAACCTCACTGTCAGTACTCCCTACTGGTTATATGATGGCAGCTATCAAAAATTCTAATTTGCCTAGAAACCATCAGGAGCCTGTGGTGGTCCCCAGCCTTTTATTGGAAAGCTGCCATCTATCACTGTTTACTGGGCCTCTGGCAATCAAATTTAAGAGTACACAAAACAGAAGTTATAAAATATTTGTCTGAAATGCTTTGGAAAGGAGAAGGGATCCAATGCCAAGTTCTCACTGCAGTAAATAATTTTCTTATTGGTTGCAGCCTTTTGTGAGACCACGGAAAGGAAGCGTTTTGAAAATTACATCTCATAAGATTTCCCATTTCATTCATTTCTTACATTGTGTTTTTGTGCTGTGCAGTATCTTGGGAGTATTACACCTGAAGTATTCACCTTAAAATGGCTAAAAAATCTGTTATTAACGAAGACCTGTCTGCCTGTTTTATCATGGTAGTTGCCTTTTTTAATGGATTGCTGTTGTTTCTATGGACAAGTATTAGTTGCACTAGATATTAAGCTGAAACATAAACCGGTTGAATGCGTGCTCAGAGGTTCCTTATATAGGACTTTGTGAATTTAGACAAAATGAATTGGAGACTGCGTCTCTTTTCGTACAGTTAAGTTACCCTGGACAGTCCAGTTGAGATGCAATATTTTCCATAGGCCCTGTTTTAGTAGGTGTGCAGCCTAAAGTACAAATAGGTTACATGGTTTGATCTGTGTCACTTTCGGAGATTAAGCGGTTGCAGTGGTACATGAACCTGCAGCCTGTGTTCCTCCGCTAGAGGTTTCTTGTTTTGTTCTATCAAATTTGGACAATTTATGGATCCATCTTTATAGCTGGTAGAAGGTGTAGCCCCAATATTGTATAAGGGAAAATGTGATAATAGTAATCTGTAAACATAAAGAAGAAGTGAAAACAAGAAAAGAATACATGTGTTTGTTAAATTTGAAAAGAACACCTAGCCCTCAAGGATAAGTGGCTAGTGCGCCGCCTTCTTTTTACAAATTAACCCCACACTACAAAAGGGATGGGATGTGATCTAAATCTGAAAACTGTTTCCGGTGTCTAGTGATAACATTTAACTTCTATGCCCTATGCTGTGTAGCCCTCGTTTGTGACTCTGATGATATAATTACTATTATGGACTGAAGGGAGACTGTGAACTCTTTTTGCGTGCATGCTGCCATCATTTGTAGGAATTTTGCTGTGTATGATCTGACTGAATAAACAGATTTGAAAGAATTTATCATCATGTGGTGATTTATGAGCCCAAGGCAACCACGCAATATTATGAGGTAATAACTGGAATGCCAGGGATAGCACCTAGACTTATTATTAAAAGCTGGTTGTGCTCATTGTTTCTTTTGATCTCCCCCTCTGCCCCAGTGGTCTACACCACATAGCTTCTGTCTAATCTCCTACATGCAGTTACCTCCTATAAGTTGTAATACACATATTCCTGGTTTAGTCAGATATTGGAATCGACTGATCACTGACTGGTCTGTTCCTGATGATGTCTTTACTGATCTTCTGTATCTTTACCATTGTCGTTAACTGTCTGTACTTTGCTTACTGTATACTTATGCATATTATACTTTTGTTCATGTTACCATTTTGTCTGATGTATTATTTAATGCTCTTTTGTACCTCCACTTACCCTTTCCGCTAGGACACAACTGGAAATGAGCAACTCAGCTCAGCATGCTTTCCTGGTGAAACATTTGAATAAATAAATAAAATATCGGTTTATCTCCTGAGCTTCCCCTTCCTGCCACCTCCCGGAGCTGTGTCCCCCGGCTTCTCTAGGACTTACCTTCCTGCCATCATTCTCTGCCACAGGACTGTGGCGGTGCCCGGTTGTCAGTATGGGACCTGTAAGGGGTCAGTCGTCATCCTGCAGCTGGGGTGTCTTTTTTTTTTACTGATTTTCACCCTGGGACCACAGGACGTGCAGTGGGTGCAGTGTGCAAGCTCTGTCTCTGTGGACATGCCTCCAGCACCTTGAATGTGGGTTCCCTTTCCTCTCCTAATGATATCACATATGCTGACACCCAGCTGTCACTTGGTGGCAGTCAGACAGCGAGCCACAGCAGCCCTCTCTCCCCGAAGGAGGAGAGGAGTTCTGTGGTTGCTCAATCTTCCCTCACCTGGCTAGCCCCTGAGTGCCCTGCGTCTGTTTTCGAATCCGGATCACTGGCATGGCACGAGGTGAGGTGCACAGCACCTCAGCCCTCCCTGCCACTGTGCCAGCGTGATTGTGCTATTTATTAAGGGTGGCAGTGAGTGGGGGTAACTAAATAAGCAGTTTTAAGCTTTTGTTTTTCTTTGGGAAAATCAAGGAATTTGGTTATATAAAGCTCCTTTCATACAAACTGTACCCCAAAGCACTTTACAAGACAGGAGAGGGAGAATGTTGCTGTTCTCCTCAATGTACAGTGAGATTCAGTGAGCACAGAGATAACCTAGAGTTGAAGCACAGGAAGGTTAAGTGAATTGTTCAGGGTCACTCAGTGAGTAAGTGGCAGCTGTGGGATTCAATCATGGGTCTCCAGGTTCACAACCCTGCAGTCAAACACTAGGCCAAACTGCCTCTTCATTGTCCTATGAATCCTGCACTTAAATGCTTCAGCTTCAGACCTACACATTTGACTTTTTGATTATCCTTTTGTAATGTACCTGGTGTATTGGAACTTCCAGGTTATTCGGGGGATAGCAGGCAATCCACCTCACCCCTCTCCTACTAGGTATTCAACAAGATTCTCCAGTCAAAGTGAAGGTGCTCTTTCAAAATGTATTGCTGTATCGTGCACTTTGGGTTGCTTGTTGGGTTTCCCATTCCATTTTAGGGGGATTTCAATTCCGCTCCCAGATCTTTTATGAAGCCTTCTTCAGCCTTGTTTTCCAACATCCTCTGCCTCCAAGGACCACTCAGTCTCCCGACTTCAGTTTCTTGTTCTTTCCCATCAAACCTTGCTCCTGTAGTCTCTCACAGAGTTGTTCTGGCCTTTTGGCTCCCATGTTAAATTTTACAGTGGCTCAGCCGTGGGGATTCTCCCCTTTCAGGTTTCTCTCCTGGATATTGGACCTTTGCTCTAAGTTTTAAAGCAACACACATGCCTACAGGCTCCATTTTTGGGTTCTTTCCTAGATGCCCAACTTCGCCTGCCTGTCTGCACCACTGTCTACCTTAAAGAGACAGTGCTGTGTCTAATTTTTTTGCCGACTGTCTCTTTCTACTTACAATGGGGTTTTCATATCTTCAAGAAAGAGTAAACATTATTTTGCGTTAGCCTTTTGGTGGCCCACTGGCAGACTGTTTCACTGCTGCACTGACAACCTAGGTTCAAGAGTGGACTTGGGGGCAGGCCAGGGCTGAGACAGGTAGTGCATCTCAATCAGGAAGAAGTGGTGGTAGGTTCCTGCATCACAGTGACAAGTGCAGGAAGGACTAGGGAGCTCGCCTCCCACCCCCGCAGGATACTGCCTACGTAGGTAAATAGTTGACTACTGCCATGTAAACTGAGCCATCTGAAAGTGGTTTACTGGTACTCATCGGCCCTACTCCTCATTGGCTATGACAGTGGGGTGGGGGGAGTGGCAGATGGGGCTGGGAGGTTGTTGGCATGACAGCCCAAGGACAGGAGCAGGTGATTATTCGTGAGTCAGACAGCTAAATGAAAAAAAAAAAGCCATATTTTTAAGACTGTAACTAATTGCTGGCCCTGATCCTCATTGGCTATGACAGTGGGGGGAGTGGCCGATGGGGCTGGGAGGTTGTTGGCACGATAGCTCAAAGACAGGAGCAGTGGTGATGACTCGTGAGTCAGACAGCTAAATGAAAAAAAAAACTGGCATATTTTTAAGACTGTAACTAATTGCCGTCCCAGTGGCGCTGAGGGTTGAGGTGCTAGATGCCTTACCTCACGTCACACTGGCAACCCAGGTTCGGAAATGAGCCTGGAGTTGTCGGAGAGCTGGCACAGGGGGAGGGACAGAGCAGGACTGAGCAGCCAAAAGGCAGCTCTCCTCTCCTCTCCCAGAGTAGAGCCTTGTCACCCATCGTAGTTCCACTGCCCCTGGATGGAGGTCCGAGAGCAGTGCAGGCAGGCGGGTGGCAAAAGTAGTGGGAGGGTGTTCTGGTACTGTGGCGTGGACATGCCTCCACATGCACGTGGGTGGCCGGAACAGGGGTGGAGAAAATGGGGGAAATGAGGTAAAAAAAAACAAAAAAAAACAAATACTAATGTAAAGGCACCATTCAGACATTAAGCAGATCTCCCTCCATTGCAGGGCTCTTACAGCACCTCATTATCTGGGCTCCACGCCTTACCAGTATCCAGCTTCCAGAGGTCATAACTGTCACACTCAATTTGTAGTCCGTTATTTGGTGCTTCTGTAAAAGAGAATGTATATGGGCAGAACTGTGCAACCATTAAAAGTCCTCATACAGGAGCACCTAAGGGCAATCAGACTGGGTAAAACTCACACTGCACCTGGCATTTAGAAAATGTTTGGGGATTGATCATGCTGCCCGACTAGTCAGTTTGGGGGGGATAGAGTTACAGCTTTACTACAGTGGCCATCTGAGTTATCCATACCTGACGGTCTCCACGCCCTTGTTGTTTAACTGAGAAATTGTACTCCACACCCTTCATGTAATGGTTGTACTGTTGAAAAGATCACTATGAACTACATTATTTTCTGAAATCCTCAAGTAAAAAAGGACAATGACCAACTGTAGTCAATCCAGAGAAGAGGGACTAAAAAGATTCATGGCCAACAAGTGAGGACTGATAAGGAAAGGCTGGTTAACCTCAGTAAGTATTCTCTGTCGGCCGGAGAGAGCGGGCAGTCATGACTGAAACCTGGCTGTAACTGAAGGGTATTAACAGTGTGGTCAGCCAGCAACAGTTCGAGCTTAATGTAGGGGGGTCTGTAACAGGGGACCATACCTATAAGCCAGGAAGTGGGTAATTTAGAGGGGGACATATTGCACTTTGTAATTTTCATTGCAACTGCAGTTTATGGCTTGTTTGTAATTTTGTATTCTGTACTCCCCTTTCTCTTCACCAGGTCACACCTGGAAATGAGCCTCACCTCAGTGTGCCTTTCCCGCTTACCAATTTTTAAATAAGTAACTAAATAAATAAAATAAATAACAATACATCTTCATGGAGAGAACTGCAGAAAAGTAGAACCATCTTCCTGAGACGCTCGTCAATGTTAACACGGTGGCAAGTTTTAATAGGGTGTAGGGTAGACATATAGGACTGCTGAGGGTCATGGGGATGGGTCAGAGCAAATTGTGTAAGGGGGTTAGTTCAAGCAGAACTGTGGGATGACTGATCCACTAGTGGCCTACTCTGTGCTAGACCAGTGAGGCCTAGCTAGGAATCGGGCAGACTGGATTGACCAGGAGCCTTTTTCTGTCTGTAAACATGTACAGTATACAGTATGTATATATATCTATATGTGACTGGCTCCGCACTGTCCGTTCAGAGGCTACATGCCTCTATCCCAAAGCTCACTGCCTTTAGTGCAATCAGGCTGCATGCAGTTACAGTCAGGGCTCACTGCCCCAGTGTGACAGGTGCCATTTTGTCCACTTATAGGCCATATGCCTCAGTTACAGGGCCCGCAGGGCTCAATGTGATCAGGCTCCATGGCCGTGCTATCCATTGACAAGCTTTGTACCTCTATTCAGGGCCCACAGGGCTCAATATGATCAGGCTCCATGGCCATGCTATCCATTGACAAGCTCTGTACCTCTGTTCAGGGCTCACAGGGCTCAATGTGATCAGGCTCTATGGCCATGCTATCCATCGACAAGCTCTGTACCTCTGTTCAGGGGCTTACTGCTCAAGTATGATCAGGCTTCGCATCTTCCTACAGAGGTTCGGTCTCTCTTTTTTCCAGGCCCTGCACGCTAATATGCTCAAACTCAGTGCCATAGATTTAGAAATTCAGTGACTCTGTTCCAGTGCCTTGCACACCATTATGATTGGGTTTCATGTCTGTAACCCCTTTGTTTTCACTTTAGCACACAGACAGTCTTCACACTTCCCCTTGCTAGGGTTTTACCTGGCTTGGCCTCGAGAGGAAGGACACACAAAAAACACATATTTTTACCGGGAACTGGGGTGGGCCATAGCACTGGGGGACACCATTTAAACACATTGTCGTCTCACAAAAGAATGTCCACAGGCAGAACTAGAGCCAAGTAGTAGGTTTTATTCTGGCACAATGGACTGATAGTCGCCCACTGGAGCTGCAGGTGCAGAACAGTTACACAAGTCCACAAAATATACAGTAGTCATTTACTAGTAGCACATTTGTTCTGATTCCCCCCCCCCCCCAGACTGACTGACAGAAGCTGCCAAGGGAGTCCCAGAAGTTTAACTTCCTGCTGCCCAGCATACCTACTTAGAAAACTCACTAACTACACAGGGTTCTAGTAACTGTAGGAGGAACCCAGGGGTTACATGTTTTATATTTGCAACTGTTACTGACTCACACTGTAACTGTTTTCACCTGCACTTGTGTAACTGCTTCAACACACTCTGATAGTCTCCTGCTTTCTTCAAATGGCAAAGGCAAAGGCAAATTTATTTAAAAGACTCCCAATCCCGGAGGCTCTGGGTGCTGCACAGATTTTACAACATTGCATACCACATAAATATTTAAATTAAAATGATACATACAAAATAATCAGCATTAAACTCCAAACGCTTGCAGAAATAGGAATGTCTTCAGGCGGGCTTTAAAGGCAGTTATAGTGGGGGCCTCCCTGACTGCAGTTGGTAAAAAGTTCCAAAAAGCGGGAGCGGCAACGCTAAAAGCTCGGTCGCCTGCAGATTTTAACCTCGCTCTTGGAACAGTCAGGAAGCCACCACTAGAAGAGCGGAGATGGCGGGTGGAGGAAGAAGGTACCAGGAGTACTGACAGGTAACCAGGGCCCTGCCCGTGTAGGGCCTTATAGGTGAGAAGACCCATCTTGAAGAGTATTCTCCACCTGACAGACAGGCAGCCAGTGCAATTCGCGCAATACAGGTGTAATATGACAAAATTTGTTTTGCCCGGTCAAAAGCCGGGCAGCAGCGTTTTGCACCAGCTGCAGTCTGCAAAGAGAACCCCCAGAGACACTGAGATAGAGGGCATTACAGTAGTCAAGCCTAGATGTCACTAAGGCATGTATCAAGGTATGGAGGTCCAGAGACGGAACAAGGGGCTTAATCCTGGCAATGTTTCTAAGATGGAAAAAAACAGGAACGAACCACGGAAGATATTCGAACCTCCATGGACAGGTTCCTGTCAAGAATCACACCAAGATTTCGCACCCAAGAGGAGGCCATCAATGACGCAGCTCCTAGCACAAGTCCAGTTGCCGAGTCAGAGGCCATCCCATCACAAACTCTGTTCGACTCCACTACCAATACCTCAGTCTTGTCAGGGTTCAGTCGTAGCCAGCTGGAGGATATCCAGTCGTTAATCTCAGCCAGACAAATATTTAACACATCCACTGCGTTGGATGTTCCGGGGATAAAGGACAAGTATAGCTGAGTATCATCAGCATAGCAATGAAAACTGAGACCATACTTCCTAATGATCCCCCCCCAGGGTCAGCATATATACTGCGAACAACACTGGGGCCAATACCGAACCCTGAGGGACTCCACACAAAAGGAGGCAGGGTGTAGATGAGAAATTTCCCATCACAACCCGTTGCCTCCTATTGGTAAGAAAGGACTCAAACCAGTTGATGACAGTACCGGTGAGTCACACAGCTCCTCAGGCGGAGAAGCAACACACAATGGTCCACAGTATCAAATGCTGAAGAGAATCGAGGAGAACAAGAATTGTCCTGTCCCCTTGGTCTCTAGCCCTGAGGAGGTCATTCTGCACCCGAACTAACACAGTTTCAGTGCTATGTCTGGCCTGAAAAGCCAACTGGAAGGGATCGTACAACTCATGAGTCATGAGGTGTTCCTCCAACTGAAGCGATACCACCTTCTCAACAATCTTCCCCAAAAATGGGAGATTGGAGATGGGACGGTAATTTGCCTTGATCTCTGGGTCCAAAGAAGATTTCTTTAAAAGGGGTCTCACCAGAGCCTCCTTCAAGGCATCTGGAAAGACACCCTGACACAAGGAACACCGAGCAATCGAGGCAAACACCGGGCCAACCGAGTCGATGCATCTCATTAAGAAACGGGTTGGCACTGGGTCCAGCTCACAAAAGGTATGCTTCAAATTGGCTGCCACCTCAATAACCTCACGAACCTCCACTGGCCTAAACTCTCCCCAACTAGGCAGAGTGCACTCAGAACACATCTGGCGACCACTGTCAGCAATGGTATTGCTGGCTGAAGAAGCCTCCCACCGGATCAAAGACACCCTGTCCGAAAAAAAACGAGCAAAATCCTCATTTGAGGAAACCCTCCCGGGCTGTAGACAGACAGGATGGAGAAGTCTATCGACAGTCCGGAAGAGTGAGGCTGGTCGGTTTCTCCCGGCAGCAATCTCCCTGGACAGAAACACTGCCTTCTTATGGTTGATTGCCTCCTGATATGCTCAGTAATGCGCACGCAGGACCAGTTTGTCTGTCTCCAGACGGGACTTCCTCCAGCAGCGCTCTAATCTCCGACCCATCTTCGTCATTTCCCTAAGATCTCCATCATACCATGGAGACCTCAGGTACAAAGTTCTGGGTCGTACACGGATAGGTGCGAGGGAGTTGATGGTGTCAGATAACACCTTGTTATAGGTGTCCACCCTGACATCAACACCTCCGACGCATGCACCACCCATACTAGATAAATCAACTGCCGCCAGAAAACCCTCGGGGGTAAGATCACGTAAAGGGCGGCAGCGAATCATCTCAGCAGGGGAAGAACTTAAGGCGGGAGCCCCAAGCGTGAACTTCACCGTGCAATGATCAGACCAAAATACCTGATCAATCCCAAGATCTGCAATCTCGAGCCCCAGTGAGAACACCAAGTCCATGTTCATTTGTAACCTGCTGGCTGTCTGTTTCACTGGGCACTTATGAAAAAAGGGCCTTGCCTGTTAAGGTTTCCCAGTATAATAAATAAACATAAACATATTCAAGAAGCTCAGTTCCTCCTAAATTAGGCTGTATGTCCCAACAGTTATTCAAAAGACTGTTTTCAAGCTCAGTGTTTATCACCTCATCATGGGCTCTTTGCTTTGTGATGTACAAAACGTTCACGCTTTCATACCATCCAGATTTCCTTATCCAGATCTTTTGCCCCCTCAACATGTTTAATATCTGTGTCCATGTCGCTGTCAAAAGACAATCCAGATTATAGAGCAGCCGAGTGCAAGTGAACCTCAGATCAAGATCTTTAATATGCCTGATGGACTATAGCCAAAAATCCAAGTTGATTTACGCTCTAAACATTTCTTTTCTCCCTCTGCTGAAGAAGGTAACTTCTGAATGAGTACTCCCAGATGAGATTTCATCCTATCCTCATTGTTCAGGTCCGCTGTTCCTCACCATGAACTTCAAAACAGGCTACCGAGACCCCACCATTTAGTTATTCAGGTCACACTGGCAAGCAAATATCAATGACAGCACTTTATCATCTTACTATAAGACATCCTTCATGTGGTGTTCCTAATCAACTTACTTCTGTCATGCCCCAGTCCTCAAAGGAAAGGGAAAGTGGAAATTGCTTAACCAGGAAAGGCACATTAAGCTGAAGCTTGTTTACAGGTGTGATCTAGGAGCACTTGGAAGTTAAGTGACATACTCAGGGTCACACAGTATGCAGGTGGGGGCTGTGGGATTCAAACCCAGGTCTCCAGGTTTGCATCTCTGTGCCCTAAACCTCAGTGCTATACTGCCTCCTAACATTCAGATCATTCCTGTCTCAGATCATTCAGGTTTCACACATCTCTGATTTAAACTTACTCCTGTTGTGTCTCGGTCCTCAAATCATTCAAATTTCATACTGAGGTTCATACTGAGGGTTGTACAGAGTGAGCCGCCAAAAGCCCATATATCCTCTGGTGAATATTGAATAAAAATATTTATGGAAAATATGACAGGGATGCTCCAGATAAAATACAGTTATCCAGTCTTGATTTGAATTCCCTTTCTGTTTTACTTAGGATAATATATTCTGCTAAGGAATTCCATGGATTTACAATCTGCGATGTAAAAAAATATTTTCTTTGGTTTTGCCTAAATCTGTTCCCTTTTATTTGTAGCGGGTGACCTCTGGTGTCCTTCATATCAGGTTTAAAATCAATTCCCAATTCGCATATCAAGGCAGGATCCTGCATTACATCACACATAAATAAAAGAGCTGAACACACCCTCCTGGTTTCTATTGACATCAAATTTAAAGTTTTTAGCCTATCCTCATATTCCATTTCTTTCAACCCAAAAATGCATTTAGTAAATTTTCTAATTTTCTCTGATTTAAACTTACGTCTGTTGTGTTTCATTCCTCAAATCATTCAAATTTCAGACATCTCTGATTTAAGATATATCTGCTCAACCTCAGCCAGCTTGGCTCCTGTTTCATCAATATACCGTAAGCTATTGCCAGTATCGTTTACTCCATTGTTATGAGTTCTACTGCAAACTCTGTTTCCAGTCAAGTGGTTACTCTCCCATTACAGCTGGCATTTTTTGCTGAACTACACTCTTCCAAGATCTTGAAATTCCTCTTTCTCTGAAGAAGACCCTTAGACCCAATAATGAAACCGAATTCCTGGACATCTCTCTAAAGTCAGAATTCATAGAACCAAGTCTCGCTAGTGAGAGTTGCAACATATTATGGAGGTTATTCCTCATGCATACCCATAAAATCTTGCTCAAATGGAAAACTTTTGAGACTTTGGTGACATCACTGACATGGAAAGCAGCCAAACCTGCACTCTTCCCCTAGTCCAGTGATTTAACATCCTCTTTTAATGCTCTAAACATAGATACATAGATACTGATGGCAGATAAGGGCCTTTAGCCCACCTAGTCTGCCCAGTTGCACGTGTAATTTTGCCCCTTCAAGCTTCTCTTGAACTGGGTTGTCCCCTTCCCCCAACTGCTACGATCCCCTGATGCCTATCCCATGTATTCTTGAATCCCGTAATCATTTCAGCCTCCACCACCTCCTCTGGCAGGGCATTCCACTTGTTCACCACCCTTTCCGTGAAGAAATACTTCCTCATATTACCTCTGAACCTCCCTCCCTCCCTCCAGTTTCAATTCATGACCCCTAGTCCTGGAACATCTCTTTCTCTGCAAAATAGTGTTTTCCTGCACCTTGTTCCTCCCCGTGAGGTACCTGACTATGTCTATCATATCCCCCCTCCTGGGAGTACATTTTCAAGTCCTTCAGCCTGTCCTTTTAGGACTTGTGATGCAAATCCTGTACCATCTTGGTTGCCCTCCTTTGAACTGTCTCCACTCTGTCTATATCCTTACATAGGTAAGGCCTCCAGAACTGGACACTGTACTGCTTACGTAGGCATGGCCTCCAGAAATGGATACCGTACTCCAGGTGTGGCCTCACTAATGTCTTGTACAGTGGAATTATGACCTCCCTTTTCCTGCTAGTGATACCCCTGCTTATACATCCCAGTATCCTATTTGCTTTACCAGCCGCCTTGTCGTACTGACTCCCAACCTTTAGGTCATCAGAGATGATAACCCCTAGGTCCCTCTCCCGCTTGGAGCATGTTACATCCCCCCCAGCTGATATGATGTTCCAGGGTTTTTGTACCCCATGTGCATTATTCTGCACTTTTTTGCATTAAATCTCAACTGTCACACCCTTGACCATTCCTCAAGCTTCTGCAGATCTCTCCTCATTCTATCCACTCCTTCGGCGTGTCCACTCTGTTACAGAGTTTTGTGTCATCAGCAAACAGGGAAATTCTTTCTTCTATGTTATCCGTAATGTCACTGATAAAGATGTTGAAGAGGACCGGACCCAGCACTGATCCCTGTGGCACTCCACTGGTCACCTTCCCTCTGTGGAGTGACATCCATTTACCACCACTCGGTGTCCTGCAATCCAGCCAATTCCCCATCCTCTGCACTACTGTCCTACCCACATATTGCCCAGCTTGTTTAATAGCCTCCTGTGGGGCACAATGTCAGAGGTCTTACTGAAGTCCAGATAGGTCACGTCCACTGCCCCCCCTCCCGATCCACCTCCCTTGTCATTCAGTTGAAAAATTCAGTGAAGTTAGTTTGGCACAACCTCCCCCAGTAAAACCATGCTGCTTTGGGTCCTATAGACTGTTGGCCACAAGGTGTTCTGCTAATCTGTCCTTCAGTAGTGCTCCCATAATTTTTCCCACTACTGAGGTGAGGCTGACCGGTCTGTAGTTTCTCGCTTCCTCTCTTTTCCCACTGTTGAATAAGGGGACTACATCAGCTGTTCTCCAGTCTTTGGATGCCTCACCTGTTTCCAGTGATTGGCTAACCAGGGCCACCAAAGGTTCAGCCACTGCTTCTTTGAGCTCCCTCAGCACCTTGGGGTGTACCCTATCTGGGCCCATAGCTTTATCGACTCTTATTCCTTCCAGTTCCTTTAAGACCCTTTCCTGTGGAAAGGGACTTGCATCCATTTCTGTGCCCTTCCCCCTTTTTGTACCCCCTTCTGGCCCCCTGCCTGCCCCTCGTACTGCAAAGACTGAGCAGAAATATGTGTTAAGTATGTCTGCTTTACTGTTGTCACCCTCAACACTACTCTCGCACTCACCCTTTAGCCTCACTATCCCTCCCTTTGCCTTCCTTTTTTCACTTATGTACCTGTAAAATGTTTTGTCCCATCTAACCACTGTTTTTGCAATGCACTCCTCTGTCTGAGCTTTGACTTCCCTTACTGCCCTCCCTGCTCCCTTTTCTTCTCCTGGTACCGCTCCCTATCCCCTTTTGCCTGTGTCTTTTTGTATTGTTTGAATGCAGTACTTTTGGTGTTCACTTTCAACACCATGTGGATGCAGCAGTAGCATCTGGGCCCATGATGTGAACAGCAGAGTACCCTCAGGAAGATCTGCAGCTGGTACTCAGAGAACTGCGTGCCTTTTTGGGAAGAGAACTTAAATTGCACTGAAATCAGGGTGGATGTCATCGGAACAGAGAGTCTCAGATGTTGAAGACATGGACTTCTGCACTCAAAGTCTCCTTATGCATTTACTAGACACCCAGCCTAAATTGAAAGCCAAATGCGTAGATCTTGAGGGCAGATCCCAGTGGAAAAATAGCCACATCTGCAGGCTGCAAGAGGGCCTGGAAACACCAAATACGGCTGACTTCATTGAAACTTTGCTGAAAGAGGCTTTGAATCTTCCCCTGGACTTCCTGATACAAGTTGAACAGGCACACCACGCCCTTATTCCAAAGCCTCTCAACCCCAATGCCATGCCGAGGTCCATTATTCTACAATTCCAGAGTTTCCACGCCAAACAAGAAATAATTAGCAGAGCCAGGAAGCAGAAGGGTGTCCAGTTTCAAGGCTGCAGACTTATACTAGACTAGAGCACAATTAGCCACAGGAGGTCCTCAAACAGAAGCAAACATACAATGTGCTAAAGAAAGCCTATGGAAGTGGTATTGATGTGGTTGCCGGGAGATTGTCTAACTCCCTGGAAAACCCTTGAAATTCAAATTAATGACCTATTTGATATATATCTAAAATACTCTTCTCATCGGAGAGTCGTTTCCTACCTCCCGGAGCATTTACTAAAATAACAGCCCATACATACCAAATATGGAAAAGACTACAAAGAACTAAAATTATTCGCCCCACATATGAAAACTGCGAGTTAATCTCAGAGGATGAGTCATTTCTTCCAAATACTTTGGACCTCTCCTTTAAAAGATGGCGACGGATGGGACTCTCTCATTATTATCAGTTCTTATCACCCCAGGGTATAAGCTCCTTTGACTCATTAAAAATTCAATTCAATCTAAGCCACTCTGACCAGTTTCATTACTTTCAGATCCGTAACGATATTCTAAGAAATTCATATATCCAACCGATCCTACCGACCCCGATTCCGGGATTGTTGAGATTTTTTGAGAGAGCTATCCAGGGAAATCTGGAGAACCATCTCATTGGAAATTTGTATAAGGCACTGAGGGAGGGATCGGCGGTGGACACTCTTCCAGTTCTAACGGAATGGAACAAAGATCTTGGTCTAGAGATATCCTGGAAGATTTGGTTGGGGGCTACCATTCCAGCTGTCAAGATTACCTCCTCGCCCACATGGCAGGAGTTCGCCTGGAAGTACAGAATGAGATTTTTCTGCTCCCCGGCAATTCTCAGCAACTACCCGCCTGAGAGGTATGGCTGGTGTTGGCGCAACTGTGGCTGTCATCGTGCCTCACTGGGCCATATCCTTTGGGAAGGCCCATACCTAATGCCTTTTTGGTTAACACTTCAAATAGAACTTTCAAACTGCTTAAATGAAACCATCGAACTGACAGCCGAGTTGGTCCTACTAGCTATCTACCCTGATCGCTCTCCACCCTGGCACAAAACACTTCTTCCAGTCTTTCTATTAACAGCTAAGAAAGCATTAATCAGACGTTGGATGACTGAAAAGATACCTACTGTTATAGACTGGAAAACTATTATGAAGCAGATATATTATACTGAAGGCCTCAACTCCAAAATTCAACATAAAGGACCAAATTATATGCGAAGGTGGCAGCAATGGTCTATATACCAAGCCTCTGTAGACCCTGACTTCTCTCCGTAAACGGGGAGGTGGGCTGGGGAGGGACCCAACGCTATGTATCGGGGATAGATACAACAGGAAAATTGGATGGGGGGACAAAGGGGAATTCTCCTGAAACTTGAAATTTTGGAGTTGTGGATAGGTCAATAGAAATAAATCCTCAAGACTATAGCATATAGACCATACAATATATGGTTACTCTCTATAAAGAAAAATTAACTCAATAACATCAAATGTACCTCTCTATTGTACAATCACTACTGTGAACCTGTCTTTAAAAGGAAACGGTGTCATCCTACATGCTATGTTGAACAAAAAGAAAGTGTGTGTAATAAAGTTAATAAAAATTAAATAAAAAAAAAAACCTATGGGAGCAGACTATACACTTTCAGACTCCCTATCCCGCTCACCTATGAGTAATACTTCCCACAGGACCAAGGACTTTTGATAATCTCCTGGAAGCCATGTCTGACCTCTGCAAGCTGGGAGTAGCGACAGCTGCTACAGAAGCTTCCAGACCACTCACTGCCTCTGCGGCCATGGAAAAAGACACCCAATGGCAGCAAGTCAGGAACAGATGGGAGGAATGGAAATGGCATACAGAAACAGTTGAGGAAGGCATAAAAAAAATCTCTTTAACTCTTTCATTAGTCATAGCCCCCGAACCCAAAATGGAGATACGAATGGTAATTCATAATTTTCCAGGTAGATATCGCTGTGAGTGACTCTTTGATTCATTATGTAGAGAAGAATGGGGCCATAGCATAAGGGCTGAAGCAGAGACACAAACCCAGAAAGTAGTGGGCTTGAGGGACTGCTCCTCCTGATACTGGTACTGCTACCAGACCTCAAGGATAATCACCAAATGTCTTACGGATATAGGTTAAGGATGACAGGCTGGGGTCTTAAGTTTAACTGAGGTCTGGTGCTTGTTCTGCAGGATAGTGTTTTACCTCTGATGTATCGGGCTGAAGTCAATTGCATGCAGAGTGGTCTTAAGTAACCTGGGGAGTGACTCTCAGTAGCCCCCTCATAGGAGGTATCTGATGCAGTAACAGCTTTCCTCCAATAAATCCAAAAGATGGCTGGTTTAGTGGGAATCCCTTGATGCTTGTGCTCTGGGGTGATGATGCCTGGACTCCCATGTTGTTGTCCAGTGCAGCATGCATCAGGCTGATGGGAACTCCATGGCACGTAGCACTTGGTTCTCCTCCTCCACCCCCCGGCTTGTGCAGATCACTTTGCAGCAGCACTGCTTTTACTCTCTTGCTCCATGAGCGTATGATGAGGAATTCCCCCGGAACAGAATGGCACCAGATTATAGCCTATAGGGATGGTCTTGACAAGCCCCAGCTTATCTACGAGGCTGAGTCTAACATATATTTTTACAGTACTTATAACAATGCAGTGGTGGCGTTTACACTGCTTGGAGAGGTGACAGCCTCCCCACTGCATTGGATATTACCACAGATCACACAGCCCTCACTGTAATGCCTGGAACTCTTTTCAAATCCCATTGAATAATGTTTTTCTTTGGCACGCGGGACTATCACAGTACCCTATTATACCCTCATGACTAGAACTTTTGGACGTTGGTCGACCACCGCAAAGTTGAACTCCTGGTGTGTGGAGTATGAAACCCACAGTTATTACTCTTGTACTGCCAGGTTCCATTTTGTTTGTAAAGTGCTAATCTGACCCACAGAAAGCCTCAGTACAACTCTCCCAGGGGGCATGCTTAGGCCGAGGGGCTTTTCTAAGCCCCACTTAGGATGCGACAATCAGCCTGAAAACAGGAGAGGTAACAGTGACACAGATAGACTCAAGTTCATTTGTCACATAATGTCTGTCAGTGATGTGCTCAAAGAATAGCCACCTGTGACTATACTGATGTATATAAACTGGTACTTCCCCCCTGGCTCCACTGAACACAGCATTAGCCATGGCAGAGGAGGCTCTCTACCTTTGGACTCCTGGTTTGATTTCTTGCCCCCCCCCCTCCCCATTTACACCAACAATGGGGCAGTACACATCCATCACTTTAGATGCAGAAGGAGCTCCGGTTGCGATGAACTGCTACTGTTCTTCCTGCAGGACTGAGGACCCCCTTTGTGATTTTCAGCCTTGGTTAGAGGGCTCACCTGTTTTGGTTCCCTCCTGCCTTGGAGGTCAAAGGTTTTATCTTTGTCCATGTTCCGGTTGTTAAATTTGTTGTGTTGTTCAGTACTGTTATATGTTTCACTGGTTTAGGCATGGGCTTCAGCACTGTGGGGGAGAGGGATTTTGCATAATTTGTTGGGGTAATTCCACAAAGGAGCTCTCATGGCTTGTATATCATATACAGTTTTTGTCTTTCAGCGTTAATAGGTTGGGTAATCCAGTCAAGAGACATAAGGGACTGTCAAATCTGAAGAAGTGAGGGGAGTGATTTTTCTGCAGGAGACTCATCTCTCCATGGAAGAGAGCGTCGAACTGTAGCAATTTGGTTTTCAGAAGGGATACCACTCAGTGCATGCCTCAGGGAGGAGACGGGGGTCTCTGTTTTGATCCATCAGAACATTGATTTTGAGGAGCAAGAAGTCCACCGAGATAGGGAGGGACAATTTCTTCGAGTGAAGGGCACAGTCTTGGGTGAGAGGGTTACCTTATTGAATGTTTATGTCTCCCCCACAAAAGCACCCAGATTATTTTTTGGGATGTACTGGATCTGTTGAACACCAAAGCTGGGGTTCAGTCATTTGTGGAGGGGACCTAAATTTAATTGCAACCCCTAGGTGGCGTTAATCCCAAGGGCTACTACCCCTGCCTGTCGGGCTAGTGACAGTTTAAGGGGCCTAGGTTCTATGATGGGTGCCTCCACCCAGAGGTCAGGGTTAGTAGTGGTTAAACTAGCTCAGGTACAGCCCTCTGGGACACTGTGACCCCCCTTTGTTCCCACTAGTGGCCCACACAATACATGGGAGTTACCTTCTCAATACCCCACATATGAACACTTTTCACACATATAGATACCACTTACCCTCGAGACTGATTCTGCAGCACGTCTCTGAGAACCCCCTGTAAAATAAGGTTAAACAACATACACAGCAAAATACAATACTGTTTCCGTAAGTACCAACACCACAGACAGTATATAGTATAACAACAACAAATCTGATTTATTTGGGGACAGTAACATGGGAGGGGCAATCGGTTGATTAGTTTTGGCAAGTTCAAATCACAGTACTGTGCGATGTGTGTGTGTGTGTATATATATATATATGGTCAAAATATCACTCTCTGGGTACCGGGGGCCTAGCCAGGTCCGTTGCCAGGGGTTGGCGGCAGGTGCAGATGGATGAGGCCCTGTAGGAAGGAAATATATGCACAACACCCACTTGTAATCCAGAGCCGGATGGCTCAGTCCATGAAGAAGTGAAACAACAATAATTAGATGACACACTTGTAATTGATAACAGGCTGCAGGGAAATACACTGATTTGTACTCACAATACCCAAGCTGAGAACCGGATGGTGGATGTTCTCCTGGATTGCCAGAAACAACAGGGCATGGAGACAAGGTCCTTGTGACTGGACCCCACTGCAGTTGATAGAAAACGGATTTAGTCCGAGACAAGCTGGGGTTTGCTTCCAGCTTCAACACACAGCACACAGTACAGGGGATTGGAAATAACGATTCTCCACAAGCACTACGCACATTCATATGTAAAAGGAAAGTACTATACCAGGCAGGCTGCTCCTCGATCCCGATCGCAATTACTGCAAAATACCTGAGAGCACACACAGTAGTTTCAGTTCCTGACAGATCGAGCACGATTCAGCAATATCTCCAGTCTTCTACAGGGTGAGCCTGACTTCCACTTTTCAGTCTTCCTTCTTCTCAGAAACTCGGATTCAGTCTGACTGTCGCCTACCACGGCTGCAGGCTGAACCTCAGGGCCTCACACACATTTCCCTCGTGAAACTATACACCTCAGAAGCACATAGCTCCTTCTCTCGTCACTGTCACAACTGATCTGAGCTTTCCAGTAACAGAGCAGGGCATTTCCTTTGAGTTCCTCCCAGTTCTGTTGGCTAATTCGGCTGTCACTCACCATAGAGCTCGGTCTGTTGGTGCAAAAAGGCACCAAGTTCCAAACTGCATTTCCCAGAGGCACTGGCCATACAGTACATAGGTGGCTGGCTCAAAATTGAGAGTCCAGGTTTTGATTTGCCAGCAACAGGCTCCATTTTAAAGCTTCCCCCACACTGATTGGTCCAGCACAGCAGTTCAAGTCCAACATGGAGGGGCAACACACACAGAGTTCCAGCTGCAATAAAGGCAGGTTAGACAAACTGCAATTTCACTAATGCTTTAACTGATTACAGGCAAACAGTTACATCTTTCAGATGGGCTCCCTTTGCACTTTCAGCGACTGCAAAATCAAGTGATTACACCACAGCTCAGGCGGGATTCGGGCATTGAAACCCACAATCCCCCTTCTAAATTAATTATGTCTGCAAAACAGACAGCTCTTAAAGAGACTGTACATGGAGGCTCAAATAGCACTCACTTGGAACTACATTTAAACGGCCTAGATGCCGAACACCTCCAGGCTTGGAGCATTCCTGCAAGCTCCTAGAAGACTTTTGGGAACCCCCATTTGCAGGGGGGGTTACATAATCATGACCAGGATGCTGACTGAAGAAGCTCTCAGTGAGCTAGGATCACTGTGGAGCAAAGATATATTAGGAAACAACTGGGAAACCTTGGGTATCAGGATATCTGGAGGGGGTTATATTCCAGAGTGCGACAGTATTTGTATTTTTCACATTCTTATCACACCTACTCCAGAATTGATTTCTTGTTTGTGAAATCTGAGATTCTCCCTAGAGTACAGTCAATGGAGCTGCTCCTCTGATTACACCCTACTTAAGCTACAGATTGACTTGGGCACAGAACTCAAAGACACTTTTTGGTGCCTGAATCTCACCCTTTTATATAAAGAGGCACAGAAGAAAGAAGTAGAGGCCCACTTCAAGGAGTAAGGGCAAGTTAATCTCTGTGGTGGCCCACCTTAAAAAACAGAACCAAGAAAAAGGAATCAGATTGCAGAGGCTCGAGCTGCCCACGCACAGGGGAAGAGGAAGGCCTGGGAGACTATTAAAATGCTCACTAGGCAGCTAGATGATATTGCCTCTGCCCAGACTGACTTGGCACTACAGGTACTCAAACAGGAATACTATGGGAGGGGAGATCGAGCCAGAATTTCTGCCATAAAGATTAAGGCAGTAGCAGAAGGGTACTCAGGTCCCCCAGAATAAATACCTAGGATCAAAAAGAATAAAGACTAGAATGAGAGCTATAGCTGAAGCCTTCACACAGTATTATCAAGCTTTCTACACAGAATACCCAACAGAAAACCTCATACTTAGGGAAGCCTTCCTAGCCAGTCTGAGCCTTACCACCCTGACAGAGAAACAGCTGGCCCTGCAGTGTCCCTGTCTCTGAAGCTGGATTGTACACTGCTGTAACAGTCTTAAGTCAGATAAATGCCCTGGAACAGTTGGCTTTACCAGTGACTGGTATAGAAACATAGAAATTGAAGGTGTTTTGGGATACTTTACATTCCCTGTTGCTAAGAGCCCTGAATGAGGTATTCGAGACAGGGCAACTCCCACCCAGTTGGTCAGAGGCTCTCATCTCGGTCATACCTAAGGAAAGCAAAGATGATAAATATTGTGAGTCGTATAGACCCATCTCAGTTCTAAATCTGGACTACAAGCTATGTATTAGCTTGATAGCCGGAAGATTGAAAAAATTCCTCCCACACCTCGTGGCACTTGACCAGACGAGGTTTGTACCCAGCTGACTGACCCAGGACAACAATCAGGAGGGCCTTACACTTATTGAATTATCTGCAGACCACTAAGTCACCAGCCCAACTGGTAGGAGTCAATGATGAGAATGCATTCGAGCAGGTAAAATGGCCCTAATTATTAAGGGACCTACAACTTATGGGCTTCCCTGAACCACTGATGGTAGCAATACAGGGTATCTACTCCTCCCCTAAGGCGCAGGTACAGGTTAAGGACATATTGCACGGAGATTTAACTGGAGTAGAGGAATCCATCAGGGGTGCCCCCTCTGCCCTTTTTTATTCGCTCTATACATTGAACCCCAGACTCAGGCCTTTAGACAGAGGGATCAGATTTGACAGAAACATACAGTAGATGGGTGGGACTGTAAGATTCATTTATATGCAGGTGATGTCTTATTGACATTCATTGATCCATACCAGTCTCTCCCAGTAGCCACAGGCCAGTTATCTGGTTATAAAATCAACACAATGGAAAAGAAGGTCATGGGATGAAGTTGGAGGGAGGACGATTCAGAGGAAACATGAGAAAGAATTTCTTCACAGAACGGGTGGTGGACAAGTGGAACACCCTGCCAGAGGAAGTGGTGGGGGCTGAAACAATCACGGGATTTAAGAATGCATGGGATAGACATAAAGGAATTCTAGAGGTCAGGGGTAAGGGGAAACAGACTTCTAGGAAAACAAATTGAACTTACAAGCTCAAATGGGCAGACTGGGTGGGCCATAGGCCCTTATCTGCTGACACTGTCTATGTATCTATGTCATGACGCAAACTCATGCCCCACCCATCACCCTGAAAGCGTAATTTCCCCTTAGGTGGGCTCAATAAACCCATAAATACTATGGGGGTCTATCTGCCCTGACAACTACAGAAACTGAATCAACTACCTCCCGCTTACTACCCACCTCAAGCAAGACTTACAGCGGTGGACAGCCATGTCATTAGATCTGATCCACCAGATCTAAGTGGTCTGCATGAACGTACTGCCTCACTTACTTTATCTATTTGAGAGCCTCCCAGTGGCAGTGCCCCAACAGGCATTCTGGGAATGGAATGGGATGATCTCTAGATGTATATGGAACAATACACATCCTAGAATTTGATGTAAAACTCTAATATTACCAAAGAAGAAAGGAGTGTTGGACTTGCCTTCACTGGAGAAATATTACTGGACAGCACAGCTCTGCACAGTGTTGTACTGGTGCTCCACAGAATTCCAAGCCGGGTGGAAAATAGTAGAATGTGATACTAATATGGAGCTAGGTATCTATGCTACTCTAGAGAAAACTAGCTAACAAGCTGGGCTTCTTGCACCATGCTAGCTTACTGCTGAGATTTGTGAATGACCCCTTCTTCTTACCTGCTAGATTAGCCCCATGTTTTAGGTGGTGGGATAGATCAGGGCTAGCCACCCCTAGAAACCTGTTGATTGGTGCAATGGCCAAATTCTTTGAAGACCGAAAGAGAGTTTCATTTAAACCAAACTGGTTTCCATAGCCATTTACAACTTAGAACCTATCTCACTTCCCTGGCAGACTGGAAAGCAATACAACAGAACCCCATAGAGCTTGTCTTGCCTTTTCTGACGGCAGCACAAGGGCCTCTGGGGGGACAAACTTGTCTCTAGGCCACATAAGGCCTTGGAGGCACTAGACTGGGGGAATGCCAATTATATCAAACAGAAATGAGACCAGAGATGGGGTGCCCAAATCACAGATAAGACCTGGTTAAAGCTTTTTTATTCACAACACAATACTACCATTACACCTAGCTGGAGAGAGAATGCATGAAGCCCTTGGCTTGACATGTTTGCACACTGCCAGCCAGCCAAAGGTAATGCATCCGGTAGCTTTCACTTGCTGGAGGGAATGTGGGATAAATGCAATGGAGTATTCCATGTTATGTGGTCATGTTAAATGACACGGCTTACTGCTAGATGGAATATCTGGGGGAGATCAGTAAAATACTGGGGTGCGCCATACCTGAAGACCCCTGAAACCTTAAAAGCAAAAACAAAGTATAAACTTCTTTTGTTTTAGTTCCCTCTTTCCAGTGGGCCCTCATTCGGAGGAGCACCCCAGCCCCATCACCCTGATGTCAGCTGGGGCATATCTGCTGGCTGCCTTCTTTCAGGGCTTGCCCCACCCCCCCCGGTGGAGTCAGTGGGGTTCCCCAAGCCCCACTGGAGAATGGATCCAGTTCAGACCAGCATGCCCAGCTGGTCAGGTACAGAGCCTGAGGGCATTCCTTCTCATCCTGCCACCGGACATTTCCCATTTTCTGTTCCAGGGGAGACGTGGCATGAAGTGACATCATGGTGCATGCCACATGCTCCCGTGCGACGTGCACCAGTGTCTGCCACGCCTCCCAACCTTCCTGGCCCGGACTGCCTTTCCCCCAGCTTCTGCCAGGGGCCAGGCAAGGATCAGGCTCAGCCCACCCTCCCTCCTCCCGGAGGAAGAAAGCAGAGCTACAGATGCTCGATTTCCACCACCCCCCCGGCCAGCCCTCTGACAACCCAGATTCACTTCCAAACCTGGATCATCAATATTGCAAGCAGTAGCACCAACACTGTGCCAGCAGGCCTTCTTGTAAACTGTTCTTGATTCTCTTAGCTGCTTGTAAAAAGACATTAACTAGAAACTGGCTGACATCACATATCCCTAGTATAGCAGAATGGTATAAGTAGTTTTTTAGCTCTGTATGATATGGAGAAGATCATGATCAGGAAAGATCATCAGTACCCAGTGTTTGAAGAAACCTGAGTCCACTGGGTGCATTATGCCTTGGAACAAGCCTCTGATTTTGTACCCTAGATGCATTACCAGATCACTTAGTTTAATATCATATGGCTGCAGATTGTATAGGAGGGTTCCCCATTGTCAGATGCATAGAGCTTGAGCTCCCCAACTGGAACACTAGGGGTGCCCTCGCCCCTCTCACCCCCATGTCTTGGATCACACCCCTCAGAGAATCAGTATTGTAGGCCACCCTATACATAGTTCTGTCTCTGTGTGTTGCCTATATATTATGTCCTAAGTATAGCAGTGTTAATGTAGTCTCAGTAGGAATTTGGGACCTGTTAATCATTTGGGGTCCACTCTGGCCCTTC
Source organism: Neoceratodus forsteri (assembly GCA_016271365.2). Classification (NCBI taxonomy): domain Eukaryota; kingdom Metazoa; phylum Chordata; order Ceratodontiformes; family Ceratodontidae; genus Neoceratodus; species Neoceratodus forsteri. The sequence continues at coordinate 158,411,034 of CM057459.1, forward strand.
ATCATTTGGACTCCAAAATAGGCTGTCTTATTCCAAGGCCCCTGACTTACGCTAATTAGATTGGTTGCACTTTAAGGCCTGTCTGTGCACCCCTTTACGGTGGAGTGGCAGACTGCAAGTCTAAAGGTTTGATTGCTATCCTCATAATTTGTATGCATTTATGAAATTTTCATATGATACCCGTCAACTCTCTAACGTGGGACATACAATTTTAGGAATCTGTAACTTGTATAAGTGTCCTATATGTTCACTATTGAAAACTTCAATAAACTTTACTTAAAAAAAAAAATTTAAAGTTATTTTTCTCTTGGAACTTCTCAAATTCACAGCCCAAATTATCCCTCGCAAATGCCTCTCTGGCTTTGTGTAAACAGGCTATCTTTTAGGCCTCTGCTTTCACTGATTCCTGGACAGATCTCAGTTTCAGTTATGCACCATCATTCAAGTTTGTTCAAAATATACCCTGAAGTAGTTTCTGTAGTCTTTTGGGGTCTATTTTTATTTTTATTTATTTTTTATTTATTGAGATCGTGGATAATACCTGTGAGCAGATGCTCAATTGGTTCCACGTCAGATACATTAGACAACAAGGTACAGTACTGTGGACAAATATACAAATACTGAGAAAAATATACATGGAGGTTACAGAATTCAAACATAAAGCACTAGTTATGCTGAGGCCTTGTACAATGCATGCCCACATCAAGAAAATAAGCAGACAGGATAGGGAAGGGTACATTGGGAGTGGGAGGGCTAGGTGAGCAGAAGGCAGGGAGGGAGCAGGGTAGGCATAGGTCAAGGGGGGGCAAGGGGCAGAGCCAGGGGGGGGTAGGGAGGTGGGCGAAGTGCTGCGGTTTCACTATCCTGTCATGACAGAGGCAAAGATAAGTGCTAGAGGCAGACTGTTGCTGTGTGCAGAGCCTTAGCGGGGGCACATGCAGTTACTCATATCAATGAGGTACTGGTGCAGTCTATGTTTAAAAGAGCCAATCATTGTGGAGCCAGAGATGTCGGGGGCAGTGCATTTACCCAGAGGGGGTGCCATGGTGTGAGAACGCACGCTGTGCCATGGTAGTGTGGCATCTGGGCACTTGGAAAATTTGAGTGGCAGAGCTTCTGGTTTGTCTGGTATTCATAGGCAGTGACAGCAGGTTCTGCACCCCTGTTGGAAGCAGATTAAATGTGACTTTTTTGGCGAGAAGGCAGGTTTTACACCTGGTTCTGTCATGCAGCTGAAGCCAGCCAGCCTGGGCATAAAGTTCACAGGTGTGTGTGAGTCTTGGTGCATTTGTGAGTAGGCGGTAGGCCTTGTTTAAGGCAGCTGAGATCTGTTGGAGCACCGTGTTCGTAGCAGAACTGTATATGGCCAGCCCATAGTCTATGAGGGAGACAACTGAGCTGCTGATTGCCAGATTTAATGCTTCATGGGTTAGACAATGCCTGTGGCAGTAGAGGGTCTTGATTCTGGTATTAATAACTCTTGCAGTGATATCAGTATGCTGGGAGAAGGACAGGAAGGAGTCTGTTGTAACCCCCAGGTATTTGAAATGTGGGATGAGCTCCAGTGTGTCATCGCTGTCATTCCTTATTGCCAGGGGGTAGTTTGTTTTGAGCTGTGGAGTAGAGCATGGTCTTTGTTTTTTTATAGTTCATGACCAGTCTTTGCTCTTTAAACCACTTTTCTGCAGATGCAAAGCCATTTTGGAGATCATTTTCAAGGAATTCAGGGCGCAGATTGCTGGTAAAAATCACTGCATCATCAGCATATAGGAGCATGTGGCAATAACAGGAGTCTGGGAGATTATTTAAGAAAACACTACTGAACAGCAACAGTTCAGGAATGGACCCTTGCTGTACACCAGATCTGATAGTTTGGTGGTCTGATAGGAGTTCTCCAGTTCTGACCTGTTGGGAGCGGCGGCTCAAGTAACTGCTAAACCAGTTCACAGTTTCAGGTGAGAGTCCAATGTCAGATAGCTGCTTGAGGATGAGTGCATGATGAAACGTATCAAATGCCTTTGATAGGCCAATGAAGGCTGCCCCTACAAGGTGGCCTTGGTCTAAGGCATTATGGATGAATTTGATAAATTTGAGTAGGGCTGTGATGGTGCTGTGGCTGCCTCGGAACCCATGTTGCTCTGTGCATAAGAGTTGATGTTGATTAAAGTATTCCACCATCTGGTCAGCCACAATCTGGTCGAGAGCCTTGGAGAGTGGCGGGAGTATGGAAATTGGTCTGCAGTTGTTATGTAAGGATCTGTCCCCACTTTTGTGTATGGGGGTTACTGTAGCAGACTTCCATCTTTGGGGGAATTGGCAGTGGAAGAGGGATAGGTTAAGTATTCTGGTTAGTGGTCCAAGTATTTCATCCAGTGCCAAGTGAACAAATTTGAGGTCCAAGGAGTACCCACTGCGCCTAGATTTTCCAAGAACCTTTTTAAGGTATTTCCCAGCATCTGCTTCAGAGACCATTTTGAAGTGGAATAGCGGCTGGTTAGGTGGTAGTGCAGGTGACCTCGTATTGTCCCTTGGGTTGGGGGTATTGAAGAAGTCCCTGGGGAGTACACTACTGAGGACAGTGAAAACATGATTCAGCGAGTTGGCACTAAGCAGAAGGTCCAAAGTTGGAACCCCCTCAACAGTAAGCATAGCAGGGGCAATTTTGGGGTCTTTCCCTTTGATGTCATTAAGGTTGTCCCAGAAAGACTTGCTGCTGTTCCATGAGTTACTGAGGGCTTCTTTGTAATATGTACTTTTTGCATAGTGGATAACTTTCATACAGTCATTGCGGGCCTTTTTATATCATTGAATGTTTGCTATAGTCCCCTGCACACATGCTATTTGCCAGTTATGATCTCTTAAGGCAAATTGCTCCAGTAGTTTAGGGGTAATCCAGGGGTTAAACAGCTCTTTGGCTTTTGTTGTAGTAACTGGTGCGTGTTTGTCACAGACAGCATTACATGTTGACACAGAGAGGTCAAGTGCGGTGTCCACATCATTGGTTTTATGGAGGTCCGTCCAGTCAAGGAGTTTTAGGTCCGACTTTAGTTGTGGGAGGTGACCTTTTAGTAGCAGCCATTTTTTTATAGTTCTGGTGGGGGGGTTGCAGGAGGAGTTGTTGCAGTTGCATTTGACAGGGGAGTGGTCACTCAAAGAGTCAGGGAGAACGGTGAGATTGGAGATATGAGCAGGACGGTTGGTGAGCACCCAGTCCAGCAGTCTGCTGGTGCCGGTCTTGCAGTTGACTCGTGTCGGAGTCTCCACCATTTGCGAGAAATAGATAGCAGATAGGGTATCCTTGATAGAGGTGGAGACAGGTGAGAGCCAATTTATATTAAAGTCACCTAGCAGAACAACTTCTGTGTTTAGACTCCGGAGTACCGATGACTCAAAGCTGTGGGCAGTGGTGGAAGGGGAGGCGGGGAAGCTTGCTCTCCAGGAGGACCTGGAGACTCTGGGGAGGTGGTCACGAGACTGGAAGCTAAAGTTTAATGCTGGAAAATGTAGGGTTCTTCACTTGGGGGCTGAAAACCCAACTCATGTATACACCTTGGGGGAGGGGAGGCACTGCAGGTTTCTAGGGGGGAGAAGGACCTCGGGGTGGTGGTGAATGCCAAAATGTATAGCTCAGGGGAGTGTAGAAGGGTTGTGGCCCAAGCAAATAAAATGCTGTGGTGCACAGCCAGGGGCATAACCTCAAGGAGTCGGGGGGGGGGTGCTCCTTCCGCTGTACAGTTGCCTGGTTAGACCACACCTTGAATACTGTGTGCAGTTTTGGCGTCCCTACTTAAAGAGTGACATTAGGCCATATGAGGAGAGAGACTGGAGGAGCTCAACCTGTACTCACTGGAGGAGAGAAGGAACAGAGGGTATATGGTAGAGGACTTCAGATATCTCAAAGGAATGAATAGGGTAAGCCTTGAGGGGTGTTTCAGCTGAGGGAGGTAGGTAGGGACCACGGGGACATTCAATGAAGCTGGATGGGGGAGGCTGAGGGGAAACAAGGAGCTACTTCACTGAGAGGGTGGTGGAGCCCTGAAATGCACTGCCCGGAGAGTTGGTGGCTGCTACAACTGTGATGGGGTTCAAGAAAGGCTGGGATAGGTATAGGGGGAGAGTGCATCCCAGAGCCCCGCTGGGGAAGGGAAGGCACTGATCATCGAGCAGACTCGATAGACCATAGGGCCTAATCTGCTGGCTTCTTAGTATGTTAATCCAGCAGGTTGCTAACACCGGTCATGGTTAGTTTTGGTGGAATATATACTGACAGCAGTGTAAGCAACTTGGCATTGTCGTACTACCCCTTTAAGTGTGGTAACCAAGTCACAGCTGACATTTTAAATAACAGCCACTTTTCTTTTTGCTAATCATGCAGTTCCTTTGCAAACTTACTGGTATTTGTTTATTTGCCATATCATTCATTATTCAGCTGGTTACATACCAGGATCTGCTAACTCCACAATTGTTAGTTTATCTCATTTCCAGTGTCACAAATTCTGTCTTCTGGCTCCCTCAGCAGTAAGCTCAAAAACTCCTTTGCCGTCACTTAACATATATATGAACATATGAAGAAGCCAGCAGAAGAAGACCATTTGGTCTATCAAGTCTGCTCGTATTGCCGGGTCCACAGTTTGAGCTACTGTCCCTACCCCCACTCCCCGCTTCTCCCATCCTCCCTACCCTTGACCCTTTCCTTACCCCATACCTATCCCAGCATCTCTTAAAGTGGCCCACTGTCTTCAGTGAGATCACCTCTTCTGGCAGCACATTCCAAGTGTCCACCACCCTCTCTGTGAAAAAGTGCTTCCTGACCTCCATCCTAAACCTCCCACTCTCCAGCTTAAGACTGTGCCCCTTGTGTTTTGTTGCCACTCAGCTTAAAGAGACTCTCTTTATCCACCTTATTTATCCATTTCAAATACTTGAAGGTCCCAATCATGTCCCCCCCTCTCTTACTCTCCTGCCCTCCAGGGAGTACACATCCAGTGCCCTCAACCTCTCCTCATATGCCTTACCCTGCTGACCTGCTGTCATCTTTGTAGCCCTCCTCTGGACTTTCTCCAGCAGGTTAATGTCTTTTTTAGGTGTGGGCACCGGTAATGAACTCCATACTCTAGATGTGGCCTTACCAGTGACCTGTACAAGGGCAGTATAACCTCCTCTCTCCTACTACTGATCCCCTTAGTTATGCATCCCAGCATCTTGTTTGCCCTTGCTGCTGCTTTCTTGCACTGCATGGAGTGCTTCAGGTCACCAGTGATCATCCCTCCAAGATCCTTCTCATCCTCTGATACATATACCTGGACTCCACCCAGGTAGTACTCTGTTCTGGGATTCTTGGCTCCAGTATACGAACATATGAGGAAGCCAGCAGAGGAAAGCCATGTGGTCTAGATAGTCTGCTCGTATTGCAGGGTCCACAGCTTGAGGTACTGTCCCTGCCCTCCCTCCCCACTCCTCCCATCCTCCCTACCCATGATCCTTGTGATCATGTGCCCCCTCATGTTATGGTTGCCACTCAGCTTAAAGAGACTCTCCTTATCAATCTGACTTGATATCCTGACTTGATCTCTACAAAGCACTGAAAGTCATCTTTCAATCACTTGCTTTGATAATTATTTCATCTCATCAAGCAGTTTGGATTACTCATTCAGTTTTCTGTTCCTGTTTCAGTTTAACCCATGAGACAATTCAACAAACCAGTTTCTTCCCTTAGATCTTTACCAAAGAAATAAGCAATTCTGTCTTACCTAATCAAAACAGTACCTGAGGTGCAATTCATTTATTCATCCATGGTATCACTACAAGCCATCAAGCTGTACAGTACCTTCAAAAACATGCAATGATTAGAAACGAAACCACCTATGACTGCAATTCCAACAACCTGTGAAATGATCCAACAGCTCAGATCTCTTTTTTTGTGCAGGTAACTTCACTTCCACCATAGATTTCCTGCCTCAAGCAGTGATAGTATTATCCTTTCTTGGTTTCTGCCCAAACTGTAACCGAGACTAACATCTGTCTCTTAGACCTATAGTTTCAATCTCCAGATTGATACACCTGCATGTTAAGACCTCCTAAATTGTTAAAATGACAGTAACCACTGTTCCTTTACATATGTAAGTCGGCTTAGGGCCCATTCCCACATATGCTGTGGGGGGTACAGAATGGGCATACTGTGTGAATGTGGAGGCACTTACTTGGGAAAGCTGTGTAATTTGGTTGGACACACATTCATCGTGCAGATATGCCATCTGCAGAGGGGACTCGCATGTCTGCACAGTCAGTGGGAGGAAGCAGGTTAGTGTCAGTGTCCTGAACCTTCTCTTGGTGTGTTTTGTCTTTTCTATGGTTATTGTGGTCGGTGGCATCCCCAATGTGGCATCTTGGCTCCCTCCATGCATGGGGTCCATGCATCTTCAGTACCACTACAATGAAAGTGTCAGTCACAACACAGACACCTGTAGCTGTAGGATACCATCTAGCCACTGTAGACAGTGTAGCCCACGAACGCACCTGCTTCTGCAGATGTCTGAAAATGGCTTTGTGTGTCTTTTGCCCCCCTGTGGGATCATCTGTCTCTCTTGGGAAAATGCATTGTCTGTATTCTGCTTTACCATTTTGTATATTCACGTAAGTTTAGTTTAGAATTATTTATCAGTTTTGTATCTGAGACCCTCACTCTTCTCCCAAAAAAAAAAATCCAAGTAAACAAACAAAAAACACCCAAAACAAAGCCTTCAGGATCAAGGGGGCCAATCAAGCAGTAGTTTATAACAGGGGCATAGCTACAAGGGTGCAGGGGGTGCAGTGGCACCCAGGCCTACGAGGTTTGAGGGGCCCAAATCATAATTTTGATGTTTATTTAAAACTGGGAAGGGGCCCTGTTACATCACCTTGCTCCCAGGCCCTTTGGGAATTTGCTACGCTACTGGTTTATGCTCAACATTTGTATCCATTTCCTTGGAATTTTGATACAAAAGAGCTGCACAAATTACATGTATAGGGTGCTGAACAGGACTCAACGTAAGTAATGCACAAGCAGAAGAGAAGAACATGAATTTCCAACAGAATCTCTTAGAGGCATGCAGCATTTTTTGTGATGACTTAACAGAATTATCCCTCTTTAGATTTTAAGGCCTGGTCACTTTCTGTTATCTTCTTTTCACTTTCTTACATCATTCAAGACGATCTACATCAGGACATGAAGAGCAGAGGATGACTGAGAGCTGTAGTAAGTTCCCTTTCATTCTTGCTCCCATCCAAGTAACAGCTGCTTCCAAGGTCAGGTGTGCAGTAATGTAGTTCTGAACGTCAGTGCCAGAGACTTAAATGGATACCTTGGTGAGAATAAAAAGTTTTCATTGCATTCTCACCTAGTTGGTCTACCCTGGTAAACAAATTGTTTACTTATCAGGGTTCTCAGTTAGCCACTGATGTAGCAGTCCTCTAGTCATCGTACACCTTTGTGAAACTGCAGCACTTGCTCATTTGTTTCATGTCTAGGTGTGCAGTTTAATTAAAGATTACGTGGGTGTGTGTGTGTGTGTGTTTATATTCAGCAGCCAAGTAAACTGCATGATCAGCTTGCCTCTTTCAGCCTACCCAAGTAGCACAGATTTTTTTTTTCATCCTGGCCTTGGCTGCACTCTGCTGAGGCCATCATTCATCCCTGTTGCCTGGTCTGAACCCAATGGCATTTCTTCACCTACCTTGTGGCTTACCTGCCACAGCAGAGCACCTTCCAAGTTCAGCATCAGTAGGAGTGGTCCCCATTGTGCTAGGTGGACAGCAGGGTCCGAGCACAGCACAGCGTCAGCCTGCTGGCCAAGGATGTTTCCCGCCTGCTTTTTTTGCCAACCCACTGAGACACTGGCTCATGGTGCTGTGACAGATATGCAACAGACATGTGCATAGCTTGGCCAGGTGTCTCCCCTCCCACTGCTGTCCCTCCACATTTGCTGCACTACCTGTGGTCCCCAGTTTAGGCTGGTGTGACAGGAAATGGACCACCACCCATCCTGAGGAGACAAACATCCTGTGGAATGTTCATCCCTCCTCCACTGGCAGTCCAATGTCCTGAGCTCATTCCTAAACCTGGGTTACTGGTGCCATTAGCTGCAGCCCTGCTGATGTGCTGTGGGGTCAGCCTCCAAGTAGCAAAGATGTGTACCCTTCAGGCGATGAGAGACACACTGTGTCACACTTGCATACAAAGGCAAGTCCAAAAGGTGTCTTTTGTGCTATAGAGTCAAACGGTTGCGCCCAGAATCATGTACTGTCACGTGGTACAGTACTTGACCATTTGATTTCCTGTCAAAGGATTGACTGAAATGGAATTTTAGAGTGTTAGCACGAGAGAGAGAGAGAGAGAGAGAGAGAACTATAAGCTAAATCATTACAGCCAAAACAATTAAGTTGGTGTCTTTTTTAAGTTTTTTGTTTCCCTAGTTATTGGTTGTAGCTTTGAGCTTTGTGTAATCAGACACAGTCATTGCTGAGAGGCTATGTGTTTCCATGCATTGAGGTTGCTTCATAGACACTCCTGGACTGCTGATTTAGGATCTTTTTCATTGTTGGTTCTCTGAAAGCGTCATGTATTCACCTTATCTGAATTACAAATACTCCGTGCATCCTTACCTGTGGGAACCAGCACTTGTGGAGAAAGTTAAATTGCCTATGCTTTGTTTCTAGAAAATCCCTGAGGGTTTAAAGGCCTTTTATTTGGTAAGCTCTATCCATCACCTCTTTTAGGATCATGATGATTGGCCTGTCAGTCTTTATTTATAGCTGGTTTAGCTGAGATTTACGTAAAAGACAGTCTAACTGTTTGGACCTTTTCCAACTTTTATGCACTGGGCTATAGTCTAGCCTGGATCCATTGAGTTGTTATGCTGCATTACAATTGTGGGGAAACAGAACCTTTTTTTTTGTTATTTGCCCGGCTCCCACAGCTTCAGAGGATGCCTCGTACCTCCTCCTACTCCTTCTGCCAGGGCAATCCCCAAGGCATCCCATCTGCAGTTTCATTTATGCACATAGGGCCAGGGGTGTTACATTTTTCCCTTGTTTTTCTCCCATCCCCCTGGGACGCCTGTGCGTAGGACATACATCCAGGCTGATGATGTGCTGACGCACGCCGACTGCCATGCACTTAACAGCATCCTCCCTTCCCGACTCCAGTAGAGCCGCTGGTGCCCCAAAAGCCCGTGCTTCCACCGGCTTCAGGGGTGTTGGGTGCTAGAAGCACCCCTGGTATACCACCCCAGAGGGAGAGCATCCAGGGGATGCCGATCCTCCCTCACCCACAACCCCCAGCAACCAGAGTCCGTTCCCGAACCCGGGTCGCCGGCGTAGCGTGAGGTGTGTCATCCAGTGCCTCAACCCTCAGCACCAGGAAACAGAACCGTAAATGGGAAAAAACGTTGCTATTTATGGATTCATCTCTGACACTGTGCAGATTAATCTTGTACAAAACATTCGGCAGTTCACTGCAGAGCCTACATGTGGGTTTCACCCATCTTTGTTATGGTTCCTCTTGTCTTCCTTTCATTGTTCAGCCACCCTGAGGTCTCACTAATAAACTGACCAGTTATTGAAGCTTACAGGTTTGATTCCAAAGCATTTGATGCTTCTTGTTCTTGGTTTTTGAACAAGCGAGGGAAAGATCTGTATTCTTAGTGGGTGGCACCCATTTTCCAAAAAACTGTATTACCAAAAATTTGACTGACCAGTTAAAACATTGTACCTGATTTCTTTGAACATATTTATGATGATATAGTATTTCTGTAGCTCATCCTTGCTTTAAGAATATTTCAGAATCAAAAAGCATGAACTGTAGGCTGAAGCACTGGCCAAGATAATAGTACATACTGTAGGAAAGTCTGCACTCTAAGAATCAGAAACAGAACCTGATGAACCTGTAAGCAGTATTGGCAAGATTTTTGATTTAAGATGCATAAGCAAAGGTAGTGATAGCACATATCTGCACAAGTGGTCTTTTCAGCATTTGTACCGTGGCACAAGCATACCATCTGTGTTAATTACAGGCAGCCACGTCTTGTGATCTAGTGGTTGAAGCACCAGCTTGGGAACCAGGGGATTGCAGATTCAGTTCCTAAGAGAGACATATACTCAGTGTGTGACCTTGGAAAAGTCAGTTAACCTATAGTGCTCCATTCCATTCAGCTGTTGAAAGGGTTAGGAGGAGGAACCCACTGTAAACAAGATGTTGCATCTCAGCTGAGCTATCTAGAGTAATAAATTGTAAAAAAAAAAAAAAAAAGTTAACAGTACGCTACAGCAGTCAGTTACTTCTGTGGCTTAGGATTGGCATGAAATACAATTAGTTTTGTCATTCTGTTTTGAACATTCAAAGTTATTGTATGGCATTCAGTTCAATTAATAACATGTTGCGTGGTGTTATAGATTAGGCCTCATAACATACACATGCACAACTGTACAATTTCACAAGTCGGTCATGGTAAGAATGACAGATTTCACAGGTTGCCTGAACTACATTTAAACACATAGTAAAGAAGCTGACCTGGTGGCTAGTGTTACAGCCTGCCAAGACAGCGACCCAGGTTCAGGAGGGGACTTGGGTCGCACAGGGGTCAGGAGGGGACTTGGGTCGCACAGGGGTCAGCCGGGGGGGGGAGGATTGGGTATCCACTGGACTACTCTTCTCACCTGGGTGGCGGGGGTCTGGTCTTCTGATGTGTACCTTGTGCATGCACCCACAAGCATACGCACCAGAGTCTTAGCATGGCAGGCAGCCATGGGAGATAACAGGTTGGAAAGCCCTGCCCAAGTGGGATGTTGAGAGCCCAATCCACCATAAGCCTCACACCCACTGACTAGGTGCCTCTTCTGAAGCAATCTGGATGGGCTTCGGGAGGGGCCTGGCTAGGCCCACTGGCCTTACCATGAGGGAAAATTCATGGGAGACATTCTCAAACGGAGAGTTGGGTCCCGTGGGTGGACCAAAGTCCAGTAGAGGACGATCTGTGAATAAAAGAGAGAAACATTTTTATAGAAGAAAAACACATAAGAAAGGCTTTATATATTTATTGAAGATTAATTGATTTATATAGAAATAGGTGACTGAGAATGGCACACTAAGCCAAAGCTTGTTTCCAGGTGCAACCTGGAGGAAAGGTACAGAAGATAACAAATTAGATAGGCAGAATCAAACAACAGAATAAATACAGTGCAAACAAATACAAGTTAATGCAAGTAGAAAACTACATGGGCTTAAAAAATGAAGAACAAACAATGGTATCATGTGCAGGACTGGCGTCAGCATGCGGGCCGCCAGGGCAATTGCCCAGGGCCCCGACACCAGAGGGGGGCCCACCAGGAGCTCCAAAAAAGGTTTAAATACTTTGCCGTAGACAGTACCTCTGTGCTGGCAGCATGCTTTTACATCAGTGCTGTGCTGCGTTGCACTGCTGCTGGTGCTGCTGATGTGCAGGGTGGTGGAAAAGAAAACTGCACTCTGCGGAACATGGACTGGATTCATTCAGAATCACCCCTAAAGCCTGCCTGCAAGCCAAGCCCTGCTTGTTGTTGACCGGCAGGGTCTCAATCCAGAGCATTCTGTGGGATGGGGTGTGGGATATGCAGGCCAATGGCCGGGACGGGAGGAGAATGGTGGCGGGGTGGGCCTGAGCAACCCAGCCAGTCAGCTTAGCTTAGCTTAGCTGTTTGTGACGTCATGGTCTGATGTTGTTGCAAAGAGAGAAGGAGGCGGCTGGCAATGGCAAGGCACAAAGGCAGGAGACAGTTCAAATTGGCTAGGACTGTAGAGCGTTGGCAATCGGTTCAATTGTCAGTGCATCCGCCATGCAAGTCGGGCCTGGGTGGAGCTCTGAAACGGCATCTGATTGACGAGTCGACAGCAATGGATCGGATGTGGATAAAGCTTCCTTTCTTCATTACCCACACAAAACCAGGTAGGACAGGGAGGTAGAGCTCCTGCGGCCTGTTGCATTGTATAAAATCTGCTCTGCCAGTCTGCTAAATTCTGGGTGCAGAAGTCCATCCAAGATGGACACGGACTTTACATTGATTGAGTTTAAGTGTGGTTTTATTGAAATTTTTTTTTTTTTTTTTTCTTACAGACAGGTCTGAGGGGGCCATCTTGAGATTGGTCATGGTTTGGGTGTGAGTAGATTGGCCTGCTGCTGGGGCAGTGTATATTTTTGTCCGAATAACTGAATTGCCGCTGTACTGCTGTGTGGAGAGGGTTGGACGGTGATGGCAAGCTGGCTGTTGGTGGTGTGGTTTTATTGTATTTTTCTTTTTAATAGATGGACGGATCTGACTTTGAGGGGCGGGGGAAGGGATCTTCTAGAGGTCCATTGCCTGGGGCCCACTAAACCTGACACTGGCCCTGGCCATGCACAATAATAACTTACATGACAATCAAGACATAGAACAACTAGAGTGCGAAAAATCTGCAATCTCGGATAACAAGAATACTGGGTAGACAGAGAGAGGTTTGTGAGCCTATTTAAGCATAACTCAGTTAAGCACAGTTTATCACTGCAAGTTGTTATTTAAGAAAGTGTTTTAACTGTGTGTGTATGTGTTTTTTTTGTTGTAAACAGTACAGATTTTCCTAATCAACAACTTATGGAAGTCAATTTTTAAACAGCATACCATGGGGGTTTCAACCCCAAGGACTGCAAAAACCAGTAAAATGGTTAAAAATGCACTTTTGGCACATTTTCACAGTAAAGCACAGGTCTCTAAGGATTTCACGGGAAATTCCAGATACATATGAACATATGAAGAAGCTGGCAGAAGAAGGTCATTTGGTCTATCTAGTTTTCTCGTATTGTAGGGACCACAGCTTGAGCTACTGTCCCTGCCCTCCCTCCCCTCCTCCTTACCCATGATCCTTACCTTCCCCCTATGCCTATCCCAACCTCTCTTAAAGCTGCCCACTGTCTTCAACAAGCTCACCTCTTCTGGCAGTGCATTCCAAGTGTCCACCACCCTTTCTGTGAAGAAATGCTTCCTGACCTCCCTCCTAAACCTCCCACCCTCCAGCTTAAGACTGTGCTCCCTCGTGTTATGGTTGTCACTCAGCTTAAAGAGATTCTCCTTATCCACCTTATTTATCCCTTTCAAGTACTTGAAGGTCCCAGTCATGTCCTCTCTCTCCCCTGCCTTCCAGGGAGTACACGTTCAGTGCCCTCAACCTCTCCTAATATGCCTTACCTTGCTGACCCGCTATCATCTTTGTAGCCCTCCTCTGAACCTTCTCCAGCAGGTTAATGTCCTTTTTGAGGTGTGGGCACCAGTACTGAACCCCATACTCTAGATGTGGCCTTACCAGGGACCTGTACAAGGACAGTATAATCTCCTCTCTCCTACTACTGATCCCCATAGATATGCATCCCAGCATCTTGTTTGCCTTTGCTGCTGCTTTCTTGTACTGCGTGGAGTGCTTCAGGTCACTAGTGATTATCATTCCCAGGTCCTTCTCCTTCTCTGATGCAGATATTCAGACTCCACCCAGGTAGTACTCTGTACTGGGATTCTTGGCTCCAATATGTATAACTGCATCTCTTGGCATTGAAGCCAAGCTGCCAGATCATGGACCACCTCCCCAGCTTTTCCAGATCATTCTGTAGGGCCTGTATCTCTTCAGCTGTGTCCACTTTCCGGCAGAACTTGGTGTCATCCGCGAATAGGCCCTTAATGCCATCCCCAGTATCATTGATGAAGACACTGAACAACACCAGCCCAGCTCCAAGCCCTGTGGGACCCCACTGGTTACCTCTCTGGTGCCAGATAACTCTCCCCCCACCAACCATCCTCTGGGTTCTGTTCCTCAGCCAGTTTTCCACCCATCTGGCCATCTTTTTCCCAATCCAGAGATCCACCAACTTCCTGATCAACCTTTTATGGGGCACAGAGTCAAAGGCCTTGCTGAAATCAAGAGAGAGGATGTCTACTGCTTGGCTCAAGTATACCGTCTTAGTGACAGAGTCAAAGAAGTCAATCAGATTCGTTTGACTCGATCCCCCCCCCCCCATGAACCCATGCTGCCTTGCATCCTGGAGACCATGCTTCATTAGATATCCCACCAACCTTTCCTTTAGGATGGTCTCCACAATGGATGTCAGACTGACTGGTCTGTAATTCCCTGGGTCATCCTTGGGGCCACTTTTGTGGAGGGGTGCTACATATGCTGTTCTCCAGTTCTGCGGTATCACGCCTGACTCTAGTGAACTATTAAATAGGTCTGCCAGTGGTCCTGCCACCTCCTCAGCCAGTTTGTTTAGTACCCTTGTATGTACTCTGTCCAGGCCTGGTGATTTGTCCACCTTCAATGCTAGCAGTCCCTCCATCACTCTATCCTTCTCTATCACTACATCTGTGTTCCCCTCTCCTCCTGCTTCTCTTTTCCCTCCTGAAGGCACTGTTCCGTCCTTCTCCCTGGTGAAGACAGAACAGAAATATTCATTTAGTGTCTCTGCTTTTCCCCCATTACCCTCCACCCACTCCTCCTCTTTGTTAAGCCTAACAATCCCTTTCTTCTTGTCCCTTTTCTCACTTATATAGTGAAAGAAAGCCTTCTCCCCCTTTTTAATTCCTTCAGCTATCTGCAGCAACTTCTGTGCCTTTGCTTGCCGGACTTCCTTACTTGCCTCACTAGCCATCCTTAGGTCATTTTCCCTATCCACCCCTCTCTTGGTCTTCCTGATTTTCTGTAGGCCAACCTCTTTTCCCTTACTGCCTGGCAACCCCAGAACTGAACCAGCTTGGCGCTTTGGCCCTTGTATATCTTTCGCATGAGCCTAACGCACTCATCTGTGGCAACCAGTATTCCTTCCTTAATGATGGCCCACATTGGGTCCACCCCCATATCTACTCTGATGCTCACCAGATGGCTCCTTAGCACTTCGCCCATTTTCCTGAAGTCCACCTTCCTGAAATCCAAGATTTATCAAGATACAGTATGTCGATGTTCATGGAAATGGTTACTTCCGTGGAAACCTGATTTTATATGAGTTCTTAACTGTAGAGCAACACGTGAAAAAAAAAGATTACTATTTTTGGGGCAGGGCAGCAAACCTCTTATTTCCCATCTCCCCATATATGGCTAGTAGGACGAGGGAGTGGCTGCTTTTGCAACTGATGCCTAAGCTTCTTATTGACAGACAGACTCTGCTTGAGCACTGGCTGGCCTGCACCTTCTCCAAAACCCCAAAATACCATACCTGCAACACACTCTGCCTCTGCTGGGTTTCAGCCTTGGACCACGCCGAATGTGGACAGTAGGCCAGGTCTACCAGCATGGAGTGATTTGCTGTGCCACTGGGCCCCAGCCCTGTGCCTTCCTAATTGTGGTTCATTGTGTGGTTTAAGTGTATTCAGCACTGAAATCTATGCTTATAACCAGCTTATTCTGAAACTATTTCATTCTCATTGCTTGTTTAGTACAAACAAGAAAACAAGGAAGGCACACAACTAGCTTTCTGATATTGCCTGTACTGAACAAAGCTAAAGTGTACAGTGCCAAAAATGAAAATAAAAGAAGTATGTTACAACACAGCCGCCAAACCACTAAACAGATGCTAGAGAGTGAACCAGGTAAAGGTTCACTTATCCTGTCAAAGCTCGTTGCTTCTTCTTCATTAGGGTGGAGATTTGAATCAGAGAATCCTCCTGTTTTTAATACTGTTTTGCTCGATGTGCTGGTGTGTTTTTGATGAAAACCCTCAATAAAATATTCTTATACCAATCCGCTATTCCCAGCCACTACCCTTCTCCTACTACACTTTAATGGTTGAATAATAAAAATTGTTTTGCAATTATCTGCTCATGCAATTCTGATTATGACCGGCTGTGTCTGGTATTAGACTGATGCTATTAAAGTTCATTGTCTTTTTTTTTTTTTTTTTAACTCTTATCTTAGCCGTTACATCAAGTACAATTCTACTATGTATTAACTCATGCCATACTATATGTGTCTTACTGTGTATTCACTGTAGTTATTGTAGTTTTATGTACTGTATATTCACTGTATTTGTTATTGTAGTTGTATGTACTGTATATTCACTGTAGTTGTAATTTTATGCACTGTATATTCACTGTTATTGTAGGTGTATGTACTGTATAGTCACTGTATTTGTTACTGTAGGTGTATGTACTGTATATTCACTGTATTTATCATTGTAGTTGTATGTACTGTATATTCACTGTATTTGTTGTAGTTTTATGCACTGTATATTCACTGTTTGTTATTGTAGGTATATGTACTGTACATTCACTGTCTTTGTTGTAGCTGTATGTACTGTATATTCACTGTATTTATTGTAGTTGTATGTACTGTATATTCACTGTAGTTGTAGTTGTATGCACTGTATTGTCACTGTATTGGTTATTGTAGCTGCATGTACTGTATACACTGTATTTGTTGTAGCTGTATGTACTGTATATTCACTGTAGTTATTGCAGTTTTATGCAATGTATATTCACTGTATTTGTTATTGTAGCTGTATGTACTGTACATTCACTGTACTTTTTGTAGCTGTCTGTACTGGATATTCACTGTACTGTATTTGTTGTAGCTGTATGTACTGTATAGTCACTGTAGTTGTAGTTTTATGCATTGTATAGTCACTGTATTTGTTATTGTAGCTGTATGTACTGTATATTAGGAGCTTTGTATCATTCCAAAGACTATCTGACCCTCCCAACTCGTCGTGAGCTTGTCACAAAACTGATTTTGTCCTTGTTTGATTACGCGGATGTGGTATATGGCTCTGCCTCCTCCTCCAAAACGGGAAACCACTCACTACTAGACTGGGGCCTCACCAGCCACCCCAACCGGGTTATTGCTTCAGGGATCCTACCTGATTCCCTAAGTGATCACCACATTATTTATCTAGTCTGGAAAATCCACCGACCTCGACCCCTTCCAAAGTTCATACTCCAATGTTCCTACAAATCTCTAAACCTCGCCTCTATGCTTGGAGACTTAGCTCTTGCTTGCTGGGAATCCCCCGCCAAACCCTGCTCTATCGACGATGCCCTCCTTCATTTCCAAAACATGTTTCTCCAAGTCCGGGACGCTCACACCCCACTGTGTCACTCCAGGGTTCATGGCACCCGCCTGCCCTGGATCAACCAGGAACTGACAGCCTGCCAAATTTCTCGGGACAAAGCATGGAGCACTCTCAAAACCTCACACCTCCCAAGCGACCTTGTCATCTATCGGTCTCTATGCAACAATTGCAGCAGAGCAACCTGCCTAGCTAAAGCGGAATACTTCAGCTCCTCCCTTCATTCCAACTTTAACTGTCCATCCAAATTCTGGAAGGTTATTCACTCCGTTTTCTCTCCCCCCCCCAACTGCCCACTGATCCACAGGATGTTGCCACTGCATTCAACACATATTTCTCCTCCTGTGCCTCGGCCCTCCTCTCTTCCCTGCCCACCTCGGTGCCACTCAGTCCTCCTCCCATATGTTCTAATTCCAGTGGGCCCCCACCTTCACCTTCAAAGAAATCCTGCGAGTTGACGTCCTCGAAGCCCTTCAGGCCCTCGACACAACAAAAGGAAAATCCCCTGATGGCCTCGACTGCAGTCTCCTCCATCTCTCCACCCTAGCCATTGCAACCCCCCTCGCTACCCTCTTAAACCTCTCCTTTTCCTCTGCCGCTGTCCCCCAGGTCTGGAAGCAGGCCATCGTTATCCTCCTCCCGGCACTCAGCAACATCTAACCAGGCTTCCTTCCCTCCCTACCTTCCACACCCTTGATGGGACGGTACTGGAGGACGTCACTTCCTTCCGCTACCTCGGAGTTTGGCTCGACCGTCACCTGTCCTTCTCTGACCACATTGATGCCATCATAAAAAAACTGCGCCCCAAGCTCGGAGCCCTTTTACAGGAACCGCAACTGCCTCCCTCTCATGGCCAGGCGTGAGCTAGTGCATAAGATGATCCTCCCCTCATTTGACTACTGCGACATAGTATACAGTGCTACTCCCAAATCTGCCTTATCCAGACTGGACACACTTTTCCATGCCTTCTGTCGCTTCACCCTCGATGCCACCCCCTGCACCCTTCACTGCAACCTCTACCATGCCCTCACATTCCCTTCCCTCGAAAACCATCGCCTGCAGCACTGCACTAAATTTGTAGCCAAATTCTGGCATGACGCCTTGCCCTCATACCTCTCTACCTTACTTACCCCAGCTCCCTCTCCTTCTCATGCCCTCAGATCCCTCGATGACCAGAAGCAACAAATCCCTAGGCGGAAAACCACTATTGGGCAATCTGCCTTCTCCTACCGCTTCCCCAAATTCTGGAATGAACTCCCTCCCTAAATTTGCAACTCCTTCTCTACCCACTCCCTGTCTTCAGCACTAGCAAACTACCTCTCGGTAAATTGCTCCCGCACTTAAGCCCCAAAGGTGTCCCCTTATACCCCCCCCCGACTGCCTGACCAGCGGCACCTAGCTTACACTATGGAAGCTGGCTTATCTATACCAGCGTCAGCACTTCTTGGTACATGGGCTTTGCCCTGTCCTAAATTCTACTTGATACTGCCTGATCCTCACATATTCTCCACTCCCAGTGTCACACCTCAGCTATCCAATTCTATCCCATGAGTTATAAATTATCCAGCACATTTCGCTGGTTAAGTCTGTAATATAATCTATGCCTGCCAAGTGTTGTTGTTGAACTGTACTGATTGTCTTGTCCCTATTCCATCACACAATTGTATCCTGCAACTGTATAAACTGAAACTTTCTCTGTAAACTGTTCAACTGAATCTCAGTCTACTGTATTGCTGTAATTGTACTCAGCTATGTTCTACTGTTTTCCTCGTATGTGTAACTCTTGATAACCTGCGAGTTATCTCCCACTGTACCCTCACCCCCCAGGCCGCACCGGGAGACGAGCATCTTTTTGCTCAGTGTGCCATCCTGGTGAAGCAATTTCAATAAGTAATTAAAATATTCACTGTAGTTGTAGTTTTATGCACTGTATATTTACTGTATTTGTTATTGTAGCTGTAGGTACTGTAAAAAATACAAAATCACACATGCCCACGCAATGCAAAGCATCATGGGCTGCATATGCAAATCACCACAGAATGTTATGCTGGTTCAACGTTAAACAGAATTGCATGGTGCCGAAAGGCCTCTCACACAGTTTGCAAAGGGTGCTAACAGATGACATAGACACGTGTTTCGTCCTACCAGAACTCATCAGTATGCCTCATCTGTTTTCACACCCCAGTGGAATGAACCAGCTACCCTAAGACGGTCTGTCTGGGTTATGTTGTGGTGAACCCATTAAAATAAAAAACTATTTAAAAGACAAAGAACCTCTGTGCGCAAACACTGAGGCAAGGGTTACCCCAAAGGGCATTTGGCTGGGAAGCCAAGTTTCAAGAAAATACAAAATCATACATGCCCACACAATGCAAAGCATCATGGGCTGCATATGCAAATCACCACAAGTATGTACTGTATATTCACTGTATTTGTTGTAGTTTTATGTACTGTATATTCACTGTATTTGTTGTAGTTGTATGTACTGTATATTCACTGTAGTTATTGTAGTTGTATGTACTGTATATTCACTGTATTTGTTATTGTAGTCGTATGTACTGTATATTCACTGTACTGTATATTCACTGTATTTGCTGTAGTTTTATGTACGGTGTATTCACTGTATTTGTTGTAGCTGTAGGTACTGCATATTCACTGTATTTGTTACTGCAGTTGTATGTACTATATATTCACTGTATTTGTAACTGTAGTTGTATGTACTGTATATTCACTGTATTTGTTGTTGTAGTTTTATGTACAAGGGACCACCTTGCAAATGAGCCTGCTCAATGGTTGTAATCCCTTCAGAAAAAAAAAAAAACTGAATTTATACAAACGAGAATCCTCTTATTTCTGGTTGTCTTGCATTCCTGAAACCCTTGTAGATGACTAGCTTGCAGTTAATGCATATCGTTTTAACAAAACAGCATTTATACCAATAGGAGAGAATGGAAAAGCTACTACTAAACCCAAACCAGTGCAAATAAAGGCAAAACAAACTTTATTAAACAACATGAATATTAATTACTCTGTTGTTTTTAAAGGACACAAATTGTATCTGATCATATGTTTGGTGGAAAAATTAATCTAGCACAGTAGTGATGAACAAAATAATTGAATTGATACTAATTGGAATTACACATCCTTCATGCATTCATTTTAGAGAATAATTAGTGAGAAAATTAAATGATGACTCAAGAGTCAAGGACTTTTAAAAATGCAACACCCAGTGCTAAATACAGTTCATTCCTCTGATCTCAGTGCACTACTTCTATGCATTTCATTTGGGGCTAAACATCTATGAGACACTGTTATTTTGTTATTATGCTGCACATAGTGAAACTCTGATTATTTATTATAAGGGGCAGATTTCCAAGGCATCTCAATCCCTAGTTTAAAAAGGCACTACTTAATATAAAATTAGTGATGTTGTTACAAAGATAAAAATCCTGAAGTTAACATTTTGAGTTAAAAGATCTTGGCTCTCATATTCAAAGTACCTGTTCGCACCTCACAAAATGTAGCACCACGTGAGAAATAGTGTGCGGCCATCAGGGTGCCATATTCATACAGGCAGTGCAGTGTGCCCAGCCCGACGCATGCTTTCTTTATGCATATGGAGCTGTGTTAGCACCATGCAAAGTGAATATGCGTGGTGCTGCCACAGCCTCCCACTGGCAACAGACTCCCAAGAGTAGTGAGAGATAGTGTATACCAAATGGGATAGTGCCTTTCCTTCTAGGACCCAAATGGGATAGTGCCTTTCCTTCTAGGACCCAAATAGGATAGTGCCTTTCCTTCTAGGACCCAAATGGGATAGTGCCTTTCCTTCTAGGACCCAAATGGGATAGTGCCTTTCCTTCTAGGACCCAAATGGGATAGTGCCTTTCCTTCTAGGACCCAAATGGGATAGTGCCTTTCCTTCTAGGACCCAAATGGGATAGTGCCTTTCCTTCTAGGACCTATATTCAGTGACCAACATGCTAATAACCACGTAGAGCATGCATGGTGCAATGAGGCCATTAGCAAGCTATTATGCTGTTACTGGCAGCTCTCTCCAATGCCTCTGTGCACAAATATGCATGATGTTGCATTGAGTGTTGGCCACTGCCCCTACCCTCATCCAGTCCCTATCAAAATATCCCTACCAGTCAGTGGTTTCCCTTCTCCCCGATCCCTGCTGAAATAATAACAGTCTCCCCTGCAGACCAGTGGTACCCTCTCTCACTCTGATCCCTGCTGAAAAAATAACTCTCTCCCTGGCAGACCAGTGGTACCCTCTCTCACTCTGATCCTTGCTTAAATAATAATGGTCTGCCTGGCAGTGCAGTGGTACCCTCTTTCAATCTGATTCCTACAGAAATATATATATTGTTGTAACTTTCTTTTATGCCCCCCATGGTCAGGGCATCTCTCAGAGGTGGTCTCTCAGTCTGACGCCTCTACTCCACTACCTGAAGCCTCCTCCCCTCTAGCACTCCCGAACTGGACTTTCCAGCCCCCTGGATCACCCTCCAGGGGAAGGCATGCCTCTCCTACCTGGTGGCCTTTTTCTGAGCTTAGAGGGTTCATCCGGTGAGGGGCTCAGCCAGCTGTCTGGGAGGTGGCCCGATGCTGGGGATGTGGCTGCAGTCCACTGGATCCCTCACCTCTCTAGACCAGTTTTTTTTTTTTTCTCATACTGGTTGCCCCTGGAGCTCGGACGTGCAATGACATCAGTGGCACTTATGTGCCAATATCTGCTGCAGCTCCGCCCTTGCATCTGCTTGTGCCACAAGTTCCTTGTGCTGCTCTGACTACCCTCACGGGCCACCCAGGAGTGGTGCATAACCCTGGATCCCTCCACGGGAAGGGAGAGCAGTCCTCCAGATGCTCAGCTCCATCCCTCTCCTACCGACCCCCGGTGGTCCGGGTCATTCCAGAACCCAGGCCGCCAGAGTGGCGCGAGGTGTGGCTTCCAGCACCTCAACCCTCAACACCATCAGACTGGCCCAGATCCCTACTGAAATATCAGCGGTCTCCCTGGCAGTGCAGTGGTACCCTCTCTCACTATGATCCCTACAGAAAAATTAATAATAGACTCCATGCAGTTCAGTGGCTCCCATCCCACCCCAGTCCACAATTAAATAATTATGGAATCCCTGGCAGTCCTGTGACCATTCTTCCAAAATTCCCATGATAGCAGTCATGAACCCCACACCTGCCCAACTCAGCACCCCCAAACCCCCATCCTTCCATGACCTACCCATCAATAGACATTCCAGTTCACCAGTAGAGCTGGAAATGGCAACTGGCATATACCCACCTCTCACCATCTCGGCCAGCTGCTGTTTGAATGACAGGGAGTGAGTGCATGCATACTGTAGAAACAGCTGCAAATTCTGGGTGGCAGCACAGTGAACTACCGCTGTAGCAGCACCAGGCCAGCCCAAGAGAATCTGTTTTATGAAGCTGTGGGAGCTACTAATAGTCCCCTTAAAGGAAAACAGCAGTCCCCCCAGCACCCCCCCATTAGGTTTTTAAGCCGAAAAAATGATTTCTGTTATCACCTGTGCAGTTTAACATCTGATGGATGTACCAGCCACAATGTAAACATCCCTGGAGCTGCAAGGTGCCATTTCATGTTCTCATTGTGGCGCCATACTGCTCGCTGTATAATGTGATTGCAGTCGTAGTACAGACAGGATGGACTGTTCAGATGTTTCTCGGTCTGTCACTTATGTTTCTGTGTTTCACACAACCATTTTTATTTCCTGGGATATCCATTTCAGGTACAGTATGTTCCACTAGGACCTAGCTACATAAAAACATTGTAGGACACCTTTAAAGAGGCCATTTCATTTTTTTTATTTGACTGTAAATGAAAACATTTTTTCCTGGTGTCCTTCAAGTGGCTAAATTAACAAAAAATTCTTAACCTAGTATACATAATTATGTGCTCAGTGTCCAGGTAGGATAAATAATGATGTT
Source organism: Neoceratodus forsteri (assembly GCA_016271365.2). Lineage (NCBI taxonomy): Eukaryota > Metazoa > Chordata > Ceratodontiformes > Ceratodontidae > Neoceratodus > Neoceratodus forsteri. The sequence continues at coordinate 158,434,091 of CM057459.1, forward strand.
TGTATAAAATGTTACATTTTCACTTAGTCTTGCCAACCATCTTTATTCAAGTCATCCAAGAAAATTAGAGCTTTTTTTCGAAAGTAAAAACTGGAGGCACAAGAATGCATACTGGGTATAAAAATGAAGTGTGGTATTTAGAGATGGCTTCCATTTGACTTGTTATGGTCCCTAAACCCAGATTAAAGGAACACTCATACTGGTTTGTTCTATAAAACAGGATAGATTAAAATAAAAATTCCAAAAGCAGACTCAATAGGGAAAAAGGGCTTTGTACCAGACAGGAGGAAAAGGGTGTTGTGAAATGGGATAAAAAGATGTAGGTAAAAAATGTCACCATGTTAGCTGGCCCAGTGGCATGGCAGCTGAGGCACTGGTCACCTTACCACCGGCCACACTGACCACCCGGGTTCAGGAAAGGACCAGGGTTGTTCAAAGGCTGACTGGGAGCGGGAGGATTGAGCATCCCAAGTGCAGCTCTCTTCCCTTGGAAAGGGGGGATTCTGTGTACCACCACATGCAGGATGACTGCAACTCAACAACCGAATAAATAATCAAACCTGTGTCGCAGCAAAGAAAATAATGATGGGCATTGCTCCCACAGGGGTCCGCTCCCTCCTCAAACCCAGAGTGAACAGTTGTAACACCAGGAGTTCAAAACCCCTAATCCTGCAAATCCCTTACGGTCGCACAACCCAAGGCCAAAGGTCCTTTGCTAGCAGCCCCTAGCTGGCTAAACAGTCTCCAACTGACATCTCTAACTCTCCAACACTGGGAACTTTCAAGACTAAGTCCGCCTCCATTAGCAGGCTCAAGCACCTGTGAATGCCCTGCTTAATGCAATACTTCACGCTTCTGCCCATAGCCTCTACTGTCTGCTGTGGACAACCTACGTAGCACTTCATTCCTACCATGCCCAACATTTGCTCTTACCCCTGCTCTGTCATGACAAAGGCCCCTTGGCTGCCTTTCTTTGTCCCACCCCCCCTTCCTAGCCCCTCCTCACACTAACATTTTCTTTGTTACCTACATCTTCCCATTGTGTTACTTACATCGTCCCATTGTGTTTCCTGTAAAGTCCTTGTAATAACATGTTATGACGATTATGTTACTGATTGTTTTATAATGTATGTGACCTGTATGCCTGTACTTACTGACGTGGAACCTTTGTAAAAGAGCTTCGGCTCAAAGGTATTTGTAATCCTAGAATCAAATAAACAAAATAAACATGACTGCTACTTGGTGGAGGCCAGCTGGCAGTGACGGCGTGGGCAGCTAGCCGTGGGTGGGATGTTGGCAGACGTGGCATGTACATGTGCCACCTTGCACATACCTGCACATGTGTCATTGCACGGTGGCATCCTGGGAAGAAAACAGGCGGGAGGAAAATGCCCTGGCCTACTAGGCAAACCCTGCAGGCATCACATGACCCTACGTGGCAGGCCACTCACCAAAATGTGGCTCTGCATAAGTGGTGGATAACCAGTATGCCCACGGATAGGTCGGTGATGAGGCTGGGGAGCGGTGTCACCGGATGAAAGTAACACAGATGTGTTGGTGAAAAAAAAATGTTAGCATAACAAGAAGTGCTGTTTTAAGGCCTGCTTGTATGAACCATCCACTTTAAAATTGTTAACAGTTCATTAGTACACAGTACGTATGTATGTATATATTCTAAACTCAAGAATAAAGTTTAAAAAATGGAGTGCGTATTAACATGTATTATTATGTATTTTATAGCCTCAGGCAAAAGCACTGATGGCTACCTTGTGAGTTAGCTTTGTACAGTGGCACTGCCCCTCGTGGATGTCATATTTTTTGTCTGTGGAAGAAGTGTTTGTAGTAGTCTGCTGTTGCACTACTGGACATTGCACAAAGCAGTCCAGTGTGCTTGTCTACACAGACCAGAGAGTTCTAGTTAAACATTAACCTCCTCCTAATCATTGAAAGTAAAGATGCTCCTGGATTATAAACGGTGAAAGGAAGAGTCCTCGTAAGTACTCGTTAGAATGCTTGGGCACATCTTGACACCAGTTTGCCATAAATGAAATAGAGCAGGACAGTCATCTGGCTCATCTAATCGACAAAGACCTCACACTAAGTCACTGAGGCTTGACCTCATTGATTTGCTCATGGATTCGGAAACATATGTTGACGAGCTGGACTGTTTCTCCTTAAAGTGCAGCAGTCTTGACATTCTTGGTCAGTACTTGAATGTCTGAGACTGCTGGGCTGAACTTCCTATAGCGAACTCCTGAATACAGCAGACACATCATCACTCAGAACTATAGACATTTGTCAACATGTCACTTCTGTTTTGCAATGCATCACTTTTTGTTCCCAATGGAAGAAAAAAAATGGATGTCCCCAGTAGTATGTGTTCAGCGATGATGTTTCAGGAAAGAAATCAAACAAATTTGCCTTTATATAGTGCCATTCATAGAAACGAAAGCCAAAAATGCTTTACATCCAGAAGAGGGAGTGCAGAGAATGTTGCTGCCACAGTACCACTAGGTGCAGAGTGATATTCAAACAACACAGACATGGAGGGGTGTGGCCGACTGGCGCTAAGATGGTTGCTTGAAGCGCCAGCTCCACTGCTGTAGAAGCACAATCCCACAGCATCTGATGCAACTCCACTCCCTCTACCTGGTAAACCTGTTTTTGTGCAGATCGATGCTACCATTGTCGAGTTGGGCATCAAGTAATCGCTACCTCAGTCTGCCTTGCATTTACTGTCGCAGCCCAATTGCGGCCTGTCTCTGACCCACTGAGTAGTGTCAGCGACGATTTTCAGACCGACTCACCCCTGTTTTTTCAGCATCATGGCCACATCACCAGGAGATGCTCCGAATGCTCCCAAATGAAGTGTCTCATATATCTGCTATGCTGGCACAGGTTTTAACAGAGAATGTTGAGCTTAAAGCCACGACAACACAGACCATTTGTGATGGCCCGGCTGTTGGGGGGGGGGGTCACAGCAGGTAAGGTGTTATTATTAGATGTTATTAATGTGATGTTTCCAATTTGTAACCCATTACCTGGTTAGCCTAGGTTCGGGAAAGAACATTCGCTCAGCATCAGGACTAGGTTTGCATTTCTGGTCAGGGGCACCCAAGTAATTCCGAACACAGGAAGCAATAACTGTAAATGTCCAAACCAGGAGTGGGACTCTAAAGTGGGGCTTTCACTCACTTCAACACAAAAATACAAAGCAAGATGAACCCCCACGGGGCTACACTCACTGGTTATGCAGATCTATAGAGGTCAGAAGACATCTTCTTCATCATCACAACAACCCTTAGGTTCTGAACACACTGGGCTCTCAGCCCGAACTGGTACTGTCTCTCTCTCTCGGATTCCCTGGCATGGCCCTCGGACAGCACTGGTACACTTTTCCATATGTCATGGATGTTTGATGGTGGCTCCCTCAACCACGCATGAGCGCTTCTAACTCTAAAGGGAAAAACGCATCTTAATCCCATGTCTGGGTACTTTCTGCAGACACTGGCCAAGTGCCTGGGAGAAAGCTATAGATGCCCAAAGTGAATCCGTGGAGGTAAATCTGGTTACTCCAGATGGAGGGGGGTCTCCCACCTCTTGTTCCCAAATCCATACCTGGCCATTCTTTTGGTGTCAACACCTTTCCTTTGAACTCTCGGTTTGTAGAATGTTATCTCAAAATGTATATCACATTTAACAATCTACCGTCCTTGGTAAATGGTGTCCTGACTTGCAGCGTTCTCTAAGTGGCTATGTCCATCCCTGTAGATGCCCACTGGTTAGATGTATTTCAAGCCATACACATAACTTCAAGTACTGTACTTGGCTGTCCTTCCCTGACCCCACAGTAGCAGATACTTTACACAGCTGTCTCCGTGAAAACATTGGCTCTGTTTCAGAGCAGACTCGCTGTGTTTTGCAGGTGCCCCAGAGCTTTTCACACAGAAATCACACATCTGGTACCTCAGTACAAATTCTCTCTTCAGGCAGCTTTTCCTCTTACAGCAGGGCCAGGGGGTTGCCCCTGAAAAGCTGGTCGCCCCCCCATCCCTCCGGGGATGGGGCACTGGAACAAACCGGAGCATGGTCTCAACCACTTCTATTGGTTTCTTCTGTGTCCTTCTCTAGGGCGAGAACACACTCCCTCTTCCTGTGATAGCTCTATTACAGAACTAGACTCTGAGGGGCTGCCATCTGCAGCGCACCTCCTCCTTCCACTGAGTCTCCCACTAGACTACTACTGACTGACTTTGAAAACCCCAACATTCTAACCTAACTCCCTGCTGCAACATTGCACTGTGGCTTATGCTGCTGCGAGAATTCTAAGTGAAGTCATCCCTCAGCTCAGCTGAGACTGAGGACAGAGTGAGACAATGTGAAACCCATTTAACTGGTGTCTCACAAGCTGTCTTTCCCTGCCTGCTACTAGATCTAAGTGGGATTCTAGTAACCCCGGGTGACAAGGGGGTTACAGTTGTATTCAATGCACTAAGGACATCCAGGACAACAACAGGACTGTCCCACTTTTATTGAATGGCCACCATTCGAACTGGAATGGGCACATTGATCACTTGTGCCTAGGCCTCGACAGGGAGAGAGACCGTGGCACATATTATACAAGTTCCACAGATACCCGGTTAAGAAAACTGTACTATGACTAGCAAGAAAATGGGGCTCACTGAATTGCAAACGGCATACCATTCAGATATTTCAGGACTTCTCGGCTGAACTATTTAAGAAATGGTGAGCTTATACCATGGTACGCCACAGATTTGCTCAGCTAGGAGTACAATACTCCCTTTGATATTCAGCTCTGATGCAGACACAAATACATAGGGCCCAGTATACTATTCAGAACCCAAATGAAGCAGACCACTTTATTTCACAACACTGGTCTGACCATTCCTTTGAAGGCTTGTGCTCTGCCCTAGCTCCACAGGGGGGCCTCCCACCCCAGTCAGCCCTCTGCTACCTACAACTTGTGGACCACTGAGAATGAACAGTGGAAACAAGTGACTAGCACTCCTCGGAAAAACACCACCCTGTATAGGAAACCTGCTCGAGGCTTCTCTCTCTCAACACACATCACCAGACGGAGGAAGAATGGAGCACTGTCCATACCATTCCACCGAACCTCACTAGGGCAGTGTGCTTTCTCCTATCGGGGCCCCCTCAGGATAAATGAACTCCTGATGAAATTACAAACAAACAGCCTGTCTCAGTTCAAAGTAGGCCTCAAACAGCACCTAATGTCTAACTCAAAATGCACCTGCGTCTCAGGACCCACTTGATAGACAGGCCTACCCCAAGGTAACACCCAGCAGGAGCTACCTAGAAACCTGCCTCCATTCCAGCCTAGCCAAGGGCTTAAGTAAGCTATCAGTCCTCTTTAAATACACTTGGTGCTGCCTTCCAACCCCCCACACACACACACCAGACTCGGCAGAGCCCTCTGGAGCTGCTCCCCCGTTTCACTATCCCCCACCTCTCACTCTCTGCTGTTGGTTTCATACCCAGTCCCCCTTGTTTCACTGTCACCCAACCTCTCGCCATCTGGGATAGCGTTAAACCCTATGCAGTTACTCTGCCATAGTCTATCAATGGATTTGGAGGTTTCAAGGGGTGTGCTACCTAGGGCAACCGATTAGAAATAGCTTAGTATTCAATTACAACTGCTCAGTTTTTTTTTCTCCTATTTGTCTAATTGTCATGTAATCGCTCTTTAATGCCTAATAATCAGGCCTCTGTAACCACTGAATATGTGTATTGTCTTATTGTCCACCCTGACATGGAACTTTTGTAAAAGAGCTCACGCTCAAAGGTCTTTCCAAAATACTAATTAAACAATTAAATTAAATAATTAGAAATCAGGATCAGAGGAAGTTAGAACCTCCAACCTTGCAATGGCTTCTGCCTCAGAGTTACCGCTTTACAAGCTGGAAACAGAGCCTCCATCCTCCGCCTTAACGAGCAGTTCCCCTGCTTATCCACCCCTGAAAACACAAAACAGGTTTGCAACACTCCACTCTACATCGCCGGAGGACCTGACCTTTATGATTACAGCACGGACTGGAATACAACCTATAGATCTAGCATTCATGCTTCCACTCAGTCCAGATCCTGAACCTCCATCTCTGGGCCAGCTCAGTAACTGTGGCCATCAGTGAACTGATACCTCGGTTTTCAACACCCGAGACACAGCCTGACCCGACTCCTCAGCCACCGCTGCAGACCCAAAGAAAGTTATCTCTAGGGATACAGTAAGTATCGTACTTTGATGCCAAATTTGCTGGTAGGTTAACCCACAGCCTTGGTCAGTCTGGAGCACATGAACCCTGGGGGCTTGTGGAGGCTGTTGGCAATTCCGAGTTCCACTTCTGTGCTGAGTTTGAAGTGATTTATAAGACATGTATGGCTCTAGCCTTCATCCTGCAGAACAGTAAAGACAAATTCATAATACTGTGGAATCCATAATATTGTAACTTTCTGACTTGCATCAATTCTCACTACATGACTCAGGCCTTATCTTTTTCAGATCCAAACAATGGAACTGCAGGGACTATTCTGTTTTCTATTTCAGGAACATGGCACACACTTTACTACAAAGCATTCCCCTATGAGATGTTGGTGTTCTGTTGTTCATTGCTGTAACCTGTATTTGTGCCTCAGAGTCTAGAGTGTGCCTTCCTGGATATTAGTCCCTGCAGTATACCCACTTTAATTTCTACTTATGTGAGTGCTTGCCCACCCCCACCCCACCCGCCATGCAGAGCCAGGTAACTGTGGGTTACCCTGCCTTAAAGACCAGCTGGGGCAAAGCTCATTTATAACTCTCATGGTAACCCCATCCACCCCCTTTTATTCCTATGCAGTCACAGACCGAGCAAGTACCATTTTAAAGGCCCCTGCACCTAAAGACACTCTATGAGCTACTCACTATTTGTATTGTGTAGGCTATCTACCTATATACCCACAACAGTGCCCAGGGTGTTTCAGTGCATTTATGGGATATCTTCAAAGGCTCAGGTAGCCCCCATTTCTGACATATTAAAAAGAATCTCAGATTTGGCTGAGGATACCCTGCAGTTTCCTCCCTGAAAACTGAACAGTGAATTTGTTTTAATCCTAGAGTCCTGCCTTGACAGATCTGGTAGGCTACCAGAACCTCATGTGAGGTCTCTGACAACACTTAAATCTTTATAGTCAGATGATGTGCTCTCCGACATATGTTAAAGACTTCTTATACATCTCGGCCTCTCAGAAAATGGTGAGCCAGCTGGACTTCTGGCTGCCCTCCCCGTACTTACTGAGTCAGCCTTATCAGCTGACACTGCTCTGCTTTAGCTCTCAGATTATGTACCTGTCACCCTGACAGTACTGTTAAGTAATTAGTTGTCCAAGTCAGGCTCCTGGAGACTTCACCCACTGCTTCTCAGGACATGAGCTTTCAAAAATGGGTTAAAAAAGAAACAATAGCATTTTTTATAACGAAAATTTTATTGAAAATTTTCAGCAAACAGAGGACAATATGCACTCAAAATAGCAATAGAATATTTTAAAAATAATCCACCTGGGGACACTTCTGCAGCAGTGATGTAAGAGGCTTTCAAAGCCACATTCAGAAGGAAGATAATGGGGTATGCTGTGCATAGCCGGTGACTCAGAGAAGCTGACTGCAAAAAAATGACAAGCTAGCTTTAAAGAAAAAAGACACATGCCAATTGGACCCTGCCAAATTAAATGACCGATCTCTCCTTACGGAGATAACAGAGCACAGCATGCAGCTCAAATGACTACTTGCTAGGAAGGCTGAGTTAACTATTAAAAGAATGAAACGTAGATAATGGGACAGTGATGAGAAGTGGGATAAATTGCTGTTGTACAAACTCAAAAGCAGCAGACAGAGTGACATGTTGCTGCACTACGTGACCCTGCAGGTGACCCTTAAAATAATTAAATCCGCTTATGATAGATGTTCACCAGAAGCTGGACACCTCCAAAGGTTCTTTGGACCAAACAGCATTTCAGAACTTTACCTCATTCCTTCTGTTCCGTAAATTATGAGAGGATGAAAAAAAATTCTACCAGAAGCACCCCTTACTCTTCTCGAAATCAAAAAAGCTCCTGCCCTAGGCCCTGCATAAAGCTTCTGGTGGACACAGGTTCTCCATGGATCTTTGTCAGTTGCCAAACGATATTGTTTGCCATCCCCTTCATGAGATGATGCTAGAAGACCGCTCACATCAGTCGATTCTCCCAACTAACCTTTGTGAGGCAACTATTACAGTTCTGCCTAAGGAGGACAAAGATCTATCTCCCCCTTCCAGTTATTATCCAGTTTCCCTTATAAATACTGATGCAAAAGTAATAGCTAAAGCATTAGCAGCCTGTCTGGAGAACATTCTGCACACCTTAATCCACGTTTCACAGGTTGGTTGTATAAAAGGGAGAGTAAGCGCAGCCCACCGTAGAGCATTGCTCTCGATCTTGCAGGTTGCGGGCTGTGTCCCCAATCCAGTTGCAGTGGTAGCACTTGATTTTGAGAAAGCGTTCAACTCGGTGGAATGGGGATAGCTCCATGCTGTGCTAAAATAATACGAGTTTTGTCTCCACATTAGGCAATACATCCAGACCCTATAAAACCAGCCAGCTGTAAGGGTAAAGGGTACCTACTAACGCCACACTCTCATCTTCCATTCAGTTAGAGAGAGGCACACATCAGGGCTGTGTGCTCTCTCTCTCTCTGTTATTATTCATGCTGCCCATAGCGCCTTTAGAGGCCACTGTTAGAGCTCACTGGATTTTTTTTTACTTGAAAGGCTGTTGACCGAAACTATATGAAGACGACTGTCTGGTTCTAGGAAAAGATGTCTCCTGTCACTTCTGAACCTCCCACACACATTTGAAGTGATGTCAGGATGTAAAATCAACAGATCCAAATCTAAAGTTGTATCCCTAAATAAGAATTGCCAAGAGAAAGATATAACCTCTTTGGGAGTTGCTAGGATCCCAAACTCCTTCAAGTATCTAGGAATCCATATTACTGCTGATCTTTTTAAACTTTGCGCTACCAACTTTAATCCACTTGTTAACAAAATTAAAGAAGAAAGAAATAAGTGGTGCCTCCCTAATCTCTCCATGGTGGTCAAAATTGCTTCTCTTAAAATGGTCATGTCCTCTAAAGTGATCCATCTCCTAACACATCTGCTGATCAATATCCCTCAGCTATGGTTCTGGAATCTGGACTCGGTAATTGATAAATGGGAGGGAACTCCACCATGGCACAACAGAAGAGAACAATGGAAACAAAGGAATGGAACCTCCTTTGGTTCCATGCATACTTTTTAGTCTTCCAAGCAGCACAACCATACGAAGAAGCCAGCAGAAGAAGGCCATTTGGTCTATCTAGTCTGCTCATATTGCAGGGTACAAACCTGTCAGTGGCTTAAACCCACATTAAGCTGAACACCTGCTTGGAGAGAGATAGAAAAGGCCAAGCTGGAAGACTTCTCCCCATCAGTTTATCTATATTCTAATCCACCTAAATAGGCTCAAAATGGAAGACCACTGGTACATCATTAAAATCCTAGGTCTTTCTGGGGAAACTCACCAGGCTGTGCCTCACCTCACAAATATGTTAGCACTATGGAACAATCCACAACTTTGCATTGATAGACGTTCAATGATTGGACCTCATGGGAGATAATGGGTATCCAGCTTATTCGCGACTTATTCTCTTCAGGGTCCCACCATGTAGATTTATTTGCAAACCTGGCACAGGAATTTGGTATTCCTCGTGCTGACTTATGGCACTGTCTTCAGATTCGTTGCTTGGTACATACCCAAATCAAAAAGGAGCTCTCTTGTTCCAGTGCTGGTCACTCTGCTTCTGGGCCCCTCTGGGTAATCTCCACTTCCCTCATGGTGTAAAATTATTAAAGGGTGTGCTAGCATAGTGTATAGAACAATAAGTGATGCTATTCCTGATCCCTCTCTGAAGGCCAGACAGAAATGGCAAGCCTCCTTACAGTCCCCAGTATCTGAAAACACCTGGTCCAAATGTTGGAGATTTACCTGCACAGCTTGTCTGGACTACTGAACTCTTTTGATGCAAAATATAATTATGCATCAGTGGTATTGCACTCCAGCTCAACTTAAATCACTTGGCCTACTCTCTCATGATAATTGTTGGAGGTGATGAACTGAGGGGGCAGACCTATATCACATCCTGTGGGACTGTCAGGCACTGACTCAGTTTTGGTCATCAGCACTTCAGGAATGGTTCTCGAGTGCTGAAAATCTCCCTACCATTTTCTCCTGCATTATTCCTGTTAGGCATCCCAGACAGTTAGCCCCCTCAAATCTCCATGGTTTTAATGACTACTAATTGTGGGCCTTGAGGCTAAATGCCTCATTCTTGGAAGGTGACACAGCACAGACCCTCCTTCCCTTACAGAACAGCTGGTTTCTATCCACTCCTTGCCTTCTTTGCAAAGCTATCTCACTATACTCACAACACCCTCTCACTAAATGACAAAGTGTGGGCCCCTTTTTGTCATGTGAGGCCCCCCAAGACAGCCTTACAATGTGCCAAGGACCTACTTTGTCTTTCCTGAAAAACTGAACAGTGGTTTGGCCATTCCTACTTGCCACTCACTCCCCTCCAGTTTAAATATATTCAAAGAGGCCTACCTCTGCTCTGCTCCAGCATTGCCCCACCAGAGGTGGTATCTGGGTGGCGATGCCAAAGGGTGGACCCCCACCCATATACCTCTCCCTTTTAGAATGCATGCATATCTTGCATCCCCCAGATCCTCCCACACCTGCCCCCATTTTTCCTCACCTGCAAGTAATAAGGATGGTCATGCTGATATTAGCTGATCCTATATGCTCACTTCTGACTCCCATAGCGCCTAAGGAGCCCAATTTTTTCTTTCTTGTTAATGAACTCGAAACATGTTTTTAATATTTTACTATTTCCAACAATATGTACTGCTTATGATCCTTGCAATGTATTGTGCCTTGTTCATGCCTCTATGTTTGCTAAGTTGCAATACACATTTGAAAGAGTGTCCGTGCTGTGCCACCTTGTTTGCATTACTGAGACTTGGGTGGGTGACAACGCTGGCCCTGTGCTGGTGGCTTCTGTTCCCCCCTGGTTATTCGTTCTTGCATTGCCTGAGGAGGGACCGTAGAGGGAGCGGGGTAGCCATCTGCTTTACATCCACACTGGGCCTCACTGCATTCCCAGTGAGAACACCAGTGCCCTTCGAATGTGTGGTTGCCAAATGTGCCTTGGGAGTCACTGGTAGGATAGTCCTCATCTACGGGGGGGGTGGCAGGAGCCTTTTCCTGCAGGAGCTGGCAGACTTCCTCGCTGAGCAGGTGTTGGAGTTCCCCAGGATTTTGTTCCGGGGGTGACATTAACACCTGGATCAGCAATGAATCCTGTCATTTTGGGCAAGAGCTCCTCCAGCTGATGAATCTGCTGAGAGATTGTCTCAGGTGGTTACCTCCAAGACACGCATACATGGCCACATTTTCAACCTGGTCTTGCTCGGACTTGACATTATGGCAGTCAAGGTTCATCTGGTCTGTTGGTTGGATCATCATGCTGCTGAGTTCCTGCGCGGGACCCCCTGTCAAATAACCCCTACTATGGAGATTCTCCGGTGTCATCTGAAAAATAAATTGGAGCCTCGCCAGCTCCAGGAGTCACTGAATGTCTCAAGCTTGTTGCTAGCCTGTGCTCAGGGTTCAGAGGCTGGTGTTGAGGCTTATAATGCAGCCTTAACTGATGCGCTGGACCTGATTGCACCTTTCCATGTTCACCCCTTGACCTCCCGACGTTGCCCACTGTGGTACTGTGCTGAGCTGCATCAGTTGAAGATTTAGGGGCGTAGGTTAGAGCATGCCTGGAGGAGGTCTCACTTTGAGGGGGACAAGGTGGCGCTGAGGCTCCACTATCTGGAGTATCAGCGGGCAGTCAATCTAAAGAAGACAGAGTTTTTGTCTTGGTCGATTGCTGCGGCGGGGGGAGAGGGATCGTCCATCTGCACTCTTCTGCACTGTAGACAGCTGGCTGAACTCCTCCTGTCTGCAGTCCAGGACAGCATTTTCCGTAGAAAAGTGTGAGCAGTTTGGGCACTTCTTTGCTGACAAGGTGTCCTCCATCAGGGCGAGTATTACCTTCTCTGCTCCAGCTTTTGTTGGTGGTGATCAGTCTGCTGGTAGAGATCCTCAGCTAAGCTGGAGTGAGTTTTGGATGGTTTTGGCAGTTGAGGTCCTCTGTGTGCTCACCAGCTTGCGTTCCACCAGTTGTGCCCTGGACCCAGGCCCAACGTGGCTTTCCATTAGCTGCTTGGATTCCCTGTGTCCAGTGTTCATGGAGATCATAAATTGGTCTTTAAGTGAGGGTATTTTTCCTACGGCCTTGAAAGTGGCTGTGGTGAGACCTCTCCTTAAGAAATCAACCTTAGACCCCGATGTTATCTCGAACTATAGGCCTATCGCTAATCTTCCCTTTTTGGGGAAGGTTATTGAGAAGGTGGTGGTTGACCAGTTGGCTGGGCATTTAGAGAGTTTGTCCATCTCTGCACCTCTCCAGTCGGGTTTTCGGACCCAGCATAGCACTGAAACGGCATTGGTCAGGTGGCACATGCTCTCTCCATGGCAAGGGAGGGAGGGCAATGTACTGTCTTGGTGCTCTTGGGCCTATCCTCAAATTTTGTCACAGTAGATCATAGAGCAGGGAATTAAATAGCTGGTATAGCATAGCAAAACACTAACGCAAAACAGGGGGTAATTGCTAACCATTTCCAGAAATGCATAGCAGTAGACTGCTAACCATTTTTTGAGTAAGTCCATGGCACAGTAGGCAAAATGAATACAAATATATTTTTTTTAAATTGTGATAATCATTCTGTGCTAAGTGCTATGCATTTTCACAGCTGATTAGCACTTTCACACAAACAACTGCTAATCAAGTTTTTTCAGCTTATTTAATACCCTGCAGGGTGCTATTGGATTGTCTGTGGAACTATGTGGGCACTACTGGCGTAGTCCTGCACTGGTTTAGCTCATATTTAACCAGAAAAATCGCAACATGTTGTCCTTGAGAATTTTTCCTCGAGACTTTTCGCACTACCTTCTGGTGTTCTGCAGGGTTTTATTTTGGCCCCCCTGTTGTTCTCCGTGTACATGCTGACTCTTGAAGAGATAATAAGGTGGTACAGTCTGGAGTTTCAGAGCTATGCGAATGACACCCAGTTGTACCTGTCCTGTGCCCCAGGTGATCTGTCCACCTCAGGTATGCTGAGCCAGTGTTTGGCTGAGATTAACAACTGGATGTCTGCAAACTGGCTACGTCTCAACCCCAACAAGACAGAGGTTATGGTGATCAAGCCTGGTCATGGAGGGGTTTCCATTGATAGGAGGTTGCTCACCCCAGCAGTGGTGGGCAGCCCCTGTCAGTGGTAAATGCAGCTAAAGATCTTGGTGTTTTTCTAGATGACCGACTGACCCTTGAACAACAGGTGTCATCAGTTTTTCAGTCCCATTTTTCCCCATCTTTGGAATATCGTCAGGATCCAGTCATTCTTGACACATGATGACTTGGCTATGGTCATCCATGCCTTTGTTACCAACAGATTTGATTACTGCAACACTCTATAGCTAGGGCTGTCTGGAAGATTGATGCGTTGACTGCAGCTAGTGCAGAATGCTGTGGCCAGAATGCCGACGGGTGCCTCTTTAAGGGATCATGTCACTCCTGTTCTGCGCTTCCTGCATTGGCTGCCTGTGAGTTCGCACATCACCTTCAAGCTCTGCTTGTTAACATACAAGGCCCTATGTGGTTTGGGACCTGACTAAGAGCTCCTGGTGTCGTATTCACCTATCCATCCCCTATGCTTCACCGAGGCTGGCTTGCTTGTTGTACCCTCTTCTCATCTTAAGAGATCGGGCCACAGAGCTTTTGGTACTGCTGCGCCAGCGCTGTGGAATTCTCTTCCACCTTATATATGTGTAGCCAGCTTGGTGGAGACCTTTAAAGCCTCTTTAAAAACATTTATTTTTGAAAAACCTTTTAGTTTTATTTAAACTTTTGATTTTAAAACTTGGGGGTATTGCTTTTACTGTTAAGTGTTCTGAGCCCTTGGATAGAGTACCATGTAAATAACATTTGCCTTGCCTTGCCAATACCATGCTATAATATCTGAAGTACGAGACATGTAGTTACTTATCCTTACATCTGGCAATTGTGTGGTTATGTTTTTGATGAATTAAATAAAAATAATTAATGACAAAAAAATGGCACATACATAGATATGAGAGAGATTACAGAGGAGATTAAGCTCAGGGATGTTAAATGACTTGCTCAGGGTCACTCAGTGGGCAGGGGGCAGTGGTGGGATTCTAAACTGGGACTCTAGGTTCACAGCTCTGCACTCTGACTAGTAGGCTGAACTGCTTAACAAAAAACCTTGTTCATATGTGTTTAAAAATGCAAATAGCTGGAATGAGAAGCACATATCTTTAACCTATCCCTTAGCTCGGGGATAATCCCTGACATCTGGAAGGAGGCAAGGATAGTCCCTGTTCTGAAGCAGGGAAATCCCAAACTCCCTGACAACTATCGCCCTATTGCTATTCTCCCATCCCTTGGTAAACTCCTGGAAAAGGTTGTGGCGGAGCAACTCTCGGAGTACGTGGATACCCATGAGCTGCTTTCTGGGGCCCAACATGGTTTCCGGAAGGGTCATAGTACCACTACTGCCCTGATTACTGTAACCTCTAGTATTAGATCCACCATGGATCAGGGCAAACTGTCAGGTGCTATATTTATTGACTTGTCAAAAGCTTTTGACCTTGTCAACCATGACCTACTGGGGGAGCAGCTCAGGGCTCTCGGGTTCTCTCCGCATGCCATGAGTTGGATGATGGGCTACCTAACGGGTAGAAAGCAGCGCACCTGCTTTAACAAGGTCCTCTTGGAGCCTAGGGCTGTGGCCATGGGAGTTCCCCAGGGATCGGTACTTGGACCTCTCCTATTCTCACTTTTTATTAATCAACTCCCACGGGTGACCTCTCATTGCCAAGTCACGCTTTATGCAGATGACCTTGTGCTAGTGGCCCATGCTCGTAATGCTGCTGACCTTAACCCGGTGCCTATCTGAAGACTTCAGCAGAGTCTCAGCCTGGATTACCAACCATAGACTGGTATTGAATCCTAACAAAACTCAGGCCATGCTCTTTGGTTCCACGGCCAAGTTAAAAGCCCCATCAGCTATGCTCAAAATAGCTTGTGATGGAGGCCCCCTGTTACCAACAGCGAGCTCAATTAAATATCTTGGGGTCACCCTTGACCCACAACTTGACATGGGAAGCCATATCCAAAACATCTGCAGAGCCACCAGGTGTAAGCTTGGCCTTACCTACAGGACCAAATACAACCTGACTCCGGGAGCACGGCTGGCACTTACGAGGGGAGTGCTTCTCCCCTCCCTTAGTTATGGATACCACCTATTTGCCAGGTCACCCCAAATCCATCTTAATCGGTGGAACACGACATATAATGATATCTTCGGTTTGCACTTGCTGCTCCCAAACTCACCCACCGATGTGAGCTCTATGACAAACTCAACTGGCTCCCCCCTGCGGAATTCCTGATCCTTGGTGTAGGAAACTTCACCAGAAAATGCTTGCCACGGGCATCCCGTCGGGACTGGCGCATCTCCTCCCAAAACTGGACGCCATCCCCTACCAGATCAGGTCACAGACTGCCGAGTTGCTTAAAGTTCCCCCTACTCGGACCCTTATGGGGGATCGTGACTTTGCCGCTTTTGTGCCTAGGCTCTGGAACTCTATTCCGGACTCTGTTCGCTCTGCCCCTTCCCATGGGACCTTTCGCTCCTCCCTGTGGTCCCACCCAATACAAGCGACAAGATGTGACTGCTCCCTAGTCTCTGTAATGTAATACTCTGCAGTCCACTATTGTCCACTCTGAGTCCATGATGGTCTATGAAATATGTATTCAGTGATTCTAATGTCTATCTATGTCCTGTAACAATTTGTACTATGTGTGGCAGTATCTCTGCCCTTATACAAGCGTTGTTATAGCTGTTTTTTACTGTATCATGCGGTTTCTCCAATGTTGCCATGTATGTATACTGTATGTTTTGTGCTCTCCCGGGTCGTTCCTGAAAATAGGCATACTACTTGTCTAGTGTACTTACCCGGTAAACAAAAGCTAAATAAATAAAATATCTGCGTCTTATAAAATGAATAATCTCTGTATGAAGACCAGGCAATAGATTGAGTTGGTCATAATTTCTCCTTGAAGTGGGGGTCCATTCTAGTGACATTTTAGAATTCTATGTCCAGCAATCATTTTAACATTACATTGCAGCAATAAATAGCCTTGATTTTTGTATCAATCAGAAGGACAGTGAGATTTTAAGGGATGATGGTTACTAAAAGCCACCAAGTACACATAAGCCCATGATTTTCTTAGAGCAGTTACAGTGAACATTTTGATCTATACTTTTTTATTCCAATTTGGATTGCCACCAATCTTCTGTCTTGCATGACTCCCTTTCCCACCATTTTGTGCATACTTTAGCAATCTTTTTCACATTTGAAATAATAAAAGGAGCTCTGCTTTTAATATGGTGCAAACCAGGTTTTCATCAATATTCTCAGCTGTGTTTTTACACATATTGTCCCATAAGGTCAGAAAGCACTTTCTGCTGCATGATAGTTCATTATAGTCACAAGAAAAGTCCTGAAACAACAGAGAATACTGGTGGAAACCTGGATTGAGTCAGATTAAAATATATTATTTCATATGTCAAACAAAGGAGCTAAAGCAGACTCAGAATGAAAAAAAAAAGGGCATCACGTAGGACAGGACACAAGGGACAATGTAAAACAGAATAACCAAGCATGTGTCAATGCTGAAAGTTCACTGTTGATGTTGCAGTTGTACATGCTGTGTTTTGCTGTTGTACATGCAGGGTTTCTTATGTTCTCCCAGCACTGGTTACAGTAATCAGGATTCGGAATCCCACAACCATGTTTGGACCCCAAGCAAGGCCTGCTGCACTACATCACTGCTTATCCTGATGACATCCGTGCTCCACAATACTGCTCAGTCCTTAGCACGTATAATAATACCAACACAACTGACAGCCAACCTAACTGACAGATTGAGCTACAGAAAGAGGAATGAGGGGTTAATTTTAAAAAAAGGTAGATGAGACAGCATTTCTGTCCTGTTGTGCTACTCTCTCTTACACACAATGCACAAAAATATAATGGAACAACTAACTGTTAGCAGGTAAAGCTCCCCCACCCCTGCCATCTTTCTCTGTCTCTCTCCTCTGGATGGCAGAAGTCAAAAATTTTATTTTGCTAGCCTGTCCTTGCCCTGTACACGTAGCCACTTTGAAGCCAGGAAAAAAATAAGCTTTTATTTGGGATTTCTGGGACCCTTACATTTCTCATGGGCCACCCCGCAATCTCTTTCCCTCTCTCTCTCTCTCTCCCTCTCTCTCCCCCCTCTGGTTGGCACAAGTCAAAGATTTCTTTTGCCAGGCTGCCCTTGCCATGTACACACAGGCACAATGGAGCCAAGTGAAAAAATACATTTTTATTTGGGATATCTGGGACTGTTAAATTTCTCATGGGTCCCCCACAATCTCTCTCTGTCTCTATCTCCTCTGGGTGGCA
This sequence comes from Neoceratodus forsteri, assembly GCA_016271365.2. Classification (NCBI taxonomy): domain Eukaryota; kingdom Metazoa; phylum Chordata; order Ceratodontiformes; family Ceratodontidae; genus Neoceratodus; species Neoceratodus forsteri. The sequence goes on from CM057459.1 coordinate 158,451,824, forward strand.
CAAGTCAAAGATTTATTTTGCCAGCCTGCCCTTGCCCTGTACATACAGCCACACTGAAGCCAGGAAAAAAAAAAGAAAGTTTTATTTGGAATTTCTGGGACTGTTAAATTTGTTGTGGCCCAGCCTCCCCTCCCCTGCAATCTTTCTCTCTCTCTCTCGCTCCTCTGGATGGCTCAAGTGAATGATTTATTTTGCCAGCTTGCCCTTACCCTATACACACAGCCACACTGAAGCCAGGAAAACAAAGAACTTTTATTTGGGATTTCTGGGACTGCTAAATTTCTCTTGCCCCCATGGTGTATCTCTCCCCTCTGGATGGCACAAGTCAAGGTTTATTTTGCCAGCCTGTCCTTGCTTTGTACACACAGCCACACTGTGCAATCTCTCTCTCTCCTCTGGATGGCACAAGTCAAAGACTTGTTTTGCCAGCCTGCCCTTACCCTGTACACAGAGCCACACTGAAGCCAGAAAAAAAAGAACATTTTATTTGGGATTTCTGGGACTGTTAAATTTCTCTTGAGCCCCCCATGATCTCTCTCTCTCTCTCTCTGTCTCTCCCCCCAGATGGCACAAGTCAGAGATTTGTTTTGCCAACCTGTCCTTGCCCTGTAAACACAGTTACATTGAAGCCAGGAAAAAAAACTTTTATTTGGGATTTCTGGGATTGTTAAATTTGTCGTGCAAAGCAGAATGCCATTCTGTGCCACAGGTGCAAACACAGATTTTGGACAGCATATGAAAAATGACAGCTGTGACATACAGAAGCTTGGGTAATAAAAGGCTATATTGAAAATCTGGGGTGAAAATATGTAATATTTCCACAGTTATGAGCGTTCATACCAAAGTTGCAACAGATGGGCATAACTTTGTCATTTTTTTTTATATTTTTACCCCAAATGTTGAACATAGTGTTCTTATCACACCACCTCATGAACCCCGTAGGTGAAATTTTTCAAATCCGTGGGAAAACGGCACTCCGTGCCACAGGTGCAAAAACACATTTTAGGTAGGATGTGAAAAATGACAGCTGTACTGTTCATGAGGTGGTGTGATAAAATGGCTATATTGAAAATTTGGAGTGAAAATATTGAAATTGACCAAAGTTACGCGCATGCGTAGAAAATTTTGAACACCTGCTTGTAACTCGCCCATTTTTAGGAGTTTTTTCACCAGATTTTCAACATGGCCTTTTTGGGACCCCTCCTCATGAAGGCTGCCACTGTCATTTAGTTCATTGGTCCCAAAAAGTGATTTCACACAGTGACCGCGCAATTGTGCTCCACAGGTACGAAAACATATTTAGGGCAGGATGTGAAGAATGACAGCTGTACTGTTCATGAGGGGGTGTGAAAAAATGGCAATGTTGTGAATTTGGAGTGACAATATTAAAAATTGTTGAACTTACAAGCATGTGTAGAAAAATTTCAACGACCGTGTGTAACTTGGGCATTTTTTGGTGTTTTTGCCCCAAATTTTCAACATGGACTTTTTGGGACCCCACCTCATGAACACTGGCACTGTTGTTTTGTTACTCAGTCTCAAAAGATGACTCCACACAGTGACTGCGAAATCATCTTTCAGGACCGAGTAACAAAATGACAGTGCCAGTGTTCATGAGGTGGGGTCCCAAAAAACCCATTTTGAATATTTGGTGCAGAAATATTGAAAAATGGCCGAGATATAAACATAAGTTGAAAATGCCATTGACAGCCATTATATGGTGCTTACCTTGATTCTTTAGTTTGCGGTTCAGCTTTGAAGAGTGCAGACGTGTCCAAGTCTACAGAAGATGACAGCCGCTGACCTCGAATGGTAAGTATAGGGCAAGGGGGGGTATGGGGTGGTGGGTTGCTCAGTGGGAGGGTCAGGATGGGGAAGGGGGATGGGGAGATGACGAAGGACTGTTTTCTTTTTTGCAGGAAAAAAAGACGTTGGGGAACCGTTTTCTTTTTTTATACAGAGACGGATTACTGGAACATTTTGGGATCTGGGAGTGTGCTCCCCATTGTCCCACAGTACTGGAAAGGGGGGGCTCCTAGTACTGACACAGGGATTGAGTCCCCTGTTGTTAGGTTTAATTACCAGAAAAACGGGAGTGGGAGTGGGGAGCATCTGACACCAGGAGTGGGCATCCCGGTGTCAGAATACATAAAAAAAAAAAAAAGTAAATACTGGAAAGGGGGGCTCCTAGTACCAACATGGGGACTGGGCCCCCCCGTTGTCCACTTTAATTACAAAGAAAGGGGAAATAACCAATTTAAAATAGAAAATGAAGCCTGCAGTCACGCAGGCAAGGGCAGAGCATTCCCGGAAGGGAGAAATGATTGAGGAGCCCACCGCAGCTACAGATGAGCCCCAATGGGCCCTATAATGGTGGGTGGTGGTTGGGGGAGGGAGCACAACACCAAGCAAGGAGAGCATTTGGACTTCACCGATCAGCTGTTTGCTGGGCGGTGTTCCTCCCACACATCAAAGAAAAAGCCACCATATGATTGGTGCGGCTTTTTCTTCACAAGTAGAGGGTGTTTCTGCCCATGAAAAAAAAACAAAACAGCATCACAATCAGTCTGCCTGATGATTGGTTTGGCACTGACAAGTCCCTTGCCGAGCACTCTGCATTGGACTGACAGTGTCACACCCCTCAAAAGGCTGTTATAGCAAGAAGTTCACTGCGCATGTGCGCATGGCAAACAAAATAAGCATAAGTCCAAATTCTCACCATTATCATGCACTGCTGCTTAAAATACCCAGAGACCTTGAAGTATGATTCACCTCCCAGAGAGTGCTAGTCACTTAACAACTGGCTTGGTTTATTAATCCATTTTCTTCAGCTTGGAATTGATGTAAAATGAAAAATAGTGGTTGGTAATACTGTTTATTTGACTAACAGATACTTATTATGCAAGCTTTCGAAGCCACATAGGTCTCTCCATCAGGCAATGTGACAGAACAGTCACATGGAGTGGACTTAGAACTCAGTGCTAATTAGAAGGAATCATATATTTGAACCTCTTCAGATGTAAATAAGTAAGCAATAAGCCTGGCAAGGTGTGGAGTATTGGTGGATACCCACATGCCCGGGGTGTGATGAGGCCCAACTCCATGGGGGGGGGGGAGGGCCTTACAGCCCCTGAAAGTGCAGGTATCCACCAATACACCACACCCTGAAGGGTCTTAAATTTGTTTATGTGTATAAAAAGGGATTATTAGTAAAAATAACATTCAGTTATTTATGTTTTTTTTTTTTTAATTAATTTAAGGGACACTTATTTTTAGGGCCTAATTGAAACTTTTTATATGAGAGTAAAAGGTGTCGACCATGTTTGTGATAGAAATCAAGAATAACAGACGTGGATCATGAATTCTGTGTATAATGTGTCCAAATTCTGAATCACATGTTGGACCTTTTTCTTTACAGGGGGTGGTATTGGTACATAAACATGCCAATGGAATGGCAACAGCCAATCAGAATACACAGTATTTAACTTGCCCATTTGCTAAATGTTAACACTGGAGTGTGACAGTTCTGTTGATAATGAAGTAGCAAACCAAGAGAACTTTAAATAGCTGGGTGTCTGCATAGACAGAAACTGTCCCACTTGTGTCAAACCTTTATTTACAGGTGGAAGTGATTTTCAATTTATGATTCTAATTAGCACTGAGTTCTCTGTATAAAGTCCTCTCCATGCACTGTAGCTGTTTTATCACAGTGCCTGTCGAAGTGGCCTACTGCATGTGGCTTCATAATGTAACCCCTAGATGGCGCTATCCCAGGGGCTACTACCCCTGCCTGATTTGCCACTAACAGGTTGAGGGGCCTGGATCCAATGGCGGGTGCCTCCACCCAGAGGTCAGGGTTTGCAATAGTTAAACTAACTTGGTCACAGCCCTCTGGGACACTGCAACCCCCTTTCTTCCACTAGTGGCCCCACAATATATCAAATTACCTTCACAGTATACACTTACCCCAGGTCTGGTTCCAGCACTGGGACCTCCTGTGAAATGAGATACAGTGCAACAATCACAGTACAGTACTTTAACATGAACCAAATACACTCAGGCGAGTATAACTTTGCTGAAACAAGCAGCTCTGATTTATTTAGGGGATATAACAAGGACAGGGGAAATCAGGTTAATTAGCTTATCACTTTAATAATCTACCTATGGCTCTGTGCACGGGCCTATCCCTATCAGTTACTGTCCTGGGTACCCAAGCCCTAGTGGCTAGTCCAAACCGTGGCAGCTGGTAGGGGCCCTTTCACACAGAGAAAAGGAGAATTAAACAGTCAGCAGTACAGTAATTCCATTTGGATTTAATGTGGCAATTCAACAGGGGCGACCCTGAATTAGTACTACGACCTCCAAATAAGATAGGGTCCTTCAATGTCAGCAGGGCTCACTTGAGGTACACAAACCTCTTCACACATCCATATAAAAGACACTATACCAGGCAGGCTGCATCTGTATCGATCGCAATTACTGCACAATACCGGGAGAACACACAGCAGATTCAGTTCCTGACAGACCGAGTGTAATTTTCAGCAATTCCTCCAGTCTTCTACAGGGTGAGCCTGGTTTCTACTCTTCAGAGATCCTTTGATTCTTTTCACAGGGCAGTTCAGTCCTAACAAGCTGCAGACCGGAACTCTGGGCCTTACACACGTTTTGACTAAAACTGCACACTGAAAAAGCACAGGCTCCTTCCTTCTTCACTGCCAAAGCTCAACTGACACTCCAACTGACAAAACCGGGCACTTCCTTTGAGTTCCTCCCAGTTCTTGACTGGATTGGCTGTCACTCACAATAGACTGCTGCTGTTGGTCCAAAAAGGCACTGAAGTCTAAACTACATCTCCCAGAGTCACTGCTCACTACAATCCTCTTGTGGCTGGCTCAGATTATGAGTCAAGTTCTGATTACGTCCAAGGCACCATTTTAGAGCTAGCTTACCCCACACTGATTGGTCCAGTTCAGCAGTTCAAAACTAGAATGGGAACTAGCAGACACAGTTCTGACTGCAAAGAGCAGGTTAGACAAACTGTAATTTCATTATTACTCTAAATAATTTCTGGCAAACAGTTACATCTTTCAGATAGGTTCCCTTTGCACTCTAGTGACTGCAAAATGAAGTGAATTGGCAGCAGCTCGAGTGGTACTCAGAGAAGCACACAGTCCCCCATACAAACTAATTATGTCTGCAAGCAGACAGCTCTTAAAGAGACAGTACCAGAGGCTCTAAAACACTCACTGATAAATGGCTTAAATGCCAAACACCATTCAGGCTTGGAGCATTCAAGCAAAGCTCCTGGAAGTCTTTTGGGAACCCCCATTTGCAGGAGGTTACACCCTTCCTGGCCTGGGAAAGCTTGACGTCCGCGTCAAGCAAGTACCCCCATAAGTTTCAACTGCAACCATATACATTTGCATTAGGCTCACACATGTAATCATCAGTCAATATATCATTTTACCAAGAACACATTTCTGAAACATTGCAGTACGTCACTCTTTACACAGTATTACACACACATTGTACCATAACTCAAGTTATTACCTCTTGTACATGAAACCTGAAGAGAGGGGCCTTCCTATCAGTTACCTTGGGGCTGGATGGGGCAAGGGCACCATACTAGAAGGGCAACACAAGTAACTGGAGTTAGCACTGATGCTCAGTTTGGGCAATGAGCTCGGGGACATACACTCCTTTATGGACAACATTGAGAGGCAAGTCCACAGGCCTCCCAAGTGAATCATAACTGAGGTGCACCACAGGCTTTACAGCTCGACCAGTCTTTCTAGGGGAACTGTTACAGTCTCTGCACTCTGAGCCTCATTTTCAGCATTGTCCTCACTTGTCAGGGAGTCTCCATGGGGTAGAGGCTAGAACTTGGGGCACTTTCAGCTCCAGGAGTTACAGTTTCTGAGTCCACAACATTTGGCTCATGGAGAGCTTTCGGACACTGGCAGTGGACTGTCAAGGCACTCAAAATACTCTTCTTGTTGGTGTATCACCAGTCTGCCCCAATCTATCATTTCCTCCCTGAAAGCTCAAACAGTTCAACCATGCACAATGATTCCATTTCATCTGATCTGATGCTTGCACTTCACTTTCTGGGAGCATTGGCTCCAGGGATGAAGCTGGGGGCTTAGACAGTCCAGAAGGCCCAGCTTCATCTCCAGTATTGACTAGGGATTGCCCGAAACAATTGACTCAGTTCGTAAGAAGGATAGTATTCAAAGTCACTCTCACTTTCTTCTGATATGGACTGACAGTCATGCTCAACTGGGACTTGTGGAGGGAACACTTTAACTTTGCTTCTGTAGGTGCAGACTTTCTTGATCTTTTCTTAGCAGCAGCTCTAGTCACTGGTCAGAGGGCATCTTCTGAGGGCTCAGACTCAATTAAGATTTGTCCAATGGGCAGTAAATGATTTCTATGCATTGTTTTACATCTTTTGAATTATTCTCAGGCCTTACTTTGTACACTGGCAGATCATCTAGTTTGCCCACTACAATGTGAGGAGATGGTGCCATCTGTCAGCAATCTTGTGCTTGCCATGCAGTCCCAGATTTCTTAGCAATACCCGATCTCCCTCCTGGAGTTCCTGTGCTTTCACCTTTTTATCATACCTTTCTTTGTTGGCCAGATTTCTTTTGGCAGCCATGGTTTGAGCCAGTTAGTACGCATGGAGTTAGCTGGGCCTTTAACTTTTGCACATACTGTAAATAGTTGTCAGCTTGAACCCCATCAGGAGAGACCCCAAAACACACATCTACTGGTAGTCGAGCTTCTCTTCCAAACATCAGGCGGTAGGGGAGAATCCAGTGGCATCACTTTGGTGCAGTTATAAGCATGTACCAGGGTGCTAATTTGTTGGCTCCATCTAGGCTTGTCCTTTGGGTGCAGGGTGCCTAGCATATCTAGCAAAGTGCGGTTGAAGCGTTCAGGCTGTGGGTCCCCTGGGGTGGTAAGGAGTGGTTCTGGACTTTCGACTCCCCACAGAGAAAGCATCTCTTTGATCAGGCGACTCTCAAAGTCTCTCCCTTGATCAGAATGGATTCTTTGTGGAGCCCCATAGTGAACAAAAGTTTTCTACAAGTACTTTGGCCACAGTGGATGCTTTCTGGTCTTTGGTGGGAAAGCTTGGGCATATCTCGTGAAATGGTCAGTGACCACCAGCACATTACTGATATTTCTTTGATCTGACTCCAAACTCAGAAAATCAATACAGACCAGCTCCATGGGTGCACTAGTGGTGATGTTAACAAGGGGCAGCCCTCTGGGGCAAGCTTTCCTCTGTGCTTAGCGACTACAAGTTGAGATGTGTTGCTCCACATCAGCCCCATCTTAGGCCAATAGAATCTGGATCTCACCAAGTCAAGTGTTCTGTCTATACCAAGGTGCCCCATATGGTTGTGCAAGGACCTCAGTACTGAGTCTCGAAGGCAGTGGGCAGCACTAGTTGTTGTTTGTCTACTTGTCCCCTCTGTCTACTGTTTCTCTGTATAACAGTTTATTGATCAGTTTCAACTTAGGACCTTCTTTGTATAACAGTGCAGTTCTCAAATCAGTGGGCGTAATTTGGACACATCTTTTCCTGCATAGAGGGCTTCTAAAACTGCTTGATCATGGGATCGCGAGGATTGAGCCGCCGAATACTGTCATTGTCCAGCTGAGGCAGTGCACCAATGTCTATTGCAGAAAAGTGGCAATAAGCAGCAGGTATGCAATTCTCAGAGGCTCCCAAGCAATCCACCATGCAGTCCACTGCGTCCGTGGACATTTGTTCCTCCCTGTCAAACTTCCGGCAGAGTGCCGAATGTCAGAGTTCTGCAATCGGACCCAATCATTCTGGGGAACAGGCCTCCGGAGAGCATCAGCATCTATGTGGTTCAGACCTGCGGTATGAGAGCATAGTCATATGTAGATAATGCAGAAAGCCACCTATGGCCAGTGGCATCCAACTTAGCTGAGGTCTGCACATAGGTCAAAGGATTATTGTCAGTTTTACTAGTATTTTAGCCCCATACAAGTACTCATGGAATTGGTCAACAATAGCCCACTTCAAAGCTAGGAACTCTAACTTATGTACAGGATAGTTCTTTTCGGATGGGGTCAGGCTTCTACTGGCAAAGGCCACTGGTCTCAGGCCATTCTCGTGCTCTTGGTATCAACACAGCCCCTAACCCTGGCAAGCTAGCATCAGTGTGCAGGACGTAAGGTTTTCTTGGATTGGCATGAGCCAGCACTGGAGCATGGGTAAGTTGATATATGATCTCATGAAAAGCAGTCTCACAATCAGGAGTCCAGCGGGCTACAATACTTCACTTGGATGAAAATACACTCTTTCAGTCTTGAGGGCGCTGACCTTTGGTATTTTTGTGGGTTGGGATACCCTTGAGTAGGTTAAGTAAAGGCGGGATCACTCTTGAATAGTCCTTGATGAAGCGCCAATAATAACCACAGAATCCCAGGAATCTTTGCAGTTCTTTTAGATTTTTGGGCTGTGGCCAGGTGGTCAAGGCCTCAACTTTACTTGGGTCGGTCTCTATTCCCTCAGTGGATACTATGTGTCCCACATACTTTACTGATGTTTGAAAGAATTGACACTTATCAATGGACAGTTTAAGGCCAAAGTCCTCCAGTCGGTCCAATACCTTAAATAATCTGCTCTCATGTTCCTCCAGTGAGCTGCCAAACACAATAACATCATCTAGGTATACCAGGCACTCTAGTAAGTTCATGTCCCCACTGCACGCTCCATCAATCGTTGAAAAGTGGCTGGGGCACCTGAAATCCAGGGCATTCTCATGAATTCATAGAAGCAAGCGGACAGATAAAGGCCGTCTTCTCACGGTCCTCTGGGGCCGCCGGGATCTAGTAGTACCCACTGCGGAGATCCAGCACAGAGAACCACTTGCTCCCGTTTAGGCAGTCAAAGCATCCTGAATGCGGGGCATTGTGTACTGATCAGGGATAGTCCGCCGGTTTAAGGTGCGATAATCCACACACATCCTTACTGTTCCATTCTTTTCCTCACTACCACAATGGGGAACATAAGGGCTTCTGGATTCTTGTATTACACCAGCAGCTAACATCTCTTGCAGATGCCGTCTCACATCATCTATGTCAGCAGGTGCCAGGCGTCGAGACCTCTCACGAAATGGTCTTTCGTCATGCAGGCGGATATTGTGCTCAGCTCCTACACGCATCCTACATCCCATTCCTTTAAAGAAAACACCTGGTCTCTCTGGGCAAGCTTCTCACTGATCCTCACTTTCCATTCAGCTGGCAGCGGGAGTCGCGAAATCAAACAAGTCAGGCGTTACTCTGTCATTCTTCCTTGAACTCTTGCTGCTGGGTAGCACTGCAGTGTCTGCACAATGCACATTAGCCAGGATGCAACCTCTGTTTACTCGAATGTCTCTTTCAGACACATTATGAACTTGGACCATTACCCTTCTGGCATAAGCATGGGCTCTAGCGGGCAAAATACTAGGCTTGACCAGCAGTCCTCTGGCAATTTTCCATCGCCTGGTGCATCCAACATTAATATTTTATTCTTAACATCCTTTCTGATACGGACCTCTCCCTGTAAGGTACACTGGGCATTGGCGCCAGGATCAGAGACTCAGGATCCTTCTTTCATACAATTCCGACCGGTTCCTCTGGTTCTGTTTTTCAGCATCTCTCTGTGCCTCATAGGCCTTCTTAATTAAAACACCGAACTCTTAAAGCTCTACTAGTCTTTGACCCCTGTTTTCATAACACAACTGTGCCAGCCTTCGAACATATGAGCATTTGTTCCAATCAACAAAGGGACACCATCATACAGTCCAGTGGGGGACACACTAAGGCTAGGGTCTCTACTTGTTAGCCACTCCAGCCACGGAGGTGGGAAAGACAGCCAAATTCGGATATACCGGAATGAGGGTAGGCCTTCTCACTTAACCCCATACATGCAGTCCTTCTAATGGTTGTAAGTGCGTCTGACAAATGCTTCTGATACCAATCCTGGAACATAATTTGTCACTTGGGAGCCACTGTCTAATACAGCTCTTGTAGACACTCCATTCACCTTTACAGTGGTCTCCATGGAGGGACCCACTATTCTGGACCAGTCTGGAGAGGCTGTAGTGGGGGCCTGGGCAACTGACCTTGCCACAAAGGGCGTGAATTAGCATTTTGGTGCCCTCACTGGGATCATGTCGTGCACCTCTTAACCACTGATTTCTTCTCCAGCTCTCCTTGTAGCCTATATGCAACTTTGTCAGTGTCTTTTGGGGACTGGCATTCCCTTTTCATGTGCCCATCTTTCCCACAATTATAGCAAAACATACTTTCTGGAGTTTGAGCTGGCGAGCGCCACACTGGGAGCCAGGGCGGGTATTACTAACTGGAAACCTGGGTGCCATCTCTGTCTGCGGGCGTGATAAGCATTTGGAGACATCTCGTCAGTTTCTCCACTTCCATGGTCAAGGAATTGAGTTTGGAGCTGTTATCAGCAGAGATACATGGGTGGGTACCCCACCCCCCATAGCAGATGCAGTCGGATATAGGTCAGGGCCCGTACTTGCAGGCGTGGCCTTCATAAAGGGACTGTTTTTGAATTCCCGGATCTCTCTCAACAGTTCGCCCCATTGTGGCACATCTTTTCCTTGTCAGAGCACTCATTGACTGTCAACCTCTGCCCCTGAACTTCACTTGATGGGTCACCCTCAGTCACTCGGGTCGTAGCCACAGCTGTTGGTGCAGGTACCTCCCGAGGTCGCCTTTTCTCAACTCCTCAATTTCTCTCATTAACTCATCATGGAGAGGTGGGGATTCCAGTCGATTTGCCAGGTGTAACTGAAGCAACAGCAGTTCTGAGAACGGGCAGACTTAAGGATTCTGTCCAGTCTGGTTGGTCCAGTTCAATCGCTGGCAAACTACCCTTTCTGAGGCATTCTTGCAACAATTTTTCCAGCCGAGAGACATACACAGACAACAACTCCCTTGGTACTGTTGTGCATTTCTTACTCTCCACCATAGGTCCTCATCAGAATCTGGGCTCCATACACATTCTCCAAGGCCTCAAGATAGGCCTGTGCAGTCGCTCTCAGGGTTACTGGCCCGTTTAGCACGGATGGTAGCCAGGGCAGGACCTCGGAGGCTCTCACTAACCCTCTTTCGCTTTTCGCCTTCCGAGCATTGCCATTCTAGCACTTGGGGGGCAACATAGTCTATCCAGGTCTCCCAGTCATCCTCCCTTGGGGGTGGGAGGGTGCCAGAGAAGATCCTCAACCTTCGGTAAGAGTGTGACTAATGGCAGGTGCAGAAATAGGAGTCTGCATTGGTTCCAGCCACCATTACGGGCACTGGAGCAGGAGAGGGTGTTGGGGGAGGAACACCCCCAGGTGGCAAGAATAGTTTCTTCAAGTCCTCCACAGTTTTCCCCTCTCCCAGCAACCATTCAACAAATTTCTCCTCAAAAGTTTCAGATAGTGGTGGGGGCTGATTCCCCCCCGGGTCTTTACTGTCCTTAGTTATCACTCTCCAAGCAGTGAGGGCTCCCTCTGGGGTAATGGTCTGTGGCACTTTGGAGCTATCTATGGGATCCTTAAACTCTACTAGGGCCAGGAAAGTGTGGGTGAGCAGATTAGCATGCCGACCCACCACCACAGGGTTTTGTAAACCTTCCACCTTGGAAAGTACTCCTGCACAGTGTCCGTATTGATACCCAGGGGATGTCCAGAATAAGCATAGCATTTTGGGGTCGATCTCCTCCCAGTACACCACTCCACCAGCCGGTGCACAGCCACTTCTGTCGGGTACCCATTTTTCTTAACAGTGGTTCGTAAATATGGCCACTAGAGGACACACAATCCCAGCGGTGAGCCTCCAAGATGTAACCCCTAGATGGCGCTTATCCCAGGGCTACTACCCTGCCTGATTTGCCACTAACGGGTTGAGGGGCCTGGATCCAATGGCGGGTGCCTCCACCCAGAGGTCAGGGTTTGCAATAGTTAAACTAACTTGGTCACAGCCCTCTGGGACACTGCAACCCCTTTCTTCCCACTAGTGGCCCACAATATATCAGAATTACCTTCACAGTATACACTTACCCCCAGGTCTGGTTCCGGCACTGGGACCTCCTGTGAAATGAGATACAGTGCAACAATCACAGTACAGTACTTTAACATAGACAAAAACCTCAGGCAGTATAACTTTGCTGAAACAAGCAGCTCTGATTTATTTAGGGGGATATAACAAGGACAGGGGGAAATCAGGTTAATTAGCTTATCACTTTAATAATCTACCTATGGCTCTGTGCACAGGCCTATCCCTATCAGTTACTGTCCCTGGGTACCCAAGCCCTAGTGGCTAGTCCAAACCGTGGCAGCTGGTAGGGCCCTTTCACACAGAGAAAAGGAGAATTAAACAGTCAGCAGTACAGTAATTCCATTTGGATTTAATGTGGCAATTCAACAGGAGCGACCCTAATTAGTACTCACGACCTCCAAATAAGATAGGGTCCTTCAATGTCAGCAGGGCTCACTTGAGGTACACAAACCTCTTCACACATCCATATAAAAGAAAGCACTATACCAGGCAGGCTGCATCTGTATCCCGATCGCAATTACTGCACAATACCGGAGAACACACAGCAGATTCAGTTCCTGACAGACCAAGTGTAATTTTCAGCAATTCCTCCAGTCTTCTACAGGGTGAGCCTGGTTTCTACTCTTCAGAGATCCTTTGATTCTTTTCACAGGACGGATTCAGTCCTAACAAGCTGCAGACCGGAACTCTGGGCCTTACACACGTTTTTTGACTAAAACTGCACACTGAAAAAGCACAGGGCTCCTTCCTTCTTCACTGCCAAAGCTCAACTGACACTCCAACTGACAAAACCGGGCACTTCCTTTGAGTTCCTCCCAGTTCTTGACTGGATTGGCTGTCACTCACAATAGACTGCTGCTGTTGGTCAAAAAGGCACTGAAGTCTAAACTACATCTCCAGAGTCACTGCTCATACAATCCTCTTGTGGCTGGCTCAGATTATGAGTCCAAGTTCTGATTATTCAAGGCACCATTTTAGAGCTAGCTTACCCCACACTGATTGGTCCAGTTCAGCAGTTCAAAACTAGAATGGGGAACTAGCAGACACAGTTCTGACTGCAAAGAAAGCAGGTTAGACAAACTGTAATTTCATTATTACTCTAAATAATTTCTGGCAAACAGTTACATCTTTCAGATAGGTTCCCTTTGCACTCCTAGTGACTGCAAAAATGAAGTGAATTGGCAGCAGCTCGAGTGGTACTCAGAGAAGCACACAGTCCCCCCATACAAACTAATTATGTCTGCAAGCAGACAGCTCTTAAAGAGACAGTACCAGAGGCTCTAAAAACACTCACTGATAAATGGCTTAAATGCCAAACACCATTCAGGCTTGGAGCATTCAAGCAAGCTCCTGGAAGTCTTTTGGGAACCCCCATTTGCAGGGGGGGTTACAATAAGCTTGTATATTAAGTGTCCGTTAGTCAAATAAAAGGTATTACAACCTAGAGGTGGGCAAGCCAGGAATGTTTCACCTAGGGCCAAGCAAGAGTTGAGCCAGTGGTCTTGCTGACCCTATGAGCCAAAGCACGAGCTGAGCCCTGGCTACTGCAGGCTGTTCTGTATATAGAAGGTGAATATTTCAGACACTACACTAACTCCTCAGACTGACAAAAATGGGTACTTTGACATAACTGACTCAACCTGACCTTGGCTATCGATTGCTTATAGTGGTCTCGTTGAGCCGAGCCAGGCAGTAAGCGAACCTGCTCTGGCTTGCCCACCAATCTTACAACCTCTCTTTTTAATTTTTGCATCAGTTCTCCTTTGACTAATATGGCAGTACAATTCTTCTTTTTTCTGGAAGAAATAGAAGCATCATTAACAGGATTAAAAAAGAAAAATACTGAAATGTGATTCCTGTTGTGTGGTTCGCAGATCAGCCTCTGCATGAACTGCACCAAGTTTAATCACATCCAAGTGATGTTCTGCCTGGCACCAAGTGTTTGAAACCTTGTTGGCTGTTAAACTTTTTGGAAGTGATGAAGTATAAGTGCCAGATCTGATTACTCAAGTCTGAGCTCTGTTCCCTGTACTACACTTCTTTTTTTTTTTTAATCTTATGTTTATCCACCAACTAGCACCGTCCTTCCACTCATTCAGAACTCCTCAATTCGCCATTCCGACGTCCCGTGGTGCCCCAAGGAGTCTGCTCTTAGAGTGTCCGTCCGCTCAGAGAGACCCTCAGGTAGCCCGCTATACCCCCTGGGTGGGGTGGGGGAAGGTAACCCCAAGCCTTCCTCTTACTAACGGCAGAGTGAGTGGGACACAGCAGAGTCTGCCCCCAGTGAGCACTGGTGACGCGGTCTGGCTGTGGAGGAGTCATCACCTAGGAGTGACGGGCTCCATTTTCTCCTGTTCTGGTCCCTATCCCCTTGCAGTTATCGGCACACTAGGAGAGCCAATAAGGAGACACGCAAATGCTGCTCCTCCCCAGGCTGTCGGCCAGCACTGCCCCTCCCATTGTGCATCCCGATCCGCATCGCCATTCCTGGGTTCACCCAGGAGGTGGCGATATAGCGGCGGGATGGACCTGTAACCCTCCCCAGAGAGGGAGAGCTGCTTCTGGGCGCTCAATCCCTCTCTTCCCCTGCCGACCGCCGACGGCCCGGGCTCGTTCCCGAACCCGGGTCGCCGGCGTGGAGCGAGGTGTGGTGTCCAGCTCCTCAACCCTCAGCGCCACTGGGCCACCCACCTGTACTACACTTCTGAACCTAGCCACCGATTGTGTAGTAGGCAGGGCTGACAGGAAATGCAGCATGTCCCAGTTCTCCCGCCTCTGTAAATGTGTGGATGAACAGCATGCGTGCCTTCAAAACTACAGCCCTCTGTGCTGGGATGTAGAGAAGAAACAAGAATTAGACGGTCTTCTTAGCATTATGTGACCAATGTTATCCTCACATTGGGCCCTATGCACATATGGGTGGGTAATATGCACTGGAGGTGCATTACTCACCTGCAGAGTTCTGCATCTGTGGACAGGTGTGCCTCGACTGATAGTCACTACAGGCCATCACCTGTCCATGGCCCCACCCCACCCCCCGGCTCGCAGACACATGAAGGACATTTCTGCGGACCGGGTGCACATCCAGTGGGATGCTCGGAGCCAGTCCGCGAATGGATCAATTGTGCCCATGGGATGCGGAATACAATGGAGGGCTGCAAACTGCGCCGCAAGCTTGGGGTGGGAGGGTGCCCGGTACACCGCCCCAGCCTTCCGTGCTGATCCATAGGCTGGGGCAGCATGTAGGGGGAGTCAGTAGTGCCCCCATGTCTGCGCCGCTGCTGGCGGTGGCATCCTGAGTGGGGGCGCATATCCCTTATGGCTGGATGTTACCCAGCATAAGCTGTGCCCCCCAGCACTCCGCACCTCTGTGAATGGTGCAGAGTGCGGGCACACCCCTGACATGCCTGCCCCCGGCGCATTGCTGCCCATGTGTCCAGGGGATCAGGTGCCTTGGGGCTGCGCACCCCGATTGAATGCGGCTCAGGTGGTGCAGTGGGCATGGGGTAGCTATGCGCCACAGATATGCAGCACGTAGCCACTCTGCACCATAGTGCATAGGGCCCAATATGCTGGCATTCTGCAGTTCTGTTCATCCAGTATTTGTCCATTATTTTGTTTCTTGAGACATGAAGTGTTCTCCCTGGATGCCCCTCTCCTAGTAGGAGACAAAGGTATGTTTCTCATGGAGCAGGAGTTCCCTTCTTGTGTGATACCCAATTCCAATCCAGTAGAATAAGAGAGATTCAACAAGTGTTCTCCCTGGATGCCCCTCTCCTAGTAGGGGATAAAAGTATGCTTCTCATGGAGCAGGAGTTTCCTTCTTGTGTGATACACAATTCCAATCCAGTAGAATAACCGAGATTCAACTCCAAGGTTGCTACATAAAAATAGTTTTATTGCAGCCAATGTGGACACTTGTATGATAGAGTAGGTTCAACATTTCATATCCTGCACCACTTCTGCAGACAAATGGTGGCCAGATTCTCAGTTAGGTTCAATCACATCATGTGCCAAGCCTAAACTCTAGTTACTGAGGGAACCAGATGGACTCGTTGACCATTTTTGAAAAAACAGACATATGTAAGGAGCACCACATTAACCTGAGGCACTGTACTCTAAGGGGATTGAGCCAGCGTGGCACAGGTTAGGAACATTTAAGGGCCTGAGTAGACAGCATGTGATGTGATAGAACATAACTGAGAATCTGACCATCATTTACCTTAAAGAAATTTTAAGACCCACAAAATATTGCCCTCCCCATCGTACATGTGGCAGCATTTGCTGCAGTAAAACTATTTATGTAGCAACCTTGAGATGAGTCCCTTATTCTCTGGAATTTAATTATGTTTGATTCCCATGTGTATCCATTACCCCCGTTTCCCACCATGAAGACTGAGATCTCCACAAGTGCAACCTTCTTCTTGCTGTGGGGGCAGGTGAGTAACTTCTTTCATAGCAGAAGCCAGAGCTACTTCTGGGTCGGCTAGCAAAAGATGTGTAAACCCTGTCAGGCAGCCTCTGTGTTTTCTCCTTGGGAGACAAGCACCTCAGTTCTACATCACACTTGTCCTCCAGCTGGCCCCATTGTGGCACTTCACAACTCCCACATTCATCCAGTTTTCTTGTTTTCCCTGGGTGAGAGCAGGGTGGGTGGAGTGGAGATGCTGGAGTTTCACTTATATGGAACGGTGCAGTGTGACTGCATGCATGCATGTGAGTGCATCTTGCACTGTGTGACAGTGTATACAAGGGCTGCTGGAACAATAGCAGAACTGTTGGACTGCAACGTGAGGACTTCTTAACTGGTTCCCAGTCAGTGGAACTCAGCCATTAGCTAGGCCGGGGGCAGATGGTGGTACCCTTTGCTGGCCCTGATGGGATGCAGTATTTCTGTTCTCCAACTCACCAGTCAGGGACTGAAAAATCTGTGCAAGTCTGGGAGGTTCTTTTTTCTTTTTAGCATTTTGGCAGCAGGTGACTAAAGAGGATTCTTCGTAACCGATGGCAGGGTAGTATGGAACAAGAAAATTCAGGGGAACTACAGGAAGGAAAGTAATACAGTTTCTTATTGTGCCTTTTAAACAAACTGCATGACAGAGCTTTTTACAGCCTTGGAGAGGAAGGGGGAAGAATATTGCTGCTATTGTAGGCACAAAGTTACTGTAACAAGCAGCGCAGTGATAGATTAAAGAATAATTAAGAGATAGGCTAAGTGCAGGGACTTGCTCAAGGTGATACAGTAAGTGATGGCTGTGGGATTGAACTCTGGGTCTCCAGGATTACAGCTCTGCACTGTAACTAGTAGACCATATTGCCTTCCTAGTATGGATGAATTTGCATGGGATTACTAAAAAGATCCTGAAGGGCATGTATGAAAGAGTATCCCGTCAGTTGGAAGTGGGAATGACGGCGGCAGAGTGTGAGTGGCACGATTAGCATGAATGTGTTCTGGGTGGTTGGGGCTTCTGTGCAGTGGTGATTGTGGGCAACAGGAACATGGGACCCTAAGCGTGGTCCTACCCCCACCAATGTGTGCAGGGTGGGGGGTGTTTCTATTTATTTGAAGGGGATGCAGGAAGGGGTGAACCTCCCTGCAATGGAGCCAACATGCGGTGTGACCAGCCAGGTGCTTGACCCAATTGCCTGTCACGCACCTTGCTGTCAGCCATTTTGCTGTGCTCCACTTTTCCATGGACAGTTTGTTTTCACCCTATTTTGGGTGACCCGTATGAAAGAAAGCTGGCCGAGCAGTGAATTTGTAACCAGCAGTACCTTTGGCAAAACTCTTTATATATGGTAGGTCAGTATGGGTCTCAGTTAATGAGTAATAGGCAGGTAGAAGGAAGAAGAGTAATACCAGCAATCAGTGTGTATAGGGTGACAGCTGACAGTATGGAGCATAGATACAGTGGGGAGGTAGTCAGCTACATGGACTGCAGGGGGTGCTCATCTCCAGGGTTACGCTCTGGAGGAGGGGAGACACTGACCCATGTGTAGAACCTTTTGGGAGCTCCAAGCTCAACTGTTAGCAGCAAGGGAAGACATATCTAAGGTGTGACACCAGCTGAGCTGGTGTTCTCCCCCCGCACCCACCATCACCAAGAGGCCCACTGATTAAGGAGGCCGGACGGTGGAAGGGACGGGAAGGGGAAGTGAGGCAGGGGCAGTCATAAGGTGGTCAACCAAACCAACAAAATCCTGATGGCAAATTGTTTTGCACCCCTGAAAGAGGCACAGGTGCCTGACTCTGTTTGGGGTTGGGGTTCTGACTCATTTGGGATGAAACAGCAAGACAGCTTGGTGGCAGTCAGGTGTGAGAGCAGGAGGAAGTTAGTAAGGGGTATCTTAGTTGTAGGGACTCAGTGATAAGAGGGGTGGAGGTGGTTGTGGGCGGAAGGGGAAAGGGAAGGGGGGAGCAATCAGATGCCTTCCTGAAGCATCAGCCATCCAGGATATGGGTAATGTAGAGAGGAGGGTGTGGGGAGCTGGGGTGCTGGTACAACTGGGTACCAATGAGTTGGCAGACCAACCTAAGGAGGCAATAAAGTGTAACTTTTTAAAGCTGGGGGAAGACTGAAGGCACAGTCAGTTTCCCTGGCCTTTTCCGAGGTCCTCCCTGTGTGAGCTAGGGAGAATGGGAATGATGGATGAGGAAGGAGAAGATTGAGGATTTTAATTGGTGGTTGAAGGGATGCTGTCAGGAGGGGTACCACTTTGTGGGGAAATGGGGGGCTTCTGGGACAGGAGGCACTTTAAGGGTGATGGCTTTCACCTAACAACAGATGGGACCAGTGTGCTGGGGCAGAAGTTTGACATCAGCACTAGTGGACAGTTAAACCGACTGCAGGAGAGGCTGAGGTTAGAGAAACCACTGAGAAGGGAGAGGAAGTGGGGAAACTAGCTAGGACACCCTCTGAAATATTGGGGAGGGAAGCAGCAAGGCGCAAGTTCATAAAAGGGTAGAGAATAATGCATGGTGGTGGTGGGGGGCCCTAAGCCTGCATAAAAATGAGAAAAAACAAGAAATTAAGGAGGTTAAGGGAAAATGAAGGGGGAGGATCTGTAAAAAAAAAAAAAAAACACAAAAGGGGTTTGGGCACAAGATGATATGAGGGCTGCCTTGATGCCAGGAACTTGGAAAACTAAAATCAGTGAGCTCCAGGTGATGGTAGCAGAAGCAGGGCTGTACCTCATAACCATTAAGGAAACTTGGGCCACAGATAATAATGACCGGGAACTGATTGTCCCAGCCTAAACTATAGATAGGCAAGATGGGGGAAGACAAAGGAGAAGGGGTAGCCCTCTGTCAGGGGAGTTGTTGAGGCAGTAGAGGATGGATCTCTCAGGGGAGGAAATAGGGCAATAAAATCACTGTGGGTTCAATTAATAGTTCTCTTGAGTCAGTGGTGGTACCTCTGGACTAGGAGGCAGTATAGTGCAGTGGTCTAAGGCTCTGAGCTGCAAATCTGGTAACATCCAGCAGACCAGACCTGGGTTTGAATCCCACAGCTTCCACTTGCATACTGTGTGACCCTGAGCAAGTCACTTAACCTCCTTGTGCTCCCAGGTCGCTCCTGTAAAAAAGCTTTCAGCTTAGTGTGCTATACCTGGTTAAAAACAACTAAAAAAAAAAATTCACTACGGCATCAGGTAAGTCATTTTATGTGGGGCTGGCCTGTAGACTACCAGGGCAGAGGAACAAGAGTGATAGGGAACTAGGGGCAGAAATGAAGGGGGGGGGGGTTCACAAAGGGGGAGGTGGTAGTAGTGGGGTATTTCAATCTGCCAGACATTGATTGGGACATTCCAGCAGCTAGGAGCACCAGAAGTCAGGCTCTGCTAGATACATTGTAGGACTGCATGCTGGTGTAGCTAGTCAGTGAGCTCAAAATGCAGACTGCCATTCTTGACGTGGTGTTCACCAACCCAGAAAAGGTATACGGAGTGCGGGTTGGGGAACCACCTGGGTCCAGTGACCATAACACCATATGGTTTGAGCTGGTCCTTGGTAACAGTAAGCCCTCATCAAAGGCCAAAGTTCTGGATTTCAGAAATGCAGACTTTAACCAGATGAGGGACTTAGTCTGGGACAGGTTAATTGGAGTGGACAGTATCAGGGTAGTGGAGGAAAGATTGGGAGAAATATAAAGGCAACCAAGTCATGCTTGAGAATGGTTACCAAGAGAAATAGGTAGAAGAGACCAAGATGGTTCTCTGAAAAGGTCAGGGAGGCTATGAGAGCCAAAAAGAAAGCCTTCATCTCAGGTGTAAGAAGAAGCAGGGGGATGAAGAATTGGGGGAATGCCAAGTAAGAATTACAGAGGACAAGAGGGTACACAAAAGTGCCAGGCGGCATCCATCCAAGAGTGCTGAGAGAACTAGCAGAGGTACTTTCAGGCCCCCAGCTGACCTGTTTAATAGTTCTCTTGAGTCAGTGGTGGTACCTCTGGACTAGAGAATAGCACACATGGTGACACTCTGTAAGAGTGGACCTAGGGATGACCTGGACAACTACAGACCAGTCAACCAGACCTCAGTCGTGTGCAAGCTCATGGAGTCCATACTTACAGAGAGACTGGTAGGATACCTGGATGAAAGTGACCTCCAAGATAAGTGGCAACCTGGGTTCATGGCTGGTAAATCATGCCAGACAAATTTGATCAGTTTTGTTTGACTGAGACACTAAAACAGTGGACAAGGGCCAAGTAGAGGATCTCCTGTACTTGGACTTTAGCAAAGCCTTTGAGTCTGTGCCCCATAAGAGATAGATCAAAAAGCTGAATGACCTGTAGGTAGGAGAGTAACTGACTAGATTGGTAGGTAGCTGACTAAAAGGAAGGACCCAGGGGGTGGTGGTGGGGGTGGAGCACGCAGGTGCTAGAGATGTCATCAGTGAGGTCCCACTGGGCTCAGTGCTTAGACGGTGCTATTCAATGTCTTCATCAGTGACACAGGAGAAGGCATAATGGGTATGATTTGCTCGTTTGCAGATGACATACAGCTCTGTGGGAAGGTAGATACACCGGAAGGGGTATGGGACCTAAAAGAAGATTTGGCCAAGCTCAAGAGGTGGTCTGGAATTGGCAACTTGGCTTTAATGTGATGATGTGTGAGGTTATGCACATTGGAGCCAAGAACCCAAACACAAAGCATGGCCTGGGATGGGTCCTGGTGGCCAAATCCAAAGAAGAAAAAGACCTAGGAGTGTTGATTACTAGTGACCTGAAGCACCCTCACAATACAGAAAGGCAGCAGCAAAAGTCAAAATAATGTTGGGTCACATTACCGGGGTATCAGCAGCAGGTGGGAGGAGGTCATACTGCCATTATATAGGTCACTGGTGTGGCCTCACCTGGAGTACAGTGTGCAGCGGTACTGGCGCCCCTACCCAAAGAAGGACATTAACGTGCTGTAGGCAGTCCAGAGGAGGGCAGCAAAGATGGTTAAAGATCAGCAGGGCAGGACATGTGAGGAGAGGCTGGAAACCCTGAACATGTACTCCCTGTTGGAGAGGAGGGAGAGGGGTGACATAATTGAGACCTGTAAGTATTTGAATGGCATAAACAGGTGGACAAGGAGTGCCTCTTCAGGCTCAGTGTAAATAAAAGCACAAGGGGACATTGCCTTAAGCTGGGGAGGGGGGGTCAAGAGGGAGGCTTGGGGCATTTCTTCACAGAGAGGGTGGTTGCAGGGTAGAATATGCTCCCTGAGGAAGTAGTATCACCTGAAACACTGGAAGGCTTCAAAAGAGATGCAAAAGGGTAAAAGGCAAAGTCAGGGCCAAAAGGTGAATGGACAGAAATGAGGAGGCATTAGTTGGGGGTGGCGGAGTCTTTAGCTGGCGCTTGGGACTCTGCAATATGAGCAGACTCAATAGAACAGAAGATAGACCCTGGATTGGACAGTAGGCCTCAGGGTTTTACAAGGAACTCGGGCAGACTGGATAGAACATTGCTCTTTTTCTGCTGCCGTTGTCTATGTTTCTGTATTTTTAAGGCCTTGTTCTGCTGGTCCGTTTTGTATATTCATATGAGGACAGTCAGGGATGCAAAAGCAAGGGAAAAATGAAAGACAGGAGGTCAAATTATTGGATAACAAAGGAGGACGAGCAGATAGTGGCCATTCTGAATGACTGCTTATGCTCAGTATTCACTTGGGAGGAGTTCGGGCCTTTGATAGAGAGCATCATAAAAGCTGCGGAAGGGGGATCCTGCAAATAAGGCAGCAGGTACTTACTAGTGAAAGGGTTAGAAAAGGGGCTAGCAGCCCTGGAAATAGATAAGGCCTGGAGCCAGACAGGATACACCCGAGGGTGCTCAGGGAAGTGGCATCGGAATAAACTGAACTGCTGATAGGACTGTTCAGTAGCTCCATTCAGGCAGGGGTGGTTCTGAGAGACTGAAGGGGTGTGGACATAGTTCCAATCCGTAAGGTTGGGGACAAAGAGCAGCTGAGTAATTAGGGATCTGTCAGTCTTACCTCAGTTGTGGGTAAACTGATAGAAATGCTAGTCGAAAAGGACCTAGTGGACTACCTGGAGAAAAATGGACTCCAGGATAGTAAAGAGCATGGGTTCATGGCAGGGTGGTCTTGCCAGATCAACCCGATAGTATTCTTTGAATGGGTAACTAGGGCAGGGGATAGGGGTCATGCAATGGTTTTACTGTACTTCAGCAAGGCATTTGATTTGGTGCCTCACAGAAGGTTGCTGAAGAAGCTAGAGGATCTGGGTGCAGCGAAGGACATAGTTAGATGGGTGGGAAGTTAGTTGGAATGTAGACAGCAAAGGGTAGCAGTAAACAAAATCAGATTAGAGCAGGAGGTCACCAGTGGAGTGCCACAGTGACGAGTCGTGGATCCAGTCCTTTACAATATGTTCACCAGCATGACAGGAGTAGGAATTCAGGATAAGATGCGTCTCTTCATATATTACACTAAGCTCCGTGGTAGGGTAGATAGCAAGGAGGGAGTAAGGGACATGCAGAGGGACCTGCAAAGGTTGGAGAGGTAGTAAAAGGTTTGGCAACTGAAATTCAGTGCAACACGACTGTGGTGCTACCTGTGGATAAACTTTTTTTTTTTTTTGCTTTAATGTTGTACTACTGAACCTTGATATTACGTATTGTTATGGATCTTGTAACCATGACCCTTGTTTCTTGCTACTGATGTGTTTTTTTGTCATATGTAAATGTGCTATTTTCCCATGTTGCTTTTCCCCAGGTTGCACCTGGAAACGAGTCTCGGATCACTGGTGCTTTTCCAGGTTATCAGCTTTTAAATAAAAAAAAAAAAAAATGCAAGGTGATGCACATAGGGAACAAGAAAACCAGAACAGAGTATTGGATGGAAGGGGTTAAGCTGGGCACTACAGTACTTCTGAGGGAAAGGATATTGGAGTCACCATAAGTGACTCCTTAAATAATCTAGCCAGTGTAACAAGACCTGCACTCAGGCAAACAGGATGCTGGGGTGTATCAGGAGGGGTTTGACAGAAGAAAGAAAGAGGTATTACTGCCTCTCTATAGATCATTGGTGAGGCCACACCTGGAGTACTGTGCCCAGTTCTGGAGCCTTTGCCTAAGGAAAGACAAGGACAGGTTGGAGACAGTGCAGCGTACGGTAACCAGAATGATTCAGGACCAGCGGTGCAGATCCTACGAGGATCAGCTTAGGGCACTGAACATGTATTCACTTGTGGGCAGACGTGAGAGGGGTGATATGATAGAGACTTTCAAGTTCTTCAAAGGAATGAACAAGGTGAACTGAAAGAAGCTGGCCCGGTGGCACTGAGGGTTGAGGTGCTGAACGCCACACCTCGTGCCACGCTGGCGACCCAGGTTTGGGAACGGACTCGGGCCACCGGGGGTTGGCAAGGGATGGAAGGGGTTGAGCATCCGGAGGACTGCTCTCCCTTCCTGGGGTGGGCAGTAGGGGTTGCATCGCTCCTCAGCAGCCCCCAATGGACATCAGGGGTCCTACAGGTAGCGATACCGAAACAAGGGGGCAGAGCAGTGGAGGACGTCAGCACGTTACGTGTGCAGACCTCATTGCACGTCCGCACTCTGGGGAGAACATAATTAAAAACCCCTGGTGGACTTAGGGAGGCGACGGAGGCCTTGGGAGTCAAGGTCCAAAACCTGATGCTGGACCAGCCTTCCACTGGCTCTCCCGAGCCCCTTGACCTGGTCCAGGACCGTCCCTGTAATTCCAGACAGGCCACCAGGTAAGTGAAGCGGGCCTTCCCCCGGGGATGATCTGGGGGTCTGCACAGGTCTGTGGGTCCAGGAAGGGGGTGCTCAGCAATGTTCCTCCCTGGGGAAAGTGGTTTCAGGCTGGGAGTAGAGGCAGTGGCTGTGTAGGCACTCCCGAGAGATGCCCTGGTCCCCCAGTGCATAAATAGACTGTACAAAAAAAAAAAAGGTGAACTGAGGAGATCTATTCAGCAGGAGTAGCACATCTGGAATATGAGGACATGAGTGGAAGCTGGCGGAGAGGGAGGGTCAGGAGGGACATGAGAAAGCTTATTTCACACAGAGAGAGTGACTGAGTCATGGAACAGTCTGCCAGTGGAGGTGGTGGGCACTGAAACCATTAATGGGTTCAAGCACGGCTGGGACAGAGTTAAGGGTGAGTAGTTGCTCAGGGGTTAGTAGTAGTAGGATAGGGAGCAAGGGGGTGGATAGTGTAGTCAAAAACCTTAGATTGACAAATGGTCTCGAGTATGTTAGGGTGTTGTGGGCAGACTGGATGGATCATTGGTCTATTTCTGCCGTCATTGTCTATATTTCTATGTGCATTTCTACAATAACCTAAGGGATATCTGTGTCTTTGAGTATACTAATATAGACCTGATGTGTATATAGCAGGCAGACTGGGTCTGCTGCTGAGCATGTTTTGCCAGCTCCTTCTGTTTCTATGATATGCATTTGATTTTACAGACACGTATTTGTTTTATGGATCAGGTTGATTGCATCAACAGTGTGGTTTATCAGATAATAAGGGCATTCACTTGGATTTGAATATTTTTATGTAGAGCACATAGGAGTCCTGTTCTTATAGCGCTGCGATATGCAGAGTGCTGAACAACAAACAGACGTTTAGTACCTGCAGAGGAAACATACTGTATGGAGAGGCTGTTCAAGTGGGCGTCGAGAAGAATCTTAAAAAGATGCAGGGGAGATGTTTGTTGCTCCCAATTTACAGCAGAACAAACAGAAAAGCTTATTCCCAGGTAACTTTTTGTTCCTAGTGAATGAAGCCTTGTTAACCTGCCATACACAAGGATTTGCATTAGGGATGTTTGGAATTGGCCAACTCCGATCCATTTGGACTGTTTAGTAGTTTCCAGTTCTAAATCAGATTCCTATCTTATTCCGAAAAGGATCTCAAAATCAGATTTGGAATTGGATTTGGAATCCTAAATCCAACATTTCTATGTAAAAAACATGTTTTAGCCTTTAATTTCAGAATTAGGATTTTCAGACTGCAATTCCGAAAATCCTAATTCCGGAAACTGGGTGAAATCCAACTACTCAGATTACATGACTCGGAATCTGAGCAGCCTTAATTTGCATACTGCTACCCATGGTGCACTGCACTGGATTTGTGGCATTGGAGTGTATGTGTATGGTTGGGAGACAGCCATAGAAACCAAGCTCAAAGTAAGATTTCAGCCGCTCGCTTAGGTTTTCCCGGTTTGTGCTTATTTATGCTGCAGTAAGGCATATATTTCCATATGACGAAGTAAGGACAAAGGCCAGGGTGCTGTGCAGGCATGCCTGAAAAAACTTGGGCTGGAATGTGCTGAAAAGGGAAAACAGTTTGACCTTAAGCAAAAAGAGATGCCCCTCAGAATCCCTGACTAGGACTACCACCTCTGTGTTCAAAGGGATGGCCAGATATAGTGTACTGATATCATAATTGAAATCAGCGCACTTTGGTTTTGTTGCCTATTTGAACTGCATTTGCAGTTGTGCTGTGGTAAGAGTTACTGTACTAGAGACTGCTGGGACTGGGTCTGATGTTTAGACTAAAGCTATTGTTAATGAATTTTCAATTACTCAGCTTCATTAGTTACTCGTGCCAAGGGCACTGTTAATAACGTCCTCAGTGACTGTTAATCTGTCAGGGCTGAGATGGAGGGGTGCAGTCGATGAAAGATGGTTTCAATTGAATTGAGTTAGTGGGTTACGTTGCTGCAAAGAAATGTCATCTGTTCTGGTATTATCGGGCATAAGTCAATCATTCTAATGTTACTGCACTAATACTGCTCATATTACTTAGTGAAATGTAGGTCACGGCATGTTAGATAATGGACTAGAACCACTGTCTCAAAGAGAGTTATCACACTACTAAAGGTTCAAGCATGTTGTTTTCTAGTGCTAAGCAGTTACTGTATCATTGTCTGCCATACTTTTTACAGTCTGAACAAAAATAAATGTTTCAGCAGGCAATATATGGTGTCAGGGGTTGGTTCACATTCTTCTCTCTGGTGCCATACAGTATGTTTCCACACTTCAGACACTATAGATCTGAATGGAAAAGGTTACTTTACAGAGAAGCAAAAATAACATCCTGTATTTCTTCAACAGTGTACCGAAGCTAAACTCGCATAACAGATTTTCTCAGTTACTAAAGTTTTCATTAAGCAAACAGTAAAGATCCTGGGATACCTGGATGTTGTCATATGAACACAGAAAATGCCATGTTTTATTTTGTTATTTAGTTTCTTAACCAGGAGGTGGACTCAGTTAAACACTAATTTTCATCTATGCCTGACAGTAACTACAGTGCAAAAGACATTTATACAAGGATGATACAATAAATTATTTATGATTTTTGTGTTTCAGAAGTTTTACCAGGAGAGATACTGAGCTGGTAATAGCTTGCTTCCAGATGTGCCCTAGTGGAGGGAGAAGTGAGGAACAGTGGGGTACACTAAAAACAAAAATACAAATAATAGATTAATAAGCAGCATAAATAGCAACTGTGCAAAGACAAGGATTCTGTGTAAGTACAATACACTACAGTACACTACAGTACAGTAAAGTGCTGGAGGATAGCAATATTTGCAATGTGCAGAAAGCAGTACCAAGTTCATGGCGGGAGCAAAGGTTGTCGATTGGGCTAGGTGGAAGAAGGGATTGTACTAGTGAAGGTGCAGGGCAAAGGGAGAGCAGAGGCAGGAAGGTGGTGGGCAGTAACTCAGGGACCTGTATCGGGGGCAACTGCAGGAGTGAATAGTGAAGTCATGGAGGAGAGACGTGAGTAAGTGGTGAGAAGTGGCAGAGCAGATGGTAAGGGGGAGAGAGACCGAAAGTTTGGGGAACCAGAATGAGAAGGCAGCTTGACTAGCAGTGGATTTTCTTGTGGGGAGTGTGAGAGACTGACAGCCAGAGTTGCAGAGGGAAAGAAGAAGTAGGAGGAAAAGAGGAGGGAAGCAAGGTAAGTGGGGAGGGAGCCAAACCAGTATTTAGAGAAAAAGGAAGCACATGGGTGAGGTGTCTGGTCTCAAAGGAGGGAGGAGAAATACAGAGAGCATTGGTGTGTGTGTGTGTGTGGGGGGGGGGGGACAGTCCAGGGAAAAGTGGCAAATGGAGTGAAAAAGGGATCCAGGGTAGAGTTGGGTGCAGCATTGTATACTATCTCACCATAGTCGAAGATGGGGGGTATCATCTTCAAGGCGATCTTTCTTCAGGAAGGAAGTGGGATAATCCCCTTATTCCCGTAAAGTGCACTAAGTTTGGGGTGAAGCTTCTGGTGGATGGCATACACATATACTGAGAAATCGAGATGCCAGTCCAGTCAGACCCTGAGGTACTTGAATTAAGGGACATCCTCAATGTATGCCCCATCAAAGATGTGGAAGGAGGGGACAGGGGTGAGCCATGAGGCTCTGCCTAGTGGCAAAGATAATAGAGACCAATTCTGTGGTGTTGAGGGACAGCTGATTAGCTAAGAACCAGTGCTGGATGTTAGTAAAGTCCATTTTGGAGCCCAGCCATGAGGTCTGGAGCAGAAGAGCCGGAGGCAAAGAGTACTTTGTTATCTGTGTACATATGGATGGACTCAGAGGAGCAAGCAGTTGGGAGGTCACTGAGGAAGATGGAGAAGGGTACTGGGTCAAGAACGGACCCTTGGGACATACCTGAGCTGATAGGGAGTGGGGATATGAATTCCCCAATCTGGACAGCTTGAGACCTGTCCTCAAGGTAGGAGTGGAACTATTCATCTGAGTAGTCAGAGAGACCTGCTGCCTCAAGCTTGTCCAGGAGGAGGGGGTGCACAGCAGTGTTGACGGCTTTTGCCAAGTTGACAAAAATGGCAGAAGTTTCCAGGCCCTGATCCATGCCAGTTAGGATGAAGTCAGTAAACCGGAACAGGGAGAGGGAGAGGGAGGTGGAGTGGGACTTCCGAAGCCAGACTGGAAAGGAGTGAAGAAGGAGGATGAATCAAGGAAGGTGGTTATGGAGCCTAGCCATGATGTGGAGGAGGGAGATAGGGTGGTAGTTGCCAGGACAGGTGGAATTGCCCCCTTTGGGAAGGGGTGACTGTAGTATGTTTCCAAGTATCAGGGACAAAGGCAAGGAGAAAGAGAGGTTGAAAAGAGAGATAATAGGTAGAGCGATGGCATGGGTGGAAAGAGATGGAGGAGTTTGGGATCAAGACCTGGTGGGAGTTTAGAGCTAAGAGGGCCTTAAAGAGCAGATTCATAATGTTGTAGTACTTGGGACCCCCCCCCACGGCACATAACATAGCCTACCTGGTCCTGTGCTGAAAGCCAGAAGTTATTATCCTTAGCGCTGCCATGAACAAAAGTTAGAATGCTTGTAAAATTGCCCCATGTCAGAAAAGACAGAAAGGACATGCCCCTGGGCAGGCACATGCAGCCCTGTTTTGTGATGTCATAAAACAAAGGCTACGTGTGCATGCCCCATTGATTTGAATGGGGCCGATTTTCTGAAACTTAGTGTTGCGATTTAAATAAATCAAAGCGTCCACTCGACTAACAGGGTGGTAGTTTACAGGAGAGGTGGAATTGCGACCTTTGGGAAGGGGGATGACTGTATTGCTCCTTAGCCTGGGGACATGTCAGAGCAATACAGAAGTGGCTGTGTTTCTGGCTGTGGTGTTGGGGGCAATTTTACATGTGTTCAAACTGTTTTTTACGGCAGCACTAAGGAAAATAGTGTATGGATTGGACTCAAGGCCAGGTAGGCTATGTTCTGTGCTTGGGGGAACCTTTACTAGGAACCTGCTCTTTAAAGGAAGCAGCAGAAGTGGTAGGGGAGAAGGAGAAGGGATGATGTGGGGTGGTAGGAGGGGTGGAGGAGGGAGGAGGGGGAGGAGAGGAGAGGAAAGAGTTGGAGGTTGAAGCAACAGAAAAAAGGCAACATAGGAATGTCACCCATCTTGAGGATGGAGGAGGGGACTAAATTGGAGGGAGAAGAGTGTGTGGATAACCTTTAAGAACTTGGAGACGTGGTTGAGGTTGTTCTGGAGTGTGGATCCAAAGTATTCAGACTTAACAAGCCTGGTAGCTTTAGTTCAAGCATTACAGAGGGTCCAATACTTGATTAGGTCAGTAGGGGAGCCAGAAGACTTGAGGGTCTGCCAGGCAAGAGTGTATGGAGACAGGTAAGCAACTCTACTGAGATCAATGGGAGGTGGGAACTTTGGACTCTGATACCTTTAAGGAGGGCATGGAAATCCCATGCAGATATGAATTTGGAGTTGAAATATTGAAGGGGAGAATTTATGTTGCTGGCTGTAGAGAAGGTCGGTAGCCACCAGCTAAGTGTGGAGGCAGTACAAGTCCAGTCACCTGAAAGACCGGATCTGGATGAATTTAGTGGTGGCTTTGGGATGATAAATCTTGCACACACAGCAGAACATATGGTGGTTACTGAGAGTGTCGGGGAGGGTACCAGCATCCATGTATGGTAGGGTTGAGAGGAGAGAACCCAGTCCAAGAGGGAGTGATGTAGAGATCTGTGATTGTGCCAGGTGGGGTCACTGATCAGCTGGAAAAGTTGGAGGAACATTATATTTTGGTATCATTTATTTAGAGAGGGCAAGAGCCAGTTGAGGTTAAAATTGCCAAGAATGAGAAGCTCACCAGAGGCATGAGAAGAGATATTGGTGAGGCGCTCAATGACTGAAAGTGGGGACACGCCAGGACAGCATCATGTACCAGCTACAAATATAGGGACAGAGGAGGGGAGGTAGAGCTTGAAGAGGAGCAACTCATAGGCTGAGGGCAGGTGACAGAGATTACAGGTTTGAACTGGATGCTGGAGGAGAGGTAGATAGCAACTGCACTGCCCCTTTTAGCGTGATCCCGATGGATGATTGTGTACAGTGATATCAGGAATCTTAGGAGAGCCAATACTCCAAGATCACTAGGACATCAGAACTGAGATTAACTCTGAGTGGTTACAACTGGTCATTCTTTGGGAGGAGGCTTTGGATATTGAGATGGGTCACTCAGTTCTCTTAGGAGATTAGAGGGAGATGACTGGGCAGGGCCGGAATTGAGCTCAGTATCACCTGCTACTATAAGCAACAATGAAACGAACTGGAGGGAGCCTAAGAGTCGCTTGTGGGGAGGGGGTGGGGTGGGGTGGGGGTGAGTGAGAATGATGACAGGGGTGAGAGGGTAGAAGGCACCTGAGCGCTTTAAGATGAATTCATGGAGAAGGGAGGAGACTGCAGCCAAGCTGTCTGGGGGAATGGGATTGGGTGTTGAGGCAGGAGGTGGAGAGGGTGGGAGAGGAGCATGGCCCATGATGTCAGCGAACACAAAATGGCGAGACCAAATGTCGGTGAAGGAATTACAGCGAGGACGAAACAGAGACAAATGTTTACCCTCTCCTGAGTTGCTACGACTTGGTTGGTTAGTAAGAAGGGGGGATGGGGAGATGGGTGGTGAGCCCCAAAACTAAAGCCACTCATAACTAAATCTTGCACGATTCTGGGCTCACCGCTTTGGAGTCGCCTCCTTTATCGACAGAACTGGGGGAGGGAGAAGGAGAGGAGGTAGGGAAGGCAAGGGCAGGTAGTATGGGGGAGGGAGGCAAGGGAAAATAGATGGGGTAGGAGTGGTAGTGTTTGAAGTAGCACATTGGAGGGATAGCAAGGAACTTAATAGTAACTAACAACATACAAATTACTGAAGAAAAGCATTGCCAGATAGAAAACCATGCACTTGTGTTTGGGCCCAGCTATTTATTTATTTGCTTTTGGTAACCGGGTGGGTGCACTAGGCATAGGAAATGCCTATTTTCAGGCACGACCCAGGAGGATACAAGAGGACATACACAAGTATACATGTGACGCAGCACATGAGATAATGTAACATAGTAAGGATGAGGACCACATACAATCAAATACAAATATGGAAAACATTTTCAGCATGATACAATCAATACAGTTTTGACAATCAAAAGAAAGGAAGAAATGCAAAAAGCATGTGAGGGAAAACTGATATTCTAAAGCAAGTGCAGTATACAATGTGCCATTGTGTGACCATTAGATTTAGGGAGAGTAGAAGCTGGGAGGAGAGGGAAGGGGAGAGTGGTGGGAAACAGAGGAAAAGGGTAAGGGATGATGGAGGGATTAGAATAGTTATGAGAGAGGCGGAGAGAGGTGTCAGAGAATTTGTTGCCTCGGGTCGCAGAGAGCAGGGAGAAGGATAGTCTACAGAGGATGAAAGCAAATGCAGGGACTAGTAGCCTGTAGATGATCACGGTGAAGTTTCTTGAAACTAGCATCGGTAGGAGCTTAACGAATAGTTTGAGGAATAGAGTTCCTGTACTTTGGAGCCATGTGTGAGAAAGCGCATGCACCCATATTGGTTTTGCATCTGGGGATATGGAGAGGGTCTTGGTCAGTAGATCGAAGCCCATAGGCGAAGTGTTGTGAGTAAAGCAGATAGGCGAGAGATTGGGGGAGGCCTGATCTAGCAATACCATCAATTAGAGAGCCATAGGACTGAAGCTGATGGGCAGAGGGGCTGGGCCAATTTAGGTCTGCATAGAGCTGGCAATGGTGCCTGTATCGTGGAGATGCAGAGGCATATTGGCAGATTGAATTATAGGTAGTGTCCCATTTGTGGAGGGAGGTCTTTGTGGCAGAGAGGTAGGTGGCTGAGCCATAGGCCAGGGCAGGGAGCAGAAAGCCTTGTGCCACAGCTAGTCTTGCCGATGCGGTGAGGGCATAGCGAGTATGTTAAGCACCTCCTGTCTTGGCATTGACGGATTTACAAGTGGTGGTGATGTGCAGATCAAAGTCTAGAGATTCGTCAAGAAGAATGCCCAGATATTTAAAGGAGCTAGTGCTAACCAGTGGGGAACCATCAGCATATGATAATTTGAGGGAGCTTTTGTTTGCTTTAAGTCTGGCAGGTAAGCCAAAGAGCATGGACTGTGAATTGCTTATATTGAGAACGAGTTTGTTCTCTGTTAGCCAGGACTGAATACTTAAGAAATCCAAAGCAAGAGAGTGGTTTATATCTGAGATGTTTCTTGCACTGTGATAGATGACAAGGTCATCCGCGTAGAGTAGAGATGAGCAGGTTGGTGCGAGCAGCGGGAGGTCGTTTATGAAGATTGAGAAAAGCAAGGGGCCAAGTATGGAGCCCTGTGGAACGCCAACATGTATAGGTAAGAGGTCAGATATGGCTGAGTTGAGGACTACAGCCTGTTTCCTATCGGACAGATAACTATTAAACCAGGCCACTACATGGAAGAGAAGCCTAGGGAACGTAGTTTTGCGAGGAGAAAAGGATGATTAACCAGATCGAATGCCTTAGTTAAATCAATGAAAATCGCGCGCTTGTGAGGAGGCCAGAATCCATAGAAGCACAGATGTCATTTGTGATTTTTAGGATTGCGGTGGAAGTGCTGTGGCCTTTGCGGAAACCATGCTGGGAGTAAGAGAGAAGATTGTGCTTCTGAAGATAATTTATAAAGAGAGGCTACAGTGACATTTTGACTGGGCAGGTTTTCCCAGATTTTAGACTTAAAACATGCTAGATGAAGAAAAACCAAAGGATTCATTGTGTTTACCTCTTGCCACCCAGGCAGCTGCAGCATTCAGCTGTATGAAATCGCCAAATTACAAGAGTGGGGGCTCCACTGAGGTACCATACTTTTCACCCGAACTTTTGAAACTTACTTTCCAAATCATCTCTTTTACACAAATAAGTATTCTTTCCAGAACTGGACTCCTAAAGATGAGAGCTGGAACCTTGAAAATCTGTAAGAGAAGCAGTGATTAAACGCTGATGTATGGAAGAGAATGCTCAATAGTTATGCCACTCCTCTGTGGGGTTGCCATTAGCTTCTTGTTTCCTCTGCAGTGAGCTTATCATAATAATGAGATTATAGTCTTCGAATTTGGTCTCATCATCTTGGTGATGTAATTTCTGGGGAATCAGCAGGTAACAACAGTATCTTGGGGGAGTAGTAGTATACTTAAATGGTCTCCACAAGTCAGCAGTATATAACAGAAACATTGGCCAAGAAGATTATGTTTTGCAAGTTGTGTGGGAAAAAACATTTTCCAAAAACCCACAATAGTTGTGATGTTAGGATGTGAGTGGTAGAAAACATTATGCACACTGGTGCAGGTCTTCGTGTCCTCTAGGCTAGACTAGTGCAATGCCTACGAGGGCTTACTGTATGCTTGAGTTTTGTCACCTGCATCAGGTCCAGAATGGGGCTGTAAGGCTTCTGACCTATGTGCAGAAGTCAGAACACATTACACTGTCACTTCTCATTCTGGGCTGGTTGCCAGCGGGCTGTCATGCCCATAGAGCTGGGGGGGCACAAGCCCCCCAAATTCACATCAGAGTAGTGCCTTTTGAGCTGAAGAAGCTTCAGTGCCATTTAGTGTTCCTCTTAGGACAGTTTTGAATTGTGTGCCCATCTTCCCTCTCCCAAATTTCTCACGTCATGACGTCCCTGGTCACCAGTTAGACAGCATATTGACTACATTTAACTTACTATTGTATGTACTTACTAATGTTTAAAACCCTGAACAACTTGATCCATCAGTGCCACTGCAAGGTTTTGACCTCCAGTACTTTTGAGAGAGCGGCATGATTCATGGGGGAGGGGCTTTTGTGCGCTCTGTCATGTGTAAAGTCTGTAGGGGACCTGGCCTTTGAGATAACTACCCTTGTCCTATAGCACATATTTCTGATTGACAGCCATCTGTCCACCTCCATTGGAAGTTTTTGTAATACGGTATAGTTTTTAATTCTTCACCAATATCTCCTCAGGCCTGAGTGGTGACCACCCAGCACCATCCTCAGCTAGCCTGCACATACTCAGATTACAGTGGGAGAGTTACAGTGCAGGGTCTGGGATGGTCATTGGTCATCATCATGATGGGGGATTGTTTTAACCCCTGCTTTGCACACCCCCCCACCTCACCGATGTCGGATGATGTTGGCCTTACAGGTCACAGCATGTTGGTGTGCATGCCCCACCCGTGAGGGAACAGGCTACCTCATCCACTGCTACAGTGCAGCCCAGTCATCTCCCTTCTCAGGTTGGCTCGCACGATGCTGGACAGCACTCCGCAGCTCTGGCTCCTTCATCGTAGCTACTTTAGTCCACTTCCAAACATGGATTATAGGCACGGAAGCGAGATGACTGAGCTATAAGGTTGCTGAATCCAAATGAAGCAGTGACCTGCTGGATCAGGGGTTCCTGTGTCTTTTACAGAGTAGTAGTTAGGTCTTTATCTTAGAATATTTATCTAGCACTAGTATTTATTACTGTTTATCATTTGCGTGCTTGCACAACTTGTAATGCACTTGCTTTTGTCTACGTATACCATGTTTCTCCTCCTGTCTCTCTTTTTGATTTGGTTGCATTTCTTCAGCAACTACTACCACTAACATCCCTCCCATGCACACATCCCTCAAAGGCCCGCACTTGTAATTGTTCATCAACCTGGATGGTCAGGACTGGGGGCGGGTAGGGAGCATGTCAGGGACTGGGCTGGTAGAGTGCGGCATGCACTAAGGCAGTTGCGCTCTGTTACCTAATGTCAGGGGAGGTTTTTATATGCCTACAGCCAGAGGGCTGCGTAACCATTGCACTCCCCCCCCCCAACATATGTGAGAAAACTCTGGAGGGGCAGCATCGCTATGGATCCCAGCTGTCTTCCGTGCCACAGAGGGCTGTGGTGAGGCTGCGGACCCTGGAATTTTGTTTTATATTGTTGGTATAAAATACCCCTGATTACATACATGGACTGCCATATCCCATTCCCCTGCTCCTACACTGCCCAGAGGAGCCACTCGAGGACTGGCCAGGACTTCTGAATGGAAACACAGTGTTTGTTCTGGTGCATCCCCGACTGGCCCTCCACTTGTGTGGAGCTGTGCAGCCACGCATCAGGCCAGCCAGGGATAGTGATTCCCAGCCCTATGGGTCAGTCTGGGGCTGGGTGCACTGTGTGTGGTTTTGCAGCTCCGTGCACATTTTTCCATTGCACACTGACTCAAATAGAGCATAGGGTTCATTGCTGTTATCTGTGCTATGGTATAACAAACAGTGTGTCCAGATAACTTTTAAGCTGTAGACATGGAAATAATCTGTTGCCTTTTTGTAACCTAAAACAAGTCAGCATTTCCCCAGGCAATCCATTAAAATAAAAAACAAAGTCTTTTACCGCAATTAACTGGTCACATGTTGTTTTACTTCATGTGTGAGTGTACGGGCTGTGATAGAACTAATGAAATAAAGTGTTGTGGTAAGCTACATTGTGCATGGGAAAATATTTTGGCATGCTTGCCCTGCTGTAGTAATTAATATTGAGTGTGTGCATTCGTTTTACAGTGATGAGAGAAGAACACAGTTAAATCAAATTCAGCTGAGGGATTCCCTACATTGGCCTTTTGTGGATTATTAATTAAAAAATAAATATATATATATATATATATATGTAACCGGGTTGCCACGTAACTTTCGGTTACTACCCCTGCCTTACAGGCTCAAGCAAGGTTGAGGGGCCTGGGCTCTGTTGTTCTGGATAAGGGGATTCACTTCCAGATATAGATCAAGTAGTGCAGTGCCTCCACCCAGAGAGTTAAAGTGGGCCAGGTGACAGTCGGGTACAACCCCCTGGGATGCTGTAGCTACCAACCCCCCTCATAGTCATCTCAAACAGGAATTATCAATCTTGGTTGCACTATTTCAGAATACATGTAATTATTAGTGATCTCTAATAAATATGCTCACAGACAGTGTTAAACAACAACAGTAAATGATTTATTAAATATGTAGGGGAAAACAAGGGATGTAGAAATAAATGGCAGTTTCAGAAAACACTTGATATAAACCATTAAAACATAACACCCCACAGTAGCAATGACTAGCACTCATCCTCCAGCAGTAACACATCAACCTGAGCAACCCACCTCCCAACTGGTACCAGTTTACCTCAGTGTCAGTCTGGGTGCCCAGGTAATGTTCAGTGCGGGCCTGAAACAGTGCAGCTGATTAGCCGGCATTGGTGTACTTTCTAAATATAATAGGAACTCTGGATAAACATTTCTGCAAATCCCTAGGTCACCGCCAAAACCCCAACTTTACTCACGGTCCTGGAGCAAAATTCACACAGGGTCTGGGCAACAGCAGCAGGTTCAGGCAGCCGAGCAGGGGCCTGGAGCTGTACAAGCAGGTTGGCAGCTTACTTGGCTGTGGCAGGATTCGTGCAGCTGATCACTTCTCTGCAGTGTGGCACACTCTGGCAGCTTGTCATCTTCTTGGCACCTTTGTCCCCAAAGTTTCTACAGTCATGGGTGGCAAAGCATTGTCTGTTGCTGCTTCTTCACTCTGGAACAGACTTTCTGCATCCCTCTGCTCGACTGATACCCACAGCACTTTCAAACTCCATCTCAAAACCTGGTTGTTGACGGAAGTTAAATGCCTGTGCTCTCCAGGGTAATCTCTCTTGCCTTGCCATTTTCCCACCTTCCATTACTGCCAACTCTGCTGTTCCAATTGGTCATGCCTCAACATAACAATTTGTGTCTGCTCTCTAAACCGGTTATCCTCTGTGTAATTGCCAGTTACCTACCGGTTGGTGAGTTGTTTTGGTATGCAGTCTGCACTAGCTCAACATGTCCTATATCCGCTCTGTATGTTTGTCACTCTACCCTCCAATTCATTGTAATTGTATTTGTAGTTCTGTATCTCTATTGTGCCAAATGTTTGTCCCGGGTCGTGCCTGAAAAATGGTCCTTTGGATCAGTGCACCTACCCGGTAATCAAAGACTTAAATAAAATAAATTGTCACAGATGCTGAAACAGACCAGTACTGGGGACTAGGGCCACACACTTCACCCCACATGGCCAGGCATCCATCCCTCAGGGAGAGACGATGGGTAATGTCTGGCTGTGACACTACCTGGCTGATTTCCCCAGACTATCCTCGGCTGGCGGTGATTCTCCTCTTGAAGCTTAGGAATCACACAGTCTTTTCTACCTGCTGGCTAGCAGACACAGAACCCTCCTGAAGCAGGTCTGGATGACCTCCCAGGGCTAGGGGTGGTAATCGGTCTCTCAGGTACTTTTCAAATGGCAGATTCAAACCTCAAAACAGCTTTTCTTGCTTTAAAACTGGCTTCCCCAGGCAATGGGAATTTTTGTAGACGCCTCCTAATTCAGGTTGTTTAAACCTAGACAACCTTTAGGCTCTTCCCAAGAACACAGTCTAACTGTTCTCCCAGATTGCTTCAGGGTTTCACACCCAAACGGCTCTGCACACTTCACTTCCAGCTTTCCAGATTTTTAAAAAGTCTCAGGAAAATCTCCTGGAAGGCGGCTGTGAAAGCCTTAGGCCGACTTGCAAACTTTTCCCAGACACAGTAAATCAATCAATCAATCAAAATCTTTATTTATCCAGGTGAACACCATTGAGCATAGCTCATTTACAAGATGGACCTGGTTAGCACAGGAACATAGGATATACAATTTATAAACAGTCACAACATAACATCCCAGTAATACTATACAATACAGTGATACAACAGTTTAACGGAGACACAAATGGATAACAGTTGGATAACAGTGGTTCAGTTCCTTCATGGTGTAGTAATGTGTCTAATAACAGTAGCTGGGTGAACTATACGAGGCCAACAGTTGGGTAATGGTAGAATACATACAGTGCCTTGTGAAACAAGACAATCAATGTGTTCATAAGTGTAAAATAAGTGTCAAAGCCCCCCTTGTCTCACAGAGATTTACCGGCAGATTGCCTCGAACTGTAAACTTCCCCCAAGTCTGAGAAAATATGGCAGCACCTGACTGGCTGATACAGTTGTCCATCTGCAGAATTAATATGTATTAGTCTCACTCGACACCTGATTGGATGCTGCTAAAGGCATCAAGAAGATTGTCCAGTCCCCCTACCCAGGAGCCATAGCAGCAGTCCTCCGTGCTCCTCGAGTACTGATTGGAGAAAGAAAGGTCAGGAGTTACCAAGATGGCGTCCATATAACAGTTTACAAGGTGTCCCTACTTTAATGTCTTTTTAAGGACTTCTGTATCATTTTTAACAGCAAATGTCCACATGGCCCAATAGGTATTCCTCTGTTCTACTGTCTGGTTGTGGAATAGGCACTAAAAGAGTTTCTCCCTACCAGTCACTAGCTCCCCAGGCAACAAGCTGAGCATACATTCCCAGTGCAGTTTCAGCTGCTTTTAAAGACATAGTACATTTAAACATTTATGTACAGTTTAATCTCTTTTCTCTACCTTAAGTGTGTCTCTGAACCCCCCTCCCCAGCTTGTGTTTTTGGGATCCAAGAGGTCAGAACACATATAGGAGACACTTGTCTTGTGCTACGAGGGCAGCTTTAACACCAAGTGCCATAGCGCTAACATGATCTGTAAGCAGACCGCCAGCTTGCACATTCGAGCAGGAGCCAGCTCAAACATGCGTACACTGAGCTGTGTGACAGGTCATTGCTTGCTTAGTGCTAACTACGCTGTACCGCCGAGCTGGTGGTTTTAACTATTTACCACCACCCTTCTGTCCCCCAGCAAAGCAAGAACACAAGGGCTGGCAAGAGCAACAAAGCAGGCACCAGTTGACCCAGAACTGGAGAGACCAGACGGCTGGAAAGCAGACCAGGTACACCCTACCCATGGTGGGGGTTACATACACACCAGAACCATCTGTTTAGCAGAGTATTCAGCTGCACCCTCATTCTGATGGTTGGGACTTAACTGATCGTCCCAGTGACAAAAGATATTTGCTTTTATGCAATAAGGTAACACGGGGAAGGGGGTGTTAAATTAATCATCTTGCCCCTAGTTGGTGATTAACAGATGATTAATGTAACTTGCAGGAGTATGCTATTTATTGCTTTTTCAGCAGTGGCAAAAACAATCCCCTTTTTAATTTTTTTTTTTAAATAAATACCTCATTTTTTGAGGCAAAATAGTCCATCCGCCTTGTGTGGTTCAGCACAGGAGCTGGCATTTTCATTCTGTACATTGTTGTGCTTCATTCCATGCTTGATAGCTGGCACATGTTTAGGGTGGAATCAAGGCTCGGTACGCATGGCCTCATTAAACCATCATTTTGGCTGTCGGTCAGCGGGCAAAAGTTTGGGAGTCTTGGACCAATGTGTTTAAGTTGGAGATAGCTCTTGAGTGGTAAGGGGGGCACAGTTTTGCAGAACTGATCTGCAGTTTCTGATTTTTACTTTAACTGTCCCAGAATAGCTTTGCGGAAAGTTTTTTTTTTTTTTTTGTAAACTTTATTGAAGATAGACATGTTCAGCAGGGTTTTAAATAATTGATTAGCAGTTTTTTTCTTGGGACAATACTAACTGTACAGAAAGCATTTATATAGGTTTTCTAGAAGTGTTATGTTTGTTAAACACAGTGAGGCAAGTGCTATGCATTTTCACAGTGTTTTAGAACTTCTATGAACAAAACGCTAATCAGTTTTTAGAGTTAAATAAAACCCTGTTCAGACATACATTTTACTCCCCACCAAGGGGAGATACTTTCAACTTCATAAGATACAAGTACAGAAAGAGAAGGACATTTCTTCTCTTACATTGCAGCAGAGGCTCTATTATTAATAAAATTAATTATTAATAAAACGTACTTAAGAGAAAAAAAAAGGGAAAAGACAGGAATATATCTGCAAACTCAAAATCTTACTTCCCTTAGCATAGTACCATTTACTGTATGTTGAAATAGTATTATGATGATAATTTGATAATGTAGCCATAGAATAATGGACTGTCAACGGATAGCTCAGTTTCCTCAATAGCTTGGGAACCAGTCTCTTTGGCTTTGGAGGGCCCATTCCAGTGGGAACCATATACCCTCATATTTACCGGACTGTCCTCGGACCAGATATTGTGTCCTTTCCAGTTTCATTACTTGCATAAGGGACTTAATCCAGGAGGCTGTAGTGGGGACTTGTCCAAGTCTCCAATACAGAGCCAGCTCCCGCATCCCCACTACTAAGCCATTCCTCCACAATAAATGACCTCCCTTGGGTTTCCAAGTCAACTACCCAATGCAGGTAGTCCTCACAAAATTTCCATTGTGTCCAATCTAGGTGTGATATTGAGAGTTTTAGATAAATTATCAATTATCCCCATTCAAAACCTTGACACTTTAGGACACGTCCAGACCATATGGAAGAAGTCACCCACCTGGGCAAGACATTTAGGACAATATGGGGAGGAATCAGGGTCTATTTTATGTGCCAGTTTAGGTGTGTGATAGGTTCTTAGGAGAAAGTTATACTGAATGGCTCTTAGGCGGTTATTAACTGAACACTTTAAAATGTTTTTTAAGAGCAGTCTCCAGTCCCCTCCGGCGATTCCCTCCGGGTAGATGTCTTCCTCCCAGGCCCTTTTAATTCTGTCCATAGAGTCCGGTAGGCTCACCCAGTAGTATTCTGTAACACTTATTTAGTGGCCTGAAACCTTTGATATTGGAGAATTTTGTAAATAATTCTTCAAGTGGGGAACGCTGTATCGGGTGGAAGCTTTGGGACCCCAGGGGCACCCCCCAAAGTTTTTTCCTGAGTCTAAGGAAAAGAAAGTATTGGGAAGGGCGTAGCTTGAATTTTCTTTTCAAGGCACCAAACTGGCAGACCTCCCTTCCCTCAAGGATTTGACTAAGCCGGAAAAAGCCCCATTTGTCCCACATTCTAAGACCTAATCTGTCATTGTTGGTCAGTCCTTCTCCCCCCTTGAAATACGCCTCCAGAGTCACATCAGGGGATAGACATGGGCTCTGTCCCAACATTGAGTGGGCCACTGCCCACACTCTCCCAGTCGCCCCAGTACATGGGTTGGGGATGCTGGGGGGTCTCCTCTCTTAGATAGTTAACAAAGAGGGTGTAGTATAGGAGAGGGTCACCTCCACTCTTCATCTTCCTCCAGGTTGGGGTTTTCCCTTCAACTCTTAGCAAGTCTTGGACATGAGTTAATTGGCCGGCCAGGTAATATAAGCACAGGTTAGGGAGATTCAAACCCCCCATTCTCTCTGGCAACCACAGTATCTCCTTCCTGATTCTAGTTTTTTTTTTCCTTGCCAGAGGAGTTGCGTGCAAGCTCCCTCCAGAGCCTCAATATATTTCTGTGGGAGAGAAATTGGGATGGACTGAAAAAGGTAAAGCACCCGTGGGAGGGTATACATCTTGATAAGGTTAACCCGACCCAACAAGGTGAGAGGCAAAGCCCTCCAGTTAATACAATCTGTCTTGAGCTTCCGGATCAAAGGCCCATAGTTAATTGGAATGATTTGAGAAAGTCTGCTCGGTAACAAGACTCCCAAATATTTTATCTGCTTAGTGGGGTGTATTATGGTGCCAGCTATCTCTGTTGAGGTCCTCCTTTCTCCTAAGGGGAGCCACTCACTTTTGTCCCAATTGATTTTTTGTCCTGAGAGGGGGCCGTATTTCTCAAAGATCTTGCTCAGTGCTGGGAGGGCCTCACCAGGGCTATCCAAAAATAACAAAATATTATCAGCAAACACAGATATCACCTGGTCATCCTTTCCCACCCTGCATCCCCTGATTTCTCTGTTTCCGTGAATGGCATTAGCCAATGCTTACATCGTAAGCACATATACCAAGGACGACAGGGGGCAACCCTGTCTTGTTCCTGTAGACAGCATAGAAGAGGTCGAGATAGTGCTGTTGGTTAGGATCTGGGCATGTGGATCGGCATATAGAGCCCCTATCCATTTTAGTATGGTGTCCCCCAATCCAAATTTGCACATGAAGGGCCACTCGACCCGATCAAATGCCTTTTTGGCATTGAGTGCTAGCAGGCCCCTATGGGACTCTCCCTCCTTGTTCCATGTATAAATGACATTGATGGACCTACGAAGATTGTGCTTGGCCTGTCATCCTTTGACAAAAGCCCCTTCCTCTATGTGGATCAAACCTGGCAGGACCCTCTCCAATCTATTTGCTAACATTTTTGTTAGGATTTTATAATTCGCGTTGAGGAGCGAAATGGGACAGTAAGATCCACATTTGGAGGGATCCGTGCCTGGCTTGGGGAGCACAACTATAGTAGCCATCTTCTGGGAGTTTGGTAATTCTCCCTGTACTGGAGCACTTTCCAATACTTCTCCCATGAGGAAACCAAGGGCATCCCAAGAAACCTTATAAAATTCAGCAGGGATACCGTTGGGGCCTGGCGACTTCCCCTGATTTATGTGCCAAAACGCTTGTCTAATCTCACCACGAGATAGGGGAGAATTTAGCTCATCTCTTAGGACCTCACTCAGGCATGGCATTTCCCCTCCCTGGAGGAAGTCCTCCTGATTTCCCTCAGGTGGAACCTGAATAGTATACAACTGAGAATAGAAGGCCTTAAAGACCTCATTGATCTCTTTCTGGTCAAAGGTAAGGGTGCCATCCGGCCCAGCCTTTGATAGAATGGCCCATTCCGCCTTCTTTTGTTTCACAAGGCTGGCCAACCATTTGCCTGATTTGTCCCCCTCGAAATGCGTATATGATTTTGTGAACACCAGATCCCTCTCCAATTTCTGGGAGACTATCTGGTGCAGCTTCCCCTTTAAGG
Organism: Neoceratodus forsteri; assembly: GCA_016271365.2. Lineage (NCBI taxonomy): Eukaryota > Metazoa > Chordata > Ceratodontiformes > Ceratodontidae > Neoceratodus > Neoceratodus forsteri. The sequence goes on from CM057459.1 coordinate 158,495,019, forward strand.
ACTTTAAATTTTGTGCAGTTTGGGTCTGGGAGTGAACCACGTCCCTCTTCTCTAGTTCCTGGATTTCAGCCGTGAGTTGTTCTTCCTCCTTAAGGGACTGTTTTTTTTTTTTTAATGCAGCGTAGGAAATTGTCTCCCCACGGATAAAGGCTTTTAAAGCGTCCCACACAAAATGAATGTGTGTCTCTTTATCCTTGTTGTGGTTGATAAATTCTTTAATTTTCCCATTTATATATTTAATGTAGGTGTCATCTAGGAGTAGAATGGGATCAAACCTCCACTGAGGTCCCACAGAGGACTGTAGTTCTGTGGATAGATGCAATTGGAATGGAGCATGATCTGAAATCAAGATGGGTCCATACATGGACTGCAGGGTACCTGTGACCAGCTGAGGGGAGACAAAAATATAGTCTAGCCAAGTATAAACTCAGTGAGAAGTGGGAGTAAAATGAGTATTCCCTGTCACCAGGGTGTGAGTGTCTCCAGACTTCCACTAGTGCTCTCCCAGCCATAAATTCTTGTAATACTGCCACACTTTTAGGGTAGGGTTTCATTTTTGTCCCCGAGTGATCCAATCTGGGGTCAAGATAAGTGTTGAAATCTCCTCCCATCACCAAATTATCCTGATAGGGGGCTAAAGTTACCCCCAGGTGTGTGAAAAAATCCGGAGAGTCAAAGTTAGGGCCATATATTGAGGCAAAAGTATACACCCTGCCTCCCCAGATCCACTTCAGGAATGGCAAATCTTCCCTGTGGGTCTGCTACAAAGCTGTTCACCTTATGTGGTAGGCCAGGCCGAAGCCAAATGGCCACCCCCATATCTTTTGATGTGAAGGGTGCCACCAAGAGGATCCCCCCCTCCCCATGACTGGTCCAGCCTGTCTGCTTCCTTCCTAGTGAGGTGCAGTTAATCCATTGACATTCCATGATAAGATTGTTAGATCAGCCATTGGTTCGGCTCAGAATATGAAGAGCGACTACCATCTGTAGGTACCTATACTTGATATAATTAACAGCATCGATGCAATGCCCAAACTGTCAACAACATTTAATTTTTAACAACCCTTCATTTGTAGAATCCCCCTCCTCCTCCCTCTCCACCCCTGAACAAACTGGAACATCTTTAAACAATGAACCCCCCCCCAACAGTTCTCGCATTCCCCATCCGCTAGAACAAATCCCTCTAAAGCAGTAGTGTAGCAAATTCCCAGAGGGCCTGGGTGCAAGGCGATGTTACTGGGCCCTTCCCCAAGTTTTGAATAAACAACAAAATTATGATTTGGGCCGCTCGAACCTCGTGGGCCTGGGTGCCACTGCACCCCCTGCACCCTTGGAGCTACGCCCCTGCTCTAAAGCTGGACACCCCTTCCCACAAATGTTTACCCCATCACTGTTCCCCTCCTCCCACAATCAAAACTTAGTAAACCCAGTATCCCAGCCATTCCACTCCCCCCTTGCAATCTCAAAGAAACCAACTTCCTTTACTCCTCGTGGAGTGAGCTTCCAAATCCACAGTAAGAAAAAAAAGAATCCATGCAAAGTGATGTGTTGCATCCTGTTAGCGAAGTCTAAGGGTGTGCATGCGGGGGAAGATCCGCGGCCGGTGCACTACACCAACCACGGTCTGGCACACCAGGAAAAACACAGAGACCTCATGTTCCACCATCCCATCACAGCAGCCCTCCTGTGCTCTGAGCAGAGCAGTGTCGAGAGGGAAGGCTCTCCCAATGCCTGGATTGGTGTGGTACCTGTCCTCCCGCCGCACTTTATGCTTTTTACAGTTTGTCAAAATTGCTCTACCTAATGAAAAAGTCGTACTCCCAGTCATGCCCCAGGGAGTTATAGATCAGCGCTGTAGAGGCTCTGTCTGCGCCGGGTAAAGTAGGATTTCCTGCCAGTTCTCTCTCTCTCTCTCTTCCCCCCAGGTTTTACTGCTCCAAATTTCTCAACTAATAGAGTACCCCATGCCTTATTTTAATTAGCTTAGACCCCCACAGGCAACAGTGGAGATCAAAGGGCTGGCCTGGCGTGCTTGCCCCGCTGAAAGTGTGAGTTGTCCAGTTCCTGGCCCCCCCCCCCCACGGGGCAAGCCACGCACATAAAAGTACAACAATCTTGCCCTGGTCAGGAGTGGACATCTGGGCGCCGTGTGGCTTTTCCTCCCTCCCAGCTGTCTGGCAAACCCCCTCAGGCCCAGAAGAACCTGTTCGGAGGGAAAGAAGAAACAAAACCTGTAGACATAATTAAAACTGAGTAATAAAAGAAAGAAAAAGTCACGACAGGCCAGATAGTATTCTGAGCCCTGGTTGATTAGGCCTGGATAGGGGGCCCATTTCATACAGAGTCCCAACGCCTTTAATAAGCAAAAACTCAAACGTCCCATAGAGAGGGTGGGTTAGCTCTGGGAATTGCTCAGGCACGCCCTGATAGACCTCCGACCCCGGAGTTGTGTGCTGCAGCGATCCCCTCCCGAAAACCCCCTTCCCAGGAAACAAAAGAAAGCAGGACAGAATTAATTTAGTATGCAGTCACCAGAGTCAATCTCCGTTGCCCTCCACACGGTCCTCACCTCTGCACCCCTCTCGCATATTGCATGGCAGCCCCCCGGGTCTGTAAATGCTCTCTGCCGGCTTCCTGGGTACCGCACGGTGAGTTTCACCGGATAGGCCATCATAAAAGGGCAGTTCAGCTTGTGGAGTTGTTTTATAACATCGCCAAAAGCTTGTCTTCTAGTTTGCAGAGGACGGGAGAAATCCGGGAAGATACTGACCCTGGAGCCTTGGATTACAATAGGGTCTGATTTGCGGGCCGCAGATAGAATTGCCTGGCGATCCTGGAAGCGCAGAAATTTAACCAAGAGATGTCTCGGTCTCTGATCTGGAGATGGTCATTGGCCAGGAGATCAATGGGCCCTTTGGGTTTCCAGGGTAAGGTCTGGGGCTACTTGTAAGTGTGTTTTTAGCCAGAGTTTGATGAAGGATAGACAGTCTTTCCCCTCCAGTCCCTCCGGAAGGCCCACTATCCTGATGTTACAGCGCCTTTCTCTATTTTCATGGTCGTCTACTACTTGTTTCAAAATTTCAATATCTTTTAGCGCTTGTTGTAGATCTGTAGACATTCTGGTCATGGCATCCTCCGGTTACTGATACGGGTTTCGGCCTCTGTGATGCAGGTTTCATGGGCATTCACGGTTTCAGAAGTAGTGTTGACTAATTGCTGCAGATGCTGAATCTGTGCAGTCATGTTATTGAAACCAGATTGCATATATGTGCCCAGATCATACTTTAAGTCCCTGATTAATCTCTCCAAGTTCTGGTAGTTGGTATCCATATTCGTATTATCTGGCCCGCTTCCGGAATCCTTCTACAACTCCTGAGGGAGTGGGACTGGGCTGGAGAGTTACTAGGAGAGCCCGCAGGTCACGAGGAGGCAGTCGGCTTAGAGGTTTGAGAACATTTTAACTTAGCCTGCTTCTTCGTAGATTTAGATAGATCTTGAAGCTCCAATGTCTACACTATCAAATTGAGCAGCTTTTGGTAGGTTATATCTCAGGATGCAGCTGATTTTTGGTGGATTTGGACGGAGCTCTCCTAAAACACCTCCATTCAGCTCCTCAGCTAAGCCACGCCCCCACTTCGTGGAAAGTTGTTACCAAAGATGTCTCAGACAGGTCCTTTATGTGGTTGCCATGGCAGCTTGTGCTGCCACTATGACACTTGCGGCTGGCTGCACTGTTTATGTTGTAGTAGTGGTTGTCATGGCACCAGCTGAGAGTACTAAGGAGAACGCCATGTTGCCATGACACCACCGCTTTAGAAGGCAACAAAATAAAATTTAAAAGGGATAAGGGTGCTCAAGATGAAGATGTTCTGAGTGCGTCTGTTTGTATGAGGGATATCAGCTGGGTGGCGATCACAGTTCTCTAAGTGAGAGGCTGTAATGGCAGTCGGTTAGAACTTGGATAAACTGAGTATTCCAGAAGGACTAACCTTTCTGGCTCTTGAGGCTGGTGATGTAGCCCTACATGCCTATTACTCAGATTATTAATGTAAGGCGGAGGGGCTGATAATAGCCAATCAAATTACAGTATAGAAACCACCATTGCTGTAAATGTATTTAATTGATTTCTATGAAAAGTGAACTCCTATCACATTGGAACTTGTGAAAAAATGCAGAATTAACAGCTGGCTCCGTAGGGAAGAATGGAGTGTCACCTGCTCAGCACGTTGGTGATATGGGTTGTAGCCCCAATCGTGGGCTGACTGGAATAGAATCTGGCAGGAGGATGAAACAGTGGGCACTGTATTCCTGGGGGGGGGGTGCGGTATGGGGGCCTGACAAGTACCCCTTCTGTAGCAGCTCCTGGTGGTGGCCTGGTGGAGGTATGCTTGGCAGCATGGCTGACCATATACTGACACTTCTGTAGGCATGAAACCAGAAGTACTGCCAGCTCAGCCCACATGATGAGTAGTCTTCATGTTCTCCCCCATGCCAGCTGACCCCCTAGCTCACTGCCATCACCCCATGCCAGCTGACCCCCTAGCTCACTGCCACCCCATGCCAGCTGACCCCCTAGCTCACTGCCATCACCCCATGCCAGCTGACCCCCTTGCTCACTGCCATCACCCCATGCCAGCTAACCCCTAGCTCACTGTCATCACCCATGCCAGTTGACCCCAGCTCACTGCCATCACCCATGCCAGCAGACCCCCTAGCTCACTGCCATCACCCCATGCCAGCAGACCCCTAGCTCACTGCCATCACCCCATGCCAGCTGACCCCTAGCTCACTGCCATCACCCCATGCCAGCAGACCCCCAGCTCACTGCCATCACCCCATGCTAGTTGACCCCCTAGCTCACTGCCATCACCCCCAGCTCACTGCCATCACCCCATGGCAGCAGACCCCCTAGCTCACTGCCATCACCCCATGTCAGCTGACCCCCTTGCTCACTGCCATCACCCCATGCCAGCTGACCCCCTAGCTCACTGCCATCACCCTATGCCAGCTGACCCCCCTAGCTCACTATCACCCCATGCCAGCAGACCCCAGCTCACTATCAGCCCCATGCCAGCTGACCCTCTAGTTCACTGCCATCACCCCATGCCAATTGACCCCCTAGCTCACTGCCATCACCCCATGTCAGTTGATCCCCAGCTCACTGCCATCACCCCATGCCAGCTGACCCCCTAGCTTACTGCCATCACCCCATGCCAGCTGACCCCCTAGCTCACTGCCATCACCCCATGCCAGCTGACTCCCTAGCTCACTGCCATCACCCCATGCCAGCTGACCCCCTAGCTTACTGCCATCACCCCCATGCCAGCTGACCCCCTAGCTCACTGCCATCACCCCATGCCAGCTGACCCCCTAGCTTACTGCCATCACCCCATGCCAGCTGACCCCCTACTGCCATCACCTCATGCCAGCTGACCCCTAGCTTACTGCCATCACCCCATGCCAGCTGACCCCTAGCTCACTGCCATCACCCCATGCCAGCTGGACCCCCTAGCTCACTGTCATCACCCCCATGCCAGCTGACCCCCTAGCTCACTGTCATCACCCCCATGCCAGCTGACCCCCTAGCTCACTGCCATCACCCCCAGCCAGTTGACAACCCTAGTCATGAGCAGCGTCTCCTCCCCCTCTGGCAAAGGGAGATGGGGAGGGTCCCTTCTAGTAGGGCTCATCTTGGCCACTGGGGAACAGATAGAAGCCCTGGGGAAGCCTAGAGATGGCAGGCAAGAATGGAATATCAGTCTGACGAGCAATGTAGGGCACTAGGAGAGCCCAAATATCTGAGGTGTTGGGGGGCATAGGGAATGTGAAAAAGTTTAGAATGACTCATTTCATGCACAGCTCTGATGACTGCAATAAAGCTGAAGTGGTGAGAAGTTTCTGCAGCACTCAGGAATTTTCTTCAGCAACACGTACTATTATTTTATATTGAGATAAGGGCACATAAAATGGATGAAGGTGATGGCTGGATGGAGTTCTTGGTTGCTAACTTGCTATTGAGTAGGCTTTTGAGTAGGTTTGGTTTCATCTGAATGCCCCTGATTTAGAAAAGCTGAATTTCAGTGAGACCAATTGGACCAGCTATAACCATTGGTTCAATGGACATATGCAACCACAGTGTGGAGTAATGCTTGTGCAACTTGTTGGTAGCTGAAGGATGGTTGTATGGTAGGATGTTGACTAACATTTGTAGTTACTTTGGCCATTTGCACTCTCTGTCCCCTGAGAGACAAAACCCTGTTGGTGGGCAAAGCAACCCTCTTGAGGTGGGTTCCACCCCTAGAGGTGCCATAGGAACATGATTCTTTTGGCTAAAGGTTTCTTAGGGAGAAGTTCAAGAACAGAAGCAAGCCACTGGAACTGGAGGGATGGACAGTTGGAGCAAAGAAATGGAGCTTCTGAATGAGGCTTAAAGAAGCTGGTTTGTATAGCCCATGAGAGAGGGTAGGGCTAGTTGCTCCTGCCCAACTATCCTCAGTCATAGCCTTTTCAATCTTCAGCCCCCTGTGTGTAGATTGCTCTCTGAAAGCTCATATTGAAATAAAATCCTTATTTGATCCTGTCATTGTAGCTCAGTAATAGGATTTTCCCCAACAGGTTAGGAGGTTTTGGCTTGAAGTCCCTCAAACATAGGACTGGGGCGTATATGGTGCCTAATACTAGCATTGCAGCGCTGAGTTGTGCAGTGCTGTCAGTGGCTGTCTTTCAGTTGGGTGGATCATTCAGCAGTACATGATTCCAAGGCACTATTTGAAAACAGTATGGGTTTACCCTGGAGTCCTGTAAGATTCTTTATTCCAGAAAGAGAGGTTGCAGTGTGGTTATTCATAAGTATATCGAGATGTTGCTGAGTATGATCAGAAAGGGAACCTTCCCATTTAACTCTTTGGGAGCGGCAGGACAGGTAGCTTTTTACCCAGTTCAGTGCACAGACCAAGAACATGAAGCTGATGAAGCAGAAGACTGTGGTTCACCAAATCAAATAATTTTGTGAGGTCCACGAAGATGGCACCTGTGGCATAACCTTGGTCCATTGCCTGGAATATGTCAGTTGTTACTTTTATCAGGGCAGTTAGGGTACTGTGATTCCTTCTGAAGCCATGCTGATATGGGGATAGCAGATTGTGAGATTCCAGGTAGTCCTGAAGGTGGTTATAAATTATACGCTCTTGAATCTTTGCCAAAGAACAGAGGATGGATATTGGTCTGTAGTTGTCAACAACAGAGTTTGAACCGCCCTTATGCACAGGAACTACTACCGCCACCTTCCATTTATCTGGTACAGTATTAGAGATGAAAGAGCGATTGAATAAGTCTCGGACAGGGCGAGCAAGGGCCGAGGCACCCAATTTAAGAAATTTTGGCTCCAGGGAGTCACAGCCAGGAGAGCAGACTGATTTTAGGTTTGTGAGAAGTTTCTATACCTCATTAAGGGTAGCTAACTTCAAGTGGAACTCAGAACAAGCCTCAGGGGTATACGGAGTGGATTGGGCAGAGGGGGGGAGAGGAGAAGTTTGAAATAGTGGGTATACTTGTGAAGATCTGTGAAGAAGTTATTAAATCCAGAGGCGAAGGATGCGGTGTTAGCAAGGGTGGAGTCGTTGGCAGTGATGGAGCTCGGGACTTCTGCAACATTCCCTTTTACCAAGGAATTAACTTGCTTCCAGAATTCCTTGGGGTTGCAAGGGTGTTCAGTTTGTAGGGATTTGAAATGGTGGCATTTGGCTTTGTTCAGGGAACTTTTGCACTTATTTCTGAATTGTCTGTAGACTTGCCAGTCTGAGAGAAGTCCACTCTTTTTTAGGTCCGCCAAGCTTTATCACGGTGAGACGTATGCATCCTGATTTCCTTGGTGAACCAAGGAGCCTTGACACCCTTGGATCTATATTTTCTATGGGGGCATGGCGGTTTACTATTTGAGTGAAGGTAGAGATTAGGAAGTCCAAGGCTTGATTTGTATCAGGGAGTGTTTCAATAGGACTCCAGTCAGTGTTGTTGATGGAGGTAATAAAGCTGCAGACATCAAACCTAGACATGTCCCGAACCAGGGAGATCCTGGGAGGGGGGTGAATGTTTTCTAGACTTGGTGTTGATACGCATTGGTTCCTGGAGGAGTTGAGCTAAATTGGAGTCAGCAAGCGAGGCACACATTTTATCAGCATCTGGGTGGAGCCAATCTAAATTAAAGTTGCCACAAAGTATAAGGTCATAGCGGGAGAGGTTAGCTAGGGAAGCTAGGAGGGAAAGCAGGCCGAGGGAAGCTTTATTAGGGGGCAGATATATGCACCCAATGATAAGTTTTTTTACTGTTACCGAGGGTTAGGGAGATGAATAGGCATTCTACAGGGGACAAGCCTGTGTCAAGATTTGGAATTTCAATGACGACGAGATCAGACCTAGAGTAGATGAGAACACTTCCACCCTTTTTAACCAGTCTGTCTCCTCTGAGACAATTATAACCAGGTAGAGCCACCTCATGTGGTTTAATAGCCTGTTTAAGCCAGGATTCTAATATACATAAGATGTCGGGGGACATCTAAAGGGCCTAAGCCTCAAGTTCAGCCATTTTAGGGTGGAGACTGCGAATATGAATATGAGCAACTCTTAGGCCTTTTATCAGGGGTATGGAAGTTGTAGAGGGGGAAGGGGCAGGCATAGGGCAAGGGGGTCCAGGATTATGGAGTAATATGGAGGAATGTGTGAGGAAAAATGCTACAAGAATGGTGAATGTGGGGGAACTGGATGAATTGATAGTGGGTTAAGGAGCCTTTCTCATAAAGGTCACTGGTTCAAATCCAGTCCAGGTTGATAGTGGCTGAAAGTCATTCTTGCCTGAAAGCTTTTCAGTGGCCTATGTGAAATGACTTTTGGTGGTCTCAGTCCAGTTCCTAGGGGGCATGTGTCCACATCATAAAACCACCAACACACTTGGAACTAATTGGCACCCTTGTTGGCAGTCTCACATGAGAAGCAAAGGACTGAATGGGCATGGAGTATGAAGTAATGTCACACCTACAGGTATATGGTGGCACAGTACCTTCATGACAGTGTTGAGGTTTATTTGCAGGGCAGTGTGCAGAAACTTACACTGTGATTGCCCTTGCTGTCATGTGGATAAACAGGAGGCTTCAGTTTGTTGTGCTGGCAATCTGACACCTTTGACAAGCACAAACTAAATAGCAATCTTGAGACTGTGTGTTTTTCCACTACCTATATAATATCCCAATGTTAATACCTACAGCTACTGATGGTGAGCAATTTCCTGAACACTCAGTGGTAACTTTTTTTAAGGTATCCCCCAGCTCCTGCTACGGTACAAGATTATATAGCTGACAAATGTGTATTGTAATAGTGCCTAATTTACAATACTTATTGTAATGCTGTTTCTATTGCATTGTATGAGGATGATGGTAGTAGTTTTCTGCATGATTACTTAAAACTAATAAAACATAAAAAAAAGCACAAACTTCACACACACACACACACACAATAAATAAAAAAAAGAATGGTAAATGCTAATGGAGTCCTTCTAAGAAAAGTTGATTCATTGAAATATCTGGAAGGTTACCTTTGTAATTTTCTTATATTGAAAAAGGCCCCTTTATCAAAGCAGACAGTTAACCTACCTTCTGTTGCACCTCTTCAGGTAGAGGCATTGCCTCAGTTGGTTTTCAGTGTCTTAATGCAGCCAGTGTGATTATACAGATTTAATTCAGGGCAATGCAGGAACCCTGTGCTCCTGGTGTTCACTGGTGATGAATCGGGGCCTGTTTAACTCGGTTGTCTTTGTCAACCTTGCTAAGGCTTGACACTGTGGCCCACCCATTCCTACTTGATATGCTTCCTAAGGCAGGCCTCTCAGAGGCGATAAAATAAGTTGCTGTTTTTTTGTCCGCATCTAAATTGAGCACTTTAGCCACATATTCAAAATGCAAATCACAGTGAAACTATATACGAATGACTCAGCACAAGTTTGCAGTCAATTTAAAATTCTATGTTAATACTTTTTCCCATTTTTCTAATATGATTTCCTATGTACTGTATGAATATAATGCAATAAACTGCTGCTAGAAAAAAAAAGCATGCAACGTCTACACCTGCCACAACCTCCGCCTGTTGCCCATTCCTCTTCTCCCCTCTGATCCTTACAGTTCTCCTCTCCACTGTGCTTTTGGCCCCTAAACTGTCACTTTCCTCTCTCCCCCTCAACTACCTACAGTCCCTCTGTTGCTCCCCCATTTCCAGCAAGTATGCTACTATACTATCTTGCTTAGTCGTAGACTTGATCACGTTTGGCGTTTTTGTTTATTGCGTTCTGTTTAAGTCTATTAAAGGATGTGTAATATTGTGTATGTGTATAAATAAATATATATATATGTATGTATGTATGTATATAGGGGATAAATGATGAACATGAGTGACAATATTTGCCATGGCACACGATCTGCCCATCATGTATTCGATATATACAATAGGGCCAAGAGTTTCAAAAGATTTGTTATGCTGTCTTGTGTTCTGTTCCTGTTTATGTGTTTGCTCATTCTGTGTGTGACTTTTTCTGAATGGGCTGGCAGTGTTATAAACTCTGAGACACATGAGTGTGTTTTGCAATGCTAAATGAGTTAGGTTTAGATAGGAGTGAGAAACATACTTTTGTGAAGCTGTATTGTTTAGCAGTCTGGCTGCAGTGTAGTTAAAAGCATCACAGTAATTGTAATGAGCTGAGAGGCAGAGTGTCAGAACAGCTGATACTGTTTTCAGTGGTAATTAAGTTAGCTGCAGGCAGAGTGCAGAGTGTTCTGTGAAATTGTGCTCTTTAGGATTCTGGCTGCATTGAAGTTGAGATTGTCACAGTAATTGTAATGGGTGAGAATCAGAGTTTGAGGAAGACGTGAGAGTGTGTTTCAGTGGTAGTTGAGTTAGCTGCAGGCAGTAGTTTAGACTGTTCTGTGCAGCTGTGCTGTTTGGAATTCTGGCTGCATTAAGCTGAGAGCATCACAGTAATGAGCTGGAAGTTGGGGGGGGGGGGCTAGGTGTGTTTTGTAATGCTCACTGAGTTAGCTGTAGGCAGCAGTGAGACCTCTCAGGTAGTTCTGCATTTGTGCCTATGGTAACAGCACAGGTGTTTCTTGCATGCTGAGGGGAAAGCTGCCTAGGGTGATGGTATCAGTGACCTTTTGTGACCTGTGTGTGTAAATGGCTGATATCATCACAGTAGAGCAGAGGGTAAAACTATCACACTGCAGTGGATGATATGCTGCTTTATCTCACTCATTTACCACTCACCCCTATTGTGTATATATATTTATATAATAGGGGTGGCTGATAAACGTTGCAGATAAAAACATGTATTCTCACAGGAGTGAGATAAATGTTACTGACGTAGGAACTGTGGTAGATATTTATATTTACACACACAGTTTCTACGTCAGCAAGTGATATTCTCACTGTAGCTATGTCAGTACAACACTGCCCTTACTAGACTACCTTTCTATTTCAAAAACATAGCACTTTACAAAACATACCCCACAAAACGTTCACACCACAACTGTAATCAACAGAAACACATAAACCACAGAATCTCTACAAAAAAAATGCACATTCCACTCAACAAAACGTCAGCTCTCAATAAATAATAGCTGAGCTGAACCCATCATTAAACCTCTGCCACAAACTAAACACTAAAACTATATGCCACATTCCCACACTATGTATGTCTCTTGCAGGACTTCCCACAATGTACAAACTCTATTTCTTAGTACTACCACATTCCTCGTTGTAGATCCATTTAGAAAATGCCGTCTGTGAAAGCGAAACTGAACCAGCCGCACCGTCGATAACACGCGCAATGAACTCCGAAATAAAACTGGGACCCAGGACAGTACACAGCATACACGATCCCAAATGAACATCACAGAAGGCACAAATGAACGGTAAACCAGTAAAATAAAAAGAAATTTAAAACACACCGACCAGAAAGATGCCAAACAAACTCCCGCCCACTCAGCGCATCCAACCAATCATACCACACACAGAAACAAAACTCAACCAATCAGCAACTACAACCCAAAATACCAACCAATGACAAAACAGAACTACTTTTCATTCATACTGCCAACCAATCACATACCAACAGTCACTCCCATTCACAAAACAAAGCACACTCCCACAGAACAAACCATACTAAACTGACTACAAAGACAAATAAAACTAGCATATATGTGTGCCCTATTACATAAATCGAACACATGATGTGCAGATCGTAGGATATAGAAAATATACCCACTCCTGCATCGTGAGGCATGGATATCTCACTCTGCAGGAGTGGGAATATTTTCCATATCCCATTCCTGCCCATCATGTATCCATATATATATATATATATATATATATATATATATATATACCTTCCTCTACATTGCATCTATGTGTATTGTAATTATGTGGATAGGTACCTTTGTGTATTCCTGTTTGTTATGTAGCCAACTCCCTTTTCCCCCAGGATGCACCTGGATATGTACAGTATATATTACATTGTGGATCTGTACCAATGTGTGTCTCTTTTTTATTCAGCATCTAACTACCTTTCCCCTGGATGCATCTGGAAACAAGCTGGCTCCAGCTCAATGTAACTTCCTGGCCAAATATTTTAAATAATTAAATGCATAAAGTAATAAATAAATAAATAAGCAAGCTCCAGGTAATGAAGTAGCTATAATTATGCTTGGAGTTGAACTGAAAATGTCCAGGAAGAATATATTCAACAAAATGAGGCTGAAAACAACCAAAACCAAAAAGGACCATACACTTAGCATCAATGACTTGGCGTACCATTACTAGAATAGTTTAGCCCCCGATCACTTGACAGTGAAGTGCCAGTTCATATCAGGTGTTCACTCCCTGAACACAAGAAGCAGAACCAGTGGAAATCTATCCATCCCTAATGTTGGAACTAGTTATGGCAAAGCATCATTTTGTGCGCTCATGTTCTACACTGTACAGTTCCTTTCTCAAAAATATTCAAATACACAAGACGTGCAACTAAATCACACTAATGGGGTTCCATGTCATAACGGTGTTTGCCAAACCGAGATCGCCGTTACAGCAAGTGTACATTGCCAAAATGAAAAAAGGCGATGTACATGCCCAGCAACCACATGAGTGCCGAACACAAACTAATATATCTATGTGGGGGGCTGTACCCCCTGCACTCCATAATTTAGATTCTCAACTCGGGGGTTGCATGTCAGGGAAACCCTAGTTTTTTTTCCCCACTGCAGCCAGCCACCCTCACCACCACACCACATGGCCAACTCAGTGACACCATGCCACACACCCTTCCACATAGCTCCTGTTCCGTTTGCCCTCCTGTATATTCGAGTCTTTCGTTCACCCTCCTCTATGTTCGATGTTCTTGCGTCGCTACCCTTTCAGGGTAGCTCACATTGCAGGCACTGAGATTGAGTCGCTCATATGTGAGTCGCTCAATCTCAGTCACCCATATCACGGTATACCCCCCAATGGCACACCCTGGAGCATCCTATTGCACTTATAAAATGGTATTTAAATATTTGTGTTAAATAAAAAAAATAATTTAAAAAGATAAACATTAGAACTTTTCATTGAAATATGCTTCCATCTTATCTTTGAAGACAAAAGAATAGTCCATACTCTAAGGGGGGAGGGGGTAGCTAACAACAAAAGGAGAAAATGAAGGCCGCCCAAAGGCCAAGTGGTAATGCATTATGCTACCCTGCAGCAGGCAACCTGAGTTCGGGAGAGAGCTCTGGTCATCGAGTTAGGAGGCAGGTTGGGCCAAGGCAGCTGCAACATGGCAACGTGCCTCAGCTGAGGAAGGTTGATGGGGCAAGCGCTGGCAGAACAGCGACCCCTGTGGCAGGGCCAGGGAACTTGCTTTTGCCACAGGGTCAGCTGTAATCAACCGAAGCTCGGAGCTAGACTCATGTCAGGGGAGGCAGGAACGGGCCAACATAAAAGGGAGAAAATCACCACTTCCTTCTACATGATGGTCCAAGCCTTCCTGGGTCCTAATGCCTGCAGCTGGCACTGGATCCAGACTGCCTCAGGGGGAAAGACAGCCCTTCCTCTGAAGCCCCTGCCATAGATGGCAAGCTCTGGGAGTAACTGGTGGGTTACTGGGATCTGGGGAGCCAGAGGTTCTGGACCTGATGGGGTACATCCATGGGATTAGGGTGTAGCCCTCGAAGACGGAGGTGGACTGGGGAGTAAAACCTCTATAGAAAATAAGAAGACAATACAGACCTTGTGTGGCGTGTGTTTTATCAAAGAGCATTTGTTACCTTATGTGCACTGCAGACCAATACAGGTAGTTTAATGGAAATGAGTGCAAAACTGTTGAAACTGGAAGGTTTTTTTTTTTTTTTTTAGGGGGCTCCTAACAACACTCAAATATGATTAAAATGCACATGCTTTTATGAACTCCAGGAATTTATTGAAGCAGTTTGGGTCTGCCTATGTAACATAGTTTTACTACCTTTATACTCTTTGTTTATACAGTATTATTGCCTCCTTTCCTCATCACATTTCTTTTTTGTCTGTCTTTCCCCACATTCAACAGATGTAATGTTCACCACTGAACACAGGAATTCAAAATGTTGCACAATTCCACTGACAGAATATTACTCTGCCAACATACTGTATATTTATTTATTAAGCTCTTGTATTTACACCTATGAGCCAGGGCTCTTTTACATAGGTTCCACGTCGCATGAGAGTACACACAGCAAAGAATATACAACAAATTGTGGGGAACAGAGCGAACCAAAACTAACTATTACTGGCATTGTACAATGTATGACAGGTCATGTACATATGATGAGAAGAGAAATTAAGCAAGTATACAAGTCAGTGAATCAGCCAAGAGGCCTTGTCGTGTGGTGCACAGGAGGATTGAGATGGGATAAGGTAGAGAGGGATGGAGGGAAAAGCAGGGCAGGCGGTCAGTGGCTTTGTCAAAAGGTAGTAATGCAGCCAAGAGACCTTGTCTGGTTATGGACAGGAGGGTAGGTATGGGATAAGGAGGAGGAGGAGGAGAGGGAAAAGATGGGAAAGCAGGGCAGGGTAGTGAGTGGCTTAGTCGATAGAGGTGAGGTGCCATGGGCAGGCTGAAGGTGGGTGGGGGTAGGGATGTTCAAGCGAGTAACAGGGGTGAGATGGGGCTGGTATGTTGGCCAAGGAATGAGAGGAGGGTGGGTAGGGATGAGAAGCAGTGGGAAGGGGGAAATAAGTTTATGGGGAAGGGAGAAGGAAGAGGCTAAATGAGGGGATCTGGAGCATGAAGTGCTAATAGGAAGAGAAGATGCTAAGTGCAAGATGCATTGGGGTTGGTGAGGATTTGAGGTGTACAGTACAGCAACTCAGCAGAAGCAGTCGCATGTGTTGTGCTGGATGAGGTACTGCCGAAGGTGATGTTTAAAGAGGGCCAAGCTTGGGGATTGGGGTGATGTTGTCAGGGAAGGAGTTTAGCCAAATGGGTGCTCAGTAGGCAAATGATCTTCGTCCCTGGGTTGTACGGCATTGGGGTACCGGGAAGATTTGGTTAATAGAGCCCCAGGTATGGCCAGGTTTACCAGAGTGGTTAAGGCTGTTTTGTACACCGGCAGGTGCTAGTCCCAGGCTGACTTTCTTGTCCAGAAGACAGGTTTGGAATTTGATTCTGTCTTTTAGCTGAAGCCAGCAAGTCTTAGCATAGACGACGCAGGTATGCGTGAGTTAGTCATCTCCTATGAGGAGCCTGCAGGCATTGTTCAGGGCTGTGGAAATTCTTCAAAGATGTTTCAATGGCAGAGCCACAGACTGCAAGCCCATAGTCTATTATAGATATGTAAATAAGTATATAAATACATGCACACACACACACACACACACAGGCCTTATGCGGAGCCTCAGTTTTATCTCTTGCAGGGTTAGCAGCTGAGATTTCCTTGGTAAGCAGGTAAAGATTGTAGGAGGATTTTTCACTGTCACCGAAGGAACACTGTAAAAACTATGAACAGTACTTCATTTGTCCGACTTTTTTATGGATTTAAGGAGATTGTGATAATTGGGGAAACAAGCTGCATTAATGCACGGTCACCTGACCGGTTTTACCCGATTATGATTATGTTTCTTTGATTTTAGACCTAGATCCATTTTATAACTGCAAATCACGTTGAAGAACTTTAGGCTGTCTAGGCTTTACGCAGGACCTTAAAGTGCCAAATGGCCTCACAGACAATCTGCAAAGGATGAGAACTTACACTGGTAGGTTCTTAGCTTTTAAATTTGTAGGTACAGAAACATATAAACATAGAATGTGACTGGCCTCTCTAATCTGGGCAAACATGACAAATAAAATAAATACCAATAAAATCTGCCCAGCCTTACCCAACACGTGTGCGATAGCCCGACTGACAAGCCACTACTTGTTTCTTTCCTCTGTACTATATAAAATCCCAGCTCTTATTAGGCCTCTGTGCCTGTCCTACCCTAGTGTGAATATCCACTGCTTTAGCACATCCACCTCAGTTGCTGGCCTTTTCCCCCTGTCCACCACTCTTTCTGTGAAAAAGTACTTCTGGACATCCCCCTGAACTTCCCTCCAGCCGACTTAAGTGGGTTTCCTTCTATGTATGTGTTTGCTCTCAAGGTGAGCAATTCATTCCAGTTTACCCTTTTTATCCCATAGAGATATTTATACATTTCTGTCATGCCCCCCCCCCCTTTTTTACAAGGTTTACATGTTGAGATCGCTCAGATTTTCCTTGTGTTTTCTCCCGTAGCCTCTGGATCATGTTGGTCGCCTCCTCTGCACTGCCTCTTCAGTGTCACAGTCCTTTCAAAGATGCAGGCTCCAGAACCTTGCACAATACTCCGGGTGAGGGTGAAACAGGCATCTAGATTCAACATTATACAGCTCACATCCCAAAAACATCTAATAGCCCCAGACTTGCGACTTTTAAAAATATGGTCACCAGCACTTTGAAACTAATACCACAAATGCATAAACCTGCAAGCAGAAAACCATGTTGCGTGCCTAAATGTATTTTTGTATAATATGTTCTACAGTATCAAACTATGTAACTGTTCCCGTGTATACACTAGTAGCTATCGTGTGCAGCAGGTCCTTCCTGTAAACACGCCTCTAACCTTAAAAGGGCACTCGTATAAAAACAATTTACAAAAGGGGGAAAATGAAATTATACAAAACATAGTCATTAAATCCAGTCTAAATGTAAGCCATACAGAGTCATAATCTCAGGTACTGTATATGGAGACCAATGATGAACGTAGAGAGGCCCCCACTTCACCATGAATCACTGTGGTATAGTTACTGTAAGGGCGATCAGACTTGGGTGGAGGAAGATGGGAGAGAGGAGTAGGATAAAAACGGGCCCCACAGTTGGTCATCGGTCTACATCTAAGTTAGGTATGAGATACAGAGATATTTGTCACCTTCTCTTAGGTTTAAATATTAGTTACTTTGGGCACTTGACCACCTTAGTGGGCAAATGCATCTAGAGTGGCTACTAGCTATGATATTTGTCCCATGCTTTTGGCAGTCAACTTTTAATGATGTTCTTGGTTTCATATTTCTGTTGCCGTTTCCTAAATAGCTGTACCAGAATAACACACAGCACAAGAAATCGGTGCTAGAAAGGAAGATACAGTTAGTGGCTTGAAGTATATGTGCGATAGTGTCAGTTCCCCTAGTCCTGGGGAGTTGCAAGCACTGCTGTTTATTTCATGCAGAATCAGAATGGCTATAGCAGCCAGCGAGCCATGATCACTCTGTCCAGACTCACATTGGGGTTTATTTTTACCTTCATCATGTAACTTGGCAGATGAGTCGATATAACTGATGTGATATCAAGACTGTTTAAAGATCTGTGTTGGACTCAGCAGTATATTGGGCTGAGGGGAGTGTGCAGAGTACAGATGAGAGAACTGAGGAAGCCTTCACTCTGGAGAGGTCCAGTTTGGTGATCTGAAATAAATGCAGTCAAGCACTTTAATGGTTTTCCCCTAGGTATTTGATTAACCACGTGTACTGTACAGCACAGCACAGCACAGGAAGTTCTGGATTGGGATTTTGGGGGGGGGCATACACAGCTGCATCCCTTCCTGTGGTGAGGAGAACTGACAAACAGACACTGCCAATGCCAGTTTTGCTCTGCATTTGGCTGGCAGAGTGAGTGAGTGTGTGTGTGTGTGTGTGTGTACTGGGAGGCCTGTCCGCTCCCTCCCTGAGA
Organism: Neoceratodus forsteri; assembly: GCA_016271365.2. NCBI lineage: Eukaryota > Metazoa > Chordata > Ceratodontiformes > Ceratodontidae > Neoceratodus > Neoceratodus forsteri. The sequence goes on from CM057459.1 coordinate 158,513,309, forward strand.
ACCAAGTGACACAGCTCTGCAACAGGTTCAACCCCCCGGCCCCAGAATGGGTTTCCATGGCTCACAACTGAAGCCTGAGCCTCCCATTGAAACAGAATCTATCAGCAGAAAAAGGCCCGTTAGCCCATCGTGTCCATGTGGCAATGTGACATAGAAACACAGAAACGTAGACAGTGGCAGCAAAAAAAGAAAACTGGTCCATCCAGTCTGCCCATAAACCCTAACAAACTCAGGATCTATCATCCATATGTAACCCCCCTGCAAATGGGGGTTCCCAAAAGACTTCCAGGAGCTTGCTTGAATGCTCCAAGCCTGAATGGTGTTTGGCGTTTAAGCCATTTATCAGTGAGTGTTTTTAGAACCTCTGGTACTGTCTCTTTAAGAGCTGTCTGTTTGCAGACATAATTAGTTTATATGGGGGGGACTGTGTGTTTCTCTGTTTGAGTACCACTCAAGCTGCTGACAATTCACTCCATTTTGCAGTCACTAGAGTGCAAAGGAACCTATCTGAAAGATGTAACTGTTTGCCAGAAATCATTTACAGTAATAATGAAATTACAGTTTGTCTAACCTGCTTTCTTTGCAGTCAGAACTGTGTCTGTCTAGTTCCCATTCTGGTTTTGAACTGCTGAACTGGACCAATCAGTGTGGGGTAAGCTAGCTCTAAAATGGTGCCTTGGATGAATCAGAACTTGGACTCATAATCTGAGCCAGCCACAAGAGGATTGTATGAGCAGTGACTCTGGGAGATGTAGTTTAGACTTCAGCACCTTTTTGGACCAACAGCAGCAGTCTATTGTGGTGACAGCCAATCCAGTCAAGAACTGGGAGGAACTCAAAGGAAGTGCCGGTTTTGTCGGTTGGAGTTTCAGTTGAGCTTGGCAGTGAAGAAGGAAGGAGCCCTGTGCTTTTCAGTGTGCAGTTTTAGTCAAAAGCGTGTGTAAGGCCCAGAGTTCCGGTCTGCAGCTTGTGTAACAGCTTGTTAGGACTGAATCCGTCCTGTGAAAAGAATCAAAGGATCTCTGAAGAGTAGAAACTAGGCTCACCCTGTAGAAGACTGGAGGAATTGCTGAAAATTGCACTCGGTCTGTCAGGAACTGAATCTGCTGTGTGTTCTCCCGGCATTGTGCAGTAATTGCGATCGATACAGATGCAGCCTGCCTGGTATAGTGCTTTCTTTTATATGGATGTGTGAAGAGGTTTGTGTACCTCAAGTGAGCCCTGCTGACATTGAAGGACCCTATCTTATTTGGAGGTCGTGAGTACTAATTCAGGGTCGCTCCCTGTTGAATTGCCACATTAAATCCAAATGGAATTACTGTACTGCTGACTGTTTAATTCTCCTTTTCTCTGTGTGAAAGGGCCCCTACCAGCTGCCACGGTTTGGACTAGCCACTAGGGCTTGGGTACCCAGGGACAGTAACTGATAGGGATAGGCCTGTGCACAGAGCCATAGGTAGATTATTAGAGTGATAAGCTAATTAACCTGATTTCCCCCTGTCCTTGTTATATCCCCCTAAATAAATCAGAGCTGCTTGTTTCAGCAAAGTTATACTGCCTGAGGTATTTGTCTATGTTAAAGTACTGTACTGTGATTGTTGCACTGTATCTCATTTCACAGGAGATCCCAGTGCCGGAACCAGACCTGGGGAAGTGTATACTGTGAAGGTAATTCTGATATATTGTGTGGGCCACTAGTGGGAAGAAAGGGGGGTTGCAGTGTCCCAGAGGGCTGTGACCAAGTTAGTTTAACTATTGCAAACCCTGACCTCTGGGTGGAGGCACCCGCCATTGGATCCAGGCCCCTCAACCTGTTAGTGGCAAATCAGGCAGGGGTAGTAGCCCCTGGGATAGCGCCATCTAGTGGTTACACATATAAGGTTCTAACTCACACAGTCCACTCCCATGCTCCCCAAAATGTGATGATATGCTGCTGCCTCATCACTGGGCCTACCTGTAGGGCATCTTTCATACAACTGTACCCCAGAATGCTCCGAACAGAGGAAGTGAAGTCTGACACAGCCAAGCAGATGACTGATTCTTCAGGCAACAGGTTTTTATGGTAGCCAGCTGGGTTACATACTCATGTGTGGTAGTCCTTGGAGATTAATTATAAGGTTCCATAACACCCAGCAGTCCAGGTTATTTGTAGCACTCTTGCCATCATTTTACTGGTAAAAAAAAGTTTCAAGATCTTAATGCTGCTCAACAGGGCTGTTAAGCCTCCCATCGTTTCTTTTTTTAAGTCAGCTAATTGGATTGGATTTCCTCTAATCATAGTAGCCACCTGTGTTTTTTTTTGTCTCTCCTCTCCCTGCTACTCTGACCTCCTGCCCTTCTGCAGCAGGTGTCCAATGAGGAAACATCGCAGGCTTGGTGTGTGTGTTTGCATGTGTGTGAGCACAGTAAAGGCAGATCTGGCAAGGGTCTGTGTTAAGTGCTTGTATAGAAAACAGTTTAAACACATAAGTTAAATTTTCAGTAAAACAAGTACATCACTGATCTAACACAGTAAGTGACAGCTGGTTTTCTTTTTCACTCCCCCTCCCCAACCCATCATGGACTGCTGCTCCAAGTGTTTATTATGTAAGCAGTAAGGCTCAATGGGATGCGAACTAGGCGCTTCTAGCGAGACGTAGTGAAGCTGAGTGCCTTCAGCCCCTGGCCGTGGGCTAGAAGTATCTAGCGCACACCTCTGGAGTGTCTTCTTGCACTTATGAAATGGGCATGTGACTTGTACATGCATGCCAAAATTAAAATTAATAGGGCTGAGAAACAAAAAAGATAATAGGGTTGAGAAAAAAGAAGTTAAATCTTTGTGTTTCTTTTAAATAAAATAGTTCTTCCGCCTGTATGAGTTTGTTTTTGTTTTCTTAACGTAGGAACTTTTGTCCTACTGTGGGCTCCGTAGTTCTAGGTTCTTGGTTTTTTTTTGGTTGTTATAACCCCCCCACCCCACAGAAACACGCACACCTCTATTTTTACTTTTACATTTGTATATATTTTTTTATCTGTTTGTGTTGTTTTTATTTTGTAATAGACTGGCAAGCTGGAGAGCGAGCGAGTATGGGACAGACGTAGCACCAACTACAGAGGGTCAGCTTGAGTGCAGTAGACTGGAGCTACAAAGCTGAAACTGAAGTGTGCACTAATGGAGAATGCGGTACTTAAAAAAATGTTTTTGATAGCTATATTGCAGCTCAGTCTGAGGTGGGAGGGTGGGTGCTTAGGATATAGTGTGGTTGCTATGGAAGCAAGAGAGTATGTGAGCGAGACAGCGACTGAGTGAGCAGGCAGCCAGCGGGAAAGCCACTGCGCTGCAGTGGACATGCAAGTATAAAACTATAGGGGTAATTTGCAGAAAACTGATTTACAGGAAAAAAAGTACTGATGTGCAGGTTCTGTTCATTTTCAGCTGCCTGTTCGGATGGCAGCATATGACATTGACAACTGTTGGAAGTTTTGATAGTATTTCAAAAAAAAATGGCAGCTGATTCATTCTTAAACATAGTTCAGGCACAAGGATTTTTAAAAAGGGGTACTAGGTCCAGGCTGCCAGTACTTGATTTTAGCCAGCGCTGGACAGTTTCAGTGCACAGCTATCAGTCAATCAGAGGGCTCCATGTGTTAAGCCCATTTCATAACATTATAATTTCCCCAGTTTTCTCCTGGTTCCTTCATTCCCCACCTTGAAGACCGTGACAGCCATGGATTTAACCTTCCTCCCGCACAGAGTGTGGGGCAGCAGTTGCCTGCCCAGCCAACACCAGTAATGTTCCCTGGTCAGCTGGTGGGAGTGTGATTTAGGGGTGTAGGAATACCTTATTTTGAATATTCAGTTAAGTGTTCGTATTCGGGGGCCCAGATATTTGGGTATTTGGTATTTGTATTTGTTATTCAGCTGGGTTGGGTGGAAGGAACAAAACAACGCCAGATATGGTTCCCATTACTGCAGCAGCTAGTAGTGGAACCTCCACTTCCCATGCCTCTTTGCTCTGATCTGCTCTCCCAGGACCAGGGCACCCTGATTCACTTGGACCTCAAGTCTCCATCTCCATGTGTGGCTCCTTCAGACTTAGCCATCACATGCTTTGGGGTTTCCTCTAGGGTGGCAGATGTTCTGGTGGCCGCTAGGAAACCTTCCACCAGAGCCACTTACACCATGAAGTGGAAGCTGTCCTCTATCTGGGCTACTACCCGGCATCTGGATTCCTTCACTTGTCCAGTGAATCTCATCCTGGAATACCTCCTCTCCCTTTCAAACTCCAGTCTGGGTTACTCCTCTATCAAGATGCAACTTTACGCCATCTCTGCTTACCGCACACCCATTGATGGCAAACGTATTGCTCAACTAGACCTGTCCAGCAACTTCTTGTGGGGCATTCTGCATTTGAAACCTCCCATCAGGGACCCAGTCCTACCATGGGATCTGTTTGTTTTGGAGAAGCTCACCCTTCCTCCCTCTGAACCTGCCAAAAGCTATGCTTTCTGTGATGGAAAGCATTGTTTTTAGCTGCCATTACTTCTGTTTGGAGGATTTCCGAGCTTCAGGCTCTGATGTGTAAAGAGCCCTATTTAGTTTTCCACAAAGGCAGGGTATCTTTCCTGACCAATCCTAAGTTCTTGCCTAAGGTGGCATCTGAGTTTACTTTGAATCAATCCATCCGCCTGCCTGTTTATTTTCCTGAGTATTCTAATCAGATGGAGGCTTTACTCCATACTCTAGATGTTCTTCGGGTGCTCCATTTCTGTTTGGACCACACCCATCATTTCAGAAAATCCAAACAGTTGTTTGTTTCATATGCCCCCAAGAAAGAAGGGGTTCTTGTTGTGTTTATCTAAGTGGTTAGCTAATTGCATTGTTTATTGCTACTACAAGCACAGCAGACCTTAGCCAGGCCAGGACAAAGGCCATTCTACCAGGGGTATGGCTGCCTCCTTCAGAAATGTGTCCACTGCAGACATTTGTGCTGCAGCCACTTGGAGCTCTGTCCACACATTCATCAGACATTACAGTTTGAACATTGTCTCTAGATATAGAGCCGGTTTCGGACTTGCAGTCCTCCAGGGCCTCTGGTTGTAAACGTCCCTATGACTGCTGTTGCCCTCCACCCAATTGACTGAGTCTGTTTCTCTTCTGCATGGGATTCAGTCCTTATGGTTATTGCCTGCTGCACGAGCCCCCTCGAAGTAAGGTAGTACAGTTATGTAAGAACTTACCATAACAGTAGATCTCTGAGAGGAGCTCTTGTAGCAGGCACTGCAATCCCTCCCTCCTTCCTCCTGATTGCTATTTCTCCATCAAAGCTTTCCTGCTTTCCTCATTTCAGAGGAACCTCCTCGGTTCTCCAATTTCTATTCACGCTGGGGTCTCTGGTGGGAAAACTGGGGATGGGCTGGGGGACCGCCCCTTTTATACCATAGGTTGGACATCAGCGTGCCGATTTCAGGGGCGGTCCCCACTGTATACTGCTAACTAGAAGTTTTCTGTGTGGTCCCAGCACCCGATGGCTCAGTCTTTATGGTTATTGCCTGCTGCAAGAGCTTCTCTCAAATATCTACTGTTACAGTAAGTTTGTACGCAACTGTACTGTATTGAGACACTTCAGGTAGTCTCCAACTAAGTGAGCAGTTTGTAAGGACAATTTTTTTCTGGTTTGGTAAGGTGTTGAACATCTTGAATTCTGACTTGCTGTTGCTGTGAAGCAATAAATCCTGTTTAAGTCAGTGCTGCATCTGGCTAAAACAGATTAGTAGTGTCGTTTGGCCTGTACCTCAGACAGAAAATTACTGCCGAAGTACAAAATGGTATCAGCAGCATGCATATACAGTGGTAGCTAGAGATATGCCCCCGATTCATGGGAAATCCCTATTCATTTCTGTGATTTCCTGTAACATACATAGCTGAATAAATCTAAAGATTTACTAGGACATATTGCTGGCTACTGGAAGGCGTTTCTTTACAGTGTTGGAGAGGCTTAACAGATACAAGTGAAAAGCATGAGCTTTGGGGCACTCGAAAACAGGAAGTAATTGCACTCTAGCTGGACAAGCAGTGGATCCAAATAAATCGCCTCCAAACTGCGGTATCTGAAATGCTTTGATTAAATCATAGATGAGATATAGTTAGACATATTGGAAATTATTACATATAAACGACCACCACCCACAGTCCAGGTGCCCTGACACCTTGCTTAGGTGAAACTTCCTTAGGGTACACCATGCAAGGCGCGGGGCACCTAGACTGTGGGTGTCAGTTATTTGTATGCAGGAATTTTCAATATGTCTGGCTATATCTTAGCTGTGGCTTAATTAACTCTTTGAGTGCTGAGTATGTTTGAATGTATAAATTCAGGACAATATATATTCTTCCACAGTACTGTAAAGGTTAAAGCACTTCGGACCACCCCCCCCCAGTTTGGAGTTGATTTATTTGGATTTGCAGCCTATCCAGTGGGAGTGCAACGACTTCCTGTTTTGTGCATTTTGTGAGATGCTTCTTTTCTGTAACTGCACCAGGATCCTGCACCAGTGAACGAGTACTGTATTCTTGAATTCTGGCCTTGGGGCACTCCACTGGTAACTAGCGGCAGATCAGGTAGGGTATTATCAGTCTTTACTGACAATGAATCATGGGACAGATTAGTTAAACCAGTTCAGAGGCGCACCACTCACAATGAAGGCACTAAACTTGCTGACTAAATTTTGGGTGGTTGTCTAGATTGAAGGCCTTGGTCAAATCCACAAAGACTGCACTCAGTGTTTACCTCCTGTCCATTGATGAAAGAACATGATTGGTAAATCTGACCAGTGCAAGGCTGGTGATCTGAGCAGGGTCGAACTTGTAATGGTTGTCAGACCATGTGTTTTTTGACGTAATGGTGAAGTTTATTAAACACTATGTGTTCCTGCATGTTACCTAGGGAGGATACAGTAGATGGTGATAGATAGGCATGTAGTTTTTGATACAGTGGCATCACTAGATTTGAAGAATTGGGTGAGTATGACAGATTTCCAGAGGTCAGGGACTTTAGCGGAGTTAAAGGATGTAGGTAAACTTGGGGTTAGCAGATCATGTGAACAGCCAGCTTTTAATTATTGATGTTCATTGCCATCATAGACAACAGTGGACTTGGAGACGTCGATGCTTAGATGGTGTATAGCACATCCTTCATAGTAGTATTTGTAATGGGTAAGGGCAAATTGGGCTTTCGAGTAAAAGGAGCTGATTATGGCTGTATAGCACTCTATTCATCGTGGCATTACTTAGCCTTTTAACTAGATAGGTCTGTAAAATGTGAAGCAAAGAAATTGGCTGTTTCCTTGGAATGAGTCAGATCAGATGCACTGCTTGACAAGCAAGAGATTTGTGTCTGTAATGGCTTGTTCAGTATTTGACTGTTAGAACTCCAAGATGTGTATAGCAGTGGTGGTTGTTTATTTCATGGAAGTCCCCTTCCAGAGCACACATCACTTTTACAAACCACAATACAAAATAACATCACAAAAGTACATTACAGCAAACAGTTAGAAGAAAAGAACCCCAATAGCAAATCGCTGCTGAAACACAAACTCACAATCTCAGGCCACCAGATGTCTTTAATTTAATTTCAGAAAGCATTTGAAGGAGGCCAGAGAGCGAATGGTTGGACCTCAGCCAACTGGAAGAGAATTCTAAGATCATGAGTAGTCACCACAAGAGCTCAGTCATCAGCAAACTTCAGATGAGTAGGTGGTACCCTCAAAAGCCCCCGGATCTCATTATCTTGGCTGTGGTATAGGGTTCAGGAGGTTGCCGAAATACTGGGGGCCCAGTTTGTTCAGGGTCTTCGATGTTAACAATAGTATATTGTACTCAGTGCACCACTTGACCATCAGCCAGCCCAAGACTCAGCGTGAGGAGGTGAAATGTCCCCTTGTAGCACAGGACAACCTTGTAAATAGGCCCCCCCGGTCCTAAGTGTTTTATCCTAAATAAAAATGAAGACTTTTACTACTACTGCTACTACATGATTTGATCGGGGGCAGATCACACCTTTCCACAGTATGGCAGGTAATGACTTACAGCCAGTTCTCATTCTTGTCTTTCTAAAACCATTTTTATGTTAATATCAGGGGGCATTGCCCCCTATACCCCAATTTTAAAAGTATGATAGCAGCTGAAAGTTGTAACCAGTGCAAAACAAAACAAAAAAAACTACCAAAGAAGATAAGCTGGCCTCAGGTTTCACAAAGTCTGCTCAAATCTCATCTGCCATTTCAGAGGATGGATCTGCATTAAGACCATATGATCTGTTTTCCATATGGAAGTCAGGAGCCTTGCTGCAGAGTTCTAGACCTGCTGAAGGCAACCCAGTTGATCACAGTGTAGGCTGTTATAGAGAGAATGTGGGGATTAAAGAGGTATTCATATTGTTGAGCCTTGTGATAGTCATTATTGGCTTTGGCTATTAAACATTTAGATTCCCTAAGGATAGAGGGCAGAATTTTTAAACAGATCTGTCCAGGATCCATCTGCTCATATTTTGAAAAGCTGACTTGCATCTACATCTGTCTGGATATGCTGGACCATCTTTTTGATATTCTAACATGTCCGTGTGTCTATCCAATGTGTAGCTGAATTTACAGCACAAAATTGCCGTGAATTATATTTGCAGCTGTTTGATGTAACTCCGTGCTGACTGTGACTTTTTGTCACAAACGGAAGCATTTTATTTAGATAGGGCAGGCAGACTCAGACACATGCTGTCTGACACAGAAGCAGCACACAGTTGTGTAATGAGTGTATACATCATGCATGCATCCATCCTTATAAAAATCTAGACCAGATAGTTTTTCCAATCTTGTGCCGCACCAGATCCCGTATAAATTCTCCATGCCTTGTCCGTTTGGGTTAGACACTGTGCAGGGTTGCCCTTAATTCTCCCTCTTTTTTCCTGATTTGTTTATCCCTCCTACGTGCTCCAGTGCCCAGCACTCCTTCAGGTTGCCATGGTCCCAACTTACCTCCTACTATCCTCACTCGAGCCCTCCGTCCTCACATTTCAGCCATCCCCGAAGTAACCCAGTGTAAACCTTCACTGGATGGGTCCCTCTCCTCCGAGGGGGAAGGCACCAGTGGGGTTGCCAGCACACTCACTATTTGGCCCAAGGGTGCTGCTGAGGTGGATGTGGCTCCCTGGAGGGCTTTGGTGGCATCAGAGACCGGCAGACGTATTCCAGTGGATACTGAAGCTGTTTTTCCAGAGTCCTGTAGTTCCCCATCACGCCACTCATGCAGTGCCCTCAGTCTCCACTGGGGGCCGCTGCCGAGTGATGCTTCCCTGCAACCCACACCAGGAGAGGAGAGGAGAGCAGTCCTCCGGATGCTCAGTCCTCTCTTCCCACCGGCGCTTGATTCTCTTTTAAGCTATGCAGAATAACTTATTTCTCAGTACTGTAATGCGGCATCAGAGGAAAGATATTGGATATTGCTTTTAAGTCCCCCAGATTGTGGAAAGGATTTCCAGAAAACTGCAGAAAAATTTTCTGCAGTTTCGGGACTTGGAAGAAAAATGTTCCTGCAATTTGGGTACTTAGGTTGTTGCACCAAACAGACTTAGATATTTGAGTAACCTGAGATTTTACTTTGGCTAGTAAGATTTTTGGCCAAAGTGGGCACCTACAGAAATCTCAAAGAGCACCTTTCCTGGTACTCACCATGGCACCCCAGAATTTCCATTATGCCCCTCTGAGTTGCAAGCTGCATTAGAATTTTGCTAAAGTAGCTGGCTTCATGATGGGCCTTCTTAGCTGAGCAGTGGCCTTGATTTGTACAAGTCAGGCATTTAGGGCAGTATAGGATATTGAAAACCAAGAGTGAGAAAAGAAACCCAATTCAGTTCAATGGAATGTTTCCCCAGCCGCTCCCGACTATTACATCACAAAATATGGGCGTGCAGGGGTGTGTCTCCGAATAGGGAAGTGTAAGGGATTGGGCTTTCAGCTCCACTGAGCCAAAATACATTCCTTTCCACACCTAAAGCCAGCAACTTTAAAAAAATGTCTAATGTAGCCAGCAACTCAGAGAGCTATAAAGGAGATTCTGTGGCTCGGGGGGAAGGTTCAGAAAGAGCACGAAAGGTGTTCTTTAACATATAGCTCTTCTCTGCTGTAGTTAGGTTTATTTTGTACCAGATCCCTTGCTTTCTGAACTGCTTTTGTGATGTGACTGCAAAGATCCAGTCATCTTTCCTTAAACCTCATTTACACTCACCAGAAGACTTCAAAACATAGAATAGACATGTTGTGTCCAGGCTATGGGTCCCCCTATGCTGCAAATGATACATAATGCATAAATAAATATTATTATTAGTGTCCTCAGTACATCCTTATCAAGGCAATCATTCACCTTCCAGATGAAAGTTAAGAGCTTGAATCCATTTTATTTTTTTTTAAATCAAGAATTTTTATTTTGAGAAAATACAAAGCATGCAATACATAGAAGTAATACAATGTGTTATATAGCACATAAAATGCACTTATTATATGTATTACAAATACATTTACTTATTGAAGCAAACATTTTTGTAGATTCTACTGTTGAAAGAAAACTTTCATTCAGAATGAAATTAACTCATGCTGATCTTCCTTATGCAATACAAAATATGACATAAATAATGGTATTTTAACACATTAAAGAACCATACTATCATGTGGATAAACTCATTGTTTAGCTGGATGTGCACTACCTAGAACTGAAAGGAAAGGGGACCAAACTTTCTCATATACATCTAATTTATTACTTACTACTGCAGCAACCCTTTCATTATTTGCTAGTAACCCTACACTGCTAAGTCATTCATTAACCGAGGGGGGAGCGGGGGATTTCCAGTGTGATAATAATAATAATCTTTTCAGAGCAAGGGACAATGCAAAGATCCAACACCTTTGCGGCCTGCTTAAAATAGGTATTTCTGCATCTATACCCAAAATAAACAGTTTCATTTTATTTTATTTGATACATACTCACAAATGATTCTGAAATACAGACACCTGGTGCGACATAGTGAGAGAGGAAGTCTCTCTCACAAGCTACCCCAATTGGTTTGGACCATGTGTTTCATCAAGAGGTTAGCCTGACAAAAATCAGTGACACTATAAATATCCAAACCTATAAAAAATTTAATTTGTGACAAGATCGATTCAGAGACAGATCAATTAATCTTAAATCATTTAACACATCCATCCTGGTAGAATACAGTCAGCTCAGATTGAGTGCATACATATTGAATGAGGCCAATTTTCCATTTTTTTTTTAACTTTTAAGCTTTACTCTACCTTTCTTTATGTTTTTTTAATCAACCAGTCAAAAATAGAATAATTATATTTCTAAAGCCTCCGTCGTAAACAAAATAAACCATTCTTCCAAATTGCATCGCTGTGGATGAATAAAAACTCCATTACAGTACTGTATCACAATGTATATTCGGCACCATGCATTGTTGCTTAAAGTTGAACCAGCATAATAGTCTGTGGTGATTTGCATATCAGGCCCATGATGCTTTGCATTGTGGGGGCATGTGTGATTTTGTATCACAATATATGACTTGCAAATAATTACGTCAAAGCTGATATTCATAATGTTTGCCTGTAGAACTCCTACTACTTTACCCAAATACAAACTACTTATACATCATAATCCGTTATCCTTAATATTCTGCACTTCCTTCAGAATTATGTTAGAGCATATGAAAGAAAGTGTAGTTATATCTAAATATACATAAAGTAACTAGACCCCTCAAACCATTAATATTAATTTAAAACATCCCATGCCCAAATACATCAGTAATAATATGTCTTATATATAGTATTACTGCAAAACATGGGAAACATCAGTCTAATACAGGAAGGGGAGTTCTTCATAAATATTAAATAGAATGCAGTATTAGTAATTGAGGAAGCAGTATAGTGCAGAGGTTTAAGGTTCTGAACTGCAAACCTGGAGACCTGGGTTTGAATCCCACAGACCCCACTTGCATACTGTGTGACCCTGAGCAAGTCACCTAACTTCCATGTGCTCCCAGGTTGCACCTGTAAACAAGCCTTAGCTTAGTGTGTCTCTCCTGGTTAAAACAAAAATAATAATGTAAAATTGTTAGAATACAGAAGTAATGCTAATCCCACGAGCCTCTCGAATGCAAGTTGTTGCTTAATCTTTCTGATACCATGGTACTCAAATACATAATCTAGTGTGCGTGTGTCTCTCCTGGCAAGTTATATTATCTTCCCCTCTGTTGAGTAGTGCTTTTTCAGTCACCATACTGTGTACCTCAGAGCACTAACAGAACCACGTTTTTTCCTGATGGAAGCTGAGCTGAAGCTGAACTGACTACCTTAGGAAAAAACTTGACGGGTGTGATAGCCTGTGGGCAGGAGTGAAGGCACAATGGAAAAGAATAAAGGAGGGAATAACTAAGTTAGCTGCAAGCTGTTTAAAGATAGTAGCAAGGGTAAAAGGAAAAAAGGCCACTGCGGTTCTCAAAGGAGGTGACTAAGGCAGTAACAGAGGAAAAATACGTTTTTAGGAAGTACTAGGAGACCCAAATGGAGGCAGACAGAGAAGTATATCTGGAACAAAGGGAGGTAGAAAAGATGGCAAGGACAGCAAAGGCTCAAACTGAGCAAAGGATTACCCAGGAGGTAAAAAATGGGGATAAGACATTCTTCAGGTATGGGAGCAAAAAGAGGAAGGTAAGGAGTGGTATAGCGAGAATCAGGAGATGGGGTAATGTGCAGTGGAAGACTAAGAAAAAACTAACATTTATAATGAGTACTTCTGCTCAGTCTCTACAGTGGTGGGTGGGGTGGATCGACATGCATTAACAAGCATTGGGGGAGTGAACACAGGTCCATTTAAAGAAGAGAGGGTCCACGGGGGTTGGAAGCCCCAAATGAAAACAGGGTGATGGGGCTGGACGGGATCCACCCAAGGGTACTAAAGGAACTGAACATGTTGCTAGCTGCCCCTCTGGCAACACTATTCAGCAACCCTTTCGAGATGGGTGTGGTTCCAGACAGAGGGCTGGAGGAGGGCTGATGCGGTCCATCTGCATAAGAGTGGCAGCAGGAAGGATGCTAAGAATTACAGACCAGTTAGTCTTACATTGGTGGTGGGGAAATTAATGGAATCCGTGCTGAAGGCGAGACTGATGGAGTACTTGGAGACAAATGGACTGCAGAACAACTGGCAGCATGGCTTCATGGGGGGAGGTCATGTCAAGCAAGTCTCATAGATTTCTTTGCCTGGGTAACTAGGGAGGTGAATCAGGGAGAGCAGTGGATGTAGTCTATCTGGACTTCATTAAGGCTTTTCACACTGTACCACACAGGAGGCTGAAAAGAAACTTAGCAGCCTGGGGATAGGGTAGAAGGTGGTGAGTTGGGTCTCTAACTGGTTGAAAGATAGGAGGCAGAGGGTGGTGGTAAATGACAGTCACTTGGAGGATGAGGGAGTGACCAGTGGAGTACCACAGGGATTGGTACTGCATCCTGTCCTCTTCAGTATTTTCATAAGTGACCTTGCTGAAGAACTGGAGGGGAAATGTCTCATTGCAGATCACACAAAAATCTGTAACAGGGTGGACACCCAGGAGGGGGTGGAGAGAATGCAGAGGGATCTGGGGAATCTAGAGGAATGATCTAGGGTGTGGCAGCTGGGTTTCAATGCCAAAAAGTGCTAAGTCATGTCACTAGGGCAGGGAAACCCACAAACTGTGTATAAGATGGGGGGTGCTTACAGTTACCAGGCAAGAGCGGGACCTCGGGGTTATCGTATCTAATGATCTCAAGGTGGAAGGTCAGTGTAATAAGGCAGTAAACAAGGTGAGCTTGATACTGGGGTGCATAGAGAGAGGGATTTCTAGCAGGAGAAGGGAGATGGTGTTGCTTCTGTATTGCTCACTTGTGAGACCCCACCTGGAGTACTGTGTCCTCTTCTGGAGGCTGCACCTTCACAAGGATATGGACTGGGTGAAAACGATCCAGAGGAGGGCTACCAGAACGGTGCAAGGGTTGCACAAGAAACCATACAAGGAGAGGCTCTAGGAGTGCAACATGTACTCCCTGGAGGAGAGGAGAGGGAGAGGGAGAGGGACATTATTGCAACCTGTAAGTACCTCATGGGGGTAAACAAGGTGCAGTAGGGGAGTCTCTTTCAGAGGCAGAGGAGTACCAGAACATGAGGACATGCTATGAAGCTTGAAGGGGGGGAGTTTAGGAGGGATTTGAGGAAATACTTTTTCACAGAAAGAGGGGTGCATACCTGGAACAGCGTGCTAGAAGGGGTGGTGCGGACGAAGACAATGGGGAACTTCAAACATGCATGGGATAGGCACACGGATGTAATAAATAGAGGTAGGGAGGTGGGAGGGACACCTGCGACCAAACAGAGTCCAGGGTGTAGTGACTGGCAGGGAGAATAGGGCAGACTAGAGGGGCCCACAGGTTCTTTTCTGCAGATATATTCTATGTTTCTATGAAGCGGCAAATAGTGGTGTAAGCCGTATTGCTCATCCATATCACAGTTTTATAATCTGAGATCTGATCATGTAATACAGTACTCACTTTGTCATGCCAACGTAAATGTTTTCAAAAATGCATTTTAGTAAATATACAGTATAACAAAAGTTGTGCTAACCTCTTGTATAGCTGACTGGTCAGTGCAGTGGCAAGATGTCCGCTTGTGATGCTGACATCCTGGGTTCGGGAACAGACCCGGGAGTCAGAGGGCCGGGCAGAGAAGGATTGAGCACTTGAGTGATGGCTCTCTTTCTCCGGGGGGGAGGGGTGTGAGTGCCCGGCACATCAGTGCCCATTGGCGGAGGCTGGGGGATCCATGGGGGCTTGGTGCTGAACACTATGGGAGGTGGGATAGACGTGGGGTGTGCCCGTTGATGTCATTGCACGTCCGACCTCCATGGAATAGCATCCACAAGAAATCCAGCCCCCCATCAATGACGCACTGCCTCAGCCACCAGTCCCGCTGCCACCTATGTCCTCTGGGGGGATCCCGCTCCTGTGGCCCCACCCTGGGGGGGAAAGTGAGGACTAAGAGACCATTGTCTGTTGGCAGGGGGTGCCCAGCCTGGGTATGGGGGAGTGATGTGCGGGGCAGGGGCTGAGCCTCCACCCGGAAGTGGGTAAGGGTGGGGGGTCTAGGTCAAAAATTAAAAAATAACCTCTTTTATTATATACTGTGTTCCTGTTATGAGGTGATATTTTACCATTAGTGGTTACAATGCCCACGACTGTGGGATTGTCTTACTATTCTGCCAAACATGTTTTTTTTTCTTGCCAGAGAACTTATGTCACTATGTACCCATGTCCCTTCTTAATTATTACCTCTTTTGAGGGCAAATAAAAATATTTTGTGTTAGTGGTTGCAATAGCGGGTCAGCATTCAGTATGATCCAGTGTTTAAAATGACACCAAATGTTTGAGCAGTAGCCTAAGTCAGGGTTTACATAGGATCTATTTTAGGGCTGGACAGACTGTTCCATCTGAAGTCAGACCCCCCCCCCCACCGGATCTTGAAAGCACCCACGGACTCGGATCATTAAGAACTCAGCCACAGTAGTCTGGTTCCGAGTCCATCGGAGTTAGCTGCATTGAGGAATATGCAGCCCTAGCCTCATCATATCCAAAAAGAAATCTGCACTGGGATAGGGTGCTTCAGGCAAACTTTGGAAATGCAGTTTCATGAAACAATTTAGCACGCACCATGAAAAAGAGGACAGCAGTCTGAAACACATCAAGATGTCTTTATTATTTTAAATGGCATGGACTAATACAAAATGTTCATGGTACATACGAGCAGTGTCTTCTTTTAAAGTGAGGTGGCTGGTGCCGGATTGTTTTGTGAAACTGAACCCTAGCCTCATATAGGCTAATTTTCTTGTTTTTGTAGCTCCATGGGAGGAGGAGGGCTATGTGGCCAAGTGGCCAATAAAGGAGGGAGTATTGTACTGCTTGCTGTGTGATGACTGAGGAGGGAGTATTGTACTGCTTGCTGTGTGATGATTGAGGAGGGAGTATGTATTGCCGGTAGTGTGACCAATGACAAGGTGGTATGTACTGCCTGTCGCTGCACTGCTGCAAGTTGGGGACTTTCATTTTCGTGCCCTTACCAGCTGCTCAGAGAAGCAGTTGATCGAGGTCAGCATTTTGTTGTGGCAGTGAATGTGGTGGGCACAATATGAGGGACTCGGCAGGGCCTAGTCAGTGTTTGCACTGAGGAGCTGTTATTAGCAGCATGGATACAGTTGGCTAGTATGCAGTAGTGCAGGACAGGGGGAACTCATCAGGGAATGGATGTGGTGGATTGGGTCAGTGGGAGTTGGTGAATGGCACTGCTTTGCACTCTCTGTTGTGGATGGTTACTTCAGTGGCTTGGAAAGGTGGCTCCTTGGGATGACCACATCAGCTGCAGTTGGCAGTAGCAGCATGGCCAGATACGAAAAGGTCAGGCCTGGGGACTGAAAAAAAAAAAATGAAGATAATTATACTGTACTTGCCCAATCTAACCAATCAGATAGGCAGCACCAGAGCACCATCAGAGAATTGCTGCCATCAGATGGAAAGAACTGTGGGGTGGGTACAACCAAAGGCTGGTTTGTGTGGCACAGAGGGCTGGGTTGTGTGGCACAGAGGGCTGGGTTGTATGGCACAGAGGACTGGGTTGTGTGGCACAGAGGGCTGGGTTGTGTGGCACAGAGGGCTGGGTTGTATGGCACAGAGGGCTGGGTTGTATGGCACAGAGGGCTGGGTTGTGTGGCACAGAGGGCTGAGTTGTGTGGCACAGAGGGCTGGGTTGTGTGGCAGTGACAGCTGGGCTGTATGGCTGTGATAGCTATGCTGCGTGGTAGAGAGGGCTCCTTTGGGGCATTGGTGGTGCAATTTAATTGATAATGACGTAAGGGCGGAGGGGGTGATAAAATGATTTAATGGTCCAGTGCAAAAATAAATATTTAGTAACTGTTTATAGACAGTACTACAAGTAGATTTTAGATGTGCTGTGCTATGGATACAAGCCCAGAATGCTGTGGAATCTTGTGCCGATTTGTCAAGTCAGTGTTTGATTTCTGCATCTTGCAACAGCATCATATATTTTAGTGTCTGAGTTTTTAATGTGAGCTGTGTAGGCAGCACCTTTTTCTTGTAATATGGATGGCTGAGACAGTGATCCTGAGACATAATATGGGGGCTGTCGCTTGTAATGTGGGACAGTTGAGAGGTGCGGAGAAAAAATCGGTCAGGCAGGCTGCTTGTACGATAGGCCATTCTGGCTTAAGGCAAAGGTAAGAAAGTAGTAAATGCAACAGGAAATTCTGCACCCGATTTTGTTGCCATCTCTTGTCTGTACCAGGCCAGAGTCTAGTTGGCTTCAGTGGTTTTGTCAGTATCCAGAGTGAGACTGAGGAACAGGTGTACAGAGCTGAAAGTTTCTACCTTTGATGAACTCGATAAGTCCCTGTCCACACTGAGCACAGTTTTGCTGTAACATTTTTAAAAACTGTTCAGGGCTTACCAGTCTATTGCATGTGCACTGCAGCTGAACCATTTTTAAAAACATTACAAGTCCATCCACACTCGAGAGAGATTCTGTGTCAGGGAAACACAGTTTCAGAACCATGCCGGAGGACCAACAGTGGATATAACCAGCGAACATGGTACTGACTCCCATCCACACTGGTCAGGTTACCGTGTTAATTTTCAAACTGTTTAGAAAACCGTGCTAAAGACCTGTTACTATTAGGTTTTAAAATGGTTTTCTAACTTGGTTTGAAAACGTTACCAGTGCAGACGCGAACCGGGTTTAGGGGCTCCTGTAACAGTTTTCGTATGCATGTAACATTACAGGAGCCCTAATGTGGACAGGGCCTAAATTGTAATTTGAAGTATTCCCTTTGCTTCATTGTGTTAAATGCTACAGATTTATCCTCTTTTTCTGCCTTTTTTACTTTTAATGCACACGTTGACAACTGATCAGAACTAAATAGAACCCCCCTCTGTTCTGGTTATTATTTAAAGTTCTGGCAGCCTTACTCTGCATTATTGCATTACAACCAGTATACTCACAAAATGCTGTCTGATTGATTCCACTAGACTGTTAGACATCGCAGCTACTGTCTATTCCCACACTGAAGGCTACATCTGGAGTTCTTGGGATCACTTTCTTCAGCTGTTTTTTTTTTTCTCAGAGTGGTACCATTATGATAGTAATGATGGCACAGATGTGTGCCTAGGTGCATAACCACACACTTTTCCATGCTAAATGTCATACCCCATCATTTTGCCCAGGATGACATCCTGTCAAGATCCCTTTGGATTTTGAAAGGTGCTAGCAGGTGCTTGCAACCCACATGATTTAATAAGCAAAGTGCTTGTACCATTTTGGGAGCTAAATATCTTGGTTTAAACTGTATATAATTACTGGTCCGCAATTTTTCTCTATAGGCTGACCCAGTTGATATTTGCCGTAATAACCAGTTGCTTATTACAGCTTTCATGTGCCCTGTTACTCAAATCGTGCCGCTCCCTCATTGGTTTCCGGTCCATGTGTGGGTGGGCTAAAGACTGTCGCGAACATGGCAGCTCTGTCTCTCACTTACTGAGGAGCCGTCACAACCACCTTCAGCGCTCCCTATTTATTTCTTTATTTTTAAAACAGTATCTGGTTGATCCTGCCATCTACACTTTAACAAAGCTCTATCTGCTTGATCCTGCTCTTTCTCCACTTCAGGATCATGGCTTCACTCGCAGCACCAATTAAAGAGAAAAAAAAAAAGAAGAAAAACAAATGACTAAAAAAGAAATAATGAAGAAATGACAGAGGGACAGGCAGACAAAGACTGTGTGTGTGTGTGTGTGTGTGTGTGTGTGTGTGTGTGTGTGACACATGGTCATACAAGTCGGGCTGCAGAAAAATAGCTGGCCAGTGATTATAAAAAATAAAAGATAGGGAAGTGTGCATATGAGAATTTAATACACACTCTTGGTGTGTGATGCTTTAATAAACCCCTCGGACTTTGCCCTCGGGATTTTCATAGCATCCAACACCTTGGGTGTGCATTAAATTCTCATATCTCACACTTCCCCATCCTTTATTCTCTATACAACTACTTGCAAGCAATTTTTTCTTAGGGCTCATCCAGTTGATATCTGCTGTAATAATCCATTGGGGCACTGGGTCCAAACAGTGGCGACAAGAATAGCGTTGGCATGGTGCATGTGGTAAAATGATACTTTTTTTTTTATTGCAGGGGAATTTACCCCCCACACCTCCTGACGCAGGGGGACTCTGTCTGCCACACCACTCCCAGACTTAAATATTCTCACTCCAGGGGGAGTGGACCTCGGGGAAAGTTAAAATACATGGGGCAGTTACGGACCCATGCCAAAAAAAAAAAAAATTAAGTCCCAAGGTATGCTAAGAGGTCAGAGACCAGGATTAGAACCCTGGTTTCCACTGCTGCTGGGTGAGCTCCTCAATGCCATAGCCCTCCACACCATGGGAGTAGCTCAGCCAGCCTCCTGGCTCCTGGTGCTCTTATGTTCATTCAGCACCCTGGACAGCAACCAGGGGAGTGCTTACAGCAAGTGCTGTAAATCCCCCCCTCGCTGTCCGTGTGAGCACTTACCAGACCAGCGCCGTATAGTGCGGCACTATTCTGGTAGCACTCACCTGATGGGGTACCACCCAGGCTTTATTATGGCAAACACACGCCTTGTCCATCAAAATTGAGTGCTCCCTCATTGACTTTCGTTGTGTCTGTGGGCGGGCTGAACAGTTTCTCAAACATGGCTCTGAATCTCTGTTAGCAAGGACCTGCCACAGCAAGAATTCTCACCTTGTTCTCTCCTTGTAATCATCATTTTTTATCATTTATCTGGTTGATCCTACCTTTAAATTGTAAAAAAAGCTGCATCTGGTTGACCTTGCTATTTGCCAATCTCAGCTGATAGACACTGAGAACGGGAACGTAGCCCTGGCTGACTGCCTACAGCAGGAGGTACGCACAGTTTCGATCGTGATTCCAAACATTTGAAAAAAAATAAAACAAAACTGAAGAACAAAATCCTAAGTGTGGAAAACAAGGGAGGGATAGAGGGACTGAGAGAGAGAGAGTGTGTGTGTGTTGCGTGCGTGCGTGCGTGTGCACGCACACCTGTGTGTGTGTGAGTGTGTCTGTGTAATACACAGGAGTCAGGCTGGAAAAAATTGCTCACCAACAATTATATAAAACAAACGATGAGAAAGTGTGTGAAACTCAAATTTAATACACATCCTTGGTGTGAGATGCTTTGGTAAACCCCTCGGGTGAGTAACAAATCAAATAGTTAAAATGACGTAATGCAAATTAGAGCATGTTTTGTCAATATGCCTTTATGAAAAGTTCCCATTAATTATGGTGATATTTATGATTCTTGTAGGACCACACTCTTGAAAATGCTACAGGGCAGCAAAATGTTTTGAAACTGTAGTAAGGTGGCCAGCAACAATTTTTTTATTATTATTCCTGTTTTGTTTCTGCCATTTCTGGACTTAGCAGCAACCTTCCAGCCTGTCACCAACCCATCTTGTGGACTTGCAGGTTAACGACCACTTACCCAGAGACATATATTGGCAGGTGGCCTGCCATGTGTGTTCTGTGGTGCCTGCAGCGAATGCCAACTGAACTGGGGCACATTTTCCTCAATTTATTTTTCACCCCGGGGGATCTGCATGTGTGATATAAGCTGCGCATGCATGCACTCATGCACATGTGTACTGTGTCAACACGCTCCCCCACCTACATCTGCTAGTCCCACCGAGCTGCCACATGGCCTTCGCTACGTCCTTTTCCACAGTTTCCCTGGCATCCAGATTAATTCCCTCTTTAGCCTCTGCCTCAGTGCACTGCAGTCCGACAGACTGCACCCGACTGAAAATCTCTACCCTTGCTGCATCTCTAGGCCATGTTTCTGCGCTGCCTCCCTCTCTTCCTCATGACCTTGCAGCAGAAGCTCTACAGGCAGTAGTTTGTGACAGCATTGCAAGGGCTGTCACACTCTAACAGTTGGCCTGGGGAGACGTTTGCATTGTATCCCATGCATGGTTCCAAACTCTGCCGCAACCATGGAGGGAAGGGCTGCAGATGCACAGTTGGGTCACTACTGGAGCAAGCTCAATGGTCACAGTGACCGCCTGAGGCCAGCAAATGCATTCTCTTTGGTACTTTGATCTTGAAGAGTAGAAATGCACCTAAAGGCACTTTGAGTCTATTCCCCCACTACACAGTGGTTATAAATGCACTTTCCCATTTGTCCATATGTTTGTATCATTGTTGCTTAAAACATTTCACACTAGGGACTTCAACAATTTCCTGTGGTAGCTCATTCCAATGGCCAATAACTCTGTGTGTATAAAATGCACCTCTTTTGTTGGTCCTGTGTGGTCCACCTTTAATCTGTTTGCTATGTCCTCTAGTGTTGTATTTGTTTTCCCTTTTGTCAAATCCCATATCAGCCAATAGCAGGCTGTTCTTGATTATACTGAACATTAAAATCAAGACACCTCTAATACACTTTCTCTCAGAGCTGTGCAAACCTAATTATCCAAGTCTTGTGTTGTAGTCCTTACTGCCCAGACCATGGACCATCTTAGTATATCTTGCCTGTACCCTTTCCAGCTGCTGGATATCTCCTCTTTGGTGCGGTGACCAAAACTGGGAAGCAGTAAACCAGATGTGGTCTGGGCAAAGATTGATGTGGAATGATCACATTTTTGTGCCAACTTAAAAGTTTTTCCTAATGCATCCCAGTTTTCTAGATGTTTTTGCCGCTGCAATCTTCTTCTTATTATTGAAAGTAAGATTTGACTGGAAAAGTACCCACAAGTCATTTTCCTCACCAACAGCCTTACGTTCGCTTCCCTCAGCTTATACGCAGCACATGCATTGAGCGTTTCATCACCATGGCTCCGCCTAGGACCCACTACTGCGACTTGTATACCTCATTGGGTTGGACATCCCTCACCACCGGAAGGCTACTTCACCTTGGCACATGGGCACTGAAAATACTCCTAAACCAGCTCCCAAGCTACATCTCCTTTCTCATCCATGTCTCACACAGTACCTACTCCCTAAGGAAGTAAACCTACACCTCCTTGGATGTCCCTAGAATTCGCACATCCTTCTAAGGGTGCAATTTCCTATGCCCGCCCATCAGCTTGGAATAGCTTACAGGCGATGCTCAAGCTCCCGAATACTGTCTCGGGGTTAACTCCTTCAAAGTCTTGGCCTCTAAACACCTTAGGATTGTATGTAATTGCTGAAGGAATTGGTTATTTTTGTCCCATCTCCCCTCTCTCACCCCCTGCCAGCACTCCACCTTACTGACACATGAATTACCTCCCTTCGCTCTCCCATCTTCCCACCCCTTCTCACATCCTCTCTCCCCCCCGTCCCTATCCTCATCTTCTTCCCTTTTCACTTTCCCTTCTCCCTCTTGCTCTCTTTCGCGTCCTCCTCTCCCCTGCACGCTCTCTCTCCCCGAAACCCAGCACCAGCCAATCTCTCTTCCCAAGCTTCCTATGGACCCCTACAACCTCCTGATAATGTTCACATGACTTCTGTCACAGCTACTCCCCCCACACTCTGCACTTAGTTAATGTACTACCTTGTATAGCCTTGTCAATTTATTATCTTGCTCTATTTTACTGCACTGTACAATTGCTGTAATTTGCTGTTTCTCTGTTTGCTTTATATGCCCCCCACTGTAATTCGCTGTATTTATGCTCATATTTATTTTCAGTGCCTTGTAACAATGTATTGTTCTATTCTTCGATTGTTTGTAATGACTTGTATTGTACCTGCCAGTATTTTCTGTGTATACAAACCTCCCTTTATGTAATCAGGATCTCCTTGTGAATGAGCCTGCTCAGTGGAGCATTCCTGCAAAAAACTTGAACCTGAACTTTCCCATATGTAGTGCCATGCATTTATCACTGTTAAATTGCATGCCCCAGTTTTAGCCCATCTGTCCAAGGTATGCAGAGCTGTCTGCAGTTTTTTAGTATCCTCCATGGTAAGTACTGGGCCACCTATTTTTGTGTGTTGTCCATACATTTATTAATGTGCCTGGATACATCTGTGTCCATGTCTTTTAAGTAGAGAGTAAATAGGATGGGCCCCAAAACTGATCCCTGAGGGACTCCACTAGTCACCATGTTACCTGAGATTGCCCCCTTCACCTTTACTCTGTATGATCTGCCGATCAACCAGCTCTTGACCCAAGCCATCACCTTTGGGTCAAAATCCATGCTGTTAAATTTATGGATAAGTTTGCCACGTGTGACCTTATCAAAGGCTTTGCTAAAGTCAAGATATATAACATCACTGGAAACTTTATGGTCTTAATAATTTAGATTGGTTCGTAGAAAGAAATGAGATTGGTTATGCAAGAACGACCTTTAGTGAATCCGTGATGAGTGGTGTCTATTATGCCGTCTTTAATAGCACTGTTAATGAGATATTCCTTCAAGAATTATCTCCATGATTTTGCCCACTGTGGAGGTAAGACTAATAGGTGTTTAGTTGGATATCTGATGCGTATTACCCATTTTGTAGATTGGATCCACTGTCACTGCCCTCCAATCATCAGGGACAATACTTAAGAAAAATGATTTAAAGAAATCACTAATCGGGTTATGATCACAAGTTTTTTAGCAGTTGAGGATGCATCTCCTTCACTGACCATATTAACCTCATTATTCATAGGATCAGTCAGAAGCTCGGTGCTGCCTACCGCATTATACTCTACCTAACTGCTGAGGCCCGCTTGACCATAGCCAGGGGTAACCTTCTCCCTATCCTGGATTACTATTCCTCAATTTATTCCCATGTCTCGACTGCTCTCTGATCTAGACTGTCATCTGTCTATAATAGTATTTGCCGCTTTGCACTATCTGCCCCTTATTCCACCCATCACTGTGACCTCTACTGCTCCCTAGGCTGGCTCTCGTTGCAAGGTCATTTTAGTTTTACCCTTGGATGTATCGTAGACTCCATTATTAGAAGTGGCCCTACTTCCCCCCTCTCCACTCTCTGCAAGTACCGACCCATGTTGAGGCCCCTTCGGTCCTTGGCTGTCCCTCCCCTTGTTACTCTCAGAACCTCAACAAAGATGGGTGGGAATGCTATATCAGTAGCTGCCCCTGCACTTTGCAACAGACTTCCTGCTGCACTCAGATCCTCCACTTCACACCTCTCCTTTAAACGCACTCTCAAACCCTGGCTCCTCCTCCGTGACTGTTGCACCTGCCTGTCCAGATAGCCTTCACCCCCCCCCCCCACCTCTTGCTTTGCCCTCCCATGCTACGGCTTCACCCGCCTCTTCTGATCTGCTCCTCCTGACATTTCATTTGGAATCAGATATGCTAACAATACGAGGGGTGGGGGGCGTAGGGGCCTTCAGGTTGTTCTTTGTTTCACTGCTTTGTGTAATGCTAATTGCAATTGTTATTTCATGCATTTGTTTGTACTGCGTTCCATTTAATGCTCTTACCTGTATATTTATTAATTTTATACTATTTGCCTAATGACTGCTAATGTATTTATTAAATTTTGATAACCGGGTAAGCCCGCTGGGCCCCAAAGGTCCCTTTTTCAGGGGCGACCTGGGGAATTACATGGAATAATACATGGGATAGATACAGCACAAGTACATTACACAAGACAGCGAGGAACATAGTACATAGTAGTTTTTCAACAGTTACATTTAAGAGTACTCTAGGTCTATGTATTTGTTCATTCACTCGTGCCTTAATCAGCCCAAGTCGTGCCTGAAAATGGTCCCTTGGATCAGTGCACTTACCCGGTAAACAAAGTCATACATGAATAAATAAATGAATAAATATTATCAGTACCAGGGGATTTGTAAGGATCACGCTTGCCTAATTCATTTTTGTACTCTTTCTCTAGTAAATAGTTTTAAACTCAAGCTAGGAATAATGTTTTCCTTTGGCAAGCTGCCTTTTGGAGGCTTAACACTACAGCAAAATAGTTATTAAATGTAACAGCCATGGTACTCGGTTTTTAAGTTATATTATCACCAACTTCTAAGGGGCCAATAACCATCTCCCTATCCTTAACTCAACATAGGACCCCTCTTCTAGTGAAGTTAATGATTTTTTTATTGGCTTTGAATCTTGGGAGTTTACTATGTGTGCAGTGTAATATGTTGGAAACATGCCATTTGGGGATTAATTAGTCAGGTTTGCACAGGTTGAAAATGTTTGCACTGAACATGCATAACTGAGTGGCATTTTGAAATGTGACACCAATCTTGATTGTGACAAATTAGCCGTACATTAAGATGGGCCAGTTGGAAGCAAAGAACCCCTTCATCTTCCAGAAGTCTGAGAAAAGTATTTTTTTTCCTTAAAGAAAATGTTAACACTGTTTTATACGAATATACATTTTCTTAGACCAAGAGGTAACTTTAAACAAGCTTTCAATAACTCTCCAATCCCCTTATGTTCCATTGGGGGTGGCGGTTGAAATCTTTTGACTGTCAGACTCTTTTTCAGAATATTTATAGACAGATTGCATATTAGGAAAAAGCACATGTATTGAGCTTCAAGCAGCCTAGAACCTCCATATTGGAGGATGGTACAGTGTATACTACTTGCACTTCTGTCTCTGTTTAGTCTGCTTACCACCACAAGAAATCAAATGGTATTAGCAAACTTGGCCCAGGATGACTAGATAGGAAAATGTTATTACAAACTTAAGACAACATTGTCCTCAGTTTTGAAACTAAGACATGATCTACGTTTCTAAAGATGACCTCCACGAACCTAGATGGTCTCCCCTTCCCAAAGCAACCCTTCAGTAACAGGGCAATGTTTTTATTATCTTAAAAAGACAGTTACACTGTTTTTTTTCTTTGTGTATCATACCTCCTTTCCTACTCCAACCACTGAACCATTCAGCCCTGTGGCCACATGCCTTCTTCATCACCCTGACTTTCATTTTGAGCTGCCCCATGACTTCACATCACAGTGCAGTCTTCAGGGCCACCCCAAAACACTCAGGCAACTCTAACTTAGGTGCTTATCATGATGGCCGGCAGCACAAAGCCCAATAGTACTACACGGCTTCATCTATGGGGCCCAGGTACTTTTTCAGTTTCTCTCCTTCATCCCATTGAGGATGCTACAGTCAAGGGGTACCATGCGCAAGTGCACATATTACTGCATTACGTCACACTGAGCATCGTCCCCCTGCCTGTGCTGCTTCAGCAGGGTATTACCACCTGTGATCCCCTAGGTGGCAGTATTCTGGCAAAGCCAGGTCCTAATCCTCCCTATAGGAGGAGGGCATCTTCTGGGCTGCGTAACCCCCCATGCCCCCCCACCTGAGAAGCCCACCAACATCCCAGGCTCGTTCTTGAAACTGGATCGCAGGCATTATGAACAGTTGCAGTGTTTTTTTAATATTGCTTTGCAATGTCCATTGTAAACTGCTGCCAATCATCATCTCATGGGCAGCTGTGCACTCCTACCACTTGCTCTGTGCTAATCTTCCCTGACAACTAATGGCAGAGGCCAGCAGGGCACTCCAGCATACAGCAAGTAGTAGAAGGCACAGCTGCCTGTGAGATGGTGATGGGCATCATTTCACAGTAGAAATTATGGAGCGATGTTAACAAACATCGTAACTGTCTTTGAACGTAAACATTCCCACTAGCTTAAAACCTTAATCAGGAGGGTAGCTGTGGAGGGGGGGGGGCCGTCTTGATTGGTGGAGTTCTCCTTTAAAAAGCAAATGAATCATGACCCATTAATAAAAGAGGAGTGTGTGTATGTGTATTCCATGTGTAGATTACACACACACACACACACACACACACACACACACGTATAGATAGAATATACAAAAAATGTGCAGGCATGGTAGCTGTATGTTAGGGATGAGTTGGTGCTTCTTTCAAAAATGGTGCTTTTGACAGCTTATATCTCAGCAACCTTAGCCCCTAAGGTAGAGAAATTTAATGTGCACCTTCAGTTGTAGGGGAAGTTACAAAGTTGCAGTTGCCAGTTGGAATTTTTTTGCCAAGCTTTCACCCTGAGGGGTGCCAAATATGCAGTGACGCTCGTCTGTTTATGCAGAGGCATGACGTGTGTATCGGCATCTGAGGGCGGGGCAGACACTCTGAGTGTATTTCCCCCCCGTGCTGCCACCTTTTTTCCGCTGGGTGGCAGGCAAGCAACAGGACACAGTGCCCCTCACCACAGAAGAGGGGAGCCATCTTTGGGATGTTCAATCCTCCCTCCTGCCCCCTGAGTGACCGGAGTCTATTCTGAAGCCCAGGTCACTGGGGTAGAGAAAGCAGCACTACTGTGGTTCTAATGGACTTTTTCAAACTTCTTACCTCAATTTCAAAACCCAACTTTCTTAAAAAAATGGTTTCTCAACAGTTTTGAGTCCCCCCCAACAAGTAAATTTTGAAATGAAGACTTCTATAAAATAAGGGTTTGAAACAGTTTGAGTGCATTCCGACAAAAAAAAAAAACACATTTCAAAAGCATTCCATCAAAATGGATTTGCAGACAGTTTGATTTAACTTTTTTTAATTCAGTAAGCTTTATTGATTTTCAACAACAAACACGATAACCAACCAAACAAAAAGGAAACAGAATACAAACAGCAAAAGCAACAACTAACCCAAGCGCCCCCCCCCACGAAGACAGCCTCCCAACCCTCCCATTCCTATATACCCCCACACCCCACCAAGCAGTAGAACAGAACTAATCCGAGCTCAGGCCCACTGTGAGAGATAACAGGATCTGCAAAATCCCAGAAATAAACAGGAACCAAAGAATCACTTAGAAGAGCCCAAACTAGACTGTAATGAATAAAGGGTGTGAAACTTGCCCCAGGTTTTGTCAAACCATGGAAGATGATCATGTACTCCTGCTATCTTTCAAGATGTAGATTATCAGAGTTCCTGAAGCCACTCCATGTATGACAGGCTCACCGAGTCACGCCAGTGATGCAGGGCCAGTTTCTTGATAGAAAGAGCCATTAGGGCTAAAAAGTACTTGCATTCTCGAACCCTGAGAGTGGAAAAGTCCCCCACCAAACATATCTCCAGGTGGAAATAGTCACTAATACCCAACAAAGAATCTACCCTCTGTTTGATGAGCGACCAGAGCGGGGCAACATTCGGGCATTCCCAGAAAATGTGAAAAGGGGTACCTTCACTGTGCCCACACTGAACACACTCTGTTGAAGGAGCCCTGCCCATTTTGGAAAGTTTAACCGGGGTGTGGTTTAGGGTATTCAAATTTTGGAACTGCATAAGCCTTAGACGATCCTGCGTAATATATGTGTAACTGTCTTTCCAGATCTGACGCCAATTAAAGAGGGTCTGGGGGAATTGGGAGGTCCAATAAGCAGAAACCTCATGTACCTGGGGATACGCCACAACTGAAAAAGCAGCACATAGTTTGGAGACTGAGGTTTGTGTTCATTTACAAGATCATTTTACAAATAGCAGACTTTCTTAAAATCAGTTTTGCAAATAGTTTAGGTTTGCTTACCAACAAGCACCTTTTTTAAGCAACAGACTCCGAAAATAGCTTTGGAAATGGTTTGGGTTCACTTGACAACAAACCCTTTTTCACAAGCAACAGACTTTCCTATAAATGGCTTTGTAAACTGTTTAGGTTCACTCAGCAACAAGCACACTTTACAGACAACATTGTTTTTTGTATTACAGCTTCAGTAGAAGCCCAAGGATCATACAGTAACATATACATTTATTATTACAGTAATGTGGATCAAGGATGTTATGTGATGATGATTGTACAAACACAGCATTCGTAAGGCATTTTCATTTACCATATGACCGCGAGTAGTCTAAATGGCTCCAAGGATGAGCCCCAACCCCAACCAGCATTCATTGTAAAATAGTCAGGCTTTAAAAATTACCAGAGAAATGATGATCCCCAACCCTCCCGCAGGTTGTTGAGGGTTGTTACGCTCAGAACTACTGTTCAGGCAAGGCAGCCACCACGCCGCCTTGGTGGAATTGAAAACTATACAAGCTCAAGTGTCGGCCTTCTTGGCAGCTGGAGATCATTGATAAGTTTACCACAAACATTTATGTGTGTCAGTGCCTATGGCTTCATCTGAGAATAATTAATTTGTCAGTGGCTCAGTAGTTAGCACACTTGCCTCTGAGGTTGGGAGATCAGAGGGCTGTGGGTTCAGTTCCAACATCTGGCTCTTGGGTTAATATTCCAGTACTGACACTGTAGTGCAGCATGAGAAGGGTGCTGCACTTCTGAGGTGCCGTCTTTCGGATGAGACATTACACAGAGGTCCCATCTGCCTGGATTGGTGGTAGTCCAGGTGGATGTTAAAAATCCCATGGCACTTATCGAAAAGATTAGGGGAATTTTTTATTACAATAACATCAAAAACAATAATTACAAACGTATTCATACTAAAACAATATAGTAATCATAAAAAAAAAAAGAATTCAAGGATACACAAACAGTAGTAAAGCACAGCAAACCCTATAGCCTGTGAAGGAAATCAAATTACATTTTTAGTCATATCTTATCTAACTAATCCTCATCCCAAAAAACATACTATTTATATTTGATAAACATTGGGAATCCCTTCCACCAGCTGGTCACTTTCCAAGTAGTGGATTTTTCACAGTCTTTAACATAAATCCTTTCCATAGCCCCTTTAATTAATAAACTGACAGTCTCATAAGACATCCTTTTTTGATACAAGACCCACTGACACCGGGGCTTGCCACAAATAATAAATTAAACAACAACAAAAAAGTTGCCATGTCTCCCTATCATATAGTCCACCCAATTGAAAATTAAGACCTAAAATCAAGGTATTATAATCTAAATATAATAACCATGACATGTTCCATTTAGTTGCCAGGAATTTCCACAAAGATGTAGCATAGGAGCAAGAACATAAAAAATGTTCCATCATTTCTTCTTGAGCAATACAGTCCGGGTAAGGACAATATCTTTCAGTCACCACTTTATGTTTTGCATTTCCTCTGATATTTAATCGACCATACAAGGAAAGCCAAACCAATTCCCACATATATTCGGGTAACCGAGGAGTGTTTAATCTTTGAACAGCTACCTTTACATGAGTCGTGGGGCACTTTTTAAAGGCTGGTTCGGTTTGATAAATTAATGTCATCACTTTTTTTACAACTGAGGCCCAGTACTATCTTTAACCAGTTGAACTGAAAGACCCCATTTAAACAGTTTCTGTGCCACCGACAAAAAGTAGTGTGGTAGTTTCAATGATTTGACCGGTTTTGGAGGTAAATTCTGCCAAGCTAAATAGTAATGTGCCAAAGTTTGTTTCAATAAATACCCATGTGGGGTCAATATTAGAATAAGTCCTAAACGAATATTATGAGAAATGAACAAAGTGTGAAAGAAAATCACCGGATCCACCATCCCAAGCCCACCTTTATTTTTATCTAAATAAGTATATTGCCGTTTTATCGGATTCAGCCTATTACCCCAAATTAATTTAAAAAATATACTATAAATTCTGGTTTCTAAATTCGTGGGTAAAGGAAATATCGCTGTATACAAAAAACAGGGAATAACAAATTGTTTTAATATCTGTACTCTCTTAATTTTTGACAATTTCCACTTTTTCCATAAATTAATCTTCCCATCAATTCTATGTAATGCAGTATCCCAGTTAAGTTCAGGTAAGTTATGTGACCCATATAACAAGCCTAATATTTTAATAGGCTCTGATGAAATTTTAATTCCTCCAATGGTCTTATCCGCTGTAGCCCCTTCCCTACTAATAATCCCTGACTTTTTTGTTCTTGTATTTTAGAATTAGACACCTTAGAAAAATATGTCATTAATTCCAAAAACACCGAGACATGTTCAACTTTGGAAAAAAAAACACATAAATCATCCGCATAAGCTTGAATGAAATGCTCAGAAAACAAGGGTGGGCCTAACACACCCTCCCATTTGGGAATGTTTGTTACTGATTGTAGTAAGGTATCGATAGTAAAGGAATATAAAAGAGGGCTCAAAGGGCATCCTTGTCGAACCCCACTAGGCATATGAAACCCAGCACCACATATGCCATTCACAATCGGGTGGACTATTGCCCCTGTGTAAAGTGATTTTATCCAACTGATCACTACCGTAGGTACTCCATAATGCCTCAAGGTCAAAAATAAGAACAGGTGATACACCATGTCAAAAGCTTTTTTTTGGTCTATGGAAACAATGCATCCCTGTTGTCCTTGAGAATTAATATATTCAATAAGATCACGAAGGATCATATGGGCCTGCTGGATTTTCCTTCCTGGTAGTCCACAAAATTGATAAGGGGAAAGCACTGTGACTGCATAATGTTTCAGTCTATTGTTCAAAATTCCTGTAAAGAGCTTGTAATCCGTATTTAAAAGCGGAATTGGTCTCCAGTTCTCAATTTGTGTTGGCCTCCCTGTTTTATACAAAAAAATCACCAATCCAACAGAGAACCACACTGGAAAAACCACACTGGAAAGGAAAAAATTAGAAACTAAGTCCAAACACCTAGAAAATTCATAAGGAAAGGCTTTATAAAGCTCTGTAGTTAGGCCATCTTGTCCCGGAGAAATACCTGACTTTTGGGACTTTATGGCTTCTTCTATTTCTAATCTTGTTATAGGGTTTAACAATAAAGTTTTTTGAAAGGGAGAATCAGTTATTTTTATAGAAGACAAGAATTGCTTCATTTCTTTTACGCTGGGAGGAACTTTAGGTGCATGTGACAAAAAAAAATCTTTCACGATTTTTTGCAAGCTCTCCATATCAGTCACCACACAACCCTCTTGATTAACTAATGCAGTTAAGGAGGCGTTAGATCTATACTTTTTAAAGGCCTCGCAAGGATCGCCATGAGGCTGTTTTTTTAACCCGTATTGTAGAAGAACTTTGGAAGTTTTTGCTCTGTCATATTGCACCAATAGCATTTCCTTTTTTAATGTATGAATCTGTGAAGAATAATCAAATTTTGAAGTATTAGCCTTAGATAGTAAGTAATACAATTGTTGTCGTAACGCTAAATAGCGAAGAAAACTAGAATTTGATGCCGTTTTCCCTTGATTCTGAAATAATTTACTCAAATCAGTTTTCGTATCCCACCACCATTGACCTATGTCGTCATATAAAAAGGCTACAGATAACCTTGCCATAAGTAAAATACTAAGTTTTGCCATACTCTGAGAAAGAACTGGAAGGGGACAGGATCAGTTGTGTTCCAGGACAGTAGCTGCTGCTGTTGTTTTCACAGGGTTCTTGTGGATTTTACTTGGTAGGTTAGTTCTTTTCTTACTTCTAAGGGGCTAGCAGGGTATTGTTTTGGGTGATGCTGGATGTTTGTAAACTGATTTGGTGGCTGTAAGTGGGCTCATTTTGTGGATGTTTCACTGTGTAACAGGCTGCGCTGGTAGAGGCCTATTTCTTCTGACTTAAAACCTATTTGGTGGGATTTGCTTGGGCCTGGTTCTTTGGCTGCTGGGCTTGGAGGGAGACACAGGGCTGATACACTCTCTCTTGAGTCAGGTGTCTGCCCAAAACCCACCCTCCCCACCCCTCCCTCCCAGAAGTCTGCAAATTTATGGGGAACACCTGCCCTGCAATTGGAGAAAAGGCTGCAGGTGCAGCTCATGTAGTTCTAGCCACTGGGGGTAGGATTTAAAGGCTGGGAGAGAGGAGCTTTGGGAGTTGTTCATTTCCCGTATAAGTTTAATGTGTTGTACTGCACCTAGTAACAGGCTTACTGGTGTACAGTGGGACTGTCTCTAAGACTAGTGCGTGACCTGATTAGGCACTAGGGGTATCTTGGACTAGGGGGGAACCTGGTGGCTCACCCAAGGAAACCTATTTGGAAGGGGGTGGAACCACACATCATTAGGGCCGGCATCTTTGGGAGGGTGGTGGGGTGCACAGGGTGTGGAGCAGCCATGATACTGGACTGGGCTTGGAAGTTCGATGGTTGCCCAGTGTGCTACCAGCTAGCACAGCTTAGGGAGGAGGTTGCGAGGTTAGGAAAGCTGGGGAGGGGGTGGTATGGTTGGGGAAGGGGCTGGAATCTCCCACAGGGTTGCACCAAGCACTGGGGGTGGGGGCATAGAGGAAAGGAGTGCAGGAGAATACTCAGGGGTCACATAGGGAACCTGGCAGAGGGGTACAAAGGACATTACCAAGGAAGCAGGCAGGTAACTGGGGCCCTCACAAAGGGGACGGAGGACAACATTCTCAGGAAGTAGGCAGATGGCCAGGGCTGGACAGAAGGAAGCAAGGCGGGAGGTGGATCAGAACTTACACTCAGTAACCGCTTCAATTCTCTTCTTCTGCTCAAGGATGAGGGGGGTGATGTAGCCACGACAGGGGTAGTTAGAGATGGAAAGGGAGTAGGAGTGGGAGGCAGGAGGCAGGGGCCAGATAGCAGGAAGAACAGGGGGAGACCTGGAATGCAGGAGAATGGGGGGAGCAGTGAATCAGAGCAGGAGGGGCAGGGGGAAGAGGGAGGAAAGCGCAAGAAGGACCAGTTGGGAGGAAAGGTAAAGAAGGACCAGAAGTACAAGGAGGATTCAGTAAGGGAGCTGAGGGTTTAGGCCAGGGAGCACGACTAGCAAGGAGGAACTAAATGGAGACAGGAAGGAAGGGAGGATGAGCCAGGCTGGTTTAGCAGATGGAGGAAGGACCAGTTGCAAGCAGTGAGGGGATTGTGAAGGAACAGAAGGATACTCCAGGAGGAGGAGAGGCATAGGATTGGAGGGAGGGGTGGCCATGGTAAATAAGGAGGGGTGGCATGTAGCACCCAGAAGGGGAGAACACAAGCCGGCTGGGTGGAGGGCCTGTAGAAAGGATGAGGGACATGGAAGGGGGGGAATGGAGGAAAAGGAGTGGTCAGAGTGCTCCTGCTGGGGGATTCTATGATCAGGGGTATCAAATGGGATAGGGAGGGAGAAGCCTGGCCAGTTAGAACAAGATGCTTCCCTGGACTAATGGTGCACAGGGCTAAGCACGAGGTATATCAGCTGGCAAAGGATTGTGGGGGTTCCCCAGACATACTGGTCCACCTGGGTACAAATGACATTGAGGGAAATAGCGAGCTAGAGATACAGGCAAGATTCAGGGAGCTATGGGGTCTGTCATGACATAGGATGCACAGTTTCCTTCTCAGAATCCTGCCAGTGCCAAGGGCTAGTGGGGAACACAAAGGAATAGGAGATAAACCAGTGGCTCAGGGGTGGTGTGAGGCCAGAGGGTATGGGTTGATGGGGATTGGGGAGACCTGGGAGGATAAGAGCTGTATGCTAGAGATAGACTACATCTCAATTTGAGGAGGGGAATCCTTAAGTTGAAAAAGAGGGGTTCATTGGTGAAAAGTGGGGTTTAAACTTGTGAAGGGGGTGGGATGGGAGAAAAGGCTGTCAAGGGGTGCGATAAAGGAGGACTCTGTCTCCACCCCCTGGGGACCAGGAGGATTGCAGGAAAAGGCCGACTGGCAAAGTGCAGACCAGGGAAAACAGAATCCCGTGGGAACACGAGCAGAGGAAATGGAACTATAGGGAAAGGTGGAAGGTAGTCCTGCTAAATGCCAGGAGCTTGGGAAATAAAATGCCTGAGCTCCAGGCGATGCTAACTGAGGAGCAGTGGATGTGGCAGCGGTCACTGAGACTTGGGCCACTGCAAGACATGACTGGGACCTGAACCTGGGCGATACACTATGTTCAGGAAGGACGGGGAGGGAAGGGGAGGAGGGTAGCAATGATAGTCAAAACTGCATTGGCATAGGGGAGTAGGGAGGCGGAGGGAACCGTGAGGCGATTTGGGTCACCTTGATAACAAGGGGTGCAAGAGAGTAAAAATAGGAGTGGTGTATAGACCCCTGCCCTGGCGGTGGAGCTGGAGGACAGTCTGGTGGCAGATGTTAGGAGACACTGCAGACTGGGCAGAGGAACAGTGGTGGTGTTGGGGACTAACATGCCAGGAACAGACTGGGAGACTATGACATCCTCTGTGACCAGGGAACAGAGGTTGTTGGATGTCTTTCAAGGCGCGTCCTAACTCAACAGGTGAGGAACCGACCAGGAGAACACGGTACTGGATGTGGTCCTGGCAGACAGTGACCAGATTGAGAGCCTGGAGTAAGGGACCCATTGGCGGGAGTGACCATGCCATGGTCTGGTTCTGCCTGGACCTAGGAGGGGTAGAAGGCTGCACAAAGGCGGTAACCGACTTCAGAGGCGGATTTAAGGAAATGGGAAGGATCCTTAAGGAGCATTTGGATGGGATTGAGGTCAGACATGGAGCTGATAGTAGGTGGGAAATCATCAAGAGAGGGGTGCAGGATGCTACCAGCACCTGTGCAAGAGTAAGACGAAAATGCGGTAGGCCCAAAACTCCTGTTGGTGGACCAGGGAGGTCCAGGAGGTGGTGCGGGAGAGAAAGCAGCCTATAAGCAATTCAAGTGCTCAAGGAGTGAAAGGGATCGAGGGAGCACGAGCTGATGGCTAGAAAGGGCCACTAGAGTGGTGAGGCGGCTAAGGCAAGGAAGGAGCAGAACCTGGCCAGGAAGTGGGAGAGGGAACAAGGGTTCTTTAGATACATTGGGGAAAAAGCGAAGGGTGAAGGGGCAGATTAGCAGGATTAAATCAGGGAGAGATGGGCACAAGACCGGGGAGCAGGCTGAGGTACTAAATGAGTACTTCACCTCAGTTTCTACCAGGGAAAATCGGGTGCTGCATCATACATGAGAGGAGACAGAGATACTGAGGAGGGGGGACCCTCACCGATCGGCAGGTCTGGGAGAGGGAGGCATCACTGGCAGGTGGGAGGCTAAGCAGGAGAAGGGGTGCGGAGGTGGAAATTACAGCAGAAAGAGTGAGGAAGCCCTCAGCTCCCTTAAGACGGAGAAAGCACGGGCTGGATAAATTACATCCCAGAGTGCTGAAGGAACTTGCAGATGTCCTGGCAAAACCCCTGGCAGAGCTTTCACCATCTCTCTGAGGACAAGGTGGGTGCCCAAGACTGGAAGGTGGCGCATATAGTGCCCTATCCACAAGGGGGATCAAGGAGGTGGCAGGGAACTACAGGCCTGTCAGCCTGACCTCGGTGGTGGGCAAGGGTGATGGAGGGCATTGTCAAGGAGAGGCTGGGGGACCTGGATAAGTCAGGGTGCCTGGACGATAGACAGCATGGATTCATCCGGGAAATCGTGTCAGACAAACCTGGTGGAGTTCTATGACTGGGTGACAAGTGCCTTGGACCTGGGTAGACCAGTGGATGTCCTCTTTCTAGACTTCAGCAAGGCATTTGACTCTGTTCCTCACGTGGGCCTGTTGGATAAGCTGGGAGAAATGGGGTGGGGAACCAGATGATCAGATGGATAGGCAATTGGCTCCAGGACTGGACCCAGAGGGTAAGTAGTTGGTGGGATAGTCTCATCCCAAGGAGGGTCATTAGTGGGGTCCCAGGGATCAGTCCTTGGGCCCCTTCTGTTCACGCCTACGTATCTGACATAAGGACAGGAATCAGGAGTGAGATGAGTCTCTTGCAGATGACTCAAACTGGGGCGGTGGTGGATGGGGAGGAGGGAGGGTGGCCCTACAGGGGACCTGGAGGCTCTGGAAGATGGTCTAGAAAGTGGAAGCTGAGGTTCAATGCAGGAGGTGCAAGTGCACTCCACCTGGGAGCCGAACCAGGCCAAGTGTACACCCTGGGAAGGAATGCTAAGTCTCGATGGCTGAGAGGGACCTGGGGTGGTGGTGGATGTCAAGATGAACAACTCTGAGACTTGTAGGAGGGCAGCAGCCAAGGCCAACAGGATGCTGGGATGCATCGCTGGAGGATCACCTCCAGAAGGAGGAAGTGATACTCCCTCTGTATAACTGCTTGGTGAGGCCGCACCAGGTACTGCGTGCAGTTTGGAGGCCACACTTAAGCGGGACATTAACCTCCTGGAGAGGGTCCAGAGGAGGGCAACAAAATGATTTGGGGCTTGGGGACAGGACCTATGAGGAGAGGCTCGAAGAGCTAAATATGTACACATTGGAAGAGAGAAGGGACCGGGGGACATGATAGAGGTCTTAGGTACATGAAGAGGGTAAATAGGGAGGAACAGTGGGGTGCTTGAAGGAAGGAGGAAGGGGCCACTAGGGCATGGGTGGAAGCTGGAGGGAAGATTCAGGGAGAAAGGAGGAGGTGCTGCTTCACTGAGAGGGTGGTGGAGCCATGGTATGCACTGCCTAGGGGGCTTTGGAGGCAGAGACAGTGGAGGGGTTCAAGAGGGGGTGGGACAGGTACAGGGGAAGGGTTCTGGAAGCAAAATCCAATGCAGCAAGAATATCCGGAACTGGGAAGGGAGAAGCCAGAGAAGGTGAGGGGGACAGCAAGGTCAGCAACCAGGTTGGGGACTGACCAAACGAGCAGACACGAAAGACCGTTAGGCCTATTCTGCTGGCATTTTAGTATGTTAGTATTGCAGTAATGGAGCACTTAATTTCCACCTAGATTTCCTCCACTGAGGGAGTGAATCACTGGAAATTTTACAGTGAAGTAAGAAATGGTCTGAAAAGGCCACTGGTATAGTGAAAAAACAAAAGGATAATTTTGGAGATAAAAAAATATAGACTATAACTGAGGAATATGTTTTTTTTTTGATAGGTAAATTTAGGGCCTCCCTGCTGTTTAACACTGGCCGAAACCAGCCCAGATGACTGTATTAATGATCTAAGAGCCATAGTATCGCAGTATGTTTTCCATGTTTTAAATGCTTTTGTCAATTTCCCGCTTGGATCCAATTCACAATTAAAGTTACCACAAAGGAAAATTTCAAATGAGGTGATCAAAAAAGGTTTAACCATTTGTAATAGTGCCACCTTTTCAGCTTTTACTTGGGGACAATAAACATTGATAAATCTACACGTCATAGACTTCCATACCCCATCTAGAATCATCAACCTCCCAGGGATCAAGTCCATGAATTTTATCAAAGAAAATGTATAAGAACCAAAAAGAAACCCCAAACCATCGGCAGATTGTTGTCCAAAGGACCAATAAGAAGGACCCCAACACCATTCTTTTTGGAAATTCCTGACCTGGTCAATAGTATAAACCCATATTTCTTGTAATAAACAGACATCTAGTAGATTATCATGCACATAATTAAACACAACCTGTCTTTTTTTAAAGTTTAACATACTATGGATGTTCATAGAACCAAAATTAAACAAAGCCAGTTCTAAAGATTAGACAGTTAACTATCTTTTTTCCTTCTTTTCTTTTTTTTACTTTTGTAACCTTCCTGAACCATAAAAGGGGAAGGGGGGCTATCTCTAGCAGGTTGTGAGTCCAAATCATGACACTCCATGACCAAATCTCCCCATTGGGATGATAATACCTCAAAAGGGCTACTGGTCTCCATATCTACAGTAGAGCGGGCCACTAAAGGAGGTTTTAAATTCCTGGAGGACCTTCTCACCTATGTTAGCACTGCAGGGACCACCTCATGGGGACGAGTCTCCGGTTGTTCGGTATAACAGACCGGGGATAGCATAGGTAACTTATCCTTTAAGGCTTCTTGTAATGGAACTTCAGAATCCACAATCAGAGGCTCTGAATCAAGGATATTAGTGGCACTGCTAGAAGCTTGATTTTCCACCACTACTCCAGAGGCTAAATCTTGAGCTTTTTGAATAAAAAGATCAGGACTGCTAATAGATGCCTTATTCCTAGCTGCCCACACACATTCGGAAAAGACATGTCCCGTGTCCTCACAGAGATCACACTTGGTGTGATTCATACATTGGAAAGCTATGTGACCAATCTCTCCACAATTGTCACAACAGGGTTTGTCACATGAACTAGATAAATGCGTTCGAGAACCGCATTTGTAACATGCCCTTGGTTGCCCAGCATAGAAACAAACCCCCATATCCCGACCCAACAAAAAAGGGTTTGGAATATGTAAAATCCCTGAATCTGACTGCCTAAGTTTTACTTTAAATCTCCATCCCCCCGTCCAAAACTGTTGGTCATCTAAAATTGCTTCCGGAGAACTCAAAACGTCACATTTCTGGGATAACCAATACAATATGTCATCAATATGTACACCTTCATTTCGAAACATGATAGTTACGAATTTAACCAATGGTTTAGTCAGGGGGATTACCAGAAATGGGGTCCACAAGGGGAGAATTTGACCTGGTTGTAACGTTCCCAAAATAAATCTAGGGCATAGGCTGAGCGGAAGCTTATATCAAAATTATCCTCACCAGATACATTAATAAAAGCAAAAACTTCACGTGGGGAAAAATGCAAAGAGTCTTTTAACAAACATTTCCCCACATAATGCCTGTGGGGTCTAACTTCTATCTTTAACCCTTATATCTCAACCTAACTGCGTTCCGTCTTGGGGCTGCTTCCTTTTTTATTTTAGAAAATAAATCCGACAACAATGGTTTGCTAGAGTCCACTTCTTTCTTGTCAGTATGAATGTGTTCAGTATTTAAGTCAATTAGAACCTCTGAAGGCTGCACTTGTTCCTGAGGGGGCTCATGCTTCTTGTTGACTGTTTCCATTGTATCATGTGCAGTGAGTAAGACAGAAATGTTAGGATGCCATGAAGGCTCATTTTGTGAAAAGTTCAATTTAGGGTCCCAGTCTGGAGTAGGATGCCAAGGGCCATTATTAAAGGACCAACCTGCTTCCCATAATGCCGTCTGAGAGGTCCAGTTATCGTCAGATAAAGGTTTGTTAATAGTAACGTCCTGCACAAGTGGAGAATCAGAGTCCTGTTTCAGTACCCCGATACCACTTGTTTGTCTGGTGGAATGTCCAAATGTCGTTTGGCAGAAAATACAGCCGCTTGTTTTTCTTTTCCCTCTATTCCCACTGTATTACCATGAGCAACCATTTTTTTGTGAAAAAATAAATTCCGACACACCGACCTGGTTTAAAGGGTCTGTTTGATAAACACAGCTTACCTCAGGCATCTGTGGCTGCATACAGTAGTGGAAGGAGGCTTGAATACAAACCCTGAATCTTTTGATAGCGTTTTCCTCGGCGTGCAAACCACAGAGCAGTCAGACACTACCACCTGCATTTCTTTGTTGACCCCGGGTTTCCATGGCAACTGGTGACGCCTCGTCCGTAATTACAGCTGAAAGGCCTCCTGATTCTGGCTTTCGGCACTGAAATTCAACATTTCCCTTCCTGACAGCCAATTTTCCTGAATCAGGGTCACAATTCAAAGCACTTGCCTCCTTGCCCGGTTTCGGGGCCAACACTGGATTAGTTTGGGTCTCCGGTTCTCGTAAAGTGCTCGTTTCGGGCACCGCAACCTCAGATGAATGCTTCGAATTACAAGAAGTCAAAAGACTTTTCACCCGCTCCTGTTCTTGAGCGAGGTCGGGTAATTTGTTTTTTAATTTTGTCTGCTGCATCTCAAAACTTTCAGTAATAGCCACAGTTGCTTTCAGGTTGTCTTTTCCCGATAATTCTTCCCGCCGATAAAAGGATTTCTCCTTCTTTGTTATATGAGTCCAGTCTACCATTGCCAATCTCAGTGTTAAGAAAATCCAAGTTGTCCATACAGGGAACCAGCTCCCTATGCTCCATCATGACCGTCGTCAACCAGAGCTGAGCCAACAATGACTCGACTTAGCCGCTAGCCCCCTACTGCCAGCATTGCAGTAGGGGAATTTCCCCGGTGTCCTGGCCAAATTTCCCTCATTCACTAAAAATACCACCAATGGCTTAATCTGATTCAAGGTCAGTTGGCATTCATCTGTATCCCCCTCCCCCGGGTCATGCCTGAAAATAGGCAGGATTTGCCTAGTGTACTTACCCTGTCAACAAAAACTAAAAAAAAAAAAAAAAAAATCCAGGTGGCCCATATGATCCAGAATTGAAATTATTTTGGGTCACTCAAGAAAGGACATGAAATGAAGCCAGGTCCCCTTTATGTTGTTCAGTTTGTAGGTGTAACTAGGCTGTTACACATTCCATGTCTTGAACTTCTTTGCATTTTGCTATCTGATCTTGTTTTGTTGGTATGTTGGGCATAAGCCATTTTAGGCTAATACATTTGCAGGCCATATACAGCCTCCTCTCAGCCTTGTTCCTCAGTTCCCATGGTGGGAGTCCCAGAATAATCTTTTTCAGTTGGAGGTCATTTGTGATGGTGAAAATATATTGTCTACATTTCCCAATTTCTATCCAGTATGGCACTAAATTTGGGCATGTCTTCAACAGAGATTAGTGTAAGTGGATTTGAGGTTATGTGTGATTTACTGGATGCAAAAGTATCTAGCTAGCTACTGTTCTCCTGTGGAACACCCCCAAAGTCACCACTGCTATTGCTATTTAATATTCCTGATAAATGAGAACCCATTCCTTGTCAGGAAGGTCAAATGTTACCTCCAGATGCCATTTTTGTTTAATCTTCTCAGTGTAATAGGGAATTAATTCCTGCAATAGGCAGTATAGTCGGGCCATCTGTAGTCAAGCAATATGGCCCCTACTGGATACCGATTGAAGACAGGTATCAAAAAAATTGCAAGAATCTTAAGGGACGTTCAAGAAGCCAGAACTTCACTGGGGGAGAGGTGGGAAAGGTGCTTAACTGGAGATTTCTATACAAATGGGACTTGGGGAGATTATGTTCCATTCACAGTTCTGTAGATGTATCAGAGGTAGAGTCCTGAAACAGCTATCCCAGATGGAGCAGCCCTTAAGCTTGTCATACGTTATATACAGGATCTGTTGCAGCAGGAACAA
This sequence comes from Neoceratodus forsteri, assembly GCA_016271365.2. Taxonomy (NCBI): domain Eukaryota; kingdom Metazoa; phylum Chordata; order Ceratodontiformes; family Ceratodontidae; genus Neoceratodus; species Neoceratodus forsteri. Next base: position 158,555,199 of record CM057459.1, read on the forward strand.
AAGGAGGACATTGGGCAATAGGAATCAGGAGTGATATTGTGTTTGGGAGGAATTGTTCCTCTAATAACATGAGACCAGCACTGAACGGTTGTCTTCATCCATGCATTAGAAATGGAGCATACCAAAGACAATGTTACTGAAATAACCCAAATAAGATGTTGTGGATGGCAAATGCGCTTCTAGGTCATGCCAGCTGTTTTGTTGCCTCTTATGTAAAATATCTGGGATCTCCACTAATCACACAAGCAGCATTCTAAAGTAAAATAAAACATTTGGGTACATTTTTTGAAACATCGTTTCAGTGTAGCAGACAAGCAGCATGAACTTACCTTACAGCTCCTGGGGTTTTCATACCATTCCCAAATAGAGAGAAAAGCATATCATTGAGAAACAGAACACTCACACACCACAGAAAGTGACGGTAGCCATGCTCCTCTGGTCACATGACCTGCAGGCCGGTTGGCTGAGGCTGGCTCCTTCACAGTCAGCTGGTATTATCGGCAAGCTCGTGTCCATAAATCTAATTAGCCCTCTGTAGATGTAATGCTGCTTGTGGAGGCCTAGTACTATTCTCCACATTGTGAAATTGTGACTAATCCAACTGTCATGCAGCACGGTTCTTCTGTATATATCTGCCATAGAACTTCTAGCGTCTGTATTACATCTACATTCCTGTCTGCCAGCAGTCTTGTCTGTTATTGTTTTGCTCAATGGCTCGGGTCATGCCTGAAAATGTGCCAACCCTTAGCCCAGTGCACCTACCCAATTGTCAAATAAATACATACAAACATACATGCAGAAATAACTAAGGCTCTTCAAGAATTACCAAACTTGTTAGGGATTAACTCCTGTACTGCTAGGAAGTTTTCTGCAACACCAAATAAAAGTTAAAGCTATTTTTCGACTAATCAAATGTGTTATAGTCCCCACCACTTACAGTGAGCTGATCTGCGTTTGTAGCTTTTGCCCAGTATAGAGAGTGGATGCTAAATCGCCTAAGGGGAAAAAAATGCTACTTGTGTTGATAAATTTAATGTGATAATACTGTTGAACATGAGGTGGTCAGTAAGAAACATCACAGCCGTTGTGAGTTTAAAGCTGCTTAGTTCCCAATGATTTTTTTAAACTTAGTTTTTGCAGACATTAATCTTAGTCAAAAGAAAGAGGCATTTTGAACAGTGATGAGATAAAAACAAGAAAGATTGTAAGAAAGTAAGTAAATGCAGTCATATTCCTTTAGCATAGTACTCCGCACATTTACTGGGTTTCATATAGCGTTCAGTTTAAATGTACGTTGTTGGCCTCACTGAGGAGGAGGAGCTTTCCTGTCCATTTTTTTCTCGTTTGTGGCTGTATCCTCAGTTACTGAGCTGGTGATCGCCTGCCCTGTTCCCTGCAACAATAATCATTGCATGCTCCTGACAGAACAAGTCAGGATTGACTGAAACAGGCAGCCCACATAGTCCACTATATACAGTCCACTACATACACTATTTTTATTTTTATTTTACGTATGTCTCATTGAAGTGGCAAGTGGAATTAAAAAATGCCTGCATAAAGCGATCATCTAGTTTTCCCATGGACAGTATAAGTGGTGGGGACTAAATATAAAGCAAACACTAGAAAAGTGTTATATACTGATGAAATAATGTTACCGGGGGGAATAATGAGCTCATACATCCTCACTCTTTGGGCTCGCATGGTTTATGAGTTCTTTGGCCCCATAACGATATTCCTTGTACCTACACTACACTTTTCTAACATTTATTTTATATATATATAGGCTAATAATGGCCTAACTCAAACTAATGAATTTACTGTATATTAATGAGAGAGGGAACAGTGATTTGTTAAGTCCAGTGCCCCCGCACAAGATAAATTGACTATTTTGTGTTGGGCCATTGTGTATTCCATATAACACATTATTTTACAAAGTTCATCTTTTAAGTTGGTTCTTTATATTAAGATATAACTTGTCACTGTTCTGAGTTCAGCTGCCACTGAATGCAACACAGGCTTTTATGATGTCATCAAACATTGTGCTGCCTGCTGTCTCATTAGTTCCACTGTGGCACATGCAATCTCTGAAATAACATCTTACTTTATAGGCTACATATGAAGACAACAAAAATAGCATGTTTTGTTTTAGAAAATCTCTGCATAAGTAATATATGTCTCAGTCACTGACTCTAGAGATTGCATTTGCTACAGTTATTTATGTGAGAGGTTGCATGTGTCACAACCACACATTATACTGCCAGATTTTCAGTTTTTCAATTTAATATTTATTTGGTCAGCTGTAGCCATTGCAAAATTCATAAAACTGGCAGCATAAAATCCTAAACTATATGTAACCCAAGAGAGCAAGAAAATACAGTATGATCACATACAGCAATATGCATGGTAATTACATTTTACCATGATATCAGAATAAAAATTAAGAACACCTGTGATGTCCCTTTCAGCGTGGATGTGCTTTAAGGTATTTGGATAGTATTCAGCATGCATACATCTGCTGTCAATTTAGGTATTACAGGGGGTTTTCCCATAAGGATGTAATCCAAATTATCTTCTAATTTGCTTGGCAAGCACTGAGATTTTCTTTGAGCAGTTCTGATCTCGATTTATATGAAATGGACAATGACAAAATGTAACTTCAGTTGTTTTGACATGTAGAAAACACTTGAGATTGTGTAACAGGAATGTGGTTTCCTTTCATAACTAACTGAATCAAGAGATGAAAATCTGAAAGGTGAATGCTTTGCTTTCTTTGATTTCTGATAAGAATATTAAATATGGTACAGTACAAATTCTGTCACCTGCTTTTGAGAAGCTAACCATGGATAAATCTTTTTAATTCTAACAAAAGTGAGATCGCTTTGGCCAGCTATGTCTTTGACCCTCTGTTTTATTATTTATTTCACACTACAGGGATCTGTTTGGCCATTCAAATTATCATCTTGCCATAAGTAAAGAAACCTACCGGGTCATAATGTTGCACGCTTACTAGCGTACAACATTATGGCTAGCCCGGTATATCGCAGTATGCTACTGCTACTGGTGTAATACCGCGTATACTGCTGTATGCGGTATTGCACCAGTAGAGGTTTCCCAAGCAATATACCTCTGCTGGGTGCAGGTTCCGATGGCTCACAGGACTGAGCCACAGCAGTAGGAACCCATGCTGCATCTGGGACGGGTTTGATTCCCAGTCCCAGAAACATTTCATTTTTGGACTATGCGCTCCCAGTAGGACCTCCCCTGGAATTGAGAATCTTTAGTGGGGGTGTCCGGGTCTAGCCCCGTAATGGGAGGTGTGCGGTGGGAGCCCCCACAGAAAAAAGACTTATGCCTCATTGCATAAATCGCACTGTATTGGCAGCGCGATATTGCCATGCGGCATAATGTCTTGCGACATTATGACCCCCTGCCGTATAGAAAACATGTGGATTTCAGCATGCTCACTATAGAATATACCCAAGGTCAAGTAAAACCAAGAGTAGAATAATTCATTACCTCCATTGTGTGTAAATAGGGCAGTCTAGAACAGGGCAAGTTAATCAACTGTCACTAATAACTGACTGCCTAAATTTGGATCAGAGAGTCAATCAATCATAATCTTTATTTAACCAAGCGGACACCATTGAGCAAGCTCATTTTCAAGGTGGACCTGTGACAAACAATTAGATGAATACAATTTTGGTGAGATCAGCATTCAGTTATGAATTTGTGTATAGCCTTGGCCTGCTGCTCACCTCGCTGTGCTCCTGCACTCTGCTGCTGCATAGAGGCTTCTGCCCCGCTGGCGCTGCGCGCCGGCTCCTCACCACCCCCACCACCACCCTTGGTGAGCTCCTCCTCTTATAGGCAGTGTCACGTGGCTGAAAAGAACCTATCAGCCTACTTTTCCATTTGCAGCTTATCAGCTGCCTACACCAGAGGGCGCACTACCGGTTTAGCTGCTCTCCCCATTTGTACTAGCAGTCATGCTGCCTCTCACACTCCTGCTCCTCTTAGCAATGGCCTCGCTGTCATCCCAGCCCCCTGCCAAATTTCCAAGTAGGAAACCCCCCCCACTTGCCACCATGACTCACAACAGAGCCACTCCATGTCGCTACTCACCCCCTTACAGCCCATGCCCAGGAACACATCCACCACTGGTACATTAGTGCCACTATCCTTCCTCCTTCTTTCCACCCGGGGCTCTCTGTTCTGCACATACCAGCCAGCTGCCCCCCGCAGACAGTTGCCCACATACCTTCCGCCCGTCCAAAAAACACCTGGCCCAGAACAAAACTGCTTATCTGCCTACCCCTGCTCATGTCCAGGGATACAGAGGCAAATCCTGGTCCAAACTCTTCATTCACAAATAACCCTTTCTCTTTCCCCAAAGGAGTAAGGATCTTGCACCCTAACACCTGCAGCCTTCTATCCAAAATTTCTCTCCTACAGCCTATCGCCCAAACACAACACCCTGATATCCTGGTTATCTCAGAAACCTGGCTAAAACCACAGCATACAGATGCGAAGTGTCCATACCTGGATACACCATCATCAGACATGACCGCCCAGGTAAAAAGAGAGGTGGTGGAACTGCATAATATATATCGCCAACATGCGACAGTTCTCAATAGTGAACATCCCATCACTCCCAGCCCACATTGACTCCCTACTAATTAAACTCTCTCTCCCTTGCTCTACCCATGTTTTTGTGGCCGGCACCTACTGTCCACCCAACACACCCCCCACGGACATCCTTAACCATCTGGTCACCCTACAGTCCCTAGCTGCAGGAGGTGAGCTCCACGCCACCGGTGATTTCAACACAAATTGGCTAGCTACTGACAAAGCTCACCTCAAGACAAAAATCAAGGCCCTAAACCTCACTCAACTCATAGCCGACCCAACCAGGCTAAATCACAAGACCCAAAACCATACATTGCTGGATTGGGCTCTCACCACCCACCCACACAGGGTTCTCTGCACAGGCCTGCTCCCTGACTCCGTAAGCGACCACCACACGATTTTTCTGATCAAAAGGTGCACAGGCCCACAGCCCCCAAGACGCTGCTCACCTGATCATACAACTCCCTGGACATAGCATCCCTTTTATCGGATCTAGGATGCATAAATTGGTCTTTCATCCCCCTGGCCTCAACCATGGATGCTGCGTTTGATGGTTTCAAGACAAATTTCCTCCGGGTCTGAGATAAACATGCCCCCCTGTGAATCAACCGAGTCAGAGGGGTGCATCTTCCTTGGATCACAGCCGACATAATTAGGACCTGTCACTCTAGGGACCATGCATGGAAAGCCTATAAGAAACAGGGTTCCCTGGCCTCCCTCCTTAAGTATCGAGCCCTTCATAACTCATATACACACATCATTCACCAGGCAAAGAAGAATTATTTCTTATTGGCATTTAGTGCAACCACAAATGACCCCACAGACTTCGGAAATCACTAAAATCGGCTCTCCTCCCCACCCAACCCCACCCCTAATTCTATCAGTCCAAGACACCCTCATCACTGACCCCTGCAGGGTTGCTGAGGCTTTCAACACGCAATTCGCCAGCTGTGCCAACGTGCTCTTATCATCCCTCCCGAGTCCGACCCATACTGCCCCTCTCCAGTTTTCCAGCGCTCACCCTCCAATCCCACAGTTCTCCTTCCAGCCTGTAACCCAAGCTGAAGTCCTTAGATCTCTACGAGCCCTAAATCCCAACAAAGGCAAATGCCCCATGTCCCTGGATGCCAAGATGCTTTTCCTATCCGCCCCAGCCATTGCAGCCCCTCTTACCGCACTTTTCAACCTCTCATTCACCCTGGGTAAGTTACCCATAGCTTGGAAATTGGCCACCGTCATACCCCTCCCTAAAGGGGGTGACCCATCCTCCCCTGCCAATTATCGCCCCATCTCCCTACTCCCAACTCTGGCCAAACTGCAGGAACGCCTTGTCCTCTCCCAACTCACCCCCCACCTGGACACTGCCTCATTTTTCACCCCCTTTCAATCTGGTTTCCACAAATCTCATTCTACCACCACCTCCCTTCTACGAGTCACTGGCAACATTCTGTCCAGCATGGACAACGGACACATCACCACTCTGCGATATTTATTGACCTAGCCAAGGCTTTCGACACTGTCTCCCACTCCCTGCTCCTCGACAAACTCACTGGCTGGGCTCTCCTTATCAGCAAATGCCTGGTTCCATGACTACCTAATAGGCAGACTCAATCGGTAAAAATCGCATCACATATCTCTCAGACCCACTGCCCAGTATCCACCGGGGTCCCCCAAGGGTCAGTCCTGGGCCCATTGCTTTTCTCCATATTTTTAAACGATCTCCCATCGGCTTGCTGGCACTCCTCCATCCAGATGTATGCAGATGACACTGTCCTGTATGCTTCTGGCCCAATTACCAGCAACGTGGCTACCCTTCTTCAGGAGGACTTCAACACCATCCAGGAATGGTTTTGGTCCAACCAGCTATTTCTAAACCCCAAGAAAACTGTGTCATTAACTTTTGGCTCCCATCAAAGACTCTCCCGTCAAGCCTCCTGCCCCCCTTTCAAAACCTTGGATGGGACCCCTCTGGACAACTGCTCCAGCTTTAGATACCTAGGAGTCTGGCTTGACCAGCACCTTGATTTTGCCATTCATATCGACTCCCTGAATAAGAGGCTTCTTCCCAAACTTGGTGCATTATACCAATACAAAAGCTGCCTCCCCTCTCCTACAAGGCAGGCCATTGTCCAAAAAATGATACTACCTGTCCTCGATTACGGTGACATAGTGTACTCCATCGCTCCCTCATCTACTTTGGCCAGCCTCGACACTCTATTCCACTCATTCTGTCGTTTCATCCTCAACTGACCTCAATCCACCCACCACTGCTCACTTTACAGCTCCCTAGCCCTGCCATCCCTCCAAGATTGCAGACTAATACACTGCGCCAGGTTCCCTGCTAAATTCTGGTCCCTCTCCCTCCCACCTTACCTGGCATCCACCCTAGCCCAACAACCTCCCCCGGCCTACGCCCTAAGACGCACAGACCAAAGGCTTCTCCACGTCCCTTTCATGCACACAACTACTTTTTCCTACTGGATTCCCCAGATCTGGAATGCCCTACCACCTACCATAAGAAACACATCAAATCCTAGTCATCACAACCAGCTACTCAGCACGCATTTCTCCTCCAGCTGCACATGTTTCTAGCTGCACCTCTTCTAACTACTTCTAACTCCAATGTACCATGCTGCTCTATGTTATAAGGATGTTTTTTCTAGGTTGAATCATGTATTTCTCTATCTTTCCCCTGCGGTATCAAACTGTCTACTTGTAGCTATTCTGCCGTTGTCTGTAAGGCAGTTAGCCATACCTCTCGCTGTTGAAATGTCTCAGTCTGACACTGTGTTTTGTTTTGTATTGGGTTCTGGCCCCCAGGTCGCATCTGGAATCGAGCAATGTTTGCTCAGCATGCCTTCCTGGTAAAACTCGTAAATAAATAAATAAATGCAAGTAAAAGGTATAGATTAGTGTAAAAGATTATTTTACAAATAGACAGTTTGTACAGTACAGACAAGGTGCGGAACATACAGGAAAACAGTAGGTACAGAGTAGGCTCAAGCAAGAATATCCAGGTGACACCTAGAGGTGCATAGAGGCAAGATGAGCTCAAGACAAGGGGGGAGGGAGGTAGGAGGAAAAACAGATAAATAGACCAAATAGGGGTTGAATAGTCACAGGTAAGCGGATATGAGGTATAGTTGTGGGTAGGGGAGTGAAGGAGGTAGGCATGGGGACGGCAATGAATGGAGTCTAACAGTAGAGAGTGACCTAAAATCATGAAGAGGTAGGGGCAGGGGCAGAGAATTGAACAGGAAGCTCTGTAAGGGATAGGAGTACCTAGAGTCAGGTCAGGAGGAGCAGACACAAGATTCTTTAAAATGGAGTGTATATATAAGGATTTGAAAGCTGCCAGACTAATGGGGCAATTGATTTTTAGATTATGTTTTTTTTTTTAATACATCAAATTGAGTTCTGCCCTTAGTGCAGCAGGAGTGAAATTGGGAAGACCCAAAACGGATCTACTGAATTTGGTAATAACCACCTGATATGTGGTAACTTTTGCATATGGATTTCATAATTTGGCACCATAGAGAAGGACAGCATGTAATTTAGCCTGCAGCACTTCAATTGTGGCCCTAACATCCCCACCTCCTCATTTGTAGGTAAAGTTAAGAATTCCCTGACAAAGTGTTCTTGCCGTAATGACTGTTGGTTTCAGTATGTTGACTCCATCAGTTATTACTTGTACATATTAATCCTAGGTACTTGAATTCCATAACTGAGTCAGTTGTCTGTGTTTTTTTTTAAATGTAACCAGCTACTGTGGTATATTGGCCTTGTTTTAGAAAAAGATACTACTTTTGTTTTTTGAATGTTTGCCACTAGCTTATTGTTATCACACCATCTTTTCAGGGCAGATGGCTTCCGCTCTAAGCCTCTTTTGGACCATGAAATAAGAATCATGTCATCTGCATAAAGCTGGACCCCTGTCTCATAGTCCGCAATCCTTGATAAATTATATTGTTTATTTTTCATGACTGTCCCAATATCATTGGCATACAGATTAAAAGGTAAATGTGCTACATCATTTCTTCATTAGTCCTCATTTTCTCTAAGTCCCCTCTGGAGTTATGCCTAATATGCTTCCATGTATTTCAGTGTGAAATCATCAAGTAGTTTATTATTAATAGCAGTCTCATACAGCTTTCTCCAGAGTAAGTCCCTATGTGTAACGCCTGAAGTGCCTTATAAATCAACCAAAGTAGCATATATGTTTATTTTAATTTCTTAATTCAATATTTGAAGACTAGATAATTAAATACAAAACAATTATCAGTAGTTGAATAAGACGGTCTGAACCCAGCTTGAATTTCTAAGAGTAAATCAAGATTTTTGTCCCACATTTCCAGTCTGTTCAATGCAATTCTTTTTTTGAATATTTTTATTACATTAATCAGTTGAGTTATTTTTACAATTGTATTCTTTTTCTCCCCTCAGCTCCCAACTGACCCTGTCTGGTCCTACTCCCATCACCAGCCTTCCCTAAGACTCACCTCACTCCTTGTTACCCCAAGGACGATCCCCCATGGGAAGGGCTGACTGGGGCCAACACCTAACCCCAGGACAAAGTTGAGCTTCAGTTAGGCAGCGAGAGCCATGGTCAGTGGTGTGGGGCTTGTGGCAGGGTGTTGGACAGCATCCTGTGTGGCCATGGATTTTTCGCTATTTTGCCTGGCCTCAAACGTCCTGGAGAAAAGACCACTGACCCCGTGGTGTCAGAGCCATGATGCCCTTCCCCGATACTGGCTCCAGCCTTCACTGCCATATGGTGTTATTGATGCTGTGGAATGTCTTAGAAATATGAAAAAACTATCAGTAGCTACGAGTGGATCTCTATGTAGATCTGAGGGCACTCAAAAGCTATATTATTTATTCAAACAAATTGGTCAAAGCAAATCAGAATTCAGAACTGCCATGGAATGGAAGATGGGAGGGCAGTTAAATATCTAAAATAATTTCCTGTCTCCTTCAAGGTTAGTTTGGTCCACACTTGTGGACTCAGTTTGAATAACAGAATGGGATCAAGTCAGGGCCCGGAGTTTTACCTGATTTGAGAAAGATAATGGCATTACAAATTGTAATGTTCAATATGGAAAAATTCATAACATTGGTTGACTATAGTAATTATGCAGAAAATATATTGTCCACATTTGTCTCAAAGAATAGTTTTCCATAGTTATGCATCCATTGATTTTCAGAGTACAATTCTCAATGATGTCTTCCTGTCCCCCCATCCCTTTTGTTACCAAGTGCCAGAATAAAAAAAAAAAATGCATTACAGAGTCCCTTAATTTTACCAGAGCTTTTTCCGTATACATTTCCCTTTGTGAAAAATAAGTAGTTTATATGCTTTCCTGTATTCATTCTGATTTTTGATGTTTGTAGATTCTGGATTTTGCCTAACCCTTCTCAACACCTACTGTATTTCATTTTCTTTTGTTTCCCATTTAACAGTCATCATCATACTTATAATCCTTATTATGTGAGAGTTTTGTCTTTTTAACATCTACGTTATGATAAAGGATTGGAGCGATTTCCTCCCAAAATTTTTGAAAATCTCAAAAATATCTCATCTGAGGGCTGAAATTGTCATAATTAAATATTAATAATTGAAGATTATCACCCACAGTTTTTCTAAATGTTCCTTAGAGAGTGAGTAGTTCCAGGAAGCTCTTTTTCTTCTAACTGACCCATTTTTCTGAACTGTAGGTAATAGGAAAACTAGCTGTATTAGGCTGAATATTTCTAGTTGACATTCAATTTTTAGTACAATGAATTATTAGAAGAAATGGCAAATGGTCGCTTTCTGACCTCTGTATGCTTTTCATTCTAACACACTCCAGCCAGGGAATGAGTCTAGCATCACATAGTCAATTGTTATAGCTTGTTAGAGTCACAAAGAGTAAAATCGAAATCTGTATGGACGTTTATTATATCTGTTGTAATATCTGAAATTCATTCTACCCCTATAGTATTTATTTTCCTGTGTATCTGAATCTGTTGTATTATCTGTTATTTCAGATTCCTCCAGATCATATATGGAGGTTTGATAACCAGATTTTTTTCCAAGAATAAATGCTGCCTTCTTTATAGTCAGTAATGTCCCTTTTAAATTTACCTAGTTTAATATTCTTTATGTGATTATCATACTCCTTTAGTGAGTGTTCAGTTTGTTCCAACAGAGCTTTCATTTGATTTATTTCTGTACTATTTTGTATTTCATTCTCTAATGAATTAATTTCTTTTATTTTTATTATACTCTCTGAGCAAGGAGGTTCGGCGTTCCGGACAATGGCAGCAGTTTCAAAAAGTAAAAGCGTATGCTAAATAAGTATTTTGCGTTCAGTCCGTTACCACAAGTCCTCTAAAAATCTCAAATTTAATCTATTTTCTTTCTGAGAGACTCATCATTAAATTGATGGTAAGAGAAAACCTTTTTCAGTTCGGCTGTTTAGATTTGAGACACATCTCTATATTTATTTATTTATTTATTTATTTATTTATTTATTTATAATATTTGCATTGGAGGTTTAAACCCTGTTCAAAAATACATTTTTCAGATTGTTGCAGATAGAGCAATTCATTTTTGACTTGGACCGAAATAATAATGGCATTTCTACTGACCCAGGTATTTTAAAATTCATTTACCATGGCTAATTGTATGTGTGATGTATGTTTATTCACGTATTAGAAATGATCAACTAAAGAATTACTATTTCTTTTATTTTTTTTTTGTTCAGCCTGAGCCAACCTGGAACTATATGAATATAACATTAAGGTTTTTGTGAATATAAGAGACTAATCAGGTGTGTTCCCTCTGTTAGAATGATATTTACTGAATTACTCGTTTTGAGTAAGAATCATTTTTTCTAATAGTAATTTTGTTTGTTTTGTTTTGTATATAGCACTTGGTTTTGTGGTCTGAGGAAGGAACACGTTAGTTGTGAAACGTTTACCCAATTCAAGTATATGAAATTACACAAGTGCTTCTTCAGAATTATATTATAACAAAGAACTTTACAATGACTTTTATGAGATGAATTACATCCAGTAAACATTATTTGAAACAGCTAAATTGGGTTGAGAGTCTGCATTCTTTAATTACTTGCACTACTTGGATTCACCGACTGGTAGACTCTCCCTTCACTATTCTATTGTTTGATGATATTAAAAGATAAAAGGGAACTGAGGGAGGACCTGCTCTACATTTAGTAAGTAGAGGGTGACCAGGTACCCGAGTGGGTGGATCCCACTTCTGTGCACCTGTGGTGTACCACTGTGGTTATGTGCCACAGATCAGTCCCTTGCCTGTGCCAGGCTGCCACCCATCCACCAGGCTATCTGGGCACCATTGCCCCAGATGGCACCCTACTGCCAAGTGGCACCCTGCAGGCCACATGGGTGCAGGCCATGGCCCCTGGTACGTTTGCTGCATTGTGGCTGTCCACTCTGCTGGTGTGTCTGGGGGCACCTGACAGCACTGGTATGTGGCTGCTAGGTGTCTACATCCAGGGTGTGGTGTGGGGTGCTGCTCCCTAGATGGTGCCAGTGGTGACACGGCACCTGTGGCTCTGGGTATTTCCATCCGGCTGTGTGGGTGCCTGGAGCATGTTCTGGTGCACCTCCAAGAGCTGTCTCCGGATGGCCTGCCTGCAGTTCTGTGGCCTGTCTGTAAGTGGATGGCTGATTTTAGGCATGCCTTTTCCATGCCTAACTTTGGACAGCACATTTCCAAGATGCTTGGCAGATGTGCTACATATTTTGGCTGAATATAGGGATGCACGGCATATTCATGGGAATGCCCCCTTTCTTTGCACTGCATACATTATCCCTGTGCAATGGCGCATCTGTAGATGTGCGATGCATCTCCCCTTTGCTTCGGCACATTATTTGAGATGGGTGGCGCATCTCTACTTTGTGCTACGCATCTCCTTTGAAAATGTGGGCCTTAGTTTCTTGAAAAATGACCCAGAAATGTATTTTTTTTTACATTTAAAAATCCATTTTTTGTGAGCTGATTTTCTTTTTTTGTATGGGCATACAAAAAAAAGAATTGATTTTTACGAGAAAGGATGGCTTCATACGAAAAAATAATGGGGAAAAAACACTAAGTTCAGCTTCTTTTTTTGTATGAAGGCATTCTTTTTCACATGCTTTTTTTGTTCGTATGGTAAAGAATGCCCTCAGTATAGCGCAGTGGTTTAAGACTCTGAGCTGCAAATCTGGAGACCTGGGTTTGAATCCCACAGCCCCCACTTGCATACTGTGTGACCCTGAGCAAGTCAGTTAACTTCCCTGTGCTCCTAGGTTGCACCCATACCTCTCAACCTCCTGCCTCATAAATTAGGGACAAGGCTTGAAAAAATCAGGGACAAAGGACCAAAATCAGGGACACATCTTCAGAATTAAAGATATCCACCCAGAAAGCTGGTAGAATATGGGGCTTAGTGCAAAATGCATTTTCTAAAGAAGAACAAGTCTGTAACTTTAATGTTTGACATTGTTTTGTGCTTACAGTCCCCACTGTTTAGCCACAAAAACACAAATTTTAGGAGGGACAGAGTAAAATTTTGAGGCAAAATCAGGGACGTCCCTGAAAATCAGGGACACTTGAGAGGTATGGTTGCACCTGTAAACAAGCTTTCAGCTTAGTGTCTCTCACCTGGTTAAACAATTGGGGAAAAAAAAAAAAGATTTTGGACTTTGGTTTTCTCTCTCCTAAAGCTGGTCTACGGGCTCATAATTACTGGGAGGTCCTTCCTGGTACCATATGACAGGCAGAATACAGATCTCTGTAGGGAGACTACATCCTCCCCTCCATTTCCTGCAGCCACCAGTTTACTTCCTGCCTGACAAGAGGCAGGCTCTCTGTAGGGGCTCTGTCACCAGAGTGACAGAGCTGAAGACATCAAACTGTAAGTGCTGATTATTTTTATTGGCAAGAGAGGTTCAGCAGTTTCATCAAGAAATTCTACTTAAGGGATTTGCCTCTCTTCTTTACTGGGGACTCCAGTCTCAGCCATGCATGCTGTACAGACTGGTTCCAGAGCTGAAGATATCAAACTGTAAGTGCTGATTATTTTTATTGGCAAGAGAGGTCCAGCAGTTTCATCAAGAAATTCTACTTAAGGGATTTGCCTCTCTTCTTTACTGGGGACTCCAGTCATAGCCGTGCATGCCGTACAGACTGGCTCCCTTCCCCCCACCTTCCCATGCTCTGAGGAGTTCCTGCAGCGCTGCCTTTTTTCTACCCCCCCATCCAGAGTCAGCTCCTTCTCAGGGATGTAGCAGGACTTTACAAGGGGCACAAAATAATGACTATATTGCTCTGAGGAGCAACAGGGAGAAACCACAACAGTTATTCCAGGCAACGGAAAAGCCACATTTCCCCTTTGGCTCGTCGATGGACATGCTGTACCATGTGCAGGCTCCATTCGGGGCAGCAGGGGAAGTCAGTCGGCGCAATCGCACTCCACCAGCGGGGGTCCCGCGATAAACCAGGTCATTGACGGCACTTTCTAGCGGCAAGGCCCGCCTCGGGGTGAGCGGGGGGGGGGCAACGCTTCTAGCATGGTGATGAGCATCTACTGGCCTTTGCTTGTCAATGGATTTACAAGACCCTGGCTCCAAGCTTCACTAATGGCCTTCATTCATCGACAGCTTTTCAAGCCCCTAGCTCCAAGCATCAGTGTCATCAGGAGGGACTGTAAAAGGGGTTATCGTGGGTCTGTCGATAAGGGCTGGAACAGAGTCACAGTTTAAATTCCTTGCCCAAGGGACACCACAAGCATCAGTATGTCCTCTGCCAAAATGGACAAGCCCTCTAGGGGCAGAAAGTGCCTCAAATGCAGATCCACCCCTTGCTGGTCACCTTTGTGAGCTTGCTGTACTTAAAGTGCGAAAAGACCGTGGCCCCAAGGTTGGAGGAGGCCACGGATGCATCCATTTCAGAGTTGCAGGAGCAACAAACCCTGGTGATGGGATCTGAACAGACCTCCACCTCAGATGGGTGGCATTCCTCGTCCAGACCTCATCGAAAAGCTAAACAGGGCTTTCGCCTGCATCCTGTCTCCCTTTGATATCCTGCACAATTCTCAGATCATAGGATGCAGAGGAAAGCCACCCAAAGGTGAACCCCCTCCCCATCCTCAGACGAGGAGGGGTACTCCTCCTCACGACATGACAGGAGGAGCAAGAGGTCCAGATCCAGGAGCAGATCCAAGATGCCTACAAGGGGGAAATGCTGCTGATGAGACAGGTCCCCTGACCCATCTGAGTCCAGTTACTCCTCCCCAAAAGAGGGGAACTCCTGGACAGTAACTCCGATTCAGGCGCCTCGCCATCCACAAACCTTGACTTGGATGAGCTATTTTTTTTTCATCAAACAGGCAACCGAGGAGATTCACCTGGGACCCTTCTCACCGGCTCCTAAGCACTCAAAGCCAGCTTTCAGGCTACCGTCAGCCTCCAAACCTTACCAAAAAACAAACAAACAAACAATAAAATGGTTATCCCAGCAGAGGGTGGGGCCTCCCTGTGGGACCCAGTGGATGGAAAGGTGGACGCATCCCTCAAGAAGGCGTTCCAGTCCGCCGCAACCCCGCTCAAGGCGGATACAGCCGACCTGTTCTCAGCATGAGCCGCACTGTCATGGGCCACTGACCTGGCATTCCAGCTTGCTGGTGAGCCAGATAAGAACAAACCTGCTCTGCAGCAACTACAACTAATGGGGCTAGCTTCTGCCTACTCGGCTGGCGTATCTGAGGAGGCAGTCAGATGTGCAGCAGGAGCCATATTTTACCAGACCTCGGCTCGATGTAACCTGTGGCAGTGGGCATGGCAGGCAGACGCCTCCTCAAAGGTGCACTTGGTGAATGTCTCCTACGAAGGAGATCTCCATTTTGGATCAGCTCTAAAGGAGGTGGTCAAGGAACCCAGAGAAACAGCAAAGGTTTGCATGCCACAATCCAGGGGCAGGAACAGGTCCTGGTCACTGGGATCCAGGCAGAATTTTTGAGCCCAAAAGTAATCAAGGGGACAAAATAAAACATTTCAGGCTGACGAACTTAGTTTTCCTCCCGCAAGCTTCAGAGGAGGAAGAGGTGGCTCCAGGGACGCCGGAGGTGATGCCAAAAAGTCTCATTGATGATCCCTGGACCCATCATTGAGTAGGGGGCAGGCTTTCCAGTTTTTTTGAGCAGTGGGTCCACACCACCATGAACAATTGGGTGCTAGATATAGTACGCGTGGGTTACTTCAAGCTTAAATCAAAGCCCCCGCTACCCCATGCATTGCCCTCCCCATATCCAACAATCAGGAAAAGAAAGTGGTGATGTTATAAGTGATCACAGACCTTATCCAGGCATGAGCAATCGAAGAAGTTCCCATCTGAGAACAGCACAGGAGAATTTTCTCTATTTTTCATAGTTCCAAAATGCTCAGGAGGATTCAGCCCCGTATTAGTCCTAAAATTTCTGACCGGTTGTGTTTGCAACAGAACATTCAAGATGGAAACGCTTTCATACATCATCAGGGAATTCCACTGGGAATTTTTTGGCCTCAATAGATTTGTGGGATGCCTATCTGCATTTCCCCATCTGAAGGGCTCACAGACAGTTCCTCAGATTCAAGTTGGGGAAACGCCACTTCCAATTCACTCTAATACCATCCCAGACCCTGAATAATCTAGGTGTGGACTTCAAAACACTACAGAACAAGTTTTTTCCCATGCTCAAAGTTCAGGGACATCAGGGCCATTATCAGCAAATTTAAATTGGAACAATACCTGCCAACTCACACCTTCATGCAGCTCATAGGGATGATGGTCTCCTTGGTAGACTCAGTTCCCTGGGCACTGGTTCACATGCATCCCCTCCAGTTGAACCTTCTCCAACAATGGTCCCAGTCAAAGGACAATCTGGACCAGCAGATACAAATCTCTCACCGGGTGAAAGCATCTCATTCATTGGTGGACTTGGCGACCCTACATCATGAAGGGTCTCAAACTGGGGCATCCTTGCCAGATGAGAATCACTACCGATACCAATATTCAGGGCTGGGGAGCTCACATGGATTAGCTCTCAACACAGGGCAAATGGTCACTGGCAGAAATATGTTGCAAGCAGCATCAACGTTCTAGAGTTGTGTGCAGTCCCCAGCACTTCAGCGGTTCCAAGTACAGATCTCCAACCGGGATGTGCTCATCCTCACAGACAATCGAACGACAGTGACCTACACCAATCGCCAGGGAGGCACCAAGAGCTCTCAGATGTTACAAGAAACCCTGTTGCTCTTCCAGTGGGCAGAGCACCACCTGGAAGGCCTAATGGCCGTGTACATCCTAGGCCAGGAGAACATCACGGCAGGTTGGCTAAGTCAAAAGGACGTTCTTCCAGGAGAATGAGAACTGAAGGACAGTGCTTTTCACCTCCTTACTACATGATGGAGCCTCCCACAGGTAGATCTTTTCACCTGCCGACAAAATTACAAAGTTCCGCAGTTCTGCTCCCTAACCAGGGACGAGCTGGCAATAGCACAGAATGCCTTCTCCATAAACTGGGGTCAGTATGATCTCCTGTATGTCTGTTCCCCCAATACCACTAATCTCAAGGGTCTTGCTCAGATCACTCTAGATCAGGTGGAGCTGATTCTAATCTGTCCACGCTGGCCCCACCGGCCTTGGTTCCCTCCACCAGTTCAAATGTCACTATAACCTCCTCTGATTTTTCAGGCCAGCCCGGACCTGCTGCATCAGGGCCCGGTACTACACCCCAATCTGCACAATATTCACAAGGAGTTAGGTTATGCTCTGCCTGTCATTGAAACGATAATCCACTCAAGACAACCTTAGCCTTCCATGGTCTATTACAGAGTATGGTGAAGATTTCTCTTCTGGTTACAATCCATCGACATACCAGACAACAAGGTATCTCTTCCCACTATATGGCAATTCCTACAGGAAGGCTTTAACAAGGGTCTCCAACTGGCAACCTTGCGAGTCCAAGTTTCAACTCTGGGCACACTTCTGCTGGCAGACTTAGGGGAGTCCTTGGGTGTTCACCCTCATGTTAGATAATTCCTGAGAGCAGTGATGCTAAAACGTCTTTCAGTCAAGCCCATCATCCCACCTTGGAGATTCAGCCTGGTCCTCAAGGCCCCCTTTGAGCCTCTTAAAGAAGCTTCCATTCTCCACCTGACGACAAAGGTCGTTTTTCTTACAGCAATCACCTCAGCATGACGCATCTGTGGGATAGAAGCCCTGTCGACCAAACAGCCATACACTGTGTTTCATCATGGCTCAGTGGTCCTGCCAACAGTTCCGTCTTTTTCACCGAAGGTGATGTCTCCTTTTCACTGAAACCAAGAATTGAACCTTCCTTCCTTCCTTCTGTCCTCACCCTGAGAACGAGAAAGAGAGGGAATTTTGCACGCTGGACCCTAGGAGAGCACTCAAGCTAAACATCAAAAGAACAGATTCCATATGAAAGATTTTGAGTTTGTTCATTCTCACTTCAGGCCAGAATATGGGCCAAAAAGCATCAAAAGACACTATTGCCAGATGAATTCATTCCACCATATCCATCGCCTACCAGAAAGTGGGGGTAGCCCTACCAGGTCCAGTGAGGGCCCACTCCACGAGAGCAATGGTGGCATCCTGGACAGACTCTCGAGAAGCATAACCAGCAGGCTTATGCAGAGCAGCCACTTGATCATCCATCCATGCCTTTGCAAGGTTCTACAAATTGGATGTGTCCACCTCGGTAGAGGCGTCCTTCGGCCGGGGTGGACCCGTAAAGGGCTATTAACATTCTTCCCACCCGGGAATCAAGGGGATGTACTGCTTTAGTATATCCCAGTAGTTATGAGCCTGGAGACCAGCTTTAGGAGAGAGAAATAGAAATTTAAATACCTGTCAATTTTCTTTCTCCGACTGCTGGTCTCCGGGCTGCTTCCCTCCCAGAATGTTTGAAGTCGGCCATCTAGCCACATTTTCAGATTAACATTTCTTCTTTGTGATCCAAGTGTTGTAGTACTATAGGGGACAACTGCTTCAGGAAGAACTGATGGCTGCAGGAAATGGAGGGAGGATGTAGTCTCTCTACAGAGATCTGTATCTTGCCTGTCACATGGTACCAGGAAGGACCTCCCAGTAGTTATGAGCCCGTAGACCAGCAGTTGGAGAAAGAAGATTACAGGTATTTAAATTTCTATTTTCTCATTCTTTTTTCGTATGAAGGAGTCCTTTTTCATATACTTTTTTCGTTCATACGAAAAAAGAATTTGGACTTAATTTTTTCCCATTCTTTTTTCATATGAAGGCATCCTTTTTCATATGGGTTTTTCATTTGATACAAAAAAGGATTCCTTCACACGAAAAAAGATTTTGGAGTTAGTTTTTTTTCCCTAACATTTGAACTTCAGCAAGCATAATAACTCCCTCAATATTTGAACTTAAGGGGCAATCTATAGATCAGAACAAACATCTTAATGAGTAGTACAAGAATAATACATAATCTCCCCAAAAACGTTTTGGGCCCACATAAAAATATATAATAATTTAAAAATGAAAATTCTTATAGGATAACATTGGAACTTTAATAGCCATAACTCCCTCAATAGTTGTACTTAAGCGACAATCTATATATCAAAGAAAGATTTTAATGACTAGTACAAGAATAACACATATTCCCCCCAAAAAACATTTAGGGGCAATATAAAAACAAGATATAAAATGCAAATTCCCAGAGGATAACATTGGAACTTCAACAAGCCTAACTCCCACAATATTTGGATATTTGGACTTAAGGGGCAATCGGTATATCAAAACAAAGATCCTAATGAGTACTAAAGAATAACATATATCCCCCACAAAAAAAAAAAAAAAATTATGGACAATATAAAGAAAAATAAAAAAATGGAAATTTCTATAGGATAACACTGATGCTTCAACAAAACATAACTCCCTCAATATTTGAACCGAAGGTACACTGTATATATCAAAACAAAGGTCTTAATGAGTACTACAAGAATAACACATATTACCCCACTAAACATTTAGGGGCAATCTAGCAAAATGCAAATTCCCATAGAATAACATTGGAACTTAAGCCATAACTCCCTCAGTATTTGGACTTAAGGGACAATCTATGTATCAAAACAAAGGTCCTAATGAAGGAAAAAGTTGTAGCTTTTTTGGAGAAAACTGGTCAGCTCGACAAAAATCAGCACGGTTTCATGGCAGGGAGGTCCTGCCAGACAAACCTGGTTGATGTCTTCGGTTGGGTCACCAAAACAGTGGATCAGGGTGGGACAGTGGATGCGGTTTACCTGGACTTCAGCAAAGCTTTTGACTCTGTTCCGCACAGGAGACTAGTCAAAAAACTGGAGAACATGGGAGTCGGGCCTGAGGTAATGAACTGGATCAGAAACTGGTTACGTGGGAGAACTCAGAGTATTAGTGAATGGCACTCTGTGAGAAGAGGGGAGGGTGACTAGCGGAGTCCCGCAGGGCTCAGTTCTGGGGCTGATCCTCTTCAACATATTCATCAGCAATATTGCAGATGGACTGAAGAGAAAGGTGTGCCTGTTTGCAGATGACACCAAAATCGGCAACCGGGTGGACATACTAGAGGGACAGCATAGCATGGAATCTGATCTCCAAAACTGGAGGAGTGGTCTAGGACCTGGCAATTGAAATTCAATGCCAAAAAATGCAAGGTTATGCACCTGGGAAAACATAACCCAGGGAAACTGTACTCAGTGGGAGGAGAGCAGCTGGTGGCTACTAGGCAGGAGCGAGACCTGGGGGTGATCATATCAGATAACCTCAAGGTCAGTAAACAATGTGAAAAGGCAGCACTAAAAGCTATAGGCATCCTGGGATGCATAGAGAGGGACATCATAAGCAGAAGGCATGAAGTAATCATGCCCATGTATCAGTCCCTGGTAAGGCTTCACCTGGAGTACTGTGTCCAGTTCTGGAGGCCACACCTCAGGAAGGACATAGGTAGGCTGGAGACGGTACAGAGAAGAGCAACAAAGGTGGTGCAGGGCTTGCAACAGAAACCATACAAGGCAAGACTAGATGACCTCAAATTATACTGCCTAGAGAAACGCAGGAATCGTACGGACATGATTGAAACATTTAAATACCTTAAAGGCAACAACAGGGTGCATGTGCAGAACCTCTTTCAGTTAAACTACAGCAGGACTAGAGGGCATGACCTTAGACTTAAGGGAGGAAAGTTCATGAGCAATATGAGG
The DNA here is from genome assembly GCA_016271365.2 of Neoceratodus forsteri. Lineage (NCBI taxonomy): Eukaryota > Metazoa > Chordata > Ceratodontiformes > Ceratodontidae > Neoceratodus > Neoceratodus forsteri. Next base: position 158,576,094 of record CM057459.1, read on the forward strand.
AAATTCTTCTTCACAGAGTGCGTTGTGGAACCATGGAATAGCCTGCCAGAGGGGGTGGTGGGAGCCAAGATGGTGGGGGAATTCAAGCAGGCATAGGACAGACAATGTGGGATACTCAAGCAGGCAGCTAAGTAAAGGGGGGTTGGAAACCAAGGGCAGACTTAAAGGATCATATGGTCCCCATCTGCCAACAGCTTCTATGTTTCTAATGGGTACTACAAGAATTATTCATATTTCTCACTAAACATTTAAGGGCAATATTAAAAAAAGCATAAAAAAATGCAAATTCCCATAGGATAACACTTTAACAAGCCATACAATGAAGAAAAGAAATTGCCATTTTGACAGAAGTGGAAATGTAGGGCCCATAGATCCCTGCACTTCCACAACAACATAGATGTATGCATCTGTGGATGGATGGAAGCGCAGGGCCCAGAGGGCCCTACACTCCCACAGGCAAATGGGGTTATGATTACACTATCTCAAAAAGTAAGGAAATTTATTGCAAACTTTGTTAATGCACTAGTTAAGGTTAAAGTGGCAAAAGTAGGGAAATGTGGTGTTAGGGTTCCCAACCCTGGTACCCCACCCCCACTCTGCAGGCAGCAACAGGAAAAAACATTACTGTTTGACCTCTCCTGCATCTTCACAAATTAGGCGTGTGGTGTGCCTTGGGTTGTCAACCCTAACGCTCACCCCATTCTCATATACTGTACACAACTCAGCTTATTCACCAATGGAATGGGGTGAGCGTTAGGGCTGACAACCCCACACTCCATGACTGATTTGCGAAGATGTAGAAGAGGTCAAACCATAATTGTTTTTCCCTTTTGCTGCCTGCAGGGTGGGGGTGGAGTGTTAGGGTTGGGAACCCTAACACCACATTTCCCTACTTTGTCACTGTAGCCCTAACTAGTACATTAACAAGGTTTATTGCAATTCATATATAATAACAGATAGATAGAGAGATAGATAGATATATGTGTGAACGGATGTGGGTAAGGATAACACAGACAGCAGCAATATAGTGCAACACACTGCAGTGTGTCTTTATTTTCTTAAAAGTCAGGATAAAAATAATAAACCAAAATAAAAAAAATAGCTTATCCAGAGCTTCAGCACTAATACCTTTTAGCACTGAACACAGAGTGGATCTCTTTCAAGAATCAACCCTGAGATCCACCTTCCTCTGTGAATATCTTTGAGACCATGCAAAGTCTGACACAGGTCCTCCTGGTTCCTCTCCCAAGGCTGATCTGAGGAACTGTGAACAGGAGAGTTTTTTTATACTGTTAGTATAGGTCATCTTATCCGCCCCTATTCTAATACAAGGGAATTCCTTATCTAATACAAGCATTTTGGATCAGGTTGACTCTCTTCCCACAAACACAGTACTTGAGTAAGACAATATTATAAACATTTCCTTCATACAGGAGTTTGTTTCAATGATTTTAGGTCTTGAATACCTAAATGGCAGTTAATGAGGTTTAGCTCCTCCCACATTGCTGTAATTGACAGTATGTTCTCCTAGAAATATACAATATCTCATACTGAGGTTTCTGGCTCCTAAAGGAGGATGCATTCTTGGCCCTGCTCCAGTAGGTAAGAAAGGGGAGCAATTCCACTAGTTTGTAGGTTAACCAGCCATTTAATGTTATATTTATACTGTTGTGTAGCAGAAAAACCCTTATAATCCTGTATTTATGTAGACTGGATACTAGAGAAGGCACTCTAGCTCCAGTCATGTGCCTCTGTATTTTATAGTGATTTATTTCCAAGCAAGGTAAGTTTGTTTTTTTTTGTGTGGAAGGGGCACCAGGAGTATAATTCTTATTTTATTACCATTGCACAGCTCTTACCTGCTCTGGGCGGCAGCATTTTATTATTGGAGTGGTGTCTGCACTATTTGCTTACTGAAAGGAAAGCCGCTCCGTTGCTGCATCAGAGCTGTACAGCCAGGGAGAGAGAGAGCTTGAGCACTACAAGCATCCTATATTCCTTCCTTAGTGCTCTTAGTCTCTCATGTGTTGTATTAGAAACATAGAAACATAGAATTTGACGGCAGATAAGGACCGCTTGGCCCACCTAGTCTGCCCATTTCCCTACCTAACAGATAAGCTGCAGATCCTAGTTAACCAACAACCTACTTCCTCCTACTCCCCACTAGAATTGCCTTATGTCTGTCCCATGCATTCTTGAATTCCCCCACTGTTTTTGACTCTACGACCACCTCAGGAAGGCTGTTCCATGTATCTGCAACCCTCTCTGTGAAGAAATACTTCCTCACATTATTGAGCCGTCCCCCCTCTATCTTCAAATTGTGCCCCCTTGTTTTTGCACATCTCTTTTTCTGAAAGATGCTACCCTCATGGACTCTGTTGATTCCCTTGAGGTATTTGAAAGTTTCTATCATGTCCCCCCCCTCCTTTCCTTGAGGCTATACATCTTTAGTTCCTTTAGTCTTTCTTCATATGTCTTCTGATGCAGACCCTGTATCATTTTGGTTGCCCTCCTCTGGACAGCCTCCACCCTGTCTATGTCTTTGCAGAGATGGGGGTCTCCAGAACTGTACACAGTACTCCAGATGTGGTCTTACCAACTGTCTGTACAGAGGGCCAACAACTTCCTGTTTTCTACTGGTGATGCCTCTCCCTGTGCATCCCAGTATCCCTGCATCCCTCCTTACTGCCTTCTCACATTGCTGGCCCACATTTAGGTAGTCTGATATGACTACCCCCAGGTCCCTTTCCATTTTTGTTGTGGTCAGTATCTCACCCCCCCATTGTGTACTCTTCCCCTGGGTTTTTGTTTCCCAGGTGCATTACTTTGCACTTCTTTGCATTGAATCTAAGCTAACAAATGAAATAAGAGGGTAAAAACTATGTCCCACTAGAAGATTCCCCCTTTGCAATCTGAAGTGAGTGACCCTCGCATGCAGGAGAAAACCAAAGTGGCATTTCCTCTACTCTTCTGCCGATTTTGGCAGTCCTCTTGTATAGTAGTGGAGCGGCTTCTAACAATGAATATGAGAAAGTGCAGCCACTCCCTGTTTATACTCTTTTATTTTAGGTGTCTTGAGCCCTTTTCCTATAGTCTCAAACAATAGTTGTAGCTGGGCAGCACATTATAACCAGGATTTTAAACACCGCACTTATTCTATAATAAGCACCTTCTGCACTTTATTTATTTAAACTGCCAGCCAGCAAGCAGCCTGCACACTATGGACATTCCTTTTCTAGGCTGCTGCTGTATTTCTTAAAGCAATGGGTGCTATTACAACAGGCACCTAATTCAATATTTTAAGCCACAGTTTCACACCTTTGTACATGTATTTTATAATAGTAGCCTGTGTTAAGGGCAAAGCGGCTGGTACAAAAGAAAAGGGAAGAGCCAGCCGCTCCCTTACATTTGTAACCATACTCCCATGAAATGAGACCTTTCTGGGGACCTTTCTTTTCAACTAGCCCCAGAATCTGAATGCATGTCTGCAATATTCTTTCAAAGCTTTATTTAATATATGCATATTTTCTTATTCATGGCATCATGCACTTTAGCACTGAAGCACTTTTGGCACCTTCCGGAGACAGAAAGGGTTATACAAAGATAAGATTAAGGATAGTGAGATGGGAGAATAGCTAGGTAAGTGGCCAACCTACCTAGGCAGAAAAGGTGAATTTAATAGGGTAGATACCTTGCTGCTGCAGCAGAATAAAAGAAAAGAAATAAGAAGCTAGTAAAGATGTCTCTAGGTGCACCAGGAATCTCGGGGACAACACTACCACAAGATGGGTGGATGGATATAAGTAATATGCCACAACAGGGTGTACATTTATTAACAGAATTAATGCACGGTTAGTTGACGTCTCTCGGCCAATGAAATTTCTAGGTTTTTTTTATTGCCATTTTTAAAATATATATATTGCTGGTGCAAGACTGAACAAAGAAATTATTAAGCCTTCTTGCATCTGATCCATCTTATTGGTGACATTGGGTGGACAGTTGTAGCTTGATAGATTACTATTATGGTTACTGCCCTATTGTTTATTATTTCTTTGTAAAGAAATAGTTTTCATTTTATTACTGACAGGGTTAGCATTATTTATGTTTTTCTGAATTTTTACCTGTTTTTGCTCTTTAGCTTTAGAGATGTGCCAATTTAGTTTATACATTAATTTGCCTGTTAAGATTTGTTTTTGTCAACTGTTTAGTGGGCTCCATTTTTAATTTTTTTTATTTTTGAGGCAAAACCATTATTGGACTGATTTCAGTGAAATGGTATATTTAGTGAATTTCCCTGTTCCTTTTCCCTTTTGATACTTCTTTTTCCAATCCTCTAACTTCTACTGGCTATGAATCAATATTTGAGAAATAATTATTAGATTTTGGAGTTATTTGTCATTTCTTAAGCTATCCCTTTTGTTTTAGTTTCCTCTCTTTTTTGATTTAAATGTCTCTTCCTTTCTGATATTCGTGCTTGGTGAAAATTCAGTGTTGGATTCTGTTAGCAGACATTCCTCTGCCTTCCACAATTTCATTTTTTTGATCTGCTTCAATTCATCAAGTATGCAAGAATCATTCAGTATATTAAGGTTTGACTATATCTGTATCATCCTGTATTTTTTATATGAGTAGATTGAGTCATTCCACAGTAGTGGCATGCCCCTATGGTCAGATTTTGATAATTCATCTCTTTTTATAAAGTGTTGGGTTCTAGCATCACATTCTTAGTCTCCTCCTTATTTACCCCAAGGCAAATCTCTGTTTTTGTTTTATTCTGTAAGGGATGTAGGTCTTTTGGGATTTGACATTGTTGAGGCTGTAGATTGGATACATACTCTATCTCTTCAAACAGATTGTCAGAATTATGTGCAACAATGTCAGTTACCCTTTTAATGATAATCTTCCATTTGCGGAGTCAAAATTGCCAGAGGTTGCACTCATAAGCCATAATATTAATGGCACATTATTACCCTGTTTTTCTTTTTACAAGTAATCGTTAGCAAATTACTGCTTGGTAGATACATGGAACAAAGTAATTTTTTCTTAGTTTCTACAGATGAATTAAGGCAGCCAGCGATTTTGTCTTACAGGAGGTCTGTAAGAGACGTTTTGCAATGTTTATCCTTTTTGATAGTTTCTCTTTTATAGTCTGTGCCTGTGATGTAGTCCACCTTTCAACGCTTTCATCTAGTAAACTGTTATCTTAATAATTATTTTAGACATTCTCCAATAATGATCAGCAAAGTAAAGCTGCACAGAATTTGGTAAAATTAAAATGTTGTTAAAATAAATAACAATAATAATTTCACCACAACCATGAGAGAACACATCACTGATTAGAAAAATAATAAGTAGATAAAACATAAATATATTCTCTTCAAACATCTATCATCATCAAGCAAATCCATGTATAAGTGTGGTGAAAAACAATTAGACCGCAATGTCCCAATAACCAGTTCTGATATCTTCAAGTGATATTGTTCTTCTGATGGAGATGAGAATTGGATACTGGCAGAACAGGTACATAGCTTACGTAGTCTGGTTTTGTTTTGCGTATTAGGGAATTCTTTGTTTTTAGACAGTATGATGGTCAGTGTCAAACTTGCTGAGTACAAAATCCTCAGGAAATGAAAAGAAATATATAGTGCAATAAATAAGGCATATGGCAGGGGTCCAACTCCCCAGCAAGAGAAAACCCATGTCACCTTTTTTTTTTCTTTTTATTTATCAAATGTTATGCAATATGTAGAACATATCATAAAACCAATAGAAGGAGGTACGCAGACCCCACTGTAAACGTACAGCACCAAAAGAATACAGATTTAGTCCCAGTAAAACAAAAGTCAATTTCACAGTTAAGAGCCCGCAAATGACAATTAAAGGAGATACAGTTCAGCGGGATAATAGTGTAGAACATTCCGCTCTCACTTAGAAATTATGTACAAAGAATGACTCACCAGTATTTCCCACCCCTTGCAGAACTAACATGGGGGGTAGGTAACAATAAGCAGTGGTCAATAAGGAGATGCTAAAGAAGCTCTGTGCTCAATTAGGTTGCTTTTCACCCCCACAACCTTAGGCTCACAAAGGGACCATGTGGGGGAAACAGGAGATGAATAAGGACATTTCTCGAAGTTCACAAACTAAGTGGAGTGAACCTGCACTCCTACCTAGAAACCAGCCACTTACCTATTGAAACAACAAAGAGTCAGTATGTAACCATAACGCTTTACATTAGGAGCTAGGCAAACATGAAATATATGAAAACTGCTAAGGCTTCACGGTGAGCATATCACATACAAAACATGTGATTCCTCCCAGATTAAGGCAACAGGTCTAAAAGAAAAAGACAATGATAAACCAGTAAGCTTCAGTCATTATCGTCCTCCGCATCTCCTGCTGCTTCATGAGAGGGGGCAAGTTCTGCCAGGACTTTAGCCGCAAAGGAGTTAGCGGCCTCCGGATCAGTAAATATGGGTGTTTTATTCTTATAACAAATCTATAGCCGAGCTGGAAAGAAAAGCTGAGCTTGCACCCCATGTTCAAGTAACTCTTCTTTAGTCAGCTGTAGCACTTTCTTCCTTGTTTGAGTCTGCGAGGAAACGTCCGGAAAGAAAGCAAGTTTGCTGCCCTGACCAATAATTTCACCCCATGCTCAAGCAGCTTGCAGAAGGGAGATACGAGCTTCCGATGAGGATAAAGTAGCTATGGCTGTGAAAGGTTGCTGCTCCTCCAGCCCTTGTGGTCGAGCCATCATAGGAATCACAGAGGCCTTAATAATGGCAACATTTGAGTCCTCCAGCAGTAAATTCAGGTCAGTAAAAATCAGTCTTTTGATAGCAGGTAGTAACTCTGACTTTCCAGCCAGTCGAGGGGGAAATCCCACCACACGAATATTTGCTTGCCATTGTGCATTCTCCAGGGCTTCAATTTTGGATTGCAAGAAGCTGACATCCCTGACAAACTGTGCATTCCGCTCATGTTGCCTGGAAGATTCCTGGGTCAGCTCATTCAAAGAATTTGTACTAGCTAAGACTTCAGCATCCATTTATCTGAATTTGGCTTCCACTGCCACCAGCCAACAATTTGTTTAGTCTCCCGTATCTTGTAATTTTTGTAGCATTGCCAAAATTTGAACAGTCGGCAAATCAGCCATTCTAGATTCAGACAAGGTCATTGGGCCTTGAGTAGGTCCTCGCATCCCAGCCAACTGCTGCAGGCAAGCATCGAGATTTTGAGGTTGTTGCGAATGTTTGTGTTCCTTTTTCGGACCCATGATCACCGGAAGCAACATACTATCACTCAAGCTGCAATTAATATAAAATGCCAACCACCAAACTGAATAAATATATTATCTAGTAAAGGCAGCTAATGGAGCTCAAAGAACTGCGTCTGCCATGTTGCCTCTCCACAGTGCCCCCCGCGAAAACCCATGTCACCCTTAAAGGCAGAATAAATATACTGTTTATATAAAAATAGGCATTAGGGATATGTACAGTAGTTAAAAACGTAATGATCAGTATCACTATAATAATCAGAATAACGTACCAATAATAGAAAAAATTAAAGGTCACTAAGTTTAAAATGCGTTGCTAACTATAAGTATTGTCAGGACTATAAGAACAGCATCAGATTAGTGTTTACTTTAGAATTGTTAAAGAGCTAGTGGAGCCAAAACAGACAGACAGGAAAAGAATACGAATTTTAAGAAGTCGTCAGTTGTAGGCTTGTATTTCTTAAGTATTTTTCTTGCTCCTTCTGCTCATCAGAAAGCCTTCTGACATATCTGTCTCTATCCCTGCCCCCCACTACATCATCAGCACTGTGATCTCACTGACTGTAACATCACAGGTGAATGACCCGGCAGCTACTGAGTGGCTGTTCCTAAGCAGCAGTGATGTCACAGTCAGTGAGGTCACAATGATGATGATGTAGTGGAGGGAATAGAGATACTGCATGTATGTCAGCTGCCAGGCAGAGTGCTGTCCCACACATCACATCTACTAACATCAGGTAAATAATCTTCCAATTGAATAAAGGGAAAAGAAAAAATATGTCAGATATAAAAGGTAATGGTTGTCTGCTTTTAAAAATTAACATTAGTTTTAGGCAGTGCACTAGCTCTTTACGGGACAACAAGACTTACTGCATTTTATCTGCATGTACCTATTTGTATAACTATCAGAGTATCTAAACTGATGGAAACAATAATTGTTAACAGGACAGTTGTGGGCAAAATGCAAATTGTGGGGATCCACTCCAACTGCCTTTGTTAGTTGAAATAGCCTTAATGCCAGAAAGTCAGAATCAGATGTACAGTATTTGGATGGGAGTGCAGAAAAGAAGGTATCCAGTATATGCATTACAGAGCTTGTGTAGGATAAAATATTTATTTATTTAGCATACAAAAATGGTTGGGGTGGTATTGATTACTACCAAACAGGAAGGAGACCTGGGGGTAATCATATCCGATGACCTAAAGGTGCCCATGCAGTGTGACAAGGCAGTTGGGGGAGGCTTGTGGGATGCTGGGTGCATAGGGAGGGTATCACCAGCAGAAATAGGGAGGTGGTGGTGCCACTGTGTAGATCACTGCTAAGACCCCACCTAGAGTACTGGGTCCAGTTCTGGAGGCCACATCTCCAGGAGGACAGAGACAGAATGGAGGCAGTCCAGAGGAGGGCAACTAAAATTGTGTGGGGTCTGCATCAAAAGCCCTACAAGGAGAGGCTAAAGGACGTCAGTATGTACACCGTGGAAGAGAGGAGATGGGGATGTGACAGAGACGTTTAAATACCGCACAGAGGTAAACTGAGTACAGGAGGGAAGTAGTTTTGAGAAAAAAAGGTGGCCAAGCACAAGGAGGCATGCCATGAAGCTGAAGGTGGGTAGTTCAGGAGGGATGTGAGGAAGTACGTCTTTACAGAAAGAGTGGTGGATGCCTGGAAAAGCCTTCCAGTGGAGGTGGTGGGGTGAAAACAGTGATGGAGTTCAAGAATGCACAGGATAGGCACAAGAGACTCATAGTGGAGAGGAGGTGGGGGAGTGAGAAAGTGCTGTAGATCAAAAAGGGTCTGCAGTGATAATGTAGGCAGGGGAAAATGGGCAGACTGGGTGAGCCAAGCGGTCCTTCTCTGTTGTCAGATTCTCAGTCTATGTTTCTGTGTTTCATAAGCTTATGTAAGATATAAGATTTTGTTTATTTAGTAAATGCACTAGACAACAAGCATTTGTCAATGCCGAATGTTGGCTTGCTGGCATTGGCATTGGTAGTGCAGGAGTTAGAGAGATGCAGAATAGGAATGGCAGTGAAGTATTTGAACTAACGTCAACCCCTCACCCGAGGCTGAAAGGCGTTGGGATGTGCCTTTGGGTTGTCGGCCATAACGCTGAAGTCATTCCACCTCATCCCACCCTGCAGACAGCAACAGGTGTCACAGTGTGCCTTGGGTCTTCAGCCCTTACGCCCACCCCATTCCATAAGGAAATAAACTGAGATGGGTGCAGTATAGGAGAATGGGATGAACATTAGGGCCAAAGACCCCAAGACACACCTTGCTGCCTGTCAGTGGCTATAGGGTGCGGGTAGAATGCCATGAGCATTACAGCCGATGAACCCAAGTCACACCCCCGATGCCTGTCAGTCTCTACAGGGTGGGGGTTACGGTTGGAAACCTTAACACCCTGGGCGTTTGTCAGTATTTTTGCTCCAAATTTTCAAAATGGGCTTTTTGGGACCCCACCTCATGAACAGTGGTGCCATCATTTCGTTACTCAATCCTGAAAGGCGATTTTGCACAGCAACTACGCCATTCGGTGCCACTGTTGCAGAAGCACTTTTCGGGCAGGATGTAAAAAATTACAGCTGTACTGTTCATGAGGAGGTGTGAAAAATGACAGTGTTGACAATCTGGAGTGAAAATATTAAAAACTGATGAAGTTACGAGCATGAGTAGAAACTGCAAAACGCACTCACGTAACATGGTCATTTTTTGGAATTTTTTCATCTCTTTTTGGGACCTCCCTTCATAAAGAATAGCACTGTGATTTTGTTAATCCATCCTGAAAGTTGATTTCACACAGCGACCGCGCCATTCTGCTCCACAGGTGCGAAAACGCATTTCGGACAGGATGTGAAAAATTACAGCTGTACTGTTCATAAGGAGGTGTTAAAAATGGCAATGTTGAAAATGTGGAGTGAAAATATTAAAAATTGAAGAAGTTACGAGCGTGTTTAGAAAATGCACAACACAGACTCGTAACACGATCATTTTTTGGAATTTTTTTCACCAAATTTTCAACATGAGCTTTTTGGAACCCCACCTCATGAACAGTGGTACTGTTGTTTTGTTAATTGGTCCTTAAGGGGCGTTCCGGGCAGTGACCGCGAAATCACCTTTCAGGACCGAGAAATGAAACGACAGTGACATGTGCATGAGGTGGGGTCGCAAGAACCTCATATTGAAAATGTTGGGCCAACATTCCTAAAAATGGCTGAGATATCAACCTAAGTTGAAACCCCCCATTGAGTCACATTATATAGCGCTTACCCAATTCCTCAGTTCGTAGTTCAGCTTTGAAGAGTGCAGAAGCATCCCGGTCCACAGAAGATCACTGCGGCTGACCTCTGGAGGGTAAGTATGGGTGAGGGGTGCGGAGGTGGTGCACAGAGGAGGGTTGAGGTGGGGAGGGGGACTGGGAGACGGCGCTGAATGGTTTTCTTTTTACAGTTTGACAAACAAAAAATACTCTGGGGACTGTTTTCTTTATTTATAGGTTAAAAAATAAAAATGTTTGGGGCACACTGGGTGGGTCCCAGTGTGCCACATGAGTTTGGGGGTGACATGATGCAGACGAGGTTTGGGCTTCCCTGGCAAGCTTGGGGAGGGGAAACATAATGCTGATGGTATTTGGCACCCTCACGTCAAAGAAATTGAGTTGGGGGTGGGGGGCATCTGACACTGGGAGGCATCCGGTGTTGGGGAAAATAAAAAAAAATGTCTGGGCACACTGGGGTGGGCTCTCAGTGAGCCACAATGTGGCTTTGGGGGGGATACATGCCAACATGGGAATTGGGCACCCCCGATGTCGGCTTTGTGGAAGTGTGTGGCCAGCAGCAGGAGCTGCCATTGTGGAAAGCTGCGCCGTTGGCTGTTTTATTTATTTATTGAAATGTTTCACCAGAAATGGCACACCAAGCAACTGTTCGTAACTCCAACCATATGCATTACTGTGCACTGTAATGCGCATGGCTGGAGTTTTGTCATCTGCCGCTGCAATGAGGGAACTGTACCTCACTGGAGCGGCAGATTTCTTTCAAGGTTTTGGCTCTCTTTGAAGTTTGTTGTCATCACCAGCATGCTCACTGATTAGCGGCTCAGGGACGCACCCACTAAAGCGTCCCCTGCATTGGCCACAGCACTGACACACCTCTGAAATCTGCTACTAACTCAAGATGTTGCTTGCACACGTGCGAGCCAACATAAAAATTGTATATTTTCAGCACAGAAATTGCACTGGAAGTTGCAGATGACCACTGAGAGAGTACAAAACCCAAAGCATGTTCTGGATGATGATAACAGATAGCCCAAGCATTAGTGAGGCTTCAGTGCTGAGTACCAAAAAAGGAGCTTTTCTAGACTCACTCCGAGAGTGACATTCAGAATGCTGATGACATCACAATAGCCCTTTCCTGCCCAGAAGCCAGTGGCTGAAAGGAAATGAAATTTTCACACAGACAGATGATTTGAAAATTATAACTTTTAAACTGGTATTGTATAAATTGAATACACAATGCTTTGACTCAAAATACATGGACCAGGATCTGTAGCTTGACCTTGGATCACAAGGCTGGGGGTGGTGGGGAGGACATTGGCGTTGAAAACATCCTAATGCTGCATTCCCTCCTTTTGTGGCTTTGTAACCCTGACTTATCATTAACGTGGTTTCTTGTAGTGAGCGTGTATGTGTGTTTCTCATGTACACATAATGTACATACTAGTCATGCTTGAATAGTGCTTTTATGGATCCGACTATCTCCACACCCCAAATGATAGTACTGGTATGTGCCTCCAAATCTGACTAATCCACCCAAAGTTGGATTCTGGATCCAGATAGCTGTGGATTCAAGGTCTGATTCTGGTTGGATCCACAGATATCTCAGATACTTACTGTGGATCCCAGGAGGTCGGATCCTTGGATGGATGCCTATGCTCTCCAAGGCACTCTAACACATACATACAGTAAATAATTGAATTCCTTCTCTTCATATGTTCGGTACCTTTTGGTCATGCAGTTTATGGATAATAATTTGTTTGCCACATAAGTCTACGCAGGTACATTGAACAAACAATACTCTATTTTCTGCTGCCTTGCCCCATTAAATACTTCTCCCATGTTTTTCTGTGTTACAAAATTACCTTTTCAGTGGCATTTTTAATTGAGGCTTTAAAGGCCTGTGTGGCCACACAAAATAGGGCTTGTTGAGGCATGCAGACATGCTGGCCTTTGAGAAACAGTCCTAGAGGATTCCTGTGTGTCTAAATAGGTTGCATAACAATAGACAGATCCTTCTTCACCCTCTCTCCACAGTCTGCAGCCTCCTGCATTTGCTAATTAGCGTCTGTCATAACAGCAGACAACACCTGTCCTTTGTAACTGTGCTAATTACTGTAATCAAGGCAGAACATCTTACAGTACAAAATGCCATTGGTACTTTCTGTTGTAAACTGCCATCGCATTATAACATTATTCCTTCTGTGTAATATATGTACATACAGTATGTACAGCAGTAGTTATGCGGTACCCGTAACTATCCTGCATACAGTTCTAGGGAGTTTCACTTACTGTACAAACATTGTGATTATAGAATTATAAATGAACTGTGTTTTGCATTCTCTGAAACTAACATGCATTTGCATGCTAATTTTACACTGTGTTTTTCTATTATAGTGATGCGGTACAGTGGTAGTGCCACTATAGTTAGGGTTGAGCAGGGGTTTCTATGTTAAACCCCAAATTTTGCACCTTAATATCTTTGCAACTGTTCAATGAATTTGCACAAAAGTTTACATGCACGGTCTCGGGGGAAGGGGGCTGTCTCTTGAAGTGCCTAGTTTAGTTCCGGTTGGATATGCGGATTCTGAGATGTGGATAGTGAAAAACATTTAAAAAAAAAAAAGTGTTTGGGGCTGTTTTTTGGTCATTGCCTAGCACCCAGATGGTTTGGAATTTTGGTTGGAAATTTTCAGGGTAGAAAGGGCTTGGCTCACAGATGTGCCTTTTGCTGGTTTCATGAAAAATATTAATTTGTTGCAAAGTTATTACATTTTTAAAATTGTGGTTCTGAGCATGCTCAGTGCAGTCTTTTGGATAGCTGCTTGGAATGAAAAAATAATTTGGTCCATATGAAAAAGTATCCTTTTTCATATGGGGGATCATCCTTTTTCGTGAGGAAAAAATCAATTTTCATATGGCCGCCATCTTGTTTCCGTTTAAAAAGAAAAATTCAAATCCCGCAAAAATGACATCCTGCACAGATAGCAACACATGTATCTTGGTCATTGGGACCCCATTAGGTGGAGTCTGCACTTACATTCTATAAAAATGACCCCCCAAATGTGTTTTTTTAACATTTTAAAATATTTTTTCTTGACTCACTTCCATTTTTTCATATGGCCATATGAAAAAAGAATTCAGCCATATGAAAAAAAATCTGGAAAAAAAACTAAGTCCAAATTATTTTTTTGTATGAGGGAATCATTCTGAATTACTACACACAGATGTGTGATAATTTAATATATGTACAGTATAATCAGACCTTGTTAATCCATAAACATTTGTTTTTACTCATTTTGTTATGAAATAAAAATATATCTAGTAACCAGACAATGACCAGAGGATTTTTTTTGGTTTACTTTATTTAAAAATATTGAACATTTGGAAATATAGTGCTGAGCAGTCAAAACTATAAAATGTTCCTTGCTTAATCATTAATAATTAGTTAATGCCTAGTTTAATTTAAAATAATCCATGAATTTTGCTTAGAAGTTTCTGTCCCTTTACATACACATTTTTTTATGTCCAGAACATGATCCATACGTTTCTGTGTTTCCTCTGAGGGGTTTGCTCCAGGTAGGAGTGGAGAATCGATTTTTCAGTTCACAGCCAAACAGTTTTCTCAGTTAGCAGAGGCTAGCAAGAGGTTTTTCGCTAAGGTTCATAGCTGATGCGGGGCTGAAATACTCCTGGGGTGAGGGAGGGGACACTCTGAGAACAGGGGGCTGAACTGAATGGGGTCAGCACTTTGAGAGCTGGCAGAGCCTGTAAGTGGCCTAACTGAGTTACTGCAGGAGTGAGAGGGGGTACTCGGTTACATTAGCGCTATAGGAATAGCACCAGTCAAGACAGCGCTAGTCCCTGTAGCATTATCACGAACATACAGCACTAGCTATATGCGCTCCCCTGGTCGCTGTCCATGGTGCTGCCACAGGACAAGAGCAGCAGAATACCAGGGACTGGCTAACTGCTCCTGTTGTGTGGAGGGCTGGAGCATGAAACAGCTCAGCCAGGAGGCAGTGGAGACCAGGGTTCTAATCCTGGTCTCCAACCATCTGGGCAGAATCGGGACTTGTGTTTTTTTTTTTACAAGGGACCATGGAAACAGTATTCCACATCCTCACAAATTTTAACTTGCCCCGTGATCTGCCCCCCCCCCGGGAGTGAGAATCTTTAAGTCTGAGGGGTGTGGGGGGTGGAGACCCCCGCAAAAATAAAAAGGACAGCATTTTTGCTGCACTGTTAATGCCGAAGGCATTATGGTTTGCTATGTTCTGACCCAGTGCTGTGAGAGGGATGGAAGTAGGGGGCATTCTTTTTTAAAGGTGATAGGAAAGACCTTTTTTACAACTCTAAATGCCTTCCTCTTCATGTCTGTCCAATATTCTGATATGTTTTGACCTTTTTGGTTAAATTAATAATCTATTTTTTGCCTCTGTGGCTCCCTGAATCCCTTTCTTCTCAACAGAGGCTGTTCTCTGCTTTCATACTGTCTGAACATTCAGATGAATAGCACGGAATGGTGTCATTGATGTCATGGAATGTTTTAGGAATATGAAAAGGAAGAGCAGTAGCTGGTGAGGAGAGTGGAACTCTAGGTAGAGCTAAGGGCACCCCAAAGCTAGGTTATTTATTTATCAGAAATTGGTCAAAGCATATCAGAATGCATAACTGGCATGGAAAGAAAAATGGGAAGGTGGTTAGCTATTTAAAAATAATTTCCAATCCCCTTTAACACACCAGAGAGGATTAAGAAAACAGGCAGTATAGCGCAGTGGTTTAAGGCTCTGACCTGCAAATCTGGTGACATCCAGCAGACCAGACCTAGGTTTGAATGACACAGTTTCCACTTGCATACTGTGTGACCCTGAGCAAGTCACTTAACCTTCCTGTGCTCCCAGGTCGCTCCTGTAAAAAAGCTTTCAGCTCAGTGTGCTACTCCTGGTTAAACAATTAAAATAAAATAAATAAAATAAAGAAAACAGCCATTAACATACTCATTAACACCCGCACCAGATTATCCAGGTCAGGATGAATGGGGATAATGGTATCTGTACTCTGAGCACAGGATTCGGATTCAGATACAGAGGTTTCCATTTTATTTTTTTTATTTATTTTTGTACTCTCTGTTTATTACTTATGCAGAAATAAACATAACAATACATAAACATGGCAACAAATCCATTTCACAAAATCCCTGTTCAGATAATCAGTTATCCGTAATAACAAGGCACGGATTAACCAGGTCTGACTGTATAATGAATTTTATAGGGACCGGTGAATTTGGATTGTCAGTATATATTTATCAGGTATCAACTGGATAATTACCACCAAATATCTCTCTACTGTCCATATCAGGAATGTTCCTGTTTCTTGTATAAAATAGTTCCATTCTGCCCCTCCCATTTCTGTCAATGAGATATTTGCTGCCCAATGTCTCATTTAAAATTATAAAGAAATTGTTAATTATCTTGACAGTTATGGAATTTAAATTTGGTCCCAGAACGCTGAGTTTTGGCCCTTGATTTGTGTATTGGTGAGTTGACCATTAGAAACAAATGACAATAATTTAGTGATCCACTGTGTTTTGGCAAACATATTTTAGGCAAATCTTACATTTATAAACCGTGAGAAACATCTGTCAGTCCCAAAATAAAATGTATTCATATTGCAGTAAAGCAGAAGTAGTGGCAAAAAAATGTAAAGTTATTCAACTTATTCTCCTATCTCCATGTCATAATATGTTGCTTCCCTTTGATAAACTGCTGTGTCCTGTATTATTGACCTCATCCCACTTCCATCTTTTTTTTTTCACAACATTATTTGTACCACCTCCATGGACCTGGCAGGGGCTACGAACCCCCCCTCCCCAGAGGGGTACATCCTCCGGTCCATCGGGGCCATCATGGGTCCTGCTATTTTTCCTCCGTTTTCTCCCCCACGCCCTGGGCGCATCATCTGTCTCCACCTCCACAGAGGCAGCCAAGCACCCTGGGCGCGAGCCGAATCCCTCTTGTTGTGCTGATGCGTGCTGCACAAACCCTCCACCCACCCCGAGGAAGGAGAGCAGTCCTCCAGGCGCTCAATCCTTACCTCCCCGTCCGACCCCCGAATGACCCGAGTCTGTTGCCGAACCTGGGTCGCCAGCATGGCGTGAGGTGTGGCATCCAGTGCCTCAACCCCTCAGCATCACTGGGCCGGCCATATCCCACTTCATCTTTAGTGCTGCAGTGCATATTAGAGGAATGCCAGAATTAATTCTGCAAATACTGTAATGTTCCATGGAATAGGTAAACGTGACACTAAAATTACTGGAGAGAGAGAAAGAAATAATATCTGGGGTGTTATTCAACTGGTAATTTACAATGGAGAAACAATTGTGTAAGCAAAATAACCCAGCTGGCCATCCAGACCGCCCATTCACAGATGAACAACGGGCTGGATTAAGACATCCTTTAGTGGCTGATCCTTGCTTTCTTTTTTGGGTTTGCAGATGTTTTATTTTGTTTTTTATTTTATTTTGTTCTGTTTTGTTTTGTTTCTGGGGGGCTCAAACAATGGGAATGCATGCATGGGAATAGGGGAAGTGGGGTTTAGGTAATTCAAATGAATTCAAAAGTAAATAATCAGAAATATGTCTATGACTGAAAATAGGGAGTTAAATCGCACCAAACGTCTACTGCCTCTATTATTATGTTATTTATTAGTATATTAATTGCTGGTGAAATATCTAGAAGCTACAGATAAATGAGACTTTCTTCAGTGTTCTAGAAGTCCCTTAAAATTCAAAGTAATATTTTGCTTAAGAGATTTTTTTAAATATTTCCTAAAAGGTCTGTTGTCTAGCCTATCTTCATCACCGTATTTCTTTAAACCTAAACAGAATAGACAAATCTTTTGCCAAAACAAAACTCCTAAACTTGTAAGACAAACAGACAGAGAAAGATGGACCGAAAGCTAGACAGAGTTCCAAAAAACAATGCTTAGAAACATAGAAGATGACGGCAGAAGGGACTGCAATGTCCATCTAGTCTGCCCAAGGAATATACTTTCTACGCACCCCCCCCCCATTTGTTCCCCTGGTGAATGATATCTTTGTGTCTATCTCAAGCTCCCTTAAATCCTTCTACGGTTTTTGTGCCCACAGCCTGTGGAGGTAGGCTGTTCCAGGCGTCCACCACCCTCTCCGTGAAGAAGAATTTCCTGGTGTTGGTCCCGACCTTTCCTCCTTTCAGTCTCAGATCATGACCCCTTGTTCTACTACCTTCTTTGACATGAAATAGCTCCTGCGTCTGCACCTTATTTATGTCCTTGATGAACTTGAAGGTCTCAATCATGCCTCCCCTCCTCTCCTCTGCTCTAGGGAGTACTTGTTTAATTCCCTCAACTTATTTTCATATGTCATCTGGTGTAACCACTTTATCATTTTTGTCACCCTTCATTGTACTGTCTCTATCCTATCAATATCCTTTCTGAGGTGTGGTCTCCAAAACTGGATGCAGTATTCCATGTGGGCGCAGATAGGTGCCTTGTACAGTGGTAATATCACCTCACTCCTTCTGCTCGTGATTCCCCTCTCAATGCATCCCAGCATTCCACTAGCCTTAAGTGCTGCCTTCTCACACTGCATCTCTGTTTTCAAGTCATCTGATATCATGGTCCCAAGGTCTCATTCTTGGTTGGTTGCAGCTAGTCTCCCCCCCCCTCCCCAAGTAGTACTCCCCTTTGGGGTTGTTTCTTCCTAGGTGCATGATTTTGCACTTCACGGCATTGAATTTCAGCTGCCATGCTCTGGACTACTGCTCCAGTTTCTTTGGGTCTGATTTCATTTTCTCTGCTCCTTTTGGTGAATCTACCCTGTTGCAAATCTTACTTTATTTATTTATGACTTTTGATAACCAGGTGAGTGCACTGATCCCAGGGACCATTTTCAGGCACAACCTGGGCCATAACACATGGCGCAGGGTGACAGTGAAATACAAGGTAACAGTAATACACATGAAACAGATTAGATACAAGCAACATTAGTAAGCACAATGTACAGGCATGATGCATAAGTCCATTTAGAACAGTGAATACAAGGTTCCAATATCAGACATGAAGAGATTTGATACAAAACAACAATCATAAGCACAGTGTACAAAGTATGATACATAGTCCAGTGGGCATGTAATACACAGAATTCACAGTAAAATATATATACAATATGTACAGGTAAGGATGTCATGTATACCTTGAAAATACAATATAGCAAGGCAAGGAGATAACAGTTGTAGGCTGGGGATTTGACTAGCGTGGGTAGGTGGGTAATCCCCTGGGAGCAGCGGCAGGAGGAATTTGCCAGGAACCAGATTTTGAGGCTGGATTTGAAACTGATAGGTGTCAATGGAACGGAGTTCAGCCGGCAGTTTGTTCCACTGTAAAGGGGCAGCTGCAGACCAAGCTCTGCTACCCATGTTGGTGGATACCCTAGGAACAGCTAGAGGGGGAGTACCATTAGAGCGGAGGTTGCAGTGGAGAGTTCAGGTTGTCAGGAGGGCAGTTAGGTGGGATTCTTGAGCTGTGTGGATGACATTGTCCACCATGCAGCAGAGGGCTGGGTCAAAGGGACCTTGCAGTGGTAGCCATCCAAGGGTATAATAGAGGGTACAGTGGTGGGTGGAGAACTGGGCCAATAAAACGAAGCGACAGGCACTGTTGTAGGCAATGGAGAGTTTAGCCATGGCAGTAGCTGAGGTCCTGGCATAAATAGGAGAACAGTAGTCAAGAACAGGGAGAAGATTACCCTGTACAATGGCTAGTCTGGCTTCAGGGGTGAGGTATTGCCTGAATCTATAGGCGTCACCTAACTTCTGATGGAACGTTCTGACAAGGGAATTTACATGCTCAGTGAAGGTGAGGGAGGGGTCAAGCAGTACTCCTAAGTATTTGTAGGTGTTGATGTCCTCTAGGGTTGGGCCGTCTGGGGTGAGAATGCTTAAGGGGTTTTTAGTTTTGGCAAGGAAGGGCTTTGATCTGAACAGCATGAATTTAGATTTTTTAGCATTTACTAAGAGGAGTTTTTTTGAGAACCAGCTGTCGACTATGAACAGACACACCTTCCCCTTGAGTCCCTTTGCAATGTCAGCTATGAATATGTTGAATAGCAGAGGTCCTTACACCAACTCCTGGGGCACCCCACTGGTTACCTCCCCCACTTTTGATAATGTGCCATTCACCTGCACTGTTTGTGTCCCACCATGTAGCCAGTTCTTCACTCGGTTTACCACCTCCTCTCCCACCTCTGTATAGTCTAGTTTCTTTACTACCCTTCTGTGTCAAACTGAGTCGAAGGCCTTGCTGAAGTCCAGGTACGCCACATTAACCGCTCCCCCATTATCAACTGCCTTAGTTACCCAGTCAAAAAATTAGACAAGGTTTGTTTGACAAGACCTTCTTTCAGTGAACCCGTGTTGTTTGTTAGCCTGTTGTCTGCTGGATTCCAGGAATGTTAATATTCTCTGATTGAGTAGGGGTTCCATAAATTTTCCTATGACTGAAGTAAGACTCACTGGACGGTAGTTCCTGCCTCCTTCCTGCTCCCAGATTTATGAAGTGGGACCACCGATGCCCTCTTCCAGTCTTCGGGAACTCCCCCCCCCCCCAGTCATAAGTGATTTAGTAAATAAGGTCGCCAGGGGTGCAGCCAGTTCCCTTCCCAGTTCTTTCAGAATTCTGGGGTGTATATCATCTGGTCCCATGGCCTTATCCACTTTTAATTTGTTTAGTGTCTCTAAGACTTGGTCTGCCATGAAGGGACTTGTGTCTACCGACAGTCCATCGGTGCAGTTACTAACTGGCTCTGGTCCATTTCCCTCTTCCTACTTTGTAAAAACAGAGCAGAAGTACCCATTTAGGACTTCTGCCTTTTCTCCACCCTCCTCTTCCAGGTTCCCATCCTCTGCTGCTAGTCTAACTGTACACCCCTTAATTTTCCTTTTTTCCCTTATGTCCCTAAAGAAGGTTTTGTTGCCTCGCTGTGCCCCTTCTGCAATCTTCACCTCAGTCTGTACCTTAACCTTCTTTATCACCTACTCGCCTCCCTCTGTTTCTCTTTATATGTTTCCTTATCCTCCTCTTTACTCGATACTTTGTATTTCCTGTAGGCAGCCTTTTTTTCTTTCACTGTAGTTGACACTTTCTTCAAGAATGTCATTTCACTCTTTCTGATTGATGTGTTGCAATGATGGGATGGGATGGGATGGGTAGGTTGGTACAGCGTCAGAAGTTCACATAATTTAGGGACATATGCAAATATAACTCCGTAATATTAATTATTTAAATTCAAGTGTCTGAAGTCCAGTTTAGGAACACAAATACCTAAATTGACTTCAAAGTAGGACGACTAACACGGAAGTGTTTTGCATAAAAAGTTGTCAAACCTTAAAATGTTGTATTTAAAACTTTTATAGAAAGTTTTTTTAATATTGGTCTGACTGTCCTGAAAGGAAGCAGTGACATCCACAGCAATCAATACCAAACTGACACTTTGCCACACAAAGGTATGTAGAGGCCTGAGCATGAAAGCACTAATGCACAGGATAAAAGAAGGATGCGAGGACGGAGTGAGCAAATTATGACATATGTATAATCCTGGAAAGTAGAGGTGAAGGTGCTTTGCTCTCAGATGGGGAACACCTGGTGCTAGAATGACTGGGTCTTGAATTTATATCACCCCCTTTCTCAAGAGTTGTTTCTTTTCATTTACAGTAGTTTTAATGTACTAGCAAGGAGTCAGGAAATTATTTACAGCGATGGATTTAGCCAGCGTTTTCTTCTAATTTACAAACCTTAGACTAATATTGTTATTGTTTTATTACTATTATCGAATGTAACTTGATAGGGCTCAAGCATTTGGTTGATATGTGCATTTAATTAGTGCAGAAATTGTGGCAGTTCTGTAAATCTACAGCTGCACACCTGCAGTAATGGGCTTCTAGGTCCCTGCCATTTCTATCCCCAGATATCTACTGTTAATTCACAAGGGAAACATTTACTGTTGCTCCCTGCCTTATATTAAAGGATAAGATTGATTCACAGTGATCCTTAAAAGGATTCTGTGTCAGAGATGTTTAAATCTTGAGAGGCTGCAGAGGCGGGGTACTTCTTAGATCCCAAAGTGGGGTTTATGATCAAAATAGTATTTCCACTGACCTGACTGTGCAGAAATCCTTACGGCTTAACCCTACTTCTCCTTCAAAGGGTCACATTTGTGCATGATTTTGTTTCTTTTCAAAAGACCACATCTGTGTATTTTTTTTTTATATTTCTATTTTACTCTGTTCCCCTAGCCCCCATACACTCCACTTCCTCAGGAGTCACCAAGGCATCTTGTCCCCCTCTTACCTCCTGGTGCTCCCCATCAAGCCGTGGTTGCTCCCCCAGGCAGGGTGAGGTGGGGCAAGTACACCCCAAATCTTAGTATTCCATCAGGCCACCGTGGAGGTAGAGGTTGGGGATCAGTGCTGGCATTCCATCTCCCCAGAGCATAGGAGGCTGATTTTCTATTTTATGTGGAACGTGACTCATGCCTGGATGGCAAGGCACTAACACCGATGTCCATCACACTCCTCCTCTCTCCATGTGGCTGGTACTAGCTATACCTCTGGCTTCCACCGGCAGCCAGTCAAGCACTAAGCCTTGTGCCCCTTCCCTCTCCAGAGAAGGCGAGCAGTCCATGGATGCTCAAGCCTCCTCCCCCTGGCCAGCCCTCCAGCTCCCAGGCTCGTTCCTGAACCTTGGTCTCCAACGTCACGCGAGTGGTAGTACTACTGCTGCACCAGCGGGACGGCAACCACGTTTCATTTGCAAACCAATTTCCATTTAGTCTGCTGTACAAGATAAACTATATTAAGCAAACCTTTTTAATTTTGTCACCAGTTTCAGTATTTTGGCAGACATGTTTGCATTATGTGTATGTGACCATCTGTAACAGTCAATACATTGCAACTGTTTACATACATGATGCAATACGGAGCATCTTGAAAGAATAGCCGTAATGTCTTTCAGTGTTGCCAAATCATTTGATAAGTGTTTTGAGAAAAGAATGTTTTTCATTATTACATGTGGTTTGAGATACAAACAGGGGAAAACCGACTAAATTGCAGAGTGGTATGGGGTTCATTTTCACACAGTTCTATTCATCTGTCTTGTATTCCCCTTCTGGTCAATAGGATCTCCCTCTTTTTCCATCAAAACATGGACAGAATATGTTTAGTATTGATATGTCAATTCTTTCATTATCCGCCCCCCAAGTTATATCCTGGATTCAATCCAAGTACCAATGTCCCCACTTTTTCGGCTAACACAGGACATGAAGTCCCAGCTCTGATGCTAACCTAAATTACATTAATGGGAACAAGCTGGACACGAAGGGTTGTGAGCTTCATGGAAATAACTCAGTTAAAGTCACGCAGTGAAGGGGTTAAGTGCCCATTACACAAGGGTCAGTTCATCCGTGTACCCCAGGAGTATGCTTTTGAGTTCAAATGCAAGTGTGAAATGAGAGGCATCCGAACAAACATGGGAGTGGTTGTTTCTCAACCCCTCACCAACACACACACACACTTCATTTGTTATAGCTGTGTTTATTTTGTTGTAAACTTTAGTTGCCCAATATAAACTGAAATGCATCTAATTTTCATTAGGGTCCTGCAGACTCAATTGCTACTGAAGGGCTGATGCTCATGAAGGTCAAGTAACTTTCTCAAAGTCATCCAACCAGGTCAAGTGACTTTTTCACACCTAAACCAGTGGGAGCATAGTGGGAGTGTCATTTCGAACCTGGAGCCTGATGGCTCACAGTTCGGTGTTGTAAAGCCTCCCATCCTTCCTAGACTCTGGTGTGTGTGTGTGTGTGTGTGTGTGTGTGTGGTAGGTATAGATATGAACATAACATTTGTACACCACACCTTATTTTTTTGCCCCTACCATTTGTTGCCACCTGTTGAGCCCTGTTTGTTGCCCCCAGTTGTACCATTTGTTGCTCTGTAATTGTCTACCTCAATGCAGAGTTGTGCATGGGACAAGACCAAAGCAACACTCAGATGAGGATATGATTATACTATCTCATAAAGTGAGGACATTAATTGCAACAATGCACTAGTTAATGTTAAAGCAGCAAAAGTAGGGAAATGTAGTGTTAGGGTTCCCAACCCTAATACCCCACCCTACACCCACCCTGCAGGCTGCAACAGGAAAAAAAATCACAGTTTGACCTCTCCTGCATCTTCACAAATCAGATGTGCGGTGTGCCTTGGGGTTGTCAACCCTGGATCCATAACGCATCATTGACAATTTCTTGTTGATGCGACATTTCCCCAACACCACTATGTTGACTGCAGTTGCGGTCGGTATTGTACCGTGGGAGGACAAAGCTGTTTTTTCAGTAGGAGCTGATTTGGGGAGGGGGTGCAGGACCTCGGGAAAGAGTGGCGGGGTTCTGAGTGGACTTTACAGAGATGTGTAAATGTTGTCGGCATCAATGACATTGCTGTAAAGTTGTTGCTGTAGAGACGGCATACGGTCAACCCTAATGCTCACCCCATTCTCATATACTGTACACATCTCAGCTTATTTACTGATGGAATGGGGTGAACGTTAGGACTGACAACCCCAAGGCATACCCTATGCCTGATTTGCAAAGACGCAGGAGAGGTCAAACCGTAATGTTTTTCCCTGTTACTGCCTGCAGGGTGGGGGTGCGGTGTTAGGGTTGGGAACCCTAACACTACATTTCTTTGTTGCTTTAACTCTAACTAGAGCATTAACAAAGTTTTTTTGCAATGACTATTATATGTGATTATGTGTTCTGTTACATTTATTTTGATTAGTATGTTTGCAGTTGTAAGAGATACATTACCTCTCAGTTTGCTTACCAAATCTGTTTGCCAAGTAAACTTGAAGAAGGATTCAGTTTAGACCTATACACTGCTCTTTATTCCAAACTGCCTTTCCGTTATGCTGTCTCTGAGTGTACTAAATACTTGCTGTCCTCTGGGGCTGCCCTGTTTCTTGGCTGTGATATTAGCTGCACTGCACTGAGGAGTCCTAACAGGACGAAACACGTCTGCAATTTGTCATTCTTTTTCTGGCCTGGGACCATTCTAGTTAAATGTTGCCAGCTTGCCCCCACAGAAGAATTGTACCTGCCATAGTACTGGGTTTAAGGCTTTACAGTGTATGTGTGTGATTTGGAGAGGAATGCAGAAACCAGATACAACACAGCCTGAGTTTAAACATCATCCCTCTTGTGCACTATACACAGTATGATGCAGCAGGGTACATTGTACCTGTAACTGTCTTGCATTCACTTCTAGTGAGGTTTGCAATTCAGAGAACTAAGTGACTGGGTTCTCTTTGGTTTAGTTTTTTTGGGGGAAATAGTCCATCTAGATTTCCTGCAGTTTAATCAGCATTTTTTTTATGTACTATGCAAATTGGTTTTCAAAGGGGTACAAGACTATTTTCAAAGTAGTCTTCTATACAGTATGCTAAAAGCATGTTTGCATGGGAAATACTTCCCCACAGTCTGCAGGCTCTCCCAGTAGCATTTACAACAATATTTAAGTGGGTTGTAACCCTGGTGGCTATCAGTATTTGCAGACTGCCCCACCAATCATATTCCAGGCAGTGATACTACAATAGGTGATCCATATATAGAAACAAGAATTTTATGGTACTGAGGCAGCAAGCTGCAAACTATGATGCCTCGGAATATCTCAGAGATGACTTGACGGGAGTCTGACATGTCATCAAGTTGAACTGACAATAAAGTCTAGTTTTCCAGGTAGAACCTCTGGGGTCGGACGTGTCATGTCAGGAGGAAGCCGCTCGACTGGCAGTTGCCCTAATAAAAATAATTGGCTGTGCTTCAGAAATCTCAATGCTGTCCGATCAGCAGTTCCCCTTTTGAATGCACACTTCAAAGACAGGCACAGTGCGTATCATACTGTGTCTGCACTGTGCTAGATTTACTCGCTTTTCAGTGAGCTGCCTCCATCTTTGCAGAGTTGCCCTGATTCAGAGTGGGAAACCTGGCAGTAATCTCTGAACCCAAATAAACATGCAAAAGCCTAGGTGGGGTAAGGGCTCCCCTTCTTAATGCGATCTCCATCTCAAGGCTCTTTAATCTGAAGTACATAAATTGAAGTGAATTAAGTAAGGCAGCATCTGTAGTTGGGTTCTGTATATTACAGGATTTTGATTAAAATAAGACTCCATAGATATTGTTTCATACAGACTTTGAACTAGTCACGTATTAGTTGAACTTCCAAAGACATTACATGATCAGTCACTGGTCAAAGGCTGCTTAGTACGTAAATGATACCAGGGTTTCAGTTGACATAGTGTTGGAAGCAATTCAAGTACCCAAAAATTAGGTACATTTCCAAAACTGACCTTATGGAACTATTCTTTACTTCCATTTCAGGCTTTAAAATGTGGGTCTCAGAACTTTCTTTTGAAACTTAGTTTCTTTATTGCAACAAGTTCTGTGTTTAATAGACATAGAACTGACTTTTTCTGCAGAATACTGACATTTATTCTTAAAGGTGCAAGGAAACAGTTTTTAGACCTCTAGAAGCCCTCTAGTAGTTCCTTTATTGGCTACCCAGTATTCTGATATTTCTTTGACTTTTTTTTTGTTAAAATGAATAATCTCGTTTTGTTGCCTTTGTAACTACCCTGAATCCCTCTCTCCT
This sequence comes from Neoceratodus forsteri, assembly GCA_016271365.2. Classification (NCBI taxonomy): domain Eukaryota; kingdom Metazoa; phylum Chordata; order Ceratodontiformes; family Ceratodontidae; genus Neoceratodus; species Neoceratodus forsteri. Next base: position 158,602,391 of record CM057459.1, read on the forward strand.
CAGCAGTTGTTGCTCTCTGTTTTCCTACTGCCTGAACATTCTGTGACATCGATAACACCATTCAGGGCCAATCAGACGAATAGCCTGGATGAGAGTTTATGATGTCATAGAATATCTTAGAAATATGAAATGAAAGAGCAATAGCTGGTGAGGAGAGTGAAACTCTATGTAGGTCTGAAGGCACCCAAAAGCTAGATTATTTATCAAAAAATCATCAAAGCATATCAGAATACATAACTGGCATGGAAAGGAAGATGGAAGGGTAGTTAACTATTTAAAAATCATTTCCTGCCTCCTTTAACAGTAAAACAATACAGATTCATGACATTAAATGTTAACAGGACACTGTCAGCTTTTATTTCAAATTTCAAAGTGTATGGCTGCAGTTATCCTGTTGGCATTAGTATCACTAACATATGCATAAATGCCACAGAATGTACATCATATGTCTATTTTTTGATTTTTTTGTGCTACAGTCCAGTTTCAAGTATTCCACCTTGACTTCTGGCTTGGCTGCTGATTCTCCCCTGTGTCCACAAACATCGTACCATGCTGAGCCAGGGGTAAACTCATTCACGGACGAGTTTAAATTTTTTTGCTTATTTAATAAATACACTGCCTGATAGTATGAACACTTCTGATGTTTTCAAAAGTTAAATCTGATTTGAAAATGAGCCCTCTAACCTGTTTACATTCCTGTTTGAAAGTTGAAGCTATGACTCTGGGCACATGTTTTAGTGTTGGCAACATGTCAGTGGGAATAAGAAGCTTATTTGTGGACTCCTTATGGGGATCCTATTTATACCATGAGACAACAGTGAGTGTACGTGATGATCAGTGGTTTAGATGTAAAATAAAAGGCACGTGTGACTGTTTTATTAAAAAAATTATGTATAGTAAAATGTGTATTTTTGATTTTTTTTTAGATTGGGGCTTCCCCGAAGAACATAGTAGGAGAGTGGTTTCCCCGGCAACATGAGGTAATGTAGGATGTATTATTTCATTGACTGGGAGGGAGTTGTATTGTACTAGGTGTAAATGCAGGGTTTTATTTAACTTCAAAAATTGATCAACGTTTTGCTCATAAAAGTGCTAAAACATTGTGAAAATGCATAGCACTTGCCTCACTGTGTTTAACAAACATAACACTTAGAAAACCTATATAGATATTTTCTGTACAGTTAGTATTGTCCCAAGAAAAAAACTGCTAATCAATTATTTAAAACCCTGAAATGATGAGCTGAAGTGGTTCCTAGAAACATTTCTAGGTAGGCTTTCGAGTATTAACATTCATGTACGTTACACGATCCAGTTGGTTGCAACATTAGGTGCACAATATTCAGTGGCTTGCTTACACTGTGGACAGGACATTGCTTATTTTTAAGGAGTGAGCCTTGTGGAGTTTGGTGAGGGCATCAAAGAATATCTTGGTTCTGTGTTTTTCCTTGAGGACTGCAGTACCGTTGCTGTTGTCTTTGGCTGGTCAGCAGTTTCAGTGTCTGAAAGACAATCTAAGCCGGTTCCTGCAAGCTACCATTATTTTCAAAAACTGAGAATTGCTTTGATGTTGCTGTGAAAGCTATTGTTCAGTGACGTATAAATAATTAAAAGAGTTTGAGCAGTTTTTTAATGTTTTACTCTGCGAGGCTGTTAGGCTAGCAGGATAACTCACTAAATAAGTTATTTTAGTGAGCGCAGAGGGAGTCTCAAAGCATAAAAAGTCTGTCAGTTTCACTGACACAGCGTGAGGTGTGTTGCTGTCATTTCAGAAGTGAAGGCTCAGGGGTTCTAAGGGAGAATAAACACGTTCCAAAGGAGAATAACAGGTTTCCATGGAGTGGAGACCTGTTGTTATTCACCCCTTCCATGGGACGAAAATCTACTGGTGTATTCTGCACCAGTGATGAATAAATTGGGTAAATAAATGATGTCATTTGGGATAATATTTATTTCACTTAGAACCCATGTTATTTCACTTGAAACACATCACTTCACTTACAACATGTTATTTCCACTTAAGATCTGGAAATAGGGCCAGCCCGGTGGTGCTGAGGGTTGAGGCACTGGACGCCACATCTCTCACCATGCTGGTGACTGGGATTCAGGAACAGATTCTGGTTGCCTGGGGTCGGCAGGGGAAGGAGAAGATTGAGCACCCGGAGGACTGCTCTCCTCTCCTGGGGTGGGTTGGTGGGGATGCCTTGCTCTGTGATGACAACTGGTGGAGACCGGGAGGTACGGCAAGCAGCGTGCTGTTTCAGGGGAAGTGCCAGCAGACGTCAGTGAGGGCATGTCCCTCACGTAGACATCATTGCATGTTCGGCATCTCAGGGGCAACACACACAAGGTGGAAAAACCCCGGTTGGTGGGGAGGTGACTGTGGATGCTCCAGAGCTACTCCCACGCATTCCAGTGCTGGCTGTGACCCCCGACCTGACTCTCTGTGGTCCCCGCCTCCCCATCTGGGGTATCCGGGGGGGGGGAGACCTAGCACCCAGTTCCTCGGTTGGGGGAAGGAGTTCAGGCAGGGTGGTAGAGGAGCGGCTAAGTGGGCTTTGCCAGAGAGATGCCCCAGAACTGGTGACTGGAGCAAAAAGAATGTACAAAAAAAAGATTGGAAATAGAACACAGCAAACAATGGGTTACGTAAAGATTTTACAATGGAAAAGCAGCTTTATGCTAAAAAAGGTGAAACATTAATAAAAAAACTTTACAAATATTGGGACCTATGCACGATGCTAATGCGCCATGGAAACCGGGCGTGATGGCATCACAACATCTGAATGCCCCGGAGCAGGGTCCCGCAGACCCCATGCGGCAGTTACGCACCCAATCCCCTTGCTGCGTATATGGCAACACGCCGAGGGCAGGCACGTGCCCGCACTCTGCACCATTCACAAAGGTGCAGGGTGCCAGGCGCAGAGGGTGCATGCTGCTCTGGGTAACACCCTGCCGTAAAGGATATGTGACCCCCCCCAGGATGACACCGCCGGCTGCAGCAAAGACATCAGGGCACAGCAGCCCCTCCCTGACATGCTGCCCCCGCCCATGGGGACTACAAGGAGGGCCGGGCACCCACCTGCCCCTGTACTGATGGGCATAGTGTGTCATCCTCCTTCTGTGGCACCCTGTGGGTGCAAGGAATTCAGTAGCAGACCGGTACAGGCATCCCATTAGATGAACACCCAGTCCGCACAACAGTCCTCTGCACACTGGCATGCTAGGGGCGGGACATGGATGGGAGCTGCATGGTGGCTGGTGGCCATGAATACGGCCACCGCACATCCATCCACAGATGTGGAGCTCCACGAGTGGGATACATGCTTTTGGAGTGTTATTCTCGCCCATTAGTGCATAGCACTCAATGTGGTAAAAAACAAATACATAATGGGTTGCAGTAGAATAACACATTTATCTCTTCATGTGTGAATGTTATGACCTTCGTGACTAACCTGTGGCTTTGCCACATCAGTTGTAGGTCTAACCAGTCATGTAGAGATATATGTATTATTCCACTGCAACCAGTTACGTAATATATATATATATATATATATATATATATATATATAATCCTATACTTTCCATTGAACAGCCAGGAATAAGCTTTTTGTTCACCCTGGAACATTGCCAGTTATGCTGTGTAGCAGTGAAGGATACATCTTATCCCTAAACATCCTATAGGATGAGCTGTTTATACCATGAGACTACAGTTTATCTGATGCCCAAATCCATGCATTTTTTTTCCTTTTTCTTTAATGTACAGTACATAAAGTTTTACAAAAGGATTGATGTGATTACATCCTGTTGGCTATGTGTCATTTGTATAGATTGCACTTTTTATTAGCTGTGTGTTTGCTAAGTGCACGTAACTGTTGTGGTTTGAAAGGGTGCAGCAGCACACGTACAGACACAGGGGTTCTAAGGAAGAATAAACAAATTCCAAGGGAGACAATCATGTTATTTCCCCAGAGGGAAATAACAGAGCAGAATAACCATATTTATTCAGCCCTGTTATTCATCCCTCCCTTGATGTCCAGGAATAAGATGTCATTCACTCCGGAATGTTGCCAGCAATGCTGGGTTACGCAGCAGTAAGTGACACAGCCCTGAGTATTAATAGCATTATACCAGAGTCAGCATGAAGCTTATCCCTGGGTGAATTCAACACTTAACCCTGGACATCCTATGGGATGACCTATTTATACTATAGGACTAGTTATTGTCTGCTTTTTTTAAAATGTACAATATGTCAACAGTTTTATATAAGAGTTGCTGTGGTTACAGCCTGTTGATGATGTGTCATTCCTGTAATTAGCCTTTTTTTTACTGTGAGCAAGTTGGAGGAAAGAGACCTAGGGGTGTTATTATGGACAACATGAAAGTAGCAGCCCAGTGTTAAAGTGTAGTGGGGATAGCAAATAGGATAAGTGGTTGCATAGGGAAGGAGATAGCAAGCAAAAGGAGAGAGGTTATACTCCCCCTGTGCAAGTTATTGGTTCATCCTCCCCTTGAGTACGGGGTACAGTTTGGGAGCCCTCACCTTAGAAAAGACACTGACAGGGTGGAGGCTGCGCAGAAGAGGGCAACCAAGATGATACAGGGGCAGCAGGGGAAGCCCTATGAGAAAAGGCTGAAAGGCCTCAACATGTCCTCCTTGGAGAACAGGACAGCTAGGGGGGACATGACTGAGACCTTTAAATACCTCTGGGTGATAAACAGGGTGGAGTGTGAGGAGCATTTTAGACTGAGCAAAAACATGATTACCAAAGGGAATACAGTGACGTTAGTAGGAAGAAGTTTCAAGATGGAGGTGAGGAAGCATTTCTTCACAGAAAGGGTGGTGGGTAGATGTAATAGAGTTGCCTAGTGGGGGTAGAGGTAGTGACAGGCTTCAAGCATGTGTGGGACAGGCACATGAGTATCATTAACACTGAACTCAGGGACTGGTGTTTGGGGGAAGAAGCTAGATGGGCCTGCAGTCTCTTCTTGCCTGCGAAAATGATTTTACTCGGGAATCTGGGCTCTAGCCCTTCATGTAAGACTGTCCATTCTTATACGTATTTGTGCTGACAGTTATTTACTTCAAGTGGCTCTGTTTAATTTGCAACATGTTAAGAGTTTTTTTCATATTATTTTTACAAGTACACTCCCAAGTTTAGACAAAGTTGGATTTCAATGAAAGAATTAGTTTTATGTCTCAGACAATCCTAGCATCGCAGATAATGTGCTCTCATTGTTAGTTTAACTATTTACTAATCGGAGAGAGCCAGAGGTAAGAAATGCTTATTGCCTGAAATGGTACCATATCTGTATTGCAGTTCTTTCCTTTCTCTAAGTCGTGTTCCTTGATGACACTATTCATTTTACACCCAACCCCCCACCCCAGTGAGGCAGCAAGCTGCTCTTACAGCCAAAGTACTGATTAATACCATGTGTAGCTCTGTGTCTATAAAATCTCAAAAATGTATTAAGCTCTTTGTACCTTGTATGATCAGTCTGATACAAAATCAATATATACATTTTTTTTAAAAAAAAGGAAGCATCACCAAGAGAGGGTGGGGGAAGCCCCTTGCCTTCATATTGGGTAGGTAGGGTTAGGGCAGACAGCATGGGACTTGCATTTCTTTTCTGCCAAGAAAACCTATGCATCTATATCTCTATGCTAGATGTATGTAACACCTGTGGTTTGAAAGGGTGCAGTAGCACAAGTGAAGGCTCAGGTGTTCTAAGGGAGAATAAACAAGTTCCAATGGAGAAATACATTACCATGCCCCTATAGTTAGCCAAACAGGATGTGTAATGTTAAACCTCTATCTTTGCACCTTAATAACTTTTTCCCCGTTCAGTGGAATTGTATGAAACTTTGCATGCTCAGTCTGGGGAGCAAGGTCTCTTTGATTTGGTAAATTCTGTGATGGTCGCATGTCCAGATTCCAAGATCCAGATAGGTCAAAAAGTGGAAAAATCAGGGTCTTTTTGCTGTTCTTATGCTCCCATGTACAGTACAGATGGTTTGGAATTTTGTTCTGAACTTTCCAGGGTAGAAAGGGTGTGCCCTAGAATGGTACCTTTTATTGATTTGATGAAAAAAATATAAGGATTTTAAATTTCAGTTCTGCGGGTGTTTCATTTATATGTTTGGTACAAGAAAATAATTTTCAGCTCGCGACACAAGAATCTTCTTTCATGAGCTGAGATTCTTCCTTCATGAGCCGAAATTCTTCCTTTGTATGGCTGTTATCTTGTTTTTGATTTTTACAAAAAATAAAATGTAAAAACCTATAAAAATTATGTATTTTCAAAAACCAAGCACTTGAACTTAGGTAAACGGGGACCCGTTTAGCTAGATTCCTGTGTTACTTTTTTAAAAATATGCCTGTAAACATTGTTTCTGGACACCTCAAAATCCAGGGTGCCCAGCTAAATGAGAGGAGCTGTCCAGTCATGTTCTCGTTATGAAAACATTAGGACTTTCTTGAATTCTGAAGCCATAGCTGGAGTCGTGCTGCCAACCTCAGTCGAAGCAGTGAGCCAGTGGTCCCTGTCTGTCTGTCTATCTATCTGTCTATCAGTCTATCTATTAATCTAGCTGTTGTTATGATACTAGCAGACCAGGGTGCCTACCCCCGGTACTGCTCCCCCCCTCCACTCCAGATCACCTGCCCCCCTTTCCCATATTTAATGTTATATTTTTATGAGTGGACGGGGTGCCCACCCCTTCTGCTGCTTCTCTTGATCCCCTACACTGTAGGTCACACACACCTGTTCCCATCATGCACATGGCAGTTCCAAGGCACCCACGCCTGTTGCCGCTGAACAGTACCCCAACATTGGGGTGCCCAATCCCTACTGTCAAGTCCCCTGAAATAAAGAAAACTATCCCTCATTGATTTTTTTCCTATAAAAAGGAAAACAGTCCCTCACCAATCTGACCACCCACCCCATCCCATCCAGCTTTCCACTCCAGCACCCACCAGTACCACCCTCACACACACTCTCACTCACCTGAACATGTTTCAGGATGTGACACATTCAACCATGTTCTCGGTATGTAACAGTGGGACTATCTTAATTTCTAAAGCCACAGCTGGAGTCATGCTGCTAGCTTCAGTTGAAGCAGTTAGCCGGTGATCCACCGCTCTCTCTGTCTCTCTCGCTAAGTGAGAGGAGCTGTCCACCCACATTCTCATTATGAGAACAGCAGGACTTTCTTGAATTCTGAAGCTGTAGTTGGAGTCATGCTGCCAGCTTCAGTTGAAGCAGTGAGCCAGTGGCTCCCGTCTCTTTCCTCTGTCTGTCTATCAATCTAGCTATTAATCTAGCTATTGTTATAATACTAGCAGACCAGGGTGCCTACCCCCGGTACTGCTTTTTTTTCTCCCCTCCACTCCAGATCACCCACCCCCTTTCCCATATTTAATGTTATATTTTTATGAATGGACAGGGATGCCCACTCCTGCTGCTGCTTCTCTTGACCCCCTGATACCGACACTCTAGGTCACACCCCCCCTGTTCCCATCATACACATGGCAGTTCCAAGACATCCACGCCTGGTGCCGCTGAACAGTAGCCCGACATTGGGGTGCCCAATCCCTAGTGTCAAGTCCCCTGAAATAAAGAAAACCATCCCTCAATGATTTTTTCCTGTAAAAAAGAAAACCGTCCCTTGCTGATCTGATCCACCCACCCCACTCCATCCAACCTCCTATTCAGCACCCACCACCACCACCCTCACACACACACACACACACACACACTCACTCACCTGAACATATTCCAGGATGAGACACATTCAGCCATGTTCTCAGTATGTAACAGTGGAACTTTCTTGAATTCTAAAGCCACGGCTGGAGTCATGTTGCGGGCTTCAGTTGAAGCAGTGAGCCTGCGATCCCCTGTTCTCTCTGTCTCTCTCCCTGTCTGTATCTTTATCTGTCTATCTATCTAGCTGACTATCTATTGCTATATTAGTAGCGGACCGGAGTGCCCACCTTCGGTACTGTTTTTTTCCCCACTGCCCTCCAGGTTGCTGTCCTCCCTTCCCATATTTAATTTTAGGTTTTTATAATCAGATTGGGGTGCCCACACCTGGTAGCATTTTTTTCACCCCCATGCACTCCAGTTTGCCTGCCCCTGTTTCCATTATATAACTGGTGGCACCAGGGTGCCCATCCCCAGTGCTGCCAAACAGTAGCCCAACACTGGCATGCTCAATCCCCAGTGTCAAGTCCCCAGAAATTAAAAAAAAAATCCCTTGTTGATTTTTTCTTTTTTTTCAAAATGAATACGGTACCTTACTGATCAGCATTTTTGTTGTGATCTTTTGCACGTCGCACTCTTTGTGGAATGGTTACCCAGAAGGAACAGTGGCACTTCAACACAGCTGTGTGTGTAGTTGTAAGAGCCATAGTTACCTAGCAGCCCTGGTCTCAAGGAGACAGGAGCAGGATAAAATCCAGCCCTTGGCTGTGGCATGCTAGCACCGAGGAAGGAGTGGCTATTACACTCTGAATTGACAGCACATTTTCACTGGTTGGCATCCTTCTTGGTTACTGAGAAGCAGCCCCTTGCCTGGGGAGCACATGGAAAGCTTTCTCTAGTAAAAAGATTGTTTTAAGCCTGCAGCTGATGGCACACCTGGAAACAGTGGAGCACAGAACTGAGCCATGAAAATTGTTTTTAAGTGTATATAGTGTAGTTTGGTGACTACCGGACATTTGCCTGTTTTGTCAGAATGGCAGGTTCAAGATGGGCTGTAAATCCACCCAAAAAAAAAAAAAAAAAAAAGGTCCCATTCAGGGGATAGTGTGTCTGGGACAGGCTACGGACCTGCCTAAGACACAGAAAGTTAAAAAAACAGGACTAGGTGGGGCATGGTACTTCCAGTGTCAGCTCCAGACCATCCTGGGAAAAATATACATACCTAGTGGGGATAATCATTTCAGGATCCTCTCTGTACCCTCGTTGGGAAAATATTTACAAATAAAGCATCCAGTTAGGGGATGGCGGCCAATAGGGATTATTGTCTGTCCCAGCACATAAGAGTCCCTAAAACTGTTGAAGGAGAATCCCAGAATGTGGTGCTAAGTGAAGAGATTCCAGATATGGCAAGTCAACAGAAGCCTCTTTATCTATGTACACACACCAGCAAATCCATAGGCTACAATAGGAAACACTAAGAACTACTTCTGGTATAATACTGTAAACAGAGATAAGGAAGGAGGGAGGGACACCTGGGACCAAATGGAGTCCAGCATGTAGTCTTAGTCAGGAAAACAGGGCAGACTAGATGGGCCTACAGGTCCTTTTTTTTTTACTTGCAGTTTATGTTCCCACCCCAGCCTGTGGCACTCCACTCCCTTTGGGAGTCACCTATGGCCTTCTAGTCCATGCCCTCTTACCTGGAGCACAGAGTGGTCCATCCCCCATGTAGCTGTGGCTTGCTCCCCATGTGGGAATGTGTTGGGGCCAGTACACCACGAATTCCTGAGTTTCATCAGGATCCCATGATGCAGGACAGGTAGGGGCATTGTGGATTGGTGCCTGGCGCTCTGTCTGCTGGGAGTACTGCAAGCCATTTTCCCTGTTTTCTGTGCCACATGATGTGTGTCCTGACATCAAGGCGCTGAATGCCGACATCCATCACGCAGCTTCCCCTTCCAAGTGGTTGGGCTTGCTGTACCTCAGGCCTCCGCCCGGGGTCAGCCAAGCACCAAGCCCTGATCCCTCCCTCCCCATGGAGAAGGCAAGCAGTCCCTGGAACATTCAAGCCTCCTCCCCTGGCTGGCTCTCTGGCTCTCCAGGCTCATTTCTGAACCTGGATTGCCGGCATCGCGAGCAGTAGTTTACAGGTCCTTTTCTACTGGCACATTCTGTGTTTCTGTGATTTACAGTTCATTATGTTTCTCCATGATAAGCGATTGTGCTTACAAAGAATGTGAAATAATTCACCTTCGTAGGGTTTTCCTTCATTTGCTCTGATTTGCCTATTCATGATGCTGCTTGCTAACATCAGTGTTGTCTTGACACAGCTGATCTTCCATTCCACAGGATGGTCCTGGCTGGAGTACCTCTGATTTTGGAGTACAGAGTTCTAGCTCCTTGATTACCGCTACCTGCAATCTCTGCAGGTCATGCTTATACCAGACATGCATGACATTATGCCCAAGATACAGAAAGATTACTATCAGTCAATGGTTCTCATCTAATGATCAGCGGATTTTAGTAGAAAATATTATCAAAAGCAACATACAGCATAGCAAAAACAAATATATTGATGGGTAGACACTCTTTCTACACCTTCTCTCTCTTACTTTTTAGCAAACTGCATTTAGAACATTAATCAAAACCACTGAAAAAGAAATTCCTTCATCATTTTTGTGCAAATACCAGCGGGATGTAAAATGAATGTTTATGAATTTTAATTATACAATGGCAAGAAAATTTCCTGGTCTCTGATTGGTCAGTCTTGGGCTGGCCCCGTGATATTATCCCAGCATAACATCATGGGTCTAGTCTCAGCCTCACTGTGAACCTGTAGATGAACTTTTGCTTGATTATGTGCTGCTTGATGTGCTTGATGATGTGCTTCATTGTTTCATCTTCTTTTAAAAACCAAAAATATTTTTCCACACAAAAACATCTTTAAAATGATTTTTTTTAATTCTGTATAACAACGAGCCATTGTATAATAGCAATAATGCCCTCCAGGGTGTGTGTCGTTTGAGATAACGTCACGCCTCAGTTGTTGGTCGCATTCGGCCTGTGGCCTTGTGCCCAACCACCTGAGGCGTGACGTTATCCCAGCACGACACACACCCTGTCAGGCATTATTGCTTAAACATCCAAGAGAGTGTTTGTAGTTATGTCAGACCTCGGGAAATGAAAGCCTCATAGGAATGTGCAATACTCGTTTTTCCTTGCTCTAACATAGACATGTACTACTAACAGATGTTATTATAGCACACCGTACAAGCATTCTGGAGGCCAAGCTGGGCCTTTTGTCGTGTGAGTTAGCAGGGTAAGCAGAAGAGACTGTGACTTGTACAGTTTTTGAATGACTCATGACAGGTTAGTTGTAGTGAGGTGTATTCAGCAGGGCAATTATAATGACTAAGAGGGTAAACTGCAAAAGGAGACAGTGTAAGGTGACAAAGGCAGGGAGCGGTGGAAGAGGGACCTCAGCTGGTGAGTATAAGAAGCAAACTGGGAGAGTACCTTAATATAAATCAGGCACAGGAAGGGTTACCTAATAGCATAAGTACTGTATAGTAAACCTTTGATGTATGTTATACTGATTGGAAAGTATGAAAAAAGAGATAGGGAGAGGGTGAAGTGAGGGAGAGTTAGAGGAGAGAAGCATGTTAATGAACAAAAGTTAAAAGTTGGATTTACATGGACTGCACCTGCCAGTAATTATTTTTCATGTTTAGTTTGATACCCAGGAGAAATGGTTAATGTTCCCAGCCGAGGAAAGCTCCATTTCAGGAGCTTTGTTTACATGTTGTTGATGTTCCTGTGAGACTCACAGTGCCAGCAGAGATCATTACATTTGATTGGCCCCTGCAGCCTATCCAATGCATGAGGAGAGGGAGAGAGAGAGAGAGAGAGAGAGCTGATGAGCAATATTGCTTCTAAATATAGTCCTTTCAAGTTTTTCTCATCTCCAAGTTATCACACATTCAAAAGGAAGAACTGCTGAGATTTGTCCAGGTTACACAGGCAGTTATATTTAATGAGCCAATTAGAACAGCATACAAGTCTCATGACTGGAGAGTGGCCCACATATTGCTAATATTTAAAAAAAAAAGGCTATAGAGTAGAAACGGGGCACTACAGACCTGTCAGCTTGATGTCAGAACCAGGGAAGTGGTTAGACACCATCAAGAGAAACAAGATTTGTAGAACACTTAAAAGAAAACAAGTTGGACTTGGTGGCTCATTATGGAGTCTATAAGGGGGAAAAAATAATGCAAAACAATTCTTACTACATTTTGTATGTATCTCCAAGTGGGAAAACATGTAGTTATTGTATATCTGGACTTCAAGAAAGTATTTGACACTGCAGGATATAGCAATAATTATTGACAATGAGCTGCAACCCAGCTGGAGTGAGTGCACAGTAAGAGAGCAAACACAGTGTTGTGACGCACTGGGGCAGGGTTAAGGAAGGTGATAATCCCACTGCACAAGACCTTAATTAGATCACACAGAGTATGGCATCCGGTTCTGGTGGTGAGTGCCTGAATCAGGTTTAAATGAACTGCAGCATTCCATCGTGAACACCACCTGCCTTGTGCGTACTTTTTTGTTTTCAAGCTGCAGCATTACTAAACTCCCCAAAAAAAACTACTCAGTGCCATTTGTCTCTGCCCCTAGATTAAGAAGGTGTATTGGGTGACTATCTCCAGCAGGGATGGTTCCCTCTTTGACGATGTAACCAGCTTCAAATCCCTTGGAATTACATTTGACCCCTCTCTGGACTTTGCCCAACACATCTCAAACACTTGTTGAGCTGGTAACTCCAAGCTTGACCTGGCCTTTTAAACCAGTTATGCCCTCACACCCTCTGCCAGAATTGCCATTGCACAGGGTGTTCTTCTGCCTACCCTCAACTAAGGGTCTGCTACCTTCGTAAGTGCTGCCACAGTCAACCTCCACAAGTGGGACACCACCTACAACATTACAGTATTTGTCATTTCGCTCTGGCATCTCATCATCTTACCCACCGCTGTCAGTTGTACAGTTGTCTAAACTGGCTAACCACTGAGGCCAGATGCTCCTATGTCTTTGGCACCATAACTGATGAAATTATTAAAACTGGGGTTCCTTCCTCCCTAGCCTTACTGTTGACTCTTCCGAGCCTCTCCTACCTACTTTGCTGTGGATACCAGTCCCTACTATTTGTTCCTAGTCGCATAACAATCATGGGATCCCAGGCATTCTCCTACTTTGCTCCGAATTTTTGGAAACTACACCACTACCTTTTAGTCTGTTATAGAGATGGGAGAAGTCAGGAGAATTCACTCTGTAAATTAATTCTCAAAGTGAGAATCGTTACACAAAGTGCAGAATTTTGCTGCAAAGTGCAGAATTTCGCCTGCGAATTGTAAAATTTCACCCGCAAATGGTGGAATTTCACCTTTTGCAAGCGATATTCTGCCATCTGTGGGAAAAATTCTGCTGTTCGTAGGTGAAATTCCGCCGCTCACAGGTGAAATTCCACAGTTTGTGGTTAGGCTCATTTTTAAGCTAATAGAACAAATTCACAAATTGCTCTGCAGAGGTAAATTTGACAACTTTGCCAGTTAACACTTCGTAACATCTCTAGTCTCTGACCCCTGTACCCCCTTTCTACCTCCTTGATCACCCTACCTATGCTACCTGACTACTGCTCGTCTTTGCTGCTTAATCTGCTGCACCTACGTATGCTGCTTCTTGTCTGTTTAGCCACTCTGCTTTGTTCATTTCTGGGCTTGCTGCTCTTGTACTGATTTTCTCTGTTACACTGTATATCTTTTTATTTAATACTGTTTTGTATCTGCAATTACTTCGCCCCTTACATTGTATATTTTACTGTGTTGCACTATGTTTCATTATTATTCATGCTGATTTCTCCTTTTTACTTTGTACTTACTCATTCAGCTACTTTTGTATCTGTTACTAATTTTACACGGCACATTGTATATTTTAATGTTTCTCTGTACTATGTTTCATGATTGTTTTATGCCTTGTACTCTCCTGGGTCCTGCCTGAAAATAGGCGTATTTTAATGTCTAGTGCACCTACCCAGTCATCAAAAACAAAATAAATAAATATATAATAATAAAATTGGCCCATCATGTCCTTATTTGCCCTGACAGAGGTTCAGATAACTTAAGTTTATTGCTGTCCATTTCATAAGAGTTTCTCTCCCAGTTGAAAAACAAAATAGTTTTTTAAATTGTGAATAAACGTTACCAAAACCCTGAACTGGTGAGACAGTTATACTACATTTATGTACATTATCTCCTCATTTTTGAGTTATTTCTATGCAGGACCTATTAAGGCTTAAGAACGGTGAATTTTACTACAAAAATATTGCTTTAATGTCTTCACTGCAAGTTTCTTTCCACCTGTTTACTGCGGTCTGTGACAAAAAATAGATCTGTGCCTGAATACAGGCACTGTCAGGGAACACCTGGTGCCCAGTTTTCAGTCACAAAGGATGGCTGTGCAGATTGTGAATGGGGGTACTGTCGCTTGGTATCGTGGACACCCATTTACATTAACACAGAAGTCCCACTTAACTGCAGGGATGGCGGCGTCACTATGGTGGCAGAGTCGTAGTGCAAATCAGTTTGCCAGCGGCTAAAGTGCTGGTCAGTGACTCTCGCACAATCAGAGCATGGCATAATGCCAGTGGTATGTTATCAGATGCTGCAAGTCAATACATTTGGGCAGAACCACAGAAATGTCCCCCGACTCCACCTTATTTTTTTGACTAACATCACTTAATGACACAAAGATTGCTTCCTGGCACACTGCAAGCTACCAGCTGGCTGGCAGATTACAGAGATGGCAGTTCACTGTAGATTAGAGAAGGAAGACCGGCTGAGCAGCTGGCATGTTACTTACTATTTCCATTGCCATAATGGATTAGTGACAGGAGGAGAGGAGGGTTCTTGGTAGAAGTTGCCTTGTTGGGATTGGTGGGTGGGGCATTTGAGTTGGGGGGAGCTCTTTTCTAAAGATGGCTACTGGTCCTGGGACTGTGCCAGGATACGTTTTACAATTAAACTCTTATGTGGGAGGACATGGGGGTGTGTGGGGGAGGGGAGGACTAAGCACCCTGTGGAGGGCTACAGGTTTTCTTGTACTTATTTTGGTCAAATAACAAACACCTGAGTACTTGGGAGTCTCAAGTACGAACACCTGCAAGAAAGTACTTGTACACCTCTTTAAGACAGAAGTGTCACTACCAGCTTGAGTATATTGGTTGGACCTTCAGACAGTATATGTGGCATGCCACAGGAGCCACAGATCAAATTAAATGTTCTCAAGAATAAGTGTCAGCTTAGCACCCCTCTTTTACTGTTAAGACAACTTTCTGGAGCCGTGTTTTTAAAATTTGGTTTGTAGGAGGTGTTGCCTAACCACTGCTCCCTGAGCCACAGAGCTAGGCCTCGCTAGTGTTTCTCTGTCCCTTTGTGATTCATGTTTAAAGCTTTATACAGTGGCACTGTATGCTGACACTAAGACAAACTGGTATAGTACTTTCAGTCTTTCACGTTACTCTTTATAAAGGCATTTCCATTCAATGTTACCTAGAATAGATGAAAAGCCTTCTCTGTAAGCAACAGGAAGAGAATGGATTTTTCAGTCATGACTTGAATTTCACAACCAGCTTTTCCTCCAGTTGATATTATTGATGTGTCTATGCACATCCAGCGTGTTTATAATGCATAGTTTTTAATTCCAGAGAAATACCTTTGATAACAACAAAAGATGGCTTTTAAACTTTTTTTTAATCTAGCAGAACTATTTCAAACACAATTTAACTGGCATGTTCTGTTACATTTTCCCAAAACAAAACTTCCTCTATGACATAATCTCACAACACTTGTTAAACTTGGTTTTGTTGTATTTTTTGGAAAGAACATGGCACCAATTAACATAACACGCACTATTCTATGGAAATGTTGAAGTTTTGGATTGACCCATATTAAAAGTTTATCAAAAAGGAAAGTTATACAAAGAAGCCCCAAATACACCAGACAAAAGAGTGCACAATAGTTTTCTCTTGGCATGAAGCTCACTTGCCCTTCTTTGCCTCTGGGGGATTTCTCATCAGTCTTCTAGATGATTGTGGAGACAGGCATAGGGGGCCTCCAGATGTTCAGTTTCTTCTATCTGTGCAGGCACCCGCCTTGCAATCCAAGAAGAGGAGCAGCTTTCATGTATCTCCAAGAAGTACAGATTTTTCCGTAGGAGTATTTGATTTGAAGAGATAAGACCAAAAACTTAAGACGAGGTGTGAAAAGGCATGCTGAGATATGATGGGAATTTTCAGAGTTGTACAGCTATTTATTGTTGATTATAAAATGGGTAGAGAGTTTGCTACATCCTGATTGATCGGACCCATGTCCTTATAGGACAGCAACCCTGAAGGTGGCACTTTTTGGGGACAAGCTGGACGCAGCACAACCCACACATCCATGACTGACAAGAAACATTTTGGAAAAAAAAATTTCTTGCAACTATGTTAGTACTGTAGAACACAGTACTTACGCCAACATTTGAATTTTGACAAATATACCATACGTAACCTTTTTTTTTTTTAAACTCCCCACCCCTACATCACAGATATAGACACAAATAAATGATATAAACATTTAAAACCATGATCTGACCATTGGTTATTTTTCTTTTTACAAATACTTTCTGGTAGGTCTGCAATCTGTGGCCCCACCATTGATCACCGCTCATTTCTGGTCACCGTAGGGCAGTGGCATGCCTCCTTCCCTGCAGTGCTCTCAGTTTCTTTGCTCACTGTCCTCTCCCCCCCGAAAGCCTGCAATTCTGCTTTTACTCCTCCTCATCCCCCCCCGCCCCCACAACCACATCTCCTGGCAGCTGACCAACAGAGCACAGTGCCTTCTCCCTGCCAGTTAGCAGTGGGTACTGTTTGCAAACCAGGATGCCGTCATTCATGGATACCAATTTCAAATGAGGTAGACTGCCGCATAACAGTATTCAAACAGTGGCAGGGAAGTGCATCAATTTAGACACCACACAACACTGCACAGTATAAACAGTGGCAGGGGAGCGCATCAATTTAAATACCACACAACACTGCACAATACAAACAGTGGCTGGGAAGTGCATCAATTTAAACACCACACAACACTGCACAATACAAACGGTGGCTGGGGAGTGCATCAATTTAAACACCACACAACACTGCACAATACAAACAGTGGCTGGGAAGCGCATCAATTTAAACACCACACAACACTGCACAATACAAACAGTGGCTGGGCAAGTGGCAAGTTCAGCCTGCTGAGCAATTCAAGCAGTGGTTGGGGGGGCACAATACAAACAGTGTGGGAGGGTACAGATGGGAAGCGCAGTACAAACAGTGTGGGATAGCAGTACAAACAGTGTGGGAGGGTACAGACGGGAAGCGCAGTACAAACAGTGTGGTATAGCAGTACAAACAGTGTGGGATAGCAGTACAAACAGTGTGGGAGGGTACAGACGGGAAGCGCAGTACAAACAGTGTGGGAGGGTACAGACGGGAAGCGCTGTACAAACAGTGTGGGATAGCAGTACAAACAGTGTGGGAGGGTACAGATGGGAAGCGCAGTACAAACAGGGTGGGATAGCAGTACAAACAGTGTGGGAGGGTACAGACGGGAAGCGCAGTACAAACAGTGTGGGATAGCAGTACAAACAGTTGGGGGAGAGCTGAGGTGTAGTAACCTTAATAAAACTGTAGTACTGCTCACATTAGTATTAATTGCGCACTAGTGGCAGTCCAAGACTCCTGCACCACTAATGCAATTCAGAAACTATTTTGCTAAAGAAACCTAAAACAACCATACTTTTAAAATATTTATTAATTTTTTTTCATTCATTTATTTTATGTTTTAAAAATGTACTGATGTACTTTATAAGAGCAATAAGACACTCCTGGGGTGTAGCCTGATAAGAGCACATCCCAAGTGCTGAAGACACCTAGCGCAAGCCTCTCGTGCCTCACTACATACCTGGGGTGTGCTCTTATCATGCAAAAACCCACACCCCATCATGTCCTATTGCTTACTTATTTTACTCAAGTGACAAAGAGAACCTGATACAGTCATGTTGATAATGCTGATTAAAATGGTTTAATGGGGAACGTTTAATAAATTATTACTTATTTTTATTAGTGACTGTCCCTACCCAGAAAGGATGGTGTTTAGCATTTTATGAAGGGATTTCATAAGAGTAAAATAGTCAAACAGTATTTATAATTCCATAAATTAGCAGAGGCAGTTGCAGATTTTCAATTTCACAGCTAGTTTGGTTAGGTAAAAAAAAAAAGCATGATTATGCAAATGATTGAAAAATACATAGGGTTGGTTTTTGTTTTCTTTCAAGAGACTCACATTTCAAATGAGGAACACAAAACGATAAAGAGATTAATATTTTGTGAGGTTTATTTTTACTCCCATAAATCAGGTACGAAGAGATGAGATATGCTACAGTGCTGGAGTTTTTGTCCTGGAGGAGAAACAAGTAGATAAGGAAGGGAGGTAGGTGAAGCTGGAGGAGAGTATTAGAGAATTTAAATGAGCTTTAGTGTGCATTTATATTCCACCAGGATCTCTAGACGAGCTGCATCATTCATTTATTGATTTAGAACTTAAGGCTCATTTCCCGGTATGTGTATAAAGTGGGAGAGAATGTGCAATCCCAAGAAAATATTGTACAACAGCAGCAAGGAAACTTTTTTTAGTTGAGGAAGTTCTATGATCAAAACTTGCAGACAGTAAGATGTAAAAAGTACTAGGACTGTAAGCAAAAGGACAGCTGTGAAGAAACAAGGGTTAGATGAAATGAGTTACAGAAACTGGGACTGTAGTGCAGCTGTAGAAACTGGTAGTCCGTTTTGTTTTGCTTTTTGCCATGGAGCATTTTGCTCTTGGACCACCACCTTTGCCTGAGTCTTGGACTCTTCTAGCAAGCTCCCAGTCCCCTCCACCCCCCCGTCGGATCACTGGAGATCCATGCAGAGCAGGCCCAAGAGTATCCATGGCCTTCATGCAGGCTGCCGAGGAATATGGTGTTTTTTGGCTTTTCTCCCCATCCCCAAATCTAGACCAGCTACAGTACCACTGATAGTGGGTGGTGCCACAATGAGCCACGCTTGCATGCAGTAAGCACATCTGTAGATGACTCATGCTCGTGGCCCAACATCTTCCCTCCTTGGCTGGCTACCCCAGCCCAGATAGCTGCTCAACCAAGCTCTAGGGTCCACTAGAGAGATATTTGGTGTACTTGTGTGTACTGGCAGTCCAGAGATATCCATGTATGTGTCAGGCCTTAACTGAATTCAAGGCACAGCATTTTCATGAAATTTGAGAAATATCCAGGTCTGTGTCAGTTCTATTATAATTCAAAGCAGCACCATTTCATAAAACCTGAGAGATATCTATGTCTACGTCAGTTGTATCTTACTTCAAAGCAGCAGTCACTTCATGGAACCTGAGAGCTATCCTTGTCTATGTCATTTGTATCTTAATTCAAAGCAACAGCCATTTCATTCAGTGCCATAGCTGTTTATTGAACTCTGGAGAAAGTGCTGTCATTGTTGAGGATGTCGATTACAGCTTTCCCAAACTGTGGCATCCCTTGCTATCTTAAGGTTCCATGAAATGGCTGCTGCACTGATATACTATAGGACTGACTCAGACATGGATAGCTGTGGACTGCTGGCACCAACAGGGAAGTCCATTACCTCATATGAAAGCATTTGTCATGGGATTTAAGATGTTGGGGGAACCTGCACACTTATATTCCCCTTCAGTAGCATACATGGAAGAGTAACGGCTAGTAGTGGGAGAGGATTTGAACTTTCAGTGTATGTTCAATGAGGTAACAACTATGGTAGTAATAGTGGACTATCTAACAGAGATAGTCAGAACAAAACAAAAGCATATATTGGACCAAAAGGACACGAAGAGAACCCAGCATGAAAAAAAGAGATTAGACTATATTAGATTGTTAAGCAGGCCCGGTGGCACTGAGGGTTGAGGCGCTGGATGCCACATCTCGCACCACACCAGTGACCTGGGTTCAGGAACGGCCCCGGGTGGCTGGGGGTCGGCGGAGGCAGGAAGAGGTTGAGTGTCCGGAGGATAGCTCTCTCTTCCCGTGGGTGGGTTAGGGCTGTAGGTCGCTCAACGAGCGCCCTCTGGTGGAGGCTGGGGGGTGAGCCAAACGTAGTGTCGCAGGGTGTATGCCAGGGTGGAGCTACGGCTCTAAGAAACATAGAAAAAATAGAAAAAAAACCTTGCCACTGATAGGGGAAGGCGCCTTCCCACCGCATTCCACACTCCCATAGTTGGGCCTGAAGTCCTCTCCGCTTTCCTCCCCTCTCCGGCCTGGTGTCTCAATCCTAATAGAAAGAGCGCCATGGCGGGGCTGCCCTTTCCTGGAGGGTAGACCCGGGGATGCCTGGTGCCGGGAGTAGTGGAGGAGGACACAGTAGGGCCACGCAGGGAGGTAGAGAGTGTGGCAAGGTAGGGTTGCTGGAGAGAGTTCAGTGGTGTGGGAGAAAAACAGAGTTCGAAAAAAAAAAAAAAGACTATATTAGATGGCCAAGAGGGCATGGAGCGTCCACTTGTATTTGTGAGCTGCTGCTGCCATGATGAAAAGTACATTTGTTAAACTGCCTGGTGGACTGGCGTTGTGCACAATTGTTAGGGTTTTTTCCAGTATGTTGGTTTCTTTCCTCCCCCTAACCATACCTTGTGTTTATTGTTGTTTATGACTTAGCACTTAATTTTATTTATTTATTATTTATTTATTTAAGAGTTTTAGCAGGAAAGCATGCTGAGCAGAATACTGCTCGATTCCAGATGCGTCCTGGGAATTAATGTATTATTACTGAATCTGTAACTATCAACTGTAGAATTACAATCCTTCTTCAGGGTTTACTGAAATAAACCAATTCAATTCACCATCTTCTCAAATCTGCACAATACTGTACCTATACACTAGAATAGTTGGCGTTGGATACTGTAAGTACTTTTCGTCAGTAAAGTGGAGTGGAAAGTATGGGAGAGATACAGGTTAAACACAAGGCAGTGATGATGATGCCAGAATTAGTAGGTAAGTATCTAGAAGGTGAGAATCTGAGAAAATCCCAGGATCTGGATGGTATCTACTTGAGGGTAAAAGTGGACTTAAGGTCCTGGCTAGGACCCTTACTGATACTGTACCTTTCAGAACTCCTTATAGACAGGGATATTGACCGAGGACTGAAAAACAGAGGATGTTAACCCCATATTCAAGAAGAGGGCAAGGCCGTACCTAGGTAATTACTGACCTGTGAGCCTTACCTCGGTGCTTGGCAAAGTGTTAGTCATAATAGAGGCAGTGGTTCAGCAGCACATGAAAGAGAATGGGCTGTCCTCTAGCACACAGCATGGCTTCACAAAAGGGAGATCCTGCCAAATCAACCTGTTTGCCTTGTGCAAGGAGGTCATTAGTGAGTTTGATAGGGGCTTGGATGGTGGATATCTTCTATCTGAACTACAGCAAGGCCTTTGACACTGTGGTTCACAAAGGGTACTGGAGGTGGAAAGCAAATTGATAGGAATCTGAGTGTGGTGGTAGATGGTCACCATTCAGAGCAGGGGGATGTGCTGAGTAGAGTACCCAGGGGGAGGGTGTCTGTGCTGAGTCAGTTGCTATTTAACATGTAATTACTGGTGAGCCCTATTATTGACTGGACTGACACTAGTTTCGAATGCTGTATTAACCAGGTTCCATTCCATAATAACTGGCCAGTTATTACAGTGTGGGTGTCAACCAGCCAGACTGAAACCTGATGTCATCTCATGCTCAAAAAAATTAAATGCAACAGAAAGGGCAACTACCATTTTTCTTTCTTTTTTTTTTTTAACCACACAGCTCTGAAACAACCAGCAATTATATGAAGTATGAGATGTTACATTATTCGTTTTTTTGTGTGTAATACCATCACAAGCCACTCATGGCTTATGTTTATATTACATACCTCAGGTGTGTAAAAAAAATCATAATGTACAACAGCCCAACCATTATTCTCTATGTTATTAATGACCTGGAGGAGTGATCTGAAATTTAATGTGGGGAAGTGCAAGGTGTTACACCTAGGTGCAAGGAATCTGGGTTGTATGTACATAGTGAGGTGCAACAGTGGCCAACACAACCAAGGAAAAGGATCTAGAGAGAATTGTGGATAGAAAGCTAAAGCCAGATAAGCAGTGCACTCCTTGCAGCCAAGATGGCGAGTTGTTCATCTCAAATTAACCAAGCAGAGGACTAAGCATGCCCCCTGTCAATGATTCCATGTCAGTGCATTTGCACATAGCACTATTCCCAGTTAAAACAACTGAGGAACATAAATTATTTTTGCCTGTATTAATAATGCAGCGTGTTTATTTGCACATTGTCAGACCTGAAGGGCATCAGTTTTACTTCTAAACTGTTACATCTATTCAGAAGAAAATAATATATACCTTTGTGCATGTCGCTGTAAGAGTGCCTGTAAGAATTTTGATGGCAGGATAAATAATGTGTTTTCTGAAAACCATCCTCGAAATGATATGGAAGTACAACTTCTGATTTTCTAGTATGAAAAAGTCTTGACATAATGAAAACATGAGACCATGGATGTGAAGTCCTGTTTATAGGCAAGATCCTTGTCAGTGGTTTCCAAGATCAGGTTTCCATGTAGGAGTTACCTTTGTGATATGTCAAGAAAAAGGCATACTGCAGTTGGTTTGGAGCAGGCCACCAATCTAAGATGTTTTGGCTGTGGGCCATAAAGTATTTGTGTTTACTCAAGAAAACTACTGCAAGTTGGTGCATCTATACCTGAGGCAAAGGAGCGTGCCTCCCCCCCAAAAAAAGGACTGCTGCTAAGCATGGCAGGCATTGAGCTTGTGGGGAACCAAAATCTCTACTTGCTGCAGTTTGTGGGTTTACCATGTATACTATAAGTCACAGCTGGAGAGGGCTGTTATCTCTGCGGTTTTCAAACGATAGATGATATACTGTAGTCTGACTGAAATAAGTGAGATAAACAAAGGAAACTGGGAACAAGGCCACCACTCATAGTGTATCCTGAAAAAGGGGGGCAGCTTTGTTCACCTTGGTTTAGTGCCCACTGGGCATTACTCAGTGGGCGGACTTAGTCTGTCTCAAGTCCGACATTGCACTTAAATCAAAGAGGAGTGCATTTCCCGAGGAATTTGTGCAGAGAAACCACAGTGGAGGACTGTCTGGAAAACTGTCCCTTTGAACTGGTTGATGAAAGGGAAAAAAAGAGGCCATCACTCTATGGCTGCAGTATATCCATAGAACTACAAGGAAACTGTGATTTTTTTTTGATGAAGGCTGATATTAAAGTACAAGGGTTTTAATCCACGTGCATTTCTGTTTCATCAGATGTCTTCCCTGTTTAAGTGGCTATTACAGTGGGTTAGAGCTGTGTTGCCTTCAAATGAGGAGTGTTTTGTGGTCCGTACTGAGGCCTCCTGAAATTTCTACTGCATAGGCTTGAAAACGGGATAACACAGGTGTAAGTAAATTCATAAAATGTCTTGCTGCCCCACATCAGTTTGTTTGCTAGTCCATTTTACCAGCTAATCAAGGGGTTGGGTCACTTGTTCAGAATCAGTTGCCATAAGTCCCTCTCAAGTCCATGAGAATACTTTGTTGGCCCGTTTGCCCATATTGTTTATAGGAATGCAGACCTCTGTATTCACCTGAGTGCTTTCCTCAGTGAGCACCACATGTGCTATGCATAACCAGCCTCATGCAGCTGCCCCAGATCCTTGTACACCGGGTTCTACATCACATCCAAGCCTGCCTTTCTGAAGTTTCTGATCCCGGTGGTTAATGTTCAGCTAGTTTTCCCTGTCACCAGGGAGAACGTGACCCAGTTATGGTGACTGCCTCCCTCCAGTTCCTTGACTTTTTCAATGGTGATGACTGCATCCGCACTGCTGAGAGGGTGACCTCGAGCCTAGTACGCTGTTGGACATACTGCTGTAGGAAGCAGTCCTTAAAGGTGGACAGAAATTTGGTCTCAGCTCTGCCACTAGGCCTCTCAACATACCAGTCTATGCCCAGGAGCTGGAAGTCTCCCAGGGTCACTATCGCATCTGAGCTGGCTACATTCATAATTTCCCAGAAGCGGCAGGGTGTCATGCTCCACTGAACTGTTTGGGGGCTATGCACACCATCAGGATGACTCTGTTGCCCCCATTTCCACTAGCTTGACCCAGATGGACTGTGACACAGTTAGCACTCCCACCATTATGTCTTCCACAGTGACTCCCTTCCTTATGAAGAGAGCCACCCACCCCCTTCCGTTAGACCTGTCCTTCAGTAATAGCCTGTATCCCTCTACCTTGGAGTTCTGGTGAGCTCCTTAAGTCTCCATTAGGGCCACAAAATCTTGGCCTTCAAAGTACATGAGATTCTCAAGCTCACTCATTTTGGAGAGTGCAAGCCTCATTTTGGCCTGCATGCAAGTGAGAATTGTTGTCCCTAAATGCTTCCTTGACCCCTAGGAGGTATCTTTCCCTTGTACTCAACTGCTCTGCTGTCCTTCCCACAACTGTATAATCTTGTGTATCTGCCTTCTGCCCATAATCATTCCCCCCTGCACCAGCTAATCCCCCTATCCTCTAAATTAAATGCCTCTAACTGGCCTGACCATTCTCCAGACCAGTACCCCCCCCCCCACCAGGCACAAGTACACCTCATGCTGAACATAAAGGCATCCTTTGTCATAGAAGGTCCTTCAGTTGGCCAGGAAAACAAAACACACTCTTGTGCACCAGACCATAGCCTAGGGTTAGCCTGCCTGATGGTCTGCTTTGCTTCTCACTAGCTCCAAGGGCCAGGAGGATCTTGGAAAAGATCACCCTGGATATCGATCTCTTCACAGACATTGCTAGTTCTATGACTGACCTCCTTATTTCCGCAGAACATTTGTTTCCTATGTCATTTATACCAATGTGGATGGCAGCTGTCTGCTGCTCCTCCTCCCACCCATCTACATTGATTGGCCCTAAATAGCACTCAGTCCATGCTCCAGGCAGGCAGACCACCTCAGCTGAGCTGCCATCCAGGGCCAGCAGTATCCCCCCTCTCTCTCGCTAACTGCCCTAATAATAAAAGGCTCTAACGGCTACTACCTTTCTGACCCCCTTCCCCAGCCTTTTCTTTTCTCCTTCTTGGCAGGTTGGGTGTCCTGGTGCCAGGTTTGCCCAGATGAAAACAAGTCATCCATTGGCCCCCACTGTACCTGGCCATCAAGAAGTTGATACTTGTTGCTGGTATCCACTGGCAAAGGTGTTACCTCATGACTAGACCTGCTACCTTCCTTCTCCATCCTGATCCATCCCAATCCCTGCCATGTAAGATCAGAGTTCCTACTGCTCCCTTCCCTGTCTATCCTTGCCAACTGCTAGCCTTGCAGCCTTAGTGCCCTTATATATAACTTCCTCTCCCCATCCTCATCAGCTGCCTGCTTACCTCCTGCACCCTGTGGTGCCTCCACACAGTATGAGCTGTCACAACGTCAGACTCGATCAGTAGTTACTCGAGTTAATAGCAGGAAGTTGTGTAGACCATTCCATTGTATTTTGGATCCAAGGATCCCCACCTAAAATACCTCGCCTTCTTATTTTGGGCAGAGATGGGAAACATCACTTAATGAGAGTAATTTATTTCAACAAATCGTACAGCACATAAACCAAGAGCTGAAACAGCATTACTTTTAAGAGGGGGGGATATTACAGCAGAGTAAGGGTTTCATTAACTTTAAATAACACAGCTGTAAAAAGATTTGCACATAGAATTTGCTGGTATGTGCAAAAATGTTATCTTAAGTAAAACCCCATGGTCAAACCTCTCATCAGTAGAACAGTATAGCATATTGCAGTGATATCTGTCTGGTTATCAGTGATTCATTCATCTGGTATGTGAGATATAGACAAACATATTGGTCTGTCCCTACCAATTTGACTTATGCATTGAGAGTTGTAGTCAGCATTGCCTTTTATTACCATTCCAATATAATTGTTAACAGCAGGATCATTTGTAAATTTGGTCGCAAGCTTTATTACCAAAAATGAATTGGAAAAATCCTTCCCTGAAACTTTTTTTTAGCCATATGTTTATGTCAGTACTACCAATGGGTAAGGAAAAAAGTCCCAGTGCCAGGCTTGCCACCTCACCCAATATATCCATGTGCACCACTGGAATTTGTATTTTCAAATGGCCGCCAGTTTTTCCCCACAGTTTAAAAAACAAACATCCTAACAGTTCACAGTACAAATTAGCCCCCACCCTGAAACGTGTACAGTATATTCTCAAATATTTTCTCCAGTTGCCTTTCTTTCTCACCCTGTATGTTTGCTGTAGTACTTGATTTCTGTGTTTGTATTTGCACATGCACAGCAAACATTTTGTTATAAGAACAGCATTTCAGAGGTGTGTCACTGTCAGGTCCAGTACAGCTGAGGCTGCAGTGGACTTGACAGTGACAGGAAAATGATCAGCGAGGCTGATCATGACGCTGTTCAGTGCTTGAAGGGTGAAATCTTCTTCTAGTTGAATGGACTGAGCCAGTTCTATGAGAGTACAGCTTTATGCTTTCATCTGCATGACACCGTTCAAGTAAGCAGCTCAATGGTGTCATTGCTAGCCTTTCTGATCATTGTACCGAGACCCGCCATGAATGCACATCTGTAAATTAATCATCCCATCTCCATGTAGTGTGCCCCCACCCACGTCATGTGTGCAGACACCACGGTGCCCTCCCCCAGTGCCACCTTACCACATCTGTAATGTAATTATCCTCCCCCCAAGTAGTGTACCCCCCATCCACTTTGTGTGCAAACACTGGGGTTCCCACACCTTATGCCATCCTACATCAGTTACACTAGGGTGAAGTTCCTTAATGTTTTTTTTTTGTTGTTTTTTTTTTAAGTATAACCTGAAAAGGAGAAAACTGTCCATTTATGTCTTTTGATGCTGACCGCCCACCCCATACACCCTACCTTGACCCACCACCCCACACACACCCACCTTCACTCAGCTAGAAATGGTCCACCTCTGCAACAAAGTGCATTCTTATCCAACACCAGCCAGGAAGTGAAAAAACAAGGTAATGTATTTTCAATGTGTTTTAAACTTTTACCCATAACGTTGCCTTTTTTTTTTAAATATTATGTCACCAAATGTACAACATGTCCTTTTATGGGGCCCCACCTCATGAACAAGGTAGACGACATTTTTCAAATCCACCCGGAAAGGTGGTTTTGCAGTCACACCACAAAAATCACCTTTTGGGGGCGGATTTGAAAACTTTCACCTACCAGGTTCATAAAACGGGATCATAAAAAGACTATGTTGAAACTCTGGGGTCAGAATCTTAAAAAAAAAAGGCAAAGTTATAAAGATACTTTGAAAATTTACAGCATTCACTTCTAACTTTGGTAATTTTCAATATTCATTATGCAACTATGCATTTCTTGTGTGTTCCAAAACCGGTCTCTTTAAGCAAGCAGACATTCAGCATTGACAAATATGTGCGTCACCACCACAGTCTCGCTAGCCTCCCACCTTTTTGCTCATTACTTGCTGCTAACACAAAAACTCACTGGTATCACCTCCGTACAAACGACTCAACTCCAACATATACAAAAAGTGACTGTACCACTCAGTCATCGGTTTAGTGCTGCTATATCTTTTTTTTAAGTGAATCTCTGCTTCAGTACATATACAAATTAAACACACTTTTAAATCTGCAATTTAAAGTAACTGCATCTATCACAAGCACTCCACTTCAGCTTGCAAACGAAAACAGACTGTGATGCAGAATCCGCATCTTTCAATGTCAGCTAAATACGCTACTCTCTGTTTTAGCAACTCTTCATTCCAGCAGAGACCTATCAGAGTACTGTTACACAAAATGAGCAAGAAATTAACAAAAACGCTACTAAATGCCTGCTTCCTACTCACTTACTTTCTCCTTTACTGACTTAGTCAGACCTACCGAGTTCCATAAACACAATTCATTGCACAGATATTATCAGCCAGATATCTTACGTTTAAAAAAAAATTCAACTCACACTGCAATACAGACTGTTAGCTGCAGTAGAAGGTCTGCTAGCTGCACAATAGAGCAGACTCGATAGACTGAAAGGCCTTCATCTGCTGGCAAGTTCGTATGTTCGTATGTCCTGCTGCTAACCACCCCAACCCCCATCTGCTCATTGAAGTAAGGATCCAAAAAGCAACTTCTACAGGAAAAATAACTCCAAACCACAATTCAGAATTATGTTCTTGATACCATTTCATGTTCTGATACAGTATATGTATATGTATATGTATTTGTACAGTATATGTGTGTGTGTGTGTGTAGGGGGAGGTAGGACAGGACAGTAAAACGTGACAAAAAATAAAAAAATGCACAGAACAACCTACCAGCAGAGTCTCACAAGCCAGCAAATCATTTTATCCCCACAGCGGCACTCATCTCTGTGGAGGAATTATTCCACATTTTTTTAAATGTTATTTTAGTTTTTAAGCTTCCTTCCTTTTTTTTTTGTTACAATTGTCCCTCATAAATCATTTTTAAGTGCAATAAGACACTCCAAGGTATAGACAGTAGTGACATAAATACACTTCCAGGGGTTGAAGGCATTCGGCCTGCAGATCTGCACCTTATTGTGCTCCTAGGTAGGCATTTAAGTCAAGTTACCAAAACCCTGTTGTGCTTATTGCTTACATGACCCACATACATCACAAAGCCACCACTTAAAATGTGACATGACTGCCAGTCTTTGCATGGTGATATGCCCTTGGAGACCACACTTCCTGTTGTAAGTGTGGTCATACGTGTATTCTCAGGGTGCAAGAACCATGACCCAAAGTTGAGCTGTTCTGATACCATAAGAATGTGAGACCAGTTTTACAACTGTTAATGTGGCCTCCATGGCAGTTTTCATATATTATTGATTGAGGGCAAATAATACTATACTTAAAATTTAAAAACCTTCCCCGTGAACATGCTTATTTCCAGGGCCTCTGTACATGAGTCATTCTTTACGAGTGTCCCACGTACAGGGAAAATGAACATTCTGATTGGCAGAGTGCTAGCTCAGTCTACCATGGTCTGAAGAGGTCATAGATAAAATAGGTATGAATCTAAACTGCCCACACAACTACAGATAGGTATACTTGTCCACTGCCCCACATTTGGTGGACTGTCCCTTATTTTGCTGCTGATAATTTCCTAGCATCAAATGTGGAAAAGGTTCTCCCCACTCAGTACTATGAGCATCTGAAGCAGAAAGTCCTATTAATCAGTAATACTTCACTAATCAAAACTTGATGAACATCAAAGCACTAATCTCCACAATTGTCTGAGTTTCTCCTGTATACTCATGATATGGTTTCCATACCCCAGGACAACTCCACCGCGATTCAGCATCTCATTTCCTGTGGAGTCCTGCTGTTTACCCATTTCTGTGGCTGGGTGGACTGAAACACTACTAGGGTTAGCGACTAGCTTAAAGCCATAGTGAGTAATTGCCACTGGTGGGATTTGAACCTCAAGTCTCCTGATTAACAGGCCTGTGCTATAACTACAACACCACACTGCCTTCACATGATATGATGCATTGTCCCAGATTCTGTATCTCTTCCCCCACCCCCACGTTTGAGGGTGGGTGGTCCACATCTGGCTGATGGACGACTGAACTGCATGCTCTGGTATTCTGTGGAGCTCAATTCACAGAGCAGCATCAGGTTACCTGGACTGCACACCTGACCAGTGAATGAATAAGAGGACTTTTCTGTCAAGCACCTTGTCTAGCATAATCTGTTTTTCGCCTTTTACAAGCACAAAATACTCTTTTTTTTTTTTTTTTTTTATACAGCATTCAGAGTAACCTGGGGAATGCCCAAATGGTACCAACTATTTTTATGCTAAAGGTAAACACCCTTGATCATAGGAAATTCCAAACATCTGGATGTATGTTGTCTTTACCTCCAGGAAAGGCTTCTCCAAGCATAGCTAGTGGCAGGCCCCAAAGACTTCAAATTTCATTAAAAAAAAAAAAAAGTGTTCAAATTGAATTTTAAAGAGAGAATTAGGATTAGCGTGTGCAAACTCTCAATTCCATGACCTTAGATCACCACATATGTCAGCTTACTGTACTTTACCTCTGTCCCTTCCCCCAAAACATATCTGTTCCTATTCATCATTGCATAGACCTCCCATTTCAGTAATGGTCATTACAATCAAATAGATTACTGTATGTACCTGTAGCTGTGGGGAGAAATGTCTTCTCAACGTGCATGTGGTAGTAGACAAAGTCAGTGACCCAATGGCTTTTATTGGACCTCGTGCCTTACCTCAACCCACGCCAGCGACCCGGGTTCGGGAACGGACTCGGGACACCAGGGGTCAGCAGGGGAGGAGAGGATTGTGCATCCGCCTGACTACTCTCCTCTCCTGGAGTGGGTTAGGGCAGCATGTCACTCTGCAGCGGCACCTGGTGGAGACCGGGAGCACTGCAAGAGGGATGGCAATACTGGGAACACCAGAAAAGCGGAAACTGCACCGCGATTCGCCAGATGATGGTGGCCAGCCCCAGCAATGCCCCCGAAGGACTCCTGACAGAGCAATTCCGCCTCAGCAGCACCAGGGCAAGAAAGAAAGAGTGTTCTGGATTGGCCGGCCGGTGCCATCTGGTGAAGGGATATGTCAGGCTACCCAAATGGAGGCTGCCATGTGAGGTAGGAAGCTCTGGGGGTTCACAGGGGGATCACAGGGGGTCCTAGGCGACCTGAAGGAGAGGTGGGTACCAGTGCATGAAAAGGGGAAAAAGAGCATAATAAAAAAAAAAAGCATATCAGGCTGAGCAAGGGGCAAGGGGCATGACTTTGGTGAGGGGGTCAAATGACTAGCTGGGAAATCAATTATCACTAGACCCATCCTCCCCCCAAATCAAGCAAAGGGGTCAAGTGGGTACTGGAATGTAAGTCTGACTTTTGCAAGAACAAAAGAGTCGTACTAAGGTGGGGGATGCAGTTGTAAATATGCTGTTGGCTCGTGACATAGTGCCAGGAGCCAACAGTTTAAAAATGATCTTACCAGTTTTATTCTCTGGGGTACTGGGAAAGGAGGAGCTAAGTGGGGGTAAAGTTTAAAAATGAAGTTAAAAGTTTTATAAGTTCAGTGTTTTAAAACCTTCAGGCCGAATGTGGAATACCACTAATAGTGGACTATTTGGGAATAGTTCCTGGGTATCTGGGAAGCCCAGTATTTCTGGTATTCGGGAAGTTCTGTTTGGACCATGCACAACTCTATTTCTCTGTGTTATAGGCAGGTTATTAGGGCTGGTCTGAATAGCAGAGTTAGAGCTGGCCTGTATAGCAGATTACTTCATATTGGGAGTAAAGTCAGGAAGTGTTTATCATATGTCCCATTGAAATGCATTGGGGGATTGGGATCCACCTTTTTAATGGCTGTCAGTGAACGAGTTTGTTCCTTGCTATTGCTCCTTGCAGCTGTCTATAACATTTTGCTAGATTTCTGCTGGCTGCAAGAAGGAGAGTATGTGAGACTCTATTGAGCAAGTGGCAGTTTTCTTGTGAACGTGTAGCTGACCCAAGTCACATCTTGAAGAAGTCCTTGGGTTATTTAGCCTAACCTCCACCCCCAATGTGGTGACAAGAATGACAATGAATGAGCTCAGAGAGGAAGTGTAATTAACTCTCAGCCCGCACAACTTTATGAAAATGCACTGAAGAAGTCCTGGGGTTGTTTAGCCTAGCCCCTCCACCACCACCCACTATGCTGACAAGAATGACAATAAATGAGCTCAGAGAGGAAACACTTAAAAAAAACACTGTCTGCACAACTTTGTGAATGGAAAGTTAGCCTTCCTTTAACAAAAATGAAATTGTCTTTATAAAAACAGAGATTTTTCGTGCTACTAAATTATTGCAATGCAAAAAGACAAGAATAGCATAGCTGTGGCACCATTTGATGCTTGTTGGAACTAGAAAGTATATAATGAAGAAAACAGCTGAGTTTCCAGTCAGTCCAAGTAGCCTGCCATGGACTGGGAAAACTTGGAAAGGTGGGGGGGGGTCAGTTGTTGGAGCAAGAGGGAGGCCAGGGTGAGTCAATTTGCAAAACAACAATTAACCACCATGACTTTAAAATGCACTGTGTCCCAACGTGTTTTACAAGGCACAGGAATTCTATACTGGTAGTGCAGGGAATGAAGAATAGAATAGTATTTCCCATGCTCAGTGTGGCCTGATAGGGAAAAAAAAATGTGCCCTTCTCCCAACTGCCTGATGGGTCCAGTGTGTAGCCCGGACCATCAGGGAATTAAAAATCCATCCTTCTCCCCCAACAACCTGCGGGTACAGAGCCCAACCCAACCCATCAGGGAATAAAGCAAATCTGCCCCTTCCCCCAACAACCTGACAGATCCAAGGCCCAACGTGACCCATTAGGGAATAAAAAAACAAATCTGTCCCTCTCCCTCACTAACTACCTGACTGGTCCAATACCCAATCCAACCCATCAGGGGATTAAAAATATATCCTTCTCTCCTTAACTACCTGATGGGTCTGGTATGCAACCCAGCCTATCAGGGAGAAAAAAAAATATGTCCCTTCCCACCAACAGCCTGATGAATCCAGTGCCCAGTGTGGCCCATGTTAGAATAAAAACATCTGTCCACCTCCTCCAAACTGCCTGACCGGTCCATTGCCCAACCCAGCCCATCAGGGAATCAAAAAGCCTGCCCCCCTCCTCGACAACCTGCGAAGTTCAATGTCCAACCTGGCCTGTCAGAGAATAAAAAAAACTGATGACCCTTCCCCAACACCCTGACAGGCCCGGTGTCCAACCAGTCCTGTCAGGGAATAAAAAAAATGTGGCCTCCCCCAACAACCTGACAGATCCTGTGTCCAACCCCACATAGCAGGGAATTCAAAACATCTTGCCATTCCACTCCCCCAACATCTTACCAGTCCAGTGCCCAACCTGGCGCATCAAGAAATAAAAAAAAATCTGTCTTCCCTCCCTCCAGCTACCCGATGTTTCCCGTACCCAGCCTGGCCCATGTATTAAGCCAAATGGAGATGAGGAGCAGCAGAAAAGTGGTGAGTGGAATGTGGAATAGGCAGGATGGTAGAACACTGCGTTCCCCATGCGCATCCACTCAAGTCAAAGTGAGCAGCTCTAACACAGGAACAGAAGGCTTGGGGCTGCTGCTGCTACACTACTGCTGCTACCATCCTGTTCAGGCAGCTCCACCTCCTCCAGCCCGCAGCACACTAATGTGAGAGGCTGGACTGATGGTGCACACTTCTGAGGCCGTAACCCCAAGTGCAGTGATCCCAGCTCTACTGCTTGACTCACTCTGTCTTGCTCTTTCCTTCTTTTGGACCTCAGTCTCAGCGCTGTGCTCTTCCCAATACCAACCCAGACTGTTGCACAGCAGAATGGTCTGGTGCACAACCTGGCCCATAAAACAAATCCGACCTCCTCCCACAAACTACCCGATTGGTTCAGTGTCAAACCCAGCAGAGGGTGAAAAAACGTTGGCCCTTCCCCCAACTATCTAATGGATCCAGTACCCAACATAATATGTTAGGAAGTAAAAAAATCTCTCTTCTTCATCCACCCAACTACCTGATGAGTCCAGCATCAGACCAGGACTGTCACGGAATAAAAAAAATCTATCCCCCTTTACAACCTGATGAATCCCAAGCCTAGCTTGGCCTGTCAGGGAATAACAAAACAAAATCCTTCTCTGTCCCTCAAACTACCTCACGAGCCGGGTGCCCAACCTGGCCTATCATGGAATAAAAAATATCTTGCACCCTCCCTCAACTACATGATGGGTCAAATGTACAACCCGGACTGTCAAAGAATATAAAAACAGTGATATGGAGAGAGGGGGTGTAAGTTAGTTTGTGCTGGGCGATGAAACTAACTGCCTGGTGAAGGGTGGACTTGACCCACTGTGCACACTGTAGGGAGCGTTACTAGAAAGTAGTGTCGCTGCATCAAAGCCCTCCCTGTGGGCACTCTACACAAAAAATCTGTACTACTGACGTTGATGTGGTCTTCATATAACTATAGTTATGGTCCTTTTTGTGGTACTAGTTCTGCTCTGTGGTTAGCAAGAGACAGCCATCTTACCAAGGCAGCACTGTGGTAGCCTCAGTGGGACAAGAGTCTTCTGGTGATAGGGCCAGTGTGTCCTTTTCAGTTGCTGCCCATGTAACCAGGAGTGTGTTAATATTTGAGTGGGAGGGCAGAAGATTGAAAGGGTCTCACACTGTGACCTACATAGGCTGCCAGTTAGGTGACATTCACTGTGGCCTGGTGTCTCCTGCGTCCCACCTCCTTCCCCTGTGTTCCAGCGGGCAGGGCAGGTTTGATGGCAGGTAATCATTATTTTGCAGTGGCAGCATGTACGGTGTGCCATGGAATGTGTTTTTTATATATATATATATATATCTTTTTTTTTTGTAACAATTGTATTTATCCTCCACGGTGGGTCGCCCAGTCACCAGGCAACCTATGGGAACTCAGGGTCTTTCAGGGGCTTGTAGTGCCTTGCGCACCCCAGCTGAACCCTAGAGCTTGGCCCGGAGGCTTCATCCTTGGGTGGCCCTTGTCTTTTCCTCCATTTTCTCCCCTAGGTGCCCTGATCCTGAGACCCTGGCACGCGCATGGAGGCATACTGCAGCTCCAGTACCAGCCTCTTCTGCCCTAGCACCGGCATTCCTCGGAGTGACGCAGCCACTCTGGCCTCCATCACGGGACGGCCATGCTCCAAGGGGATAAGATACTCCCTCACAAGGCAGAGAGCTGCCAGCTGGCATCCATTCACATCCTCTCCGTTCTCCCCCCTGCTGACCTCCGATGACCCAGGCTCGTTCCCGAACCTGGGTTGCTGGCATGGCATGAGGTGTGGCATCCAGCGCCTCAACCCTCTGTGCCACTGGGCCGTGTGCTATGTGTTTGAACTATTATAACCTTATGATTGGCTGTATTGAAAAATAGTTTAAAATCTCATTTGCTTGTACAGGCTTTTGGAAATATTAAGAATTGAGCTGACCATTGGATTTATGGATAAGTGTGGGTTGAGGGGCCACCTAGTGGTCCACTGGTAGTACTCACACTACCTTGCCGCCCATTTGGGTTCAAGAGCAGATGTGGGGGCTTGCACCAGGTGGCCTGGGCTGAGAGGAACTCAGTCATTGCCTGTGCATCCCAGCCTAGTCTAGGATGGTGCCACAGCCTACTTCTACAGTGGCCCCTTGGGCCAGGATGTGGAACTAACTCCCACATTAGAGGATTCACTGTGCGCGCACAAGATCTTAATGAGGCTGGCACTGTGCCACAGGTATGTGGGTTGGACAATAAGGGATGAGCAGGCATGCCCACATCAGTCTTTGGGGGGGTCAGACTACGAGGGGGAGTCCTCCTCCCACCAAAGTGTGCACCATTGGTAGGGGGCGAGGTGGATGCAAGGGCCTTCAGTTGTGTAAATGGGAGAGAATGTGGGAAATCAATTCTAGGAGCAACATTAAAAGTCTGACTCAGGTCTAGGAGCAAACTGGGGTAGGACTGCTTCTGTGTGACGTGCATCCCCCCTAAAGGCATAAGACTGACTAAATAAGGTGTACAAATGCAGTATGTAATTAGGAAATGTGTCCTCAGACCCTTGTCCAGTATGTTCAGTACTAGAGTAGATCAAAGATGGTGGGTAATCCCAGTGAAGTCTTCCATTTCTGATGTTGCCTACTACAGTGGGGGCATGGAGGAGGGGAAATGGTTTGGGAATGGAAGGGCATGCTGGAGGCAGCCAAGAGCTGGCCAACTGGTGGTGGTGGGGCTAACGAAAAGTTTGTTTAATGTCTGTTTTGTTGCTAGGGCAGCCTGAGCCATGGGAGGGGCACATCTCAAATAAATACTGTATTTATAAAAGAAATAAATACATTTGAAAAATACAATACTTCACGCAAAATTTAGCTAATATATATGTAACCCCTAGATGGCGCTATCCCAGGGGCTACTACCCCTGCCTGATTTGCCACTAACAGGTTGAGGGGCCTGGATCCAATGGCGGGTGCCTCCACCCAGAGGTCAGGGTTTGCAATAGTTAAACTAACTTGGTCACAGCCCTCTGGGACACTGCAACCCCTTTCTTCCCACTAGTGGCCCACACAATATATCAGAATTACCTTCACAGTATATACTTACCCCAGGTCTGGTTCCGGCACTGGGACCTCCTGTGAAATGAGATACAGTGCAACAATCACAGTACAGTACTTTAACATAGACAAATACCTCAGGCAGTATAACTTTGCTGAAACAAGCAGCTCTGATTTATTTAGGGGATATAACAAGGACAGGGAAATCAGGTTAATTAGCTTATCACTCTAATAATCTACCTATGGCTCTGTGCACAGGCCTATCCCTATCAGTTACTGTCCCTGGGTACCCAAGCCTAGTGGCTAGTCCAAACCGTGGCAGCTGGTAGGGCCCTTTCACACAGAGAAAAGGAGAATTAAACAGTCAGCAGTACAGTAATTCCATTTGGATTTAATATGGCAATTCAACAGGAGCGACCCTGAATTAGTACTCACGACCTCCAAATAAGATAGGGTCCTTCAATGTCAGCAGGGCTCACTTGAGGTACACAAACCTCTTCACACATCCATATAAAAGAAAGCACTATACCAGGCAGGCTG
This sequence comes from Neoceratodus forsteri, assembly GCA_016271365.2. Classification (NCBI taxonomy): domain Eukaryota; kingdom Metazoa; phylum Chordata; order Ceratodontiformes; family Ceratodontidae; genus Neoceratodus; species Neoceratodus forsteri. The sequence continues at coordinate 158,638,949 of CM057459.1, forward strand.
CATCTGTATCCCGATCGCAATTACTGCACAATACCCGAGAACACACAGCAGATTCAGTTCCTGACAGACCGGTGCAATTTCAGCAATTCCTCCAGTCTTCTACAGGGTGAGCCTGGTTTCTACTCTTCAGAGATCCTTTGATTCTTTTCACAGGACAGATTCAGTCCTAACAAGCTGTTACACAAGCTGCAGACCGAACTCTGGGTCTTACACACGTTTTGACTAAAACTGCACACTGAAAAGCACAGGGCTCCTTCCTTCTTCACTGCCAAAGCTCAACTCAACTCCAACCGACAAACCGGCACTTCCTTTGAGTTCCTCCTAGTTCTTGACTGGATTGGCTGTCACTCACAATAGACTGCTGCTGTTGGTCCAAAAGGCACTGAAGTCTAAACTACATCTCCCAGAGTCACTGCCCATACAATCCTCTTGTGGCTGGCTCAGATTATGAGTCCAAGTTCTGATTCGTCCAAGGCACCATTTTAGAGCTAGCTTACCCACACTGATTGGTCCAGTTCAGCAGTTCAAAACTAGAATGGGAACTAGCAGACACAGTTCTGACTGCAAAGAAAGCAGGTTAGACAAACTGTAATTTCATTATTACTCTAAATAATTTCTGGCAAACAGTTACATCTTTCAGATAGGTTCCCTTTGCACTCCTAGTGACTGCAAAATGAAGTGAATTGGCAGCAGCTTGAGTGGTACTCAATCAAAGAAACACACAGTCCCCCATACAAACTAATTATGTCTGCAAGCAGACAGCTCTTAAAGAGACAGTACCAGAGGCTCTAAAAACACTCACTGATAAATGGCTTAAATGCCAAACACCATTCAGGCTTGGAGCATTCAAGCAAGCTCCTGGAAGTCTTTTGGGAACCCCCATTTGCAGGGGGGTTACACCCTTCCTGGCCTGGGAAAGCTTGACGTCCGCGTCAAGCAAGTACCCCCATAAGTTTCAACTGCAACCATATACATTTGCATTAGGCTCGCACATGTAATCATCAGTCAATATATCATTTTACCAAGAACACATTTCTGAAACATTGCAGTACGTCACTCTTTACACAGTATTACATACACATTGTACCATAACTCAAGTTATTACCTCTTGTACATGAAACCTGAAGAGGGCCCTTCCTATCAGTTACCTTGGGGCTGGATGGGCAAGGGCACCATACTTAGAGGGCAACACAAGTAACTTGGAGTTAGCACTGATGCTCAGTTTGGGCAATGAGCTCGGACACATATACCTTTATGGACAACATTGAGAGGCAAATCCACAGGCCTCCCAAGGGAATCATAACTGAGGTGCACCACAGGCTTTACAGCTCGACCAGTCTTTCTAGGGGAACTGTTATAGTCTCTGCACTCTGAGCCTCATTTTCAGCATTGTCCTCACTTGTCAGGGAGTCTCCATGGGGTAGAGAGGCTAGAACTTGGGGCACTTTCAGCTCCAGGAGTTACAGTTTCTGAGTCCACAACATTTGGCTCGCATGGAGAGCTTTCGGACACTGGCAGTGGACTGTCAGGCACTCAAAATACTCTTCTTGTTCGGGTGTATCGCCAGTCTGCCCCAATCTATCATTTTCCTCCCTGAAAGCTCAAACAGTTCAACCATGCACAATGATTCCATTTCATCTGATCTGATGCTTTGCACTTCACTTTCTGGGAGCATTGGCTCCAGGGACGAAGCTGGGGGCTTGGACAGTCCAGAAGGCCCAGCTTCATCTCCAGTATTGACTAGGGGATTGCCCCGAAACAATTGACTCAGTTCGTAAGAAGGATAGTATTCAAAGTCACTCTCACTTTCTTCTGATATGGACTGACAGTCATGTTCAACTGGGACTTGTGCAGGGGAACACTTTAACTCTGCTTCTGTAGGTGCAGACTTCCTTGGTCTTTTCTTAGCAGCAGCTCTAGTCACTGGTCCAGAGGAGGCATCTTCTAGGGGTTCAGACTCAATTAAGATTTGTCCAATGGGCAGTAAATGATTTCTATGCATTGTTTTTACATCTTTTGAATTATTCTCAGGCCTTACTTTGTACACTGGCAGATCATCTAGTTTGCCCACTACAATGTGAGGGAGATGGTGCCATCTGTCAGCAATCTTGTGCTTGCCATGCAGTCCCAGATTTCTTAGCAATACCGATCTCCCTCCTGGAGTTCCTGTGCTTTCACCTTTTATCATACCTCTTGTTGGCCAGATTTCTTTTGGCAGCCATGGTTTGAGCCAGTTGGTACGCATGAGTTAGCTGGGCCTTTAACTTTTGCACATACTGTAAATAGTTGTCAGCTTGAACCCCATCAGGAGAGACCCCAAAACACACATCTACTGGTAGTCGAGCTTCTCTTCCAAACATCAGGCGGTAGGGAGAATCCAGTGGCATCACTTTTGGTGCAGTTATAAGCATGTACCAGGGTGCTAATTTGTTGGCTCCATCTAGGCTTGTCCTTTGGGTGCAGGGTGCCTAGCATATCTAGCAAAGTCTGGTTGAAACGTTCAGGCTGTGGGTCCCCTGGGGTGGTAAGGAGTGGTTCTGGACTTTGCACTCCACAGAGAAAGCATCTCTTTGATCAGGACGACTCTCAAAGTCTCTCCCTTGATCAGAATGGATTCTTTGTGGAGCCCCATAGTGAACAAAAGTTTTCTCAAGTACTTTGGCTACAGTGGATGCTTTCTGGTCTTTGGTAGGGAAAGCTTGGGCATATCTCGTGAAATGGTCGTGACCACCAGCACATTACTGATATTTCTTTGATCTGACTCCAAACTTAGAAAATCAATACAGACCAGCTCCATGGGTGCACTGGTGGTGATGTTAACAAGGGGCAGCCCTCTGGGGCAAAGCTTTCCTCTGTAAGCAGCGACTACAAGTTCGAATGTGTTGCTCCACATCAGCCCCATCTTAGGCCAATAGAATCTGGATCTCACCAAGTCAAGTGTTCTGTCTATACCAAGGTGCCCCATGTGGTTGTGCAAGGACCTCAGTACTGAGTCTCGAAGGCAGTGGGCAGCACTAGTTGTTGTTGTCTACTTGTCCCCTCTGTCTACTGTTTCTCTGTATAACAGTTTACTGATCAGTTTCAACTTAGGACCTTCTTTGTATAACAGTGCAGTTCTCAAATCAGTGGGAGTAATTTGGACACATCTTTTCCTGCATAGAGGGCTTCTAAAGCTGCTTTGATCATGGGATCGTGAGTTGAGCCGCCTGAATACTGTCATTGTCCAGCTGAGGCAGTGCACCAATGTCTATTGCAGAAAAGTGGCAATAAGCAGCAGGTATGCAATTCTCAGAGGCTCCAAGCAATCCACCATGCAGTCCACTGCGTCCGTGGACATTTGTTCCTCCCTGTCAAACTTCCGGCAGAGTGCCCGAATGTCAGGTTCTACCAATCGGACCCAATCATTCTGGGGAACAGGCCTCCGGGAGAGAGCATCAGCATCTATGTGGTTCAGACCTGCTCGGTATTCGAGAGCATAGTCATATGTAGATAATGCAGAAAGCCACCTATGGCCAGTGGCATCCAACAGCTGAGGTCTGCACATAGGTCAAAGGATTATTGTCAGTTTTACTAGTATTTTAGCCCCATACAAGTACTCATGGAATTGGTCAACAATAGCCCACTTCAAAGCTAGGAACTCTAACTTATGTACAGGATAGTTCTTTTCGGATGGGGTCAGGCTTCTACTGGCAAAGGCCACTGGTCTCAGGCCATTCTCGTGCTCTTGGTACAACACAGCCCCAACCCTGCAAGCTAGCATCAGTGTGCAGGACGTAAGGTTTTCTTGGATCGGCATAGGCCAGCACTGGAGCATGGGTAAGTTGATATATGATCTCATAAAAGCAGTCTCAATCAGAGTCCAGCGGCCCCAAATACTTCACTCGGATGAAAATACACTCTTCAGTCTTGAGGGACGCTGACTTTGGTATTTTTTGGGTTGGGGATACCCTTGAGTAAGGTTAAGTAAAGGGCGGATCACTCTTGAATAGTCCTTGATGAGCGCCGATAATAACCACAGAATCCCAGGAATCTTTGCAGTTCTTTTAGATTTTTGGGCTGTGGCCAGGTGGTCAAGGCCTCAACTTTACTTGGTCGGTCTCTATTCCTCGGTGGATACTATGTGTCCCATACTTTACTGATGTTTGAAAGAATTGACACTTATCAATGGACAGTTTAAGACCAAAGTCCTCCAGTCGGTCCAATACCTTAAATAATCTGCTCTCATGTTCCTCCAGTGAGCTGCCAAACACATAACATCATCTAGGTATACCAGGCACTCTAGTAAGTTCATGTCCCCACTGCACGCTCCATCAATCGTTGAAAAGTGGCTGGGGCACCTGAAATCCTTGAGGCATCCTCATGAATTCATAGAAGCCAAGCGGACAGATAAAGGCCGTCTTCTCACGGTCCTCTGAGAGGATCGGGATCTGGTAGTACCCACTGCGGAGATCCAGCACAGAGAACCACTTGCTCCCGTTTAGGCAGTCCAAAGCATCCTGAATGCCGGGCATTGTGTACTGACTGAGGATAGTCCGCCGGTTTAAGGTGCGATAATCACACACATCCTTACTGTTCCATTCTTTTCCTCACTACCACAATGGGGAAGCATAAGGGCTTCTGGATTCTTGTATTACACCAGCAGCTAACATCTCTTGCAGATGCCGTCTCACATCATCTATGTCAGCAGGTGCCAGGCGTGAGACCTCTCACAAATGGTCTTTCGCCATGCAGCCGGATATTGTGCTCAGCTCCTTGCACGCATCCTACATCCCATTCCTTTAAAGAAAACACCTGGTCTCTCTGGGCAAGCTTCTCACTGATCCTCACTTTCCATTCAGCTGGCAGCGGGAGTCGCGAAATCAAACAAGTCAGGCGTACTCTGTCATTCTTCCTTGAACTCTTGCTGCTGGGTAGCACTGCAGTGTCTGCACAATGCACATTAGCCAGGATGCAACCTCTGTTTACTCGAATGTCTCTTTCAGACACATTATGAACTTGGACCATTACCTTCTGGCATAAGCATGGGCTCAGCGGGCAAAAATACTAGGCTTGACCAGCAGTCCCTCTGGCAATTTTCCATCGCCTGGTGCATCCAACATTAATATTTTATTCTTAACATCCTTTCTGATACGGACCTCTCCTGTAAGGTACACTGGGCATTTGGCGGCAGGATCAGAGACTCAGGATCCTTCTTCCATACAATTCCGACCGGTTCCTCTGGTTCTGTTTTTCAGCATCTCTCTGTGCTTCATAGGCCTTCTTAATTAAAGCCGGAACTCTTTAAAGCTCTACTAGTCTTTGACCCCTGTTTTCATAACACAACTGTAGCCTTCCGAACATATGAGCATTTGTTTCCAATCAACAAAGGAACACCATCCTTACAGTCCAGTGGAGACACACTAAGGCTAGGGTCTCTACTTGTTAAACCACTCCAGCCAGGAGGTGGGGAAAGACAACCAAATTCGGATATACCGGAATAGGGTAGGCCTTCTCACTTAACCATACATGCAGTCCTTCTAATGGTTGTAGGGTACATCTGACAAATGCTTCTGATACCAATCCTGGAACATAATTGTCTTGGGAGCCACTGTCTAATACAGCTCTTGTAGACACTCCATTCACCTTTACAGTGGTCTCCATGGAGGACCCACTATTCTGGACCAGTCTGGAGGCGGTGAGTGGGGGCCTGGAGCTGACCTTGCCACAAGGGCGTGAATTAGCATTTTGGTGCCCTCACTGGGATCATGTCGTACCTCTTAACCACTGATTTCTTCTCCAAGCTCTCCTTGTAGCCTATATGCAACTTTGTCAGTGTCTTTTGGGGACTGGCATTCCTTTTCATGTGCCCATCTTTCCCACAATTATAGCAAAACATACTTTCTGGAGTTTGAGCTGGCGAGCGCAACACTGGGAGCCAGGGGCGGAGTACTAACTGGAAACCTTGGTGCCATCTCTGTCTCGGCGTGATAAGCATTTGGAACATCTCGTCAGTTTCTCCACTTCCATGGTCAAGGAATCGAGTTCGGAGCTGTTATCAGCAGGAGATACATGGTGGGTACCCCCACCCCATAACAGATACAGTCGGATATAGGTCAGGGCCCGTACTTGCAGGCGTGGCCTTCATAAAGGGACTGTTTTTGAATTCCCGGATCTCTCTCAACAGTTCGCCCCATTGTGACATATCTTTTTCCTTGTCAGAGCACTCATTGACTGCCAACCTCTGCCCCTGAACTTCACTTGATGGGTCACCCTCAGTCACTCGGGTCGTAGCCGCAGCTATTGGTGCAGGTCCCTCCCGAGGTCGTCTTTTCTCAACTCCTCAATTTCTCTCATTAACTCATCATAGGAGGGTGGGGATTCCAGTCGATCTGCCAGGCGTAACTGAAGCAACAACGGTTCTGAGAAGGGGCAGACTTAGGATCCTGTCCAGCCTGGTTCGGTCCAGTTCAATCGCTGGCAAACTACCTTTTCTGAGGCATTCTTGCAACAATTTTTCCAGCCGAGATACATACACAGACAACAACTCCCTTGGTACTGTTGTGCATCTCTTACTTCTCCTGGGTCCTCATCAGAATCTGGGCTCCATACACATTCTCCAAGGCCTCAAGATAGGCCTGTGCAGTCGCTTCAGGGTTACTGGCCCGTTTAGCACGGATGGTAGCCAGGGCAGGACCTCGGAGGCTCTCACTAACCCTCTTCGCTCGCCTTCCGAGCATTGCCATTCTAGCACTTGGGGGCAACATAGTCTATCCAGGTCTCCCAGTCATCCTCCCTTGGGGGTGGGAGGGTGCCAGAGAAGATCCTCAACCTTGGTAAGAGTTGTGACTAATGGCAGGTGCAGAAATAGGAGTCTGCATTGGTTCAGCACCATTACGGGCACTGGAGCAGGAGAGGGTGTTGAGAGGAAACACCCCAGGTGGCAAGAATAGTTTCTTCAAGTCCTCCACAGTTTTCCCTCTCCAGCAACCATTCAGCAAATTTCTCCTCAAAGTTTCAGATAGTGGTGGGGCTGATTCCCCGGTCTTTACTGTCCTTAGTTATCACTCTCCAAGCAGTGAGGGCTCCCTCTGGGGTAATGGTCTGTGGCACTGGAGCTATCTATGGGATCCTTAAACTCTACTAGGGCCAGGAAAGTGTGGGTGAGCAGATTAGCATGCCGACCCACCACCACAGGGTTTTGTAAACCTTCCACCTTGGAAAGTACTCCTGCACAGTGTCCGTATTGATACCCAGGGGATGTCCAGGATAAGCATAGCATTTTGGGGGTCGATCTCCTCCCAGTACACCACTCCACCAGCCAGTGCACAGCCACTTCTGTCGGGTACCCATTTTTTCTTAACAGTGGTTGTAAATATGGCCACTAGAGGACACACAATCCCAGCGGTGCCTCCAAGATGTAACCCTAGATGGCGCTATCCCAGGGCTACTACCCCTGCCTGATTTGCCACTAACAGGTTGAGGGGCCTGGATCCAATGGCGGGTGCCTCCACCCAGAGGTCAGGGTTTGCAATAGTTAAACTAACTTGGTCACAGCCCTCTGGGACACTGCAGCTCCTTTCTTCCCACTAGTGGCCCACACAAATATCAGAATTACCTTCACAGTATATACTTACCCCAGGTCTGGTTCGGCACTGGGACCTCCTGTGAAATGAGATACAGTGCAACAATCACAGTACAGTACTTTAACATGAAAAATACCTCAGGCAGTATAACTTTGCTGAAACAAGCAGCTCTGATTTATTGGGGATATAACAAGGACGGAAATCAGGTTAATTGGCTTATCACTCTAATAATCTACCTATGGCTCTGTGCACAGGCCTATCCCTATCAGTTACTGTCCCTGGGTACCCAAGCCCTAGTGGCTAGTCCAAACGTGGCAGCTGGTAGGGGCCCTTTCACAGAGAAAAGGAGAATTAAACAGTCAGCAGTACAGTAATTCCATTTGGATTTAATGTGGCAATTCAACAGGGGCGACCCTGAATTAGTGCTCACGACCTCCAAATAAGATAGGGTCCTTCAATGTCAGCAGGGCTCACTTGAGGTACACAAACCTCTTCACACATCCATATAAAGAAAGCACTATACCAGGCAGGCTGCATCTGTATCCCGATCGAATTACTGCACAATACCAGGAGAACACACAGCAGATTCAGTTCCTGACAGACCGGTGCAATTTTCAGCAATTCCTCCAGTCTTCTACAGGGTGAGCCTGGTTTCTACTCTTCAGAGATCCTTTGATTCTTTCACAGGACAGATTCAGTCCTAACAAGCTGTTACACAAGCTGCAGACCGGAACTCTGGGCCTTACACACGTTTTTTGACTAAAACTGCACACTGAAAAAGCACAGGGCTCCTTCCTTCTTCACTGCCAAAGCTCAACTGAACTCCAACAGACAAAACCGGGCACTTCCTTTGAGTTCCTTCCAGTTCTTGACTGGATTGGCTGTCACTCACAATAGACTGCTGCTGTTGGTCCAAAAAGGCACTGAAGTCTAAACTACATCTCCCAGAGTCACTGCCCATACAATCCTCTTGTGGCTGGCTCAGATTATGAGTCCAAGTTCTGATTCGTCAAGGCACCATTTAGAGCTAGCTTACCCCACACTGATTGGTCCAGTTCAGCAGTTCAAAACTAGAATGGGGAACTAGCAGACACAGTTCTGACTGCAAAGAAAGCAGGTTAGACAAACTGTAATTTCATTATTACTCTAAATAATTTCTGGCAAACAGTTACATCTTTCAGATAGGTTCCCTTGCACTCCTAGTGACTGCAAAATGAAGTGAATTGGCAGCAGCTCGAGTGGTACTCTGAGAAGCACCACAGTCCCCCATACAAACTAATTATGTCTGCAAGCAGACAGCTCTTAAAGAGACAGTACCAGAGGCTCTAAAAACACTCACTGATAAATGGCTTAAATGCCAAACACCATTCAGGCTTGGAGCATTCAAGCAAGCTCCTGGAAGTCTTTTGGGAACCCCCATTTGCAGGGGGGGTTACATATAAAAGATTTTCAGCATTTGTCATCCCTCGATTCCTTCCTTCCTTCCTTCCTCCGTCTTTTTTTTCTTTCTTATGTGTGAACACAACTGGTCTAAACTTGAAATCATAACCATACACATGTGAATGATTATGATGCCAAAAGCAGTGAATTAGAACGTTGTCATCATCATCACCCTCGTCATCTGTTTATTTAGTAATCAGAGAGACCATTGAGCAGATGCTTATTTTTAATGGTTTCCGTCACTCAAAAATAAAGAATAGTTCATCATATCATAGAATCATAGAAGCTTGATGGCAGAAAAGGACCATACCGGTCCATCTAGTCTTCCCCTTCCCCCCCCACACCTCCCCCTCCCTGCCAGCCCCTGCCCTCCCCCAATACTCAGTCCCATATGCTTGTCCCATGCCTTCTTTAATTCTTCCACTAATTTAGCCCCAACCACTCTGTCTGGTAATCTGTTCCAGGGCTACACCACCCTCTCCATGAACAAATGCCCTCTCACATTGCCCCTGTATCTTTTTCCTTGCAGTCTGAGGCTGTGCCCTCTAGTTTTGACCCCCTCCTTCCTCTTAAGTAAACACTCTTCTCCCACTTTATTGAGCCCCTTTACATATTTAAAAGTTTCAATCATGTCTCCTCTTTCCCTCCGTGTCTCCAGCGTGTACAGATCCAGCTCCTTACACCTCTGCTTGTATGACTTTCCCTGCATACCCTGCACCATCTTGGTTGCCCTTCTCTGAACCCTCTCCAACGCATCTATATCCTTGCGGAGATGAGGCCTCCAGAACTGAACCCCATACTCCAGGTGCAGCCTCACCATGGCTTTGTAAAGGGGCATTATTACCTACCTCCTTCTGCTAGTAATGCCCCTGCCTATGCATGCCAACATTCTATTGGCCTTTCCTGCTGCCCTGCTACATTGGATTCCTACCATAAGGTTCGAGGAGACTATGATTCCCCAGATCCCTCTCCTGTTCTGTTACTTTAATTTCCTCCCCACCTAGGGTGTACCCTGCTCTTCTGTTCCTACTCCGTAAGTGCATCACAGTTCACTTCTTGGCAATAAATGTCAGCTGCACATCCCAGCCCATTTTTGAGTGTCTTTAAGTCTTCCCTCATGTCCTCCACCCACCTGGGGTGTCCACCTTATTGTGTATTTTTGTATCCTCAGCAAATAGGCACACCCTCCCCCTCAAACCCTCAGCAATATCACTAATGTAGATATTGAAGAGATGCGGATCCAAAACTGACCCCTGTGGCACTCCACTCTTCACCCTCGCTGTCCCAGAGTGCACTTCTTTTAACAACACCCTCTGAGTTCTTTCTGACAGCCAGGCCTCCATCCAGCTTGTTATTTTCCCACCCAGCCTCAGGCTTTCCATCTTGCTCACCAGCCTCATATGGGGGATGGTGTCAAAGGCCTTACTGAAGTCTAGATAGGCCATGTCCACTGCCCCTCGTCTGTCACCTGAGTCACCCTATCAAAGAACTGAATTCCCCTTCATGAAGCCACACTGTCTGCTGTCCTGCTAGCCACCGTTCTCCAGGTAATCCACCACCCTCTCCTTGATTAATGCCTCCATTACTTCCCCACCACTGACGCGAGGCTGATAGGTCGGTTCCTCTCCTTCACCTCCTTACTACCTCCCTTGTGAAAAGGCACTATGTCTGCCCTCTTCCAATTCTTGGGCACTCTCCCCATATCCAAGGACAAGTTGAAGAGCCTTGTCAAGGGTGCAGCCAATTCCTCCATCAATTCCCTGATCACCCTGGGGTGTAAACCATCAGGCCCCATTGCCTTGTCCACCCTCAATCTATCTAGCTCTGCCCTAACCCTATACACAGTGAATGGGCTCAGAGCCACCCATTTGCCCTCCTTCCCATTTGACTTTAGTGCAGGTCCCCCACCGTCCTTCTCCTCCATGAGTACTGAGCTAAAGTACTTATTTAATAACTCTGCTTTTTCACAGTCCCTTTCCATTTTTATTCCCCCCTCCCCCTCAGCCTAGTAATCCCCTACCTTGCTCTTCTCTTCTCCCTCACATATCTGAAAAAGGTTTTACCCCCGCTTTTGGCCTTTTTTGCTATTTTCTCCTCAGTATCTGCTTTTGCCCTTCTGATCTTCTTCCCTACCAGACTCCTCTTTTCCCTATACTCTTCCTTATCTTCTTCGCTGAGTATCCTCTTAAATTTTCTGAAAGCCCTCCTCCTTTTCCTGACTGCCCCTGCAACCTCCTATGTAAACCAAAGTGGTCTCCTCCCCTTTTTGCTCTTCCTAACCTTTTTTATGCACATTTTCGCAGCTTTCAGTACCCCTCCCTTGACAGCTTGCCATAACTCTTCCACTGCCCCTGTATTCTCCATACCCTCCATTGTCTCCCTTACTATCCTTCTCATCTTATCAAAGTCTGTGTGTCTGAAGTCCATGACTGTAGTACTGGTTTTATTGTCTCCTTCCCTGCCCTGACCCTGAACCTTAATGTGCTGTGGTCACTGTTGCCCAAGGCTTCTCCCACCTGCACCTCCTTCACACTGTCCTCATTTGTCAGGGCTACATCCAGCAGGTTGTTGCCCCTTGTCGGCTACCTGACTAGCTGTTGATGGAATACCCGCTGCAGTGCAGCTAGTATCTCCCTGCTTCTTGGTGATGCTGCATCTGGGATTCCCAGTCTACGTCTGGGAGGTTTAGGTCCCCTGCCAGCAGTAGTTCTCCATTTAGAGTCAGCCTTGTGACTGCCTGAATTAACTGTTGATCACCCTCCTCCCCTTGCGTAGGTGGCCTGTATACCACCCCCAGCTGCAAGGATTCTCCCATCCTCCTGCCTAGCGTCACCCACAGTAGCTCAGCCTCCCCGTCCTCCTCTTGTTTTTCACAGTTACACTTAGTTACGTAAAAACTTGCCATAAAGGTAGATCTTCAAGGGAATCTCTTTCATTAGGCCATACCTTTGGAAGACACAGCCAGCAGGCACAGTATCACATGGAAACTTTTTCAGGCAGTCAGCCAGGGGCTGCCTGCGATGACGTCAGACGTCAGCATATACATAAACATAGGGGCCCCTCATCTCCCCACTTCCCTGCCAGAGATCATGCTCAGAGGACATCCCTATAGGGAACCAGCAGAGACTCCAACACTCCATATACCAGGTAAGACAGAATGCTGGAAAAGGGAGCAGTGGAGACATCAGTACAAGTATCCTCTGTCGCAACCCCTAAGGGGGAAGGAGGGTGGGACAGGCATGGCCTGATGAAAGAGATTCGCTTAAAGATCCACTGTTACGGTAAGTTCTTATGTAACTGTTCTATCTTCTTTGAAGGTATCGCTTTCATCAGGCCACACCTTTGCAGTGAGTTCCAAACAGTACCAAAAGCTAACAGTCTGGATGGCTGGTGCCTATAAGCTTGTGATAATAGGCCTTGTAACACAGCTAGGCCAAACCCAGCTCATCTGTAAGAGACAGTCTCTAGACTGTAGTGTTTAGTGAAGGTGTAGACAGTACTCCATGTAGCAGCTGCATAGATCTCTGCAATAGAGACATTCCAAAAGCAAGCTACAGAAGTGGCCATGCCTCTGGTGGAATGACTATGAAACACACCAGGAAGTTCCTTACTGTGCTTCCTGTAACAGAACATAATACAGTGCGCGAACCATTTGGACAAGCACTGTTTAGAAACTAGGGTGCCCTCTTTCCTGGGCCGAATGAAACAAAAACTTGGAAGGACTTCCTACAAGTATTTGTACGGTATGTACGTAAGGACATAGACAGGGTAGAGAAGGTTCAGAGGAGGGCAACAAAGATGGTGCATGGATTGCATCACAAGTCCTATGAAGACAGGTTGAAGGAACTGAACATGTACTCCCTGGAGGAGAGGAGGGAGAGAGGGGATATGATAGAGACATACAAGTATCTTACAGGGGGAACAGGGTGCAGGAAAACACTATTTTTAAGCGAAAAGATGTTCCAGGACTAGAGGGCATGGGATGAAGTTGGAGGAGGACGATTCAGAGGAAACATGAGAAAGAATTTCTTCACAGAACGGGTGGTGGACAAGTGGAACACCCTGCCAGAGGAAGTGGTGGGGGCTGAAACAATCACGGAATTTAAGAATGCATGGGATAGACATAATGGAATTCTGGAGGTCAGGGGTAAGGTGCAACAGACTTCTAGGAAAACAAACTGAACTTACAAGCTCAAATGGGCAGACTGGGTTGGCCATAGGCCCTTATCTGCCGACACTGTCTATGTATCTATGTATGGTACCTGTGCATTCTATGCACCTCTGAGGTGTGGATTAGTGCTTCCCCTGGATTGGCATGTGCTGGATAATACACTGGTAAGTGGATGGTCTGATTTAAAGTAAACTCAAACACCATCACCTTTGGCAAAAACGTAGAATTAGTATGCAAGTATACCCACCCTGCCCTTGTGAAAAATCAAATGAGGCTCACACATGAGAGCCTGTAGCTCTGAAATCAGTCAAGCAGAAGTAAGGGCAACTAAAAATGAAGCTTTTCAAGAAAGAAAGTATAAACCACAAGTGACAGCTGCACAGAAGGAGCCAAAGTGAGCTTTTCCAATATAAAATTCGTGTCCCAAGCCAGGATTAGATGTTGAATAGAAGGCTTTAAGTGTAAAATGCCCATCAAGAACATACGGGATGGCTACCTCCAGCTGAGAAACCGTACCTCCACCTAGGCACACGGAACGCTGATATGGCAGTCGTGTGCACTTTGATTGAGGAATACTGCAGGCCTTATCCAGTTGTCATCTTAATTATTCCTAGTTGCAGGGTATACAATACCAGAGAAAGGAAGTGTGTCCGGGAATCTCACGACCAACCATTTGAGCCTGTAGCTTAGTGGTTAGATGACCATGGTGGTATTCTGAGGGCCTGGGTTCAGTTCCCAGTAGGGCTCATTATTTCTTTCTCACTACAAAATGCAAGGTGCTACACTTAGGGAGGAAAAATGGAGATAGGACCTACATATGGTGTGGGGCTCTTCTTGCTGCATTTAAGGAGGAGAATGACTTGGGAGTTATAATTCATAGGGGACTGAATCATGACAAGCAGTACTTGGACACTGTCAAGAGGGCCAGCAGAATGCTGGTTTGCATTAAAATGGGGTCAATCAGCAGAGCAGGGCAATTAATCCTGCCTCTTTGCAGGGTCTTGGTCAGACCCCATCCAGAGTACTGAGTGCAGTTTGTCTCCTCAATACAAAAAGAACACTAAGGCAATCAAGAGGCTGTGCTGCATGGCCACCACAATGACCACTGGTGTGAGATGAAAGTTGTGAGGAGACACTCGAGGCCTTTGGCATGTTCACCTGGGAGAAAAGGAGACTGGAGGGGACACGCTGTCTGTCTTTCACATGCTCAAGGCTACTGATAAGATATAACAGCAGTGAGAGGTGTTTGGTCTGGTGTACTGCAGTAGGGTGTGGGGAAATGCCCTGAAGCTCAGAGGTGGTACATTCTGGGGTGATGTTTGGAGGTGTTTTGTCTCCCAGAGAGTGGTGAACCTATGGAACCGTTTATCAGCAGAGACAGTGAACACAAAGACTGCACAGGACTTTCATGTAAACCTTTAGTGATAGGAAGGGAATCAGCTGGTACCCTGAGTAGTACAGTTGGTAGGGAATCACTATAAATTTGCCTTTCTTTGTGCAGCATACTTATTTCATCACTGCTTGTGAAGCGGGGGGAGTGGACATGGTGGGCCTCGAGTGTATTCTGACCATAAATTATTGTCTTACCATGTTCAATTATGCTGAGGCTCCTAGTTCCCCAAATGTTTTGTACCACATGTATCGTGTTTTATCACATGTATCATGTTTTATCATATGTCTCATGTTATGTATCACATGCACCATATGTTTTGTAGCTCATGTATCATACGAACATACAAAATTTGCCAGCAGATAAAGGCCTAGAGGTCTATCAAGTCTGCTCGAATGTGCAGCTAGCACCCCTAGTCCTTCATTGACCCTCCCCAGCCACCACCCTCTCTGTAAAAAAGTGTCTCCTCATCTCCCTCCTGAACCTTCCTCCCTCCCTCCAGTCTCATATCATGGCCCCTGGTGTCCCTCCCCTCCATTACTTTGAACAGCCCCTCTTTACCTGTCTTGTTTATTCCTTTCACGTACTTAAAGGTTTCAATCATGTCCCCCTGTCCCTCCTCTCCTCCAGTGAGTACATGTTCAACTCCCTCAGTCTCCTGTCGTATGATAAGTCCCCCAGCCCCTTGATCATCTTTGTCACCCTGCTGTTTTGTATCTCATGTATCATGTTTTGTGTCACACGAATCATGTTTTGTATCTCATGTATCATGTTTTGTGTCACACGAATCATGTTTTGTATCTCATGTATCATGTTTTGTGTCACATGTTATGTTCTGTATCTCATGTATCATGTTTTGTGTCATGTGTCATGTTTTGTAGCTCATGTATCATGTTTTGTGTCACATGTGTCATGTTTTGTATTTCATGTATCATGTTTTGTGTCACATGTGTCATGTTTTGTATCTCGTGTATAATGTTTTGTGGCACATGTGTCATGTTTTATATCTCTATCATGTTTTGTGTCACACATTATGTTTTGTATCTCATGTATCATGTTTTGTGTCACGTGTTATGTTTTTTATCTCATGTATCATGTTTTCTGTCACATGTCATGTTTTGTATCTCATGTATCATGTTTTGTGTCACATGTCGTGTCATGTTTTGTATCCCATGTATCATGTTTTGTGTCACGTGTCATGTTTTGTATTTCATGTATCATGTTTTGTGTCACGTATCATGTTTTGTATCTCATGTATCATGTTTTGTGTCACGTATCATGTTTTGTATCTCGTGTATCATGTTTTGTGTCACGTGTCATGTTTTGTATCTCGTGTGTCGTTTTGTGTCACATGTCATGTTTTGTATCTCGTGTGTCATGTTTTGTGTCACATGTGTCATGTTTTGTATCTCCTGTATAATGTTTTGTGTCATGTGTCATGTTTTGTATCTCATGTGTCATGTTTTGTCACGTGTCATGTTTTGTATCTCGTGTATCATGTTTTGTGTCACATGTGTCATGTTTTGTATCTTGTGTATCATGTTTTGTCTCATGTCATGGTTTGTATTTCATGTATCATGTTTTTGTGTCATGTGTCATGGTTTGTATCTCATGTATGATGTTTTATATCACATATGTGTTTTGTACCATATGTCTCGTATGTTTTGTATCACTTGTATGCCTGTTACTTTGTTTTGTCACACAGTCTTATTTCTAGTCACTGTATTTATGATCTTTAATTTCTATGTCCCCCTCCACCGAGGATGTATCTAGAGTCAAACTGTGTATAGCTCATCATATCTTTTCTGGTCAGATAATGCAAATACTGTAAATAAAAATAAATGAATACGTTTTTGGATCCAAGTCTTTAACGGCAAATTGTGCCTTCATACCACTTCAAATAGGTATGCAGCAAATTTGTTCTCCTTATCAACTGCAAAATTGTCTCTGACATTTCTGAAATGAAATGCTGTCAAGTATTTCATGCTTCCATGACCCCGGCTCTGTACACATCCAGGACAACTGGATTTGTACACATTATCAAAGCACAAATCCATTTTTGAAGATCAGATCACATTATACAAACGTGTGAAACACAAGTGAATCAGAGCATGGAGCCCAAAGTATCAAGCTACAATACAGAAGAAGGAATTACAGGGCTAGGTTTATGTAGGGGGATAGTTGATCCATTCAGTTGTATGCAGTGCTGTGAACCTGGAGATCTGCGTTGGAATCCCACAACTGCCACCTATTCACTGTGTAACCCTAAGCAGGTCACTTACCCTCACTGTGCTTTACCTGTCTGCAATCTCTTTATCTCTGTCTCCGACTCTCCCTCTCTCATGTTTTAATCTCTCCTCTCTTAATCTCTTTCTCACTGTCTCACATCTTATTCTCTCTCTCTCTGTGCTCTTCGAATCTTCCCGGTTGCCTAATGGCCTCCTTTTCCTGTGTAAAGCACCTACAATGTGTATGCAGTGCGCTATACTTTTAAAGTATATATTTAGGGCCTATTGTGTATGGAAAGCAGTCCCTTCAAAATTGTTGTGCACATTCGAAGTTGTGCATGTTCTAAAGATGTTGTGCATGTTCGATCGATAACTCAGCTGTGGTTCCCTCTCTCACTATCCCCAGAGCTCTGCCGAATTACACAATGTCGCCCCCCGCATTCACTCCCACTGTTTTCACTTTCTCAGCAGCAGCACTCTGCTCTCTCATACAAAGGTAATGTTCAACTCAATACAAAAAGTCAGAAACCATATACATTAGCAAAATAAAGTATGGGAAACCTTAAAATACATGCTCTGTGTCTCCATATCTGGGTTGATATAAAAGCAGGGGCTTCTTGAGCTTCGCTCTTGAGGTCCATATGCTATTATCTCAACCCCTCGATGGAAACACAAGCTCGTTGTGTATGGTCACCAGTACATTATTCCGTATGTTTTTAGTTTTGGGTATTTGACTGGCCAGGTAAGACACGCTGAGCCAAAGTTCATTTCCAGGTGCATTCCGGGATCACAGGGAGGTAAACCGATTGTGTCGGTTCACACTATATGCAAGTGGAGGTTGTGGGAATTAAACCGAGGTCAGTTGGATGTACCGAGCTCAATCACAGCTTGTTACACTTAACAGCTAGGTTGTAATGCCAGTCAACCCTAGATACATCAAATGCAGTTTCCTGTCTTGTATTTGACAGGAAACTGAAGAGTGTAAGGAGGGGGATCTAGACAAAGCAGAAATACTGAACAAATACTTCTGTTCAGTATTCACTAAGGAGGGAGAGGGTCAAGGACCACAGTTGGGGAGCAGAGGCAATGGGGGGGAGTAGTGGGCACAAGTCCGTTCACAGTGGAGAGAGTTCTGGAGGAACTCGCAAAGCTGAAGGTGGATAAAGCCATAGGGCCAGACGACATACACTCGAGGATATTAAGGGAGCTGAGAAGGGAACTAGCAGCACCTCTGGCCACCCTGTTCACAGAGTCACTCAACACAGGCATAGTTCCAGAAGACTGGAGGAGGGTGCATGCAGTCCCACTGCACAAAAGTGGCAGTAGGGAGGAAGCAGAGAACTACAGGGCAGTCAGCTTCACCTCAGTGGTGGGGAAGATCATGGAGACACTGCTGAAAGAAAGGATAGTGGCACATCTGGAATCCACTGGTGCCCAGGATCTGAGGCAACACAGATTCACAGCAGGAAGGTCTTGTCAAACAAATCTGATGGATTTTTTGATTGGGTGACTAGGGAAGTGAATCAGAGAGGGGCGGTAGACATCACCTACCTAGATTTCAGCAAAGTCTTTGATAACTGTCCCGTCCCACACAGATGGCTGCTCAACAAGATGAGTAGTCTGGGCATGGGGCATAAGGTGATACAGTGGGTTAGAAACTGGCTGATGGACACAAGGCAAAGGGTGGTGGTAAATGGGATCCAATCCGGGGGGAGAGAGTGGTGACCAGCAGAGTGCCACAAGGATCAATACTGGGACCAATCCTGTTCAGTGTCTTCATTAGTGACATTGCAGAGGGGCTGGAAGGAAAGGTCTGCCTTTTTGCAGATGACACCAAGATCTGCAACAGGGTGGATACTCCAGAAGGGGTGTAGAAAATGAAAAGGGACCTGAAGAAGCTTGAAAGATGGCCGGAGGTGTGGCAACTGAGGTTCAATGCAAAAAGTGCAAGATAATGCACCTGGGTGGGGGGAACCGTGGGGAGAGCTACAGAATGGGGGGGAGGTGCTGACTATCACCAAAGAGGAAAGGGACCTAGGGGTTATCATATCTGATGACCTTAAGGTATCAAAGCAGAGTGCAAAGGCTGCAGGGAGGGCCAGTGGCATGCTGGGGTGCATAGGCATTACTTGCAGGAGACGGGAGGTGGTGATGCCATTGTATAAAACACTGGTAAGGCCTCACCTAGAGTACTGCGTGCAGTACTGGAGACCACACATGTGTAAGTAAATAGACAAGGTGGAGACTATCCAGAGAAGGGCGACAAAGCTGGCGCATGACTTGCATCACAGAACATATCAGGAGAGGCTAAGAGTCCGCAATATGTACATACTGGAGGAGAGGAGAGAAAAGGGGGATATGATAGAAACTTTCGAGTACCTCAAGGGCATAAACAGTGTGCAGGTGGGGGATCTTTTCCAGTTTAGAAAAGATATCAGAATGCAGGGACATGATATGAAATTGCAGGGGGGGGTAGATTAAGAGGTAACGTGAGGAGGCTTTTCTACACAGAGAGGGTGATGGATGCTTGGAACCGTCTGCCACAAGAGGTGGTGGGGGCAAGCACAGTGGAGGGGTTTAAACATGCCCTGGACAGGCACAAGGAAACACTGAGTGGGGAGGGAGTGATGAAAAGCCATTGATCACTTAGGGTTAGCAACTGCATACTAATATAGGGCTTATGGGCAGACTAAATGGGCCTAGCGGTCCTTAACTGCTGACAATTTCTCTGTATCTGTGTTAACATTTTGTAAAGCTGCATTCGTGCCAAAAACCTGCAGCTCCCAAAGTTCGAAATAAGAACAAGCTGAATGGAATCACAAGCAGTGTTTGTGAGAAAACAGTTTTGTGGATTTTGAAGACACAACAGCTGGAGCCTAATATTTAGTAGCCCTTTTTTGTTTGAAGACTAGTAGATTGAAATGTTGTTGAAAAATACCCCATGGGAGAGCTTTTTTTTTGAAGCTGCTTTTCACTAAAATTTACACATACACACACACACACACACACACACACACAGTTTGAAAAGGAGACTGGATATATTTCAGCCTGAATTATTGATGCACAGGGCAAACGAGGTTATAAATTATTTAAAAAGCAATGGTATATGTGGGAAGGAAGAAAACACACTGAAGTGTAGGGGCACAATCATCATTCTGTCAGTTTCATGTGGACATGAAATATTAAGCCATTTGAACATCGTTTGTGTCACGAATTCTTATTACATTCTTATTTTGGATCTTGTTTCAAGACATTCATCTACTCAATATTTAATAGCCAGTTCACTGATAATCAACAATGAGGAGCTGAGAGGGTTCAGTTTGATATCCATTTTTAATAATTCAATGTTCAAGCTGCCGAGTCAGCCATATTTTCCTGCTGTAACACAACTGAGGTCGCACACCTTGCAATTTCTCCTTTTTCCTTGTCTGTGTTACCATAACTGCACTACGGGGCGCCAGAGAGTCATCTTCCAGGTTGGAAGATTTCTTCTCACTCTCTCCTCCACGTGGCAGAAAAATAAGTAAAAGTTATTATACCACAATTAAGATGGGCAGAACAAAAACACAGCAACCAGGTCACCCTAAAGACCCCCACTGACCAACAGCAAGGCCAGAGAAGCCTCAGGTGGCAGTACCGCTGGTAAAGATCGTGCATCGGATCCTCCATGGCACGCTCTACTAGAATCCATGTGGACCATGGATTCTAAAATTGAAAAAAACATTAGCAAAGCTAGAAACACATGATGCTGCAATTGTACAACTCTCAGGCTCCTTAGCAGATACAGATAAGAGGGTGGTTACGACCCTGGCTACAGTGGAGACCATCATAAAGGAAAATGGGCAGCTTCGGGGCCACCTTGAGTCACTGGAAAAATGAAATCTGAGCAGGCAATATTCGTATTGTGGGGCTTCCTGAAGGTGTGGAGGGGCCGAACATGACTGCAATGTTTATTGGACTGGCTGAAAGGAAATCTTAACCTACCTGAGGAATTTCCATGGGCTGCACTTACTAAGGCATATAGAGTTAATCAGAGGGTCTGTCTGTCGTCCCCTAATCAACCACACACTATCCTGCTGAGACCTACAGGCTCAGAGATCCAAGATCGGGTCCTACTTGCAGCGAGAGCAGAGTATCCCTTGGAAGTCGGTGGAATGGACATCAAATTGTACCCCGATCTTTCCTTCCACACCCGCTCTAGGAGGAATTCGATGCTGTAAGGCACAAGCCGCACACACTCGGAATCATCCACTCATTCCTACTTCCAGCACGATTGTGGGTGATTTACGAAGGGAAGTCATGGCATTTTAATACCCCCCAGGATGCTGGCAGATGGACGGAGAAGGTGGAAACTGAATTTGCAGCAAGGAAGGATCCTGTTGATTTGCAGAGCTCCGATGCAGAGGAAGATGAAGGGACATTTGGGGTTTACATCAGTAACAGGTCGGGACTTTCCTAATTGTATCTCTGAAGTCGGGACATTTGTGAGCTCCATTGGACTCTATAGGGTACTGTGGGTTTCAGTGGGTCTTACATAAAAGTTTGTTTAAATGAGGGGATTACGGAGGAGCCTTTTGATGTTTGTTTCACTAGCTACTTGTCGCATGTGGGATTCCCTGCCATTACAACGGCTCCTTGTAGTTTTCCCTATCAGTTGGGATGCAGGAAAGGATGAGCCCGAGTCTGTACTATCATATTCTTTTAAAATAATTTTGAAGTTGAAAATGTTCGGGTTGTGTGCTATTAAAATCATTACTGCCTACTGTTTAAAATAGCTAAATTCTAAATGCATCAACTGAATGCTGGATTATGTTGATATTTCTGCAGGGGAGGAGGAATCAGGGGAATCAAATTGTTTAATTTACAAGTTCTACCAAATTGTACCAGGTCGAAATAGCAATCTTTTTAGATTGTGTTTTGTTCTTCCTTTCTGATTCTACCTAGAGGATTTACCTTTACCATTGAAGAGGCTGGCAATTTTCGACACACTCATGGATTTATATAGTGGGACATAATGTCCGGGACTTACCCCCCATCCTTCTGTACCAGACTACAAGGGGGCCTTTTATGTGATTATAAAATATGTGATACAATCTTCACCTATACCTTGTACGAGGAAATGTAAAATGTCTGTTAAAACAGAAAATTAATAAACATAAAGTTTAAAAAAAAAAATAACTGCACTACACCTTGTTTGACTTGAGCCAGCTGACCTCACTGTGACCCCATGGCTCCTCATGTTTTCTGCAGATAGCATGGTATTGTCATGGGTAGTATTGCTCTGTGAGGCCATTCTTTAGCAGTAGCTATCCTATGACTACAGTTGGCATGCTTACTTCAGTTTCTTACTTAACTAGGTGAGAAGAGAAACTGTGGACTAGTTGTCATTTCAGGGGTTGAAGGAAAACTTTGTAGTCACTAGCCAGCAGGGCTAGTGACTGGAAAAATCCACTAGCCCCACAGACTTTTCTACTGGCCCAGCTGGCATATTTATTGAAATGTTATCTTCTCCAGTACAAGCCCACAGGGCTAGTCAAAGGAAATTCTTACTAGTCCGACAAAAAAACCTGCCACATTTGGCTAGTTGGCCGGTGCCAGTTTTGACCCCTGTCATTTACAGCAATGACCTGGCCAAGGTACTCACAAAGTTTCCATGCAGAATTTGTGAATGTGCATCATGTGGAGTTGTCGACTTCACTAACAATTTTGCTGCTGCTCTACCCGTGACACAAAACTGAAACTGCACCATTTATAAAACTTTAAAGTTTCACAAATTTTAGAGTGGCTTGGTCACAGGTTAAGAAGCTGTTTATCTCTAGGTCACCTGTTTGAATCCAGCCCAGATAAATTTTGACTGAAAGCCAGTAGTCACACAAACAATTTTATGTCATATAATGAAACATGCCTAGTAAGAACAGTAGCCCAGACAGTTAGGTTAGCACCATAGTAACAGGATTAGAACTGTACTATGTGTCAGTAACACGGCCGACAGCCTATAAGCATGATGGCTGTTACATTCAAAGATGCACTTAGCTTTCTGCTGATGACAGATACCTTGTATCTGTGCAAATGAAACTTCAGTTTTCAATAGGTGCCATGCAAGTATTTCATTGCTGTACAGAGTTGCATAGTGATACCAGTGTAACCCCTACCCGATATGCTGTTTCTATCTGACAGCTATACCAGGTGGGCTGGGTTCGGGGAGGAATATGTCACTCGGCACATAGGTTAGGTTTGGCTACGCTGCACCCAAGTAACTCCGAACACAGGAAGCAATAACTGTAATGTCCAATACCAGAAGTGGGATTCTAAAGTGTGGCTTTTATTCACATCCAAACAGAATAAACAAAGCATAGATGGACCCCTATGGGGCTACACTCCTGGCAATGCAGAATAAAGGAGACCAGAACACATCCTCATCACTTTAGCCCTCAGGCTCTACAAAACACTGGACACACAGCCCGAACTGGTACACTGTTCTGGGTTTTCCCTGCGTCGGCTCCCTTGCCAGCCACTTGGACACCTTCCATATATCATGGAAACATTTTCTGGTGGCTCCCTAAACCACCTAAGAGCACCGCGGCTCCATCAGAGAATCTTCCTCTTAATCCCACGTCTGGGTACTTTCCTCAGGCACTGGCCAAGTACCTGAGAGAAAGCAACAGGTGTCTCAGAGCAACTCCGTAGAGGTGAATTTGGTTACTAATGATGGGGGGGGGGGGGTCTCCCACCTCTCGCTCCCACAAAGGAAACATATAGACAAAAGGATTTTACACATTGCATATGCCCAGGCCACAGTTTATCACCTTTCAGGAACTTTAACATATTATGTGATCCTGGATCTCAACAGTATTATAGTACTTCTCTTAAACCCTCTGGCACCAAACCCTCCCAGTCATTTTTTTTTCATTTTTCTTTGTACTTCGCCATAGTGCTTAGCTATCCACCTTAGCCCCCACTAAATCCATACCCCACCACCCTCCTATTGCTCGCCACCCCCCACTGCCTAGCCCACACTACTCGCTCTCTCCTGCCTCGCTAAAAATGCTTTGGCTGTCCCCACCACCTGTTCCTGCTCACCCCACCCTCCTTTTCCTTTATGCCAACTCCCCTCCGCCTACCCTACCCTCCACCTACTCTCACCTTTCTATACTACTACCACCAAACATTGTACCATGGCTTTTACTCTGAAGTCTTAAACAAACATCACCCAATTAATACCTGGGTGCAAAGAGCCATATTTCCTAATTAGAAACTGCCACATCATTATAACTCACTAACGATCACCCTCTACTGGGACTCCAGAAGACAATCCAAGCATCTTAAAAAGTACAAGCAGAAACTCACTCCAACGTATTATGAACTACGAATGGCATCGCTGAAACTCCTGCTCCTCCTACTTTTAATATCTGGTGGATACACCCAAACCCTGGTCCTGTTGCACTGAAGCCGACAAAAACAGGGAAAGTTGGTAGTGGTCTTCCATTATCACTCTAAATATCTGCAGCCTCCTTCCCAAATTGGCATCTCTTCAAACTCTGCTGGACAAAAACTCTGATATACTAGCCATTGTGGAAACCTGGCTATCTCCCAGCACCGGATCATGCGGTCTGCTTGAAGGCTACAGTCTTTTCAGACTCGACGGGCAAGCAAGAAAGGTGGGGACTGTGCTATCTACATAAAGGACAACCTCTCCTTCAACGCGCAGCTTCACCCCCACAACACGCAGATGCAACTCCTCCCTATCAAACTGCTTCTTGGTGCACAAACAAAGTTCTCACAGTGGCCGTAGTCTATATCCTCCAAAAGACCACCGTGCCAGTATTAAGTCTGTACTTGATTTTGTTAGTCTGCAGCCTCTGAAAATGAGCTCCTCCTCCTCGGGATTTCAACATAAACTGGCTCGCCTCTGACACTGGCTCTACAAAGATGACATCCTAGCAGCAAACCTGACTCAGATGGTAACCTCCCCACCCGGAAAAATTACAAAACTGGTACAAGCCCCTTATTGACTGGGTTCTCACAAATCACCCTGACCGGATAAAAACATTAAAGTCCTCCCTGACTCCCTCAGTGACCACTTCCCAGTGTCCTGTACCTGGTCTAATAAATTTCTCAAGCCACCCCCCAAAGTTATAACAAGCAGAGTATTGCCTTATGGGAATCTTATCAAGTTGAAAACCCATCTCCTACAACAGGACTGGACACCAATCCTTGAATCAACTGATATTAATACCGCACTAGAATACTTCATTAAATCTTTCAACTCTGCATGCAATTTATATGCCCCAGTAAAAAAACGTAAAATCAAAGCGCTATCAAATCCATGGATTACTGCCAAACTACTTGCCGAGCTCAAGGTTCGGGACCACCTCTGGGCAGTTGCCAGAGACACAGGCACACCTCATGATACCCTAAAATACAAGCAGGCACAAAATAGGTGTACCTCACAAATTAGGCAAATGAAGAGCGTCTATTTCAAAAATGCCCTTGAATCCACCTGGGGTGATGGAAGAGCTTTTGGGACAACATCCGAAACATAATGGGTAAACAATCAAAATCGTCACCTACCATTATGAAAGTTGATGGATCCACCACTCTTGACCCAAAGTCTATTGCAGATGCGCTTTAATAAGACATTCACAGACCTTAGTGGGTCCTCCCCAAGATTTCTTCTCGGACTTACCTGTGCCTAGCCTAGTATCACAAAACACCCTCGACAAACCACAATTTTACTTAAGAAAATCAAAGTGCACGAAGCACAAGTACATAAGAAAGGCCTGCTCCAAATCCAGAACAAGTAGTGACACGCTAGATCTAAAAATCCTGTCTCACCCTGGATGAAGTAATTCACCCCTTGCAAAAATTCTTAATCTGTCACTTTGCCAAAGTCAATTTCCAACAAATGGAAATCTGCCATAGTTACGCCAGTGCACAAAGGAGGACAAAACCTCAACAGGAAACTATCGACCAATATCAATACTCCTCCCTCTCCAAAGCACTTGAACGAATAGTGGCAGACCAACTCTCTGATTACCTGGACAAATACAATCTACTCTGTAATCAACAGCATGGCTTTAGGAAAGGACATAGTACAACAACAGCTTTACTTGATTTCTCTGGAGAAGTCCACTCAGCCCTGGACAAAGGGTGCCAAACAGGTGCAGTCTTTATCGATCTTACAAAAGCTTTCGACACAGTCCATCATGGCCTACTTACCTCCCTACTTTCTAGCCTAGGCCTGGCTGAAGGTCCTTGTGCTTGGGTAAAAAGTTACCTGTCCAATCGGTCACAGGCTGTAAAAATCTCTAATGAACTCTCCGACTTCAAACCAGTTCTCTCGGGTGTACCACAGGGATCAATTCTTGGACCGCTCCTCTTTAGCCTGTTCCTAACTCCCTCCCAGATATCTGCCAGAGAAAATAATCTTATACGCTGATGATGCTGTAATTTCTCTTCCCACAAGGATCCAAACTCCCATGAAAAAGCCTGCAACTTGCTTTCTAGTGTTGAAAGGTGGTTCCTGGATAGTAAACTTGTGCTAAACCACAATAAAACAAAAGCCATGCTCTTCTCCAATCACCAAAACAAAATAGGCATACTCCACTCACCATACAAACCTCTGCAGGGAATTACACTGGACCAAGTAAATACTTTCAAATACCTTGGCATCACTTTTGACCAAGGGCTCACCTTTCAACCCACATTGACAACACTGCGAAAACAGTGAACCAACGCCTTGGAATACTATTCAGAATCATCAATTTCTAAATCAAGCGGCATTGAGAATAGCTATACAGAGTTCCATAATCTCAATCATTGACTATGGCCTTATTATTTATGGCTCAGCTACCTCCACTGCTCTAAGGTGATCTCAATCACTCTAAATAAGGCCTGCCGGCTCCTCACGGGGCTCAAAGACTGACTCACACGTGTGATCTGTACTATGAATCAGGCTGGTTGAACCTATCAAATCGTCTTATTTATCCACCTGCACAATGGCAAAAAATCTATCTTGGGACTGACCCCATTATGTATTCAAAACCTACTCCGACTGAATCCTGGCTCACGACCTCCACCAGATCTGAACGCCAACCTTTCCTGGTTCCGAGATGCCGACTGCACAGGGACAAAGATCTTTCATACAGGGCCCTGACATGGTTCAATGCGCTTAGTCCACCTACTCTATCCTCAACCTCGCTTGAAGCTTTCAAATCCATGCTCTATGTCCACCTCACCACCACTAGCAACTGTGATTGCGCTAGATAAAGACTACTACTCCTCATGTCCATCCTCACATCTGAGGCCTCTTCCTCCCTGACTAATGAACCCTCTGGTACCTCTACTACTTCCTGTCTCCCACCCAAACTCACTCCCCCTTTTTCCTGTCCCTCTCACTTACTCTCCCGCCACCACCTTTCCTCCTCTCTAGCCTCCTTTACGCCTAATGATCACCCTATCCCTGAAGTTTCCTTAACCTAAATTGTCTACTCGCTTGAACCTGTTATAGCTTGTTTTTCTATGAAACTTAAAAACGTTACTGCCTTAAACTGTTAATAGCAAATTTATGATGTAACTTTCCTGTCTGGTTTTACCTGTAATGTGTATCGTGCTTTGTTAAATGTTCTTTGTGACGTGGAACCTTTGTAAAAGAGCCCTGGCTCAAAGGTATTAATTCCTAGACTAATAAACTAAACAATTCATACCCGCCCATTTCTCTGGACTGTAAACACCTCATCCTTTAGAACCTGGCTGTGTAGATTCTTGCTAAATGTATTTCACATTCAGTCTACTTGTCTTGCTTCCCATTTGTGCTGGACTTGAACATACTTAAAATAAGTGGCTTTGTCCATTACTCTAGACCCCCCACAGGTTAAGCAGTCCAAGCCCCACATCTTTCTTTCCATTTGTGCTGGACTTGAACATACTTATAAGTGGCATTGTCCATTACTCTAGACTCCCCACAGAGTTAAGCAGTCCAGTCCCCACATCTTCCAACTGTACTGGGCTGTCTTTTCCTGACCCCACAGTAACAGTCCCTTTAGTTTCCTTCTGTTTCAGGTGAAAACACTTGGCCCTTTTGCAGAGCGAACTTACCCTTTGGTTGCAGGTGCCCCACAGGCGTTTCCTCCTCAGAAATCTTCCTTTCAGAGATTCTGGTGCCTCAGCACAACTCAAACAGGCAGCTTCTTTTCCTTAGCCGGACCCAGGGGGGTTGCCCCTGGAAAACAGGCAGACACCTTCCCCCCATCCCCGCAGGGATGGGGCTCTGAACCATTGAGAGCGGTCTCCACCACTTCAATTATCTGTTCCTGTGTTCCTCTTCAGGTGGAAACACACATCAAAAACAAAAGTAGCTCTGTAACAGAGCTTAAAGCTCTGAGGGCCTGCACTCAGCAGAGCACCTCTGCTGCACTACAGACTCTCTCTCAGACTGAATCAGAGCTGCTTCAAATTCCCCAGTGTTCTACTCTAACCTCCAACTGCAACATTCCAGTGTGGCTTATGCAGCTGCGACAGTTCTAAAATGATGTCATCCCTTAGTCTCAGCTGAGACTGAGAACAGAGTGAGACAGTGTGAAATCCATTTAACTGGAGCTTCACAAGCTGCCTTCCCTGCCTACCACTAGGTCTTACTGGGATTCTAGTAACCCCAGGTAACGGGGGGTTACACCAGTACTTGTGTGAGGTAGGCGGGAGCCAGCTGCAGAGGTGAGAGGTGGGTCTGTGTTAGCCACTATTACTGGCAGAGGGGAGAGACACTTTCTAACTGGACTGGGAGGGAGGGAGGGTGTCCAGTAGACAGCCAGGAAGGGCCAATACTTTTGTTATGTGCAGATGGGGATCAAGTGGGGGGAGTGCAAGACTACCAAGGATCTTAGTTAAGTACATTATGTCTATGGGGATTTGGAAGGGGGGGGGGATTGCACTAGAGGTGCATTATGCCCACGTGGTTCAGGTGAGGGAGGGGGCCATCCCATAATTTGTCAGGTGGGTGGTTTGTGCAGGGCTGTGAGTCAGGCTGCACCATGCCTCAGCTCAGTTCATGGTATAGAGGCACGTGCAGCCTGGGTAATGGCCCAGTAGTTGAATGCAAATATGTCATATGTGTGATCTGCATTCGTTAGGGGGCATTAACATTTTACTCTTTGAATATGACAGCGTGGAGCAATGATGCTATCCCGCTTGGGGGACGTTATTGCTCCTGTACAGTCACATTCAGCATGCTGGCAACATACCACTTTGTGGCCAACAGAACTCGGTTTTGTGCACTGGCACCAGTCAGAGTCTTGCACGAGTGCTACCATATTGGAACAGTAATAGCACACTCAGCGTTTGCACCATTTCCATTCCACTATTGCAGTATTAGGGCACTGCACTACTCTGTGCACAGGATAGGTACTTTGTTGCAAACTGGGGACTTTGAATATCAGGCCACTGCCTACATCATTAAGAATGTCAGCATATTAAGGACATTTTTTGTAGTCCTGATGACAGTTGCTTAAGCAAAGAGGTAAAAGTTACAAACTTACAGATAGTACTGTGTTTTGTACTTAGATGTAGCACCTCCAGCTGTATGTTGCTGGGACACATGGATGGTATGGTATCATAGTTAGTACTGTTTTATGCTTCTCTACTACTGGAGTTGGTATTGTATTGTTAAATAGGGACTGGGCTGGTTAGAAACATATAGATAGAACTGTATTTTGTAGTTAGTACTGGTATCATGGGCAGGATAGTGGACTGTAGTAGATGTGGGGCAGCAGTTTGAATGAACATATTGAGGAGGCTGGAGGAGGAAGTGCTGTGGCTTGGTACAGAGCTGGAGAGGATGAGGGGAGAGGGAAGGGGTCTGGAGGCAGGAGGGTCATATCCAGGAAATAACATGAGAACACTGTGGGGGAGGAACAGTGGCTCAAGGGAAGTGATGGAGAGGGAGTGCAGGAGCGAAACAAACAAGGGGCCCAGCATTAGTGCGAAGGCTAGAGTTGGGGAGGGGCAGAAGCCCAGCCAGGTAGAATGGGGCAGGAAACAGGTTTGCTGTGCTGACAACACTGGTGGGGGAGTGATCTCCAGGAGAGCATGAGAGGGAGGGAGGAAGAGGGAAACAAACAAGGGGCAGGAGTCAGACATTGGTGAAGGGGAGAGAAGCAATGCTGGTGGGGTGGACAACAGAGGTGGAGTGGGGGGGCAGGGCGGAAGCAGTGAAGGGGGCAGGGGACATGACAGGGGAGAAGGGGGAGAGAGTAGTAGGGAGGAAGGGTGGAGTTAGTGAGCTGGCATGCTGTAAGATTGGATACCCTGGGAAAGGGGTGGGGACAGGGACAAAGAACGTGGAACGGGGTGTACTAGTGCTGGGTGATTTCTGTACGATCAGATGGGGTAGCAGGGGGGGAGAGGCATAGTAGAATATGGGTAGAGGCTATACCCGGGCTAACGGCGGAAAGGGCGGGGCAGGGGGTTCTTAAGTGCACAAGGAGGGGCAGAAAGAAACCACATGTAGTGGTGCATGTGGGCACTAATGACCTGGCGGGGGAGACGGTGGAAGTAGTGAGGAGGAGGAGGTTTGAGGAATTAGGAGGGCTATGTGAGGAAGTGGAGGAATCAGTGGCCTTTTCAGAGGTGCTCCTGGTACCCTTCATGAGTACGGGAAGGAAAGGGAGGATTGGGGAGTTCGACAAATGGCTGGGGGAATCGTGTCAGTCTAAGGGGTATGGGGTAGTGGGAGACTGGGGCAGTACCTGGGAAAATAAGGATCTATATGCAGGGGATAGGCTGTACCAGAGCGGGGAGGGGAAAGGGGTATTAAAGCAGAGGTTTGAGGGGTACATAGCATCAAGGATAGATTTAAACTAGGTGATGGGGTGGTGGGAGGACAGCTAGTAGGCAGGGACCCCAGAGAGGGGAGCCAAGCATGCCTACCCCCCAAGCTATCAGAGAGGTATTTGAGGTGGGGACACAAGGAGGCATTGGGGGGATCCAGGGTGGGGGAGAAAGACACAGGTTGGAGGTGGTCTCACTGAATGCGATAAGCTTAGGTAACAAATCAGCTGAACTACAGACTCTCTTGGCTGTGGGGAGGGTGGACATTCTGGCCATCATGGAGACATGGGCCACCCAGAACTAGGACTGGGATATGATGATCCCGGGGTACAGGATATTCAGAAAGGACAGGACTAGGGGGAAGAGGGGGGCGTGGTGATCTAAGTGAGGGAGTGGATACGGTGTATGAGAGAGGAGGGGGTGGAGGGCAGGACAGAAGCCCTATGGATGCAGTTTCAAGACTCTAAAGGAAAGACACTGAGGGTGGGGTTAGTGCACAGGCCACCAGCTCAAGGGGATGACCTAGATAAGGAGTTGGCCAAGCAGATTAGAAGTCTGTAGGAAGGGGACACCATAGTAGTGGGGGACTTCAACCTCCCTGGGGTGGACTGGAACACCTCAACCACCACGTGTGCAAAGGAGCAGAGATTACTAGATACATTCCAGGACTGCTTCCTGGTGTAATTGGTCCGCGAGCCGACTAGGGAGGGTAGGACTCTGGACCTGGTATTAACAAGTGGGGAGGCTGTAAGGGGTCTGGGAGTGGAGGACCCCTTTGCTGGGAGTGACCATCATACTGTGTGGTTCCCACTCAGTATGGGAAGGGTAACAGGAGGAACAGGTACCAGGGAGATCGATTTTAAGGGAGCGGACTTTAAAAGGATGGGGGAAATTTTGGTTGAGCATCTGGTGGAAATTCAGACATGCATTAGTGCCAGCCAAAAATGGAATATCATTAAGAAAGGGCTGGCAGAGGGTACTGAGATCTGCACCAGGATACGGAGCAAGAAGGGGAGAGTAAAGAAGTTGAACTGGCTGACTCGGGAGGTAATGGAAGGGGTGAGGGCCAAGAGAAAAGCATTCCGGAGGCTTAGGAAATCTGGAGGGCAAGGGGACAAAGCCGAGTACATGAAGAAGTTCAGGGAAGTTACCAGGCTAGTCAGAGCGGCCAAGGCTTCCAGAGAGCTGAGACTGGCACAGAGAATCAAGGATGGGGAAAAAGACTTCTTCAGATACACTGGCAAGAGGAGAGGAAACAAAGACCGGATTGTGAGGATTAAGAAAGATTGGGGTGGAGACGGGGAGGACCAGGCTGAGGCATTGAATGAGTACTTCTGCTCTGTGTTCACAAAGGAAAAAGGGGGGGGGCAGATACCCAATGGGAAGGGTGGAGTGGGCAGAGGGGGGGCGGGGGTGACTGATATCAGAATTACAGAGGACAGGGTGCTGGAGTGACTAAGGGCACTGAGGGTGGACAAGGCACCAGGGCCGGATGACACTCATCCTAGGGTACTTGGGGAGCTAGCGGAGATCCTGGCGGGACCACTGGCAGACCTGTGCAGTACATCACTTGACACAGGATGCATGTCACAGGACTGAAGGATGGCCCACATGATGCCCATTCATAAAAGTGGCCCGAAGGATGATCCTGGCAACTACAGACCAGTGAGTCTCACTTCAATCTTGGGGAAACTCATGGAGTCAATCCTAAAAGAGAGGCTGATGACTTTTCTGGAAGACAATAGTTTCCAAGACAGCCATCAGCATGGTTTTGTATGGGGCAGATCCTGCCAGATTAACCTAGTCGAGTACTACAGCTGGGTTACCAGGAAACTGGACAAGGGCCATGCAGTGGACATCCTATATTTGGACTTCAGCAAGGCCTTTGACTCGGTGCCGCATGGGAGGCTAGGGGGAAAACTGGAATACATTGGGGTGGGGAGTTGGGGACTAAAATGGTCAACTGGCTCACCAGCTGGCTGAGTGGTAGGCAGCAAAGGGTGGCAGTGGGGGGGGGATCTCTCATCACCAAAGGACGTTACGAGTGGGGTGCCCCAGGGTTCAGTACTGGGACCGGTGCTGTTCAGGATATTCATAGCCGATATTTCAAATGGGATCTGGAGTAGGATCAGTCTGTTTGCAGACGATACGAAGATCGGTGCAGTGGTAGATGACATAGAGGGGTGGAGGGGGCTGCAGGATGACCTGACCAAACAACAGGAATGGTCAGAGACATGGCAGTTGGGGTTCAACGCGAAGAAGTGCAAGGTACTGCACTTCAGAGCAAGGAACCAGGGGAGGAAATATCAGCTGGGAGGGGTACAGTTGGAAAGCACAGTGGAGGAAAAGAATCTAGGGGTACTAATAATGGGGAGTATGAACTACTCAGATCAGTGCTGGAAGGCGGCTGCAAAGGCAAACAAGGTGCTGGGGTGCATAGTGAGGGGAATCTCCTCCAGGCACAGAGAAGTGATCCTACCCCTGTACAGGTCACTGGTCAGGCCACACCTGGAATACTGCGTACAGTACTGGCGTCCATTCCTGAAGAGGGACATCAGATTGCTGGAAGGGGTGCAACGTAGGCAATGAAGATGATACAGGGACTTGAGGGAAAATCCTATGAGGAGAGGCTGGGAGAGCTGCAAATGTATTCCCTGGAAGAGAGGGATGGGGGAATGACTGAAACCTTTAAGTACCTAAAGGGTATTAACAGGATTAATACAGAAGGGATTCTTCAGATCAGAAGGGGAGGATACGAGAGGGCATTGGCTGAGATAGGAGGGGGATTCAGGAGGAAATCAGGAGACACTTTTTCATGGAAATGGTGGTAGATAAGTTGAACATTCTGCCCAAGGAGGTGGTATCGTGTGGAACAGTGGGACGATTTAGAGAGGGTGGGACAGAGTGAGGGGAGTGGTGGTTATGAGGAAGGGAGGGAGGGGAGGGTGGCGCTGCAAGTTGAGGGGCTAGCTGCACCATCAAGCAGACTCGATAGACCGTAAGGCCTGTTTCTGCTGGCATTTCGTATGTTCGTAACCAGCATATTAAGGGTAACCTGATATCAAGGACAGCTTCTTTGGTCCTGAAGAGGTCCTTAATAGATAAGTTTCACAGTGTTTTTACAGCTGATTCACCAGCTGTCTTTAGAGTATAGCAAGTTCCAAAAGTTCCTATTGTCAGTAATAGAGTAGCTTACTACTGGCTCACTGATCTGAGAAAATAACACAATGGCTGAACTTTTGCCATATGAACCTGATCACCTATGGAGTTGCCCTGGCCCACTGTGAGACCCTACTACTTGAGACGGAATCAGTTAATAGTAAGTGATGTTCCAGTGATGTTGACTGAGTCCCTAACATATGGTATGAAATTTGTAATAGTAATAAAAATTCTGTGACCCATGTGTGAGTTGGGCAATGATTTATTTATTGTTTTTTATCTTTATTCCTAACATTACCAGCAGTATTACAAGAAGCACAATAGTAATGTCAGCAAAAGGCCCTTTTCTGTTTTGGAGTTGCCTGCTGAAAACACAGTATCCCCCCTCCTTTCGTTTCTTTTGTCCTGTTAATTATTCTGACCTGATAGATATACCAACAACAATCCCAGCTAGTCGACCAGACCCCCCTTCCATCCGCACAGATTCCAGTGCCAGTATTCGAATACAACATATTCCTGGTAGTCTAGCAGGTCCCCACCCTCACCCCAGTCTTCAGTAATGTGAAAGCACAGGTTCATGGTACTCTGCCTACAAAGCCACACAGTGATTGAATCCTTTTCTCTGTCATTCTGTATTGTCACTGGACCAGCCATTCACTGCTGGGTTATGCATACTTACCTACTAGGGGCCAACACAAAACAAAGCTATGATATCTTCATAGAGACCGTGGTCAACCCCATTTCGAGTCAGTTTGTAATGCTCAGTCTCAGTGTGTTGACTGATGGGCAGTAAGCATTGCTAGGATCTCTCCTGCGTAAAGGAAACCGGTCATTTGCAGGGCTTCCACCCCTGCAAACCTTACCCTTCGGTTGAGCTTTTCAGAGGAACGTGCCTTTTTTCTTGTGAAGAAGAGTATTTAATTTAATTATGAAAAGTCCGCTACCCAGAAGTATGGCGGACTGGGGTCACTCCATTATGTGTAAAGGTGCGGCACCGCACTGTGTGCTTCAATGCATTTGTATTGAAGAGCATGATGCGGCACTACATCTTTACACATAATGGAGCCGCCTCAGCATCCGTTATACTTCCAGGTAGCGGATATTTCGTAATTAAATGAAAATCTTTTTCTTCACAAGAAAAAAGGTGCTTTTCTCCAAAAAGCTAAACCAGAGGTAAGGTTTGCAGGGGCGGGAGCCCCTGCAAATGACCATTTTCCTTTAAAGACTTTCTTCATTTGTTTTACAGATAGAATTTCTAAATTTAAACTATTCCTGTCTTTTCTGCTTAGTTGGCTTCTGGTTTAACCCCACATTCTTGTCAAAGACTGGGTGTTTTACCTTTCTACCTGAATTCGGCTCTGAATTCTTTAGAGGGTGTACAATAAGTGTTAAAGGCATTACTATTGTCTGTATTTAGTCTGGTGCCTAAGGAAGCAGTACTGAATTTTGCAAGGTGTTTCTTCTGAACAGTTTTCCCTCACTCCTTTGCATCATATGCCTGGAATTTTCCTCAGCAGTAGAGTCACACAGGTCTATTCTTTGTTATATCAACAAGCTTTTCTACAAAGAAGATCAAATGACAAGGATGCAGGAGAGTGTTCCTTCTGTTATGCCCAATTTGAAGCAGACTCCTCCCCTAGACACTTGAGAAGGGCATGTCTAGATGTATTGTGATGTCTGTCACAGAACTTGGGCAAAAAGCATGTTCTTCCAGATTTCAGTGCATCCCCAGACATGTCCGGGCAAGGCATTATTCCTCAGCCAGATCATGGTTTGGAAAGCTTCTTAGGCAGTACGAACCTGCAAGATCTCGGTCACAGCTGAGGCCTGCAGGTAAACTTTCTTCACCTCCATCTGTTCCAATGACGGTGGTTACAGCACCCCACCCCCGACTGTCGACCAGATACGAAGGTCATGGTTTGGTTTAGGTGCTACTGGGCCTACTACAGATGGTACATTGCTATTGTTGACTGGTCTCAGCCTGTCGACCCCTGCGATCTTGACCCCTGGTCAGGGCATTGTTGACTTGCAAGCAGTGCTGGTGTCATTTTCTGACATGATACAATGACTTCTGCTGGGAATGCTGCTGCAACCTGTCTTGCAGTCAATGGGTGCACCTTCAGCACTGGTCCTGTCAACATCTACTACCAGCTCATTGCAAATTACCCCTTACCAACTGCTTCCAGCATCGCCGGCGCTGTCCTGTGCTCTCACCATCGACAGACCTGCCAACGACAGTGTGGAATATAATCCAGACCTCGTAAAGGAGGAGGAGGATTATGGAGAGGAACAGGAATATAGGGAAGAACCATATAACCTAAATTCCAGCTTTGCCGTTTTCATGCATTGAAGTCTCTGTGGTGTACACATCCAGATCTCCACCAGAACACCCTGCCTTTCAGTCTCTGATGCACAAATCCAGACTGAAGTGAGGTTTTCTGTGGAAGAGGAAGATTCCACCAAGAAGAAACTGAAGGATTGTTTGGAAGTCCCTTGCACTCCATCCATTATAATTGCTCCTGTTCATCTTGCTTTGGAGGATGCTGCCTTTGCTGCCTGGCACAGGCCTAATACTATACCTGCCGTGCCATGCAAGGTTGACAAGCAGTACCCTGCACCTACTGCTAAGCCTTATTGTGCCACTCAACCAGAGACTGACTCTGTGGTGGTCCTGCCTGCACATGATATATCTAAGGCACCTAAACATTTAAGTTCCTTGCACCCTGATAAAAAAATCTAGGTGGCTGGATGTTATGGGCAGGAGAATACATGCTTCTACCTCACTGGGCCTTGAGATTGCCATGCCCATGTGATTAAATACCAGAACAGCCTGTGGAAAAAATGCCAAGGCTGCAGCCCAAGCTTTACCAGATGGCTCTGCCAAAACAGAATTACATAAAACTTAAATGCTGGTGCTGAGGTTGGTAAACACTTATTGCACTCTGCATCTGATGAATCTGATACCTCTGCCAGGGCTGCTGACTCTGGCATATGTATGAGGCACTATTCTTGAATAAGAGTTGCTGGATTTGCCACTGATGTCCTGTAAGCAGTTTTGAATGCCCCATGTAAAGGCAAGAAACTGGATATGATGGTAAAGAAACTGTATGAAATCTTCAGTCCTCTACAATGACACTTGGGTCAGTCGAATTCCTCTATCCCACACCTAGCAGAGGCTGTGGTAGAGGGTCCTTTCATCCAACAGCTGTCAGACCTAGTTATCCCACCTACTGTCAGCAAGTCATAAGAAAGGGTAGTAGTGCTTGCCTGGACTTCTCCCCCCAGGTGCCCATTCAGAAGCAACAAAGGCCACTGGGACCAGTGGTTCTGCCCCCACCAGTTCAGCCTGACTCCACTCCACTTTGTCGTTGAGGCACAGGTCAGGAAGCATAGGGAAAACCAGGAGCAGGTGTCAAATTCGCAAGTAGCCTTTTATTTTTCTCAATAACAGCAAAATAAAAAATAAAAATTATTCAGTATAAGGATTTACAAAGGTAGTACAAACAGAAAACAAAGTCCTTCTTCTGAGGGTATATCTTAATTTCAAGTTTCAGTCTCTCACTCTCTCACTCTTCTTGTCTCTCTAGCAAAAGCATTGCTGCTCTTTTATAAGTCTTTTTCTGGGAACTTGTGTCTCACAGAATGTTCTGGTAAGTTTACAGAATGTTCTTGTAAGTTTCATTCCTTGCAGGTGCAGCAAAAAGAACATAGTGACCCAGAACTGACCTCTTGTTTACAACTCTGCAGACATTTTGCAAACCAGCATCTCAGGTTAACCCCTTGAGTTCTAAATAGCTTTTTGTAGTCATTTCAACAGTATAACTATATACAGTTTTAAACAAAGGGATCCCAGTTTCACATATAGTTTTACACAGAGATTCATATATATTTTTTTAAACTACAGATATGCAAGGGGAAAGAAAAGACAGAAATAGCAAGGGAAGGCAGAGAGATAGCAAGAGGCAGAGAATTTGTGAAACCGTCGGAGTGATCAGTTCCTAGTTCTCACAAGAAAATTTGGTTGCACAACTAGACAGAGAAGAGACAGAAAAGGAGAGGACAGAACAGACCCTTGTTGATGTCAGCGTGGCTCAGTTGGTAGCACATCCACCTCTGGACCAGAAGGTCATGGGTTCTCGTCCCACACTGGGATTGGACCTGCACCTAAAAATCACTGGCATCTGAGTGCAGTATTGGGGGGTGCTGTACTGCTGGGGTGTGCCGTCCTTCAGATGAGACGTTAAACCGAGGTCCCTTCTGCCTATCCTGGTGGTGTCCTGGTGGGTGTCCAGGTGGAAGTAAAAGAACCCAGGGCACTCTTCGCAAAGAGCAGGGAGCAATCCCAGTGTCCTGGCCAACATTCTCCTTCCCATAAACTGGTTCATGCAATTATCCAGGCTGTGTGTGGGTGGTGATGTCCGATATGGCCTCCACCACACATTCAGTCACTTCACTACCAGTCTAGCATTGATTGTAAAGCACTTTGGGATACTGTGTTTGAAAAGCGCTATATAAATGCTGATTCTTCTTCTTCTTCATCTTGTATTTAATGCTTTCTGCATAACAAATGGGACAGAGCCTTATTCAACCCTGTCACATACTCCCCTCTTTAAGATTGAGCCTTGTTATTCGAGCAGTGACCTTCATTAATCTCTAGCTGGACATTCTTAAGCTTAAAAATGTAAGAGAAATCTAGCCCTATTCATTTCAATGGGGTGCGCCCCTGTGCTGTCCCTGGTCACATGTCATTACGTGCTTGGGCGTGTCAGTATCACCAGAGCTCTCTAAAAGGATCAGGCTGACTACCTTAATACTAAAATTATGAGGCAAATAACTAAGGTATGGACTATTATTAATTATTGAAACCAGACTGGAATGACTGTCGATGAGGGCAGCTACCACAGTATGTGAGTAGCTGCCTTATATCGGAGATGTCCTTTAACTAAGCAGTGACTAAACCAGCATATACGAATTCCACAGTGGACTTTAAGGGTACAATGGACACAACTGATGGATGACTTGGATCAGGCAGGTGCTCATCATATTCCCATTATGCGAAACCCTAAAATGGTGGATGGACCACAACAATTTATTAAACAGCATTCCACTTTTGACTTCCACTCCAACTCAGATCCTTACGATGAATGCATCAGGTTTAGGTTGGGGTGAGCGCTTGGGGCCCAATCAAACGCAGGGCTCCTGGAGCCAAGTGGAAGCCAGTCTACATATCAGTTTTCTGTAAATGCGAGCTGTCCTGTACAGTCTATGAACATTTCAGTCATATCTGACTCGGGGACCTCTGCCGATTCAAATGGACAACATCAGTGTGATCCACTACTGTACATAAACAGACAAGGGGGTACTCATTCTTACTCCCTATGCAGAGGAGCAATGAGAGTGTGGTACTGGCTGCCAGATCATGGCATAGAACTGTCAGCTGTGCATCTCCTGGGTGTCCAAAACATCTTAGCAGACAAGCTAAGCAGGTCACTGTCCCAGATACACAAATGGGAACTGCTGACCTCTGTGGCTGATGACCTCTTTACAAGGTGGGGTTGTCCAGAGTTGGACCTTTTTTGTGTCCCCGCACAACACAAAACTTGCATTTCTGCTTGCTCACTCCAGGGCCTGGAGCTTTCTGGTGAGATGTGTTGTCCCTCTCTTGGAAAGGGAAGGTTCTGTATGCATTCCTTGCAATCCCCCCAATATAGATGGTGCTGCTGAAGTTGAAGAAGGGAGGTACCACCCTCATCCTCATTGCTCCTCTGTGGCTTTATCAGATCTGATTTCCACTTCTGCAGCAACTTGCAGTGGAACCCCCAACACCCTTGCTGCTGTGTCGAAACCTGCTATTACAGAACAAGGGCTCCTTACTTCATACAGACGTAAAGTCCCTTCATCTTCATGTGTGGCTCCTGAAGACATAGCCATTGCATGTTTTAGGGTATCATCTAAAGTTGCTGATGTGCTAATAGCAGCCAGAAAACCTACTACTAGGCATACGTGTTCACTAAAATGGAAGCAGTTCACTTTATGGGCCACTTCCAACATCTAGACCCCTTCACCTGTCCGGTACAGGAGGTATTAGAATATTTACTGCCATTGTCAGACTCTGGTCTACAATATTCTTCCCTCAAGGAACATTTAGCAGCTGTATCAGCTTGCCATGCCCTCACTGATGGTCGCATATTTGTGCAGTTGGAGGTCTCCCGTACATTCCTCAGAGGTACTCTACATCTCAGACCTCCTATTCACCATCCAGTCCCACCTTGGGACTTGACTTTTGTTCTGAAGAAACTTACTTTGGTTTCTTCTGATCCAGTCATGAGTTGTGGCTTATGCTTTCTGTCGTGGAAAGTGGTATTTTTGGTTGCAGTCACTTCTGCTCAAAGGATTTCTGAGCTACAGCCTCTGATGTTTGAGCCTCCTTATTTAGTTTTCCCCAAAGGCAGAGTTTCTTTGCCTAATAGTCCTAGTTCTTATCAAAGGTGGTGTCTGAATTTATGTTAAACCAGTCCATCCACCTTCCTCTTTACTATCCTGAGCATGCCAATGAAAGTGTAGCATTGCTCCATACAGTAGATGTACACAGCATTCTGAGATATTATATATGGAGATAGTATATACATCGCACTGTACTAAAGACTGCAGAAAGTCTTCAACGGTTTTTGTTTCATTTGCCCCTGGGAAAGAGGGTGCTCCTGTGTCCAAACAGTGTCTCTCCAAATGGTTCACATATTGTATTATGTTCTGTTATGGGAGGTATGGTAAGGAACCTCCTGCACTCCTGTTCACTGGATACAGAGTTGAAGAGGTCTCTGTCGATGGAAGAAGGCCCTACTTTGTTCATGGGCATTCTCTGCCTCATCTCCAAGTCCACGGGGATGAAACTGGAACCCATTCAAAAATGGGCTTGCTACCCTCTTACAGAAATTCTGAATAAAGGGGACTCTCCGATAGAAGCTTTCCCAGTGGCCGAGGCCATCGTTGGCCTTGTCCTGGAGCTCTGGCAGTGCTCCACCTCTTGCCCTGCACCCTTGGCCTAGATGGCCCTCAAATATGCGGTGCCCACCAGTACCCTTTCAGGGTTCCGTAGCATCCTTCAGCTGAGGGGCGGGTGGCTGACTCTGTGTTCAGGCGCTCGGGCAATACCGGGGACGTCGATAGACCACCGGATAAAGAGTCCAAGAAATTGGACCACTCAGCTAAAAAGGTCTATGCTGCCTCATTGCTCGGCCTCCACCAGGTGAGCTCGGCCGTTGAGATGGCACACTTCTCCCATGCCCTTCTGGGTTCTCTGGATGAGGTGATTCCTCATCTTTCTGTGGACCTCCAGACTACAGTCAATCAGGTTCGGAACCAGGGTCATGCTGTGGCCAGACATTGGAGATTCCTGTGCCTGCTCAGTGG
Source organism: Neoceratodus forsteri (assembly GCA_016271365.2). Taxonomy (NCBI): domain Eukaryota; kingdom Metazoa; phylum Chordata; order Ceratodontiformes; family Ceratodontidae; genus Neoceratodus; species Neoceratodus forsteri. Next base: position 158,680,133 of record CM057459.1, read on the forward strand.
TGGCCGCAGTTGCCATGCGCCGTAGGGCTTGACTGTGGATCTCGACCTTCACAGCAGACACCCAGCACAAGCTGGCGGATGTACCTTTCTTTCTTTTTTTTTTTTTAATATATAGCTGTTTGGTCCCTGTCACCTCCTCCTACCAATTGGCGATGGGGACACGTAGGTGTTTTTACAGGTTTTCTCCCCTGACCTCCCCGAGGCCCCAGCACACAGCTGTGCGAGCGTGTGTGGGCAAGCTATGCACCCCATGGCACCAGCTCAGCCCTTCCACATCCTGTAACTGTTTTCCACCCCCTCCACCCGGTGGGAGTGGCACTACATGGGGGCAGCAGCCCACCCTCACCACCTCGGGAGAGGAGAACTGACCATCGGCATGCTTGATCCTGCTCTGCCCTTCCCCCCCAACACCGGCACCCCAACTACCTGAGGTCATTCCTGAACCTGGGTTGCCAGCGTAGCACAAGGTGTGACATCCAGCTCCTCAACCCTCAGCACCACTTGGCCGCTGCAGATGTACCTTTCTTAGGCACCAACCTGTTTGGGGCCAATGTGGAAGTTCACCTCCAGCACATTGAAAAGTCCAATGCAACCCTGGACTCTGTCACATCCACCCAGAAGGACTCTAAGGCTCTAAGCAGCAGAAGCACGAGCCCTTTTGGTCCTCTACTCCTGTGGCAAAATCAGCCTAGCATCAGTCTGGTATGCAGGTTTAGTCCTGGTGACCTCGGCCAAGTCCATGGCCATTGTGGTCTGAAAGCCTGGAGGGAAGGGACCCGGTGGCTCCTCAGCTGGATCCTCCTCTTCCAAGCCTGCTCAGTGATGGGATGGGGTTGCCACCCTCATGCCCACCACGCCTTCTCTGGGTCCTCCTGTGGGGGCCGGCTCCACCACTTTCTTTCCGCCTCGTCCGCTGTTACCATGGACAGGTGGGTTCGAAGTGGTTAGTCAGGGTCTGCCTCTGGAATTCGAGCAGTACCCTCCAAGCCGAGCCCACGCCCCATGGGAGGACTTGGTATCTGCAGACACTGGGCCGGCTCTTCGAGATGACATAGCCCAGCTCCTCTGCAAGGAGTTTGTGGTCAAAACTGTGGATCCTCCAGAACACCCAGGGATTGTCTCCAGGTACTTCCTGGTGCCAAAGCAGATGGGGGCTGGAGCCCCATTCTAGTTCTGCACAACCTGAACAAATTCCTCAGGTCCTGCACCTTCAGGATGGTAACCCAGTCACAGATCATACCATCTCTGGAGCAAGACATGTGGTTTTGCTCTCTGGATCTTCAGGACATGTTCTTTTATGTCCGGATCCATTCACCCTACTTTAGAGCAGAGGGAACCCTTTATGAGTTCCAAGCCATGCCTTTTGGCCTCTCCTCAGCACCCAGGGTCTTCACCAAATGCATAGCAGTGGCAGCTTACCTGAGGCACCGAGGGGTCTGGGTGTACCTCCAGGCAGGAGATGGAGCAGTTCAGGGACCTGGCTCTCCAGACCTTCATCGATCTTGGCCTCCTGCTCAATGAGGCCAAGTCAGAACTCAAGCCCTCACAGGTGATCAGCTTCATTGAGGCAGAGCTCAACTTGTGCTGAGTCAGAGCTCAGCTCCCAGTGAACAGGGTGGAGGTTCTCTTCTTCTTTGACCAATCATTTCTGGTTGGGCACTTGCACCCTGACTGGGACTTCCTGCACCTTCTGGGTTACATGGTGGCCTGCACCAGCGTGGTCTGATGGGCCCATTGTCATATGCACTCCCTGCAATGAGATCTGGCTAGCCAGTGGTCTCAGCGCAAAGGTCACTTCGACCAGCTGGTCACTGTGGCCCACAGGATGTGGGATGCCCTCCAGTGGTGGCTTGTCCCAGAGCATATGCAGGAAGGTATCCCATTTGTCCGCCCAGAGCAAACAGTCATCCTGACGACCAGTGCCTCTCTCACGGGCTGGGGTGCCCATCTGGGGGAACACAGAGTCCACGGGCTCTAGACCCCTCAGGATTCACGATGCCATGCCAACCTGCTGGAGCTCCAAGCAGTCCAGCTGGCGCTGACTGCCTTTGCTGCATTTGTTCAGGGTCAAATGGTCCAAGTCCAGATGGGCAATACCATGACCATGTACTACTTCAACAAACAAGGTGAAATGTACTCCCTGCCCCTGTGCAAGGAAGTCTTCTGCATTTGGATTCTCGTACGCAGTCTGGAGGCAGATCTCCTAGCCATCCATGTGGCAGGAGCCTCCAGTCAGCTGGCAGACACCCTCAGCCGGGTGGGTGAGGCATCTTACGAGTGGTCCCTCCATCCGGAGGTAGTACATAGCCTGTTCTCCCAGTGGGGCACCCCTCAGGTGGACCTCTTTGCCTTCAGGGAGAAAGCAAAGCCGTGTCTCTATTGTGCCCACCCCCCTCAGTAGTGAACACTGCAGGAGGATGCCTTCTCGAGGCCTTGGACCCCAGGCCTGTTCTATGCCTTCCCTCCATTTCCCTTGATCCACAAGGTGTTACTCAAGGTTAGGAGGGACAAGACACAGGTGATCCTGGTGGCTCCGGACTGGCCCTGCCAGTTTTGGTACCCCAGTCTCCTCAGACTCAGTATCAGGCTCCCGAGACATCTTCCCATATGGCCAGACCTGCTCTCAATCAGTCAGGCGAAGGTTCTCCACCCAGACCTTCAATCCCTGCACCTTACAGCCTGGTTCCTGAGTGGCTAGAGTTCCAGACTTTGGGTCTCTCTGAAGATGTCCTCACTGTAGTAGAGGCATCTAGAAAGGAATCGACCAGAAAATGCTATGCCTTTAAATGGAAGAGATTCTCCATTTAGTGTCAGGGCAAGGGGTTGCAGGGTTTTAAATAGCTGAAAAGTTGATTAGCACTTTCATTGTAATCAATTGTGAAAAAGTATGCATATGTATTTTCTAGCAGTGTATGTTGCTAAACAAATTGAGACACAAGCCATGCATTATCCCAACTGATTAGTAGTTTTATTCGTGAAAGTGCTAATCAGTTTTGCAGTGATTTAAAACCCTGGGTTGGACCCTTCGACCTGTCCTGTGGCTAGCATTTTGGACTACCTGTGGTCTTTCTCCCAAAGGGGACTTTGGTCGATGACCCTTAAAGTGCACCTGGCAGCCATCTCTGCTTACCGGGCGTAGGCTGGTTAGCAGTCGGTGGCACAGGAGAAGGTGGTCTGGCACTTTTTCAAAGGCCTTGACCACATTTCCCCTCCGGTGCGTGAACCACCACCACCGTGGGACTTGTTGCTGGCTTTGGCAAAGCTCATGGGCAAGCCATTTGAACCGATGCACAGGTATGAGATGTCTCACCTGTTGTGAAAGACCACCTTCCTGGTGGCTATCACATCAGCCAGAAGTATCAGTGAGCTCCAGGCACTCTTGGTGGAGTCTCCTTACCTGGTCTTCCACAGGGACAAGGTTGTCCTGCGCCCCAACCCAAAGTTCCTTCCAAAGGTTGTGTCAGAGTTTCACCTGAACCAGGTGATGGTTCTACCAGTGTTCTTCCCGAATCACACCTCAGAGGCCGAACACAGGCTCCTTACTCTGGATCTGAGATGAGCGCTCGCTTATTACAAAGTGCGCATGGCTGGAATTTAGGGAGAGGTTCACCAGCTGTTCATCACCTACACTGAAGCCACACTTGGCAGACCTGCAGCCAAGCAGATGATTGGCAGGTGGATCACATCCTGCATCGATCTATGCTATAGGTTGTTGGGTAGGGAGCCTCCCAGAGGGCTAAGAGCTCATTCCACCCACCATACCGCTGCAACGGTGGCTGCTTCTAGGGACGTCCCTATCCAGGAAACCTGCAGGGCTGCTAGCTGAAGTCAGCAAACACCTTCATTTCCCATTACCACATTGACCTCGAGTCATGCCGGGATGCTGGTTTTGGGGCCTCAGTTCTCCAATCTCTGTTCCCTAAGTAGAGGGTGTGTGCCTTGCCTCCCTCCTCCCAGAAAACTGCTAGGAGTCTGCCAGAAAGTGTGGATAGAACAACATATCCATGTCCCCAGAAACACAGGTTACTCACCTGTAACAGTAGTTCTAGGAGTGGTATATGTTGTTCATCTACATGAACCCACCCGACCTCCCCAGCTTCGTCGCACACACTCTGCTTCCAGTGGGCAAGATCTGGCATCAAGGGGCAGAGCCAAGGGAGTTACCACCTGGGTGGGTGGGAGGAGCCAGCTTGAAGACCGTTCCAGCAAGCCTTAAAGGGAAAGGCAACTACCAGAAAGTGTGGATGAGTAACATATACCACATAGAAACATAGAAACATAGAAACATAGAAGTTGACGGCAGATAAGGACCGCAAGGCCCATCCAGTCTGCCCATTTCTTTTTCTACCTTATAAATGTACCATCGGCCTTTGCTCTGTCAGTGACCTATCTATTCATAGTCATTTGTATTGCTCCCTTATGCCTATCCCATGCCTGTTTGAAGCCCTGCACTGTATTCATAGCCACCACTTCTTGTGGTAAGCCATTCCATGCATCTACCACCCTTTCTGTGAAAAGAATTTCCTCACATTTCCCCTTAATCGGCCTCCCTCTAATCTCATGCTGTGTCCTCTTGTCCTGCTATTTTCTTATATTTAAACATGTTAGACTCTTTCACCTTGTTTATGCCCTTAAGGTGTTTAAATGTCTCGATCATATCACCTCTCTCCTCCTTTGCTCAAGGGTATACATATTGAGCTCCGTTAATCTGTCCTTATATGTCTTCTGATGCAGTCCCTGCACCATTTTGGTTGCCCTTCTCTGGACTGCCTCAATTTGGTTAATGTCCTTGTGAAGGTGTGGCCTCCAATACTGCACGCAGTACTCCAGATGGGGCCTAACCAATGTCTTGTACAGAGGGATTATTACCTCCCTCTTACGACTTGTGATACCCCTACTAATACACCCTAACACCCCCCTAGCCTTACCTACTGCTTTAGAGGTCTGCTTGGATGATTTTAGGTCATCAGTGATGATGATGCCCAAGTCTCTTTCTTCCTTTGTGACTGCTAGCAACTCCCCTCCCAGCCTATAAGTGGCTTCAGGGTTTCTCTTCCCTATGTGCATGATTTTGCACTTCTTTGCATTAAATCCCAGTTGCCACTCTTCTGACCATTCTGCTAGTTTATCCAGATCTCTTCTCATTCTGCCCACCCCATCTGGATCATCTACTCTGTTGCATATCTTGGTGTCATCTGCAAACAGACAAGCCTTACCCTCTAGTCCATCTGCGAGGTCACTAATGAAGATGTTGAATAGGACTGGCCCCAGGACTGATCCCTGAGGTACCCCACTTGTGACTTGCATCTCTTCTGACTGTATACCATTTACCACCACTCTCTTTTTCTGCCAGTCAACCAGTTTGCCACAGTTGACCAACTTCTGACCCACCCGAGCCTACCTAGCTTATTTATCAATCTTCTATGTGGAACAGTGTCAAAAGCTTTGCTGAAGTCAAGGTAGGCGACATCAACTGCTCCCCTTGGTCCACCACTCTGGTTACCCAGTCAAAGAAATCTATGAGATTAGTTTGACAGGACCTTCCTTTGTAAACCCATGCTGTCTTGGATCCTGTGCCCCTATGGATTCCAGGTGTTGCACTATCCTTTCCTTAAGGAGTGCCTCCATAATCTTGCCCACTACTGAGGTAAGACTGACCGGTCTGTAGTTCCCCGCCTCCTCCCTGCTACCACTCTTGTGGAGTGGGATCACATGAGCCTTTCTCCAGTCTTCTGGGACCTCTCCTGTGCTCAGAGACTCACTAAACCACTCCTAGAACTACTGTTACAGGTGAGTAACCTGTGTTTCTGGTACATCCAGGCCCTTTTGGTCTCTCCGCCAGCTGCCTGATGGGACTAAAATTTTGAGGGTATGTCCCTCTGCACTGACCCTGCCGAGAGGGGGCAAAACCATGGGTTTGTGGAGGGGCGGGTGGTGGCATCGTATGCAAAGAGAGGTAGGGAGATTCTTGTTTATTTATTTTTTTAACTATAGGTTTATTGGTTATACCAAAATACACACGAAAAAAAAATTCACTGACATAGCACATAGGGATATCCAGAAAAATATACCGAGGGCGCCACTCCTCTTAATACACACAGGTTAATGAAAACGTGTCATGTTGAAAATATACGTCTTTAGGAGGTACTACACATGAATAAAAATTATCAACAGAAATAATCTGATTCCTATGTTAAGTGAGTCCATGAGCTACATGCATAAAAAAGTATAGAGTCAACATAATTAATATATGTATTCTCCTATTCCTATAAAGGGAGAGAGAGACATGCAATTTCTAGTGCTAGTGCCCGAAGGGCAAATAAATGAAATATTGCGGCTGTATATAGGAATCAAAACATTGGATAAAGTGTTTGGAAAACGGGACACAGATATTAGGAACAACCGGGACAGAGTATGGTAAACAGTGCCAAAATTACAGGTATATAGCAACCAGCAACGAAGGCATCAGAGCCCCAGAAACTGAAGTTGTGTCACAAAAAAGTCCTTGCCACCAACCAAAGGTGATGCAATAGACTGTACTCTGAAACTGGAGGCAAAGAAAGTAGAAAAGGCGGGGACCTGGCCACTAACAATAAAAGCCTGTCCCGTTCAACAGCACGGTCCCTTCTGGACAAAGAGAAAGTCTCGAACAAGTAATTAGTAGGACAGGGCCGGGTTCGCTGTAATGAAAGATAGAACAAACCGGACCTGGAGCAGAACAGAGTCTTCAGGTGGGAGCTCCCTCCTGTGGTTCAGAATCTGATGCTTCATCCCTCTCGAGAGCACTGGAGGCTGTATCTTTGCCCACTTTAAGGCTTCAGCTGGATCAGAGAAAATAAAAATGTTCCCATCGTGAGCAGTACACAGTCAGGCAGGAAAAAGCATGCCATGCAAAATCCCTGCTGTACGGAGGATCGCCCGAACTCCGTCAAACCCTTTATTTTTCATTCTGGTGGCGTAACTTAAATCCAGATATAAGCAAATGTGTTTTTCACTCTCATTTAGCAAGCGTTCTGACCCGATCCACTACTTAGTAATGCCCCCAACTCATTACCAGTGCTATTTTATTTATTTTTATTTATCAAGTCTAGGATTGTTTTTAAAAAAGAAGAAGAAGAAGAAAATGACCTAATTGCAGTTTGCAGGTCCCTTCTTACTGTCAGCTGTCCTGTCTGACACTGTCAGTGTCCTCTTCGTAACAGATCAAGATGCCTTCCATACGACCCTATATGCTGGTAGTAGCTTAATGTCATGCCTCCTTACTGTCTCTTGGCCTTGATCGCTACAGCACTTTTTCTGCAACAGCCAAACAACACAACCTGTAAAATTAGATTTAACAAAAGAAAGTGACCTTAGTGTGCTGCTGAGCCATCTCAGTTGGTTGTTTCTGGGTCTCATGTCACTGCTGCTCTGCCTGACTACGTGCTTCTGATCGCATTTATGGAAAAAAAAGCAAACAAGCTGAAATCACCCAAAATCAAAGTTTGTCATAAATTCAAATACTGCACAAGTCCTTTTGCTGATGGTGCTACCACTAAAGAAAAAAAGACTCTCAAACACAACAGTGCCCTCTACTGGCATGTATACCAGTAGAGGGACTGCTTTTCAAGAAAAGTAATTTTTCAAATAGATTTTTACTAATTTTTTGGACTTTTTTTTAAAATTTTTTAAACATTGTACAAAAAATTCACTTATAAGTCATTTTCTAAGTGCAACAATACCCTCCAGTGTGGACAGTATTGGGTTATACCAGACCTTCCATGGGCTACAAGGCCCTCTGCCTGCAGTGTCAGGCCTCATTACGCCCCTGGAAGATCTAATATAGCCAAATACCACCGACCCTGTAGGGTATTATTGCTTACACTGTGGTTTGGACTGGGCAGACTACTAAATGTTGACCCTGCCTTCCCTCAGATGGCCTGTGGTTGGTGGCAAGAGGCATTGCACCTGCAAACAACTGAAGTGCAATGGACCCAAGTTGTATTAGTGTACATTTTCATTTTCTCTCCTTTTTGGCAAAATTCGTATGGAAAGTGATGGAGCGCTAGTTTATCACACCACTAATACAAGACAAGGAGAGAGACTGTTCCTTCGCCTTTTTTTTTTTATTTAGTTGTTTAACCAGGTATAGCACACTAAGCTGAAAGTTTTTTTTACAGGAGCGACCTGGGAGCACAAGGAGGTTAAGTGACTTGCTCAGGGTCACACAGTATGCAAGTGTCACCAAATTTGCAGCTCAGAGCCTTAGACCACTGCGCTATACTGCCTCCTTTTGGTGAATGCGCGGTGAACTTGAGGACATGGTTTCCCATATTTTTGAGACTGCCCTCAGTTAAAACCATTTTACTGGAGTCAGAACAGGAGCTGACAAAATAAATAGATCGGCCCCTGTTTTTAGTACTCCATTATTCCTGTTACAACTTTATACTAATACTCCTACTACTCCAGTGTACAAATATATGCCTAGAATTGTTCTGGCCACCATTAAAAAAGCAATAACCAGGACCTGGCTGTTGGATACCGTACCTCTAATGTTGAACTGCAGAGACACGATTAACAGAATTAATCAAATGAAGAAAATTACATTTGCCCTCCAGAACAGAGTCCAAATTAAGGGGCATTGATGGGCCCTTTGCATTCATTATCCTCTGTCCTGTGACCCAAACTTTATTCCACAGAACAAAAAGTGTGCTTGCATGTGATATCACAAGGAACTGGCTGAATCTGGAACATGAAAGTGCATATTGTGTGTGTGTAGAGGGAGGCAGACTTTTTTACCCTGAAGATGTACCACCTGCACACTCAAATAGGGCAGATTATGTTCTGTTAGTCCCAGGAAATGCAGATCAATTTTATTAAAAACCCAACTATTCTCATGCCAACCTCCATGTACTGTATGAGAACTACTTACAGCCATGCTTACGTGGCCACACTGATGTGTCAAGAGACCTGCTGCCACGCTAGAGAGGGGCCATGAATCTTGGGGTAGGAGGGTCCTACTAGAGAGTACATGCCAGAGACAGAAAACATTGCAAATAAGTTGATATCACCTTTTCTGCCGAAACCTGTATAGTCTCAAGGCGATAACTGTCTGAGAACATTGTTGCAGGATGATTTTACACTTACTTCATGAAGCCATATGGGCTGAAAGAAGCTTGGAATTTTGCAGGTGAATATACAACCTTTTTTGTAAAAAGTTACATTCTGCCTCACTCTACTCCATGGAGCAGTGCAAACAGGCCTATATGTCACTTGTGCAGGCATATTTACTATTCACATCAGTGGATCTTCATGCATTTAAATTGGAGGATGCTGGGAGCGTCTGCCTTGCGTCAGAGCAAGCGGTGCTACCTCTCCACAGGTCAGTTTACACTGTTTACTCTGGATGTTTCCCCTACTCTGCTGCAACCCTTGGAGAGGACATACTTAGCATGATTGGGCAAGTAACCACACTGCCCCATTTGCACTGCAGCAGCCTAAGCACTCAGCCTGCTGCAGTGCTAATAGGGCAAAGTGAACGTGAAACGGAGTTGCCTTTCTCTGAAGCGAGTGAGCCTTGTGTGCCCCTGTTTGCATACATGGGGTCATCCTTCATGTTTATGATCAGGCAACTGGACTGCATGGTAATGGTTTCCGATGGCCTGGATTGAAATTCATAGCCCCGAACTTGACTGCCAAAAGCAGCATCACAGGTTCTCCTGGAGGGTGGCCTCCAACCGCTGCCAATATACGTTGCCTAAGTATTGCCAAGGCTTAGTAGTTGTTTTTCCTGTACTGAAGTAAGTTGGTTTGTGCTGCGCACTCAGTCTTGGACAGGGGCAACCTCTGGAGCCAAAACGCTAGTACATTTTAAGTATCAAGAGACAATTCTCAGGAAATAACTCATTTGCGCAGGCATTTAGGGTAAAGTTCTAGTGCTTTCTGTAATCACAGTTCCCACTGGAAGATGACGGGAGAGAGCTGGAGAGTGAGAGAGAGAGAGAGAGGGGGAGACAGAGTAAAACTAATATCTGTATGTCATTGCTGTTAATGTTGGTAATAAAATATGGACAGGGCCGCAGGGACTGTAGTGTGGGTGATGAATGATCAGTGATCTGCAGGCCAAAAAGCTCACAATGTCCAATTACATCAGGCAGAGACAAAAAGTAAAAAAATTAAAACCAAATGGCTCCATATTTGTTTGCTGTGCACCACAGTTAAAGACATTTATGCACTGTAAAAAAGCAGCCTCCAGGGAGGGATGGTTTTGATGTAAGGGGGTCCTGGAACCTGGTAAAGCGAATGCTAGGAGCCAAGATACAGCCCAGTCAGATACTGTGTATAGCAGAGCCATCTGTATGTCCAGTTTCCTGGTTGTATCAGCCTTTCATCATTATCCCTAGTAACCCACACAGAGCAGTGGGGTAGCACACTGACAAGCTGTAAAGCAGATGTAATGCTATGGTTTGGGAGATTACCAGACAGACTAGACTGACACTCCACAGTGACTAAATGTATCAGAGAGGGTTTACTGTATAAGGGTATTGGCATGAGGAGGAAGGATGAACAGAGCCATTACAGAAAGCCACCAAAAAGACTGACGCACCACCTGCACTTTAGATAATAGTGGCAGAGACAAAACCAGTTAAAACAAATATCAGGATAACACAGTGAAATCAGGATTCTTTGTAACAGCAGACTGTAAGAGTTCTTATCCTGGCATACCCAGTTGTCAGAAATCAGGCAGCGAGAACAAGTAATTGGTGATATTTTGACCCTGTGGTGTTACTGAGCACAGTTCTGTCTGTAACCTAAACATCCTGTGGCAGATTTTCATGAGTTCTCATTTCAACAAGTCAAGATTATTACTACGTTTAGGGCTGGTCTGCATGGCAGACCAGATCTTGTTGGGATCAAAGTCAGGAAGTGTTCTGCGGCTGTCCCACTGAAATACATTGGGGGGACTAAGATGCCCCATGTTATGGCTCAGTGAGTCAGTTGTGCCTCGCTATTGCTCCTTGCAGCTGTCTGTAATGCTTTACTAACTTTTCATTGGCTGCAAGGAGGAGCGTGCATGGGAACCTGTTGAGCAAGTGGCAGCTTTTTTGTGAATGTGCAGCTGACCTAGGTAATATCCTTGAAAAAGTTCTTGGGTTGTTTAGCCTAGCCCCCACCCCAGTGTGATGACAAAATTGGCAAAGAATGAGCTCAGAGAGGAAGTACAATTAACTCTTAGCCTACACAACTTCGTGAATGGAAAGCTAACCTTTAGTTCTTTCTGGAAAAAAAATTGCCTATATAAAACTGAGAGTTTTTGTGCTACTAAATTATTACAATGCAATAAGCTATGGAATAGCATATCTGTGGCACCATTTGATGCTGATAGGAACTAGCAAGTATCTGTCTCTCTCTCTCTCTCTCTCTCTCTCTCTCTCTCTCAGACTCTCTGAATAAAGAAAAAAACAGATGAGTTGCCAGTCAATTTGAGTAGCCTGGCGAGGGACTGGGAAACAAATGTGGTGGGGGGGGGGGAGGTCAGTTACTGGAGCAAGGAGGGGCCAGGATGAGGCAAATTGCAAAACAGCACTTTGCCAACATGACTTTTATATTCACTGTATCCTAAAGTGTTTTACAAGCCACAGGAGTTCCATACTTGTAACACGGGGGATTATATTGGGACTCTATGTCATCTCAACTTGTGAGCCTTAGTGCTTTTTAAATATGTCCTAAGTCTGTTTTTTTAAATATGTTCTGAGTCTGTTTTTTTAACCGTATTCATTCTTTGTATAGGTACAGGTTCTATTTCTTGTATTAATTATGAATTAGAAATTGGAATTATATGTATCTGAAATTTATGACAACGTGATCACATTTTGTCACACCTTCTTTACTGTGATATCATCTTTAGCAGGACTATTTAAGCTGCACTGTTCAATTAACTTACCCTTGACAAAGCACCTGCTAAAGGTGCAAAGCGCTGTCTGACTTCTAGCAGCTGCTGTGGTGGGAGTTCAGCACCTTGTTGGTGATATGCCCTGCATTTTATATTGATGTAAGTTTTTTCAGTAAGTTCATTTATTTTTTTAATTTATTTTTATCCGCCTATCCCCAGCCTGCCACACCCGACCCATCAGGAGAGACATGGCAGACATCCCACTGCCTGACACCCTGCCCAGAATGGACCCTGAGACCCTATGGAGCTGCGGTTTTACCCCAACCCGGGTGGGGATGAGGCGGGGGCCCTAACACCCCAAAACTTATGTTGTGTCGGCTCGGGTCCATTGGGTGGGAGCAGGCACATTGTGGGCACGTCTCCTGGCTCCCCATCTCCCCGGCGGTGGCAGGATCTTTTTCTCTTTTTCTCCCTACCCTACAGCATGCAACCCCTGATGTCATGGCACAAGGTACCGATGTCCATGCTGTACAGTGGCTGCCCATCCCCTACAGTTGGGGCTTGCAGTACTCCGAGCCCCTGCGCGGAATCGGGCAAGTGCACGGGCATCAGCCTCTTCCCTCCCCGGAGAAGGCGAGCTGTCCTGGGCTGCTCAAGCTTATCTCCCCCTGGCCGACCCACCAGTCCGCTCCTGAACCCAGGTCACCGGCTAGGTGCGAGGTGTGGTGTCCAGTGCCTCAACCCTCAGTGCCACCGGGCTGGCTCATAAGTTTATTTTTTGATATATTGTAGTGCGGAGGATTTATGCTTGTGATGGATGACATGTGCTAGGTCCTTTTGTTTTTTTTCTCTCTTGATTCAGGTTACCTTATGCACTGTCCGAGCAGGGGGGTGGTTCCATTTTTCTGGTTTGCTGGAATGTAGACTAGAATAGAATTTCTGGTGCCTGTCCCGGGTTGACATGGAATAAAGTAAAACCTAGCCCTCTCTCCCAACTTCTTGATGGGTCCAGTAAGCAGCCCAGAGAGTCAGGGAATAAAAGAAATCTGCCCACTACTCAACTACCTGATGGGTCCAGTTTGCAACACATCCCATCAGAATAAAACAAATATGTCCCCCTACCTCAGCAGCAGGACAGATCTAGTGCCCAACTTGACAACCTGACCTATCAGGAATTTAAAAACAAACAAAACTCTCCCCGCCCGGTTACCTGACTGGTCTGATACCCAATCCAGCCCATCAGGGAATAACAAAAATATGTCCCTCTCTCTCAAACTACCTGATGGGTCTATTATGCAACCCAGTACATCAGGGGAATAAAAGAATATCTCCCCCTCGCCCCAACAATCTGATGGATCCAGTGCCCAACAATCCAACAGATCCAGTGCCCAACAATCTGACAGATCCAGTACCCAACACATTAGGGAATAAAACAAATCTGTCCCCTTGCTCCAACAGCCTGACTTATCTGGTGCCCAACCTGGCTTGTCCGGGATTTAAAACAAATCTGTCCCCTTCCTCCAACAGCCTGACTGATCCAGTGCCCAACCTGACCTGAAGGAATACAAAAAAAATAAAAAAATAAATCTGAACACCACACACACACACACAACTACCAGAGTGCTCCAATACCCAACACAACCCATCAGGGAATAAAAAAATATGTCCCCCTCCCCTCAGAACCTGTTGGATCCAGTACCCAACAGGGTCCATCAGGGAGTAAAAAAACCAAAACGCCCTTCCCTCAACAACCTTACAGCTCTGGTACCCAACCTAGCCTGTTCAGGATTTAAAAGAAACCTATCCCTCTCCCTCCAACCATCTGACAGGTTCCATGCCAGCCTGGCCTGTGTATTAATCCAAACGGGCAAAGGAGGAGCAGCAGAAAAGTGGTGAGTGGAAGGTGGAATAGGTGGGGTAGTAAAACACTGCTTCTCCCTGTGCCCATCCACTCTGGTCACAGTGAGGAGCTCAAATGGTGCATGGGAGTCTTGGGGCTGCTGCCACACTGCTGGTCCACTGTCACGTATGCTTCAGCCCAGCCTGCTGCACAGCAGAATAGTCCAGTGCTCAACCTGACCCATCAGGGAATAAAACAAAATCTGTTCCCCTCCTGTAAACTACCCAATTGGTCCAGTGCCCAACCTAGCTCATCAGGAAATAATAAACAAAAATCTAGCCCCCATCTCCCAACTACCTAATGGGTCCAGTGTGCAAAACGGTCAGCTATAGAATAAAAAATTATGTTCTTCCTCCTCCACCCAACTACATGAAGAGTCCCAGGCCAAACATGAACTGTCAGGGAATAAAAAAAATCTGCCCCTCTCCCCTCAACAACATAATGAATCCAAAGCCCAAATGGCCCCATTAGGGAATAACAAAAATGTGCCTCCCACCCCCAAACTACCTGATAGGTCTGATGTCCAACCTGGCCCATCAAGGACTAAAATATGTGTCCCTTTCCCGCCAAATACCTGATTAGTGTGGCCAATCCAGACCATCACAGAATAAAAATAAAAATGGCAGTATGGAGGGGAGGCTGTAAGTGAGTTTGATGCTGGGGGATGAAAGTAATTGCATGGTGCTTGATGGACTTGACTTGAACCACTGTGTAAAATGTAGGGACCATTACTGAAAAGCAGTGCTGCAATGTCAAAGCTTTCTATGTAGGCACTGTATGGAAAAAAAATCTATAAAACTGACACTGAATACGGTCCTCCTATAACTACAAGTGTAATAATGAGATTGGTTTACTAAAAAAAAATAAAGATAACAGCACAAAGAAAAGCAAACCCAGCCTTATTGGCACCAGCCGAACCTTGTTTATGTGTTCTGCTTTATTGTCATACTCCTGTCCCAGTCAGCCCATGTCACGTATCTGCCTTGACAGCTTCTGTGCAGCTAATGGCTTGCACTGGATGAGAGCACTCCATGTGGAAGGTTTTCTACTCTTCTTTGACATCACATCACCACTCTCTGTACCAAACGGCTTACCTAAGCAACTCCATTGGTCAATTTCAGATGCTGTCTTAGAGTTAATGCTACCAGCTCGCGTGCTTGAGTTGTATATGTAGTGCCCTTTCTGGCTTACATGGAAGGGGGGGCTCTCCTTCCTGCAAGCCTCTCCCAGTCAGTGCTGCACTGCTGCTCTGGTCTTTGCTCTGCTCGACGCATCCCCTTGACTTTCTGATACCCTTACTTAGGGTACCTGACTGGGGGAAGGCCTAATGTTGCCTACACAATTTCAAGCCAGTGCTGCCCCACTTCATGCTTCTTGGTGTGCCTTGGGCAGGGTTTTGCCATCACAAGCCTCCCAACCCCCTGAGCCACTGCCCTGGCATGTGACCGTGAATGTGACTGACCCTGCCCAAAAGCTGAGAATATCCTCTTGGATTGCACTTGAGTCTTCTGCCTCCTGCCACTCCTGACTTGGACATGGGCTCTAGACATGGACCCAGGTCCCCCACATGGAAGGCAACTGCTGTGCCACTAAGCCATCATCAGATAGATTTGTTAGCATTTTTTCTTTACTTTTAATATTCACTGAGACCTTCAGTAAATAGAAAGAACACGTGAACTGTATGAACCAGGACTGCTGGAGAACTCCTAAATAGTCTGTTCTTTCTGCATCCCATGATCCCCCATCCTAGATGTCTTGCTGTGTCCTGCAGATACACACAGTGTACATTGATCACTGTTTTAGGAGATGCTTCTTGAAAAATCTTGAGGAGCTAAGTCTAAAAGCCTTAAAAGTTTTGAGAGTTTTAGCATGCTTCTTTTCTCTAGAATTCAGAATATCACTTCTTTTAAATAAAGTTTTCATTAGTAATGCTAACAAATATGGATGCACAGACCAGTATTTTATGCTGTACATTCAGTGCATTTCTATGGCATACATGACACTGGATTTAAGGTTAACAATATTTTGCCAATAATGCCAGCCTGGGGTTGTGGAGGGCTGAGATGTTGCATGCCTTACCATCCGCCATGCTGGTGACTCATGTTCGGGAATGAGCACGGGTTGCAGAGGGTTGGCTTTGGGGGGGGGGGCGCCTCCGGCTGATTGTGCTCCTCTCCCGGGGTGGGGTGGCTTGCCGACTTGGCTCCTCCCAGGTGGAGGTCTGGGCATAGTGCCTTGCACCAGTGACACAGTATTGTAAGGGACTGTGGTTCTGTGGCATGCTACCACAGCTGGGGAATGCCTGGGGACAAAAAATGGAAAATTGGTCAGCATGGACTGAATGAAGTTTTGCCTGCCAGCTCTCTGCCCCGTGCCACTGCCTGGACCACCAGACCTGTTGCTGGATATGAATCTCAGGGGTGGTGGGAGGATGCCCTCATCTTTCTGGACCCACTCCATGGGGTAGGGATGTAGCCAGAAATTTCCATTTTGTACACAATCTCCAACAGTTACACCCCATTAAAAATGTACGCATCCTCTCCAAATGGTACCCCCTTCCAAACAAGTCAGATTGTTGTCAGATGACTCCTCTAATCTCTAAAGAGGTTATGCATGTATTAGTCTCCTAAACAATAGAAGTTTAAACAGAGACACTCCTTAGTGGCCTACACTAACCCAAATACTAGATTAGAGTGAAAATGTTAACAGAAAGGCATATGGTTTGTGATAGGCACTCAACAAAACTGTACACAAATGTGTACAGTGAGTATGCCTGCCAACACGCTTGCCATGGGGGTGACTGGGACAGGTGAGTGCCGAGTTGAGCTGGTGGCCAGTGTGTGTGGGGGGGGAGTTTGGAACAGGACTGAGAGCTTGCCTGTGTCAGACGGGATGGGCTAAAAGCTACATGGAAAAGCAATATTTTGTCAATTTTATGTGGAACAAAAAAAAATAAAAAATTAGGGTAACCAGTACTTGAGCATCTGGGGTTATATAGCAGCTGTTACACAAGTTCCAGCTTCCCAGCTTACATGAACTGTTTCAAGACTCAAGAGGCACAGTGCAGTTTATGTTAACCAGCAAGCACTCAACTATTCCCCAGCAGTTTTCACTGCTGGTGTTAATACATCCCTCTGTATATCTTGGCTGCCTGCTGTAATGACCTCAGCTAACAGAAATTGTCTTCTGAACTGAACCAGCCCAGAATGCACGGAGACATGGATAAAAGGGAAGGGGTGTGTGAGGGGGGGTGGGGGTGGTGGCAAGCAGAGGACTGGTGCCCTTTCTGGAGTTGCCATGGAGTCACTTGTTTATCAGACTACACAGAGACTTCTCCTGGTCCAGTGTCACTTGCCAGCATTTGATTGTACATTGTTAGTTGCAGTGTGTTAAGCTGGGGAGTGTATTAAGTAATGAGAGAAGTTGGACATGTGTAAAGCAAGATGGAATTTATTCCACTCAAGGTAGCATACAGGAGGCCTCTCTTGAAGGGCAGTTTGCAAGAAGAGCAGAGCATAGGATCCATTAAAGGATGGGGAAGAGAACAGTCAAAATGATTTGCTTTGTTTTTTCTTCACTCGCTACACCAAACCCACCCACTCACTACACACCTACACACCACACACACACTACACACACACCACTCACTACACACACTACACACACACCACCACTACACACAACCCACCTCACTCGGATACGTATACACACACACCACTCACTAAACACACTACACACACACCACTCAATATACACACAATACACACACACCACTCACTACACACACAAACCCACCCCACTCAGTACACACACACACACACACACACACACACACACACACATCACTGACTACACACACACACCACTACACACATACACCACCCACACACACACACACACACACACACACACACACACATACACTAAAGCCTCAGTCCCTGTGCTAAGCGTCATGTGTAACAGAATGCAAATCCTCCTAGTAGGGTAGACTGACATGGCTTTACCAGAACAAAAGTTATGCAATTCCCAACTTTTGCATTTCCTCCAGTTTAATCTGAGAATGACAAACTACAGATGCGTGTTTTGTCCTTTTGGGACTTCTCAGTGCAGCGCAGTCTCTCTTCTGTCTCGGTCAAGTACCACTTCGGCCCCAGAGGAAAACAGGCATTTACAGTAGTACACTCAGAGGCAGCGAGCAGGATAGCCAGCTTGCTGCAAATGCAGTGTGTAGGGTTCATAAGGGATGTGAGGATGCAGCAACTGCATGGCACGGAGGAGTCCTAAAAGGACACAACTCAAATCCAGAACAAAAGCAAGCCAACATGTACTGTAGTTGGTTTTCTACTTGCAGATAGATGGCCTGCACAGATATTACGTTAAAAAAATGGAACTGCTTAAGTAGAAGATGCAAGTCATATATATTATTTATTTATTGAAAACTGGTGACTGGAAAGACACACTAAGCCAAGGCTTGTTTCTAGGTGCATCCGGGGGTAGGAGTACAGGGAAGCAAATACTACACTGTACATTCAGTGTAAAAAGTGCAGTCAATATAATTTAAAGCAGTGTACAGGCACTATGAACAACTAAAATGCAAAATAAATAGAATGAAGGTACATGCAAACTATGCAGTGAAATAGGAGCAGGTGATACTCGTGCATTAAATTAGGATGTGTGCATATAAAATGTTAATTAATGAATATTCACTGAACACAGTCAAAAGTATTTGGCTATTTGGTTGTATTTGTGTACCAAAGCTAAAACTAAGTTGATGCCTTGTCAAAGCAACAGAGCATTGCGAAGTGTTGGAGAATTTGTTTCTTGCTGTCTGAGTCTGAAGCCCCATTTACGCCATCAGCTTTGCAGCGCATCAACACATGCACTCCGGTTGATGCGCTGCAAAGTCAGCTTTGTGGACGCTCACCACATCGCTGTAAGTGTTCTACAGCTCCATTTTTTGATCTGATGAAAATGGGGGGACGTGTACTGGATCGAGCGCATAACCCCGTGGTGTGAACAACCAACACGCTCGATCCACTGCGATCCCATATTTCCAGGCTGCCGATGTCATTTTTTAGAACCCTGCCCATATGTCTAAAGACACTACTCTTGGTGTGATCTGCGGCGTGTCAGGCTCGGGAGTGTGAACGATAAATTACAGTAGCAAGTCACAGCGCCGCAAGAAGGCAGCAGAGTGAAAAGTGAAGTGCTGTTGCTGCTGTTTAAACAGGGCTTTTGCTGTCCTATTACATTTTGGAATTTTTCCTCTAAGCAATCAGTAGTTTACTTTGCAGCCTGTGCATACCGTGTCCCCTTTTTTTTTGTAAATCTGTGTTTTGCAGGCATGTAACAAAACATGGGTTGGGCCACCTCTCCTTCTGTTGAAAAAGACCTAATTCCTTAATTGTTGGGTCCAGGAGGGGTAAACCCCATGACTGGGACTATGAATAAAGTAGCTGCCCCATCCTCCCAGTACTGGTAATCCCACAGTTGTACCTCCATGTCTGTCCAGTCACCCCAGCCATTTCCAGCCCATACTGTACCTTTATCATGTAAATGTGCACCACTGTATTACTGTGGATGTTTATTTAATTTCATTGTTAACTAAAGTAATAATGCATGACAGGTCACATGTTGTTGTAGGACTTGCTCATGCCTCATGTGGTGCGGCACAAGCTGAGTGCTGTAAACCACATGAGAAGTGGTTAATTCCCGCAGCACGAGCCTTGGAGTACATTATTGCAATTCTAAAATAGACTTAAAGAAAAAGAAAAACTCTAATTGGGTTAAAACAAGCAGCTGGAACTTTATCTGTGTGTAGGTTCTGAGATTTATTCATGAGTAAAGACCCAGACTGACCAATCAGATGGCAGGATTTTTCCTTGTCCATTTTAAAAAGCACTTTTTCCTAAACCTGAGTATTCTGGAACCTCCCTATTCTCCCTCTACCAAGTCACAGTTAGAAAGAAGATTTTAGTAATCTGTCTTTGCTTGCCTGCCTGGATTAAATACATGGAGAATAACTAACCTCTAATTTTATATATATTTATTTATTTATGGTCTTGGAAAACAACCTTTGAGCTAGGAGCTCATTTACAAAGGTTCCACGTCAGGAGGAAGAATCATAACTGTAGTACAAAACAAGAAGCCATATACAGAGGGAATACATAGTTCTGGTATAAATAGACACAGATAATACAACACTAACATTTCCATGACAGCTTATTTACAATATTTTAGTTTTGTTTTGTTTTGTTTTTTTATTTACTGAGCAAAGGGAGAGAGAATGACAGGCAAGAATAGATGGCTAGAGCTCAGCCAGGAGTTATCATTGTCATAAACAGTGAGAAGGAGTAAAGGGAGAGTAAGGGATTTGGTGAGTGGAGGGTAAGGTGAGGGAGGAGGTTGAAGGAGAGTAGGGCAGGACGTGAAGAATACGCTTGGTCACGTCACGCTGAGTTAGTGTGGTGACACCAATGGTAGAAGAACAAAGCTTGAGTGCCCTAATGATGTCAGCACTAGTGAGATGTTGAGTTATCAGTGAGTTCTTAACAGCTAGTTTTTATTACATACAATATAATAAGTATATATCCTAAATATTGTGTATGGTTAGTGTCATTTTTGGGTAGTCTTTGAGTAGGTAATGCCCTGAGTGTTCTTTTGTAGTTTGAGTGGCCGTTTTGAAACTGCTCACAACCTGCAATGTTGTGCTGCGGTGTGAATGAGGGTGAATCAGCCTGTGCTCCAGTCCATTGGTTTGGTTGGTTGGGGCAGCTGAGAAATAATGTTCTAAATCGTGAATTTTTTTCTTTTCAGCATCCCAAAGCATGAATTACAAGGTTTGGAACACACCTGGGAAGCAAGCTTATTGTGTATTTTTATTTCAATAAATGCATTTTCAGGAGCCCTTGTCCTGACTCCTTTGGGACCCCCTGTTCTTCAGCTGCACCGGTTTTTAACTTATAAGAGTTACAGCCATGCCACAGACTTGAGCAGTGAGTAGCAGCAGTGGCGAGCTGACTCTAGAATGCAGCACACAGCAGTCTAACATATCTGTCTAACTTACCAATTCTGGGAGTGGGGGTTTTGAGAGAGCAAACACTCAAAACATATCATCCAATTAATGGAGCTGTGCAGAATATAAAATTCTGCCTACAGAATGCCAGCAGAATGACCATTCTGATTCTGCTGAATTTCATGAAATTTTCACAAACATTCTTCAAAATTCTGCCAAATTTTAAATGCCAGTTATTTTGCCATAATTTTAACAGTATGTGTCCAATTGACACCAAATCTGGAATGTAACCATTATACAATAACGTACAAATGTGTACCAAAGTTCATATTAGTAGGTTGAAAGGGGGCAGAAGTATAGGTAGCCAAACATTTAATCAAAATTAAATGTTCAGTTATTTTGAGATAATTTTAAAATTTCTTATCTAAATTTCTCCACAACGTCTGGATTTAGAGCGCACAACATGGAGTATATACACACATTTAAGTCTCAAGCTTCAATGGGAGCTGAGCTGTAGGTAGGCAAACATCTTGCCAAAATTTAGATCTCTGTAATTTTAGTATAATTTTTATAGTATTCATTGAAATGTTATAACATTAGACAGGTATACAGAATATCACTACATTTGTATATGTACATAGTTTCAGATTTCTAACTTCAAACTGGACTGAGTTTTAGCCTACCAAACATTTATTTATTTATTTATTTAGAGTATCGGTTTTACAGACCTTTGAGTCAGAAACTCATTTACAAAGGTACCTCATCAAGAGAGAGCAAACATCACAATCACAATACAATATGATACAGTACATAGAATTTGTTAAGAGAACAGATATCTGAGCACTGGCTTGCCTATTTCGACAGCTCGCCAGTGAAAGAACTTATTATTATTCTTGTAAACCATGTTCGGGCGGGGTCAAGACGCCAGGGAAAGACCATTCGCGCGGCGCCACACTGCCTCGGCCCACACACCCTGTATCGAGTCGCAGCGTGCGGCGCCACACCTAGTCACGAAATGGCACACAGAGCATGCGCCATTTTGCCGAATGCCAGACTTTACAAAAATTAAATAAAGTAAGTTCAACTTCACTGAAAAGGGCGCTCTATTTGCGAAACCCCTAATCGGGGGGTAAGGCTTGCGGGGATGGGTAATTTATGAATAATATGGTTCTCCTTTAATGACAGCAACCAGTGTTACAGAACATGTTGCCAAAATTTTAATTTCAGTTATTTCCCAATGATTTTAAAACAACATATCCAAATTTAACCAGAGTTGAAGCATTTAAACTACTATACCACATGTTCATTTCTGAAAAAGTTCATATTTGTAGCTTTAAATGGGATTGAATTAAAAGTAGCCAAAACTTTCACAGCATTTAAAAATTAAATTTTAGAAGAATGTAAACTACAGATTTAAGCCCCTGAAACTTTAAAACTAGAGAATGCAATACCATGACATTTGGTGGATTCTTAGACCTTACAAGGAGACTGTGCATGCCAATTTTATTAATTGTTTGCTGCCAGAAATTGCAAAATAATAGGGCTGTGCATGGACCGAATAGTATTTCCCAAATACCATGAATAGTAGGCTTGCCGAATATTCGGATGGATGTTCTCAATAGTCCACTATTTGGCCACTATTCGGTGGGTTAGATTTCAAAATCTCACAGAGCTTTGTTGGCCAATCAGAGGCTGTTTTTGGAGCTCACAGCCAGGAACACCATGTGATCTCCTCACTCTAAGTGTGTAGCATAGAGTTCAATATATAGAGAGACTAGAGTGTGGACTCCAATGCTCAGTTGAAGCCGTGTATCCTCCATATTAGAGGATGATTGACGTGCCGGCAGAATAGCAGGAACCCTTCTTGAAACTTAGTGAGTGGCACCAGCACACTGTTCTGACAAAAATCTGCAGATCCAGTTGGGTAAAAGCACCACTGACAGCAGGAAATGATAAAGCGGATGCACAAGCCAGCCTCTGGCACCTGTGTACAAGCCAAAGTGCCATGGCTTCTGCATCCTCCTCCTGAAGCACCAGCAGCACAAGACAGCCTCTGGCACCAGTGTACAAGCCAAAGAGCTGTGACCCCTCCATCCTCCTCCTGAAGCACCAGCAGCACAAGACAACCTCTGGCACCAGTGTACAAACCAAAGTGCCGTGACCGTTCCTCCTCATCCTCCTGATGCCATTTTAAGGACTTCTGTAGCAGTTCTGTAGTAAGGCAACTTTCCTGGTAGAATACCAAATACTGAATACCGAATAACGAATATCTCGGACCCGAATACTAAATATTCGGCCGAATATTCGAGAAAAGGTATTCGCACAGCTCTACAAAATAACATCTGTACTTAAAGTCACATCCCATGAGTCTTTGTGAAAATTGTAGAATTTCATGAAAAATTCCATAAAACTGGAATTTGCTAATTTCACTCAGCCTTATCTGGAAGAGTCTAATTAAAAGATGGGGGTATGAGAGACGCATAGTGTAGGAGGTCACCAGGGTTAGGAGTTAGATGCACAATTTCACCAAGAAATGGACAGCTGAACTGGGTAGCACAACAGTGGTAGGCCCCAGATTGGAGCAAGGAAGCACATAGTATCAACAATTCCCAACCTGAATGTAGGATGTTTAAGGATCACATCCAGTACATTTTATGATCTGGGAGCCTGGTGTACATGCAAGTTCAGGACTTAGAGGTACTTACAAAGATGTAGTGTGGGAAGACAAATGTCTGGGACAATAGGAAGGAAGAATTCTGGCTATTCCAACAGGGTAGGTCAACAGAAAAAGGAGTAGGTGACTCGTGTTTTCAGGGAGTTTGTCACTGTAAAGAACAAAGAGGATATCAGTGGGATCAGTAGTTCTACTGAGTCAATCTGGCTATCCCAAAAGAGAGTGTGGGGGGGGGTGGATAGTCACCCAGAGAGGAACAGCAGGACTGCAAAAAGCTTAGCCCAGCTTATCAAATGAAGTAGTGATACGTGCATAAATTCCACAAAAAGAATTCTGGATAGTTTGTCTATATGCTACTATAAATATGTGAGAAAATGTTACCAATATTTTTTTCTACTGCAAATTTAAAACTGCTAAACCAATTTACCAAGTTGTGTTAGACACCAGGATATATTGAGTGTGGCTATGCATGTCAAATGTTAAGTCAATGCCTGCAAGAACACAGAAGTTACAAACATCCACATTTTGAGAGTTTTCACAAAGTTTGCAAATATTTACATAGTAAAGATTTGAACCCTGTAACAAAATCTCTATTCCAATTCTCTCCATATTTAGATCATTCTATAAGCATTACAGAAAGGTTATTCATGCTAACACACCGTCTAGCGCCAAAGGTGCCTGAGTTAAATGTAGATTAAATTTTTCCACGAAATGCCCCACAAAAATAAAATGACAGATTTTGAGCACATATAATTTTGAGACGATGCATCACATTGTCATGAAATCTGGCACATTATTAGAACACCTATCATCAAGAAACCATGCCAAATTTAAGATATCTGACCCAATTGATGGCTGAGGTATATGCAGACAATTTTCATGAAATTTCACACACAAAAAAAATAACAGACTTTGAGCACCTATAATTTTAAAACTATCCATCCAAATGTCATGATGTTTGGAACATTATTGGCCCTCTACTCACAGAGTGTGAGTGCCACATTGCAGAGCTCTAGCTTAAATGACAGCTAAGGTATGACCAAATTACTAAATTTAAAAGATTCTGCAAACTGCCAATGAAATTCCGTGAAATTTCATGAAAATTCATTAAAATTCTGAGAATTCAAGAATTTTCCCATTCCGCTACAGTTCTACCAATTAAGGGTCAAGAAATAAATCTGTAGGTCAGGGTCCCATGACCCTGTCCAGCATGAACTGCATGCTGTTATGTAAGAATGGTATCCTGTGTTGCTCTCATTTCCTGGTCTAATGGAAAGTGCATTTCAATAACTAGGAAATCTTTTAAAATATAACATATGCTAATCAGAAACTGTTCGGTTTATTTCATTCATTTTCTGTATGCTTGTCCCCTTATTTTGTATTACTAAGGACAGATTACGTAAAATGAGGGTAGGGTTTTAAAAGGATTTGTCAGAGGTCTGTACACTGCTGTTTTCCAAAGGATCCATCCTAGATCCACCCACTACTATTTTCAAAAGGATCCATCCAAGAACCACCTGCCGCTATTTTCAGAATGATCAGTCCAAGACCTCCTGTTGTTATTTTCGAGCGGATCCATCTGAGATCTGTCTACGCTGTTTTCAAAAGGATCCATCCTATATCCACCCACTGCAATTTTCAAAAGGGTTCATCCAACAACCACCTGCAGCTGTTTACAAAAGGATCCATCCAAGCTCTGCCAGATGTTATTTTCAAAAGGATCCATCCTATATCTACCCCTGCTATTTTCAAAGGATCCATTCAAGAACCACCTGTAGTTATTTACAAAAGATACAGCAAAGCTCCACCAGATGTTATTTTCAGAAGGATTTATCCTATATCCACCCAATGCTGTTTTCAAAAAGATCCTTCCATTAACCACCTGCGGCTGTTTACAAAAGGATCTATCAAAGCTGTGCCAGATGTTATTCTCAAAAGGATCCATCTGAGAGCTGCCTGCAGCTATTATCAAAAGGATCCGTCCAACAACCACCTGCAGCTATTTACAAAAGGATCCATTGAAGCTCTGCCAGATGTTATTTTCAAAAGGATCCACCTTATGTCCACCCACTGCTATTTTCAAAAGGATCTGTCCAAGAACCACCTGCAGCTATTTACAAAAGGATCCGTCAAAGCTCTGCCGGTTGTTATTTTCAAAAGAATCCATCTAAGAGCTGCCTGCAGCTATTTTCAAAAGAATCCTCCTAATTTCTGCCCACTGCTGTTTTCAAAGGCTGCATTCAGGATCCACCTGCTGTGATTTTCAAAAGGATCCATCCAAGATCTGTCCACCACTGTTTTCAAAAGGATCCATCCAAGATCTGTCCACCACTATTTTCAAAGGATCCATCCAAGATCTGTCTGCCACTGTTTTCAAAAGGATCCATCCAAGATCTGTCTGCCACTGTTTTCAAAGGATCCATCCATGATCTGCCTGCTGCTATTTTCTGAAGGATCTGAGATCTGTCCACCACCCTTTTAAAAGGATCTATCTGATGCCAGTCTGGAGCTGTTTTCAAAAGTATCTGTCAGTCTGCCTGCTGCAGTTTTAAAAGGATCTGTCCAAGATCTGCCTGCTGCTGTTTTCAAAAATATACATCAGAGATTCACCTGCTACTATTTTCAAAAGGATTTCTTTGAGATCCACTGGCTGCTGTTTTCAAAAGATCTGCCTGAGATTCACCTGCTGCTTTTCAAAGTATACATTCAAGATTCGGTTGCTACTATCTTCAGAAGGATCCATTGGAGAAATGCCTGCTGCTTTTATAAAAAGTATCTGTCTGAGATCTGCCAGCTGCTGTTTTCAAAGGATCTGTCTAAGATCCACCTGTTATTACTTTGAAATAATCTTTCTTCTGCTGGCTACCATTTTAAAAGGATCCATCGGAATCCACCTTCTACTATTTTCAAAAGATACATCTGCGATCAGTGTGCTATTTTTAAAAGGATCGGGTCTGAGATCTACCTGCTGCTGTTTCAGAAGGAATCTTTCCGAGATCTATGTGCTGCTGTTTTCAAAAGGAGTCACCCAAGATCCACCAGCTGCTGTTTTCAAAAGGATCAATCCAAGATTAGCCTGCCACTGTTTTCAAAATTATCTGTCCGAGATCAGCCTGCTGTTTTCAAGATGATCCATCTAAGATCTGCCTGCTATTTTCAGAATCATCTGTCTGAGATTTCCCTGTTATTTTCAAAAGGATTCATCTGACATCTGACTGCTATTTTCATAAGGATCCAACCAAGATCTGTCCAATGCAATTTTCAAAGGGAAAATCTCTCCAGACTGTGAGACAAACTACTAAATGAGCTAACTGCATCTGAATGTTGCATAAAAAAAGGTACATCTGTGGAACAAATGATGTGAATCGCATTTACATCAATTAGTTTACTGTCTACAAGTCATGACTTTGTGTTACAAGCAGAGCCATCTTTTGAAATATTGGTAGGGCTAGTTCAACACAGATACTGGCCAACACACATTTGTGTCCACCTTCATCTTTTGAAAATCTTCTAGAGAATCTGTGTGTCTTAGACTTCATCAGATCCTCCTGCTCCTACCCCTCCCACCATGCAGAAGTCAGCAAGGCCTTTGGCACCGTTCACATAGGAGGCTGGTAAACAAGCTGGGCAGCATGGGGTGGGCAATAAGGTGGTAACCTGGGTAAGAAACTGGTTGGGGATAGGAGGCAGAGGTTGTGGTAAATGGAGTTTGTTTTGAGGAGGGTTAGTGACCAGCGGGGTACCACAGTGGTCAGTACTGGGCAAGTCCTCTTTAATGTCTTCATTAGTGACATAGCACAGGAACTGGAAGGGAAGGTCTGCCTATATGTGGGTGACACCAAGATCTGCAACAGGGTGGACACTCCGGAGGAAGTGCAAAGGATGGAAAGAGACTTGAAATGACTGGAAGAGTAGTCAAAAGTTCGGCAGCTAAGGTTTAATGCAAAAAAGTGCGAAATAATGAACTTGAGTCACAAAATCCTGGGGGTGCATTACAAAATGGGGGAGAGATACTAGCAGTGATCAAGCAGGAAGGAGACCTGGAGTAATCATATCAGATGATCTGAAGGTACAGACAATGCGACAAAGCGATCAAGAGAGCTAGTGGGATGCTGGGAAGTATAGGTAAGGGTATTACCAACAGGAAGAGGGAAGTGGTGTTGCCACTATATATGTCTTTAGTAAGGCTCCACCTGGTGTACTGTGTCCAGTTTCGGAGGCCACATCTCACGAAGGACATAGGATAGAGGCCATCCAAAGGAGGACTACCAAAATGGTACAGGGTCTACATCAAATGTCCTATGAGGAGAGGCTAAAGGAACATGTACACATTGTGGGGGGCATGATCGAAACCTTCAAATACCCAGGGTGAATAAGGTACAAGTGGGAGGTATTTATCTGCTTGTGTGCTGCCCAGCCACCCCCATCTGGTCAGCCCCCCCCCCAGCTCTGTAACCAGGCTTCTCCAGGGTTTACGTCACTCCTGCTTAACCTCTGCCAGAAGGCCTAATCTCATGTGCCTGATCGCCGGTGTGGAGCCTGAATGGGGATAGGGTGTCATCATGTGACCAAGGTTTTTTCACTTTTTCTCCTAGGGACCAACAGTCATGCCATGAAGGTAATGTGTGTACTTTACCTCCGCGAGAGACCCTGGCATCCTGTTTGGTCCCTCTCCCTACATGACCCACTGCACTGCTGCCAAACCTCAGAGCGGTATTCTGCTCCCCGCTCAAGGGGACAGCTATCCTGGAAACACTCAATCCTCCCTCTCAGCACCTCAGTCCTCCATGCCACTTGAAGGCCCTTGATTTGCATTTAAAATGAAGCTGGTGGCAGGTTATTACCACTGTAGCAGATCAATGCAGCAATTATGTATGTATCTTATATTTACATTAATGTATATCTTTGGTGTTGTGTTGTCTTTGTTGTAACATAGAAACTGAAGCAGACAATGTGGCAGAAAAAGACCACCAGTCCGTCCAGTCTGCCCAGTTTTACCCTACCCTGCCCTGTGATCTATTATCTAGACATGGTTTTTTGACCTCTTCTCTGCCCCCCGCCTTACTGCAGCCTCCTCAGAGTATCTATTAAGCCCTTTACTCTGTCCCAGCCATGTTTGAACACATGAATGTTTTTTCTGCTCACTGCCTTTCCCGGTAGGCTGTTCCATGGCTCAGCTGCTTTCTTGGTAAAGTAAAACTTTCTTTCATCACTCCCAACCTTTCTGCAATCCCCCTAATTTAATCCACTCCAACCAATTTACCCATGACTAATTCCCTAATTTGGTCAAAGTCTGCTTGTCTGAAATCCAGAATCACACCTTTTTATGAGGGTAGACTGGTACCCAGGGCCAGTTCAAACCATATGGTTATTATGGTCACTGGACCCCAGTTGTTCCCCTACCCACACTCCATCTACCATTTATGAGCTGTTGAGTACCATGTTGAGAATGGCAGCCTGTTCTGTAGGTTCCCCGACCCGCTGCACCAGCAGGCAGTCCTGTGACATATCTAGCAGGGCCTGACTTCTGGTGCTCTTAGCTGCTAGAATATCCCAACCTGTGTCTGGTAGATTGAGATTCCCAGCAGCAGCTACCTCCCCCTTTTCAGCTTCCTTCTCAATTCTTGTCACTAGTTCCATATCCCCTTGTCTCCCTGTCCTGGCAGTCTGTCGACCACCCCAGTGCATAAGTTCTTTCACAGTGCTGTCATGAGCTGTACTCACAGTGATTCTGTTTCCCCATTTCTTCCCATAATAGACCCATCCTTTACTGTCTCTGTGCCTTCCTTTACATTGAGGGCTTCCCCACTCCTTTTCCTTTACCCCATCTTTCTTATACCTGGTAGCACTGCCATGTCCCAGTCAGTTTTCTCTGTGGCCCATGTTTCTGTAGTGGCTACAAGGTCTAATCCCGCATCCACCACTATCGCCTGAAGCTCACTAATTTTGTCTCCTATGCTCCTAGCATTTAGAAAGACTGCCTTCCAGCTTGTGCCTATAGCCTTCTCCTTCTTGTCAGCTCCTCTCCCTTTGTCCTGTCCCTACCTTCTTAACTTTCTGGTTTTCTGCTCCCTGCTGGCTGTGAGCCCCCCCCAGCACTCATACTTAACTTACGGACCCCTGGTTTGCTGATAATAGTGATAATGACAGTGAAAATGTCTTTGAACTTTAGATACTAGAACCATATGCTAGGTCCTGTTAGAAAGGTCTAAGCTGCACCTTTCCAACGGGGTTATAGCATTAGCTTCTAACGTACAGCCGTGGTGATACTGGCTTCTAAAGCTACATTATGTATACATTACATCGATGTACCAGTTTATTACATTGATTTCTACATTACATTAATGTGCTCAGTACATTTATTTATTTATTGATTGATTTCTAGGATTACAAATACCTTTAAACCAGAGGTTCTTTTACAAAGTTTCCATGTCAGATACAATAGTAGAACAAAACAACAAAACAACAAAAGTGTAACAGACGCAAACAATGTGAATTACATTTAGTGAAGTTACAACATTGACTAAAAATATTGGTGCTAACATCTTGTAAAGGATGAAGGGAAGGGAAGGGAAGGGAAGGGGAAAGAGTGAATGGGGTAAGAGGCAGTCAAAATGGAGACTTTATCATAAAGTGCTAGAGGCAGCAAAAGTGCAGGGGCAAGCATGTAGAGGGGAGGAGGAGGTGAGGGGGAAGGAGAGGGGAGAATACGGTGGGAGACTGGTGAAGGGGAAAGATGGAGAATGTGAAACAGCAGAGGAGGCGGTGGAAGAAGGGCAGGAGTAGGGAAGTAGAACAAATGAGAAAGAGGGGAGGGAGGGGGGTGAGAGGAAGGAGAAACAGTGAATGATAAGGGGTTTGAGAGGAGGGAGGGATAGAGAGGAGGAAAGTAGTGGCAGCGAGGGTAGAGGAAGAAGGAAGTGGGACAATGGGGTAGGAGGGACAGAGGGGGAGGGGGTACCAGGGCAGGAGGGAGGGAGGGAGGTGGAAAGTCAGAGATGGGGAGGGAAGAGGAGGCAGTGAGTGGGTGGGTGGGAAGAGAGTAGGAAGGGGAGTGGAGAAAGCAGCGGAGGGTGCTGTGACGGAGCAGCGTGTCATCTTAGTGGGTACAGTCACAACTGCTGAGGTTAGGGGTGAAGGTGCAGTTTGTATTTAAATGGGCCTAGCTTATTCTCAGCAGTGACCTCCATAGGCAGCCCATTCACCAAGGATGGAGCTCTGACAGTGAAAGAGCATTGGGCTTGAGAGGTTCGGCAGAAGGGAACCTGGTAGGAGGATTTGTTTGCACTGCAGGTGCACCATGTATTTGGGGCGGGCACCATAAAGGCATGTGTAACTGGCGGGGTAAGGCCGAGGCAGATTTTCTTAGCTAAGAGGCTAGTCTGGAAGACTATCCTTCCCTGAAGATTGAGCCATTGGAATGTTTATGGAGGTTGCAGGTATGGGTTCGTATCCCTGCACTTGTCACAAGCTGGCAGCACTTATTCAGTGCAGTCTTGATTCTTTTTAAGGTATTGTCAGCAGCAGACCCATAGAATATTAGCCCATAATCAATTATGGACAGGACTGAGCTATAGGGACTGCTGGCTGCACAACTGAGCAGACTTGGTAGACCATACGGCTTTTTTCTACTAGCATTTTTGTATGTTCGTATGTTCATATTAACCGCTATGGGCAAGGCCTCAGTAGTCAGGCAATGGCGATGGCGGTAGAGGATCCCTAACCTTGAGTTTATGGCTTTGGAGGTGAGACTAACATATGTTATGGGAATGTGTGCTGTCGAGAGTAATTTCAAGGTATTTGAACCCCTGAACCTGATCAAGTGGGACCCCTGAACCTGATCGAGTGGGAGGTGTTGTTTGTTCAGGATACTTAAGCTGGCTAATCTGTGTTTGCTGTGGGAGTTAGAGAACAGCACGCCCTTGGTTTTTGATAGTTCATCAGCAGTTTATGCTGATCAAACCACTGTTTCAACAAGGCTGAAATTTGCCTGTAGGTCAAAGAATAAATTGACTGGGTCAGAATGGGTAGAAATGAGGACAGCATTTTCTGCGTATAGGATCATATTATTATTGAAGGCTGCTGGGAGGTTGTTAATGAACAGGCTAAAGGGTAGTGGCCCAAGGATAGAGCCTTGGGGTACCCCAGAACGCACAGGGAGGCTGCTGGAAAGTGTCTTCCCGATCTTAACTTGCTGGTATCTACCCATCAGGTAACTATAAAACCAGTTAGTGACCTCCTTAGAGAGGCCAAGGGCAGGAAGGGAGTTGAACAGAAGCTGGTGATTAATGGTGTCAAAGGCCTTAGTTAGGTCTACGTGCACTGCACCTAGCAAATGTCCGGTGTTGAGAGCCTTTTGAATGTGACTAGTATATTCAAGTAGGGCAGTGGTTGTACTATGTGCTTTTCTAAAGCCATGTTGCTGCAGACACTGGATGTTGTATTTGTCAAGGTATTCAGACAGTTGGTCCGCAACAATGTGTTTGAGGGCTTCAGGCAGCGGGGGGTGGTTTGAGATGGGGCGGTAATTGAAGTGTTGAGACCTGTCACCACTTTTGTGTACAGGAGTGACACTACAAGATTTCCAAAGCTTGGGGAACTGTCTAAGGGAGAGCGAGAGGTTTAGGAGTTTGGTGAGAGGAAGTAAGATGACATTGAGTGAGAGGAAAATAAGTTTTAGATCCAGTGTGTCACTGCTAAATCTGGATTTACCTAGTACCTTTAGGAGGTATTTTCTGGATTCAGTAAGGGACACTCTTCTGAAATAGAAGGGAGGGGTATTGGGATGAGGCACATGTTTATCATCATTACCAGGTAAGTCCGGAGGGAGTACACTGCTTAGATCAGTAAAAATGACATTAAAGGTGTACCAGTATAATATATTGATGTACCACTTATAATACATAGACATAAGTGCTACATGGATGTGATCGGTACATCAATGTACCAGTACAGTACATCCATGTGCCTAGTACATCAATGTACAAGTGCAATACATTGATGTATACATTACATCAGTGTACTCCGTACATCAGTGTAGCAGTACAATACATCAGCATACACATTACAGCAGTGTACTCAGTACACTGATGTACCAGTACATACATCGATGTATACAGTACATTGATATGTTAAGTACATCGATGTACAAGTACAGTACATAGATGTGCTCAGTACATTGATGTACCAGTATGATACATCGATGTATTCCAACATTGGTGTACCAGTACAATACATCGATGTATACAATACATCAATATACTTAGTACATCATTGTATCAGTACAATACATCAATGTGCTCAGTACGTTGATGTCATTGATGTACCAGTATGATATATTGATGTATATATTACATCAGTGTATTCTGTACAGATATATACCAATACGATACATCATTGTATGCATTACAGTGATGTACTCAGTACATTGATGTACAATACAATACACTGATGTATACAGTACAGTGATATGCTTAGTTTAGCAATATACCAGTACATCAATGTGCTCAGTACATTGATGTATGATACATCAATGTATACATTGCATCAACATACTTTATACATATATGTACCAATATATCAAGGCATGCATTACATTGATTTACTCAGTACATTGATATACCAGCACAGTACAATACATCGATGTGCTCAGTACATCGATGTACCAGCACAGTACAATACATCAATGTACCAGCACAGTACAATACATCGATGTGCTCAGTACATCGATGTACCAGTACAGTACAATACATCGATGTGCTTAGTACATTGATGTATGATACATCAATGTATACATTGCATCAACATACTTTATACATACTGTATATGTACCAATACATCAAGGCATGCATTACATTGATTTACTCAGTACATTGATGTACCAATACAATACTGTATGTCATCATAAACATCTAACAGACATTTTTGTAAAAACATTTTAAAAAAACAACCTTTTCAGCATTTGATGATTTTTGGGTCTCATATGTAAAAAGAAAATGTATTGATATAAATTTGGACATGATAAAGTATTTACAAAGTGATGTAATTTCTTTACATGACATCAGATCCAGAAGCAAATAGTTTGATACCTTTTATTGGACCAACATAGATGTTACAAAAGAAAACAATGACCATAAGTCTCCAAGGAAGGGCTTTATGGTCATAAGTCTCCGAGGAAGGACTTGGTTGGTCTGAAAGCTTAGGCACTGTTTTCTTTTTGTAACAGCTACTGTATGTTGATCCAAAAAAAGGTACCAAACCATTTGTTTCTGGATCTGTTCTTACAAGCACCAGTACGGCAACTAATCTATTTCTGTATGTTTACATAACATCTTTATTTTACCTGCGTAAACCCAAGCATTGGCAGATAATAATGAATGGTAAAAATACCATTGACAGCTTAACCTGATTCAAGTATGTCAGATTTTGCATCATCACCCCCCCCAACGCCCCCAGAAGAGGCTGAAAATTGACAGAATTGCCTAGCATTCTTTTTCCAGTCAGACTAGATAGATAGATAGATAGATAGACAGACAGACAGACAGACAGATAGATAAAACATAAATATAGAAACATGGAAACATAGACTTTGACGGCAAATAAGGACTGCTTGGCCCACTTAGTTTGCCCATTTCCCTACCTATTGGATAAGCTGCAGATCCTAGTTAACCAACAGCCTACTTCTTCCTAACCCCTACTAGAATTGCCTTATGTCTGTCCGATGCATTCTTGAATTCCCCCCACTGTTTTTGACCCCACAACCTCCTCAAGAAGGCCGTTCCATGCGTCCACCACCCTCTCTGTGAAAAAATACTTCCTCACATTGCCCCTGAGCCATCCCCCCTCTATCTTCAAATTGTGCCCCCTTGTTCTTGCCCATCTCTTTTTCTGAAAGATGCTACCCTCTTGGACTTTGTTGATTCCCTTGAGGTACTTGAAAGTTTCTATCATGTCCTCCCTCTTCCTCCTTTCCTTGAGGGCATACGTATTAAGCTCCTTTAGTCTCTCTTTTTATGTTTTCTGCTGCAGACCCTGCGCCATTTTTGTTGCCCTCCTCTGGACTGCCTCCATCCTGTCTATGTCCTTGTGGAGATGGGGTCTCCAGAACTGCATGCAGTACTCCAAATGGGGCCTCACTAACTGTCTGTACAGAGGGATAACAACTTCCTGTTTTCTACTAGTGATGCCTCTTCCTATACAGCACATCCCAGTATCCCCCCAGCCCTCCTTATTGCCTTCTTAGATTGCTTGCCTACTTTTAGGTCATCTGCTATGACTACCCCCGGGTCCCTTTTCATTTTTGTCATTGTTAGTCCCCCCCCCCATTGTGTACTCTTCCCCTGGGTTTTTGTTTCCCAGGTGCATTATTTTGCACTTCTTTGCATTGAAGCTAAGCTGCCATACTTTTGACCATTCCTCCAATCTTGTCAAGTCCCTTCTCATCCTTTCCACCCCCCCTTCTGTGTCAACCCTGTTGCCCTCCTTTGAACTGCCTCCATCCTGTGTCCTTGCGGAGATGGGGTCTCCAGAACTGCAC
The DNA here is from genome assembly GCA_016271365.2 of Neoceratodus forsteri. NCBI lineage: Eukaryota > Metazoa > Chordata > Ceratodontiformes > Ceratodontidae > Neoceratodus > Neoceratodus forsteri. Next base: position 158,715,130 of record CM057459.1, read on the forward strand.
GCAGTACTCCAGATGGGGTCTCACCAACTGTCTGTACAGAGGAGTAACAACCCTCTGTTTTCTACAGGTGATGTCTTTCCTTATACATCCCAGTATCCCCCAAGCCATCCTTATTGCCTTCTCACATTGCTTGTTTACCTTTAGGTCATCTGATATGACTAACTTCAGGTCCCTTTCTATTTTTGTTGTTGTCAATAACCCCTTCCCCCCCCCACTGTGTCCTCTTCCTCTGGGTTTTTGTTTCCCAGGTGCATTACTTTGCGCTTCTTTGCATTGAATCTAAGCTGCCATACTTTTGACCATTCCTCCAACCTTGCCAAGACCCTTCTCATCCTTTCCACCCCTTGTGTATCAACCCTGTTGCAGATATTTGTGTTGTCTGCAAAGAGACATACTTTTCCTTCAGTCCCTCTGCAATGTCACTACAAAGAGACATTAAAAGGGCTGGACCAAGATACTAAACCCTGCGGTGCCCGCTGAGCTCCCTTTCTTGAGATTGGGCTCAGTTTACTATTACTCTCTGTGCCCTGTTGTCCAGCCATTTTTACCAGCCTACCACCCTGGGACCCACTCCCAGGCTGGCTAATTTGTTTATTAATCTTTAGTGTGGGACCATGTCAAATGCCTTGCTAAAGTCTAGGTAGGTCATGTCCACAGCCCCTCCCTGGTCTACTACTTTGGTCACTCAGCCAAAGAAATCTATTTGGTTTGTCTGACATGACCTTCCCACTGTGAATCCATGCTGCCTTGGGTCCTGTGCCCCGCTGGCCTCTACGTACTCAACAATTCTTTCCTTCAGAAGTGATTCCATCATTTTCCCTACCACTGAGGTCAAGATAACAGGTCTGTAGTTTCCTGCTTCTGCTTTGCTCCCACTTTTGTGAAGTGGAATCACATCCATCCTCCTCTAGTCCTTAGGTACCACACCATCCTCCCATAATTTGTTAAAAAGGGTAGTCAGTGGTGTCAGTAGTTCTCCCCTTAGTTCTTTTAGAATTCTGGGGTGAATCCCATCAGGCCCCATTACTTTGTCCACCTTCAGTTGTAGGAGTTTTTTCAGAACCCTTTCTTCTGTGAAAGGACTGGTATCGACCCCCTATCCAGAGTGCTTCTATTGATTTAATTAGGTACCTCCCCTCCTCTTCTTTTGAATACTGAGCAGAAGTATTCATTCAGTATCCCAGCTTTTTCACTGTGCTCTCTGCCTACCCACCTCCCTTTATTAAGCCTCACTATTCCTCCTTGGTCTTTCTTCGCTCCCTAATGACAAGTAAGTTGAACTGTGTCTGAATATTATATTGTAAAAAGTTTTCCTGGACACTGTAGAATCACTTTGAGGAACTGGAAAGTTTGGCAGGAGAAGTTTGTTATTAACTGAACATGGTGCTACAGTTTCATAGCACCTTATTAAAATCAATCATGTTACCTCAAAGAGCAAGCTCACGCAGTTTTCTCATGCACTGCTGTTCCAGGTCTCCATCTGACAGGTGCCTCATTAGTCGTCTCATACCAGCAATACTGCTGTCGCATTTTGTCCTTCAGTTTGACAGATTAACAGGTTATCTGCAAAATGTATATACAGTACTTATTGTACTGTCCTTGCAAAGCAGTGCAATGCATTTGTGCTGCTTTCTTACTGCTAGACAACAGTGTCTGGGTTCCCCCCATTTATTAGTCCAGTTAGCAGCTGGGCTGATTTTCCGGTGTTGCACTCATGTCAGCTTAGGTTTTGCCTCATCATGTTACATTTTAAAGCAGCAGCTCATGTTAGCCACAAAAACAGAGAAGGAAAAGAACATAGATTAATGTAACAACAGAGGGGGTGGACCAGGAACCTGAAAGAGTGCTACTTTCTTTGGCTCCTCAAACCTGTCAAAATATTTTTTTTTGCACCTCCCTAGCCACTCCAGCACACTCTCCTTCGGGTTCCCACAATGCGCTTGCTGCCCCTTACACTTGGCTCCCATTTCATGCATCCCACCTTCTGAGTCCAACAGTAGTATCATCTGTTATGCATGCCAAGAACTTATCCCTGTTGCGAGGTGTCCTCTTCTTCCACCAGAAGAGGGAAGCATGTTTGACACTGGAGCCTTAACTGGGTGGGGGTGTCAGCAGTTAGATGGGTCAAGTGGTACTGAAGGAGCTAGTAGGCTGCTATGCGGTACACCAGAATGGGGCATTTTTTTCCTGTTCTCTCCATCCTCCTTCCAGCCCCTCCCTTAGTGGTATGCATGCTTTGGCATCCTGTGGTAGTGTCTGAGGATGTGCAGTCACCCACATTCCAACTGCACTTCCACCAGGCTTCATTCAGGAGCCGCTTCCAATCGATGCATCACCACACCCTCACCTGATCCTTCCTGCTTTCCTCCACTCCTCACATCCTGGGCTCTGGGTGTAAACCCCAGATCACCAGCATGTCAGACTGGTCCCCCACCACTGGGTGCCAAGGAGCCAGCTTTACATAATTTTTAAAGGCTTTTTGTTCAGAATACTTGGATTCTGTAAAGGAGCCCAGACACTTCCTTTCTGAAAGAGAAGATGTTAGTATCATTTTCCTAATGCTAGCATATGCTGCTGCTTCAACATTGTTAACTTTGTAATATCTTTGTTTATATATTGATTGACTACTACCCATGATGATTTGCACTGATTTTGAGACTCTGGAGTATATGGGGGGTGGACTTTTAAAGGAAAACAGTCATTATATGAACCCTCCCACCCCCGAAAGCTCTACCCCCTCCGAATTAAGCTTTTCGTACAGCTAAAAAAAAAGTTTTCTCTTTATACTTACTTTATTTTAGCTTTGTAAAGTTTGTGATCTCCAAACATGGTGAATGCTGTACGGTTCCATTTCATCTGATGGTATGGCACCACACCACTCACCCCAATACATTTTGTTTTGGGGCAAGCGATGCAGTGCTGCACCATCAGATGAAATGGAACCGCACACCGTCCGCCATGTTTGGGGATCGTGGACTTCACAAAGCTAAAATATAGTAAGTATCAGAAGAAAACTTTTTTTTCGCTGTACGAAAAGCTTAAATCGGAGGGGGTAGAGCTTTCAGGGGTGGGAGGGTTCATATAATGACTGTTTTCCTTTAAAAGATCCATCGAGATCTGCTTGCTGCTATTTTCAAAAGATACATATATCCAAACTGTTAAATCATCTGTTAGATGGTCTCACTGTTTTTTATTTATGACTTTGATAACCGGGGTAGGTGCACTGATCCAAAGGATAGTTTTCAGGCACGACCCAGGCCAATAGACACGTGGTACATGAATATTTGATACAACACAATGGATACATAATAAACACAGTGGATACATTCAGTTACTGGGTTAGGTTAGTAAAGGGTACACCAGGCAACAATTATAAGATAAATTACACTGTGTCCAGATTTTGTGCCCCCCCCAAAAAAGATGCAGTTGCAGCAAAAAATAATGCAAATTGCTTTTGCATCAATTTTTCCCATAAATCGAGACTTTTGGTTGCAAACAGATGCATGGTTTGAAAATAGCACAGGGCTGCATGGATGCAGCTGGGCAGATGCAGATGTAAATGCAGCATGCATTTGGGTCAGTATCTTACCCGTCTGAAAATGCAGCCCCCTGTGTTAGGGGTGTGCGAGTAACGAGCAGTGTTTCACAAATATGCACTATTCATGATTCAGATAAGAATAAAGAATAGTCCTAACTAGGAAATACTGTTTTAAAAAAAAAGAAAAGAAACAGTCCCTAACCCTTCTTCCCAGCCTAAATCCTTAAATTCAAGCCCCCACCCCCACCCTGTTTTAGAAAATCAGTCCCATCCTCCACCCCACCCCACCCCCAGCAACCACAATTTTATATTTCAGTCGTTACAACTTCCACGATGGGTGAGGGGCACAACTTGCCCACCTTCACAGCTGGACGCCATCTGTGCGCTCATTTGTGCTAAAAGAAATGGGAGGGGGGGTGCTGGATGGAGCATCAGCTGAGGAGGAACACTTGGTTAGTGAATGTGCCTTGAGCTGACAGAGCAAGGATTGCATTTAATGAAGCCAGAGCATCAGTAGCAGAATTGAAGAGTAACGGAGCAGCAGAGGGAAGAGCTGGGATTGTGTCAGCTGCAAAGGATTAGGAAACAGAAGAACTGCTGGTGGAAGAGTGCACCAGAAGAGGACAGGGACACTCTCCAGTCTCTCCCTTGAGCAGGATATCTTCAACACGCAGACACTTACTCTCTCTCTCTCTCTCTCTATAGCTACACATATACATATATATATATATATATATATATACACAATACTTATACATATACAGCATAAACCCAACAATGGGAAGTATTTCTGGCTCTTTAGGCAACAAAGCTTATTTGACTTTAAGTAAAGTTAGGACACTCCTATAATTCAAAAGGGTGAACATGCAGGTGCAACTCTTGTTTGTGTGTGTGTGAGGCAGAGAAATCTATTGGAGACGAAGCAAGGCTGAATCAAAGTTTACTGCCTCAGAGAGCAAAGGACTAAACTATGCATAAACTTTATGTGCATATAAAGTTACTGTCAACTGAGAAACCTCCTGCTTCAACTAAGTCAAGAAGTTGCTGTTAAAGTCGGCCTCCTTCCAGATGAGCTGAAACAGTCTGACTTTTAAATACAGCAGCAATACCAAAGCAGAAGTGGTTTCAAGAACAACCCCCAAAAAACCACTCACTGGAAGAAACAACAGTGCTGTTTGTGAACCCAAGTAAAAGTAATACATTAATAATCTGTTGAAAGGGAGCAGAACTGAAGAACATCATGAAAAATTAGCTTTTTAGAAAAAAACAGCAACAAAGAGCAGAAAGGGAAGTATTACCAGACAGTTGCTGACGCTGCCCGGCTGGAGCTGGGTTGTCTGCTGGCACAAGCTCAGCTTTACTGAAACAGGCTGGAGGTTTTCGTGATTGGTCTGTACTGGAAAATCTTTTCTTAACTACAGTCCAGGAATGATGAAAGGCATCACTTCTTCTCTCCACACCACTGACCAGCTGCCCTGCCTTTGCTGGTTTTTGCCCTAGGCATGGGGCAGGTCCTGCAGGAGTGTTGGGGAGGGCATCAGCAGCAAAATCAGCCTATTTGTGGATAACACCAAGATGGGAGCGGTGGTGGATGACCAGGTTTGGTGGCGGGGGCTACAGGAGGCTCTGGCAAAGGCTAGAGGCATAGTCTGACAGATGGCAGCTGGGGTTCAATGCAAAAAAATGCAAGGTACTGCACTTAGTAACAAAAAATCTGAGGAGAGCTACCATCTGGGGGAGGGGTGTGTGTGTGGCTGGAGATTACAGAAGAGAAGGATCGGGGGTGCTTGCCACGGGAGCAATGAACAATTCCACACAATGCAGAAAGGCAAGACAGCAGCAATGGGCTACAAAATGCTGGGTTGCATTGCAAGGGGCATTACCTCAAGAATAAAGGAGGTTATACTACCATTATACAGATCTTTGATTAGACCCCACCTGGAATACTGCGTGCAGTACTGGCACCCGTACCTACAAAAGGATGTTCGGCTGCTGGATGGGGTGCAGCATAGGGCAACAAAGATGATTCAGGGCCTGGAGAATTGCCATATGAGGGCAGACTAAGAGAGTTAAACATGCACACTCTGGAGGAGAGGAGGGACAGGGGGGACATGATTGAGACCTTCAAATACATGAAGGGGATAATCAAAACAGACACAGAGGGTCTATTCAGGAGGAGGGTGGGGAGAGACACTAGGGGCCGTGACATGAGATTGGAGGGGGGTAGATTCAGGAGGGAGGTGAGGAGGCATTTCTTTATGGAGAGGGTGGTGGCAAAGTGGGACGCACTACTGGCTGAGGTAGTGGCATGTAACACAGTGGAATGCTTCAAGAAGGGGTGAGACAGGGCAAAGGGGAGGGTAAAGGAAGGGGGGTGGGGCAGCTGATGAATAAGGAGCTAGCTGCAGTCTTGAGCAGCCTAGATAGACCAGGATGGCCTTTTGCTGCTGGCAACTTTCGTGTATTCGTATGTTTGTAAAAGTAATTTCTCCTCACTCCCCAGCCTTGCAGCACCCTTCAACCACCCTCCTCCCCCAACCCCCAATTCTTGAATAAAGTGGAAGGTGACGAGCACAAACCCACCCTCCTCTACTGTCACCCACTGCAGAATGAAAGTGCTCCCGTGTATGCTCCCATTGTATAGCAAAACCAGCGGATGATCAGGAGGAGGGCAAGTTTGTGCCGGTTGCCTTCTTTGGTGATCAGGAGAGGCTATGGTCAGTTGTCGGCCACTTAATTCAAGAACTGTGTGTTGGGGGAGGGTGGTCGGAGAGTGCTGCAAGGTTGGGGTGGTTACTTTGCTTAACTAATCAAATGTAGCAAGCTCAGCAGTGTCCATAGCATGCTACCAAATCCAGTAACTTGCAAATCTCAAAAGTCAGTAGTAATTCAGGTAAAATATCTTGGACATACCAAGCGGCTGTACTATGGAACTCATTAAAACTGGAAACAAAGCAGGCCAGCACTGTCCCCATATATGAAACTAGAATCAAACAGCGCTATAAAACCAAAATATGTTAGTAGCCCATAACATAAGCATTGCTCAGTGGTAACTGTTTATAGTATACAGCTGTCACCCTATTTGGTATATTTGCTCGCTGTTTTCTTGGTGTACATTAGCCTACACCTAAAGCTGTGTGTGCTAAAGGTGTTACCTTATTGCATCAATGTTGCGTAGTAATTTAAAATACATGGTTGCCCCCTATTACACTGAAATGAGAAATGCTGTTCATGGCTAAGGCAGTTGTGAGGTCACACCCATGAATAATATACCAGCAGTCCTGTTGTTATTCATGGCTAAGGTGCTGTTGTGCACAACTGGGATGTCACACCCACAAATAACAAGGACTTGTACCTTCTTATTACTCTAAAACCAGGTGGTATAAAAGATAAAACCTAGGTGCCTGTGGCATCATGACTTATTCTGCCTCCAGTTTCATTCTGTGAAATTACCATGTTGTTGCTCTCGGGCACCCATGCATTATCCGCCACGTACTTGAAGTCCCAGTGCCATAGGGTCTCCTCGCAAAAGTACTTCATGTATGCCCAAGGCGTTTTAGGTTGTCTCTGCAAACCAGATTTGTTTGAATCTCAGTGGGTTTGTCTGGGTGTGGAGGGGTTGTGGGATAACAGATGGACCAGACACTGAACTTCAGGTTCAACACACAATCTCTGTGTGATGTTTATTCAAAATACAACAAATAACCTTTTGCAATGCTGTATACTTTCTTCAGTACATCAGTTTGCAGCAACAAGCTATGAATGTCTTTTCTCTGCACTTAGCCAGCACCTACTGACACTGATCCCTGATCCAATTCGCTAGTTGAGATGTAGCGACCACCCCTATGCAAGCCCCATTTGCTTGCCTAGTGGGGGCTCAAAAAGAAAAAAAACAAAACAAGCTATAAACAAAGAACCTCAATGCAGAATCACTGAAAGAACAGTTACCCCAAAGGGTATTGGCAACAAATCAAGTTTCAAAGAAATACATCATCATACATACTTCTATAATGCAATGCATCATGGGATATATGCAAATTACCATGACATTTCAGACTTGTTAATCTTACATCAATTTACATGCATTTTAAATAGCACAACTAACTTAATTTCTATAATAGTCACCTAGTACTTTTTACCATTATCAAAACACCAAGTGCCATGGTATTTTCAACATTTACAGGTTTCATAAACATAAGGTTTATACATTTAAGGTATTTTATAACATAGTGCTATTACATACTAAATCCAACAACAGTAAACACAATCTGTTTTACGTACACTTGGAGGTCACCATAATAACCTCCCTGTACGAGGACCTAAGAGGGAAAAATGAAAATTAAAGAGGACACTGTAGCATAGTCAAGGGAGGAGGAAGGGGGTGCCAACAGGTGGCCAACCTTATGGACTAGAAATAGTAAAGGATAGATTAGGCTTAGAAATAGAAGAACTGTTGCAACAGATTTAAGAAAAGGTCGGTCCTCAAGAGTGGCAGGAGCTCCCGGTCACACTGGGCAGTAAAATTCTAAGTAAAAACAGAGGCCACCCCCAAGGTCCAGCGGCAGCGCAAGGCTATGCCATACGTGTGACCCAAGTTTGGAAGCAAACTCAGGATGCCACATCGGGAGGCAGGCCAGCTTGCGGTAGCTGACATTTGGCAGTCCACTGCGCTTGGGGAGGGTTGATGCCAGGCTCCAGTGCTGCAGTAACCACTGCCACATGCCAAGGAACATGCCCTCTCCAGAGAACAGTGTTGCCTGTAGCCGTGGAAACTAGAGAACCTTGCCAACCAATACACCATCTTCATGGCAGCCTGGGTCCCAAATCCTTTGGGACCCGGGTCACCACCGGATCATAGTTCAGAGATTGACTGCACAAGAGGTGAGCCCATGCCATCATAACTGTCAACCTTTCAGCATTCAAATTCATAGCACTGACCTTGCAAATTCAGACCAAATGGCCAGAATGTGTAGCACTTTCTTATTTTAGAGAATAATACAGTATGTCTACAAATAGTGGACTTCATATGTTTAGTGTTAAGGAATACTTCTATCATGTTAGTTCAATATTTTAATGGTTTATGTGTCCAAAAATAACTACAGTTATGTGAAACTACATTCAGTAAACCTTCACAGAGTGAAAAATTCTTAGCGCTGTGCAAAATTCATAGCACTTGCAAGGTATGCCTGCGTGGAGGTAACGCCGTGGGGGAAGTCAGCATGAAGCTGGGGATCAGAAGGAAACAAGGACACTAAGCCTGATCAGTTTATAGCCCTTTGACAAACATGGTCGTGGAAGAAAAAGCTTAAAGTAAATAAAATAATAAATCATTGAAAAGGAGTTACACAATCTAAACAGATAATTAAATGAATTAATAAGTTACATTTAAGGGATTTCATGCAAAAGAACTCCAGTTGCTGACTAGACTGTGTGTGTGAGCACAAGCAAGTTTTACGCTATTCCACAAAAAGTCAGCAGCCCTGCTACTATTGCCCACAATTACCCCAACGTGAAGTCCATGGGATCCTGGGAGAAAATCTCTTGGTTTGAAAACATAAGCCGGCCTTTGAATTCAAGTCTAGAACTGTTGCCTAATCAAATTAGCTAACTCGCTGTGGTTGTGTAGTGTATGTTGGTGGCAGTCGGGTTACATAATTTTAAACCATTTTAAAAACATGGCCAAAATGTATACAAGTCTGCCAGCAAAAAAAGTCAATCTCTTCATCTAGCTGGCGGCCAGAAACAGTCCAGCCGTGCTGTTGATGGATAACAGGATGAACTTTCAGCCCTTGTGTCTTCCCCATCCCAGTAGAGATCCTTTAATCATCTTTTGGTTTTTTATGTACATTTTTATCATAGCAATTAATGCCTGTGAGATAATATTTTAATTTGAAGTTGAGAGAGTTTATGGATGGGCTGTTCCTGACTACTGTGCCTCTAATCACTTGATAAGTGTTTTTAGTGGGGTCCTGCTACTATACTCTTGTACAGCACATCTGGGAGACCCATAAACACAGAAATTCCAAGTGTTACACTCATGGTCACACAGAGTGTAAGTGGTTCAGGTGGGATTTGAACCTGGATCTCCAGGCTCCCAAGCTTGTACTCTAACAATCTGACTAACTGCATCAACATTTTAGTAGCAAGAGTTACCCCTCCCCCTCAGAAATAGCTAAAACCGACAATATGATCTACTTCTACTTGACACTCGGATGCCATCACTTTGCATCATTAAAAGGTGTAGTCAAAACTTTTTCTTCCTGTGGCTCCCCCCGTCCCCATCCCTGATGATGAATCAATCCCAGCTGCATCCTTCCTCTGGTCAGGGGGAGGTGAATCAGTGGCTGTTTCTACAGCTGATGCCAGGTGCACTTTGTGATTGGCAAGCGGGGGGGGGGGGTGTGAAGGCTGGGTGTTCTGCACCCTCCTTCCGTGCTACTGCCAGCTGACCACCTCATCTCCCCAAACACTCCCAGCCCATCCCATCCTGGCTCCGGTGTCCTGCACCCTCCTTCCCTGCTAGCTAAGAGCCTGATCTCCCCCAAATACTCACAGCCTTCAGCCGCCTCCAGTGTGCTTCACCCTCCTTCCCTGCTAGCTGAGACCTTCATCTCCAGATACTCTCGTCCTCCAGCTGGCTGCAGTGTCTTGTTTCCTTCTTCCCTCCTAGCAGAGAGCCTTATCTTCCCAGTACATATATTCCCAGCCAGCTTTACTGTGGTATTCCGTGGAGTGCACATTAAACCCAGCCCCCAGCTGGCTCCAGTGTGGTATTTTGTGGAGTGCACATTAATCCTGGACCCCAGTCGACTCCAGTGTGGTATTCCATGGAATGCCCATTAATCCCCTCTCCCAGGTGGTAGCACTGTGTGCTGGACCTATGCCACCATTCCAGCCCAGCCTGAATCTTTCAAAGTAGCTACACACTGTACGTATTATTATTGGACTGCAGCAGTATACTTCAGAGATCCGTAGGGGAAAGCACAGAGGTTGAAGTTTGCTGCCCTCCACTGAGTAGTATGATAGAAGAAACTCCATGCATGTCTTCCCCTCCCAAAATTTAAATGTTGAGCTGTCTTCAGAAATGGCCAGTCTGGGAGGGGGATGCCATATCCACCATGGCATGTCTAATCTACATCCTTTACACTTCCTTTTGCCCAACTAAATAAGTGTACCACAAGCTCCTGACTGCTTGTCTTCTTTTTAACTCTTAATTTGTGGTAGCTGATGACTGAGTACCACACTTTCCTGAACTTCTCCAATTAACATAATCCTTAGACCTTTCTTCACGGACAGCTTGAGATTTTCCGATGAAGTATAGAGGAAAGAATGAAACAGTGGGTACTTGCGCGCTTCTGGAACCACTGGAATGTGGGAAATTGCACAAACAATGAAATCTGGAATGGCTAAACCCACTGGAATGTGTTAACCACAATCTTCAGGTGCTACAGGAGAAATCAGTGAATGCTGCACCGAAATGAGTAAAGCAAGCCATACCAAAAGGAGATAACGGTGCCTAAAATCACTGACAAAATGACAGGCTGATGCTGAATTAAATGTGTGGTGAAGTGCTATTTTATTAAGTGGCGCTGATGGTTGAGGCACCAGATGCCACACCTTGCACCATGCCGGCGACCTGTGTTTGCGATGCGAGTGGGTCTCTGGGGGTTGGCTGGGGAGGAGGAGGAGGAGGATTGAGTGTCCCCAAGACAGATCTCTCCCTCCGGGAAGGGGGGTTACAGCAGTCGGTGTTAGCCTGGCCCCTAGAGGAGGCTAGGGGCTGGCACACTGACGCTGATAGAAGAGGGGCAGAGGTGGGGCAGACTCCAGGCATGCAGTGTATGGGAGCGTGCATGGCACTGTCATTGGAGTCCTTGCATGCTCCCCTCTGCAGGGAAGAAAAAGGGAAACTGCCAGCAGTTGGATGATGGACGGCACTTGCAGGTCCTGCCCCCTGGCCAGTCAGACCAATGGACTAGATCCGTGCCCAAGGCGGGGGTGAGCACCAATCCCGTCGGGGGGGGGTAAACCCTCAAATTCTATTTTTTGCTTCCTCTCCTTGTGTCCCGCCAAACTCTCTCCAGCGACCGCCCAACATCACGGACTCTACCTCCTAGTGTGGCCTGGGCTCTCCTCTCCCCCCCCGACACTGGGCATCCCCCAGTGTACCCTCTGGGGAAGGGCCGCCCCTGCCTAGGGTGCTCTTTCTATAGAGTTGAGCACTGGGCCGGGGAGGAGACAGGACGAGGAGAGCCGTGCCTGACTACAGGAGTGTGGTTCATGGATGGGAGGCACTTTCGCCTATTGGAGGGAGGAGGTTTTTTTTTTTCTAATGTAGTTATGCCCCTGTGGAGCCCAGCTGCCAAGGCAACATACTGCTGCGGCTCCACCCCCTGGCATACACCACGACACTACTTTCGGCCACCTCCAGCCTCCACCAGAGGTTGCTTCTTGAGCGGTCATCTCCCCAGCCCTCCGCAGGGAAGAGAGCAGTCCTCCGAACACTCAATCTCCTCCCCCCCTGCCGGCCGCCTGGGCTCATTCCTGAAGCCGGGTCGCTGGCGTGGCATGAGGTGTGGCGTCCAGTGCCTCAACCCTCAGTGCCACCAGGCCAGCTCCTGGGGGTCATAGCTGGTGCCATTAGACATCGGGGATGGGGCTAGAGTGCTGCCTGAATGAGGGCCGCCAGGGGAGAAGAAACTGTCTCAAAAAAAAAAAAAAAAAAACAGTTAAGGTTACATACAGAACAAGCACAATTCTGCAGCTGTCCCCCTGAAGAAGAATCATTGAGATTCAAAGCGCCGGGGAATTGTGTTTGTTCTGTACGTAACCTTGGATCTCAATAAAATGGCACTTCATCATGCATTTAATTCAGCATCAGCTTGTCATTTGTTCAGTGATTTTGTGCACCGTCATCTCCTTTTGGTACCACTGGATTGTGTGAAAATTTTGTGATTTCCTGCGGTTCTGGATTTTAATGCTTGCTCGGGTTCCAGTGTTCTGGGGTTCCAGAAACCACCTCTACCTAGAAATTATAGACTGAAATTCCTATTGTAGATTTGCCCACTGCATCAGCTGCTAGCTGCGTCACCATGCAGTGCTTTTATTCTGGCGTTGGGGCAGTTTTTTGGCTTCGTAATATTGTGTGCGTATTTAAAAGGAAACTATCACAGTCTCAGTAAAACGAATGAGTGCTGTACTGTTGAAGATGAACTGCCTTATTGAACCTGTAGGCCTGTGCTTTCTGTGGAAACTGTATTTCAAATACTCGTTTGCATTGTGTTGTTATCCCACCTTTACTAAACTCAGTGTCAGTTCAGTGAGTATATCTGAACTACACATTAGAAGTAAAAACATTTTTGAATAGTAGCATGTAGCGTCAGTGGCTCAGTAGGTAGCACACTTGCCTCTGAGGGCACGAGATCAGGGGGGCTGTGGGTTCAGTTCCCACATCTGGCACTTGGGTTAATATCCCAATACTGACACTGTAGTACAGCATTTTGTGGGGGGGGGGGTGCTGCACTTCTGAGGTGCCGTCTTTCGGATGAGACGTTAAACCAAGGTCCCATCTGTCTGGATTGGTGGTAGTTCAGGTGGATGTTAAAGATCCCATGGAACTTATCGAAAAGAGTAGGGGAATTTTTTTATTTCAAAATATTAATTTATTTATTTAGCTTTTGTTGACCGGGTAAGTGCACTAGACAAATCCTGCCTATTTTCAGGCACGACCCGGGGGAGGGGGATACAGATGAATGCCAACTGACCTTGAACCAGATTAAGCTGTTGGTGGTATTTTTAGTGAATGAGGGAAATTTGGCCAGGACACCGGGAAAATTTCCCTACTCTTTTTCGATAAGTGCCATGGGATCTTTAACATCCACCTGAACTACCACCAATCCAGGCAGATGGGACCTTGGTTTAACGTCTCATCCGAAAGACGGATACATAACATCAGATTCAAAACAAAAGAAAAACAGATGAAATACAAAAGGAAATCAAATACAAAATCTGTAGAATCACATAAAAGGAAAAAGATACAAACAAAAGCAAAGAATCACTGCAACCAAAAAACATGTTTCCAAAAAGACTGAAACTTCCCTCTGTCAAATATCCTGGACTCCTTCATTTTAAGTTGTTTCAAAGCTTCCGTAATTTGATTAATCAAAACTACATTAGGAGTATTCACATGTTGTAAATAGAATTGACAACGTGCCTGCCAAAGATAATATTTAATATATGCAAAAAGCCCCCACAGAAGAAATAAACAAGTATAATTATAAAAGTATTTGAAACAGACTAAATAATAATAGCTGTGCAATGTAGAACATAGGATGTGGGGGGGGGGGGTGCGTCCCACAGAAGAATTACCAATCTAAAGTAAAGGGAGAAAATACACAAAAATTTGTGAAATAAGTGGTGTTTGATGTCTTGAGTACTCTGATCAGGTGTGAATATGCCCTCATCTCGCTGCTTGCAGCTTCACAATATAGGCCCATATTAATTTATTTATGGTTTGGTTGAGTGTGCACTGTGCATAGTGTGTATAGTATCTCAGCTGTTTGTCAGTCGCTCTCGCAGCGCTATGAGACACATTACCGAGCAGTCTCTAAAAGCAGCACGGCAAAGCGAGCTGGCCGGAGTCATTCAGTAACACCGTACTTACTACAGATGCAGGAAGAACAAATGGATATACATTTTTATCACAGCCTCTGTTTTAGGGTCCCTGTTTGCCTGTGTCAGGCAGCTATTAGCTGGAGATCACCTGCTGACAGTCCTGCTTAACGTAATTTAGTGTAACATGACCACGGGAGGGGGGCAGGGTTAAACTAGGGCAGGGCAGTGGGATAAATCTTTCATCAGTCTTGCATAAATAGTGCTGGTGGGGGTAGGTCACTAAATCTGCCTGTAGCCCTGCATGAAAGTGGCCTGATTTATGCCATGGGATTATCAGAGCAGGATCCCAGGATGAAGTTTTTTCGAGTTCAATGGACTGACCCACTTGCTGAACTGATGTTTTGTTGTCTGAACTGCCTTTGTCAGGGTCTCAACAAAGGGTGAAGGACAGGAGTATAGTCACTGCTTGGCAGTGGCTATTCTGAACCTATGTAGAATACTTTTATTCTAGTCTTATTCAGAATGCTCACCATTCCAAATAAGTATTTGGGCCATGTAAACAGTAGTATTCTGAATATAGTGGCAGTATTCCAAATTCTAGTATTCAGACTAACCCAGCTATCAGTGTCAGTGGCTCAGTAGGTAGCACACTCCTCTTTGGGGCTGGAAGATTGGAAGGTTGTGGGTTCTAGCCCTGCACCAGGCACTTGGGGTAATACCCATAATTGACAATATGGTGCAGTATGAGGGGGTACTGTACTGGTGAATACTCCAAATAGTCAGCACTTAGCATGGCCCCTAGGTGAAGGGTTTCTAATACCCAAAGCGCCGGTGCTTTGTGTGCACATCTGTTTGTCCATTTGGGGCACTGACTTATTCAAAATTGCAATAAAGAACTTAAAATTTCAAATTATTGCGGTCAGTGTTTCTTTCTTGTGCTGGCTGTTTGGAGTATTTGCATTTACTATGGGCTTGGCGAGCCCACGCTTGAGCACCTTACCATCACCTGGTGTTCGCGGTTTCTACTGTGGAACTGTACTGTACTGGTGAGGTGCTGTCCTTCAGATGAAATGTTAAACCGAGGTCCCTTCTGCCCCTCTCTGGTCATTGTCCCGGTGGAAGTTAAAGATCCCATGGCACTTACTGTAGAAGAGCAGGAGGAGTTTCCCTGGTGTCATGGTCAGCATTCCCTCCGTTAATGAAAAAGGTCAATGAGACCCAACCCCATGATGCACCTGGAAGGAAGCTATAATAGCTTAGTGTGTCTTTCTTGGTTAAAAAATGACTAATTATTCTAGTAATAGAAGTGGGGTATTGGGCTGTGGAAATGGGGGGGAGGGGGTGCAGGGGAATTCAATTCCTGGAGTGAAATTAAGTTTGACTCATTTTCAGGAGCACAATGAGAACAGATGGCACCTGTGTAAAATGTAGCCCCAGAAGGCATACGACTGACTAAATAAAGTGTAAAATGCAACATATATTGAGGAAACTTGCCCCCAGTCCCTTGTCAGGTATGTTCAGTTCTTTAGTCATCAAAGATGGTGCACTTGTGTCCGGTACCGGGTCAGTACCATGCATGTAAGACAGCGTGGTATTAACCGTGCTTTATAGTGAGTGCCTGGGATTACAGCGACGGGTAGAGCAGCGGTAGGGGAATACCACTACCCCTGTCTCTGCATACAGATCGGGAGGCTTGTCAGGTTGCCATGGGCTGGGTGCCTGGTCGAGCCTCTCCTGTGGAGGAGTGGCTAGGACACCAGCACACTGTGCAGTCAGGAGATCTGGGACGGTGGTTGGTCCTCCCCGGTCTCCCTGCTACATCTTTTGCCACGTTTAAAAAAAAAAAAAAACCCTCTAGAGTTTCTCCCCATCACTGGTCCCCGGAGATAGTTATTTAAGCTCTGGGGGTGTTAGTGAAGTCCCCCCATTAAAGACACATGAAGACCCTTGTGATCAATGGGCGAGTGTGCGGAACAGATCGTGTTTTGCCTGACTCTGTTTTTGTCTGGCAGTGTTTCGCTGCGGCATTTTTAGCCACACTGTTTTGCCTTGCTCGGTAATGACCCCATGCCCTCGTGCTACAGTTATTGCTTATGGTGGGAAATGCACTTATAATTTATTCTGGAGTGCTCAGTGAATTTTTTACAAAATGAAAATGAACCGTGTTAAATTACACTTGAAGGAAGGCCAGAGTGTCTGTGACTCCTGCTTGCTCCCACCCTGATGCCCCAGTGCTTCGCTTGACTACAGCTTCATCAGGGGTGGGGTTTAGATGCAAGTCATCAGATTAAATTATACAAGGGGTCCTTGAATAAGTAGTTCAAAGGTTTGCCTAAATTATTGGTGACCTTATAATCAAACATGACAAAAAGCAAAACAACCACCTAATAACAAGTAAAAGAAATGATAAAAAAGAGAATATATTAAATGTTCCTCCCTGGTCCCTAAACCAACTGTCCTCTCCTCCTTTCCCCTTCTCCAACCTCAAACCTCCCCCCACCCTATGCTCCTATGATGAATGGTAAATGATTAGCTGTCATTACAAAATTAAAAACTTAAGAAATCCGCATTTTTTTAAAGCATTCTCTTGTTTAAGGTCACTCTAGTCAAGCAATGCACTGGGGCATCAGGGTCGGAGCAAGCAGGGGTCAGTGGCACTTTGGATCTTTCCTTAAGTGGAGTTTAACATGCTTCAGTTTCATTTTGTAAAAAATCACTGAGCACTCTGGAATAAATTATAAGTGGGTTTCCCAGTATAAGCAACAAGTGTAGTCTTGTGAGTATGTTTGATCAAAGGACCTCCTGATACACGAGTGCACCATCTTTGGGGATTAAACTATGATTTTCTGTGGCTGTCCGCCATGTATATGCACCGAGCAGCACTATCAGAGCGCATAATAATCATGTTCCAAAAAAGGTTCAGTTCTTCATCAAAGGTGGTGGGTTTCCCCAGTGAATCATCTCCATTTTTAATCCTGGCTATGCAAACACATCATCTTCTCGAGTCAGAATAAGCACAAAGAAAGTCATTCCCAAAACTGTACAGAGCAGGTCCAGTGTCATGCTCATTCGGAATACTGACGTGTAAAGTCAGAATACTGGGAGTCCTTGCAGCTTAGTATCATATACTGCAGCACAATAAAATATTGCAGACCATAAGATTTAATGAAGGGTTCTGAAAAAAATACTGCCACCAATTGATTTTCAGTTCTGCAACTGCAAATCGAAAGCAAGCCTTTAAGGAACACAACTGGCAGCCCCCTTCAATGTCTATCATTTTATGACCACCCTTGAAATGGGGGCATAAATCCTGATTTAATACAAAAATAATACTCTGCTTTATTTCCACATGGTAATTCATAATTAGTCGATTTTTCAACGATTCAGAAATCTGCTATATTTTTGATGTGACTGACTCTCATTAAAAGTGAAAATATACAGCTAACTGGCTGCATTGTGTATGTCTTGGATGTAGCAAGCCTGGTGAACAAACAGTAGAGCACCAGAGTTCTGAAAATATTTTTTATAACAAAATATACTGCAACATTTAAGAAAACTGAAAACAAAATGGGATTCTTTGTGAAAGTAGAATAGGATTTTTTATTTCTTGAAGCATGGCATATGTCAGTTAAAATGAATAATACATATACAGGTTTATTTGCTGTGTGGTATATTTGTTTTTGCTTTTCATTATCCTGCTCCTTTGCCTTTGTCACTGTGGTATTGCTAAGTTAGTTGGGACAGTTGATTGAGTTGTGTATGGACATTCAGTCAGAGCAAACAAAGCCAAGCTTTTATTGCTCTCTAGTAATGAGAGGCTGCAAGTAGGTAGAATGTACATTGTGGGACATTTCTGAAAAGCCAGTGGAGATTTAAGCAATCATATGCTCCAGAGTTTGGTATATCATGGGATATCTTCATGTCTCATGTGTGTTGTGAGGCACAAGGCCAAAGGCCCAGTATTTCATGCACCTCAGTAGTGATGATATCCAATGACATACCAAACCATGGAGTGTATTATTGCTATTATGCAACATATCTATTTTCTGTGTATTAAAAAAGTAAAAAAAAAAGTTTTATAAAGAGAAGTATGTAACTGCTTCGCCCACTCAGACCCAGTACCAGTGTCTGCACTGGTATATAGCCACGCCTAGACCCAATTTTAAGTACTGACCCCCCAGCTTGCTCCTCACCAGCCTAATTGTACTCTCTCTCTCTCTCTCTCTCTCTCTCTCTTATCCCCCTGTCTTATCAACACTAGGCCCGTCCATCCCCTTATTCTTCCTTTCCCAACCTCGGATAGGAGCTCACTACCCTGGGTTGTGACATCCTACCATGCCCCGTACTTTATAGCATTCAATCCCGGGGCTCACACATACTCCTTTTCTCCATCCACCTTCTCTACATCCCATTTTATCAACTCCTTTCTGTGCACCGTGCCCTCCTAGCCTTTCTCCCCCTACCTCCTTTCCCCCTACCTTCACCTCTACCTGGTGTATATTTTAATTTTTATTTTTTTTCTTCCGTTACTTCCTCCTGCAACCTTAGATAACCTGCTTTATCTTCCTGTAGACACTTCTATGTATGTAAATACCATATAATCTGTACAATATCTGTATAATTCTATGTACATATGAACTTCTTTTTCTTCCTCTCTGTAAAGAGTATTATCTGTATTGCCTTGTAAATACCTGTGTTGACCTGTATATACAATTGTTCATGCTCCACCCAGGTCCATCTTGCAAATGAGCTTCTGCTCAACGATGCATGCCTGGTTAAATAAAGACTTGATTGATTGATTGATTGATAAATATGTTTTTATATAAATGCATTTATTTGACACTAGGAGTTCTGTTTTGTTCTGTTTTGACCAGTAGGTGGTGCTGTTCTGAATGTTATTGTGTGTTATGGGATGATGGGATTTGAAGTAGGTAAAAAAAATGGTGGCTGGGACTTTTTTTTACCAGTGGTTATGTGCTGGGATTTCCTCACAGGCAAGAAACTGTCTCAGGCAATCAAGTTGTTAGATTCTATCTATTGCAAAATTAAGCAATAATATATGACAGGGTGTGGTATGTCATGGGGCATCGTCACACCTCGAGTGCACTGTGAGGCACAAGGCCACACATGCCGAGTTCCTCATGTACCCAAGAAGTGATGATATCCCATGATGTACCATAGCCTTGAGTGTATTGTTGCTGTTATGAACTGGATTCTTATTTGTTCTAAAAAAAAAAAAGGTTTTTAAAATGTTTTAGTAATACATGTCTAATGTGTGGCTGTGCATTGAACCAAGGTAATCTTTTTACATTTTGTTGTGGACGGCAACATGCATACTGTGAATCAGGCTGAGTCTGTGTACTGCAGTGACCGTTGTTGTTGTGTTTTTCAAGTTATAGCAGCCTGTTAAGGGGATGAGGTTCTCAGTGCCAAGAGTAATTTGAAAAAGAGCAACAGCGAAGATTTGACTGGTTTGTGTGAGAGTGGGTGTTTGAATGGGCTGGATTGCCCACTCCTGTTGTTGAACTGTGGATTTTAGTACAATCTCTTGGAACCCAAGAGAGCTGTTACAATTGCCAGTCAGTCATCCCAGTTTTCTGTATTGGCATTAATGGGTAGCATGTCCCACCAGTGGCAGTTGCAGTGGGTGATGGAGATTTTTTTTTAAATTTAAGTTTCAGTTTCATTCAGCATGGCCGTCGGTGACGGTTACTGTGTCACCATTATATGTGTCGGTGAGTGCGTGGGTGCACGTACATGTTGGGGGGGGTGAAGTGACAGACAACGGCAGTTTGAAGGAAAAACATGGACTTTTTGGCAAATGGCAGGCAGCCTAAGTAAAACTACTGACCCACCCACTGCTGCTGATGGCGACTTGAGCCCTTTTGTGTGGGTGCCGGACCTAACGGCAACTTCTGCCTAGCTGCAGAAATGTTCAGATGGACGGAGCTGAACAAGGTAAAATGACCTGTTGGCTGGCATCTTTTCTTACCCAGAATTATGTTGTTGATTTTAATTATGGATAAGGAGGGGGTGACTCTGAGGAAACTCCCCTATCCTTGCTGCAGGGGGTGCTGCTGCTCTCTTTAGCAAGGTAATGAACAGAGGATGAGGGTGGAGGCCAGAGCTGCAGGGATGGATAATCCTACCTCCGTTCCCATCCCATCCATAGTGCTTAGGTTATTTTTGTTGAATCTCAGCAGCTAGTGGTACCTGTTTAACAAGTTGGTGCAAATGTGGTTGTGTAGACTCCTATGGGAGATGAGCAAACCTTAACATGGCAGCTACATGAAAGACGCCTGAATTTACTGGCCATGTTGGAGAAAGCAGATGCCGTGCTGGCCAAAGGACAGAAACCAGCAATATCTGAAAACAATGGTCAAGAAGTACCCGAAGGAAGTATTACAGTTGCACCTGTAAGCCCCCCCCCAATCTGGGGCTTGCCTGTATTGGGCTACCACCCCATTTTGCCCCACTGAGTTCTGTTTTCTGCCTCCAGTCTCCTGGACTATGAATCAGAACTGGAGGGCTTTCCCCAAAGGAGCCCCAGGCGGGGTTCAGGCCTGGGCTTCCCCCATAGTCTTTGCAGCTGTGGCCGCCGAATCTCCTGTTCCTCAGCCCCATCAGAGGAATGGAGCCAAGGTCCTTAATGTTGTTTGCACCTCCAGGTGCCGGGGAAGCATTCTGCCTGGTCCGGGAGTAGCCTAGGATGGACCAGGATGTAAACAATAATGGCAGCGTGCATATGGAAGTTCTACACATGTGCAGTCAGCCTTAATGGAGCCACGGCTCCCAAAATTGTATCTGGGTATGTGGGCACTTTTGGGGGGCTTTCCCAGCTCCATAGCAGGCAGCACAGCCAGGGGTCAAGTAACTGATGCCTCTGGGCACCGAATTGGTGGGTCTGCCCCTTACAATGGGCTCATATTAAAATAATTAAGCTGCATCAGTAATGCAGCATGATATAAACAATAATGGTGGCCCCCATTACTCTCCTTGCCACAGAGGCCGCTAGGAAAAGGTGAAAGGGCACTCTCAGAGTGCAGGAACAGACTTGCCAATGAGATGGGGAGTTGTGGGCTACTATAAAAGGAGCCTGAGCCCAGGAAAAGAGAGATCCCAGAGAGATCCTCCCCAAGAGTTTGGAGAAAGACTTGGGAGAAGAATGGCATCAGCCTGCAAGGCTATCCTTGGTGTGCAAAGGCCCCTCCAAGCCCCAGAAGAAGGTTTAGGCAGAGCACCTATGAGACCATTTAGTCAGCAGGGAAGAAGTGGGACTGCTGATCTATGGTTTCTGGGGAACTGTCTGAACTACTGCTTTGAAACGCTGTATGCTGTAAAAGTGATAAAACTGTTTGAACTGTTCTCTGAAGCTGAAAGACAGGTGTCTGGGCTGGATCAGAGACTGTGCATCAGCTATTTGTGCTGGGTTTGAGACTGTTTAGGAGTTCAGATGTGTTTCAGTTCTAGAGGAAGCTGTGTGTCCAGTGGGATGTCCAGGGTGACTACAAGCCTGCCAAGACACCCTGGACCGATGAAAGGCCTGAGATGAGAAGACGATGAAAGGTCAGAGAGGCGAAGATGATGCAAGGCCTATGGGGTGAAGACGACGAAAGGTCTTTTACAGGTGAATAGTCCTGCATTTGCTGCACATCTACAGCCAGCTGATGTGGTGCAAAGAAAGACTATCTGTTGATACCAGAATGGTATAGAAATTCTGTGTCCTAGCTCAAACCCTCCTGAAGCCTTCAGAAACTGTAAGTACCACAGGGCTGCGACCTTGAGGAGTTCTGCTACAATGTAGTTAGTTAACTAGGTAGTATGGGGGGGTGAAGTCCTGGGCAGGACTTTGGAATCTGCAAGATAAGCCCAGTCAGCAAACTGGAAAAAGTTGTGCTGTGTTATTTGAATCTTTTGGGGCCCCTTGCCAAGTTCTGCAGTTCACGTTCAAACTGTTCCTCCCATGGTATCCCAACATCCATGATGCAGCAACCCTGCATCCTCTGGTTGGCCGCCAGCAACTTGGTGAGGTATCCACCACAAGAAACTGTTACCACTATTACGGCCATTGGGGGGAAAACGGGTGCACTTGTGGGGTGGTACTGGGACTGTGGGGGTTACAACTGTGAACAAAAGTTGTTGTCTGTTGTGTTTGTTCCCCTGCACCTCATCCTTGTAATATACCTGAGTGTAGTTCATTTTAGCATTGTGTACATGGTTATTGCTTAGGAGTGTATTATTGCTGTGTGGGGAAAAGATCACTGTGTGTGGGAGGGAACTACTACTTATTCCTGGGGTGTGGTAACCCTGTGTTTTATCAGTCAGGTTCCCCATACGATTACCCCAGGTGGAGAGACTATTTTACTCCAGTATAGCGCATCCATCAGTGAACCAAGGCCAGCCTCCTCGGGAGGTGTGTCTAGGTGAGACCCCGAGGGCCCTGGTACAGCCAAGTAGTAAGTTGCGGGCTGTTACACACCTATACCAGAAACTGCAAGTCCTGAAAACTAGAGTGCTAGTGCATTCCCTGCTGGCAAGCATCAGTTATTCCAGAGACGTTACTATCAGAGGACGATCAACCAGCAGTTCAGTCAGCTACTAAAAGTACTGCAGATGAAAGAATGCCAGTTGCAGATGTTGGTGGACTCCTTAGCCTTAGAGATGGCTGAAAAGAAGACTGCACAGCTGTATCACATGCATGTGATGATGCCCGGTCCCCTGATAGAGCCCTGAAAGCCATGGGCTGGAACCTTACTTCAGATAAAAAAAATGGTTGACAAGTCTTTCGTCACCGGGTTGACAGCCTGATCTGATGCTGTTAGAGAAAGGGCCACTCCATCAGCTGGGAGCGGTGCATTAAAGGATACTACCAGCATGTCCATTACCACAGTGCCGGGAGCATTGGCAGCTGTTCAGACGGCAGACAAACTTGATTTACAGGCTGCAGGTGCCTCATATCAGCCTGACCAAGGAAACACAACTTTGACCTCACAGATTTCAGGTATGGCCTTTTCTACAAATATCACTGATACTTTTAAGTTTTCTTTAGGCCCCGGGACACTGTCAGTAGTAAGTTGGGCCATTTCAAATGGGAGCTACTAAAATTGCTCATACCTGGCGCCAACTGTGGCTGCACTGCCTATTAAGAAACCCCCATGCACTGGCACCTGCTGCATGCACCGCAACCCACCCCTACCAGTGCACTAGCTGCTCGTTGTGTCCACGCACGAACACAAGACGCCAACAACATTACCTACTATCAACACCCATCTCTGACCTCTCATGTAGGTGATACTCCTCTGATTCCCAGCTGCTCATGCCATAAAAGCGCACAGATCTTTAAGCAGTCAAGGCCCCTAAGGGCCGCTACCTATGTTTCAGCACTTTTACTATGGAAATCCCTACACCTATCGAAATGTAACTTTGACCTGGCACTTTAAAATTTGTGTTACCAAATTTGTGTTGTCAGTGTGTTTGCTCGCTTATGTCTGGTGCACTGTCTAGAATTACTGTACACTGTGCTGTTGTTTTGACTGTAATCTTGAAGTGTTAAGAATTGCTTAAACTGTGCTGTTGTTTTGACGAGGAACCTTTGCAAATGAGCATCTTGCTCAAAAGGTATGCATCCGAGTAACAAAATAAATAAATAAATAAAAATATCCTAGTCTGACAGACCTGTTTAAAGGTGATAAGAAACAGTTTTTACACCTCCAGATGCCTTCCAGTTGTTATTTTATTATCTACCCAGAATTGTGATATTTCTTTGACCTTTTTTGTTAAACTAATGATCTAATTTTGTTGCCTTTTTTTAACTGCCCTGAATACCTCTCTCCTCAGCAGTTGCAGCTCTCTCTTTTCCTACTGCCTGAACGTTCTATGATATCAGTAACACCATTCCAGGCCATTCAGATGAATAGTATGGAATGGGAGTCTGTGATGTCATAGAATGTCTTAGAATTATGAAAATCAAGAGCAGTAGCTGGTGAGGAGAGTGGGACTCTATGTAGATCTGAGGGCACCCCAAAGCTAGATTATTTATTTATCAAAAAATCATCAAAGCAAATCAGAATACTAACTGGCATGGAAAGGAAGATGGAAGGGCAGTTAACTATGTAAAAATAATTTCCTATCTCCTTTAAGAACATAGATGTGAGCCGGCCCGGTGGCATGAGGGTTGAGGCGCTAGGCGCCAAACCTCACGCCACGCCACGCCACGCCAGTGACCTGGGGTTGGGAGCAACCTCGAGTTGAGGGAGGGTTGGCAGTGGAGAGAGAGGATCGAGTGTCCAATAGACTGCTCTCCTCTCCCGGGGAGGGAAGGGTTGTTGTTCTGCTTCTTGGCTGCCCCCTAGTGGTAGCCGGAGGGCAGTGCCAGAGGCTGGGGGACACAGAAGTGCAGAGACGCATTCCTGCACACACACATGTTCACGCCATGTGGGGAAGGGGGTGTACAGGGAGAAAAATGGAAAAGAACAGAAAAAAGCAATATGGAAAAAAAAAAAGAACGTAGATGTGCTTACATTATCTAAATCATTATTAAAGAAATTTCAATTACCTATTTCTGAACAAGAGATAAAGGGGACAATTTTCAGCTTGCGTAACAAGACTGCTCCGGGTATAGATGAGTTTACCACAGAATTTTACAAACAGCTTTCAGATCACCTTATACTGGTTTTGCTCAAGTTGTTCAATTTTTGGCTTACAGAATGCAAGTTTAATACGTTATGGTGGAAACTAGTCTGGTATTTTTATTGAAAAGAAAATGTGGATCCATCTAAATTAACTAACTGCAGACCTATAAGTCTTTTTGCATTCTGATTGCAAGCTCTTATCCCAGATTTTGTGCAATAGACTGGTAAAACTGTCATCAGATTTCATGGCTCCATACCAGTCTTGTTCAATTCCGGATAGATCAATGTATGACAATTTGATTCTCACTGGATAAATAATACAAAGTAATGTTAATGGTCATCAGTCATGCTTCTTACTTAGTTTAGATCAGGACAAGGAGTTTGACAGGGTGTCTCATGCATACCTGTTTAGAATTTTAGAACATTATAGGATTCCTAAACTTCTACTTAAGTGGAGGCCTTATATGAAATTGCCTACATTCCACGTATTAAATGTTAACGAGGGTTACAGCAGGGGAGCCCTCTGTTGTATGTGTTCAGCCTCTATCCTATTCTGCAACATATCCTCCTGAATCTTAGAATATGGGGTCTGAGCCCGACTATTACTGGACCCTCTGTAAAACTGTCAGCATATGCAGACAATGACTGCTTGTACGTTCAAGATGCAGCTTCGGCAACGTGGGCAATAGAAACCTTTTCTCAGTTTTCCAGTTGTTCTGGAGCTCAGATAAATGTGTCCAAAAGCAATGGTTTACAGCTGGGGAAAGGACCCATAGTAAATGCTTTTGCAGGGATCCCTATTGGGTCTGACCCAATCAAGATGTTGGGAATATCTTTTGGAAGTAAGGACATGGCCTTGAGTAATCGGGACACTACATTGGCTGTGGCCCAGGACAAGGTACATAAATGGAAGGCTTGGCAACAATCAAAGAGAAAGGGCTTGCTATTATTAAAACCTTTCTACTCACTCTTTTGACGCTAGTAAGTGTGGTACTCTTGCCTGCCAAAATCTTTAGAATCAAAAATCTGTAGTATATTTTTTCAGATAGTTGGGGAATAGGTTAAACCTTATAAAATGTAATATTATAATAAGGTAGGATTAAATATAATAAACCCCCTGGTTTTCTTTTAAAACCTTTATCTTTAGAAACGTTTTAGTCCCTTATTATGTAATCTCACAACGATCTGGACAACATGGTCAAAACAGTGGGCAGATTCTTTTGTTACAACATGGACAACCATCGGCATGAAATGTTTTCAGTGTAAAGAAGTGCCGGTATGGATGTGGTCTTGCGAGAAAAAAATCAGAGCATTGAAGCTTCTTGCTGACACAGTAAAAGGTTCTACTCGAGGAGCTTAACATTCATACATGCTGTGGTGGGGATTTTCATTGTCTTGTACTTTTGGTGACATTCCTCCAACACATCAACCTGATATTCTAGAACATAGGTTGATGCGAGGATCCCCCCCTCCCCCCCGATGTGGGACATGCTGTGGCTCAGTAGCCCTTGGAAACTGGGTGCCAAGAGATAACATGAAACATAGAAGTCTATAGGGAACAGTTTTGCCCATGTCATATTGTTTCGCATATTCTGAGCCTGTAGAACATTTGTTCCTTTCTTATTCATAAGCTCTGTGGAGCAAATTAGTAGCACAACATCAAGACCCAGCATGGGAGACACTGTCATTTATGGAGATTATTTAAGTGATAACACACATTTAGTAGGAGAATACGGAGCAGTAACTTAATCATCCACAGAAGCCGGTTATTGCGAGTATGCTCCTACTAAATGTATGTTATTACTATTATACCACTCGGAGTTACATAGAATTGTTTTATGTAACCCTTAGTGGAAAACGAGTGCTGTTACATGTTGAATTGAGGCTTTAAAGTAAAAACGTGAGTCTGAATATGCGCAATAGTGCTGGAGTTAGTGCGCGTGCATACAGTTACGATTTTACTTTTCAAAGACGGAATTCACTATTGAGTTAGAAAATCAATGAAAGGAAGTGAATAGATGGTTACTTATTGCTGTTGTTGGTGAGTTCTTGTGTTCGCTATCGGAAAACGTTGTTTCTCTGTTTCTGGTTCACCGTCCGGTTACACTATTCACCCTCATGTTCTACTTATACTCTGCTCACCTGAGGTAGAAAACTGTCTTTCACTCTTCAATCTAGTTCAATCTAGTTTTGTTTGCTGAGTGTGCTGAAGAACAAGACAGCGTGAAAGGACGAGAAGCGAGAGGCCGAGTGGTCAGATAGCTGGAGGGCTGTAGTGTAACAGGGGCAACATTAAAATGTCAAAGTGCAGTGCAGAAGTTCTAACAGTAAGTGTGAGGAGATGGGTAGCATGAAGAGATGGTGATTGACTGCAGGCATGCTTAGAGGGCCATTAAATGACTGCGGGCATGGCTAGAGGGCCATTAAACGACTGTGGGTGGGGTTTTCTTGAATAACCGACTCTGTGTGTTTGTACCTGTAGTTTGTGAGAGAATAACTGACAGTCATTCTGTGTTGTGATTGGCTGCAAAGAGATCCCTGTGGTATATTCAAGAATATTTTTCTTGTAAAAAAATTATCAGTCAGCAAACAGAGGCTTATATTCCCAAGTGTTCTTTTTTTTTATAGCAGGCCAGATGTTGCTTTGTATTCCAGCAGAAATCCTTGGATCACTGCGGTGTTATAAATATGATTGAACAAAGCCCAACAACAATATGTATGCAAGAATACTATACATTTTCTTTTACTATCTGTGCTAAATTTCAGTCTACTATTACCTGGCTATGGCAACATTGAACAAGCCTGGTTTCTGTTGTACTTTTTTTTCTCCTCATTTCTAGTCTCTGACTTTAGGCTTTTTTTCTATTTGAATTTTTTCAGACCTTGTATTCACATAATCCGTATGTGGTACTGAATTTGGATTTTTGGTTTTCGCTTTGCTGTATTTTGATATCTTTTTTTTCCTAAAACTTTCCCTACTCTTCTGCAGTAAGTCTTATGAGATCTTTAACTTTAACCTGGACAATGACCGGAAATGGGCAGAAACATTGGTTTCATGTGTAACCCCTAGATGGCGCTATCCCAGGGGCTACTACCCCTGCCTGATTTGCCACTAACAGGTTGAGGGGCCTGGATCCAATGGCGGGTGCCTCCACCCAGAGGTCAGGGTTTGCAATAGTTAAACTAACTTGGTCACAGCCCTCTGGGACACTGCAACCCCCCTTTCTTCCCACTAGTGGCCCACACAATATATCAGAATTACCTTCACAGTATACACTTACCCCCAGGTCTGGTTCCGCACTGGGACCTCCTGTGAAATGAGATACAGTGCAACAATCACAGTACAGTACTTTAACATAGACAAATACCTCAGGCAGTATAACTTTGCTGAAACAAGCAGCTCTGATTTATTTAGGGATATAACAAGGACAGGAAATCAGGTTAATTAGCTTATCACTCTAATAATCTACCTATGGCTCTGTGCACAGGCCTATCCTATCAGTTACTGTCCCTGGGTACCCAAGCCCTAGTGGCTAGTCCAAACCGTGGCAGCTGGTAGGGCCCTTTCACACAGAGAAAGAGAGAATTAAACAGTCAGCAGTACAGTAATTCCATTTGGATTTAATGTGGCAATTCAACAGAGAGCGACCCTGAATTAGTACTCACGACCTCCAAATAAGATAGGGTCCTTCAATGTCAGCAGGGCTCACTTGAGGTACACAAACCTCTTCACACATTTATATAAAAGAAGCACTATACCAGGCAGGCTGCATCTGTATCCCGATCGCAATTACTGCACAATACCGGAGAACACACAGCAGATTCAGTTCCTGACAGACCGAGTGCAATTTTCTGCAATTCTTCCAGTCTTCTACAGGGTGAGCCTGGTTTCTACTCTTCAGAGATCCTTTGATTCTTTTCACAGGACGGATTCAGTCTAACAAGCTGCAGACCGGAACTCTGGGCCTTACACGTTTTTGACTAAAACTGCACACTGAAAAAGCACAGGGCTCCTTCCTTCTTCACTGCCAAAGCTCAACTCAAACTCCAACCGACAAAACGGGCATTTCCTTTGAGTTCCTCCCAGTTCTTGACTGGATTGGCTGTCACTCACAATAGACTGCTGCTGTTGGTCCAAAAGGCACTGAAGTCTAAACTACATCTCCCAAGTCACTGCCCATACAATCCTCTTGTGGCTGGCTCAGATTATGAGTCCAAGTTCTGATTCGTCCAAGGCACCATTTTGAGCTAGCTTACCCCACACTGATTGGTCCAGTTCAGCAGTTCAAAACTAGAATGGGGAACTAGCAGACACAGTTCTGACTGCAAAGAAAGCAGGTTAGACAAACTGTAATTTCATTATTACTCTAAATAATTTCTGGCAAACAGTTACATCTTTCAGATAGGTTCCCTTTGCACTCCTAGTGACTGCAAAATGAAGTGAATTGGCAGCAGCTCGAGTGGTACTCAGAGAAGCACACAGTCCCCCATACAAACTAATTATGTCTGCAAGCAGACAGCTCTTAAAGAGACAGTACCAGAGGCTCTAAAACACTCACTGATAAATGGCTTAAATGCAAACACCATTCAGGCTTGGAGCATTCAAAGCAAGCTCCTGGAAGTCTTTGGGAACCCCCATTTGCAGGGGGGTTACACCCTTCCTGGCCTGGGAAAGCTTGACGTCCGCGTCAAGCAAGTACCCCCATAAGTTTCAACTGCAACCATATACATTTGCATTAGGCTCGCACATGTAATCATCAGTCAATATATCATTTTACCAAGAACACATTTCTGAAACATTGCAGTACGTCACTCTTTACACAGTATTACATACATTGTACCATAACTCAAGTTATTATCTCTTGTACATGAAACCTGAAGAGAGGGCCCTTCCTATCAGTTACCTTGGGGCTGGATGGGGCAAGGGC
Organism: Neoceratodus forsteri; assembly: GCA_016271365.2. Classification (NCBI taxonomy): domain Eukaryota; kingdom Metazoa; phylum Chordata; order Ceratodontiformes; family Ceratodontidae; genus Neoceratodus; species Neoceratodus forsteri. The sequence goes on from CM057459.1 coordinate 158,744,841, forward strand.
ACCATACTAGAGAACAACACAAGTAACTTGGAGTTAGCACTGATGCTCAGTTTGGGCAATGAGCTCGGGGACACATACACTCCTTTATGGACAACATTGAGAGACAAGTCCACAGGCCTCCCAAGTGAATCATAACTGAGGGTGCACCACAGGCTTTACAGCTCGACCAGTCTTTCTAGGGGAACTGTTATAGTCTCTGCACTCTGAGCCTCATTTTCAGCATTGTCCTCACTTGTCAGGGAGTCTCCATGGGGTAGAGAGGCTAGAACTTGGGGCACTTTCAGCTCCAGGAGTTACAGTTTCTGAGTCCACAACATTTGGCTGCATGGAGAGCTTTCGGACACTGGCAGTGGACTGTCAGGGCACTCAAAATACTCTTCTTGTTCGGTGTATCACCAGTCTGCCCCAATCTATCATTTTCCTCCTGAAAGCTCAAACAGTTCAACCATGCACAATGATTCCATTTCATCTGATCTGATGCTTTGCACTTCACTTTCTGGGAGCATTGGCTCCAGGGATGAAGCTGGGGCTTAGACAGTCCAGAAGGCCCAGCTTTGTCTCCAGTATTGACTAGGGATTGCCCCGAAACAATTGACTCAGTTCGTAAGAAGGATAGTATTCAAAGTCACTCTCACTTTCTTCTGATATGGACTGACAGTCATGCTCAACTGGGACTTGTGGAGGAACACTTTAACTTTTGCTTCTGTAGGTGCAGACTTTCTTGATCTTTTCTTAGCAGCAGCTCTAGTCACTGGTCCAGAGGGGCATCTTCTGGGGCTCAGACTCAATCAGAATTTGTCCAATGGGCAGTAAATGATTTCTATGCATTGTTTTACATCTTTTGAATTATTCTCAGGCCTTACTTTGTACACTGGCAGATCATCTAGTTTGCCCACTACAATGTGAGGGAGATGGTGCCATCTGTCAACAATCTTGTGCTTGCCATGCAGTCCCAGATTTCTTAGCAATACCGATCTCCTCCTGGAGTTCCTGTGCTTTCACCTTTTATCATACCTTTCTTTGTTGGCCAGATTTCTTTTGGCAGCCATGGTTTGAGCCAGTTAGTACGCATGAGTTAGCTGGGCCTTTAACTTTGCACATACTGTAAATAGTTGTCAGCTTGAACCCCATCAGGAGAGACCCCAAAACACACATCTACTGGTAGTCGAGCTTCTCTTCCAAACATCAGGCGGTAGGGGAGAATCAGTGGCATCACTTTTGGTGCAGTTATAAGCATGTACCAGGGTGCTAATTTGTTAGCTCCATCTAGGCTTGTCCTTTGGGTGCAGGTGCCTAGCATATCTAGCAAAGTCTTGGTTGAAAGCGTTCAGGCTGTGGGTCCCCTGGGGGTGGTAAGGAGTGGTTCTGGACTTCGCACTCCCCACAGAGAAAGCATCTCTTTGATCAGACGACTCAAAGTCTCTCCCTTGATCAGAATGGATTCTTTGTGGAGCCCATAGTGAACAAAAAGTTTTCTACAAGTACTTTGGCCACAGTGGATGCTTTCTGGTCTTTGGTGGGGAAAGCTTGGGCATATCTCGTGAAATGGTCAGTGACCACCAGCACATTACTGATATTTCTTTGATCTGACTCCAAACTCAGAAAATCAATACAGACCAGCTCCATGGGTGCACTGGTGGTGATGTTAACAAGGGGCAGCCCTCTGGGGCAAAGCTTTCCTCTGTAAGCTTAGCGACTACTGAAGTTCGAATGTGTTGCTCCACATCAGCCCCATCTTAGGCCAATAGAATCTGGATCTCATCAAGTCAAGTGTTCTGTCTATACCAAGGTGCCCCATGTGGTTGTGCAGGACCTCAGTACTGAGTCTCGAAGGCAGTGGGCAGCACTAGTTGTTGTTTGTCTACTTGTCCCCTCTGTCTACTGTTTCTCTGTATAACAGTTTATTGATCAGTTTCAACTTAGGACCTTCTTTGTATAACAGTGCAGTTCTCAAATCAGTGGAGCGTAATTGGACACATCTTTTCCTGCATAGAGGCTTCTAAAGCTGCTTTGATCATGGGATCGGGATTGAGCCCTTGAATACTGTCATTGTCCAGCTGAGGCAGTGCACCAATGTCTATTGCAGAAAAGTGGCAATAAAGCAGCAGGTATGCAATTCTCAGAGCTCCCAAGCAATCCACCATGCAGTCCACTGCGTCCGTGGACATTTGTTCCTCCCTGTCAAACTTCGGCAGAGTGCCCGAATGTCGAGGTTCTGCCAATCGGACCCAATCATTCTGGGAACAGGCCTCGGGAGAGAGCATCAGCATCTATGTGGTTCAGACCTGCTCGGTATTCAGAGCATAGTCATATGTAGATAATGCAGAAAGCCACCTATGGCCAGTGGCATCCAACTTAGCTGAGGTCTTCACATAGGTCAAAGGATTATTGTCAGTTTTACTAGTATTTTAGCCCCATACAAGTACTCATGGAATTGGTCAACAATAGCCCACTTCAAAGCTAGAACTCTAACTTATGTACAGGATAGTTCTTTTCGGATGGGGTCAGGCTTCTACTGGCAAGGCCACTGGTCTCAGGCCATTCTCGTGCTTTGGTATAACAGCCCCAACCCTTGCAAGCTAGCATCATGTGCAGGACGTAAGGTTTTCTTGGATCGGCATAGGCCAGCACTGGAGCATGGGTAAGTTGATATATGATCTCATGAAAAGTCTCACAATCAGAGTCCAGCGGCCCCAAATACTTCACTTGGATGAAAATACACTCTTTCAGTCTTGAGGACGCTGACTTTTGGTATTTTTGTGGGTTGGGGATACCCTTGAGTAAGGTTAAGTAAAGGGGATCACTCTTGAATAGTCCTTGATGAAGCGCCGATAATAACCACAGAATCCCAGGAATCTTTGCAGTTCTTTTGATTTTTGGGCTGTGGCCAGGTGGTCAAGGCCTCAACTTTACTTGGGTCGGTCTCTATTCCTCGGTGGATACTATGTGTCCCCATACTTTACTGATGTTTGAAAAGAATTGACACTTATCAATGGACAGTTTAAGGCCAAAGTCCTCCAGTCGGTCCAATACCTTAAATAATCTGCTTTCATGTTCCTCCAGTGAGCTGCCAAACACAATAACATCATCTAGGTATACCAGGCACTCTAGTAAGTTCATGTCCCCACTGCACGCTCCATCAATCGTTGAAAAGTGGCTGGGGCACCTGAAATCCTTTGAGGCATCCTCATGAATTCATAGAAATCAGCGGACAGATAAAGGCAGTCTTCTCACGGTCCTCTGGGGCCGCTCGGGATCTAGTAGTACACTGCGGAGATCCAGCACAGAGAACCACTTGCTCCCGTTTAGGCAGTCCAAAGCATCCTGAATGCGGGGCATTGTGTACTGATCAGGGATAGTCCGCCGGTTTAAGGTGCGATAATCCACACACATCCTTACTGTTCCATTCTTTTCCTCACTACCACAATGGGGAAGCATAAGGGCTTCTGGATTCTTGTATTACACCAGCAGCTAACATCTCTTGCAGATGCCGTCTCACATCATCTATGTCAGCAGGTGCCAGGCGTCGAGACCTCTCACGAAATGGTCTTTCGTCATGCAGCCGGATATTGTGCTCAGCTCCTTGCACGCATCCTACATCCCATTCCTTTAAAGAAAACACCTGGTCTCTCTGGGCAAGCTTCTCACTGATCCTCACTTTCCATTCAGCTGGCAGCGGGAGTCGCCGAAATCAAACAAGTCAGGCGGTACTCTGTCATTCTTCCTTGAACTCTTGCTGCTGGGTAGCACTGCAGTGTCTGCACAATGCACATTAGCCAGGATGCAACCTCTGTTTACTCGAATGTCTCTTTCAGACACATTATGAACTTGGACCATTACCCTTCTGGCATAAGCATGGGCTCTAGCGGGCAAAATACTAAACTTGACCAGCAGTCCCTCTGGCAATTTTATCGCCTGGTGCATCAACATTAATATTTTATTCTTAACATCCTTTCTGATCTGGACCTCTCCCGTAAGGTACACTGGGCATTTGGCATGCGGATCAGAGACTCAGGATCCTTCTTCCATACAATTCGACCGGTTCCTCTGGTTCTGTTTTTTCAGCATCTCTCTGTGCCTCATAGGCCTTCTTAATTAAAGCCGAGACTCTTAAAGCTCTACTAGTCTTGACCCTGTTTTTCATAACACAACTGTCCAGCCTTCCGAACATATGAGCATTTGTTCCAATCAACAAAGGACACCATCATACAGTCCAGTGGGGGACACACTAAGGCTAGGTCTCTACTTGTTAAGCCACTCCAGCCACGGAGGTGGGAAGGCAGCCAAATTCGGATATACCCGGAATAGGGGTAGGCCTTCTCACTTAACCCCATACATGCAGTCCTTCTAATGGTTGTAGAAGTGCGTCTGACAAATCTTCTGATACCAATCCTGGAACATAATTGTCACTTGGGGCCACTGTCTAATACAGCTCTTGTAGACACTCCATTCACCTTTACAGTGGTCTCCATGGAGGGACCCACTATTCTGGACCAGTCTGGAGGCGGTAGTGGGGGCCTGGGCACTGACCTTGCCACAAGGGCGTGAATTAGCATTTTGGTGCCCTCACTGGGATCATGTCGTACCTCTTAACCACTGATTTCTTCAAGCTCTCCTTGTAGCCTATATGCAACTTTGTCAGTGTCTTTTGGGGACTGGCATTCCCTTTCATGTGCCCATCTTTCCCACAATTATGTAAAACATACTTTCTGGAGTTTGAGCTGGCCGAGGCGCCACATGGGAGCCAAGTGAGGGTATTACTAACTGAAACCTGGGTGCCATCTCTGTCTGCGGGCGTGATAAGCATTTGGAGACATCTCGTCAGTTTCTCCACTTCATGGTCAAGGAACTGAGTTTGGAGCTGTTATCAGCAGGAGATACATGGGTGAGTACCCCCACCCCCATAGCAGATGCAGTCGGATATAGGTCAGGGCCCGTACTTGCAGGCGTGGCCTTCATAAAGGACTGTTTTGTATTCGGATCTCTCTCAACAGTTCGCCCCATTTGGCATATCTTTTCCTTGTCAGAGCACTCATTGACTGTCAACCTCTGCCCTGAACTTACTTGATGGGTCACCCTCAGTCACTCGGTCGTAGCCACAGCTGTTGGTGCAGGTACCTCCCGGTCGCCTTTTCTCAACTCCTCGAATTTCTCTCATTAACTCATCATAGGAGGGTGGGGATTCCAGTCGATTTGCCAGGCGTAACACGAACAACAGCAGTTCTGAGAAGGGGGCAGACTTAAGATTCTGTCCAGTCTGGTTCGGTCCAGTTCAATCGCTGGCAAACTACCCTTTCTGAGCATTCTTGCAACAATTTTTCAACCGAGACTACACACAGACAACAACTCCCTTGGTACTGTTGTTAAATTCACTCTCCACCATAGGTCCTCATCAGAATCTGGCTCCCACACATTCTCCAAGGCCTCAAGATAGGCCTGTGCAGTCGCTTCAGGGTTACTGGCCCGTTTAGCACGGATGGTAGCCAGGGCGGGACCTCGGAGCTCTCACCAACCCTCTTCGCCGCCTTCCGAGCATTGCCATTCAGCACTTGGGGGCAACATAGTCTATCCAGGTCTCCCAGTCATCCTCCCTGGGGGTGGGGAGGGTGCCAGAGAAGATCCTCAACCTTGGTAAGAGTCGTGACTAATGGCAGGTGCAGAAATAGGAGTCTGCATTGGTTCAGCCACCATTACGGGCACTGGAGCAGGAGAGGGGTGTTGGAGGAACACCCCAGGTGGCAAGAATAGTTTCTTCAAGTCCTCCACAGTTTTCCCTCTCCCAGCAACCATTCAGCAAATTTCTCCTCAAAGTTTCAGATAGTGGTGGGGCTGATTCCCCAGGTCTTACTGTCCTTAGTTATCACTCTCCAAGCAGTGAGGGCTCCCTCTGGGGTAATGGTCTGTGGCACTTTGGAGCTATCTATGGGATCCTTAAACTCTACTAGGGCCAGGAAAGTGTGGGTGAGCAGATTAGCATGCCGACCCACCACCACAGGTTTTGTAAACCTTCCACCTTGAAGTACTCCCTGCACAGTGTCCGTATTGATACCCAGGGGATGTCAGGATAAGCATAGCATTTTGGGGTCGATCTCCTCCCAGTACACCACTCCACCAGCGGTGCACAGCCACTTCTGTCGGGTACCCATTTTTTCTTAACAGTGGTTCGTAAATATGGCCACTAGGAGCACACAATCCCAGCGGTGAGCCTCCAAGATGTAACCCCTAGATGGCGCTATCCCAGGGCTACTACCCCTGCCTGATTTGCCACTAACAGGTTGAGGGCCTGGATCCAATGGCGGGTGCCTCCACCCAGAGGTCAGGTTTGCAATAGTTAAACTAACTTGGTCACAGCCCTCTGGGACACTGCAACCCCTTTCTTCCCACTAGTGGCCCACACAATATATCAGTACAGCCACAGTATACACTTACCCCCAGGTCTGGTTCCGGCACTGGGACCTCCTGTGAAATGAGATACAGTGCAACAATCACAGTACAGTACTTTAACATAGACAAATACCTCAGGCAGTATAACTTTGCTAAACAAGCAGCTCTGATTTATTTAGGGGATATAACAAGGACAGGGAAATCAGGTTAATTAGCTTATCACTCTAATAATCTACCTATGGCTCTGTGCACAGGCCTATCCTATCAGTTACTGTCCCTGGGTACCCAAGCCCTAGTGGCTAGTCCAAACGTGGCAGCTGGTAGGGGCCCTTTCACAGAGAAAGGAGAATTAAACAGTCAGCAGTACAGTAATTCCATTTGGATTTAATGTGGCAATTCAACAGGAAGCGACCCTGAATTAGTACTCACGACCTCCAAATAAGATAGGGTCCTTCAATGTCAGCAGGGCTCACCTGAGGTCACAAACCTCTTCACACATTTATATAAAAGAAAGCACTATACCAGGCAGGCTGCATCTGTATCCCGATCGCAATTACTGCACAATACCCGGAGAACACACAGCAGATTCAGTTCCTGACAGACCGAGTGCAATTTTCTGCAATTCTTCCAGTCTTCTACAGGGTGAGCCTGGTTTCTACTCTTCAGAGATCCTTTGATTCTTTTCACAGGACGGATTCAGTCCTAACAAGCTGCAGACCGAACTCTGGGCCTTCACACGTTTTTGACTAAAACTGCACACTGAAAAAGCACAGGGCTCCTTCCTTCTTACTGCCAAGCTCAACTCAAACTCCAACCGACAAACCGGGCATTTCCTTTGAGTTCCTCCCAGTTCTTGACTGGATTGGCTGTCACTCACAATAGACTGCTGCTGTTGGTCCAAAAGGCACTGAAGTCTAAACTACATCTCCCAAGTCACTGCCCATACAATCCTCTTGTGGCTGGCTCAGATTATGAGTCCAAGTTCTGATTCGTCCAAGGCACCATTTTAGGCTAGCTTACCCCACTGATTGGTCCAGTTCAGCAGTTCAAAACTAGAATGGGAACTAGCAGACACAGTTCTGACTGCAAAGAAAGCAGGTTAGACAAACTGTAATTTCATTATTACTCTAAATAATTTCTGGCAAACAGTTACATCTTTCAGATAGGTTCCCTTTGCACTCTAGTGACTGCAAAATGAAGTGAATTGGCAGCAGCTCGAGTGGTACTCAGAGAAGCACACAGTCCCACCTAAACTAATTATGTCTGCAAGCAGACAGCTCTTAAAGAGACAGTACCAGAGGCTCTAAAACACTCACTGATAAATGGCTTAAATGCCAAACACCATTCAGGCTTGGAGCATTCAAGCAAGCTCCTGGAAGTCTTTTGGGAACCCCCATTTGCAGGGGGTTACACCCTTCCTGGCCTGGGAAAGCTAGCGTCGCGTCAAGCAAGTACCCATAAGTTTCAACTGCAACCATATACATTTGCATTAGGCTGCACATGTAATCATAGTCAATATATCATTTTACCAAGAACACATTTCTGAAACATTGCAGTCGTCACTCTTTACACAGTATTACATACACATTGTACCATAACTCAAGTTATTATCTCTTGTACATGAAACCTGAAGAGAGGCCCTTCCCTATCAGTTACCTTGGGGCTGGATGGGGCAAGGGCACCATACTGAAAGGCAACACAAGTAACTGGAGTTAGCACTGATGCTCAGTTTGGGCAATGAGCTCGGGGACACATACACTCCTTTATGGACAACATTGAGAGGCAAGTCCACAGGCCTCCCAAGTGAATCATAACTGAGGTGCACCACAGGCTTTACAGCTCGACCAGTCTTTCTAGGGGGAACTGTTATAGTCTCTGCACTCTGAGCCTCATTTTCAGCATTGTCCTCACTTGTCAGGAGTCTCCATGGGGTAGAGGCTAGAACTTGGGGCACTTTCAGCTCCAGGAGTTACAGTTTCTGAGTCCACAACATTTGGCTCGCATGGAGAGCTTTCGGACACTGGCAGTGGACTGTCAGGGCACTCAAAATACTCTTCTTGTTCGGTGTATCACCAGTCTGCCCCAATCTTCATTTTCTCCCTGAAAGCTCAAACAGTTCAACCATGCACAATGATTCCATTTCATCTGATCTGATGCTTTGCACTTCACTTTCTGGGAGCATTGGCTCCAGGGATGAAGCTGGGGGCTTAGACAGTCCAGAAGGCCCAGCTTTGTCTCCAGTATTGACTAGGGATTGCCCTGAAACAATTGACTCAGTTCGTAAGAAGGATAGTATTCAAAGTCCTCTCACTTTCTTCTGATATGGACTGACAGTCATGCTCAACTGGGACTTGTGGAGGGAACACTTTAACTTTGCTTCTGTAGGTGCAGACTTTCTTGATCTTTTCTTAGCAGCAGCTCTAGTCACTGGTCCAGAGGGCATCTTCTGGGGCTCAGACTCAATCAGAATTTGTCCAATGGGCAGTAAATGATTTCTATGCATTGTTTTACATCTTTTGAATTATTCTCAGGCCTTACTTTGTACACTGGCAGATCATCTAGTTTGCCCACTACAATGTGAGGGAGATGGTACCATCTGTCAGCAATCTTGTGCTTGCCATGCAGTCCCAGATTTCTTAGCAATACCATCTCCCTCCTGGAGTTCCTGTGCTTTCACCTTTTATCATACCTTTCTTTGTTGGCCAGATTTCTTTGGCAGCCATGGTTTGAGCCAGTTGGTACGCATGGAGTTAGCTGGGCCTTTAACTTTGCACATACTGTAAATAGTTGTCAGCTTGAACCCCATCAGAGAGACCCCAAAACACACATCTACTTGTAGTGAGCTTCTCTTCCAAACATCAGGCGGTAGGGGAGAATCAGTGGCATCACTTTGGTGCAGTTATAAGCATGTACCAGGGTGCTAATTTGTTGGCTCCATCTAGGCTTGTCCTTTGGGTGCAGGGTGCCTAGCATATCTAGCAAAGTCGGTTGAAAGCGTTCAGGCTGTGGGTCCCCTGGGGAGTAGTAAGGAGTGGTTCTGGACTTCGCTCCCCACAGAGAAGCATCTCTTTGATCAGGCGACTCTCAAAGTCTCTCCTTGATCAGAATGGATTCTTTGTGGAGCCCCATAGTGAACAAAAAGTTTTCTACAAGTACTTTGGCCCAGTGGATGCTTTCTGGTCTTTGGTGGAAAGCTTGGGCATATCTCGTGAAATGGTCAGTGACCACCAGCACATTACTGATATTTCTTTGATCTGACTCCAAACTCAGAAAATCAATACAGACCAGCTCCATGGGTGCACTGGTGGTGATGTTAACAAGGGGCAGCCCTCTGGGGGCAAAGCTTTCCTCTGTAAGCAGCGACTACAAGTTCGAATGTGTTGCTCCACATCAGCCCCCATCTTAGGCCAATAGAATCTGGATCTCATCAAGTCAAGTGTTCTGTCTATACCAAGGTGCCCCATGGTTGTGCAAGGACCTCAGTACTGAGTCTCGAAGGCAGTGGGCAGCACTAGTTGTTGTTTGTCTACTTGTCCCCTCTGTCTACTGTTTCTCTGTATAACAGTTTATTGATCAGTTTCAACTTAGGACCTTCTTTGTATAACAGTGCAGTTCTCAAATCAGTGGGCGTAATTTGGACACATCTTTTCCTGCATAGAGGGCTTCTAAAGCTGCTTTGATCATGGGATCGCGAGTTGAGCCCGCGAATACTGTCATTGTCCAGCTGAGGCAGTGCACCAATGTCTATTGCAGAAAAGTGGCAATAAGCAGCAGGTATGCAATTCTCAGAGGCTCCCAAGCAATCCACCATGCAGTCCACTCGTCCGTGGACATTTGTTCCTCCTGTCAAACTTCCGGCAGAGTGCCGAATGTCAGGTTCTGCCAATCGGACCCAATCATTCTGGGGAACAGGCCTCCGGAGAGAGCATCAGCATCTATGTGGTTCAGACCTGCTCGGTATTCGAGAGCATAGTCATATAGATAATGCAGAAAGCCACCTATGGCCAGTGGCATCCAACAGCTGAGGTCTTCACATAGGTCAAAGGATTATTGTCAGTTTTTACTAGTATTTTGGCCCCATACAAGTACTCATGGAATTGGTCAACAATAGCCCACTTCAAAGCTAGGAACTCTAACTTATGTACAGGATAGTTCTTTTCGGATGGGGTCAGGCTTCTACTGGCAAAGAGCCACTGGTCTCAGGCCATTCTCGTGCTCTTGGTACAACACAGCCCCAACCCTGCAAGCTAGCATCAGTGTGCAGGACGTAAGGTTTTCTTGGATCGGCATAGGCCAGCACTGGAGCATGGGTAAGTTGATATATGATCTCATGAAAAGCAGTCTCACAATCAGAGTCCAGCGGCCCCAAATACTTCACTTGGATGAAAATACACTCTTTCAGTCTTGAGGACGCTGACTTTTGGTATTTTTGTGGGTTGGGGATACCCTTGAGTAAGGTTAAGTAAAGGCGGATCACTCTTGAATAGTCCTTGATGAAGCGCCGATAATAACCACAGAATCCCAGGAATCTTTGCAGTTCTTTTAGATTTTTGGGCTGTGGCCAGGTGGTCAAGGCCTCAACTTTACTTGGGTCGGTCTCTATTCCTCGGTGGATACTATGTGTCCCACATACTTTACTGATGTTTGAAAGAATTGACACTTATCAATGGACAGTTTAAGGCCAAAGTCCTCCAGTCGGTCCAATACCTTAAATAATCTGCTTTCATGTTCCTCCAGTGAGCTGCCAAACACAATAACATCATCTAGGTATACCAGGCACTCTAGTAAGTTCATGTCCCCACTGCACGCTCCATCAATCGTTGAAAAGTGGCTGGGGCACCTGAAATCCTTGAGGCATCCTCATGAATTCATAGAAGCCAAGCGGACAGATAAAGGCAGTCTTCTCACGGTCCTCTGGGGCCATCGGGATCTAGTAGTACCCACTGCGGAGATCCAGCACAGAACCACTTGCTCCCGTTTAGGCAGTCAAAGCATCCTGAATGCGGGGCATTGTGTACTGATCAGGGATAGTCCGCGGTTTAAGGTGCGATAATCCACACACATCCTTACTGTTCCATTCTTTTCCTCACTACCACAATGGGGAAGCATAAGGGCTTCTGGATTCTTGTATTACACCAGCAGCTAACATCTCTTGCAGATGCCGTCTCACATCATCTATGTCAGCAGGTGCCAGGCGTCGAGACCTCTCACGAAATGGTCTTTCGTCATGCAGCCGGATATTGTGCTCAGCTCCTTGCACGCATCCTACATCCCATTCCTTTAAAGAAAACACCTGGTCTCTGGGCAAGCTTCTCACTGATCCTCACTTTCCATTCAGCTGGCAGGGGGAGTCGCGAAATCAAACAAGTCAGGCGTTACTCTGTCATTCTTCCTTGAACTCTTGCTGCTGGGTAGCACTGCAGTGTCTGCACAATGCACATTAGCCAGGATGCAACCTCTGTTTACTCGAATGTCTTTCAGACACATTATGAACTTGGACCATTACCCTTCTGGCATAAGCATGGGCTCTAGCGGGCAAAATACTAAGCTTGACCAGCAGTCCCTCTGGCAATTTTCCATCGCCTGGTGCATCCAACATTAATATTTTATTCTTAACATCCTTTCTGATACGGACCTCTCCTGTAAGGTACACTGGGCATTTGGCGCCAGGATCAGAGACTCAGGATCCTTCTTCCATACAATTCCGACCGGTTCCTCTGGTTCTGTTTTTCAGCATCTCTCTGTGCCTCATAGGCCTTCTTAATTAAAGCGGAACTCTTAAAGCTCTACTAGTCTTTGACCCCTGTTTTTCATAACACAACTGTGCCAGCCTTCCGAACATATGAGCATTTGTTCCAATCAACAAAGGGACACCATCATACAGTCCAGTGGGGGACACACTAAGGCTAGGGTCTCTACTTGTTCGGCCACTCCAGCCACGGAGGTGGGGAAAGACAACCAAGTCGGATATACCGGAATAGGGGTAGGCCTTCTCACCTTAACCATACATGCAGTCCTTCTAATGGTTGTAAGATCGTCTGACAAATGCTTCTGATACCAATCCTGGAACATAATTGTCACTTGGGAGCCACTGTCTAATACAGCTCTTGTAGACACTCCATTCACCTTTACAGTGGTCTCCATGGAGGGACCCACTATTCTGGACCAGTCTGAGAGGCGGTAGTGGGGGCCTGGGCAACTGACCTTGCCACAAAGGACGTGAATTAGCATTTTGGTGCCCTCACTGGGATCATGTCGTGCACCTCTTAACCACTGATTTCTTCTCCGAAGCTCTCCTTGTAGCCTATATGCAACTTTTGTCAGTGTCTTTGGGGACTGGCATTCCCTTTCATGTGCCCATCTTTCCCACAATTATAGCAAAACATACTTTCTGGAGTTTGAGCTGGCCGGGCGCCACACTGGGAGCCAGGGCGGGGTATTACTAACTGGAAACCTGGGTGCCATCTCTGTCTGCGGCGTGATAAGCATTTGGAGACATCTCGTCAGTTTCTCCACTTCCATGGTCAAGGAATTGAGTTTGGAGCTGTTATCAGCAGGAGATACATGGGTGGGTACCCCACCCCATAGCAGATGCAGTGGGATATAGGTCAGGGCCCGTACTTGCAGGCGTGGCCTTCATAAAGGACTGTTTTGAATTCGGATCTCTCTCAACAGTTCGCCCCATTGTGGCATATCTTTTCCTTGTCAGAGCACTCATTGACTGTCAACCTCTGCCCTGAACTTCACTTGATGGGTCACCCTCAGTCACTCGAGTATTAGCCACAGCTGTTGGTGCAGGTACCTCCGAGGTCGCTTTCTCAACTCCTCGAATTTCTCTCATTAACTCATCATAGGAGGGTGGGATTCCAGTCGATTTGCCAGGCGTAACTGAAGCAACAGCAGTTCTGAGAAGGGGCAGACTTAAGGATTCTGTCCAGTCTGGTTCGGTCCAGTTCAATCGCTGGCAAACTACCCTTTCTGAGGCATTCTTGCAACAATTTTCCAGCCGAGACATACACAGACAACAACTCCCCTTGGTACTGTTGTGCATTTCTACTCTCCACCATAGGTCCTCATCAGAATCTGGGCTCCCATACACATTCTCCAAGGCCTCAAGATAGGCCTGTGCAGTCGCTCAGGGTTACTGGCCCGTTTGCACGGATGGTAGGGGCAGGACCTGAGGCTCTCACTAACCCTCTTCGCTTTTGCCTTCCGAGCATTGCCATTCTAGCACTTGGGGGCAACATAGTCTATCCAGGTCTCCCAGTCATCCTCCCTTGGGGGTGGGGAGGTGCCAGAGAAGATCCTCAACCTTGGTAAGAGTCGTGACTAATGGCAGGTGCAGAAATAGGAGTCTGCATTGGTTCAGCCACCATTACGGGCACTGGAGCAGGAGAGGGTGTTGGGGAGGAACACCCTCAGGTGGCAAGAATAGTTTCTTCAAGTCCTCCACAGTTTTCCCTCTCCCAGCAACCATTCAGCAAATTTCTCCTCAAAAGTTTCAGATAGTGGTGGGGCTGATTCCCCGGTCTTTACTGTCCTTAGTTATCACTCTCAAGCAGTGAGGGCTCCTCTGGGGTAATGGTCTGTGGCACTTTGGAGCTATCTATGGGATCCTTAAACTCTACTAGGCCAGGAAAGTGTGGGTGAGCAGATTAGCATGCCGACCCCACCACCACAGGGTTTTGTAAACCTTCCACCTTGGAAAGTACTCCTGCACAGTGTCCGTATTGATACCCAGGGGATGTCCAGGATAAGCATAGCATTTTGGGGTCGATCTCCTCCCAGTACACCACTCCACCAGCGGTGCACAGCCACTTCTGTCGGGTACCCATTTTTTCTTAACAGTGGTTGTAGAATATGGCCACTAGAGGACACACAATCCCAGCGGTGAGCCTCAAGATGTAACCCCTAGATGGCGCTATCCCAGGGGCTACTACCCTGCCTGATTTGCCACTAACAGGTTGAGGGCCTGGATCCAATGGCGGGTGCCCACCCAGAGGTCAGGGTTTGCAATAGTTAAACTAACTTGGTCACAGCCCTCTGGGACACTGCAACCCCTTTCTTCCCACTAGTGGCCCACACAATATATCAGAATTACCTTCACAGTATACACTTACCCCAGGTCTGGTTCCGGCACTGGGACCTCCTGTGAAATGAGATACAGTGCAACAATCACAGTACAGTACTTTAACATAGACAAATACCTCAGGCAGTATAACTTTGCTGAAACAAGCAGCTCTGATTTATTTGGGGATATAACAAGGACAGGGAAATCAGGTTAATTAGCTTATCACTCTAATAATCTACCTATGGCTCTGTGCACAGGCCTATCCCTATCAGTTACTGTCCCTGGGTACCCAAGCCCTAGTGGCTAGTCCAAACCGTGGCAGCTGGTGAGGGCCCTTTCACACAGAGAAAGGAGAATTAAACAGTCAGCAGTACAGTAATTCCATTTGGATTTAATGTGGCAATTCAACAGGAAGCGACCCTGAATTAGTACTCACGACCTCCAAATAAGATAGGGTCCTTCAATGTCAGCAGGGCTCACTTGAGGTACACAAACCTCTTCACACATTTATATAAAAGAAAGCACTATACCAGGCAGGCTGCATCTGTATCCCGATCGCAATTACTGCACAATACCGGGAGAACACACAGCAGATTCAGTTCCTGACAGACCGAAGTGCAATTTTCTGCAATTCTTCCAGTCTTCTACAGGGTGAGCCTGGTTTCTACTCTTCAGAGATCCTTTGATTCTTTTCACAGGACGATTCAGTCCTAACAAGCTGCAGACCGAACTCTGGGCCTTACACACGTTTTTGACTAAAACTGCACACTGAAAAAGCACAGGGCTCCTTCCTTCTTCACTGCCAAAGCTCAACTCAAACTCCAACCGACAAAACCGGCATTTCCTTTGAGTTCCTCCCAGTTCTTGACTGGATTGGCTGTCACTCACAATAGACTGCTGCTGTTGGTCCAAAAGGCACTGAAGTCTAAACTACATCTCCCAGAGTCACTGCCCATACAATCCTCTTGTGGCTGGCTCAGATTATGAGTCCAAGTTCTGATTCGTCAAGGCACCATTTTAGAGCTAGCTTACCCCACACTGATTGGTCCAGTTCAGCAGTTCAAAACTAGAATGGGGAACTAGCAGACACAGTTCTGACTGCAAAGAAAGCAGGTTAGACAAACTGTAATTTCATTATTACTCTAAATAATTTCTGGCAAACAGTTACATCTTTCAGATAGGTTCCCTTTGCACTCCTAGTGACTGCAAAATGAAGTGAATTGGCAGCAGCTCGGTGGTACTCAGAGAAGCACACAGTCCCCACCTACAAACTAATTATGTCTGCAAGCAGACAGCTCTTAAAGAGACAGTACCAGAGGCTCTAAAAACACTCACTGATAAATGGCTTAAATGCCAAACACCATTCAGGCTTGGAGCATTCAAGCAAGCTCCTGGAAGTCTTTTGGGAACCCCCATTTGCAGGGGGGTTACACATGTCTCATCTGAAGGATGGAATTTCAGCCATGCAATGTCCCCACATAGTGCCAGTTAAATGTATTACAGCATATCTGGTCTGGGGCTACAACCCACAGCCTTGAGATTGTCTGGCTCGAGAGGTATCATGCTACCTACTGACTCACTGATGAGGAGATAGTTTTGGTTCCTAAGCCACTGGGGTGCCATTTGAACTAGGGGAGCATATGCAGGGGGGATGGACAGAACAGTGAGGGATTATTTAGACTAGGTAAGGGGTGATTTGTGCAGATAAGAAGATGTAGCAATGTCCACTGCACAAGGGAACAAATATATATAAAGTATAGTAGACATGTCTCTGAACCTAGTGTCACTGAAATTTGGGGCACTGTCACCCAAAATGTGGGAAAAAGAGGGACACTAGCCCTCAGAATGTGGGACACATAAACATGGAGATACAAGCCCTGAACACTACGGAAACTATTGCCTCTACTTCTGCAAGTCAAAGTTTACTTTAGTATCATAGAGTGTTATGAATTTCTGCTCTAAAGCCCATGTTTGTGGAACAAAATTATAATATTAAATGCACGCTGAAAATAGAGTAAGAACCAACATTTCGACCATAGGTCGTCTTCAGCAATTATCAAGTTTACAGAACCTTCTTGGAGTATGCTGCACCTTGTATATGAGGGATGGATGATGGAAAGAGCAATTCTTTTTTCATAACGTAATATTTATTAAAAAATAATATTTCCTAATATATAAACAATACAGACAGAGAATGAGAAAGTACAGTATGGTGTGATTTAGAGCAGTGGTTAAGTACAGTCTATTGGGGGTATACAGTGACATAGGGGTTGGGTATATTGTCATATACAGCATACAATATTCTTTGTTTATACTACAGTAGAGTTGCAGAGCATTGTGTTTTACGGCAGTATGCATTTACATTATTGGTAATAAACGCTAGTTAAGTCACAAATTATGTAGCTGTGTCAAGTGTATGCATGAGACATTTATTCCAGGTTTCCTGAAGAATATGTGAGAGATTCAGGTGACTGTATGGTTGCTTTTCAAGTCTGTAGAGGGGGTCTGTAGGTGTTTCCCATTGAGTCTTCCTGGGTTGCTCATGCATGATACAAAGCCTAGTGATGACCTTCATAGCCCCTACGAGTAATATCAGCAGAGATCCCCTAATATCGTTCTGGAATGGGGGGATAGACGTTAGTACTAGGGAGGGCGTAATAAAGTCCTGCATGGTAAACAATGTTTCAGTGGTCTGTGTTATTTGTTCCCAATACAATGTTAATTCAGTGCTGTAAATAGTATAGAAGTATCTGGGTTATTTGTTTAAAATACAATGTTAATTTTAAAGTATTGTAAATAGTATAGGAGTATCTGTGTTATTTGTTTCCAATACAATGTTAATACAGTGTGATAAATAGTATAGTAGTATCTGTGTTGTTTCCAATACAGTGTTAATACAGTGTGATAAATAGTATAGGAGTGTCTGTGTTATTTGTTTCCAATACCATGTTGATACAGTGTGATAAATAGTATAGGAGTATCTGTGTTAATTGTTTCCAATACAATGTTAATACAGTGTGAGAAATAGTATAGGAGTGTCTGTGTTATTTTTTCCCAATACAATGTTAATGCAGTGTGATAAATAGTATAGGAGTATCTGTGTTATTTGTTTCCAATACAATGTTAATGCAGTGTGATAAATAGTATAGGAGTATCTGTGTAATTTGTTTCCAATACAATGTTAATACAGTGTGATAAATAGTATAGGAGTATATGTGTTAATTGTTTCCAATACAATGTTAATACAGTGTGATAAATAGTATAGGAGTATATGTGTTAATTGTTTCTAATACAATGTTAATACAGTGTGATAAATAGTATAGGAGTATCTGTGTTATTTGTTTCCAATACAATGTTAATACAGTGTGATAAATAGTATAGGAGTATCTGTGTTATTTGTTTCCAATACAATGTTAATACAGTGTGATAAATAGTATAGGAGTATCTGGGTTAATTGTTTCCAATACAATGTAAATACAGTGTGATAAATAGTATAGGAGTATCTGTGTTATTTGTTTCCAATACAATGTTAATTTTAAAGTGTTGTAAATAGTATAATAGTATCTGTGTTATTTGTTTCCAGTACAATGTTAATACAGTGTGATAAATAGTATAGGAGTATCTGTGTTAATTATTTTCAATACAATGTTAATACAGTGTGATAAATTGTGTAAGGAGTATCTGTGTTAACTGTTTCCAATACAATGATAATACAATGTGATAAGTAGTATAGAAGTATCTGTATTATTTGTTTCCAATACAATGTTAATACAGTGTGATAAATTGTATAGGTGTATCTGTGTTAATTATTTTCAATACAATGTTAATACAGTGTGATAAATTGTGTAAGGAGTATCTGTGTTAATTGTTTCCAATACAATGTTAATACAGTGTGATAAGTAGTATAGAAGTATCTGTGTTATTGTTTCCAATACAATGTTAATACAGTGTGATAAAAAGTATAGCAGTATCTGTGTTATTTGTTTCCAATACAATGTTAATACAGTGTGATAAATTGTATAGGAGTATCTGTGTTAATTATTTTCAATACAGTGTTAATACAGTGTGATAAATTGTGTAAGGAGTATCTGTGTTAATTGTTTCCAATACAATGTTAATACAGTGTGATAAGTAGTATAGAAGTATCTGTGTTATTTGTTTCCAATACAATGTTAATACAGTGTGATAAATTGTATAGGAGTATCTGTGTTAATTATTTTCAATACAGTGCTAATACAGTGTGATAAATTGTGTAAGGAGTATCTGTGTTAATTGTTTCCAATACAATGTTAATACAGTGTGATAAGTAGTATAGAAGTATCTGTGTTATTTGTTTCCAATACAATGTTAATACAGTGTGATAAATAGTATAGGAGTATATCAACGTAAGAGCTGGAACAGGCTGCCTACGTCCCCCCCATGATAAGATGTGTTTACAGATTCAACTAAAAATGTTTTAAATCACAAAGCTGAAATGTTTTCCAGATACTTCTGCTTTAAAAATGTGTAAATTGTTTGTTCTATTTTGCATTTAAAACTTCAGCAGGAAAAGGTCTAAACAAAAATTCATGCGTTTTAAAAAAAAGTGTATTCATCATTAGATGATTTTTGAAATTACTAGCCCACTAATTCCTCTTAGCACTGTGCCTGAATACTCACCACCGTGACCCTAGCCAAGAGACAGACATTCAGGCTTCTGGTGTATGTACAGTTGCCTGGCAACCATCCAGCACTATTACCAGCCCCACACACATTGGGCTGACGTCATCACACATGACATAGTCAATGTGAGGCCGTGGTAGTGAGCCTAATAGGAGTCCCCTTTCTTTGCTCTGCCTGACTATGCTGATACACCAGGGAATGTACAGGAGCAGTGCAGCAACTTTAATATTGTAAGTGCCTACTTAAACTTATCTCTACTTCATAAATGCCAAAGTGCATAAGCCCAGTCATATGAACAGAGTTCTAAAAATTTGAATTGAATCTTTTGTGGACAGTATAGGTCAACAGGACCAAAGTGTAAAGTTAAAGCTGTATGTAGTCAGGTATGAGCACTTTTAATAAGCCTATGAAAAGGAGGAAGGGACTACGTCCAGACAAAATATTATGGCACTTAGTAAGAGTGTTGGTGGAGAGGAGTATGTAAAGGCGAAACATTGAGGGTGATACTTTGCCTGCATGAAGTGCAAGAAAATAATAAAAAATAGCAACTTTGAAGAAGAGACTGCATTTTGGTGATTTTTTAACCCCCCTCCCATATTTTCTACTTTTGGACATACTTTCCCAGCACCCCCTCCAGCTTGCCCCTCTGGCTGCTCCCATGTTTAGACTGGAGCACCGGAGTTCAGAAATATCTACTCTGGCATTTCCATGCACATTCCCTTAGGTAGGGAGATATGGAAAGCTTGTAAGAGGGGAGGGCATATTTTAGCCACAGTGGTAAGTCCCACATTGACGGAGCTCCTTGTTCCACATTTTCAGAACTGACTCTGTAGTATCCTTAACATAGTCCCCGAGACCCCAGAAAACACATTTACAAGGTGCTTCCCCTCTTCTGGTGATGCATTATAAGAGACAACATCATTGGGATTTCTAGGGTTGTTTTGCATAGGGACTCTAGGTACTGTATGTATGCAGGTTCAAAGCTGGGGATACCAGAAGTGATCTGTGCAAATAAGTCATAGTTAGCCTGGAAGTCCTAGAATCCAGTAACTCCAACAGTATCTATGAATTGACTGTAATAAGTCAGGCCTCCCCGAGACCATCTCCTAAGAAAAGGATCTACCTTATTTAAAGGACAGTGCTGATCTTTGTAGAGAGTCCTGGTCCAATTTTGTCATTCTGTGTAGGGCACCCGCATCCAGAGAAAGTGCCAGGTATGCAAGATCTCAGCTGTGTACTTATAAAATCTAGCACAGCTGAGGTTTCCTGTGGGGCTAGCAAATAGTATACGGGCAATGTTGTGCATTTCACTTAACACAAACTCAATATTTTTCCATGGGTGACATAATTAACCATCATCCAAAGATGCACCAATCTCAATTGGGCTGCCATCGCATATTGTTTCACGTCAGGTAAATTCAAGCCTCCTTCCTCCCTAGGAAGTTGCAATAGTGTGAAACAGAGCCTAGTTCTCCCCATTCCTCAAAAATCTAGACATCAGCTTGTGCCAGGATCAGAAGAAGCAGGGTGCTGGCATTATTGGTAAAGTTTGTAGCAAGTATAAGATACAGGCAGGACATTTTGACATATAGCCTCAATTTTGTGGAGGAAACTAAATTTTATATGAGACCATCTTTGAAGATCCATTGTTGTGGTTTGTGTTAAGGGCTCATAGTTCAAGAGTTCGAAGTGGTCCAGATTTTTGGTGCTTTGGACTCCCAGGTAGGTTAGTGAGCTGCTGTTCCACTGAATGTTTATTTCTCTGGGAATATTTGCTTCTGGCTCATAATTAAAGGTTAAAACCTCCATTTTTGTTCTATTTAAGTGGAACCTTGCTATGGTATCATATTGCTCCAAGAGCTCCCATACCCAGACCAAAGATTCATGTGGGGGCGTTAAGGTTAGCAGGACATCATCTGCAAACAATGCAATTTTATAAATCTTGTCCTCCTAGAGGTATGCCCTGCACACCCAGGTCCATATGTATAACTCTTGCCAGGTGTTCCAAACAGAAGCAAAGTGAATTGGGGAAAGGGAGCAGCCCTGTCTAACCCCTCTCTGTAAAGTTATTAGAGGGAGCCATTGATGTGAATATAAGCTTGTGGGGAGCTATAGAAGTGTTTAAACACAAGTTTGAGGGGCGCAGGAAGCCCATGCGGTGTAAAGTAGCCCAAAGGAAGGACCATGAGACCCAGTCAAAGGCCTCTTCTTCTTTGAAGCTGGCAAGGAACAGTGGGAAGGATCACCTGTGCACATGTTCCAGCAGCAGTAATGTATGATGGACTTTATCATGAGCTTGGCATCACCTCACAAAGCCTGCATGGTATATGTCCAGCAGCGATGGGAGAAGGCCTCTCAGCCACCCTGCTCAAACAGACATAAACAGTTTGTAGCCAATGTTAAGAATGCAGGTGGGGCAGTATGGTGTATGACTCAGGGGGTTCTTACTTGGCTTCAGGTAAGCTGAAGTTATGGCATAGTGACACAAAGGCGGTGTGGGGGCCCCCATTCTGCAAAGCATGATAAATGTGTACCAGAACTGGCAAACGTAATTCTTGGAGTCTACATTTTTTTGTAGAGTTTGGGGGGGAACCATGTGGTCCTAGGTAATTCCCAGTGTTGGCTTTAGCTGTTCCCATAACCACCTCTTCAGTTGTGCTAGGGCGTAGTAGCTCATCTATGTATACTGTGGCGAGTGGTGACTCCTTTATGGTATGGAGTCAAAACAGCCCAGGTAATAGATGACGCAATTAAAGAACTTTCATACCCCCAGGTCTGCCCCCAGAGTTGGTATATTTAGTGGGTGTGTGGAGGGCACAGCCCCACAAACAGAGAGTTCACGATTGTGCTGCTGCCATAATCTGGTGCTGTTTTGACTCTGCACCATAAAGGTGTTACCGTTATGCCGTGGAACCACCCATCTGTACGCTCTCTCTGGAAAGTTGGAAGAGGAAGTCTGATCACCATTGACATCCTCTTCTCGAGAATATAACTGGGAATAGCAGTGCATTAGTATTTGCTCTATCTCAGCATCATGTGCACCAGATGAGTGGTATGGGTGTCCCTTAATTGGGATATGCATGCTGTACTGCATGCCACTTGAAGTCTGCTGGCCAAAGTTCAGCCTCCACGTGGGTCACCTTCATAGTAGTGGCGTTGCAAGTAAAATAACTCCTGCACCACCTGTTTGTCCAGGATATCTTGGATCTGAACATTTGTGGCCTGCGGCTACGGATATATTGAAGAATCCCCCTGCACGTAGATGAGTTGTACTGTGGATAATGTATGCTGGAGATCAGTGAGCCGTTCTTTCCTCTAATGCTTGAGCCTGGTGGCATAGGTTATCAGTTCCTCCTGCAGAACTGCCTTTAGAGCATCCCAGATTATCTTGGTGAAGTCTCCAGTTCTGTATTCTGTGCTATAATTCCAAAGGATAGTTTCTCAAGATGTTGGAGGAGATTCTCATCCCTGATAAGCCCTTGATGGATCACCAATTCATTTGTTTTCTAGATTTTCTGAGGGAGAAATAGGCCTTTATAGGGGCATGGTCTGAGAGCTGAATGGTCCCATGATGGACCGCCTGGATGGTATCTCTGTGTTCAACTGTGGTGAACACATAATCCAGCCTGGCACAACTGTGATGCCTGGATGAAAAATGGGTATATTCTTTTTGGCTTGGGTGGAGGTGCTTCCAGGTATCCAGCAAACCCAGATGTACTACTGACAGAAATGTCACATACTTTTGGGCCTGGCACACATGAAATGTTCTCAGAGGGGAGGCATCTAGGTCAGTTTGTATGGTGAGGCTTAAGTCCCACCATAAGATGAGTTGCCCCTGTAGCTCTTGAAGCAGTTTGTCAAAAAACCTCTGGAAAATTAATTTCTCTGTCCCCAGAGGAAAATACACATTTGCCATGTTATACTTTTAGCTGTACAGTATTTCTGTCATAATAACAAAACATCCCTCTGTATCTCATACCATTGAAGTAGGTTGAAACAGGACCCCCGGGCAATTAAAGTAAGAAACCCGATATGTCTCCCAGATTTATGGGAGGAGTAGTCTACTATATCAAACCCAAGTCTGTTAAATGTGCGGTGTTCTCTGAAGCAAGATGTGTTTCTTTAAAGTGTATAATTCCTAGTTTTTCTGAGACAATATACTGAAGAAGCCAGTATCATTTGACTTGGTTATGGACCCCATTCACGTTGTATGTTAAAACTGTAGTGTGAGTCAGCGGTACCATGATGGGCAGCAATCCCAAATGTCACCCCCTGAATATAGCAGTTACACAGGACACCAACTAATACACGTGCAGGCCGGTACCAATACCATAGCCATGTTTAAATCCCCACCCTCTCCCCAAGTATTTCCTCATGCTGCAGTGCCCTAAAGCAGGAGGTAATAGTATAGTGAAGATGGCAGCCAACTGAGCTGCCCCAAGTAAGAAACAAACACACATTGTAGGAATGCCCCACCCAACAATATCAGGGTCATCCCAATATAAGGCAGGAATATGGCAGAGATAGGGGCTAGGGAAGGGATACAGTGGACTCCAATACCCAGAGCCAACCTACTCTTTGAGCGTAGTGGGGCACTCCTGTGCAGTACCAAGGTTATATCAGGCATTGCAGGAGAGAATGTCAGGGAAGCCCTGGTTCCCCCGTGTGGATAAATCCACAGTGAAAGGTAGATACCAACAATGCAGTAACAGCCTAATATAACCATGTCTCGTCACTCTCTCTGGATGGTGTGCTGTATGCCCAGGAGTTGTACAGTGCCATAGGGTTATATCATGCCAAAAAGGTAATAACAAACACAGCATTTTAAACAGTGAAAGAGTCCAAGCACAAGTCCAAGATTAGTGAGAACTGTGAGATGTAAACAGCAATTTGAACCAACAGGGAGCAAATCTCCAAGGAAAGCAGTAAAAGTATGATGCAAGTTGATATTGGTAGGGGAATAAAAGCCTAGGAATGTATACAACTGAGTCAGCATGGGGCAGAAGCGGGGCTACTCCCTCCCAGGTGGCTAAACAGAGGGAAGATCCACCAGTCATGCTCCCAAATGGCCCAGTAAGCCCCTCTCCACACATCACTGTTCCCAACAAGGACGTTGCTACAAAAAGGAGTCACCGAGCCCTGCAGCAGCTAACTCCATTTACTAACAGCTTGCCATATCTATGTGTGAGGTCATCTTAGTCTAAGCCCAGTAAGTACGTGCAGTCAGTTCTATGGTCAAATAGATCCAGAGAGGTAAAAAGGCATCCCAAGGGCCCCCTGAAGTAACTGGGGTCCCCCCTCAAGTGGCCCCCCTCCATTCAGTATTCCAGTCCTGGCACTCCGAGTATCAATGGTGTCAGTGGGAGCCAAGCAGCCAAGGCTTTCCCAGTTCCAGAATCCAGACAATCTCCCAGGCCACACTTTGATATGGTTGGTTGTATCTGGCCGAGGCTTCCCAGTACTGAAATCCACAGAGCTTGTCCAGAGCACAGTGCAATTGGGCCTGTAGATATCTCCCTTCAGGAAGTGTAGCAAACTGTACCAAGGGTCTCTCCAAACCAGCAGGAGCAACAACCAGATAGGACTAAAAGCAGAAGGCTTAAGCTCAATATAGAAGGGAGAGGTAGACCGCCCCCAAACCCGGCCCACTGCTAGTATGATCCCTGGCCGTCAGAAATATGCAGTTCTGATCAATATGGAAATACTAAGGTAAATCTCACATACTAAAGGATGACAGTTAGATGTTTTTGGTATAGTATTAGCCACTGCTTAGCAATTAAATCACAGATTGTAGTGAGAAAGAAATAATGTGACCTACTGAGATTTGACCCCAGACCCCCGGAATAACATCCTAACCACTGAGCTACAGGCTCACATGGTTGGACCTGAGGGTCCTGAATACACTTCCTTTCTCTGGGATTACATGTCCTGCAACTAGGAACATAAAGTTTCTCAACGTAGTTGGCATTGGACTTGTGCAAAAATGTCCCTGAAGGCCTGGAGATCCTGCGGCTGTCTGGGACGGGCCACCAGCACTATTAATGCATGCAGTGGGGATGTTGCCCCCGGTCTTGTTGCTCTCCCAGTTGGTTTGGCTCCAATAAACAAGCATGTCCTCTGAAGCCCTTCCATTGCTGTGGCAATGCTATTTGTATACCTCTTCTCTCAAAGTCTAATTTAGTTTCTTCTGCGGTGTGGTTGAGCGCTACCCCATTTGGAAAATGGGCTTGCAGTTTTGCTGGGAAAGGTGCCTGGTATTTGATGCTGCCTGCTTCAAAGCATTCATACATGGGGAGTATACCATCCGCTTTGCCTGGATTTGAAGGGCATAGACTTGATCAAAGTACAGTCAGGAGGAGCCCCACCTAATTGTTCCCTTCTTCCAGGCCACTGCAAGCACAGTCTCCGTAACCCTGTTACTAAGAAACTGCATTACCAGTAAAATGTGATTGCTGGTTCAGTGCTTAGCGAGGGCCAAGGGCTCAGTGCACCTTCATAGTGAGAGACAATTGAGAGGTGTGACAGTAGCATTTCAGCAGAGGATGGCAAATTGGGTAGAAAATCCAAACAAATGAAAGAGGCAGGATGATTACATTGGAAATGTGTTTGTACGAATGCAAGGAGCCTCAGCAATAAAATGTGTACGTAGAAATCTTAGCTGGTGTACTTTTTGACAGTGTCAGTATCACAGAAACTTGGATGTTTCCAACAATTGGGAAACAAGAGGGATATAAGGTATTCAGAAGAAACTGAACAGCGGAGTAGTATTGTATAATAAAGCAGCAGTGCATGTTAGCTGTGCAAATGTTGACCTACTGTGTGCTTTTTTTTTAATTCTATTTTAGATTGCCCCTTTCCTCCTTTCTTGTATGGTAACTCTTTTTTTCCTCAGTGCTGAATTTGCTTTAGCACTTCTTTTTACATTTAGAATAATACAAGGAATGCTCTTTTTAATATGGCTTGGTTCAGCTTTTCATCCATATTCTCTGTTGTTTCTGACTACTGACTGTCTAACATCACTTTTCGTGTGAGTAAAATAAAATAAACTAGCTTGCAGTAGACACTGTTTCCTGAGGCTGACCTTATGGAACAATTGTTTTTTGATCACGCAGCTGAGAATGTTAATGAAAGCCTGCATCAAGCCATATTAAATGGGGTGCTTCTTTTATTATTTGGAGGCAGTATAGTACAGTGGTTTAAGGCTCTGAGCTGCAAACCTGGAGACATGGGTTTGAATCCCACAGCCCCAACTTGCCTACTGTGTGACCCTGAGCAAGTCACTTAACTTCCTTGTGCATAATATTTCAATGATAAAAAAAAAAGTTAAAGCAGACTCAAATTTGAGAAAGAAGGGTATCGTACAAGGCAAATGTAAGGGGCACTCTAAAGTGTAATAACAAAGCATAGGTCACAATTTTCACCGCTAACATGCACTGCTACATTAAATAGGAAACAGAGGTTCAGGTTAGGAGGCTACAACGAGGATGCAAGGGGAAACTTAAGGGTGGAGTTACCTGAGGAAAACAGAAAAAAAAAAGCCATTACTGGTCATATGCTTCAGACTCCCTGACCAGACGGGACCTTGATTGTGAATTACAGGATGAAATCAGAATGGCAGCCTCTAAAGGTCTGTTAGTAATCAGGGGAAATTTTAATTTAACGGACATAAATTGGGACAGCAGTTCTGCCAAAAGGAAGGCAGGACAAGAATTCTTCAAAATTACAGGGGATTACTTTCCACCACAACATGTGAAAGAGTGTACTAGAGGGGTAAATAAAATGGAGCAGATTTTCAAAGGTATGGATGTATGGGTTGTGGCAGTTATTCTGCCATAGCTGCATCACTGCAAAAGCACCAAAATGTTTGCAGGTGATTTTCAGACATTTTTACCTATCTGCAACACTTTTTACAACAGAAAAATGATGCATGCGTTCTATTTTTGACATGTGCATCATTTTTGGTACACAACATGCAGAACTTGTTACATGAAGTTAAACCACATTTTAGGTTTTCTAATGGTCATTTTGCAAGTAGCACAGGAACAGAAAAATCATGTTGTGATTCAGTCACAGTCCAGGCCAATGGATCTAATTTTGAATAATGGAGGGCAGTCAGGTTTCTTTTTTTTGGGGGGAGGGTCTGGAGGAAACATTAGAAATAATAGTTGTAGAAATAATAGTAAATTATGTTTATTCACAAAATTACCATTGAGCCATACTGTGACTCATTTATATTGGAAAACCTGCACACGACGTTTCAAGAAGCATCGCAGTAGGTAACGAGTTACAGGTTATGCATGTTATACATACATTTCAGGCATAATCATGACATAACAAGTTCCAAGTTGCCAGATTCAAATTATATATGACAGACATAATGAATAAGTACAGTGATCAATAAGCTATATCAGGGTTACAATCACAGTATAAGTCGGGGACTGTCACAATTATATTGTTATAATAAGGGATAGACATTCAGTTAACATAAAAATGCAGACTTCACACTTCATACAGGCAGACTTTGATGAACTGAAGAGATTGGTTGAAGATAACCTCTATAAAATGGATATGAGAAGGGGTGGAGGTGATGTGGAACTCCTTAAGGTAGATCATGAAAAATCAGAATCAGCGTTAGGAAAAGTGAACTAAGTGGCCACTATGGGCACCAGCATAGAAGAGGCACGGTGAAGTAGAAAGTATAAGCAGAGATCAGTTTGAAAGGCAAAAAAGAGTCAATATAAAAAATTATTGTTGCCACCTTTGTATTTGTAGAATTGTTACCACTTTTTCGATGTGGGTTGAGGCAGAAGGGAGGAAAGGGGGAGCGGCAGAGGGAGCAACACAAGTATTTCTGCTTGAAACGCCATAAGGTCTAAAACCAGACCTGTGGAAAATACAGTGGATCAGTGTGTGCTAACAAGGAACAATGAAATAAAAACAGGAGGTGTCCTGTCCCATTGACAGGTGCATTACAGAACTGGGGAGACAAAAAAACAAAGAAAAGGTATTTCAACGAACACAGTTATAATTATCATATTTAGGTCATGTATCTTATTCATGTCTCATTTTATTTTTAGAGCATTCAAGGGGCACTTGGTGGGGGCAACCTACATTGACCTCACCAAAGTCTTTGACACTGTTAACCACGAGCTGTTACTAGACCAACTAACCCACGTTGGTCTCTCGCCTGGCTCGATTGTGTGGTTCAGGAGCTACCTCTCGGGGGAGAGAACAAAGAGTTAAAATCGAGAACATCCTCTCAGATAGCAAACCTGTAATAACAGGGGTTCCGCAAGGCTCCATCCTTGGCCCTCTTCTCTTTAGCTTGTTCCGTAACCAACTTCCGTCAGCAGTTAAAGACAACATCCTTCTGTACGCAGATGACATGATACTTTTTTCAAGCCACTGTGACTGTACTGTATTAGAAAGACAAATTGCAAGTCAATTTCTCCGCAGCTGAGAAATGGTTCCTCAATTCCAGGCTACTGCTAAACTACAAAAAGACCAAAACCCTGATACTCGCATTCAACAATGGTAGACACAAGTCCTTCCAACTACAAATTTATGACAGACTTGATTCCCTCTGGAAATGGTAAACTGCTTTAAATATCTGGGAGTAACCCTGGACAGCTCACTATCATACTTGCAACACATCAACCTAGTAGCTAAGATGGCAAACTCTAGGTTAGGGCTGCTATATAAAAACAAACTTTGTTTAATCTCTGAAGCCCTGAAAATGGTGGTCACTAGCTCAGTGCTGTCAGTCATCGACTATGGCCTAGTAAATATATGGATTAGCAACCCCCATGGCCCTCAAACATGTGAAAACT
The DNA here is from genome assembly GCA_016271365.2 of Neoceratodus forsteri. Taxonomy (NCBI): domain Eukaryota; kingdom Metazoa; phylum Chordata; order Ceratodontiformes; family Ceratodontidae; genus Neoceratodus; species Neoceratodus forsteri. Next base: position 158,773,788 of record CM057459.1, read on the forward strand.
TCACTAAACAAGGCCTGTAGGCTCATTCTGGGTGCTACCCGGATGACCAACACTTGCGATCTTTATGCCCAGACTGATTGCCTTAACCTAGACTGCAGGATACGGTATCATGTCTGTCTGTTGGCAAAAAAGTCTACGCTTGGACCTACCCCAATGGGTATTAAAAACCTTCTCAGCCCGCAAGACTGCACAAGAAGCACTAGGAATATAAATAACCGCTCCCTCAAAGTCCCCTTCTACCGCACGGCACAAGGCCAGCGGTCTTTTGAATACAGGACCCCCTCCTGGCTCAGCTCTCTTGGATTAGACATACAAAAGGAAGTTAGGCTTAGTCAGTTTAAGGCTAAACTTTATTCACTACTTGCATCTGCTAGTGGATGTGATTGTGGGACCTAGGCCTTCACCTACCTTCCTAGTGGATGTGCTTGTGGGGCCTAGGCACTTTCCTACCCTTTTACTCCCTGCTAGCCACCTCTCATCCTCGGGCATCTCCCTACTCAGATCTACCAGCACTTCAGACTCACCCCCGATGCTAGGCGGTCCCTTCTTCTCCCTCTACTTTACCCACCTTCCTCTATCCTCCCATCCTTCTCTCTGACTTCCCTGTCCTATGGTCTGCCCTCCCTTCCTCTGACCACTGACTCCCCCCACCTGCCTCAGCATCTACCCACTTTAGAATATGGTTACTTGCCTTCTGTGACCACTTTTCTGCCGTATCTCCCTCTACACTACCCTCTACCCCGACACTCTAACCTCTCCCCCCACCTCCTTTTTCTGCTTCTTAACAAATTCCTCTGTCTGCACTATTGTAACCCCTCGATACTGCACTTTGACGAAAGAATCTGCATTTCCCTTCAGGTTCTGATCTAAACCGCTGCACAGGTCAGCTTTAACAAAATTAACCTCTATAACTCACTGTCCTCTTTATATTGTAATTATCTCCCAACTTTCCCCTTTTGTGTTCCAGGAATAATGTGCCTCCCTGACTCTTGTATTAACTAGACTTGTACCTAATCTATATAATGGAATACTTGTTGTCATTCTGTCCTATATGTTGAATTACCAATGCTTTACCTTTTGTTTCATGACATGGAACCTCTGTAAACAAGCCTTTGGCTCATAAGTATTTCCGAAAGCAGATAAATAAAAGAGATTTTATACATTTTTTTAAATGTATATTTCATCCTCCACATCTGCCCCAAGCAGTTGCCACCATGTTGTATTGTTATGTTTTCACAGGACAGCCAAAATATTCTGAGTGAGAAAGTAAATGGCGAAATGAATGTCCTGATGTTGACACACACAGAAGAGTAGTAAACAGTAAATATTTAAATGGGAGAAGACCTCTAGGCAAAAACCTATTTACAGAGTCTTCCTGTGCAGTCACATAGTTGCCTTGCGTTACTAGAATCAACATAAGACAAGTCCATTATTTAAAACAATCACAGACTTGCGTACAAACAGGGAATATCCCAGACTGTTTGCTCACTCTTGTTTTTTGCTCTTGTTTGTTTTGGCCAGTGTTTTGCTGAGCATGAAAAATCATTCAAGAGAAAAAAAAAATGAGATAAAAATGGAGATTATAACAGTTGTGCTTTAAGGCAAAGAAGAAGAAGAAATGCAGTATAGAGAGCAGGACCAGATATGAATGAGTTCAAGAGTGTTGTTAGTTGAACAGGAACCTTGATTGTGGCTGAGTGGATCAGGAAAATATCCAACAATTCAAGTAAAGAACAGTTCCCATTGATGTCCGAGCGGTGGCACCGTCACTCTTTCCTGATCGGGACATCACAGAATGTTGGAGTACTAGGGCAGGCGCACAAACCAGGATGGGGAAGGGATAATCTAGTCATCTCCATGGAGCCAAATTATGCTTCCTTCCCCTTAAAAACAGCAAGTCGCCAATGCTATGGGGATAGTAATGGACTGCCTCACAGGCAAGCCAGCTCCAGTGACTTTGGAGGAGTTTTAAAAGGTTAGCTTGACTGGGGCTCTGTAACACCACTTTAAGTAATACTTACTAACTTGATTCAACCATCCTGCATGTCGTACAGTGGCACACTGTGGAACTGTGGTAGGAAAAAGAAAAGCATTCTTAGTGCTGGAGGCAATGTACATGAATACATCGTAGTCGTTTTTAATCTATTTTTTCTGTCTTCAGATTCCTATGTTACAGCTTATTATTCCAGGATAACACAGAACAGCACATTCAGAACACAGCATATTTCAGTCCAAGCATTTTAGTTTATACTACAGGCAGCGTGTAGGGGACCAGTGGTGTGCATTATGGCAGATCAGTTTCGGAGTTTTCTTGGAGTGAGCTCTTTGCAAAGCAGACAATGGAAGACCAGACAGAAGGGTTTGGAAGCAAGTGTGTGTGTGTGTGTGTTTTATTAGTAGGCTGTATAATACTGTGATGGACACACAGCTGTGTTCTGTGAAAGAATCTCATCTGTAGTGTGAGGTTTGGACTACCAGGCAGTTTCCAGAGCAAAATAAATTTAACATAAAAAATGAATTTGGTGTTTGAAAGCAAATCTGTGCATGTCAGAATTGTAGCCACAGACAATCCAGGCGTCTCTTCAGATAAATTATTGTGGAGAAAGTGAAACAGCAAAAAGAAGACCCTTCATTTTTCTTGATTTGAATTTGGTGGTGCCTTTGAGTCTGGGGTTCTAGTTTCAGATTTTCTGGAGATTGGTGGTGCTATAAATTATGCAGAGCTACTAGTTTGCTAAGCGGGTTCGAGAAAGGCCAGTGAAGATGTAGCTGGTGAGGCAGCAAAGCTCAGTTTCAGATTTATTTGCATATACCGTATCACATTTTAGTGTGACATGTTTGCTGATAAGCTACAAAAGATACATACTGGAAATGGAACATGCATGAGGAAAAGAGCAGCGAGTCCCCTGTAATGTGCTATGCTTGTCTTTGTAGAGAAAAGATTCTTAATGAAAAGTTAATTTTTTAGTGTAATATTTTTATTGAGTTGCTGTAACCACAAACAGTAACATCACAGTGGTCCAAGATGCACAAAGGTTCCAAAGATGTTATAAACAGATAGAGTACGACCAATTCACGTGCCTTGATAGCTGTCAAAGTCAGAAAAAATAGTAGTGACCTTATTTTAGCTAATCAGGATTGTTTATTTCTAAACATTTCAGACACTCTTATAGGCATAAGAGGAGCTGTCATGCTAAGAGTTTTAAAATTCTGAAGTGCTAAGCTCTGTTGGCAAAAATCTATTGCATACACAGGGGTTCTCTAATTTTCTACAAAGCAAAACAGTTAGATTTTAAGTTTATCCATAACATGATTTATAATATATACAGTCACATTGTCTCTTTGGGTTATTAGAGTGTCTTCTCAAGTCCATTGTGTGCCTGAACTGCTCAGTTTTGCTCCGCTGTTCTCTTACCCAAAGAACTTGTGCAGCCACACATACAACTGTAACAGATGCTGTAACTGGGCACGTGGCATATAAAAACGAATAGTGAGCTAATTAGGATTGACAGGGGAACACATCCCCCCCGCCCCCGTTTCTTTTTTTTTTGTACCTCTTATAAATCAAGGGAGGATTGAACCCCCACAACTAAATCTGAGTGTGAACACAGTAACCATAATGCACAGATACTGAACTTTAACCCTTTCACTGACTCTTTAGGCCCTTTTACTTGAGGAACTCTGCACCATTGTGAGCGGTGCAGAACATTTAGAATATTGCCTTATTTTTAATGTAAAAGTGACCCGCACCACTGTGAACCTCAACATTGTGTTGCCGAGCGTTCCCAGTTTACCTGGGTAGGTGGTGTGTTTTGGACATTGTGACCTGCCATCTAAACAAACAGTATCACATGCATAGATGCAGACCATGCCATTTAGTAGGCGTCCCGTGCAAAAAAAAAAAGGAAAACAAGTATCTGTATCTGTGAACAGTGAGAAACCGCATACAATCTTAACATAAAAAAAAAACTATCATCTCAATTTTCCCTCTACAAGAACTGCTGTCCTTTCTGACCACAGAAACATGACTGTCCATCAGTTTGCCATCTCTAGACTGCTATACTCCTGCTGGTGGGTATTTTACAGCCTTGCATTACTCTAACAGCCTCCTAAATCAGTCACCAAATTGAACCAATTTGTTTAATTTGATGACCGATTTTGGAGGCTGTTGCTATATTTTTTGTTTAAGGGGACTTTCAGAAGTCAACTCTTGGCCAGCCAGAAACATTGTCAAAATGCCAGAAGAGCTGTGGGAGCGATGCAGAGCTGCAGAATGCAATCAGACAGGCCAGCAGTGCAGATGGAATAGAGCGACCCAATTTCAATAAGAATGCTACCAGCTAGGCTCCTGACTGTCGTAAACACTATCTGAATTTACACATGAATTTTGGAAAGGAATTACTGATAAATGCTACTCTGACCTAAATTGATCAATTATCTGTGATGTTTCAATGTTACTTATAAAATGGGGTCTAGTCGGGGCCAGCCCAGTGGTGCTGAGGGTTGAAGTGCTGGATGCCACACCAGCGACCTGGGCTCGGGAGTGAACTCGGGCGCCAGGGGTCGGCAGGGGCAGGAGAGGATTGAGCATCCGGAGGACTGCTCTTCTCTCCTGGGGGAGGGCTGTGGGATTGTCCAGCATCCTGGCGGCCCCCAATGGAGATCGGGGGTATTACAGGATGACAGACTAAATTGAGGGGGTGAGCGCGTGTGAGCGCCGGCAGGGTTCAGCAAAAGCGCGGCGCTGGGCTGCATGCCACGCCATGGGAGTGCGGGAAGTACTACTAAGAAAAAAATCCCCCACCGCCAGTGGAGATGAAGAGGGCACCAGGGGCTTGGCCCAAATCCCAACGCCGGCCCAAGCGCACCAGGAAACTCCTCAGGCACCACCCAGCTACCAGGTAGGCCCATTTGAGTGTGCAAGGTTGCCAGGAGCGGGCAAGCCCTCCCCCGGGGGTACCCAGTTGCCGGAGGACTGGGCCTTACCGGGGTGCTGGGTGGGGAGTGTACCGACAGTGGGAGGTTCAGGCAGGGAGTGAGAGGCCACCGCCGAGCGGGCTCCTCGGAAGGCTGCCCTGACCGAGATGAGTGTATAAACAGAATCAAAAAAAATATGGGGTCTAGTCAATTCCGACTACCCCGTTGGTCAGGACCCCATCACATGGTACTGTGTTAACCCAACACATACTCCTGCTCAGAAGGCATGATGGGGGTACATTAATTGAGAGCACAACCAGTCAGGGTCAGAAAGGTCAGTATGCCAATTAAATATCCTAAGGATCAAAAAGGTCACAGTGCAAATGAAACAACACAGCAACTTAAAAAGCAAATCATGCAAATTAAACCACAAACACACACACACACACACACACACACACACACACACACATGACAGCTTCCCCCAAACAGCAACATTGCTCAAGATTCACAAACTGTGTAGGAGATCCATCCAACAACTTTGGAAAAACATATAGTATTTCCTACAAACAAATCTAAACCCAAAGGACTTCAGCCCTCCATTTGGTACATTCACATAACATAATCCTCCCCTCTGCCACGCCTTACTGCTTTTATACATTACTGTTCACTGTCTGTGTTTGCTGCAAACCTGTAATTGTAAAAGCTGCTGACCCTGAATTAATTCTGTCTACTTTGTTAGTTATACTGCTGTCCTGCTCCCAGTGTTCTGAAAATGGAAGCCACAGTATGTCTGTATAACTGATGCAATTTCTGTGAAATGGAATACTTTGCTAGCCCACTTTTCTCAGTCATACAGTACAAATAAATACATAATTAAATAGAGGATAATGCCTGAGTAACAGTGGTTATCCACAATGTGATCACCTCAAGCAGTTGCCAGGACAACCGAGTAAACCTCGAGAGCACAGGTCGAGAGGTTTACAGTTGTCATGGCAACCGTGAGAGGTGATTACGTCCATGGTTGACCACCGTTACTCAGGCATTGTATTTTATAGTGTATGGAAAAACTAGCCACTGTGGGGAAAAATACAGTTTTTCATTGTGCAGTTGTTCTCCTGGTTTGAATGTTAAGCAACTGAAGTGCTGAAATTTGCCATTGTGATCTATGCGGCAGCGGGTCTGTAACTGTCTGAATGGAATGTGTGTATTTTGAATGAATGTATAAGCAGCAGATCACCTTTCCTTTCCAAGAATTTTGACAGGTGGTGACATTCTATCCTGTAATCCCATCATTATGACATTGTTAAGCAAGGTTTATGCATACTGATGTCGTAACGATGGGATTATCAGGTTATAAACTGATTGAAAACAGTGGTTAATAGACACTGTCCATACAGTATAAGTAAGCAATAAGACACGATGGGGTATGCATTAGACAGTTCTAATGCACGGCTAGGGGGACGTAGTGAGGCATGAGGCCACAGGTCGAGTGTGTCCAGTCCCCTAGCTGTGCATTAGAACTGTCTAATGCACATCTCCGGAGTGGCTTATTACGCTTATAAAATGGGCCTGTGTATTCTAAATGGGGGTTCTAGTTTTAGCTGTGCATTAGACACATCTAATGCATGGCTAACAACCAATCAGATTGATTGAAATCCTTTACCCATTTTGTAAAAAAAGTTAGCTAAATCTTGACTGAAAATGGTGGCTGCTCTTTAGCCAGTTCTCTTGTTGGACAGTATTAGGAAAATTACCACAGTATGTGATAATCCTGGATAAGAAATACAAAATCACACATGCCCCCACAATGCAAAGCATCATGGGCTGCATATGCAAATCACCACAGAATATTATGCTGGTTCAACTTTAAGCAGAAATGCATGGTGCCGAAAGGCCTCTCACACAGTTTGCAAAGGGTACCAACACAAAAGCAACTATAGGCTAGGACCTCGGATCCCATATACCTCCTAACAGGAGGTATGTAACTGCTTTTGCAATAAATGTATTGCTATTATTAATGAATATTTATTTTGTGCTTGTATAAACCTGTATTATGCCCACAATACTGCTGCCCCCCCCCCCCCGGCACTCTTGTGAAAGGAAGTTAAGTTACCTCTGTTGAGTTATCGTCCCTAATAATAAGAAAGAAATAAAAACAATGACAACATTGGAAATGGGCATTACTGTACGGAATGAAAAAGGTAACATCTGGTAAATCACGTTCACTATCTCAAGTAGTCAGTATTATTGCTCTTGAACAAAAATTGAGACTTGAAAACTTGGCCTGAGAAAGAAATATAAATGTCACTAGTGTAATTAAAAAATGTTTAGCAAGAGAATCTTGCCCCATTGGTCTGCCTTTGTCCATAAATGCATGAATAGTTTTATTCACCATCCCAGTGTCTGTCCTGGTCACCCAGCCCCATCACCCACCTTCCCAGGTACTGACCTCTGGACCAGTATTCCCCCACCCTCGATAACCCCCACTCATGGTAGGGCCAGCGGGAAAGGTCCACCCCGCGATGCTCACATCCAGAATGGTCTTTGCAGCCTCGTTGGTGATGCAGGGCTTGCGATAACTGGCACTGTTTCGAAGCTGACCTGGACACACACACCGCACCATGTGAGGGAAAGTTCCACAGCATGGCACAAGGTGCCACCGGTGTGGCAGAGTGATGTGTCATCCCTGTTCCTGAACCCAGGTCACTTGTATGGGAGGATGATTCACTGCCCGTTGGACCATCAGGCAGCCCCCAAGGAGGCATTTTATATATGCCCTGGTAAAGTATTCCACTAGACGGAAGCAGAGTAAGAGAAGGCTGCTTTGCCTATGATAGTTACAGGTGACCTGGGTTCAGGAACAAATGCAGGAAGTTGGCTGGGTGTCTTAGGGCCGGGGATGGGGCTGCCTTGTGGCAGCGCTCCCAGCTTGGGGAGGGATGACACAGCACTCTGCCACACTGGTGGCACCTTGTGGTGTGCTGGGGAACTTTTCCTCACAAGGTGCACTGTGTGTGTCGAGGTCAGCTTTGGGACAGTGGGCTGCGTCAGGGGAGCTGTGCAGGCAAGAACACCAGGAAAAATGGTGCTGGCAGGATGGCACCGTCAGTCACTGCAAGCCCTGCATCACCAGTGAGGCTCTAAAGACCATTTTGGATGTGAGTCACTGAGAGAAGGACCCTCTCCCCCTGGCCCTACCATATTGGGGTATCCATGGGTGGGGGAATACTGGTCCAGAGGTCAGTACCTGGAAAGGCGGGTGATGGGCTGAGTGACCAGGGTAGACTCCGGGATGGAGAATAAAACCTTTATAGGAATGAAAAATGCCTCTTTGGTCTCCCTCTTCAATATCTTTATTTAAACATATTTTACCAGGTAGGCAAGCAGAGCCTGGAAGGCTTGTTTCCATTTGCGACCTGTGGGGAGGGGAAAGGGAAAGAAGGTTGTAGGGACTAGTACATTCACCCACAGGGTGATTAAAACAGCAGTAGTACATTATACAAAGATGGAAGCATACATTCACCACAGTGGTTCTATACAACAGTACATAGTAAAGTTACAATTTCAGTTACAAACAAGGTGCAAAGGAATGAGACATGCAGTTTGTATCATTGCAAATACCTACAAGGTGCAAAAGATGAAGTAGGTGCAATTTGTGTCATAGCAGTGACAATACATTCAATTATAATGACATCACTGCTCACAGCAATGAAGATACATGTTATGTTACACAGTTGCAAACAACAAGCAATGAGATGATAAGCTTAAGATGCAAGTCTTTACAATAGGGGTAGCATTGTATCTAACCCTGAGATTAGGCGGGGAGCCTTCAGAGATTGACGTTCCTGTGGTCCCCCTATGTTGCAGCTGTCCTTGGCCGGTTCTGGCCCTGGGGGACGTGATTGGGGTAGCTGGGGCATAAGACCAAGGAAGCATGATGGGCCTAGATTAGCCTCTTACATGAGGGATAGGATTTAGCAGTGCTGATTTTGGCAGGCAGGCTGTTCCAAATGGAGGGTAGTTATAGGTTATTGAGGCTTGCCCTAGGTTCTTCCTGCATCAAGGAAATGGGAAGGATCCTTAAGGAGCACTTGGATGGGATTGGGCCAGACATGGATGCTGACAGTAGGTGGGAAATCATCAGGAGGGGGTTGCAGGATGCTACCAGCACCTGCGTAAGAGTAAGATGAAAATGTAGTAGGGCCCGAAAACCCCGCTGGTGGACCAGGGAGGTTCAGGAGGTGGTGAGGGGAAAGAAGGTGGCCTATAGGCAATTCAAGTGCTCAAGGAGTGAAAGGGACCGAGGGGAGTACGAGCGGATGGCCAGAAGGGCCACCAGGGTGGTGGAGGGCGGCCAAGGCAAGGAAGGAGCAGAACCTGGCCAGGGAAATTAGGAGAGAGAACAAGGGGTTCTTTAGATACATTGGGGAAAAACAAAGGGTGAAGGGGCAGATTAGCAGGATTAAAACAGGGGAGGGATGGGCACAAGACCCGGGGAGCAGGCTGAGGTTCTAAATGATTACTGCCTCAATTTTCACCAAGGAAAATGGGGGGTGCATCATACATGGGAGGAGACAGTGAAACTGAGGAGGGGGGACTCCTACCAGTCGCGGGGTCTGGGGAGGGGGGAGCATCACTGGCAGGTGGGGGGAAGGCAAAGCAGGGGGACGTGGTAGCGGAGGTGGAAATCATGGCAGAGAGAGTGAGGGAAGCCCTCAGGTCCCTTAAGACGGAGAAAGCACCAGGGCCGAATAAATTACATCCCAGAGTGCTGAAGGAACTGGCGGATGTCCTGGCGAAACCCCTGGCGGAGCTCTTCAGCATCTCTCTGAGGACAGGGTGGGTGCCCCAGGACTGGAAGGTGGCGCATATAGTGCCTATCCACAAGGGGGGATCAAGGGAGGTGGCAGGGAACTACAGGCCAGTCAGTCTGACATCGGTGGTGGCAAGGTGATGGAGTGCATTGTGAAGGAGAGACTGGGGGGGACCTGGAAAAGTTGGGGTGCCTGGACGATAGACAGCATGGATTCATCCTGGGGAAATCATGTCAGAAAACCTTGTGGAGTTCTATGACTGGGTGACGAGTGCCTTGGACCTGAGTAGACCAGTGGACGTCCTCTATCTTGACTTCAGCAAGGCATTTGACTCTGTTCCTCATGGGGTCCTGTTGGATAATCTGGGAGAAATGGGGGTGAGGAACCAGATGATCAGATGGATAGGCAATTGGCTCCAGAACCAGACCCAGAGGGTCGTGGTTGGTGGGATAGTCTCATTCCCAAGGAGGGTCATTAGTGGCGTCCCTCAGGGATCGGTCCTTGGGCCCCTCCTGTTCAACGCCTACATCTCTAACATAAGGAAGGGTATCAGGAGTGAGATGAGTCTCTTTGCGGATGACTCAAAACTTGGGGCGGTGGTGGATGAGGAGGAAGGGAGGGTGGCCCTACAGGGGGACCTGGAGGCTCTGGAAAGGTGGTCTAGAAAGCGGAAGCTGAAGTTCAATGCAGGGAGATGCAAGGTACTACACCTGGGAGCCAGAAACCCGGGCCAAGTGTACACCTGGGGGGCGGGAATGCTACAAGTTTCGATGGCTGAGAGGGACCTGGGGGTGGTGGTGGATGTCAAGATGAACAACTCGGAGACTTGTAGGAGGGCAACAGCAAAGGCCAACAGGATGCTTGGATGCATTGCTAGGGGGCTCACCTCCAGAAGGAGGGAAGTGATACTCCCACTGTATAACTGCTTGGTGAGGCCGCACCTCGAGTACTGCGTGCAGTTTTGGAGGCCACATTTAAAGAGGGACATTGAACTCCTGGAGAGGGTCCAGAGGAGGGCAACCAAAATGATTTGGGGCTTGGGGGATAGGACCTATGGGGAGAGGCTCGAAGAGCTAAGTATGTACACATTGGAAGAGAGAAGGGACCAGTGGGACATGATAGAGGTCTTCAGGTACATGAAGGGGTAATAGGGGAGGAGCAGTCAGGGTGCTCCGAAGGAAGGAGGGGGGGCAACTAGAGGACATGGGTGGAAGCTGGAGGGGGATTCAGGGGAGAAAGGAGGAGGTGCTACTTCACTGAGAGGGTGGTGGAGCCATGGAATGCGCTGCCCAGGGGGCTGGTGGAGGCAGAAACGGTGTAGGGGTTCAAGAGGGGGTGGGACAGGTACAGGGGAAGGGTTCTGGAAGCAAAAACCAGTGCAGTGAGAATATCCGGAACTGGGAAGGGAGAAGCCAGAGATGGAGAGGGTGCAGCAAGGTCAGATCCCAGGGTGGGGGCCGACCAAACGAGCAGACACAAAAGACCGTTAGGCCTATTCTGCTGGCATTTTAGTATGTTAGTATCATGGGATCTGGAAATGGCAACCATCCTCAGACCTGAGGAGGTATGTGTGATTTGTTGCTGAAGTAAAAAGATCCCCAAGGTATCTCAGGGGGTTTACCTGTCCAATACCTACTCCCCATTAGAGCAGTGTGCGAACAATGCCTGTTCAGTGGAGAAGCTGGCACCAGCATAGACAACATCCCCATAGTCCAGCAGAGGAAAGAGGGAAAGCTCCACCACCAATTTCTTAATATGTGGTTGAAGGTAGTTCTTCTCCCTGTAGGGAGCTTTGAGCTTTACATAGCATTTGGCTGTTAAGTGGGATATGTGGCCAGAGTAGTCCAGATGTTGGTTCAGGAGTATGCCTAGGTATTTATATGAAGATACTGAGTCAATGAGTTCGCCCTGGGAAGAGCTTAGATGTAGTGAGGCAGGTGTGATGCTTAACCAGCAGCTAGACCAGAACAGCATGGATACTGTTTTCTTCTGGTTCATGACTAGGCGGTTGTCCTGAAACCATTTTTGGACTGCAGAGAGTCCTTTTGCAGTGACTCTTCAATGAAAGGGCCAGAGGGGCCAGATGCATAGATGACCATGTTGTCAGCATACATGTGTATGTCACAGGAGTAGAGAACTAAGGGAAGATCATTTATGAGGACTGTGAATAACAATTGGTCAGGACTGAGCTTTATGGGACCCCAACGGTGACCGAGAAAGGGATAGACATGGCTCTGGAAAGCCTGACTGATTGGGACAGGTTGGTTAGGTAGGAACAGAACCAGCCTAGAATGGAGGGGAATATGCTGGAGGGTGTAGTCTTATTTAGGAATAGATTGTGGTCTATGGTATCGAAGGCCTTGGCTAGGTCAATGAAGATGGCCTCTGTGCCTAAGCCCCTGTCCATTCTAGAATGGATATAGTTGGTGACACGCAGGAGGAGGTAGAGGTGGAGTGGTTAGGATGGAAGCTAGACTGTTACATAGTCAGGAAGCTAGAGCTGGAATAGAAGTTAGATACCTGTCCGCTCACCAACCTCTCAAAGACCTTGGATAGGATTGGTAGGAGGGATGTTGGGCAGCTGTTAGAGGGAGTATCCGTCGGACCACCCTTATGGATAGGGACAACTGTCGCATGCTTCCAGTTATTGCAAAAAAAGCCAACTGCGAGGGACCGGTTGAAAATGTGGGCGATGGAGCTGGTCTAGTTGCGCTGAGGGTTGAGGCGCTGGACACCACTCCTTGCGCCACACCAGTGACCCGGGGTTGGGAGCGACCTCGGGTTGCCAGGGGTCGGCAGGGTGAAGGGGGGAAGGAGAGGATCGAACGTCCAATGGACTGCTCTCCTCTCTCGAGGAGGGGGCTGTCATCCCACTCCTTGGTTGCCCTCTAGTGGAGGCTGGAGGGCAGCGCCGGAGGTCGGGAGACACAGAAGCATGGAGATGTGATGTGCGCATGCCTTGGAGAGAGAGTCCAACATCCCCACAGCTGGAGGAAGTGTCTTGGGCAGAGTTCTTTGTATACCTCTTCAAACTAAATCACCTGGAGGCAGAAGTTGCCAGGAGGGTAGGGGCTGGTGGTGGAGGGTGGAGCAGGGTTGGGTAATGAAAGCCCTCAGACCATCAGTAGAGTACCTTTAAATCCTCAGCTGTCAGTGTGGAGCTGGGAGTGGCCTGGTCCTTGTCTGATGATGAGGGGCTATTAAAGAGGCTGTGGATGGTTTTCCAAAATTTAGACAGATCTGAACCTTCACTCATGAGCTTGCTTTGAAAATGGATGGATTTGGCCTTCAGAGAAGGCATGCCTGTCAGAGGGGAACCTGAGGATTTTTGCCTGGCCCAGGCTGCATCACTGCACTGGAAATTTACAATTATGATGGAGGTGATCTGGGGCAAATGGTGGCCATGGACTCTGAATCTTTTGACTGAGGCGTGCTTGTAGAAAACTTTGGAGATGGTAGCAGTGAAAGGGGTCAAGCCCACATCTGGGTCCAGGGCTCTTACTTTAGGGGCCCAGTTGGCCGACAGTAGGTCTTCCAAGAAAACATCTGGCCTAAACATTTTTTTTTTATCTGCCCCCACCAACCGTCCTCCAATCCCCAGTCTTCCCAGCCCTGTCACCCTGGCGTTCTCTGGGATTTACCTGTCTGGCTCTTCCCCCAGGGCCCCCCCGCCAGTAGGGTTGGCAGAGCCCCCTAAGCTCCACCGGGAACAGGAACTGATTCGCACAGGTGTGCTTATATACTGTAGCTGGGTGCAGGGCCTGCAGGAGACCGGTCTTATCCTACCTGTTGGCATTTTCTGTTTTCTCTCGAGGTGCAGAGGAGGTGGTATATAATGACACCAATGGACATACTGCTCACGCTGCTATACGCAACACACCAGGCATCTACCCCACCTCTGCTCCTCCCCTTGTTTGCGGTCTTGGCGTGCCAACCCCCAGGCACTACTAGGGGCCAGGCTAATGCTAGACACCTGTCCCACTGATCCCCAGAGGAGGAGAGCAGTCCCTTGGATGCTTGATCCTCTTCCGGCCGACCTTCTGACTCCCAATTTTCTGAACTCAAGTCATTGGCACTGCAAGTGGTAGCATTACCACTGTGCCAGCAGACAGCAGCTAGCTTAAACTTTTTGAAGGATCAGGCTATAGTAACCCTAGGAGGGTTTTTTATTACTTTGACCATTCTTACCCAGTAGGTCATACAGTGGACACTAAATATACTGGGGAGGGTGTCAGCAACTAGGATTCTCTGTGGTTGGGATGAGAACACCCAGTCAATTGTGCTGTGGCTGTTAGTCCTGGGAACTCTGGCAGGAGCAGAAATCAACTGGCTGAGGTTCAGGGCTTTAATTTTTGTGTGGAGACTGGTGGGTGAGGAGGAGCTAGAGCCTCCCAACCAGTTGGCATTGATGTTGCGAAGTATGCTGTGCTTTCTGCTGGGTAAGCCATCAAGCACTTTTTACAGTATGTTCATAATCGCATCAAGAGTGGATCCTGGTGAGCAGTGCGCTCCTGTGAGTACAGTGGCAATGGAATGAGGCCTAGTGAGGACCCCAGAGATGATCTCATGTGATTTAGCAGTGGCCTCTTGATAGGATACGCTGAAATTGAGTTTGCAAGCTGAATAGATGAGTGCCCCACCTCCTCTCTTGGAGCAGTTCTGCTTGTGAGAGAGGTAGCCAGGGAATGTCAATGGCCGAGGAAGCAATGCGAGGAGAGAGCCTGGTTTCCGAGAGAACAAGGAGGTCTAGGTTGTTCAGAGTGACCCATGCCTTTACCAGGTTAAGCTTGAGGAGGAGGCTCCTAATGATTGTGTGAAAGATTTTAAGGCCCTTGGGTAGAGGGATGGAGCTGCTGGTAGGTTTAAGGGGTGGGCCAGGGTTTACCTCTATGTCTCCACTCAATATAAGTAATAAGAGAAGAAGAAGTTGCCTGCTTTACTGTGCAGCTTTCCCTTGGGACTGCTGGTTGGCAGGGGCAGATTGGGGCTGCGAGGATTTGAGTCTCAGTAGAGCCTGGGGTATATACCAGTTTTGTAGCAGTATACCTGGATGTATGTTCGAGTAGTGGTCACCTGAAAAGGGCTTGAGGGGCTCCTGTAGTAGGCTGAGAGAGAGCAGTGTGATGAATACAGTCACCAATATCATGCACAGAAATATGCAAAAAGCAGACACAGTTAGCGGGCAATCCTCAGTGCATTAGCAGGACCAAGATGAGGAGATGTAGGGTAACTGGTTTGCTGGTAGTATAGCTAGGCAAAATGGGCACACTTCCAGCAGAGGCTATTACAGTAGAAGTGCCTGAGTGTTGAAGTTGTCAGACCCCAGACAGGGAATAACCAGGTTACAGTTTAGGCGGTAGCAAAAATTGGCAGTAGCAAAAATTAACTCCAATGCAGCTATCAGTTAGGAACAGAAGACTAGAATTGTGCCGAGTAATAAATAGCACCTAATCTCAATAACTTGTTGACAGATCCCATCTTAGGAGCTGCAGGATAACAGATTGGCAGGCAGCAGAATTATTAGCAGAATCGATATCTAGGTTAACCCCATAGAACAAGCTATATGCTGGGAGTAAGTAGCAACTGAACCCTACTGAATGAAATGGACCTCAGAGTGGCACGCAGCAAAAATTAGCTATGCAACAGTGATTGGACTGAACCTGAGTACTAATTATATGCTAGAGATTTAAACAACTATACCACAGTGACATAAGCTATACAACAGTGCTCAGACTGTGCCCAGGATATACGACCAGAGTACTAATTCATATGCTAGAGTTTAAACAGCAGCTATACTCAACGACATGTTAGCAGACCCCAGAATATGGAATGGTTGGGGTATACTGTATCAGTCAGGAAAAT
Organism: Neoceratodus forsteri; assembly: GCA_016271365.2. Lineage (NCBI taxonomy): Eukaryota > Metazoa > Chordata > Ceratodontiformes > Ceratodontidae > Neoceratodus > Neoceratodus forsteri. Next base: position 158,789,384 of record CM057459.1, read on the forward strand.
CACTGTAAAACATTAAACCACTTAGGACCTGAAAGACTTGTTTTATGCTAGTTGCAAGTAACAGGTACACCCTACCTTAGAGCATCAGCAGGTGCATTACTTATGACAAAGGGGATATGTGTTCCTCCAACTCTGTTAGTACAAGGAAGCAAGCTGTGTAGGAGGGCACACCTACAGATTTCTTCTTAACATTTACAGCCACTGGCATGCAGTCAACAGCAGAGGGACAGTAACTAGCTAAAATTGCAACTGGTTGGATAAATAAAGCAATGAAAAACTTACAACTCAAAGCAGGCTCAGAGATAGAGGATGAATACATTTTGGACAGCATGGCCATCCAACGACTGACTCCACAGCAGACACCCAGAGTAGACACCATTTGTGCTATGGCCCGTTACGCTCCAGATTCCTAGCACAGGAGCACTTAAGAGGAAGGCTCCTGATTGATGGTTTCAAGTCCCAGGGCCATGGGCAGCTGGCCTAACTATGTAGGTGGGAGTTGTCAGGTAGAGATGCTCGTCATCGGGAGAGGGGGCTCAATGTAGAGTGAAGCCCCTTTGATCCTCTGTGCAGCAGGAAGTGGCGTCCCAGTCAGTGTGGATGTGGAGCACTGACTGCACTTTTGAACATGGCACCGCTTGAGCCTCTGAGAGACGATTGATTGGAGCCTTCTCCCCGAAGACTCCCAGCTGGCTGATTCAAGTCCTGGGGGCCATTTGGAAGCTGGTCCAACTGTGCGGGAAGGGGGGGTAATTTTTACCAGGTAGGCAAGTAGCGCCTGGAAGGCTCGTTTCCATTTGCGACCTGTGGGGAGGGGAAAGGGAAAGGAGGTTGTAGAGACTAATGCATTCACCCACAGGGTGATTAAAACAGCAGTAGTACATTATACAAGGATGGAAGCATGCATTCACCACAGTGGTTCTATACAACAGTACATAGTAGAGTTACAATTTCAGTTACAAACAAGGTGCAAAGGAATGAGACGTGCAGTTTGTATCATTGCAGTAAAGACAACAAATCACACTGCAAATACCTACAAGGTGCAAAAGATGAAGTAGGTGTAATATGTGTCATAGCAGTGACAATACATTCAATTATAATGACATCACTGCTCACAGCAGTGAAGATACATGTTTATGTTACACACTTGCAAACAGCAAGCAATGAGATGATAAGCTTAAGATGCAAGTCTTCACAGCAGGAGTAGCATTGCATTTATTTATTAAAAAGTTGCACCAGAAAAGCACACTGAACAATCAGGATTGCTCATCTCCTGGTGTGTCCTGGGGAAGGGGATACAGTGGGAACAACAATACATATACAATTGGTCATGTTGGCTACAAGCATCTTAATACATTGGTTTAGCTAGCAGTGTAGATAAGCAGGGCTGCAGCTATGAATTTGGGGCCCAGGACAAGTCAATTGAAATGGGCCCCATTTCCCAAACCAGCTAATAGCCGGTAATGCTAGTTTCCTCAGGTGGGCCCCTCCTGAGCTCGGGGCCCCGGACAACTTCCCAACTCCCCCCCCCATTACTGTGGCCTTGTAGATAAGTGCATAATATGGAACAAGACAGATTGAACATTAAATAGATTAGCAGGACATCATAAGTGCAGATAAGTGCAGTTGGTGGCTGAAGAGGGATGGATAGGCAGAGATGGTGGTGTTAGAGAGCTGGGAATTTTGATTATGTACAGGTACAGTTAGGAGTGAAGAAATTTTGTAGGGATGAAGAGATGGACGAATGGGGAAGAAGAGTGGCGAATTTGTGGTGGTGGTGGTGGTGGTGAGTTCCAGAGTTTGGGGAGATGGTGTGTAAAGGCAGATTGACCAATAGGAGTTGAGTGGCAAGGGACAGCAAAAGTGCAAGAATCAATAGATCTGAGCGAGTGATGGGAGGGTGGAGGTAGGGTAAGGGAGAAGAGAGGTAGGAGGGAATAGAGTGAAACCAGAAGTTATACATGAATTTAGCACAGTGGGAGAGACATCAGTTGTTTAGAGAAAAGAAGGGAAGAGAACGATAGCGGTCACAGTGGTGAGTAAGTGGGGGAGAGACTAGAGCAAAATGACAGAAGGAGTTAAAGAGTATCCAGTTTGGCTAGGGAGGAGTTCGGAGCAGCAGTGTAAACTGCATCACAGTAGTCAAAGATGGGTAGAATAATTTTCTGGACGAATTCGCGCCAGGCCTTTAGAGGTAGACAATTTTGGTTCCTTTATAGGGCCCTGAGCTTGGGGCACGTTTTTTTGAGGATGGCGTCCACATGCCCAGAAAAGTTGAGGTGCTGATGTAGCCAGACCCCAAGGTACTTGAATGAGGATGTGTCCTCGAGAGTTGTCCCATCAAGGGTGTGGAAAGAGGGAAGGGAGGTGATCTTGGAGAGTCTCTGCCTAATGCCAGAGGTCACGGAGACTGTCTTTTTAGCATTGAGGAAGAGCTGGTGAGAGTGAAGCCAGTGTTGAACATTGTTGAAGTCCAGTTGGAGTCTGGTTGCTACATCAGAGGGGCAGTGGGCAGAAGTGAACAGTACAGTGTCTTCAGCATACATGTGTATGGAGCAAGATGAGCAGACTGTAGGGAGGTCATTTAGGAAGATGGAGAATAAAAGTGGGCTGAGCACTGAGCCCTGCAGCATGCTCGTGTTGATTTGGAGGGGGGTGGATGTTGCTTCAGCTATCCTAACTGACTGCATCCTATCTGTGAGGTAGGAACTGAACCAACCAGTGGTAGAGTCAGAAAGGCCAGCCGATGAGAGGTTGTGCAGTAGGAGGGAGTGGGAGACCGTGTTGAAAGCCTGGGCAAGGTCGGCAAAAATGGCAGAAGTAATTAGACCACTGTCCATCCATGCAAGGACAGAGTCAGTAAATCTAAGGAGGGAAGTTGTGGTGGAGTGTTTTTTCCTAAAGCCAAACTGGAAGGGAGTAAAGAAGGATGGTTCAGAGAGCTAGAAATAAAGTTGAGTAAGGACAAGGAGCTCCTGGAGTTTGGTCAGGGCTGGTAGGAGTGAGATTGGTTGGTAGTTACAAGGTGAGGTGAAACCATCACCCTTAGGTAGAAGGAAGACTGTAGCATGCTTCCTGTCAGATGGGACAGAAGAAAGGGAGAAGGAGAGGTTGAAAGGGTCAGATAAGGGGAAGAAATAGCAATTGCAATGAAATGGAGCAGTTTCTGGTCGAGGCCATCCAGAGACCCCCCCTCTTTGGTAGAGTTGAGGGCAAGGACAGCTTCAAAAACATCAGTGGGGGAGACTGGGGAGAAGGAGAAACACTGTGATTGGAGTTGAGCAGTATGAGGAGAGGCACCCATAGCACAGTTATGGAGGGGTTAAGAAGAGAAGATAGCAGGGCAGAAGCACAGGATGTGACATAGATATTGAACTCTGTTGCTACAATGGAGTGGTCAGAGATAAAGGCGTTATTGACCTTCAGAAGTGGGGTGAGAGGATTTGATGGAGGGGAGAAAAGGGAGTGAACCACCTTCCAGAGCTTGGAAGGGTTGGCTATATTAGTTTGAAAGGAGGAGCAGAAGTATTTGGCTTTTGCTAGCCTAATGGCTCTGGTGCATGAGTAGCGGAGAGCCCTGTATTTCTCATGGTCACTAGGCTGCTTGGATGCTTTGTGAGTTTTCAAGCATGATCATGAGCTTGCTGGCAGGCCAGGAGCTCAGGCGTGACCCGTGGGAGGTGATTTCCATGTACTCTCATCCGTTTTAGATGGGCATGGTTATTCCAGACCTTGCAAAAAGTTTCCTTGAAGTATAGCAATGCTTGATCGACAGAGTTAGCTGATGATATTGGAGACCAATCAGTTTGGGATAGGTCAGTATGGAGGGAGGTTAGATCAAGGGATCGAAATCATCGTATCATCAATATTTTATGTGGAACTTTTGGTCTGTGGACTTTGCGGACCAGAAAGATAGTATGGTGATCACTTAATGCATCCGAAAGTAGTCCGGACTGAATGATTCGGTGAGGGTGAGTGGTGAGAGCCCAGTCAATCAGGGAGTGGTTTACGGTTTTATGGTTGAGGTGAGTCGATTCGTTTATCAGCTGTGAGAGGTTAAGGGCACTTAGTTCATTTCTTGTTTTTCCGAGTGAGGGGGACGTTCAGTTGTGGTTGAAATCACCCAGTAGGTATAGTTCATCGTCGGTGGTATGTGACATTATGATAGTAACTAGTTGAACCACAGCAACAGAGTTTAGGCCAGAGCGGCAGTAGATCCCTGCTATGTAAATGGGGATGGAAAAAGGCAGGGAGAGCCTTATAACTAGTGCCTCATAAGCTGCAGGAATGGAGGAGGAGGAGGAGGTAGTTGTGACATGGAGAGAGGAGGCAGTGTATATCACCACCCCTCCTCCCCGGGATGTGCAGTCTTGACGGGAGAGAGAGAGAGAGAGTAGTCAGGGATGGAGATGGAAGAGTCATGTATATTACTATCTCGCCATGTTTCGGTTAAGATGAAGATGTTGGGGACAAGAGCAAGAGTAAGCGGCTGAAGTAGGTTGAGTTTAGGAGGTAGGCTCCTTATGTAAAGTGGAGTATCTTTTTTTTTTACAATTGAAAGTTTATTAACAAGTTTTACAATACAGAGGACAAGGCAACATACACACTACAATATAAAGACAGTACCTGAAAATGAAGAGACTTGCCCTCCCCACCACCCATCCCCTTTCCCCACCCTCCCGATCTAGCACATTGTAAATATATAAAACTATGTAGAAGAAAAAAAAAAGACAATCGATAATAAATCTATTCAAAATATCATTGTTAGGCTGGCTGTAGGGAATACAGAGCTTGAAACGGGGACCCAGAGCTTTTTAAACCTGGAAGTGTTGTTACAAAGGCTTGCAATCGTTCTTTCAGTTCTGAGATTAGCAAGTAGTTCTCTCAGCCATTCTGTATAGGAAATCACCTCTGTATCCTTCCAGTGTCTCAAGACTAACTGTTTGACCGACATAGAAATTAAAGCCATATAGAACTTATGATCCAGGACCGGGATCTCTGAAAACTCCCCCAGTACACAGATGTTTTGGGAAAACAAATCATTAAGACCTAAAAGGGGCTGTACTCTTTAATAAGGGACCACAGAGGGACTATCTTGGGACAGGACCAGAAAACATGAAATAGGTTACCTTCACCTTGTAAGCATCTCAAACAGATGGAAGAAGGGGCAATGCCATATTTGGCCAGTTTTTGTGGCATGTAATATAAGTTGTGTAATATATAAAACTGAGTGAGACAAAGCCTATCTTGAGTAATAAACTTATGGCAACCCTACCATAGAATGGACCAGTTAGTAGACCTACCAATGGCCCTTATCTCCCTGGATGCGGAGAAAGCTTTTGATAGAGTAAGTTGGCCTTTTCTCTTTGGAACTATGGCCCAATTTGGATTCCCCCTTGAATTCATTTCTTGGATCAGGTACTTATATTCTAATCCTAGGGCTAAAATTTATTGCAATGGGATTTTTTCCAGTAACTTCCCATTGTACTCAGGTACGCGTCAGGGGTGCCCACTGTCACCCTTGTTGTTCAACTTGTACTTGGAACCCTTGCTCCGTAAATTACAGTTATCTCCAAATATAACTGGTATTTCAGTTGGTCCATTAGAACGTAAACTGTTGGCCTATGTGGACGACATCCTACTGCACATCTCTGATCCAGTTAAGGCTATCCCAATAATTTTAGATATAATTGCAGAATTTAGCCGGTTCTCAAACTATAAGTTGAACATTAATAAGACTGAAGTCATGCCGCTCAATTCCCATGTCCACAGAGGGGATATGGTTGGTTTTAAGGTGGCTTGGACCAACAGACTCAAATACCTTGGAATTATTTTGGCGCCTTCTGCTTTTCTCTTGAAGAAGCTCAACCTTGATAATCTCCTAACTATTCAACAAGATTTAATCAGATGGTCCCCTCTATATATCTCCTTCCAAGGCAGAATCAATGTTATTAAAATGAATGTGTTACCCAGAGTGTTCTACCCCCTCAATATGTTGAATATTTACCTCCCCTTATCTTGGTTCCGTAAACTTCAGAGTATGATTACTAGGTTTTTATGGCAAAATAAACCTCCAAGGAGATCTTACATTCGCCTTTGTACTCTGAAATCATTAGGGGGACTGAAACTCCCGAACTTTTACCACTATTCTTTGGCGAGCCACATCACCAAATATATGCATTGGGCTGTCCCCCCTCCAAACAATACTCAACCCCAATATAACCCACTTTGGCTACAAATTGAAAGGGATCTTATTAAGAGTTCAAAACTGTCACCCGATAGCCTTTGGTATATACTGTACTCCCTAAATAATTGCCTGTCTCACTATGGCCTACGGTTATATATACTTCAGTCAAAGTTCACAATCAATTATGCAGGTCTCTAGAGATTATGCATTTTAAGGAAGTTTCACAGCCACTGTTTGGCAATTCCAATTTTAAGGTAGGTAAACCTCTGCTCTCATCGCATAATTTGGAAATACCTCCACATACTAGGGTCAGTGAGCTAATAGCACAGGGAAGGATGTGCTCGGTCTCTGATATATTGGGGAAATTCCATATATCACCAAAGTACACCTTCTATATTTATCAAATTAGACATATGCTCACCAATTGGTTTGGATTGAATCAGTGGGATATCAACCATGGAGAGACCTTCTTGGAACTTCAATCCCTAGCTGGGCAGCCTCACGCTGTTTCCTGTTTAGTTGCGGTCTTATATACGAAATCACGTCCAGGTAGAGTGGATCAATCTCAATATTGGATAGATAAGTTCCCTACCAACTGTTTTAATTGGGAACATCTATGGGGAGGAATCTATACATACAGTGCTAATGATAAACTTCGGCTAACACAATACTATATATTGCATACTATGCACTTGACCCTTACTAAATTATATAAGATGGGTAAACTCCCAAATGATAAATGTTTCAGATGTGGTCAGGTGCAAGGTTCCCTGTTGCACATTTTCTGGGAATGTCCCCTGGTCGCTCGTCTATGGTCTCTAATTAAAACTAGGGTGGATCCCTTATTAGGGGTACAAGAACTCTTTACCCCACATATATGTTTGTCAGGGGATTGCTCAACAGTGGCTGTGAAAGAAAGGAGGTATTTTATTAACTTAATTTCACTCACGGTGAAAATTTTAGTATTAAAGCATTGGAAAGACCAGCATTCTATCACCTACCAAGAATGGCTCACTAGTCTGTTATATAATTTAAGGATTGAGAAAACTATTGCTAGCTTTAGGAATGCAATCTCCCGATACAATACAAAATGGCAGAAATTCAATGCTGTATGGTCAGTTGTTCCTACACATTGGAATAGGAGGCAGGGACTCCTTATATCCTTTTAGGTTTGTGCAAGACCCTTGATCTTCAAGTGATGGCATCCCCATAACAAACTTTCTTCCTGGTGGGGTTATAATTATGACTCGTATTACTATATTGAACTGTCTCTTGGGAGGGGGTTTTGGAGGGATAAAGAGGGGTTTTGGATAGACTTTGTATGGGGGCAGATTGGGGTTGGGGGGGGTTTAACAGACATTTATCCTCTGAATTGTATATGCATCTTGTACAATGTTTCATTTTCTGTAATATGCACTGTATTGGTTGTATATGTTAAAAAAAAATCAACAAAGTATACTTAATTAAAAAAAGAAATGAAAAAAAAGAAAAAAAAAAAAGAATGGACCAGCTAATGTTTTCCTCAGGGAAAAGAGGAGACCAATAATTGGATGGACCAGAGTGTTCTGGGTACAGCCAGTCATACAAGGAATTAAACATCTTGGACACAGCATGTGGGAGGCTGGCTAGGGGAACTATCTTGGTTAGAAATTTTAAGTCTAACGAGGGCAAAGGCACTTCCCCCAAAGTGTTCACCAACAGTTGGCGTAATTGGAAGATTTTAAAAATGTTAGAATTTGGAATACCTGCTTTGGCAATAATCTTATGGGAAGATAACCAGGAGCCATCTCTTGTATGTGTAAAGTATGAGAGAGGACAATCTTTAAGCCATGGGAGCCAGTAAGGAGAAAGCGTCTTGCTGTCTATCTTGAAATTGGAATTACCAGTTAAAGGTTGTGTCAAATCCAGGGAGTGCTCATATTTCAAAAAAGCACACGGTTGAGAGTGCACCGTTATAGAGGTGGCGACTGGAGTGTTCTGTAGTTGTTGGGGAAGGAGCTTTGCCTAAATATATAAAAGCGCGGAAGGGGAGAGGCGGTAATGCTTTATTTGGGCAAGCTCTATCTTGAGCCAAATTGGAGTAAAAGGAAACATATTCTGAGCTTCATCTGGAATTAACCATCTTAAGGTATTGACTGGCCCAATAATAAAAGCCTACATACGGGAGATGGAGGCCTCCCCTAAGTTTAGGGGCAGCCAATTTATAAAAAGCCAGACGTGGTTTCTTATTGGCCCATATAAAATCAATAAAAAGGCTATGCACCTTCTTAAACTATGACAAAGGCAGCCACAAGCTTAACAAATTAAGTGGATAAAAAAGATGGGGAAAAACATTCATCTTTATCAGATTAATTTTACCCCATAAAGAAAGGGGGAGAAGAGACCATCTTTTAAGATCTTGGGTAAGGGTGAGCAGTAAGGCATCTAAATTTTTTTTGAAGAAGAGTTGGACTTCTGGAGACATTGTGTCTTAAAGTTATGTGGTTAAGAGGAAATACAACTGTTTTATCAATATTCAATTTATAATTGGAAAGAGCACTATACTCATTGATGTTCTTCAACATGGGTGGGATAGATAAGACTGGATGGGATAGTTGGAGTAAAAGGTCATTTGCGTAAACCGAGACTTTGACCTCATAACTTTGTATGTTAATACCCTGAATCCTGGGACGGTTAACTAGTCAGCGTATTAGAGGTTCCAGGTATAAATTAAAAAGAAGAGGGGACAAGGGGCAACCCTGTCTCATACCGGAATGTAAAGGGAAAAGGCTGGAGATGACTCCATTACACGTTACTCGGGCCGATGGAGATGCATAAAGTGCCGGAACCCAGTTCAGAAATCCTGAATTTTATCTCGGCTGCAATGAGCTTAGATGTAATGGGGTGGAAAGTGAATCTCCTCTAGCGCACAGAGGCCGGTAGGTCTTGTGACACACGGATTTTAGTATCTTCCCATCACACTTCATGCAACTCTTTAATTTTAAACAGAAAATGCTGGCACTCCAAGAAATTTAGAAACCTAAAGATCAGAGGACATGAGGGGCCCCAGTTTGCGGTTTTAGGCGGAGAGTTCTGTGAGCCCATTCAATAATATAACCAGACCCAAATGAAGAAGGGCCCACAATCTTCTCCACCAGCTTTTGCATGAATGTAATGGTGTTTGGCCCTTCTTCACCCTCCGGGAGACATATGAGGACTGCATTATTCCTGCGGCTGCGGTCCTCTAGGTTTTCTACCTTCAGCTCCAGTCGCGACATTTTCTGCCATATTGCCGCCAACTATGGATCAATTGTTTCAACTTTTTTCTCTAAAGAGTAAAGCCTGTCAAAATTGTCCAAAGCTCTTTGTGCGACATTCTCTACCACTTGAGAAAGTGATTTCAGGTCTTTCGTGAAGCTGTGCAGATCATCCCTAAAAGGTCTGAACTCTTCGAGGAATCTGCTGAGAGTAAGGGGTTCTTGCTCCACCATCGAAGGTAATGCAGGCAGTCCCGCAGTGGAACTGGAAGCCCATGGTTTCTTAGGGGCCTTTTCGGGGGTTATGGGGTATGTCTCAGCTGTGTTTTCTTCATCTCTACATCCATAGTGCTTCTTAAGCTGCCTCAACGAGAGCCAGAGGGTAAGCCTAGTTATTAGGCTTAACAGTAAGAAATCTAGCACGTTATCCACAGTAAATGAAACAAAATATAGCTTGGGTGGCTGGAGGGCTCTGAAGAGGTTGCTACTTCGTGCTCTGCATCACGTGGTCTCCGTAAAGTGGAGTATCTTGAGGCCATGAAGGAGAGGTAAGATAGCTACTGGTGAGGGCTGAGGGCATGAACCTATGAGCTGGGGGCAGGTGGTAGGAGCTGGACCTGGATTAGGATTGATATCTCCAGCAGAGAGAAGCAATAGCCCAATGATGATGAAGTGGAGCTTAGTATTTGTATACCAGGAGCGAGGGCCCGAGGGGGGTAGGGTGACATAGGAGGGCTAGGAGAGGGAGGCTGCGTAATTATTTGGAGTAGCAAGACAAAAGAATTTGGAGCTAGTGTGAGAGAAGCTTGTGGCCATTTAGTGAAGTCGGACCATTTTAGTTTGTAGGGGAAGGGGATTACCGCCAAGGGGAATTTGGGGTCAAGTAGAGGAGGGGAACAGTGGCAGGAAGGGGGGAGGTTAAGGGGTATGGGTGTAGAATGGGAGTGAACAGGATAAGGAGTGGAAGGAGTGTAAAGAGTTGGCAGGTTGTGGTGGCCATGCTGAAGGTTAAATTTTAAGGCTTGGGGAAAAAAGGGCGCGGGCGGCGGCTGTGTCGGGGTTAAATTTTACGAGTCAGAATCAGGGTCGAGTTGGAGTAAACACTAATTGAAAAAAGAGGAATCTGTGCCTGAGAGGGGGAGGAATAGTATGCAAGGTTGATGTCCTACCTCTAGTGGACTATGAGTATAATGTGCAGGTGGGAAACTGGACACTTAGAATAAAAATCAGGGGAAGTCACGGTCATGTGACAGTAATATTCTATATAAGAGCAGCGACAGATAGGGAGGGGAATTGGCGACTCCTCAATAAGAAGCCATACCTTCTCTGTTCAGGCCTGGGTGAAAAGAGTGCGGGCTGCGGCTGTGTCAGGGCCATCCACACCGAGGCTTTACTGGAGCAGCAGGATCCGTAGCAGGAGGGAGCGCCTGCAGTCGGGCCTCCACTAAGGGAAAAAGAACAGAGAGAGCAGTTATTAGTTTGGGTGCACAATGATGGTCACTGGTGTGGGGTCTGCAGGAGACAGGCTTCGTCCTGCGTCACTCGGGGTGTTTTTTAAATTTTTTTCTATTTCCCAGGGACATCAGTGGTGAGGGTATGCCTGCACTGTGTAAGCATGCTGACACATGGCAGCAGTAGCTGACATATCCCACCCTCTTGCTGCGCCACCTGCAGCTCCACCCATGGTCTTCCAGGTGGCACTTGCATGGCAGGAGATGTCACACTCCCTCCCTGGAGGAGGAGACCATCCATGGGACACTTAATTCCCCCCCAGCTTGCCTTCAGTGCCCCGGCTCATTCTTGACCTCAGTTTGCTGGCATCATGATGGGTAGCTGTACCACTGTGCAGAGGACACATCTCTGTGAACAGGCAACTGACAGAACCCAGGAAAAAGCTCAACCAGCTCACCTACCTACTGCAGCCAGAGGCAGATGAAAGGATGGGTCTGTATGCAAACTTTATAGCTGGGTCTCACTGTGAACCCTCAGAGTTGTAAGCAGGATAACAAAACAAGGACAAACTTATAGTGGGTTGTTACTAGTGAACTCAGTCAAGCCACATACTAAACCTACTCTTTAAGAGGGCGGGACCACCCAGTAATTCTTAATGATCCTTTTATGGTACTGTTATTATGCAGAACTGCCGATGTTTAGCCAAATACTTGTTTTATCATTACCCAAAATATCTACCAGTTGACTGACACTTTCCCCATTTTGCTTTTTTCTTTTGTATGCTCTTTCCTTTTAGTGATATGCAGGATGTGTTGTGGTCATATCATTCGAAATACTACTCCTTTTCCTTCTGTCCCCCTATCCTAACCCACTCTCTCCACACAGCCCCGGAAGCCTGCTCCCCCTAAATCATTTGTAATAAATGTATTGATTGCCTCTGCAGAATCAGACTGTAGACTAAAAGTGGTGCGGTCATAGGCATCAGGAAGCATGCTTTTGTTCTGTCTCTCCTCTGTCTTGCCTCTTGTAACCATGCCCTTCCCCAAGCCAGGTCCCATTATTTTTAGCAACCCCGGTGATAGCAGCTACAAGGGGCAGATTCTGTGTGCATAGTAGAATTCCAAAGCGGCGAAGACACATCTGACTAAAGGCACCTAACCTGTGACTGAGAGTGAGCCTGTTAAACCAGCAGTACAGACAGAAAACATCAGTCTTTAGCCCATTCCTGACATCGGTGGTGAGCCTTTGAATGTCTGCTGCATAGACTTTACTCTGCTGCTTGCTTGCACCCCTAAAGACATTGCTGCTACCTTTTGAACTGCCGATTTTGCTCTAAGTGCTGCTACAATTGATTACTATGTTCTCATGCTCACAGTGTAGTTGGGGGTCTGGCGGTGGACCAGTGGGTGTGAGTTAACGAGGGGGAGGGGTGTGGGTATAAATTTCAAAGCTCGTGGTGCGCTATGGCATGGGCGCTGTAGCGTGAGTGTGAGTGGCGTAAGCACCACTCGGTAGAAGTTTTTCCTGACTCCAACATTATAACATCTATACTGAGTCTGTAGCTCTTGAATCTTTTACTATTATAGCCTTGCGGGTTATTTTATTATAATTTGTTTACGAAGATATCATGACGTTCCCTATCCTAATTGAATTGTATTTACTCATTATGAGGTTAGGTGAGAGAGTTTTTTTTTACTGAATAGAGAAAGGCAAGATTTGTAGCCATCTGTGTTTTTACCAAATGTTTATGCTGGCCTTAATTTAAGCATAGGGACCCTAAAAGATAAGTCTCCTTTAAAATCCAGTGCATCTTATACACATATGCATTTGCTGACTTTTAAACTACCTTGCTATCACCACGGACTGAATACTAGACTTAAAAAGGAGTTATTTTTCTATACAAGATATCTCATGCTGTTATTTCTTATTATGTCAGGTAACGTTCATACATTTAAACACGAGAAGCTTGGTTCCTAAAATGGACCACGTGAGGTCCTCGATTGCTGCATTGAATCCTGATATCTTTGTGTTTTCTGAGACATGGCTTGGTGGGAAGATTAAGGATTCTGATGTAGCAGTGAAGGGCTTCAATGTCTTCCATCAGGATAGACTTAAAAAAGGGGGCAGGGTGGTGATTTACTTAAGGGATTCCTGTGGAGGTCAGGTTAAATGTGCTAAACCAGTTCCTAATGTTTTAGATATTTTAATCCTTCAGGTTACGGTTTCTAATAATTTTAACTTTGTTTTGGCCACACGTTACCATCCTTCCTCAGCAGGACCTGATTCTTTACAGTTGTTTTGTTCCTTAATTTCTCCATATCTTGATCATGAATTTGTTCTGTTGGGGGATCTTAACCGGGACATGAAATGACCTACTTTAGAATTAGCTAATTAATTTTCAGCACTAAATCTCTCTCTCCGCTAATTTTGAAACCGACTAGCCCTAATAATAATAATTGTCAGAAAGGTACTATTTTGGATTTGATATTAATGACTACTCCACATAAATATATTTCCTCGGTGTCTGACCCAGAAATTAGTGATCACTGTTACATTGCCTGCATTAGAAAGCACATGAAAATACAGCCTGTGCCTTGTGTTATTTCCTCTCGTAGTTTCTTTACACTTTAATGATCAGGCATTTTTACATGATTTAAGTAATATTGATTGGTCCCTAATGTATCTGTGTCCTGATAGACACATGGCATAGCATTATTTTAAATCATCCTTTTTGACTTGTATTGTATTTTGTATTGTATTGTATTTTGTATTTGGTATTGTATTGTATTTTGTATTTGGTATTGTATTGTATTTGACATGCACCAATAGCTGGGGAGAGGTTTAAAAATAAAATAGTTCCCTGTATTTCTCTTAAAATAAAAAAAAATGCTAAAATTAAAAGAAAGACTAATTCGAAAAGCTAAACTTAATTATTACAAAGAACAGCTGTCTGATTTTATGAAAAATCCTAAGAAGTCCTGGAAGGGTATAAATACTTTGCTGGGGAAAGATCAGGTGGCATTGCTTCCCAAATTACTTATTTATAATAATGTTGCTTACCATAATTCAAAGGATCAAGAAACTGCTTTAAATTTATTTATCTCTGAAGCTAGTCAGATATTTGAAAAATAATATCCTAATTCTTCTGTTCCAGTGTTTGATTGTGTTTTTTCTACAAATGTGAATAGAAGTTTATTTTCTTTTACTGAGATCCGTGAGGAAGTTGTCCTTAAGGAGTTACCCAGTTTAGATCCTGGTAAGGGTGCAGGGTGTGATGACATTAACACAATTTTTTATAAGATTAGGATTAGACTCATCTATAGGCACCTAACATATCTTTTTAATTTCTCTCTTTTGACTGCCCAACCACCTGACGATTGGAAAACTGCTAACATTATCCCGGTATTTAATGGTGGATCTGATTCTTTTATTTATTGAGTTATTTGGAATACATCTTTGAGCCAGCGGCTCGTTTACAGAGGTTCCACGTCATATTACACAATCAGAGATCTTACAGAGAACAGTTTCAATAACAGTTACAGAAGTCACAATATGAGTGAGAGTTACATACACTTCTAGTAGGAAGAATTTTACTAGAATATACATCAAAAACAAAGAAATATATTTAAAAATTCAAGCCAGGTGCACAACAACTAGCAGGAAATGATTGAGGAATCAAATACATTGTCTAGGTTTCTAGATTCTGATCCAAACTGTTATCGGCCTATTTCTAGTCTTCCCTTAGTAACAAAAATCTTTGAAAAGCTGATTTATAAGCAGTTGTCATGCTATCTGGATAGACATAACCTAGTCTCAGACATTCAATCTGGCTTTAGGAAAGGACAGAATACTATAAATGTCATCTCTAAAGTTACAAATTATATTTTTTCAGCCTTTGATAATGGTTTCTTTCTTCCTGCAGCCTTCTTATATCTATCCAAGGCATTCGACACAGTCGCTCATAATATCTTATGTAATTAGTTAAACGCCTCTGGCCTGAGCTGCTCAGCACTACTGTGGTTTGGTGCATACTTGTTTCAACGTCAAGAACATGTCAGAGTGTGTAGAGGTAGCTTGGACCTGGCTATAGTCAACAGAGGGGGTGTCCCAGTGTTCAATCCTGGGTTCTGTGTTATTTTTACTTTACTTCAACGATGTGTCCAGGTCCTGCTCTCCTTCTACAAGCATGTTTTTATATGCTGATGACACTATTATGTACGCCACCCACAGTAGTGCAGGGCAGGCAGTTGCTATGCTGCCGTCGGATTTTGATACTGTACAGAGTACCTCGATGGATCTAAGACTGCTGCTGAATGTAAAGAAGACTCATGGGTTCTGTCTGCAAAATAAATGTCCAACTAGTAGTGACCTAGCTTTGAAATCAAATAATGGTCTGGCTTTGGAGAGAGTGACCAATTATAAATATCTTGGTCTGACCTTGGGTGGATAGCTTAATTTTGGCCAACATGTGTACCTGCTGTCTATTAAACTTTAAAGAATTCTGTGTTTTCTGTACAGGAATAGGTCTCATTTTTGTCATTTCATTAGGAAATCCCTTGTTAATTCCTTATTTATGTCAGATCTTACTTCGAGAGGGTTCCTGCAGTAGGTCATAACATATAGGACTGCGCCCTCTGGCATCAGATGGCACGGTTTTGTTAGCAAAGTCTGGCAGGGGACTGCCCACCTGACGTCACATGACAGACGTCAGCGTGACCCTATATAGTGGGTGGTCCCCACGCCTGTCTTCCAGTTCCTTCCCACCATCGACCTGTGCAAGGACCTCGTGGTGAACGTTGCTCCAGTCGGTCGACATTTTGTATAAGTATTCCTACTTATTTCTCGATTTAAAGTTTGTTTTGGTTAATTTTTTATATCTTCTTCACCTCCGACTCTGAAGTCCAAGAAGAAGTGCGAAAAGTGTAGCGTGCAAATCCCTCACAAGGACAGCCATCGGCACTGCCTCTTCTGCCTAGGCCCGGGTCATGATACCGAGGCATGTCCTGATTGCAAGCCCTTCAACCAGGTCACACTCAAATGCAGGCAGCAAGCCCTGGAAGCCCATCTTCTAAAATCCAGAATGGCCATCTTGGAAAAAGACATGCAAAAGTTGAGGGAATCTGCTTCTTCTCCTTCTTCAGAGCTTAAGAAAAAAAAGAAAGATAAAAAGAAGCATAGAGAGCGGGAACATTTGGAGGACCAGGAGTGGATTTCCTCCAGTAAGGACGCCAGGCCCAAGACCACGATCCCCATGTCGAGCAAGGCTGTTTCCCCACCGCCTTCCCTGGTGATTGTCCAGGCTGCTTCCAAGAATTCTCCAGGTACCTCTACTTCTTTTAAGCCCATTAACATGGACCCCAGACCTGGCACTTCAACCAGTAAGCCGCCCGCCGGCTCCTCCAGCAAGCGCCTAGTTTTTACTGGTAAGTCAGACTCCAGGTCCCCCGGAACCCACCCAGTAGTCGATAAGACAGTTTCCCACCAAGAGAAAATCTGCACGGCTCCTGCCGATAAGCTGGTCGGGGTCCCCCCCCCCGTCTGCTCGACTCCTCCTTCGACCGCGATTGAAGCTCACCTATCGGGGGGGGGGGCTGATGCTGACACACCCGACATGCAATCGAGCTCACTGACCTCTCCTGGACAGCCCTCCTCCCAGGTACCTGCTGGACGGGGCCCTCCTCCTCCTCCCTCCCTCCTGGTGGAACCTCCAGCACCAGACATTGTGACTGGGACAGAGGGAGAAGGGGTCCCCTGGATGAGGCTCCCCTTCTCCCACTCCAGCGGTTGTACCTCCCTTCACTCCCTTGGATGCTCTCCCTGGGACTCTTTTTTTTTTTTTTTTTAAACTTTATTTTTTCCTTTTGTTATAAACATAACAAGTATGTCTCATATAGTAGACAGACCATTAAAATTAGACATCACCATTGGGAACAACAACGGATCCCTTAATCATAGGAGTTCTATGTATCCACTATATGTTGTTACATCATATGGGGGAATCCAATATAATATTATACTAAAATATTATATATATATTCTAATTTGTGCTGAAAATAGAACCCATGAGCCATATGGCATAATCCAAAGTTAATAAAATATCCAAAAATTCCAGTCAGTACTTAGCCATGTCCTGCAAAAGGGACTGATGGTGCCATGTTGACTACCTAAATATAATAAATAAATAAAAAACCATGACATTGAATTACAGCTTGATTATGTAACTTGTCAGCCTGGAGTAAGCAGAAAACCAAACATAAGATTAAATTAAATTAAAATATCTGCCTCGTAACTATGACAGAGCGTATAGGCCCCAGACAGCATATAATTAGAGTAATTTGTCCTCCATTGAATAAACAACGGCATTTGAGTGGCCTTAATCATGTCCAAAGTCAAAGTTTTTAATTTTCACCAGGAAAAGAGAGACTGTAAGCCCCATCTCCATAAAGGTTGCCTTTGCTGTGAAATTTAATAAACCAAGAACCAACAAACTAAGGCCTTATTTAAGTGATTTACCACTATCGAAAAAGTCCTAGAAACCCAGAGTATCCTTCACGGTATCGCCTTGTCCTCCTCATCATCCATTCTGATGGTCCTTCTATGGGTTTCAGCCACCTTTCGATCTGCCCACTTACCGGCTTCTATTGGATCCAAAAACAGGTATACCTTACTTTGATGCATAACTCGAAGCCTGGCAGGAAAAACCATGGTGTGTGGTACTCCCAATTCTTGGAGGATTCACCTCACTCCGTCAAACTTTTTGCGGCGCTGTCTAGTAGAGTAGCTGATGTCTGGGAAAAAATGAACCTGGTGTTCATCCTGTAATAGCGGTGCTACTCTTCTGGCATGTTTAAGAATTCTGTCCCGAGCCGCCACTCCCGAGGTCACAAGCATGAGGTTCCGAGGCTCCCCAGTATTCTGAGAATGGCCATGTAGGGTTACTCTGTAAACTTTTTTCACCTCCCAGTCGATATCTAGGTTTTCTGGGGCTAGTTTTTCAGTCAGTCGTTCTTGAATGCCTAGAATCGGATAATCGCCTTCCAAGCCCTCAGGGAGGCCTAGGATCCGAACATTTGCTACCGAGCTTGGTTCTCGAGGGCCTCAATCTTGCCTTCAGGTGCTGATTCTCCTTAATCAGGAGGCGTGGCTGCTGCTGTAGAGGCGTCAGCCTGTTTGTCACCTCACAGAATGTCCCCTTAATGCCTTCCACTGTGCTTCCAAAGCACCACACAACCATTAAAATCATCCACCTTTTGATTAAGAGTAGAAACGGATGCAATTAGGGTCTGAAGTTTATGACCCAAGGTGGCAATAGTCTCCCCTGAAGTGGGTCTTTCCTCCTCAGCCATGGCGTCCTCAGCTCTCCCGGGTCCTCTGATTGCCTTACTTTTCCCTGCTCCTCCTGAGAATTTTTCTTTCTTGGGGTTACCCATGCTGATGTTTTCTGGGTTGCTCGTTTCGCTGGTATAATCCAAATTTCGATATATAGTGTCTCAAAGGTAAAGTAAACTAGATTTCTCTCCAAGCTGTAAAGAGCTGCTAAAACCTGCTGCACACAGCTCAGGCTCCACAGCGCCCCCTTCCCTGGGACTCTTGACATCAGAACCGGTTTTGACACCGGCTCCCGGGAACCTTCCTCTTCCAACGGGCCTATGTCTTGCCCCATCATCAGAGATCCCTCCGTCAGGCACCATGCACCTAATGCCCAGTGTTCTGCCAGATCCTTTCGGTAACTTGCCTTCTGAGTCAACGTCAGGGCCCTTACAACTGCCCCTGATGCCAGCCATCCCAACACTGGACCTGATGCCAGACCCTCTGACATCAACTTTCCTGGCGTCAGATAATCTTCCAGGCCTTCCGAGGCCTCCTTTGGATCAAGGCCATCCATCAGGCTACTGCCCTTATCCAGGCTTTCCACCATCAGGCCCCAACGATGGCCCCATTCTCCCAGGGATATTATCCTGGGTATCAGGCACCAGGCTATGCTCCATTTTTGACCAACCACCTGGGTACCTTCTACCTCATTACCCAGGGATGGGCACCCACTACTATCAGCCTCCTCCTCCTCCACCACAACAGGACTTCCAGACTATGATTCAGTCCTGGTGGCAGGAAGCCAGATCTCAGTTGGTTTCTGACCTGGATAAAAGGATGCCAGCCCCAGTCGTTACCCCAACCCCCCACTTCTTGTCACCTGTGGGTTCTTTTCAGTCAACCATGGTGCACATATCCGGAGGTGCTATCAGGAGGTCACCTTACCAGGTGTCAGGACCTCTGATAGAAAACAATCTTCAGACTCAGAGGAGGACTCCTCTGATTATTCATCCAGGGAGCAGTCTGGAACCACAGGAGCTCAGGGCAAGGAGTCACCAAAATCGCCTCCTGAAGACCCCTCCTTCACAGAACTTCTCCGCATCATCCAGCAGGCCAGTGGATGGAAACTGGAAGAACAAGACCCCAAATGTAAACGTCTAGCTGAACATCCAGACCTAGAAGAGGTATCTCCAATTCCTATTCCTCCTTGGACTTCCCCCCATGAGGATCTCACTACCACCATTTGGCAGTTGCCCCATTCCATTCTGGCCATCCCGAAAAAGACAGACCGAATTTACCATACATTGAAGGGCATTCCCTTTCTAGTTTCCCAACCCAAGGCAGATTCCATTGTAATAGCTGCAGCTCATGACCGTACTGGTAAGCCAAACCACGAGTACCTCTCCCCCGATAAAGAATCTAGGCAACTGGACCAGTTTGAGTGAAAACTCCACACCTCCTCTACCTGTACTCTTCATTCTCCCAACTACATAACACACATTATCCCTTTTCAGAAGGCCACCATGGCTAAACTGGAGGCTCATCTTCAAACTGTGGAGGACTTGGACCTTAAGGTGGAACTTACTAAGGACCTGCATTTGTCTAAAATATCTTGCAGGCATGCGCTTAGAGCCACTTATGACTCAGTGGACACAGTGGCTCATTCCTCTGCCATGGCCGTATGCCTTTGGCATCATACTTGGCTGCGTATTTCCGGGTTTTCCCCAGATGTACAGGCAGCCATCCAGGATGCCCCCTATCGAGGATCAGTTCTCTTCAGAGGGGACACTAAGGACATCATTATGGGCCTTCAGGAAAGTGGACAAGCCCTAAGATCTGTGAAATCCTTGTATAAGGTGGGCTTCAAACCAGAGCAGCCCTTTTGGCACCAGCAGAAGTGGCAAAGTAAGCAACCTTTCTCCAGGCGTCAGAACAAAAGGAGAGCACCAGGACCAGCTGTCACCTCCATCCCTGCCTCCCAAACTCAGAGGACAGCTGGGGGATTCCTCCCCTCCACCTCCTGACTTGTTCAGACTTCCCCCTTCTCCACCTCCCAGCAGTGTGGAGCAGGTGGGAGGAAGGTTTACCCTTCCCCTAGAGGAATGGCAGGGCATCACGTCAGATTCATGGGTCTTGCAACTAGTAACAAGAGGCCACATCACTGAGTTTCTGGAAGGACCTCCAGACTTGCCTCCAGGTCGATCCCACTATTCCCTGAACCAGGCATTTCTGGTCAAGGAAGACATACTGGCCCTACTTCAAAAGTCAGCCATAGAGCCAGTCCCTTGGGCACAGAGGGGAAAGGGTTTTACTCCCATTTCTTCCTTGTTCCCAGAAAGACGGGTGACCTCAGGCCTATCGTGGACTTCAGCCAGCTGAACCTTTTCATGGAATACAAAAGGTTCCACATGCTGACATTACAGGGTCTTCTGCCCTTGCTCCAGACAGGCAATTGGTTCCTTGCACTGGACATGCAGGATGCTTACCTGCATATTCCAGTCTTCCCCAGCCACTGCCGTTTCCTGTGTTTCCTTTTCTAGGGGGAGCACTTTCAATTCAAAGCCCTCCACTTTGGTCTTTCCTCAGCACCCAGGGTCTTCACCAAGTGCCTAGCAGTGGTGGCAGTGGCTCTTCACCATCGGGGCATTGCAGTGTTCCCATATTTGGATGATTGGCTCTTGGCAGCTCCATCCAGGAACAGCCTAGAGGAGTCCCTGCCCTTTACCCTGGATCTTTTTGCTCAACTGGGGATTACTATCAACTACCCCAAGTCATCTCTGGTTCCCTCTCAATGCCTCCAATTCATTAGGGCGGTACTAGACATGGTCCAGGGCAGGGCCTTCTTGCCCTCAGACAGAGCGGATACTCTGCTGGAGCAAGTCAAACTGGTAGTCTCCTCCAGACATATTCCTGCCAGGGCATTCTTATGCCTTCTTGACTTAATGGCAATGACCATTTCCATGGTCCCCTTGGCCAGGTTGCATACGAGGGTCACCCAATGGACATTAAGAGTCCAATGGGATCAGCATTCGGATGATCTAAATCATTCTGTCTTGGTGTCCAGCGCACTCAAGAAAGACCTCTTATGGTGGCAGGATCCTCTAAATTTTTCTTGGGGGTTGCCTTTCAGAACACCCCTTCCCTTATGGACCCTCACCACAGACACCTCGGGTCTGGATTCGGGGGCCCCTCTGGGGGATCATCAGACCCAAGGGACGTGGTCCCAGCTCGAAGCATCTCTCCATATAAACATCCTGGAGATGAGGGTGGTTCTTTACACCCTTCAGGCCTTTCAGACCCTCCTGTCTGTGGGAACACTGCTAGTACAGACCGACAACATGTCAGTGGTCTGGTACATCAACAAGCAGGGAGGCACCCCATCATATCCACTTTGCAGTGAGGTGATGCGGGTGTGGAACTGGGCAGTCCAGCACAACCTGTTCTTCAGTGCCGTACATGTCCCAGGCATTCACAACATCCTGGCAGACAGCCACAGTTGAACAACGACACAAGCTCATGAAAGGGAACTTCATCAGGATGTAACAGAACTTCTATTCCATCATTGGGGATGGCCAGAGGTAGATCTCTTTGCGTCCCCATCCCAACACAAAACTACCCAGTTTTTGCTCCCTCGTTCAAGGGACTGTTGTTATTTGGAAAGACGCGTTATCTCTCTGCTGGACAGGGAGGTATTTGTATGCTTTCCTTCCCTCTCCCATTCTACAGTGTGTCCTACTGAAACTTCAGGCAGAGGGTGCTCAAATGCTCCTGATAGCCCCCCTCTGGCCCAGGCAGATTTGGTTTCCACTCTGCAACAGCTGGCAATGAAACCATCGTTGCCCCTCCCGCTCCAACACAATCTGTTGACGTAGGAACAGGGCAGACTAGTGCACCCAGGACTCAGGTCCCTATATCTTCATGCGTGGCTCCTTCAGACATAATTGTGTCGCATTTTGGAGTCTCCCAGAGGGTTGCTCAAGTCCTGGTGGAAACTGGAAAACCTTCCACTAGGTCTAACTATGCTATGAAATGGAAGCGCTTTTCCATTTGGGTGGTCGCTAAAGGCTGGGACCTCTTTTTCATGCTCGGTGCCCCAGGTAATGGAGTACCTTTTTGCACCTATCTGACTCTGGTCTAAGCTATTCCTTACTGAAAGTCCACCTGTCTGCTATTTCTGCCTATCATACATTGGTGGACGGGAAGACTGTTGCACAACTGGAAGTCTCCAAAACCTTTCTAAAAGGGATCCTCCACTTGAAGCCCCCTATCCGCAACTCTATCCCACCTTGGGATTGAATTTTCTTCCAGAAAAGCTTATGTTGCCTCCTTTTGAACCGGTTGTAAGCTGTGAGATGTGCTGTCTGTCTTGGAAAGCACTCTTTTTAGTTGTGGTTACTTCTGCTTGAAGGATTTCTGAGCTTCAGGCCCTGATGTGTAAGGAGCCTTATTTCATTTTTCACAGAGACTGGGCGTTCCTGCGAACATATCCTAAGTTTCTTCCCAAGGTGGTTTCTGAGTTCACTTTAAACCAGATTGTTGAAGCTGTTGGTGTACTACCTTATTCATTCAAATAAGGGTGAGGCTCTTCTACATACATTGGATGTACATAGGATTTTGCATTACTACATCCACAGGACCAAGGATGTCCGCAAATATGATCAGTTGTTTGTTTCTTTTGCCCCCAAAACTCTATGGTTGGCAGTTTCTAAGCAGTGCTTGTCCAAATGGTTGGCTAACTGCATTCGTTTCTGTCAGAAATACAGTAAACCTCTTCTGGCGGAGATCAGAGGTCACTCTACTAGGGATGTGGCTGCTTCCACAGCCTACTTCAAAAATGTTTCTGCAGCTGAGATTTGCACTGCAGCAACCTGGAGTTCAGTCCCCACCTTTACGAAACATTACAGTTTGGACATTGTCGCTAGGCATAGAGCCAGATTTGGCCTTGCCGTTCTGCAGGGCCTTCTGTCATAGACCTGCTCTGGTTGGTCTGCTGTCCTTCCTCCTCCCTTGCTTCAGTAGGTCTCACTGAGGGTGACTGCTTGGGATTCAGTCCTATGTGTTATGACCTACTGCAGGAACCCTCTCGAAGTAAGACAGTACAGTTACCTAAGAACTTACCATAACAGTAGATCTTTGAGAGAGGTTCCTGCAGTAGGTCACACTTTCCCTCCCTCCTTCCTTCCTTCAGCTTTCTGTATGTTCTTACAGGCTGTTCAGGATTGGACTCCAGGATAGTCATCCTTTCTCCTGTCATATCCTCTTTGGATCTCCGGCAGGAGAACTGGAAGGCGGTCGTGGGGACCGCCAACTATATAGGGTCACGCTGACGTCTGACAAGTGATGTCGGATGGGTGGTCCCCCGCCAGACATTGCTAGCAAAAGTTTGCCATGTGGTCCTGACGCCAAACGGCACAGTCCTACATGTTATGACCTACTGCAGGAACCTCTCTCGAAGATCTACTGTTACTGTAAGTTCTTACGTAACTGTACTTTCTTGATTATGGTGACTGCATTTATAGGAATGCTTCTAGTAAAGGCTTGAGTACTGTGGACCCACTGTACCACAGCGTACTCAGAGTTATTACAGGGTGCCCATGGAGCATGCATCATTGCCATTTGTATGCTGCTGGTGCTGGAATTCATTGGCCATGAGGAGGGATATTCATTGCTATCTGCATATCTATAAATGTATAACTGCTTTACCTAAGTACCTTATAGATACCTTGCACCTTAGAAAATATACTTATCATATGCTTAGATCATCTAATTTGAGTAACTTTGTTATTCCTAGACAAATCTAAATATGGACCTATGTGCTGGCTGTGTCTGTTCCTCGAGCTTGGGAATTTATAAAAAAGCATTGCAATCTTAACTCTATGTTATCTATCTTCAATTTCAAATTATTATCACTAAAGTATTTTTTGATCGTTGTAATTGCTATGGGTAAAATTATGTCTAGTTATGTATAACTTGGCCTATGATGTAAGTAAATGTGTTTTGTATTGTACTGTAGTGTTGTGGTCTTTGTCCTTTTGTACTGGACGCAGTTGAAAAAGAGAGTTATACTCTCAGTCTTGCCTTCCAATAAAAATGAATGAATGAATGATATCGCAGTGCCAAGACAGTTTGGAAAAGCAATTCAGTGTGGAGGAGACTGTGAAGGGATCACTTGTGCTTTGTGCTGTTAATCATCTATGCAGAACCAGAAGGTAGTTTTGAGCACATGAAGGAACAGAGTGATTACTGCCGTGTCTAGCTGCAGAAAAGTACTTCAGTTTGGGCAGTGTATACATGGGGAAATCTGCACTGGGTACCTGCCAGGGTGTTTCCCTTCATGAAGTGCCACAGTTATTTTAGTTTGGAGCCTGTTCGGTAAGCCAGTCAGCAAGCTCCCCCCCCCCAGAGGGAGAAAATGTCCCAAGGGACAGCCAGAGAGGTGATTAGTACAGTGCTGATCTGTGAGAGAGTAAGTCCAACGGGGCAGAAAGGGAGTATGAGAGTGGGTCCTGGGATCGGTGAGAGTAGCGGACAGTCATATGGTCAGTTCATTCCCAGGCTCAGGCTCTAAGTTAGTGCCTGCAGCTAGGGAAGGAAGAAAGGGTGTCAGTATGATTTAAATGATTAGCATCCTCCTCGTGGAGTGTACCCCGTGATCTGTGCTGCACACAGTATGGGGATTGCCTCAGCCAGCTTGTTGAGACAGCAGTCAGCATGTCTGGCCATGTAACCAGTACCTAGCCCTCCCTTTGATACATCACTTCTGTCTGACAGATAAGCAACCTAACCTTGTATGTAGCACAGTTATCTGCCTGAAACCAGTTCTCCCTTGCATTGTGTGTGTGTGTGTTTGTGTTTAGTAAGTGTGTATGTGGATATGGCGTGTGTGTGTGTATGTGGTGCGTGTACTTCTGTGTGTAGAGATGTGCTTTGCATCTGTGCATGGAATCGGTCTGTGTACATGCCAGTGTGTATATATATATTAGTGTTTCTATGCACGATGGTGTGTGTCTATGTATCTCTGTGTGTGCATATCATTGTTTGTGAGTATCAGTATGTCTGTATGTGTGCTTGTCAGTGTGCATGCATTAGTATGACAGTGTGTACACGTTAATGTATGTGCATTACTGTGAGTTTCTATGTGAGTGTGTGTGTGTGTGTGTGTGTGTGTGTGTGTGTGTGTGTGTGTATTAGTGTCTTCATGTATATTACTGTATCTGTGTGTGTAATTGTTGCTGTATGTGTGTATTAGTGTCTCTGTGTGTGCATTAATGTGTTGGTGTGCATGTCGCAGTGTGACCACTCCCAACACACCATAGTTGCACATCTTCTCACTTGGTGGTAATTATACTGCAGGACCAGCTATCAGTGGTGGCAGCCAGCTCTTGTTTTCCTTACTTTCTGTTGCTGTCAAGTAAGTTTACAAGGCTTAATGGGGTATGTTTCTCCTGCCTGTTGTGCCACACTCTGCTGTGGCTTACATGTCTTTGTTTAGATGGAATGAGAGGAATACCTTTACTGTCACTTTAACAATGTTAAGAATGTGTTACCAGTTTAGTATATAAATATGTTAGCACTGTAAGATTTACTGTTGTGGCAAGTGTGGTAATCCCAATATAAACTGCTCAACTTGTGATTAAGCAATAAGGCATATCAGGTTGTGTGTCATGCTGGGATAACACCACACCTGGGGTGCATTGTGAGCACAAGGCCACAGGCCGAGTACCTTCAGCCACCCAAGACATGACGTTATTACACTGACACATGCCCTGAAGTGCCTCATTGCTGTTATAAAGTGGACCCATTTGTTTTTACAGTCATACATAGGCTATTTTCTGGGCACTACTCTCACCTGTGAGGTTGTGCTGGCATGACATCATGAGTGAAACTGGCTCTCCACCAATCAGTTTTCAGCATTTTTCTATCCATTTTAATATTTTATTTTATTGTCACTCCGCTTACTCAGATGTAGACAACAAACAGGGTTGGTGTTCATCAACTGTACTCAACAGGTATTTTAGTAGGATGATATTGGGCACAATTTGTTTTCAATTCAATTTCTTTTCAGGGATGAGAGCAAATTCACATTACCCTCTCGCTCACTCCAACTCCTGATAGTGTTTTGGGGGAGGAGAGACCAAGTCTCAAATTATACTGGCTACAGACTTGACAGTAAGGGGTTTTCACTATCTGTTTGATTTATGAATAAGTTTAAAGGTTGCCTCAGCTGTCTATAACTGTAATTATAATCTGTCTGACTGCAGGTAGTCCTGTTAAACCCCCCAACTGCAGTCTCCGTTTAATTCTCTGTTTGATTTGCCAGTACCGGGGTTGAAAATATATTTCGTTTTGTTTTGAGTTGTTAGGTATTTATGTCAACATGCTTGGCACTGTTGTTTTCTTTTTTTGTGTGTATGTGACTACTCAGTCCCCTTATTGTGGATCGATAAACTTTCAGATCCAAAGTGAATAACTGGTGGGGATCAAGGAGTAATTTCCTTGTGGGCTGTGACGGATTCTCCGAGTGTTGGGGAACGGGATGCAGTGCGCTAAGCTAGACTCACAACACAGATTGGTAGTTTTTGCCCTTCTGGTTCAGCGAGCCTGTCATTTTGAATGCTGAGTGATGAGTGAACAGGCACAGACAGTGGGAGCCAGTGTTATTCCTTCCTTTTTCACACCTTCTGACTGAGTGCATATTGATTCTCCGATAGCATAGGGTGTTAACAGTATGACTAGAGACCCTTCCTCTTGCTGTAAGAATCCCTGGTCCAGACCAAATATACCACTTTCCTTTTTAACAAAAAGGAAGTGCCAAACTAGTAAGAGAAGGGTTGCATAGCAGCACTGCAAATTAAGAAGTGCTTATAGCTCAGTCACTTTCTGCATGTATCTGTTTTTTTTCTGTGTTTAAAACCAATTCTGTAGGTGTATGCAGGGCAGCTATAGACATGCCACGGAGGTCGGCCTTCACATTTTAGGGGAAAACCCTTTAACCTGGTATAATGGTAGCACGTCATAAGAGTGACTTAAAATGAGCAACTAAAAATATAGCGACTCATTTTGGATACTTTTATGGTGGGCTACCCTGCAGAATAATGAGGGTATGCGAAAGTGAATATGGGGGATGGTGAATGGAAGGGGAGAATAGCGAGGGGAAGGAGAGGGACAGGGAAGGGATTTTCAGGGACTGGAATACCTGCTGCTGCCGTGCTAGCTGTATGGCATGTGGGTGTGGGAGGCTGCCTCTGGCAGAGCAGGTACTGGGTTTAGGTTTGGGACCTGGTGCGGGTTGCATTTTGCCGCAGCTGCACCCCCCTGGAGTTGAGAATCCTAATTCAGAAGGGTGCAGGGGGAAAAGCTCTCAGAGGGGCATAAAGGGTACAGCCCCAAAACACTTTATTTAGTTCAAGTTGGGTCACCATAGTGTGTATATCACCGATTTGCTTTTTGGCGATATACACTTGCCATAATAGTGATCGCTGTTTTGCATTCGCTATTATGACATGGAACCAGTATAATCCAATAGTAGATAGCACATATGGGAAAGATTAAGGAAAGGTGAAATTGTTTAACCAGGAAAGGCACACTAAGCCAAAGCTTGTTTCCAGGTGTGACCTAGGAGAACAAGGAAGTTAAGTGACTTGTTCAGAGTCACACAGTATGCAAGTGGGGGGCTATGGGATTCAAACCCAGGTCTCTAGGTTTGCAGCTCAGATTCCTAAACCTCGGCACTATAAGAAAGGGGAGGGTTAATCCTTGATCTCTCTTCTGGGTCCACCACTGCACCACTCCCCCAGTTGTGCCTTCATAGTTACTTCAACCAGTGACATCATCATCTGCAGTCAGTCCATGGCGTCTGATGCTGTTACTGCTGTGTGCCCACACTGCAACAGTACATGCATGGAGATGGAACAACTCTTCAGTGTGCTCAGTTTTCAGCAAAATAGCAACATATGCAAGTAGTATTACCGGTTGCAGAAGATGCTAACTGATTACATCCATAGCTGGTCTGAGGCAGCAGCAAACCTTGCAGTTGCTGGCGGACCCTGTTCTTTGGGAGGGCGGGATCCTGCCAGAGCCAGTGTACCTCATTAATTAATTATATTTTTAAATTGCTGTATTGTTCAAACAGCATGAATGGACATCACGGGACTGTGCAGAGTCATCTGATGTGGCATCATTATATCACAAATTACTCAACTTGGTATGGCCCAGCCAATCAGAAGCAGACAACAGAAATGGACTGGGTGGGTAAAGAGGGCTCCCAGGGACTAACATGACTGCCTTGTGCTAAAAACACAAGCATGTCTTTGGTTGTACCAAAAATAAAATGTGTATATGGGACAGAGTAAAAGATGTGGTCAAGGTGATTGGGTGGGTAGGAGCTCCATGACCTGTGTCTCTGGGGGACCCAAACACCTAAAGCCAGCCTTTCCAATGATTCCACTCGCTGGAGCAGCAGTAATGGCATTGGGGAGGGGGTGCTACATACAGAGTTGGTTTTAAGACCAGGAAGATAGAAAACTAAAAAAGAATTGAGACATACAGAAAGAGAACATGGAATTAAATAGCCTGCAAAGAATTGCTGCAGGTGGGGCATTGTCTGTGGGCATGGCCCTGACTGATACCTGAGCCTGCAGATTAATCAGGTAGGTAGACACCCACTAGGGACAGGGGTAGGCAGGCAGGTAGGAGTTACAGTGTGACTCTCCATGACAGGAATGATGCTCCATTGTTTACTGAGAAGTGCCATACACCAGCAAAAAGTCACCCCGGCGCTTCGAGGATGCACTGCCTCTTCATCACGGGCCCCCTGATGAAGAGGAAGTGCATCCTTGAATCACTGAGGTGACTTTTCGCTGGTGTATGGTGCTTTTCAATAAACACTGGAGCA
This sequence comes from Neoceratodus forsteri, assembly GCA_016271365.2. Classification (NCBI taxonomy): domain Eukaryota; kingdom Metazoa; phylum Chordata; order Ceratodontiformes; family Ceratodontidae; genus Neoceratodus; species Neoceratodus forsteri. Next base: position 158,818,464 of record CM057459.1, read on the forward strand.
TCACCTGCCGTGGTGAGTGCTGTTTTTCCTGTGTTTGCCTGGACTTTGCCTCATTTTACAGCTGCACACCTTTGGTTTTCAGCGCTTGTGTAGTGCACGGTTATGTGGTTTATTCAGGCAGTTAGGAGTTCCCTGAGGATAAGTAGCATAAGGCTGGAGGAAAAGAGTTTGGGTACAAATATTGGCTAACTAATGAGAGGATCTTTCTCTTGTTCCTTACCCTCCAGTCATAAGTGGTGACACAGTAATCTTGCAAGGCTATTACAGAGGAGATAATGGAATCACGCATCTTTTTTTTTTTTTTTATTTTGGTGCCCGGTTTTTCGTCCATCCCAACCTCGGCTGCATGTATGTGTGTGCATGTCACGGAATTTGAGGTGCCCTCTACTCACTCCTCCTCCCACCACACTAGCCACTGGACCTCCACCCAGTGACAGCAGAAGTTCCTCCTTCGTGGGGCAGCCATAGGGATAGCCTCTTTGGGTATTGCCTCTGGTTTTACAGCACCCTCTGTTGGGGAAGGGTGCATCGGCACCCATCCCAGAGCCATCCCTCATGCCTGGGAGGCTGGTTACCTTGCAGGGTTTGTACCCATTCAGTTGGCTCTCCTGGGGGTAAGGGGATGGCCGTTACATTGATGATTTGATCAGCGAATGACCTGCCATGACTATTTTGCTGCGCACATCACACTGTCTTGGCTGTGACTGTCATTACTTACTGTTTAACAAAACATGGCTGTGGTCATTTTTCTCCAAAGATTGTTGTCTGTCTCAGTCTATTCAAGTGGAGGGAGGGGTAATGTGATCTATAAGACAATTAGCAAATATGAATTTGGACTCTACAATGCTTCTCAGCTTTCTTTTCCCATATAGCTCTTTTATCCTTGCTGCCATTAGTCCCGTCCTTACGCCTAGCAGCATACTCCTCCCATGGTGGGCACACCAGATGCATCTGCTACTAACCTTAGAGTCACTTTGGCCGATGAGTGCCACCAACCATCATCACAATGGTGGTGTGTTTTGTTCTTCCTTGTTTTTCCCATGTGCCCCTCCCTTCTCCCATGGGGTACTGTTTTTCCCATGTGTCCCTCCCTTCTCCCACAGGGTACTGTTTTTCCCATGCGTCCCTCCCTTCTCCCATGGGGTGCTGTTTTTCCCATGCATCCCTCCCTTCTCCCATGGGGTACTGTTTTTCCCATGCGTCCCTCCCTTCTCCCATGGGGTGCTGTTTTTCCCATGTGTCCCTCCCTTCTCCCACAGGGTACTGTTTTTCCCACGTGTCCCTCCCTTCTCCCATGGGGTACTGTTTTTCCCATGTGTCCCTTCCTTCTCCCATGGGGTGCTGTTTTTCCCATGTGCCCCTCCCTTCTCCCACGGGGTACTGTTTTTCCCATGTGTCCTCCCCTTCTCCCACAGGGTACTGTTTTTCCCATGTGTCCCTCCCTTATCCCATGGAGTGCATGTGTACTCTTCTGGCAACCTCACGCGCACGCAGTGTACCCCATGGTGGAACAGGTTTCCTGGCCTGTCTGTAGGGGTCTCTATGCACCAGAACCTAGGGCAGACCCTCCCTGAGTTGAGGCACACTGCCAGCAGCAGGCTGCCCCCACCCTGGCCTGCCTCTGGATGCCAGTGACCCAAGCCCATTCTGGATCCTGGGTTTCCTGGATGTCAGCTCAATGAGCTGCTGCTGGTTGATGAGTGCAGCTTTGTCTCTTCGGCTCTGAGATATTCTGTCGTAAGAATGAAAGACATTCTCTCTTTTCAGTGGGCTTATGAGATTAATAGTATGATCAAGCATCGGGTCCAGGGTTTCTGTTAAAGTATGAGTGTTAATTTATGTCCTGTTAGAAGGGACACACTCACTTTGCTTGTTTTGGCTTTGCTGTTTAGACTGCCAAACTGTATGAAGGGCATTGCTGTTGTAGGAGGCACCCTGGACCTGACAGGCAAACCTGTATTAGAAATCATTAGAATATTTTTTCAGACAATCCATATCATTTACTTTTAAACACTCCAGTGCATCTTATTGTGCTAAAATCTAAAAGGGCTTTTTCATGCAAAAAGCTTCAGTATTCAAAAATTCTGCATTTATTTGGAATGTCTCCCCAACACTAAATGTGTCTCATTTTTCTTGAAACAAAGGAATTAAAATTCAATTTTTAAGAACAATATATTGATAATATGTTTATATGTACAGTCATCGTGTCTCTAATAGTATACACTACTTCTTTCAAGCCCTTTTGGGGTTGGACCCACTCAGCTTCTTCTCACACATGTCTCATCTTTGGAACTCCCAAGAAGACACTCTTATAATAATTATAAAGCAGTTTAATCTTTTTGCCCAGTCAGGGTTCAGAACCCCAGTACCTCTTACACACCGTACAGATGGAGTCCCACACTGACTGCTCACATGATTCCCACCACACTGCCTCCTGCTGTCATCTGTGACAGTCTGTCACTTGTGTCTCTCACAAACCACACTGCTTTAAAATGATATCTTCATCTCACTGTTAAATATTGTACTTTTTTAAAAACAAAACAACTGCCCTTGGTTCCGTCTACCAGCTACCACTTTGAGAGTGCACTGACGGCATGTTCATGTCTTTCAGTCTGTGGAGTATCCCATCTTTCACTGTAATAGGACCGGTAAAAACCTGCATTTTTTAAAATGTTACATCACCTTTCAAATCCTCTTTCTTACATGAAAACAGACTGCTTCATAATGTATTAATACGTATAGTTGTGTGCGTTGCTTACAGCATATTAATGTTATCTCATTCTGTTTGGGCTGACAGAACGGATCTGCTTCACTTCACGGTCCCCTTGCCGAAACAGCGTGCGATAATGACTACATGTATTAATAGTGCAAAGTACCTTCACATACAGTATAAACATATAAAACAGAACTGCTGGTAGATCAACATGGTAGCTGCAAAGTAACCACCAAACTGTTACAAGATTTTAAATTGCAAATATTTTTGAAAGGGGACAGGAAATTGTTTTGAATTAGCTGCTGTGTGTAAAGTTCCTATTTTTAGAACGTATATGAATGCATCCAAATGATCCGTATTTAACTCTGCATAAATAAAGGTTTTTATGAAAAACTGCTGTTTGTCTTGGTTTGCTTTTATAAGAAACATTATGTGCAGTTCCCTTGATTGAACCAGTAATTTTGAGTTTTGACTACGTCATAATTGGTGAACAGAACTATGAGCACTGTTCTCATAGAGGAGGCCACCAACAGCTCATCCTGTACTTACAGTAGCATTCTGTACACCAACCGCGATATAGTGAAAACTCCCACGTTACTGGTTCAGTGCAAAAAACTGTAAACAGTGCTGTTTATCAAAAGAAAACTACAAAATATAAGTACAGATAATTTGGAAGTAAATGTGATAATTGCAGATAGTAGCCAATTGTAAATACTTTGTTCTCCCCTTTAAAGCAACACTGCATGCTACAGTGAAATTTATTTATTTGCTTTTGTTTACCGGATAAGTCACACTAGACAGCCAAGTGCCTGTTTTCAGGTGCGACCCGGGAGAGTTACAAACTTGAGTATACAGGTACAGTGATGAGTCAATTTTACATACAATGAGATATCAGGTGATATAAGAGAATGACAACCAGTAAAAAGTCACGAACCGGGGGGTTACAGGCGACCCGGGAGAGTTACAACTAGAGCATACACAAACAGTGAGTGACTCAAATTTACATACAATGGGAGAGCAGGCGTACCAAATATGGCACTCAAGGAAGAAATGGCACGCTAGTATGATTTGGGTAGGTAGTTAACAGCGTTCAAAAGATTTAGGACAAGATAGGTACAGTGCACATAATAAACACAGGTTCAGTTATATGATAAACCGAAGTAAGTGCCAGCATGTGGGGGAGACTCGGACGAGCCAACGAGGGGGGAATAGAGGGCCTGGTAACCTCATTCGGGAAGGAAGGAAGACAGGAAGTCAGACTGGAGTAGGGATGCCATTTAGCCATTGCTTGACCAGTTGACGGGAGAATAAGTGCAGTGGACCCTGTGGGTGCAGAGACCCCCCATGCACACATGGTGCAGGGGGCTACGAGGTGCATGGACAGGTGGAGGAGCCCTTCAGGAAGTTCCAAAGGGAAGACTGACACTTGTTTGTCCTATTTCAGTGCGCTCTTTTTCTCCTGTTCTGTAAGATGCCCTTTTATACCACTATTCTCAGCTGCTTTTGAGCACTCTTTGTCCCATTAGGTCAAGGACCAGTGTCTGTTGCAAGGTACTGTACTTCATCTTTGTCACAAGAGAAGTCATGTTAAACAGTGAGCATTCTAAAACAGCTGAGAATGACAGTAAAAACCTGGGATAACCACAGCAAAACGTGTTCTCCGTAATTATTTATTATGATTTATTATACTATGGCCATCACAAATCCTGCAGTCTGATTGGCCGGGACACCTGTCTGACCATGAGTACATCTCACCATAGCCAACGCATCAAGTACCAGGTGTATGGCTGACCGGTTTACAAAAAGCATCCAAAATCTTCCCACTCTGTGCCCTTTTCAAAAACATTTCAGCAGTTATTTTTCCCCAAAAATGCTAAAGCCCTAACTTACAAGAACACACAAAGAACATTAACAGCCAAACTTCAGTTCATATCCACCTGCAAAACACTAAACATTGCAACCCCCAAAACATGCAAGAAAAAAAAAAAAAACTCAGTCAAATTCCCAGCAAGAAATGGCTACACATTCACCACTCCCGACACTGCTAAAGCTGTGGCCGCCACTTCTGAAAACACCCCACTCTTACCGTCTTTCCTTGCCTGATCTCAGTCTCAGCAAGACCACAGCATGCCAATTTGGTGTCTTTTTCTGTGCCCTTCCCTCCTGCTTTTACCTTTTGGCTCAATTTTAACCCCCCACCTCTTTTTTTTTTAAACACCCAAAGATGGTAGCATTCAAGTTATAGAGACCGACACACTGATCTGGTCTCCCATTCTCCGCTCCCATGTTCCACCCCCTGCACTTCAGTCAGCTTAATTTTAGAAGCCCCTTTTTCTTTAAAACAGCTGGAGACCATAGCATTTAAGAGAGAGAGACTTGTGCACCGATCTGGTCTCCCCTCCCACGTCTGCTTTGTCTTAAAAGCCTCGACTCAACTTAAAAAAACAAGAAATAGCTAATTTCTTTACTGTAACAAGACTGTACAGCACTCATGGAGAGAGGGAGAGATAGCAACGTGCTGATACAGTCTGCTCCCCCCCCTTTAACTTTCTGCTCCATATCAAACTGACATTCGGAGCAGAGAACAACCCGATCCAATCTCAAATAAAAAAAAAAAAAAGATTTCCTAATGAAGACAGCAGCATATAGACACTGGCAGCATTCGGGCACAAAGAGCAGCACACACTATGCAGTGGATATCGAACCTAGCTGATCCAGTCATTGTTCCAGTACTCCGTTCAAACTATTTCTTTTTTCCCCCACATTCAAATAACAACAAAAAAATGTATATAGATTTAGCAAATTAATGACAAAGGAGAGAGGGAGGAAAGGGTCCTTGAAGAGAACAAAATATCCTTCTCCTTCACCTGGCTTTTACGGGTGGGGGTGCTATTTTGCCAATAGAGGAAGGATATTTTTCAAGAAACTCATTTAAAAACCATACATTTATCATTTTTTGAACTTTTTTTTTTTTAACATTCGTTTCTTACATTTATAGTATCACCTACAGTATAATCGCAATAACGCTCTCCAGGGTGTGGGTTATTGTGGTATTTACCCGTGCGTGTGGCTTCATGACCAGATAATATCAGTGGTGGGTAAATTCCACAACAACCCACACCCTGTCGTGCATTATTGTGTAATTACTTACTTATTATTCGGCGGGTGTTCGTCACTCAGTGAACAAGGCAGAGCTTCCAGTAGGGGCCACTGTTTGGGCCCTGCCAGTGCAGGACCAATGGGACTAAGGTAGGGACTGGGCAGACTAGATGGACTGCACATCTGGATGGACCGCACATTGTTTTCTGACTGAAAAAAATTCTATATTCTGTATTTAAATGTAAAACAAATGCTACAGCAGACTCAAAATGGGGACAAAGGACAATCCAAAATGAAATGAAAAGATGTAGTCACAGAATTTCCATTGTGAAATGAACTGCTGCTTTCAATTACATATAATGGAGGTCATCATTCTCCCAGCATAGGCGTGAACACTGACAGTACTTGCAGTTAAGTTCTTGTTTTGTCTGGATCAGTGGCATGGGGTTTTATTCTGTTAGTCAGCAAACCATAATAATGATGGCTTAAGAACACATGCCAGCTGCGTTCCCCAAGTTTTCAAACATCTGTGCAGTGCATTTTGCAGTTCTATGAAGCACATTCTAAAATTCTGCAGCATTATTGTTTAGTATTTATAGCTTGGTTTTACATATTTTTACACAGGCCATTTTGTTTCTGTGTCAGGTGTTTCCTTAACATACATGATGATTTGAAAAAGTACAAGAGCACATTTAAAGAACTTGGGAGCTTCTGATCTCCTCACTGTGCTGTTCTCCTGTGCCTTTTCCTTGCTATGTCTAACATCCCTGCTACTTGTTTAATAATTTTTTAGCACTCTGAAAGCTTGTGTGTGATGAATTCTTCAGTATTCTGCATTTAAAAACTATGTATTTTGTGTGATTTTCCTATAATGTGCAGAAAACCAAAAAACTGGCTGGAGTGCTTAAGCGTAAAGGCAGTGACCATGGTGTGTGTGTGTGTGTGTGGGGGGGGGGGTATTGATTATAAACTAGAGTAGCCTTTTAAGGGGCCACTGTTTTTTGACTCACCAAAATGGCGGATAAGGTTTTGTGGTAAATCTCACCCACAAAATCCTGTCACCAACTTGCGGTGCACTTTGTTTTCCGGGGGCCATGGCCCCTCCAAACTCCCCCTTTGCCACCCCAACTCTCTTGTTTCTGTTCTACTACCACTACTGAACCCTAAACCCAACAGTAAAATCCTGTTTTGACATCAGACGCAGAAGTCAGTGTCATGGCGACATCTACTCTGTGAGTCAGAATCTAGATAGTAACCTCCCTTTAAATAAAGATTTGAATAATTTTGCGGTACACAGATTTCTATAGTACAGTATATGGTATCATATAATCACAGTACAGTACTTGAAACCCTCTTGAATAAATACCTGATAAATGAAATGACTTGTTAAAGGGATAAAAAAAGTAACTGTATGGCATTTAATATTCTTTTTCAGATCTGTCCAGAGATTTGGCTCTATTTACAGTATAGTTGATACTTACAATGGCTTAACTGAATATGTTTATCTTGTACTAGCTTTGTCAATGTATTTACAGTGCTGCCCTTTAAAGGAGTAGCTTACAAAAGAAAAATGGTGATAGAGGATTAAACCTGCTGTGCTCTGAGGCTTTGAGTTTGGCAGGGCTCTGTCAGGAATGGATATGTTCCTGGAGGTCACAGGTGCGATTTGATTGTAAATTATTGCCACTGGTGGTGGCTTAACAGTTCTGAGTTGGCCAGCACTGGATTTAGTTTGTTGATTTAAAATGGATTGGCTGCTGCCACTGTTGTAGTAACAAAAAGCACAAAACTTATGACAGCTTCCTAGAGTAAGGGTTCACTGCTTAGACAGCACTAATGCTCTTTTTCCATGGACCTGAAGCCCAGCCTGCCACTGCAGCAAAAACAGCAGACAGTGCCTCAGAATATGAGTAGATACTGAAATTTGTGGTTAAAGGGGAAGTAAACATTGCAGGGGTCACTTAAAGTATGAAAGCCCATGAAAATGTATTTCAGACATGGTACTGAGCGTCCTTGTAGGTGTTAAGAGTCCTGAGATACGAATATCGAAATAATATGTAAATAAAAACAAGGCAGCATCCATTTCATGGAATCTTGAGACAGAAAGTAATGTCACTGGGGGCAAGCTGTAATTAACAACATAGATCTTGCCCCTCAGTGCGTCACTTTCAGTTTTAAGATTACATGAAATGGTTGCTGCCTTGTTTTGATTTACAGATTATGTAGACAGTCACATCTCAAGACTCTCCACACCTACAGGTAGGCCCAATATCTCATTTGAAAGATCTTTTCATAGGCTTTCACAGTTTAACCCATGCGATGTTAACTTCCCCATTAATTACCTCCACACCTGAGGAAATACCTCAGTTAGTTTTATAAGAGGTATTGCTCTGTGTTCACAAAAAAGGAAGTGGGCAGACACCTCCTAGGAAAGGAGGAGTGGGGGGGGTAACTAATATAGGGATTACAGAGGATAGGGTGCTGAAAGGATTAAGGGCACTGAGAGGGGATAAGGCACCGGGTCCAGATGGTATCGACCTGAAGGTACTCAAGGAACTAGCAGAGATCCTGGCAGGACCACTAGCTGACCTGTTCAATACCTCCTTGGATACAGGATCCATACCACAGGACTGGAGGATGGCCCATGTGGTACCCATTTACAAAAGTGGTCCTAAGGATGAACCAGGCAACTACAGACCACTGAGCCTCACATCACTTGTGGGAAAATTCATGGAGATGATCCTAAATGAGAGGCTGGTGATCTTCTTGGAGAACAGTGGTCTCCAGGGCGGTCAGCAGCACGAGTTTGTCTTGGGTAGATCCTGCCAGACAAGCCTGATTGAGTACTACGACTGGGTGTCAAGGGAACTGGACAAAGGCCATGTGGTGGATGTCCTACATTTGGATTTCAGTAAGGCCTTTGATTCCATGCCACATGAGAGACTTGGGGAGAAGCTGGAATATATAGGGGTGGGGACAAAGATGGTTAATTGGATCACCAGTTGGTTAAAGGGAAGGCAGTGAAGGGTGGTGGTGGGTGGAGAACTCTCATGTCCGAGGGATGTGATGAGTGGGGTGCCACAGGGATCTGTATTGGGACTGGTGGTGTTCGGGATATTCATAGCTGGTATCTCCTATGGGGTCTGGAGTAAGATCAGTCTCTTCGCAGATGACACAAGATAGGAATGGTGGTAGATGACATCGAAAGGTGGAGGGGGCTGTAGGAGGACCTGACCAAACTACAGAAGTGGTCGGATGCATGGCAGTTGGGGTTTAACATCAAAAAGTGCAAGGTATTGCACTTTGGGGCTAATAACCAGGGGAGGAGCTACCAGCTGGGTGGATGGGTACAGCTGGAATGCACTGAGGAAGAAAAGGATCTAGGGGTGCTTATAATGGTGAGTATGAACAGCTCAGTGCAGTGCAGGAAGGTGGCAGCAAAAGCCAATAGGATGCTGGGGTGCATAGCGAGGGGAATGTCTTCCAGAAACAGGGAGGTGATCCTGCCCCTATACAGGTCACTGGTCAGGCCGCACCTGGAATACTGTGTGCAGTACTGGCACCCATTCCTGAAGAAGGACATCAGATTGTTGGAGGGTGTACAGCAGAGGGCGACAAAGATGATCCAGGGATTAGAGGGATACTCCTATGAGGAGAGGCTGTGCAAGTTGAACATGTATTCCCTGGAGGAAAGGAGGGATAGGGGGACATGATGGAAACCTTTAAATACTTAAAGGGGATTAACAAGACTAGTACAGAAGAGATTTTCCAGATTAGATGGGGGAGGGTCACGAGGGGCACCAGCTGAGATTGGAGGGGAAAGAGTCAGGAGGGAAGTCAGGAGACATTATTTCACAGAGAGGGTGGTAGATAAATGGAATACTCTACCTGAGGAGGTAGTCACCTGTAACACGGTAGATGGTTTTAAGAGGATGGGACAGAGTGGAGGGGTAATTATGATAAGGGAGGGTGGGTGGGGCAGCTGCAGACCGAGGACTAGCTGCACTGTCGAGCAGACTCAAGAGACCATGAGGCCTGTTTCTGCTGGCATTTTCGTATGTTTATATGTTCGTACCTAAAAATGTGTACTGGACTTTCCTCAGATAAACACAGCACCACTGCAAACTTCAACTGAGTTTCTATAGAGGGTGGTCATGACACATTTACAGTAGTTGCAACTGGTTGCTCGACTACCACATTTGTTCACCTCTGTGGTTACCTGTACATTTTTTACTTACTTCTCAAACTCTCAGTATTAAGATGTGTAGCAAAGCAAATGGCCAGAATGTGTAGCACATTCCTTAATTTAAGGAAAAATATTAATTTAAAAAGTAGGTGTCAGTTTAGTTTTAAGGAATGTTTCTGTAAAGTTAGTGTCAGTTTTTAATAGTTTGTATATCCAGAAACAACCTCAACATTTTTTAGGACAACAGCAATCTTGTTGGAGCTTTGGGAGCAAGGATACATTTAGGGTAAAATGGGTAGCTCGCTTTGAAATGCATAGCACTTAGAGTTTTAGGTTTCTAGTCACTGGGACCTTTCTTTCTTCTAGCTTTTTCTGGCTCCATACACTGGTTGGATCTCAGGGCAGTCAAGTCCTGACACCAGCCTACATGTTCCCTTACTATTTTCCCTTCACTGTGGGGCTTTTCTTGGTAGGACAACCCACATTCCTCTGAAACGGTCATGTCCGGTTTGGAGACTAGGTGATGCGAAGCGGGATCCAAGTGTGATGCTGCGTCATGTAGATGGTGTCCAGGGATATTTTTTCCCATTATGTGTATTCATTGTACGCTTGTGTGCTTGTGCTGGAGTAGTGACTCATGACTCCACCCCAACACTGTGCATTGCCACTGACAGCATCCTGAACTTTTACGCCCACGATGGACTCTGCAGTGATCCAGGGAAGATGGAAACCTCTCACGTGTGACTGTCAAAGGGGCCATGTTTATCCCAGATTGCCAAGAATTTAGAGTGGAAATAGGTAAAGCCTTACCTATGTTGATGAACAGTTCTGGAGCTAGGGAACCAATCAGAGAGATTTAGGTCATCCAGCAGAGAGGCTAGATTGATCGATTGGGTTTGTTCATAACATCTGAGCAGGAAAGGCACGTTTAGCCAATATATTTGGTTTCCAGGGGCATCATGGAGGGTATGTTGCATGGTCCTGTTTTATTGACAGGAGGAATGTTGACCATGACACCGGGAGACCTTCTCTGCTCTTCATGGGCATGTGCGTGTTATACAGCTTTTGGTGATTACAAAACAGCTTCAGGACAGCAGATCCCAGCAAAGATGAGAGATCCAGTACGGTTGTGCGCCCATGACAAATTGCAGGTTAAACCTGACCCTAAGCACAAAAGTGCTGCTGACAGACTTTGTTTATGGGACTCCTGTGGCCAAGAACTTGAGTCAGTCAATCAGTCCATCAAAGTCTTTATTTAACCGGGCGAACACCATTGAGCAAAGCTCATTTTCGAGGCAGACCACGTGTTTTTCTTTTGTCCTTATACTTAAGATTTTTGGATTGAACTAGCAAGGTTCTGAAAGACTCCTGCTTTTTCTACTACAACTTATGAAAATTAGGTTGTTTGTTTTTTTTATTCTTTTTCAAATCTACGGCCCTCCTGGAACTGCAGTACTCTGTGTGTAATTATGGCTAGTTTGAAGTGGTGCATCTGGCAGACTAGGTGCTCCTTTCTTTTTCAATGGAAAACTGTTTGCAATGGACATGCCACTTCTGAATGTTACTGAGGAAGTTAGGTTGGTCTGAAACTTGGAATACAGCTGGCTGCCAAAGCAGCGTTTTTCTTCTTTGTGGGAAAATGTAGTATGGTTGTAGGCCTGCGGTGCCTTAGGCACTGGTTCAGTGGTTTTCTAGAGTGTTTGTTGACCATTTCTGTTTCCCTGGGAGGTGTCACTAGTGTGTGAACTTTGTAGCTGAATTTATTTTCATTATATTTTCATTGGTTTCTTTTTTGGACTGCCTGGTTATGCTTCTTTTGTGTTCCTTTATTTCTTAGGACTAATGTGGGAAGTATGATGGTGGATTTGCAATGACATTTTCTTTGTTTTTATTTGTACATATTTTTCTTTTCTTATAATGAAAACTTCCCTGCTCTTCATTGATAAGTGTCATGTGGTCTTTTACTTCCATCTAGGCGGTGACCAAAGGTGAGCAGAAAGGACCTAAGTTTACTGTCTCATCTGAAGAATGGCAGCACCCCTTTCGTACTGCACTACAGTGTCAGTTACGAGTATTACCCCAGGTACTTGATGTGGGGCTAGAACCCATGACCATCTGATCTTTGAGGTTGAGGGACCTGAGCCACCTACAGCAGATAAACTTGGGGCTGAGTTCCTTGCCCAAGAAGAGATGAACAGCCTTCTAACATAAAAATGGGTCAAAAGGGTTAAGTAAAAGAAAAAGTATCCTTGAAATTGAGGTTGTTATAAACCTATCTGACAACCATTGGTTTTAGCAAGATATTTATTTTTTAACGCAATTTTTGATGAGAAATAAGGTATAGTGTTTCTTGAAAAGTTGCGGATGTGCAGTACCGTATGGGAGGTTGTTATGGGAGGTTGGGGGCTTGAAGAGGGAACAGTAAAAAAATAAGAAGTCTCTTTAAACAAATTCCTGACTGACTTAATACTTTTACAAAGAGAAATCTACCTGTTCTCAGAAAGGTCCAAGGGGCCGACCAGTGGGCAACTGGAAGTGATTCGTACTTGCATGTTGGTGGCCGAGGTGCGGAAGCAGGCTTGAGTTACTGGAGTTGAGTGGTAGGCTGGAGGACATGCTGCTTAGTGTGGTGTAGCTGTGTAGTGGAACCAGAGGCCTGGTTTTGGTGTCAGTTTCATTGTTGTTAGTACCACAAAAAGTTTTCAGAGGAACCAGAGGCACTGTTTTAGGTCTGACAAAGGGTCTCCTATTCAGACCGAAAGTGCCAGGGCTTTTGTGCCACACTACGTGCATGATGTGATTCAGTAAATCTTTTTTTGCAACTGCTTTTTGACTTACCACAATTTTGTGCTCTCGCCCTTCTCCCAGAGTACAGATATTAGGGTTCTCACATATGGTAACCTAAGCACACCCGTGTGTGTATGTGCATCTTGCAATTGACTACATATTACTAGAGGTCTGCTATTTTGATGTCCAGTAAAAACACTTCCATGACATCTGTGTTTGGAAACAAAAGTACCTGCTGTCATGGTCGCTTCATTGTCACTCGCGTTCCCTGTAGACAGTGTAATTGAATTTACCAGTAGATGTTTTTTATTCAGACAACTATGACAGGAGCCTAGGAATATAATTGGATTGGGGGATGAGTGCCTGCCTGTAATTTTCAGTTCCTAATCTTAGCCTGCAAAAGACAGAGAGCTAGGTGGGGAACTGATAAGTGAACGGCTAGGGCTACATGAGGTGATTTAATAGGTTGCTGTTTAAGAGGAATTCTGCAGCTCTTAATGGCAATATGTGTGTATGTGTATGTGCATATGTGTACGTGCTAGGGGAGCTGGTGTAGGAACTGGGAAACCTGAGTACACTAATGCATGTGGAGAAATCTGTTGATGGTTCTTGACAGGGGGCTTTCTGGCCAGATGAGATTTTAGTTGCTCTGCAGACCCCAGTTATGAATAAATTGGCAAGCTTATTGTGGCTTCAGCAAGGACAGCAGCACTTCATTTCAGTTTTCACAGAGCCAGGAATAATAATAGGATCTGGCTATATAGTTTGTACGCTGTTTCGGTGTACCATGGGCTGTTGATTTATAGAGGGGGCACCGATTTAAAAAGCAATAGGTTCAACCTAGCTGTCAAAACGAGGACAGGTACTTTATATATTGCAAGCACCTTGGAAAAAACTTATATGAACACATATCGGCTTATATTTCATATATTTGTGGAAAGTGATGTGTGTATTTGGGAGAGAGTGTGTGTCCTGCTTGTTAAGAGTGTAGAACTGTGAATCTGGAGAATACAGGTTTGAATCCCAACAAAGCCATTTAGTGTGTGAGAGACCTCAAGCAAGTCACATGACTACCCAGGCATTAGTGCTCCCAGATATAACATTATGCATTAGGACCCCTTAGGACCCCCCACCACTAAAGAGATGCTTGTTTGGGCCTTCTTTTTTGACCTAGGGGTTGTCTTACTATTGGAATTAGAAAGGTTGCTGCTGCTCAAAGTGTGGTTGTTTCTTTTAATGGATTTTATTTATTTTCATTTATTTATTTTATTTTACCAGGAAGGTGGGCTGGATCCAAATGATTGTTTTTAGCCACGGCTGGTGATTATGGGATTACCATTTATACAGCTGCAGCTGAGTCTAACATGCAGAGATTGAAGGTCTTGGGTAATTCTGGCTATAGATATTTTTAACTGAGGCTAGGAAAACCCATCATAGTGTTTTATATTCTGATCTTTATTGGTTTTTGTTTGAAGCAAGATATTCTATGTTTATTTTAACTAACCATTGGAAAATTCTTCAAGAAACATGTTATGTCTACAGCAGGTTCTTTATTTATGTTGTCTAATACTCGCCATGTCACACGTGCTTCTACTTGTTCACGGTTGCTAATTTCATTAGGAAAGGCATTGTTGGTCAAACATTTTCTGCTATTGTGGTTCAATGTGTGGGAGCTCATTGCCATATGATGTTAGGAATTCTGATTCCTTGTGTTCGTTTGTGAGAACGTTGAGACGTCGCCTTTTTTAATTCTTCTGTACGCGTGTATGTGTTTTAACTGATTGTATTTATGTTTGTTTTTTGCAGTAATATTTGTGATATCTGTTTTTATGGTTTTATGTAGTCGGGTCAGCTGAGAAAATGGACCTTCATGCACTCTTTTGTTTTAAACCTGGAGATATATAGATAGATAGATAGATAGATAGATAGATAGATAGATAGATAGATAGATAGATAGATATATCAGTAGCATGTTGCTTCTCAGCTGGGTTATCCTGAACAACTAATAGTAAAATCAGATGTTTAACATATGTTGCTATTCTGCATTCTTTATTACTTTGGGCAAATGGGGGGGGGGGTCAAAAGAATCCTCCAAGGAACCACCCACTGTTACTTTCAAAACAGACCTCCATCCAAACGGTTGGACCATCTATTAGATGATCTAACTGTGGCCACATTTTGTGTTGAAAAGATACAAGTACAGCAAAAAAATAATGCCAACTGCATTTCTGTCAAGTTTGCACCACAAATCCTGACGTTTTGTCATAGACAGTCACATGTTTTGAAAGTGGCAGCTGGGCGGCTGCAAGTCACAGAATGTATTTGCATCCATGCCTGATCCTTTTGAAAATCCCCCCATACTGTATTTTGAGCACAAACCAGATGAGCTCCTATAGAAAACGGACATCATTGGATACAACTGCTTGCGTAGCAAGGGGATGGATGTGATCACGGGCCCTTGCTCTTCATCTATCCCATAAAATTCCTGTCTGGATGAGTGCCTGGGGAAACATGGTTTAGCCACTTGTTACAGATTGCAGTATGTTTGATAAAAATACAATAAATTGCAGCATTGTTCACTAGTTACCTCGCATTTTGTGTTAGCCACATTGATTTTCTTTAACTGTTGGCTACTGTGCCTATTTTTAGTGCTCATCCGTATTATGTAATTTGTCTTGCAAAATGGAATTGACTGAAAAGATACTATCCTTATTTACTTTTACTTTATTTTATTGCTATTAGGAAATACCTTTGAGCAACAAGTGCCAGTTTTCAAAAATCTGTATCCTGTTTTAAAAAAAGCTGTCTTCATTGGAAGAATGATTGTACCCCTACTGCTTGCTCGTAGGATGATTGTGAGTGCACAGTTGCGACACTCCAGGAGCAGTATTGGCTTACCAGGTGTAGCAAGACATGCCTCAGTAAGTGTGCAGCATCAGATCTCTAGGAGAAGAGCATTGTGGCTGTCTTGCCTGGTAATGTCAGCATCGTGTCTGTCTTTGCCCAAGAGTGCTGAAGGATGCCTGACATAAAAAACGTTACTCTTTCCCTTTTTCTTGGGTCCTTTGATCAAGGAAAATAAACTGTCTTGGTTTTACTGCTAGACGAAAAGCATCAAAATGATTGACATTCTGTTACAGTGATGCATTTGTTCTCAATGCCCTTTATATAGCTAAGGTGGCGTGAAGGTAGCAACTAAATCTTTCTTCTGGGGTCACAGTTGCCTCCAACATTCTTGATTGCGACTATCCATGCTTAGATTATAACATCCTGCAAGAGTATAAGCAGATTCTTGAATCAGTGGAGCAGTGTGGTCGCCAGTTTCCATTATGGAGTGAGAAAATGAGCTATAAATAAGAATTTCATAGAGAGAGAGATGATTTTAAAAAGGTTATATGAGCTAGCTTTTTGTTAAGTACAGGTGTACATGGTCTAAGGAAAGAACAACCTGTATGTCATGGATAAGCAACAGGTGGTGGGTTCTCTTGCTGTTGACTGCATGACTTGGATGACCTTATCTGGCCTTTTGTCCCTGGGCTACTGTGGTAGTGCTACATGTAGACCCTGTTAGACAGCTAGAAGTTTGCTGAAGAAAGCCCTGCCTAGGTAACTGCTTCTGATTTGTTGCAGCTAAGTTACAGGGGCCACCATTCACAGTTGAATTTGTGTCAGTAAGAAATGGCTGCAATTAGTCTTCTAAATGGACCACCGCCTACTTTTGCCATACAGAAATATTTGACTTAGTCGCTGGGGCAGGTCTGTCTCCCCTTTGTCTAAGTTTGAATATGAAGGCTGTCACATGGTGGTAGGCACAAATGAGGTTTGTGTCCATTAACATGCTGGATAGCAACACCCACTGAGTGCTCTGCATGGCATAGCACCAATTACGTGGTGCAGTACCATATTCATATACGATGCCTGTCTCCCGTCGACTCTCCTGCTCCATTGCAGGTCTGTGACACCCCTTCTGCATATCTGTAGCAATGCTACAGGCAGCATGTGTGACAAAACTCTGTAATAGGGTTAGACAGAGTCGCCATGCTTTGGGACTGGTGCTGTGAACCATTTGTATGAAGACTCCTCCTGCAGTCTTCCCTATGTGGTCTCGATGGGTTCAACAACCAAGCAAAAAAGACTTGAGACCCCATTGGGCATAGCACAATGGGCACGACAAGGGACTTTTAACATAGTGATTTTAAGTTGGAAGGGATGCTTATGCCTCTCAGGTCCCTCTCCCTCCTGCTTCATGAGTAAGTATTAAGAAGTATGATGTGCAGAGATGTACTCATTTATTTTTAGGGACTGGCCAATTAGGGAAAATCCCTTGCGACAATGCATGAATCCCCAGATGTTGCTGCTGGGTTAATAACAATATTATCAAATAGTTTGGTTGGTAGAGCGTCAGACAATAACGCAGTAGGTCAGGTAATGCAATCTTTACAAAGCAAATGAAATAATCTCCCAACATATCAGTGTACCTATTATTATTCTCTAAAATGGAAAACACTGAACCATTGTGAAGATTAAATAAAGGACTTCCTTTATTCAAAAATTGTGTTGTGGCATGAGATATACAAAAATATGCCTAGGTGACCATGTGGCAGGACAACTGTGCTGTGACTGGAAGGACTAGGTACTATTGGTGCATAGACTTGCTCTGTCCATATATGATGACACTCATGAAAGAATACAGTCTATGTACGTGAAAGGGATAAGGCTTCTTTGTGCTACAGTACATAAAATAGCTGCATAAAGGCAGACTGATCATTCAGTTGCAACAGCTATATCTTGCAATTCAGGTTCTCTAGGCTCTACATCAAAAGCACTACTTCCCTTCAAAGGATCAGTTTCTGCTGGTTTTTGAAAAGCTCATATATTTTTTTTTCTTTTACAAATGACAGTTTCTAACTTGTTCCTTTTTTGAACCCTCCACAATAAAAAACAGAGTGGGAATCTGAAAACTCAGATGAACCCAAAACAATCTTATGGGGGCTTTAGTCAACCAACACCCCTCCCCACTCACTCAAACATAAAAATAAAAACAGTACCTAGAGCAGCGCCAGCTTTGCTTCACGCGGAGGTGGGTTACTTAGTGTGAGTATTACATTTAATAGAGTGCTCATTAAGTGCCTGCTCGAGTCTATAAATACTCTGTGTTATGTGTGCAGACTACATCAGGCATCCTGCCTTGGGGCTGGTAAGAGAAGGGCTCACACGAAAGGTAACAGTCTGCTTGTTTACAGAATGGAGTGTTTACATTTGTGAACTGGGGGCTTAGCATAATCCTTCTGTTATGACCAGGTGTCCTTTGAACTGGAAGGTGTCATTTATTTGTGTATGAAGACAGAATGCCCTTACATTGACTTTCTGTCATCAACTAGCTCAAAAGGGCAGGTCTGGGCTCACTTCCCTTGAAACCAACTGGTTCTTTTGTCTTGGGTGAGACACCAGAGAGGGTCTGTTCCTCTTCTTACACAGACAGAAACTCCTTCCCTGCTGTGTGTGTGGTGTGTGGTGTGTGTGTGTGTGTGTGTGTGTGCGTCCCCACATATGTCACTGTGACATAATGGAACAGAATGGAATGGAGATGGGGGTTAGGCCTCCCTACTTTGAAAAAGTATTTTCATGTGGCCCAACTGCTGCCGTGGATTAGGTACAGTACAAAAAGGAGAATCTTGCAAAAGTCTGGTTAGCTATGGAACAACAGAGTGATACGTTTGCTTGCCCACTGTCTAGATTTGAACTTTTCGATAACCGTCCTCAACTCCCCACAGTCACCAGTCCCTGGATCAAACAAATGTGTAACAACTGGGTAAAAGTTTGTGGAGCACTGGGAATTACTGCAACTATAACCAGACACACAAGGATAGATTGTTGTGAGGCATTCACCTCACCGAGAATAGACTTAGTTTATAGGAGATGGGGACAAAATGGTATTACGACTTTTGCACAGTTTGTACGCGAAGGATGGATCAAGATTTTGAGGGAGATGCAGGTCGTATTTCATCTCAAAGGCACAGACTTCTTCAGATATCTTCAGGTAACCTTATTCATTAGAGTAGATAATAGGTTGCACGGTCTGCAGATAGACCCGTATCCGTTAAAGGACAACCACACAGGCTGAATAGCAGAAACCAAGAGAGCAAAATCCAAAAACATAGGGCTGTAGTCTAAGCCCTTACTTGTCATATGCTGTACTTCGTTTTGTCCACGAAATCATTATAGCAGCATTTCATCATGTTTTAAAAATGTAAACAAATCACCGACTCTTTCAAAATGTCCACTCCAGTATCAGCCTAAGATGGCTGCGGCGTGCTTGCGTGATATAATTGGAGCTTGTTAGTCGACTGGTGCCCATGTGTCATCACTAACTAACCATTACCATATAAAAAAAGGTTAGCAAAGCCACTGCACATAGACTATAATGGTGCTTGTCCCCATGCTCTCCTTAACATCACGTCACAGCTCAGCAGAGCACGAGGGCAGAGCGTGGGTGGCCTTGGGACCTAGCAAAACGCTTTTTATGAGTGAAACTGCATCTGAATAACAGGATTATTTGGGGGCATCTACACCTTAACATACTGTTCATGAGGTAAGGCACCTATATATCAGGCGCAGGGGCAATTTGTTTTACATGCAGACCATAATATTTCTATGTAACTGGCCAAGAAAAATGTATGACATTGTATGATGGATTAAATACAATAAAGAAGTTAAAAACCATAAAGAATGTAATGGAAAGGAAAGGAATTTCATTTTGCATAGCACCCATCCTAAAAGTAAATATTCCATAGCAGTCTACAATCCAGGAGCAACTGACAACAGCCAGCATAGATCTTAACTGCTGGTGGATTGGAAATGATCTTGAAAGACAAACAGAAACAGTGATGATAGGTAGTTGAACAGGAAGTACTGAAAGCTGCCCTGTCATTGTTTTTGTGTTCACGGTCAGCCTGCTACTAGGGTCAGTTAGGCATCCCCCAAATTAAATTGGGGGATAAAGGGTGTTTGTCCCTTTTGGGAAAAACTTTAAAAAATGTCATATTTAGACTAGGGATGGTCATATTTTGACAACCAAAATCAGATTTCAGTGAAGTCTGGAATTAGGATTTTCAGATTCTCAGTCCAAAAATCCTAATTCTGAAAATGGTGGTTTGGAACTGACTTTCTGAATCAGAATCTGATTCGGATTCCAGCATCAGATGTTTATTTTGGTGTCCCCCACCCCCCCCACCTAGTAAATACCTCCACTCTGTTCTGACTTTTGCTGCATTTTACCCCTTTACATCTTTCCAGTTCTTCTTGGCAGTAGGGCATGGCTCAATTGACCTATTCCACCTAGGCCCTCCAGGCTCTGTTAAGACTTAACTCCATCCACTGGCTGCTGACACTCCCCCTCTCCCCCGGAACCAATCCCGATGCCACTACCACAGGCCAGTAGCCGTGAATCACCAGTTCACCACCACTGAACTCAGTCACACTCAACCACCCTCCTAGTTAGGTGTTGTCCCATCCACAACACACTCCCATCCTGAGAGTGACTCTGAGAGAGTCCAGTAGACCCTCAGCCTTCCCACAGACCCTCCTCCTCCTCCTCCTCCGGCCCCCATCCTCTGTGTCCAGATTTCTGAGGTTCTGTTGTGTGAGGCTGGCAGCATTAGTATCTGTCCTCCTTGGTCTGACTCCTTCGTCCGTGCTAGCATAGCCCCCAACCTGCCCTGGCCTGTACTCCTGGTATGACCTGGGAAAATAGAACAGGAAAGTGGTCACTATCTGGCCGACTAGAACAAACCCTGCACACACTGTACCAGATGCTCAGAGATAAAGATGTCTCACTGTGCAGTTCAACATTCTGTTCCTGTCACCCAGTCTGTGCAAAGATCAATGGTAGCAGGAGTTGTCGGGGTGGGACACAACAGAGACTGCATGAGAGGGTTGATTGGTCAGTTACAGACTGAGCAGCAGGCCAGCAGCAGTGGTGGTTAGGGGAGGGCATTTTAGGGAACAGGAAGTGGTTAGTGACTGAAGGAAGTGCCGCGAGTTCATTGCCGGCAGCAATTCACTCGAGTTGTCATTCACCACTGTGCTACTTGCCAACTCATCATGGGAGGAATGGATAGGAGAGACAGTCACACAGAAGGGATGTGGGAACAGGCAATAAGGCATGAAGGTGATGGTTGCCATCTCAGGGTGTGGGGTGTTCACTTCAGGTGACGGGACCAGCCAGTCAGAGGACTGAGTTTTTTATTGGACCCGGTGAAACATTAGAGGGAACAAGGAGAGCCCTGGTGGACAGTGGAACAGGGCACCTTAAGACCTGACCCAATATCCCACCTCGATAGAGTCTGAGTAAGGGGAGAGGGGAGCGAAACAAACATAGGGAAAGGTCAGGGGATGATTTTGTTTTTCTTGGAATGCCAGTCTGGTTGGGGGGCGGTTTGGGTAGGAGTCAGATGCTGGACTGGAAATTCGGAATCTGCAGATTCCAACACCAATTGGAGTTGGAATTTAAATTTCTGATAATCTGATAGATGCACACAAAACTGACTCCACCAAATCAAATCACCCCTAATTTAGACACAATTCAGCTTACATTTACAGTAATACATTTTCTGTACTTCAGTTCCTTTTATTCTTCATTACTAGGGACTGGAAGGAAAAGTATGCCTCTTTGCAGATGACACAAAGATCTGCAACAGGGTTGATACACAAGGAGGCGTGGAAAGGATGAGAAGGGACTTGGCAAGGTTGGAGGAATGGTCAGAAGTATGGCAGCTTGGATTCAATGCAAAGAAGTGCAAAGTAATGCACCTGGGAAACAAAAACCCAGGGGAAGATTACACAATGGGGGGGAGGTAGTAACAACAACAAAAATGGAAAGGGACCGGGGGTAATCATATCAGATAACCTTAAAGGTCGGCAAGCAATGCCAGAAGGCAGTAGGGAGGGCTGGGGGGATACTGGGATATATAGGGAGAGGTATCACCAGCAGAAAACAGGAAGTTGTTATCCCCCTGTACAGACAGTATAGAGACCCCATCTGGAGTACTGCATCCAGTTCTGGAGACCCCACCTCCGCAAGGACATAGACAGGGTGGAGGCAGTTCAGAGGAGGGCAACTAAAATGATGCAGGGTCTGCAAGAGAAGCCATATGAGGAGAGACTAAAGGAGCTTAATATGTATACCCTTGAGGAAAGGAGGGAGAGGGGGGACATGATAGAAACGTTTAAGTACCTCAGTGGAATCAACAAAGTCCAAGATGGTAGCATCTTTCAGAAAAAGAGATGTGCAAGAACAAGGGGACACAATTTGAAGATAGAGGGGGGACAGCTCAGGGGCAATGTGAGGAAGTATTTTTTCACAGAGAGGGTGGTGGATGCATGGAACAGCCTTCCTGAGGAGGTTGTGCGGTCTAAAACTGTGGGAGAATTCAAGAATGCATGGGACAGACATAAGGCAAATTGTATTGGGGGTAGGAAGAAATAGGCTGTTGGTTAAATAGGATCTGCAGCTTATCCTCTAGGTGGGGATATGAGCAGACTAGGTGGGCCAAGCGGTCCTTATCTGCCGTCAAGTCTATGTTTCTATGTTTCTAGGTCTGTTTACATGGAAACAGGAGTCTTATTCCTTAGTGTTGATCCACTGCTGTTGTGTAATCCTTTTGATCTTATAGTTTTTGCACCCCAGATAGCTCAGCTGAGATGCAACATTTACTGATTTATTTTGATTACTGAGTATAGACTCACTGGGACCAGGTCCCTTTTACAGGAGCGAGCCAGGCACAAGGTATGGGATAGTACTGTACTATACATACGGAGGAAAATTAAAATACATACAGATGCCCACATAATGTACTGTAATATACACTTGATATAGAAAATATACATTTATGCTGAACAGTAATGATGAACCTTTAGATAAAGCAACTACAAACACATTCAAAAGCAGATGTTCCTTGAGCCTTGTTCAGAGTTCCGTATGAGAGTTTATTGGCCTGGTCTGTACAGAAATAGAGCCCCATGTTGTAGTGGTTATAGTGCCAAACGTCTTGAGACCCATGGAGCAATTTACTCAAGGTGCCTGTTTTATTCTGCCTCACTGATGGGCAGCAACAATGAAAACCAAAAAAGAAAATCATAAATAATTAATCAAGTTATGTAGGTTTGTAGCTGAGCAAACGATTGTTGTAGGCAGCTGCAGTCTAGTTAGACTAGATCAGGTTTTTTCATCATTATTTAGGGATTTAAAAAACATTAAGAGAGAGAGAAAGCTTGGCATACTCAGCCTAGACAGGCAGGCTATGCTGCCGATATTGTCACCTGTATCCGTCCTGAACCAGAGTTAATTTCACAAGCAGGGTAAAGGCAATTGTTGAAGTAGTTGTTTCTGCTGTAATTTACTAGAACATTTCTGAAACTTGTCAGTCGATCAGTGTTCACTTTTTTTGCAATAGCAGGTGCAGTGGAAATGCTTACAAACTTGCAATTAAGTACAACCAGAGAAAACAAGACAAGTGCAAAAACGTCAACGGTGACATAAAGATAATGTAAATACATTACAACTAATGTACATACAGTGATCGAAAAAATATTTGTAAGGCTTTGTTTCTCCATAAAGTGTGGCTTGGTAGGCTATCTGAGGCAAGGTTAAGCAACAGCATCTGTCGCCATCCGATCTCAGATCAATTCTTAGAGGCAGTTGAATAGAGAACCCAGTTTTAAAAAGGCACCATAGCGAAGTTGTGGTACTCTTTTTGGTATTTGGATCTCACTTTTTTATTTTGTTATTTTTTGACCAGGGGTAGGTGATCTCTGTTCAAGTATCCAAAATGAGACCTGATACATTAAGCCATTTTTTATTTTCAGCATATATTTTTAACTGTAATTTTTTTTTATCTGAGGTGTTTTTTTGGAGGATTCTTTAGTCAGTCATTTTCTGGTGATCAGTCGCGGAGAGAGGCATGAGACGTCACATACAGCAAGCTCTGCAGCAGCATTAATAAGCCGATAGTTTACTTTGGTGTTCTAAAAAAATTCCCAGTACCACAGTGGCGTCTCATCTAGGTCAGTGTCAGTCACGTCTCAGCTAGTGTTCAGAATACGTATTGTTCATCGTGAGTAGCGCGGGTGATTGCGCACAGTGTGCCACAAAGCTGTGTTAATAATTCGGTAGTCTGTTTTGGTGCACTAAAACATTTTCAGTTCCACACTAGCATGTTAGCCAGGTCAGTGTAAGTCACATGCCCCAGTTAGTATTAACACTATTTATTGCTCATCCCTGAGAGGCATGTATCAGTGTGCACGCCTCTGTCCTCCAGATGTCATGCAGCATGATCACTTCAATGTTACTTCCAAAAAGTGCAACACTAAGTTATAGCAAAGTAAAAGAATATGTGAGCAAAACAATTATAAATTCCAATAAAGACGTGGCAAAAAAATGAAAAAAGTACAACTTCTGTATCTCTGTTCTAGGGGTATTAAATAAGCTGACAAAATTGATTAGAAGTTTTGTGTAAAAAAGTGCTACTCAACTGTGAAAATTCATAGCATTGACAAAAATTGATTAGCACAATAAAAAAATGCTTGGTATTGTGTTTTGACTGAGTAAACCTGAACAAAAATGTCAAAAAAATGTTTAGTCGTCTAGTGCTATGCAGTTCAGAAACTGGTTAGCACTGCCCTGTGATTTGCATAGCATTTTGCTGTGCTATACCAGCCATTTAATACCCTTTCAATTTCTCCAGTCACTAGTATCTCTGTCTCCCAAATGTCTGCTCTCTCTCTCTCTCTCTCCTCTGTCTCTCTGCAACTCAGAACCACAAGAGTGAAAAAAATCACGATTTTGTACAAGTGGAGTGTGCATGAAAAATTGCTTTTCACACAATTTTTGAATGGAATCTACATGCAAAAAGTCATGTCACCCAGTCCTACTGTTTCATTTAGGCCTTTAGGTTATCTGTTTCTTAGAAAATGGGCTGTAAAATATAAGAAATCTCATTGGCTGCCAGGGGTGCATTAACTTACAGATAGAGCCCTCTGAATAACAAGGACCACCCTATAGTGCTCCTTCACCAACTAAAGTATCCTAGTGCCCACCCTGCTTTCTAATTGGCCAAAACCACCTAATTTGAAATCAAATTGCTGCCATTTTAATTTTCACTTAGCGAGAGATACTGGCATCCAATGCTGCGTACTCCATTGCTAGCTACCTGACAAACCGCTCAGCTCATTTCTCACTATTTGGTTTTCTTTTCTTCATTTTTTTATTAACATTACCCTCTTCTCCCATGCCCCGTCATTGTCCATAGCGCTGTCTTTCCTCTAGCCAGTTGCCCCCCATTTTATCTCCTTGATTAGCGAGTGAAACCACACAACCCCAAGCACACACACACAAAACACAACACCGACAGATGTGACACCACCACCACCAGACACTTGCAATAAAGTCACTTCCCTGCTCTGCACACAGAGCCAAAGATGAAGCAAAACAGTCTGCCCTATGTACATGTAACGCCCTGCAAATGGGGGTTCCCAAAAGACTTCCAGGAGCTTGCTTGAATGCTCCAAGCCTGAATGGTGTTTGACGTTTAAGCCATTTATCAGTGAGTGTTTTTAGAGCCTCTGGTA
Organism: Neoceratodus forsteri; assembly: GCA_016271365.2. Classification (NCBI taxonomy): domain Eukaryota; kingdom Metazoa; phylum Chordata; order Ceratodontiformes; family Ceratodontidae; genus Neoceratodus; species Neoceratodus forsteri. The sequence continues at coordinate 158,843,876 of CM057459.1, forward strand.
CTGTCTCTTTAAGAGCTGTCTGCTTGCAGACATAATTAGTTTGTATGGGGGAACTGTGTGCTTCTCTGTTTGAGTACCACTTGAGCTGCTGCCAATTCACTCCATTTTGCAGTCACTAGGAGTGCAAAGGAACCTATCTGAAAGATGTAACTGTTTGAAATCATTTAGAGTAATAATGAAATGACAGTTTGTCTAACCTGCTTTCTTTGCAGTCAGAACTGTGTCTGCCTAGTTTCCCATTCTGGTTTTGAACTGCTGAACTGGACCAATCAGTGTGGGGTAAGCTAGCTCTAAAATGGTGCCTTGGACGAATCAGAACTTGGACTCATAATCTGAGCCAGCACAAGAGGATTGTATGGGCAGTGACTCTGGGAGATGTAGTTTAGACTTGGCACCTTTTGGACCAACAGCAGCAGTCTATTGTGGTGACAGCCAATCCAGTCAGAACTGGGAGGAACTCAAAGGAAGTGCCGGTTTTGTCTGTTGGCGTTTCAGTTGAGCTCTGGCAGTGAAGAGGAAGGAGCCCTGTGCTTTTTCAGTGTGCAGTTTTAGTCGGAAGCGTTGTAAGGCCCAGAGTTCGGTCTGCAGCTTGTGTAACTGCTTGTTAGGACTGAATCCGTCCTGTGAAGAGAATCAAAGGATATCTGAAGAGTAGAAACCAGGCTCACCCTGTAGAAGACTGGAGAAATTGCTGAGTTGCACTCGGTCTGTCAGGAACTGAATCTGCTGTGTGTTCTCCGGGTATGGTGCAGTAATTGCGATCGGGATAGAGAAGCAGCCTGCCTGTTTGCCATATAAATATGTGAGGAGTCTTGTGGAGCTCAAGAGTAGCCCTGCTGACGTTGAAGGACCCTATCTTGTTTGGAGGTCGTGAGTACTAATTCAGAGTCGCTCCTGTTGAATTGCCACATTAAATCCAAATGGAATCACTGACTGCTGACTGTTTAAACTAATTTTTCTTTTCTCTGTGGGAAAGGGCCCCTACCAGCTGCCACGGTTTGGACTAGCCACTAGGGCTTGGGTACCCAGGACAGTAACTGGTAGGGATAGGCCTGTGCACAGAGCCATAGGTAGATGAGTAAAGTGATAAGCTAATTAACCTGATTTCCTGCTTGTTATATTCCCCTAAATAAATCAGAGCTGCTTGTTTCAGCAAAGTTATACTGCCTGAGGTATTTGTCTATGTTAAAGTATTGTACTGTGATTGTTGTACTGTATCTTATTTTACAGGAGGTCCCAGTGCCTGAACCAGCCCTGGGGGTAAGTGTATACTGTGAAGGTAATTCTGATATATTGTGTAGGCCACTAGTGGGAAGAAAGGGGGGTTGCAGTGTCCCAGAGGGCTGTGACCAAGTAAGTTTAACTATTGCAAACCCTGACCTCTGGGTGGAGGCACCCGCCATTGGATCCAGGCCCCTCAACCTGTTAGTGGCAAATCAGGCAGGGGTAGTAGCCCCTGGGATAGCGCCATCTAGGGGTTACATACAGAAACACACATTACGTTTTCAGAAAAGTGCAGTCCAGACAGCCATCAGATGCATTTTCCAACAGCACCCACGCTCCATTCTGTTCCGCTTCAGCTTCAGTACAGCCCATCGGCCATGGGAAAATCATGAGAACCGCTCAAAACTTCATTACCATTTTGTAATCCCTCCCTCCCCAACACAGTGAAGGCATTCTTTCCTTCCAAAAAACAACTACTACGGCTTTAATCAAAAACAGCGCTAGCAGGTTGCGTGTTGAGTACTACTGTGGGCTGCAGCCTGCTTGCGCTTACAGAGAAACACCAGAAACAGTTTTTGTTATCTAAAACAAAATCAGTTACCATCCTTTACACTCCGTTTCCCATTCCATAGCCACTGTAGGTCGCTCTGGTGGCTTACCCCACCTCTATACAAATTCAGAACTCAAGATGTCACGTCCCCATGCCCCCTCTCAACTGCAGAGTGGACACTTTAAAACAAAATACATCTCTTCTTTTACAGGTCGCACTACAGGATGGGAAGGGGAGACATAGTTATAATAGAATGGCTGGGGAGGGCAATAGCACATGGAACAGCACAAAAAACTGAGAGACTGCTTTACCAAAAAAAAAAATTGGATTTTTGTAGTCTTTCTATTCATTTTGAAAGTCTTTTCCTGCACTGTTTTATTACTTAATGAAAATTTACACTGAAGCCCATTTTCTAAGCACAATAATACCCTCCAGTGTTGGCAGTATGAGCAATACCAGACTTCCTGGGCTACAAAGCACTTCGCCTACGGCCTTGGACTTCATTACACCCCTGGGTGGTCCGGTATTGCCCAATACCACCCACTCTGTTGGATATTATTGCTTGCTTATTCTCTGTATCAGGTCAGCTGTACCGTAACTTATTGCTTGTAACTTTTGCCTACCTCTGTAATGCCAATATGCTTTGTAGTGCAATGCAAGTTACTCATGGCATGCACCTGTGATGCACTGCTGCCACTGTACACCAGGGCTTCCTTGTAAATGAGCCTCGGCTCAGTATAACTGTCCTGGATTAACAAAAATGAACATGAATTTCATTAAGATGTAACGACCTCTGCTCCTGTATCTAACCTCCCCCCCCCGCCCCAGAGCCTCTTGAAAAATAGGTGATACGCTGAAACGAGACTATCCCCACTGTGCAAAATTCTAAACAAGTAAAGTGTTTAGGGGCTTTAGTACCCCAGAGCAAAATGTGGGGTGACACACATAGTGCAAAGAGACAAGCTGTCTCCTGTTAATACATTTTAAATCATTTAAAGGATTTTTTTTTATGAAAAATAATTGACAGTGTATTTTTTTTACCAACATTATACCTTTTTTTTGTTGAAATGGGACAATCCAGTGTTTTTTTTTTTTTAACTGACGTTACACTTTCTTTTGCTGACATGGGAAAATCCACATATTCTAGCCCTGCACATGGAAGCCATTGGAGAGTTCCTCATGTGCTGGTTTATTCTAGGCACTGACTGGCTGAAACAGAGCTGATTTATAAAAATGGTATATGCAAACCCAACATTTGGTGATGATAAAAGACGTGGTTCAGGGGCTGATGTCCTATTATTGGCAAGTCCTATGTCGCTATTCTGCCAGACATTTTGAAACTTTGCAGACTAGGCAACACACTGTATGAGAGTAATGAGTGACAGTGTTAAGTGTGACATATGGCCTGCCAAATACTAATCCCAGTACGAGACACAAATGGGATAAAATAATAGAGTAACTGTGGCCTTTTTTCCAGGGAGTAACTGTAGCCTTTTACCCTAGCAATAACCATAGTACAGTTTTCTGCATTACCTAGCCTCAGACTTCATTCACATCGCCCCTTTAACAGCAGGGCAGTTATTTACAACAGGGGGACACTGTGACACTAGCTCTAATAGCAGCAGTATTGCCAACACTAGTTGCACTTTATAACTTATCACATTTGGCAGACTGAACAATTTCAGGCACTTTATTTTGGCTTTAATGACCAGACAGAGATGCACGGAATGCATACTATCAAATCTAAATTCCATATGCAGTGCCACCCTGCCCAAACTCCTCAAGTCACTCTATGTCAGCAACTAGGTCAGACTGTTCCCTTAATAATACAGGGGTGCTTCATAGTCACGCTAGGCAGCACCATTTTTAGGAAGTCTCTCTTGGTACTTTCTACGGGTCAGCTTTGCAACTGTTTCGGATTGTTCTAGATGTAAGTAAGATTATTACTAGAAATGCCACAATCAGTTCAATGTTGCTACCTATTCTTCCTCTAGCAGAAGGTGTGAATAATATGATTGGTTGCAACCTTTCGAGGCCTCGCCCCAGACTGTAAACAAGATATTACGCTTCAAGCGGGGCTGTCCAGGGCAAATAAATTTGGGGAAAAAACATTAAATATGGTGGGTGAAAAAAAGTTACATGGACATTTCTGCTGTTGTATATTGACCTCATACTGTATAACCAGTCATCATGTAGTCTTTGTTTCATGCAGTACAATACAGATGGAAAGAAACACTATTTTAGATTTTTTTTTATCTTGGTATTACTCCTTTTGTGTATACACTGCCATTTACACATTATCTGTCTGTGCAGAGGAGATGACTAACCTACATTCCCATAGGCTTCAGCAGTAGAAAAAGGAAGAACCCGTCAATTGTTTTTTTTCACAGGCAGGGCTGGCCTGGGGTCTCTCAGTTCACTATTAACATAATGAAGTCCTGAGAGCCTGTTCTAACTAATAGACAGGACATGTATAGATACTGTTCATTTCTACTCTCACTTCTCGAAGGAGCACACTGATGTATTCTGTGAGACGAGCAAGGAAGTGGGGAGTGTAGAAAATGAATCCATCCTCCTCCCCTCCTCCCATGTTAGCAGAAATATCTACCAAAGGAAGAAGGGAAGGCAGGTGGGGAAGAATAACTGAGTTTACCCAGGGAACAGAAATAGATGAATACATATCTCGCCCCCCTTCTCCTCCCTTATCCGCTCTTTCCCCTCTCTCCCTGCTTCTAGTGTAAAGATACTAGCCTCTAATTAGTGGTAACAGCTAGGATGGTAATCTTTACACTCCAGTAAATCATGATAGAAACTGTTGTATGTAACTATATTTGACCTTATGTTTATGCCTCCCTTGGTCTACACCTGCTCACTGTTGCCATGTTGATGGCTACCATATCTGTACACTGTTATGTTTTTTGTTTTCCCTTTCGCTTACTGTATTTTCTGTATTGTATCGTATTAATGTCCAGGACCACCTTGAAAATGAGCTTGCTCAATGGTGTTATATGCCTGGTTAAATAAAGTTGATTGATTGATTGATACCTTAAATACTCACCTATAAGTCGACCTCACATGCAAGTTCACTCCAGTTTTCCTTGTCAGTTTCAACAAATTGCAGACATTGTTTTGCTGCCCAAACTGGATGGAAAAATCAGTTTAGTGACCAACATCAGGCACAGAATATGCCTTTGTGGCCCAAACTAGGCACAATATTAGGTTACACAGTTGCAAAAATAGTTTACTATAGTAAATCCCTGAGATACTGTAGGTCAGCTTCGCAGATAAGTCGTGTCCCCCTTCTTGGGGGCCTATTGTTACAGTAGAACCAAAAACCAGAGTTAAATATCTGAGTGCATGCAGTATATAACAAAATAAATCGATTTAGGGTCCATCTTGTCTGTCTTTCCTGCTACATAACAGTGACTACACCCCAGTCTGAATTCTGTCACACATACAAGCTTTATCAGCTGGGATGTTACTCCTACTCCCACTGTGCAACCCTCAATGCCATTCTTCCTCAGTAGTCTGCCTAGTCCTACTTTGAAAGCTTGAGTGAAAACCAGGTAGGATATTCCACATGTTAGCCACCTTCTGTGTAAAGTAATACTTTCTGATGTTACTCTTTATTCTACCCCTACCCCGCCTAGGGCTTTTTTGCAATCACCAGCTCCAGAAGACATGTGTATGCCCCACACTGTCTATCCTTTTTAGTATTTGAAACACTCTGATCACGCCCTCCCAGACTTTACTTTGCAGTGCTAAATAATCTGAGTATGTCCAATCTCTCCTGATAGCTCTTGCCCCTTAATGTATAGGAAACGCTGGACACTTTAGCAATGTACTGTATGCCGTATAAAACTACTAAGAGGAGGAAACTGAATTACTTTTATACTGTTCCCATGTTTCAGTGATGAATGTGTGACCATTGATTGACCTGGGCTGCGCCAGTCAGTACCACTAGCACACCTTTGAGAAGTGCTTCCTAAGGGACCAAAATGTGCAGAAGAACTAGCAAGCTGCCTTTTGGTGTTTGTATATTCATAGAGCTACCAGTGGCCCTATCTGTAAGGCGATCCTTGGCAACCAAGTGCTTTGCATCTAAATGTGAAGTTCACGTTCCACTGCACTCTGTATGACCAGTACAATGATTGTCAAACACTAGTTAAATCTGTTTGTCCACCTTAAATCCCAGTAATTAGCATGTGTTGCAGTCTGAAAAACAAACAGTACTGTTTAAAATGGCATTTAGAAAGATTCAAAACCTACCTGGTGAATATCTAATCTGGTGAAAAAATCTACCTTGGCCTTGCACCTTCTGGGGTCTCAACTCTGTTACAACACTGAATTAACAAATGGCACCTTAGGAGATCCACGCTACAGCTGCTGAAAGTCCCCCACTGTCACACTTCATAGGGACAACGCTCTTTTGCTTATCGAGCGCCACTCTGGTTCAATGGCCTCAGCCCAACCATCTCCTCTGCCCCAACTATTGGTATGTTTAAAACTAGGCTCCGGGACTATCTCACTACCAACAGCTCCTGTGACTGCCCAATTTAACCTTGTTCTCCACTTCCCTTTCTGCTCTAGTTGTCTCCCCCCCACTGGATTCTACCCTCACATCTTGGTATACCCAATGCTGCACTTTTCACCCTCTTGCCACCCTTCCTACATTCCTTCTCCCCCCTACCCTCTTCCCTCTCCCTATGACTCTGGCACTTCTTATCTGTTGTCCATCTTTTCTGACAAATGCCGCTGGCTGCCTTGTTACAATGCTACCCTTGAACTGTATTAATCTGTACTCTGTTTGCAATGTCCACATTGTTGTAATGCCTGTCTTGATGTTCCCCATAATGTGTATTTTTCTGACGTGGAACCTTTGTAAAAGAGCCATGGCCCAAAGGTATTTGTAATCCTAGACTTGATAAATAAATAAATAAATAAAATCAAAAAACAGCCTTATATTTTGGCTAGCAGGAAGTATTTCTCCATAGAACTTTATCTCACTGGCTGTGTCAGTCAAAGGTATACCCTGTTCACATGGATCTACCTTGTTCTGGCCAGTTGACCCGCCCTGTCCCCCTGACCCCCCAGGGTGCTGGCCCTACTGACAACTCCCATGAGTCTCCCCTTTGTGACAGGGGCTTCAGGGGGATGGCCATTCTACCCCCCTGAGGCTCTCCACTGTGTGGGGCTAGGGTCCAGCATTGGAGAGGATTTCAGAACTGCATGCAGTACTCATCAGGGGTCTGTATTGGGGTAGCATCACCTCCTTGGGATTACTACTGATCCCCCTGCCTGTGCATCCAACATTTTATTTAAAAGTTGGCACACTTTCTCAGTAAGTGTTGCCGGTAAGGGCACAAAACCCTAGGACAGACACAAAATAACAGCTCACCTCTGCCAAAAGTATGCTGTGAAAATATTTATTACAAAACAACACTCCAAGTAGACAGACTGTAGAGTAGCAGCCTGAGCTCTGGTGATTGAACTTGCGCTGAGCCTTCATCAGGTGGGTGTGGCCTTGTCTACTGCCTTATAATGTTGAGCAGATTGTTTTAGGTTATTACATATGACAACCTCATATCCCATTCTTCCTTTGTCTGCTCCCAACCTCAGCCCCTCCCGCCTACATTCTGTATTCCAGTTTAGGGTCCTTTGCTCTTATGTGCATAATTTACACTTCTTTGCATTGTAACTCAGCTGCCGTACCCTTTCCAAATCCTCCTGCATTACCCTTATTACATCCTCGCTATTCACCCTTTGCAGATTTTTGTGTCATTTGCGAGGCAGATCTTACCCTGGAAATCTTCACCTGTGTCACAAATGAAGATGTTGAAAATCCTCAGCCCCAGGACCAACCCCCGCGGCACCCTACTAGTGATAACTGTCACTTCAACACAGGCAGCCAGTTTCTTACCTAGTCCTCGCTGCAAGATGGCATTGAGCACCTTACATAAGTCTACCTACAGTACAGCCACAGCCTGATCTCTGTCAGCAGCCTTTGTTATCCAATTGAAGAAGCTACTCCGGTTCATCTGGCAAGATCTTCCCTCCATGAACCCATGCTGCCTACTGTCCTGCAACCCATTTACCTCCTGGAACTTCTCCATCCTTTCCCCTGCCCACTAATGAGATCATGCTGACTGGCCCGTAGTTTTCTGGGTCATCCCTACTGCAACTGTTGTGCAGTGGCACCAAATCAGCTACCAACCAGTTGGCTTGTACCATTCCAGTCTCCAGCAAGCAATTGAAAAGTCAGTCACTGATGCCGAGAGCACTTGCCCCATCTCTTTAATCACCCTTGGGTGCAGATCATGGGATCTGCCTTCCTTTAGTGACCCTAGCTCCTTAATTAACTTGTCCCCTGCTTCAGCTCCCATGTTCTTGCCCCGACAACCCCCTGTCTGGTCCTGATCCCACACTGTGGGAGCAGCCTGCTCTTCTCCACTGTAAAGACAAAACAGAAGTACTCATTCAGTATGTCTGTTTTACCCTTGTTGCTTTCTTACCACCAATCCCCCTCTTCAGCCTGACAATCAGTTCCTTGGTCTGCCATTTCTCCCTGATGTAGCAGAAGACCGCCTTGCCCACCTTTCTCATTTCCTCAGCTATTTAGAGCTTGGATTCCCTTTCCACCTTCCTCACTAATCTGTTTCTCTCCTTCATTATGTTTGACTACACCTTCCTGTTTTCATCTGCTTGGTTTGCTTTGTATTTGTTTGAAGGCCATCCTCTTCTCCCATGCTGCCTCTCCTACCTCATCATAAACCATACAGGCTTACTTCTCTCCTTGTTCTTCTCTACCTTCCCTACAAAAATGCTAGTGACATCTTCACTAATTCTTCCCTGAAAATAGCACACTTCCTATCTACCCCTACTGCTTGCTTCACCCCCCCAACTTACCCCTGAATACTTCCCATATCCTGAAGAAATCACCCTTCCTGAAATCTAGCACCTTTTTCCTAGTATTGATGTGATCAGCTTCCAGCACTATGTTGAACCATACTGACTGATGGTTGGTATACCCCAGTGGTTCCTTCTTCCTTTACAGTAACCTCCCTGATAGTCTCCCTGTTTGTAACGACGAGGTCTAGGACTGCTGCCCCGTTCATCAGTTCTCCATTGCATTGTGTAGAAAATTCATCCTGGAAAGCCTGCACTAGCCCCAGGCTCTTCACATCTGGCATGTTGAAGTCCTTCGTCAGCACCACTTCACCTGGGCTGCAGCTTTCCTGATCTCTTCCCATAGTGTCCCATCCTCTGTATCCTTCTGCTTTGGTGGCCTGTAAGCTACCCCGTTCCTGATGACCCTACCTGTGGACATTTGCACCCAAATGGCCTCAGTGGTGGTGCTCCCCTTCAATTAGGTATCCTAAAAAGAGGTTGGAGGAATTTGTTTTTACACTACAGGTGCATCATAATTCGTAAGTTTTTGAAAACTGTTATGGTGGGACACCCCTAGCAAAGTACTGTCCTTTACAAAATGCTGTCATCTCCATTCTCGCTGCCTTTTACAAGAAAGTCTAGAAGGAATAGCAGTATGCACCATAAGTATTGTACAGTAGCGTAAAAAATCTGCATGATTTTTTTGGTTTAGGGTCTTGCAAAGTGTAAGATAGAATACTAATCCCCATTTTTTAAAACCTGTTCAAAGACAGGCTCCGAGGTGATCACTTATTTTTTATTCAGTTGGTTAATAACTAGTAGATCTTCTACTGTGTCTAAGCTCATTTACAGTGGTTGATGTGCCAGCAGGTGGCAGCAGCAGAGATACAGCAATTCATCAACGTGCGGAGAAATAGAAAAGCAGGCAGTCTCAGCTGGCATAATTACATGACGGACAGTGTGAAAGGCAATACTTACAAATAAATAATGACATCTTGCCCGGTTTACAGGTGAGTTCAACAGAAAACAGTCAGCATTACAAAACCAAAGAGCAGAATTCATTTTGCTCAGCTTTAGTGTTTGTCTTGTATTTGTTTCTTGTGCTGCAGCAAATGTTACAATGAATGTCCAATTTAAAGCTGTTGGTCAAGTTGTAGACAAAATGGGTACACTGCACCCTCATCAGGAATTTTTTGGCAGTGCTGTCTCCCCCAAGCAAAACTATTATAATCTGACTGCTAGTTACACTGAACTTAGTTTATAAGTGAGCAGTAATGCTCAACGGGCATGTGGTAAAGCTAAATTCATGCACACTGTGAGGCATTTACACTGAGTGCATTTACACCCTGGGAAGTGCATTGATTTACCATTACTGAGCACCCTCAAAGGGTTTATAAAATGGTGCACTGTTGTGTAGTAAACAGGCTTTAGGGTTATTAAAGATGATCCAAACTATAACCATGCATTGATGTGAAATTAATGCACGGTCATGTAAACGGTCTTGGACAATCAGGTTTATATATTTTTTTAATGCCATTTAAATATATATCTATTAAACAATCCTTTACAATACATCCTGCAGAAATTCTTATCTCTTGAGGATCATATTATAAAAGCATTGATAGAAAATACCAAAGATTAAGGCCAGTAACTCTGGTCTATCAAGTCAAAGGTAACACAAAACTAGAGCATTTGATGCATCTAGTGGAGACAAGTCCTACTCACTTATATTTGTAAAGTTCGGGAAATTATCTTAAAAATCTGAACTGCAGGCCACCCGGGTAGCACGCTGTGCTTCCATGCTGGTGACTTGGGTTTGGGAACATTGGGGACGCTGGCAAATGGACAGCTAATCATCGATGAGTTCTGTGAGAGGCAATGCATCCTCAACTGGGTGGGTGGGTTGGCACCGCACTTCTGCAGCTTCAGCAACCCCTGTAGAGGGACTCAGCAAGTTTCACCATCCAGTTGCAGGGGGAAGCTGTATGACGCTGGGATGCATGACAAGCTTTTGGGCCAAGTACACAAATCTGGCACATACACAAGGGATACACACAGTGGATTGTTGACTGGCTCAGGGGCAGGAAGCAGAGGGTTGTGTGGGCAGGCACTACTCAGAGTGGACTGGGAAGGGGTACTCAGTGGCATCCTTCAGGGGTCAGTGCCGGGCTGTTGCTGTTCAACATTTTCAGCAGTGATCCGAAAGCTGTGGTTTCAAAGGTTTCATAAGTAGTTTACAAGCCTAGAGGCTATTTCCCATAGAGGCGCGCCATTTCTCAATGGTAGTAATCTTTTACTTCTTTCTTTTTATGGTTGGCATCTAGCGCTCTTTTAAACATTTCCATGTTGTGGCTACACACTATCTCACTTGGAAGTTTTTTCCATATATTGACTAGTCTCTATGTAAACCACATTGCCCTTTTTTGGCGTTAAATGATTCGCCTTTCAACTGCAGATCATGCTTTCTTATACTGTACGCTAAGGATTTAGTGTCCAAGCGCAGAGAGTGCATGAGCTTATCTTCTTGAAAACTCTTGAAGATGAGATGCAGGTCCCCCTTCATTCTCCTATGCTCAAGTATGAACATATCAAGAGATTCTCTAGCAGGCTGCTTCACTTTACTGATGACACTGAGCTGGCCAGCACTGTGGAATCCCTTCATGAGTGGGACAAACTTCAGGAAGACCTGAACAAGCTGGTTGTTTGGTCGGACTCCTGGAGTTTCACGTTCAGTGTAGCCAAATGCAAAGTGCTACACTAGGGGAGAAAAAACAGAGGCAGGGCCCACACCCTGTGTGGAGTTCATCTTGCTGCAGTGGTTGAGGAGTAGAACCTGGGGATCACAATAGACAAAGGGTTAAACATGACTAGCAGTGGGCGGCATCTGTCAAGAGGTTTGGCAGAATACTGCGTTCATCAAAGGGGGGTGGGAGGGTGACCAGATGGGCGGAGGAAGTTATCCTGCCTCTTTACAAGGCCCTGGTCAGACCCCATCTGGAGTACTGTATACAGTTCTGGGCTCCTTAGTACCAAAAGTACATTGAAGCAGTTGAGAGGGTGCAACGCATTGCCACCAATATTGTCAGGTATATGAAAGATAAAACCTATGAGGAGAGGCTGGTGGCTCTTAAAATGTTCCTGTTGGCAAATGCGAGGCTGAACTGGCACATGATCTCAGTTTTCTGCATACTTAAGGGCATTGACAAGATTGGACAGATGTTTAATCTGATGTCCTTCAGCAGGTCATGGGGACACATCCATACATGTGATAATATAAAACTGTGTAAGAGGGAGGTTTTGCAAAGTTAGGAGGGAGATTGGCCCTTTAGGAGGGAGAATGCATAAACGCACCGAGTTGGCCATTAAATAATGAAAAAATATATAATATATATATATATATATATATATTTATACAATGTATGTTTTGGGATAAATAGCAGGATAAAAAGTAATATCTCTGCAGGTCATGGAGATATCAATGATATCTTCACATGTGAAGATATCACTGATATCTTCACACTCCTATCGTCATCGTAATGAAAGTGAAAGTGTTTCACTTTCCATCATCAACTATCTTTGCTGTGTCCCTTTATAGTACCCCCCAACAGAAACATCTCTGTGATCCTGTTTGCATCTTCTAACAAATGAATTATTGAAAAACAAAGTTTATCTGGTTGATCCTGCAACTTTCTTTTATCCACCTGTAACTGTAATGTGCGTGGCTGGCGCTATGCCCTGAAATGTAAGCGTGACGGCGCTAGGCAGATTCAAAAGTGAAGCACTGTAAAGATATTTTTCATTAGGAGCCTGTGCTGTAAAACTTACAAAATGCTTCCTTTTCTGAATACTGCCTGTATTTTCAAAAGAAGCTGCCGACAGTATTGAGGGAAGAGCAGTAGGCAGCAGCTTCAGCACACCAGACAAGCGCGAGCATGCGTTGCTATGCAACAGACACGCGGGTTTCTGTCTGGTGTTGTAAACTGCCGTCTCACTCAGCTCTATCTCAATACTGTCGCTTCAACAAAATACAGGCAGCATTCAGAAAAGAGCAACTTCATGCTTCTTGGTGTGCCTTGGGCAGGGTTTCCATCACAAGCCTCCCAACCCCTGAGCCACTGCCCTGGCATGTGACCGTGAATGTGACTGACCCTGCCCAAAAGCTGAGAATATCCTCTTGGATTGCACTTGAGTCTTCTGCCTCCTGCCACTCCTGACTTGGACATGGGCTCTAGACATGGACCCAGGTCCCCCACATGGAAGGCAACTGCTGTGCCACTAAGCCATCATCAGATAGATTTGTTAGCATTTTTTCTTTACTTTTAATATTCACTGAGACCTTCAGTAAATAGAAGAACACGTGAACTGTATGAACCAGGACTGCTGGAGAACTCCTAAATAGTCTGTTCTTTCTGCATCCCATGATCCCCCATCCTAGATGTCTTGCTGTGTCCTGCAGATACACACAGTGTACATTGATCACTGTTTTAGGAGATGCTTCTTGAAAAATCTTGAGGAGCTAAGTCTAAAAGCCTTAAAAGTTTTGAGAGTTTTAGCATGCTTCTTTTCTCTAGGGAATTCAGAATATCACTTCTTTTAAATAAAGTTTTCATTAGTAATGCTAACAAATATGGATGCACAGACCAGTATTTTATGCTGTACATTCAGTGCATTTTCTATGGCATGCATGACACTGGATTTAAGGTTAACAATATTTTGCCAATAATGCCAGCCTGGGGTTGTGGAGGGCTGAGATGTTGCATGCCTTACCATCCGCCATGCTGGTGACTCATGTTCGGGAATGACACGGGTTGCAGAGGGTTGGCTTTGGGGCGCCTCCGGCTGGTTGTGCTCCTCTCCCGGGTGGGTGGCTTGCCGACTTGGCTCCTCCCAGGTGGAGGTCTGGGCATAGTGCCTTGCACCAGTGACACAGTATTGTAAGGGACTGTGGTTCTGTGGCATGCTACCACAGCTGGGGAATGCCTGGGGACAAAAAATGGAAAATTGGTCAGCATGGACTGAATGAAGTTTTGCCTGCCAGCTCTCTGCCCCGTGCCACTGCCTGGACCACCAGACCTGTTGCTGGATATGAATCTCAGGGGTGGTGGGGAGGATGGCCCTCATCTTTCTGGACCCACTCCATGGGGTAGGGATGTAGCCAGAAATTTCCATTTTGTACACACAATCTCCAACAGTTACACCCCCCATTAAAAAATGTACGCATCCTCTCCAAATGGTACCCCCCTCCAAACAAGTCAGATTGTTGTCAGATGACTCCTCTAATCTCTAAAGAGGTTATGCATGTATTAGTCTCCTAAACAATAGAAGTTTAAACAGAGACACTCCTTAGTGGCCTACACTAACCCAAATACTAGATTAGAGTGAAAATGTTAACAGAAAGGCATATGGTTTGTGATAGGCACTCAACAAAACTGTACACAAATGTGTACAGTGAGTATGCTCACAACACGCTTGCCATGGGGTGACTGGGACAGGTGAGTGCCGAGTTGAGCTGGTGGGCCAGTGTGTGTGGGGAGTTTGGAACAGGACTGAGAGCTTGCCTGTGTCAGACGGGATGGGCTAAAAGCTACATGGAAAAGCAATATTTTGTCAATTTTATGTGGAACAAAAAAAAATTAAAAATTAGGGTAACCAGTACTTGAGCATCTGGGGTTATATAGCAGCTGTTACACAAGTTCCAGCTTCCCAGCTTACATGAACTGTTTCAAGACTCAAAGAGGCACAGTGCAGTTTATGTTAACCAGCAAGCACTCCAACTATTCCCCAGCAGTTTTCACTGCTGGTGTTAATACATCCCTCTGTATATCTTGGCTGCCTGCTGTAATGACCTCAGCTAACAGAAATTGTCTTCTGAACTGAACCAGCCCAGAATGCACGGAGACATGGATAAAAGGGAAGGGGTGTGTGAGGGGGGTGGGGTGTGGCAAGCAGAGGACTGGTGCCCTTCTGGAGTTGCCATGGAGTCACTTGTTTATCAGACTACAGAGACTTCTCCTGGTCCAGTGTCACTTGCCAGCATTTGATTGTACATTGTTAGTTGCAGTGTGTTAAGCTGGGGAGTGTATTAAGTAATGAGAGAAAGTTGGACATGTGTAAAGCAAGATGGAATTTATTCCACTCCAAGGTAGCATACAGGAGAGGCCTCTCTTGAAGAGGCAGTTTGCAAGAAGAGCAGAGCATAGGATCCATTAAAGGATGAGGGAAGAGAACAGTCAAAATGATTTGCTTTGTTTTTTTTTCTTCACTCGCTACACGCACAAACCCACCCCACTCACTACACACACTACACACACTACACACACACACCACTCACTACACACACTACACACACACCACTCACTACACACACTACACACACACCACTCACTACACACACAAACCCACCCCACTCACTACACACACACACACACACCACTCACTAAACACACTACACACACACCACTCAATATACACACAATACACACACACCACTCACTACACACACAAACCCACCCCCACACACACACACACACACACACACACACACATCACTGACTACACACACACACCACTCACTACACACATACACCACCCACACACACACACACACACACACACACACACACACACATACACTAAAGCCTCAGTCCCTGTGCTAAGCGTCATGTGTAACAGAATGCAAATCCTCCTAGTAGGGTAGACTGACATGGCTTTACCAGAACAAAAGTTATGCAATTCCCAACTTTTGCATTTCCTCCAGTTTAATCTGAGAATGACAAACTACAGATGCGTGTTTTGTCCTTTTGGGACTTCTCAGTGCAGCGCAGTCTCTCTTCTGTCTCGGTCAAGTACCACTTCGGCCCCAGAGGAAAACAGGCATTTACAGTAGTACACTCAGAGGCAGCGAGCAGGATAGCCAGCTTGCTGCAAATGCAGTGTGTAGGGTTCATAAGGGATGTGAGGATGCAGCAACTGCATGGCACGGAGGAGTCCTAAAAGGACACAACTCAAATCCAGAACAAAAGCAAGCCAACATGTACTGTAGTTGGTTTTCTACTTGCAGATAGATGGCCTGCACAGATATTACGTTAAAAAAATGGAACTGCGCTAAGTAGAAGATGCAAGTCATATATATTATTTATTTATTGAAAACTGGTGACTGGAAAAGACACACTAAGCCAAGGCTTGTTTCTAGGTGCATCCTGGGGGTAGGAGTACAGGGAAGCAAATACTACACTGTACATTCAGTGTAAAGTGCAGTCAATATAATTTAAAGCAGTGTACAGGCACTATGAACAACTAAAATGCAAAATAAATAGAATGAAGGTACATGCAAACTATGCAGTGAAATAGGAGCAGGTGATACTGCGTGCATTAAATTGGGATGTGTGCATATAAAATGTTAATTAATGAATATTCACTGAACACAGTCAAAGTATTTGGCTATTTGGTTGTATTTGTGTACCCAAAGCTAAAACTAAGTTGATGCCTTGTCAAAGCAACAGAGCATTGCGAAGTGTTGGAGAATTTGTTTCTTGCTGTCTGAGTCTGAAGCCCCATTTACGCCATCAGCTTTGCAGCGCATCAACACATGCACTCCGGTTGATGCGCTGCAAAGTCAGCTTTGTGGACGCTCACCACATCGCTGTAAGTGTTCTACAGCTCCATTTTTTGATCTGATGAAAATGGGGGGACGTGTACTGGATCGAGCGCAGTACCCCGTGGTGTGAACAACCAACACGCTCGATCCACTGCGATCCCATATTTCCAGGCTGCCGATGTCATTTTTTAGAACCCTGCCCATATGTCTAAAGACACTACTCTTGGTGTGATCTGCCGCGTGTCAGGCTCGGGAGTGTGAACGATAAATTACAGTAGCAAGTCACAGCGCCGCAAGAAGGCAGCAGAGTGAAAAGTGAAGTGCTGTTGCTGCTGTTTAAACAGGGCTTTTGCTGTCCTATTACATTTTGGAATTTTTCACTCTAAGCAATCAGTAGTTTACTTTGCAGCCTGTGCATACCGTGTCCCCTTTTTTTTTTGTAAATCTGTGTTTTGCAGGCATGTAACAAAACATGGGTTGGGCCACCTCTCCTTCTGTTGAAAAAGACCTAATTCCTTAATTGTTGGGTCCAGGAGGGTAAACCCCATGACTGGGACTATGAATAAAGTATGCCCATCCTCCCAGTACTGGTAATCCCACAGTTGTACCTCCATGTCTGTCCAGTCACCCCAGCCATTTCCAGCCCATACTGTACTTTATCATGTAAATGTGCACCACTGTATTACTGTGGATGTTTATTTAATTTCATTGTTAACTAAAGTAATAATGCATGACAGGTCACATGTTGTTGTAGGACTTGCTCATGCCTCATGTGGTGCGGCACAAGCTGAGTGCTGTAAACCACATGAGAAGTGGCTAATTCCCGCAGCACGAGCCTTGGAGTACATTATTGCAATTCTAAAATAGACTTAAAGAAAAAGAAAAACTCTAATTGGGTTAAAACAAGCAGCTGGAACTTTATCTGTGTGTAGGTTCTGAGATTTATTCATGAGTAAAGACCCAGACTGACCAATCAGATGGCAGGATTTTTCCTTGTCCATTTTAAAAAGCACTTTTTCCTAAACCTGAGTATTCTGAACCTCCTATTCTCCCTCTACCAAGTCACAGTTAGAAAGAAGATTTTAGTAATCTGTCTTTGCTTGCCTGCCTGGATTAAATACATGGAGAATAACTAACCTCTAATTTTATATATATTTATTTATTTATGGTCTTGAAAACAACCTTTGAGCTAGAGCTCATTTACAAAGGTTCCACGTCAGAGGAAGAATCATAACTGTAGTACAAAACAAGATATATATACAGAGGGAATACATAGTTCTGGTATAAATAGACACAGATAATACAACACTAACATTTCCATGACAGCTTATTTACAATATTTTAGTTTTGTTTTGTTTTGTTTTTTTATTTACTGAGCAAAGGGAGAGAGAATGACAGGCAAGAATAGATGGCTAGAGCTCAGCCAGGAGTTATCATTGTCATAAACAGTGAGAAGGAGTAAAGGGAGAGTAAGGGATTTGGTGAGTGGAGGGTAAGGTGAGGGAGGAGGTTGAAGGGGAGAGTAGGGGTAGGACGTGAAGAATACGCTGGTCACGTCACGCTGAGTTAGTGTGGTGACACCAATGGTAGAAGAACAAAGCTTGAGTGCCCTAATGATGTCAGCACTAGTGAGATGTTGAGTTATCAGTGAGTTCTTAACAGCTAGTTTTTTTATTACATACAATATAATAAGTATATATCCCTAAATATTGTGTATGGTTAGTGTCATTTTTTGGGTAGTCTTTGAGTAGGTAATGCCCTGAGTGTTCTTTTGTAGTTTGAGTGGCCGTTTTGAAACTGCTCACAACCTGCAATGTTGTGCTGCGGTGTGAATGAGGGTGAATCAGCCTGTGCTCCAGTCCATTGGTTTGGTTGGTTGGGGCAGCTGAGAAATAATGTTCTAAATCGTGAATTTTTTTCTTTTCAGCATCCCAAAGCATGAATTACAAGGTTTGGAACACACCTGGGAAGCAAGCTTATTGTGTATTTTTATTTCAATAATGCATTTTCAGGAGCCCTTGTCCTGACTCCTTTGGGACCCCTGTTCTTCAGCTGCACCGGTTTTTAACTTATAAGAGTTACAGCCATGCCACAGACTTGAGCAGTGAGTAGCAGCAGTGGCGAGCTGACTCTAGAATGCAGCACACAGCAGTCTAACATATCTGTCTAACTTACCAGCCCTGATTCTGGGAGTGGGGGTTTTGAGAGAGCAAACACTCAAAACATATCATCCAATTAATGGAGCTGTGCAGAATATAAAATTCTGCCTACAGAATGCCAGCAGAATGACCATTCTGATTCTGCTGAATTTCATGAAATTTTCACAACATTCTTCAAAATTCTGCCAAATTTTAAATGCCAGTTATTTTGCCATAATTTTAACAGTATGTGTCCAATTGACACCAAATCTGGAATGTAACCATTATACAATAACGTACAAATGTGTACCAAAGTTCATATTAGTAGGTTGAAAGGGGGCAGAAGTATAGGTAGCCAAACATTTAATCAAAATTAAATGTTCAGTTATTTTGAGATAATTTTAAAATTTCTTATCTAAATTTCTCCACAACGTCTGGATTTAGAGACGCACCCAACATGGGTATATACACCACATTTTAAGTCTCAAGCTTCAATGGGAGCTGAGCTGTAGGTAGGCAAACATCTTGCCAAAATTTAGATCTCTGTAATTTTAGTATAATTTTTATAGTATTCATTGAAATGTTATAACATTAGACAGGTATACAGAATATCACTACATTTGTATATGTACATAGTTTCAGATTTCTAACTTCAAACTGGACTGAGTTTTAGCCTACCAAACATTTATTTATTTATTTATTTAGAGTATCGGTTTTACAGACCTTTGAGTCAGAAACTCATTTACAAAGGTACCTCATCAAGAGAGCAAACATCACATCAACAATACAATACAATGATACAGTACATAGAACTTATAAAGGAGAATGAGATATCTATACTTATTTATCTTTCAAGAAAGTTTCACTTTTTTTCAGTGAAGTTAGTTTTTAAAGCTTAGTTTTGTTTTTGTAGCAGTCTGCTCGGCAAGGAAAAGACGCCAGGAAAGAGCCATACCGAGCTGCCATTATCGCTCGGCTCCGTCACTACATTTGTAATTTGAGTCAGCGGTGCGGCGCCTACACTTAGTCAGCTTAAATGGCACTACAGAGCATGCGCCATTTTGCCAATGCCAGACTTACAAAATTAAATAAAGTAAGTTCAACTCACTGAAAAGGGCGCCTATTTGATGAAACCCCTAATCGGGGTAAGGCTTTATGGGATGGTAATTTATGAATAATATGGTTCTCTTAATGACAGCAACCAGTGTTACAGAACATGTTGCCAAAATTTTAATTTCAGTTATTTCCCAATGATTTTAAAACAAATATCCAAATTTAACTAGAGTTGAAGCATTTAAACTACTATACCACATGTTCATTTCTGAAAAGTTCATATTTGTAGCTTTAAATGGATTGAATTAAAAGTAGCCAAACTTTCACAGCATTTAAAAATTAAATTTTAGAAGAATGTAAACTACAGATTTAAGCCCCTGAAACTTTAAAACTAGAGAATGCAATACCATGACATTTGGTGGATTCTTAGACCTTACAAGGAGACTGTGCATGCCAATTTTATTAATTGTTTGCTGCCAGAAATTGCAAAATAATAGGGCTGTGCATGGACCGAATAGTATTTCCCAAATACCATGAATAGTAGGCTTGCCGAATATTCGGATGGATGTTCTCAATAGTCCACTATTTGGCCACTATTCGTGGGTTAGATTTCAAAATCTCACAGAGCTTTGTTGGCCAATCAGAGGCTGTTTTGGAGCTCACAGCCAGGAACACCATGTGATCTCCTCACTCTAAGTGTGTAGCATAGAGTTCAATATATAGAGAGACTAGAGTGTGGACTCCAATGCTCAGTTGAAGCCGTATCCTATAATAGAGGATGATTGACGTGCCGGCAGAATAGCAGGAACCCTTCTTGAAACTTAGTGAGTGGCACCAGCACACTGTTCTGACAAAAATCTGCAGATCCAGTTGGGTAAAAAGCACCACTGACAGCAGGGAAATGATAAAGCGGATGCACAAGCCAGCCTCTGGCACCTGTGTACAAGCCAAAGTGCCATGGCTTCTGCATCCTCCTCCTGAAGCACCAGCAGCACAAGACAGCCTCTGGCACCAGTGTACAAGCCAAAGAGCTGTGACCCCTCCATCCTCCTCCTGAAGCACCAGCAGCACAAGACAACCTCTGGCACCAGTGTACAAAACCAGTGCCGTGACTGCTCTCCTCATCCTCCTGATGCCATTTTAAGGACTTCTGTAGCAGTTCTGTAGTAAGGCAACTTTCCTGGTAGAATACCAAATACTGAATACCGAATAACGAATATCTCGGACCCGAATACTAAATATTCGGCCGAATATTCGAGAAAAGGTATTCGCACAGCTCTACAAAATAACATCTGTACTTAAAGTCACATCCCATGAGTCTTTGTGAAAATTGTAGAATTTCATGAAAAATTCCATAAAACTGGAATTTGCTAATTTCACTCAGCCTTATCTGGAAGAGTCTAATTAAAAGATGGGGGTATGAGAGACGCATAGTGTAGGAGGTCACCAGGGTTAGGAGTTAGATGCACAATTTCACCAAGAAATGGACAGCTGAACTGGGTAGCACAACAGTGGTAGGCCCCCAGATTGGAGCAAGGAAGCACATAGTATCAACAATTCCAACCTGAATGTAGGATGTTTAAGGATCACATCCAGTACATTTATGATCTGGGGAGCCTGGTGTACATGCAAGTCTGGGACTTAGAGGTACTCACAAAGATGTAGTGTGGGAAGACAATGTCTGGGACAATAGGAAGGAAGAATTCTGGCTATTCCAACAGGGTAGGTCAACAGAAAAAGGAGTAGGTGACTCGTGTTTTCAGGGAGTTTGTCACTGTAAAGAACAAAGAGGATATCAGTGGGATCAGTAGTTCTACTGAGTCAATCTGGCTATCCCAAAAGAGAGTGTGGGGGTGGATAGTCACCCAGAGAGGAACAGCAGGACTGCAAAAGCTTAGCCCAGCTTATCAAATGAAGTAGTGATACGTGCATAAATTCCACAAAAAGAATTCTGGATAGTTTGTCTATATGCTACTATAAATATGTGAGAAAATGTTACCAATATTTTTTTCTACTGCAAATTTAAAACTGCTAAACCAATTTACCAAGTTGTGTTAGACACCAGGATATATTGAGTGTGGCTATGCATGTCAAATGTTAAGTCAATGCCTGCAAGAACACAGAAGTTACAAACATCCACATTTTTGAGAGTTTTCACAAAAGTTTGCAAATATTTACATAGTAAAGATTTGAACCCCTGTAACTTAAAAATCTCTATTCCAATTCTCTCCATATTTAGATCATTCTATAAGCATTACAGAAAGGTTATTCATGCTAACTTGCACACGTCTAGCGCCAAAGGTGCCTGAGTTAAATGTAGATTAAATTTTTCCACGAAATGCCCCACAAAAAATAAAATGACAGATTTTGAGCACATATAATTTTGAGACGATGCATCACATTGTCATGAAATCTGGCACATTATTAGAACACCTATCATCAAGAAACCATGCCAAATTTAAGATATCTGACCCAATTGATGGCTGAGGTATATGCAGACAATTTTCATGAAATTTCACACACAAAAAAAAATAACAGACTTTGAGCACCTATAATTTTAAAACTATCCATCCAAATGTCATGATGTTTGGAACATTATTGGCCCTCTACTCACAGAGTGTGAGTGCCACATTGCAGAGCTCTAGCTTAAATGACAGCTAAGGTATGACCAAATTACTAAATTTAAAAGATTCTGCAAACTGCCAATGAAATTCCGTGAAATTTCATGAAAATTCATTAAAATTCTGAGAATTCAAGAATTTTCCCATTCCGCACAGTTCTACCAATTAAGGGTCAAGAAATAAATCTGTAGGTCCAGGGGTCCCACGGCCCTGTCCAGCATGAACTGCATGCTGTTATGTAAGAATGGTATCCTGTGTTGCTCTCATTTCCTGGTCTAATGGAAAGTGCATTTCCAATAACTAGGAAATCTTTTTAAAATATAACATATGCTAATCAGAAACTGTTCGGTTTATTTCATTCATTTTCTGTATGCTTGTCCCCTTATTTTGTATTACTAAGGACAGTTACGTAAAATGAGGGGTAGGGTTTTTAAAAGGATTTGTCAGAGGTCTGTACACTGCTGTTTTCCAAAGGATCCATCCTAGATCCACCCACTACTATTTTCAAAAGGATCCATCCAAGAACCACCTGCCGCTATTTTCAGAATGATCAGTCCAAGACCTGCCTGTTGTTATTTTCGAGCGGATCCATCTGAGATCTGTCTACGCTGTTTTCAAAAGGATCCATCCTATATCCACCCACTGCAATTTTCAAAAGGGTTCATCCAACAACCACCTGCAGCTGTTTACAAAAGGATCCATCCAAGCTCTGCCAGATGTTATTTTCAAAAGGATCCATCCTATATCTACCCACTGCTATTTTCAAAAGGATCCATTCAAGAACCACCTGTGGTTATTTACAAAAAGATACAGCAAAGCTCCACCAGATGTTATTTTCAGAAGGATTTATCCTATATCCACCCAATGCTGTTTTCAAAAAGATCCTTCCATTAACCACCTGCGGCTGTTTACAAAAGGATCTATCAAAGCTGTGCCAGATGTTATTCTCAAAAGGATCCATCTGAGAGCTGCCTGCAGCTATTATCAAAAGGATCCGTCCAACAACCACCTGCAGCTATTTACAAAAGGATCCATTGAAGCTCTGCCAGATGTTATTTTCAAAAGGATCCACCTTATGTCCACCCACTGCTATTTTCAAAAGGATCTGTCCAAGAACCACCTGCAGCTATTTACAAAAGGATCCGTCAAAGCTCTGCCGGTTGTTATTTTCAAAAGAATCCATCTAAGAGCTGCCTGCAGCTATTTTCAAAAGAATCCTCCTAATTTCTGCCCACTGCTGTTTTCAAAAGGCTGCATTCAGGATCCACCTGCTGTGATTTTCAAAAGGATCCATCCAAGATCTGTCCACCACTGTTTTCAAAAGGATCCATCCAAGATCTGTCCACCACTATTTTCAAAAGGATCCATCCAAGATCTGTCTGCCACTGTTTTCAAAAGGATCCATCCAAGATCTGTCTGCCACTGTTTTCAAAAGGATCCATCCATGATCTGCCTGCTGCTATTTTCAGAAGGATCTGAGATCTGTCCACCACCCTTTTTAAAAGGATCTATCTGATGCCAGTCTGGAGCTGTTTTCAAAAGTATCTGTCAGAGATCTGCCTGCTGCAGTTTTTAAAAGGATCTGTCCAAGATCTGCCTGCTGCTGTTTTCAAAAAAAATACATCTGAGATTCACCTGCTACTATTTTCAAAAGGATTTCTTTGAGATCCACTGGCTGCTGTTTTCAAAAAGATCTGCCTGAGATTCACCTGCTGCTTTTTTTCCAAAGTATACATTCAAGATTCGGTTGCTACTATCTTCAGAAGGATCCATTGGAGAAATGCCTGCTGCTTTTTATAAAAAGTATCTGTCTGAGATCTGCCAGCTGCTGTTTTCAAAAGGATCTGTCTAAGATCCACCTGTTGTTACTTTCGAAATAATCTTTCTTCTGCTGGCTACCATTTTCAAAAGGATCCATCCGGAATCCACCTTCTACTATTTTCAAAAAGATACATCTGCGATCAGTGTCGCTATTTTTAAAAGGATCGGTCTGAGATCTACCTGCTGCTGTTTTCAGAAGGAATCTTTCTGAGATCTATGTGCTGCTGTTTTCAAAAGGAGTCACCCAAGATCCACCAGCTGCTGTTTTCAAAAGGATCAATCCAAGATTAGCCTGCCACTGTTTTCAAAATTATCTGTCCGAGATCAGCCTGCTGTTTTCAAGATGATCCATCTAAGATCTGCCTGCTATTTTCAGAATCATCTGTCTGAGATTTCCCTGTTATTTTCAAAAGGATTCATCTGACATCTGACTGCTATTTTCATAAGGATCCAACCAAGATCTGTCCAATGCCAATTTTCAAAGGAAAATCTCTCCAGACTGTGAGACAAACTACTAAATGAGCTAACTGCATCTGAATGTTGCATAAAAAGTACATCTATGGAACAAATGATGTGAATCGCATTTACATCAATTAGTTTACTGTCTACAAGTCATGACTTTGTGTTACAAGCAGAGCCATCTTTTGAAATATTGGTAGGGCTAGTTCAACACAGATACTGGCACAACACACATTTGTGTCCACCTTCATCTTTTTGAAAATCTTCTAGAGAATCTGTGTGTCTTAGACTTCATCAGATCCTCCTGCTCCTGCCCCCTTCCCACCATGCAGAAGTCAGCAAGGCCTTTGGCACCGTTCCACATAGGAGGCTGGTAAACAAGCTGGGTAGCATGGGGGTGGGCAATAAGGTGGTAACCTGGGTAAGAAACTGGTTAGGGGATAGGAGGCAGAGGGTTGTGGTAAATGGAGTTTGTTTTGAGGAGGGGTTAGTGACCAGCGGGGTACCACAGTGGTCAGTACTGGGGCAAGTCCTCTTTAATGTCTTCATTAGTGACATAGCACAGGAACTGGAAGGGAAGGTCTGCCTATATGTGGGTGACACCAAGATCTGCAACAGGGTGGACACTCCGGAGGAAGTGCAAAGGATGGAAAGAGACTTGAAATGACTGGAAGAGTAGTCAAAAGTTCGGCAGCTAAGGTTTAATGCAAAAAAGAGGAATAATGAACTTGAGTCACAAAATCCTGGGGTGCATTACAAAATGGGGAGAGATACTAGCAGTGATCAAGCAGGAAGGAGACCTGGAGTAATCATATCAGATGATCTGAAGGTACAGACAATGCGACAAAGCGATCAAGAGAGCTAGTGGGATGCTGGGAAGTATAGGTAAGGGTATTACCAACAGGAAGAGGGAAGTGGTGTTGCCACTATATATGTCTTTAGTAAGGCTCCACCTGGTGTACTGTGTCCAGTTTCGGAGGCCACATCTCACGAAGGACATAGGATAGAGGCCATCCAAAGGAGGACTACCAAAATGGTACAGGGTCTACATCAAATGTCCTATGAGGAGAGGCTAAAGGAACATGTACACATTGTGGGGGGGCATGATCGAAACCTTCAAATACCCCAGGAGTGAATAAGGTACAAGTGGGAGGTATTTATCTGCTTGTGTGCTGCCCAGCCACCCCCATCTGACCAGCCCCCCCCCCAGCTCTGTAACCAGGCTTCTCCAGGGTTTACGTCACTCCTGCTTAACCTCTGCCAGAAGGCCTAATCTCATGTGCCTGATCGCCGGTGTGGAGCCTGAATGGGGATAGGGTGTCATCATGTGACCAAGGTTTTTTCACTTTTTCTCCTAGGGACCAACAGTCATGCCATGGAAGTAATGTGTGTACTTTACCTCCGCAGAGACATCCTGGCATCCTGTTTGGTCCCTCTCCCTGCATGACCCCACTGCACTGCTGCCAAACCTCCAGGCGGTATTCTGCTCCCCCCGCTCAAGGGAGGACAGCTATCCTGGAAACACTCAATCCTCCCTCTCAGCACCTCAGTCCTCCATGCCACTTGGAAGGCCCTTGATTTGCATTTAAAATGAAAGCTGGTGGCAGGTTATTACCACTGTAGCAGATCAATGCAGCAATTATGTATGTATCTTATATTTACATTAATGTATATCTTTGGTGTTGTGTTGTCTTTATTGTAACATAGAAACTGAAGCAGACAATGTTGGCAGAAAAAGACCACCGGTCCGTTCAGTCTGCCCAGTTTTACCCTACCCTGCCCTGTGATCTATTATCTAGACATGGTTTTTTGACCTCTTCTCTGCCCCCCGCCTTACTGCAGCCTCCTCAGAGTATCTATTAAGCCCTTTACTCTGTCCAGCCATGTTTGAACACATGAATGTTTTCTGCTCCTGCCTTTCCGGTGAAGCTGTTCCATAGCTCAGCTGCTTTCTTAGGTAAAGTAAAACTTTCTTGGGAATTTGATGTAGAGGTGTAGTTATCATATCTCTACATGCCACAGTGTTTATTTTTCTCCCAGGAAGATGTGCCTCGCTCGTCATTTTTACGAGCCTTCCGGCACAGGACAGGATGCCAGGGGCACACTCCGTCTTCCGGTGCGGTGGCACTTTTGACATGGCACCTCAAGGAGCATGATTAAAAAGCTACATAGCTGGAGAAAGGTTAGCTGAATTTAGTTTAAACCGTATAGGTTGTTTTAAACGGGCGTTTTTGCAGCCCTGGTGTTTGCCCCCACTGTTTTGTGCTGCTTTCCTTTATGTTCATTTCTGCTCTTATACCTGCAACTCTAGACTCACTGCTATTTAACAGCACTGTAGGCTTGCTGGCTGGTAAATTCCAAAGTTAGTCTCTTGTTCAGGCTTTTAACAAAAATTCCAAAACATTACTTTAGTCTAGATTCTCAATATGCAAAACATAGGCCTTGCTTCATCCAATATTAAAAAAAAAGTCCTTCCTGTAACAGTCAGTTTTAACAGCTAGACTTTGTTGCAGCGTTGAGCAAACGTTTAAGCTTGCTTAACACCCCCTGGTGGTGGCAATGGCTCAACCCAAGTGCTGGTTCCAAGCAAATGTGGCTTCAGGCATTTGGCCTAGTACAAGTCCCAAGCTCATCCAAAATTGTCAAGGCAGCCAACACAGGTCCTTACACACCAAAAAATAAGGCAGTTCTAGACCGGCTATGCCAGCATCCCATTTATGTCTCACTTGAGGGGTGACATCACCATTAAATTATAATTGGTCAGAGTACTCTTCATGGGTGTTACTATTAGCCCCTCCCAAACCATTTTTTCATCAATATAACCTCATCTTCTAAAACTATTTTAATATAAAACAATTATTCTTTCTTGCATCTATTTACACCTTGTTACAAATGTAAAACCTACATTTTCAAATGCAACTAAAAAAATTAATTTGAGACCAAACATAATGGTGTCAATGCTAATATAAAATCTATAATTTATAAAAACATTATAAAATGTTTTCCTTTATAAATATCTAAAAAGTATTTACAGATTTCAAAAGTAAATTTTTTCTGTTCAAAATAATGTTAGTTTGGCATACCTGCTATCATTAAAAACTTTATAATCTTAGCAAACTTCTTTAAAACAGTAATTCCTTTTGTTCATGGTTAATAATCCGTGACTTTATATGGACTTGGATTTCATTAAAAAAAACAACTTATAAACCTCCCAGCTAAGTATTGCATGTTAAATAAACACTCAAGACTCGTTCCATTAAAAAGGTGGCAAGGCCAACATACTTTAGGCACCAAACTTGTCAATATAGTTTAAACAGTTTTGGGGCTACAGAGTTTTGTAAATAGCTCACACTATGCTTTGCTAATAGGTTTAAAACTTAATCACTAGGCAGGTTCATGCATTTCCAATAACCTGTATAATTCTAAAATGTATCAACGTTTTGGTATATTTTCTATAAAAAAAGTCTTAATTTCTTAAAGCCAGTCAGTTTCAGTCTCTGTTAACTTTTAGTACCTAGGGCTGGCTGTTACAAAAAAAAAAAAAATTATGTCAAGTTTCCATAACAATAGCCTCTTAGTCTCAGCTTCAAGCTCTTATGCTAATAATTAAAATAGGGGCCATTCAATTTAAACAGGCTTAAAACATGTTTTCTCTAAAGTTGTCCATATATGCTATATTCCCTTTTTTTTCATAGCATCATTCTTCCATTTCAATATTCAAGCCTTAAGCAGCATTGTCCTTGTTTTAAAGTTCATTTAAATATTAATTTTGACCAAAAACATTTATAACATAGAAACATAGAATCTGATGGCAGATAAGGACCATTTGGGCCACCTAGTCTGCCCAGTTCCCTACCTAATGGATAAGCTGCAGATCCTAGTTAACCAACAGCCTACTTCCTCCTACCCTCCACTAGAATTGCCTTATATCTGTCCCATGCATTCTTGAATCCCCCCACTGTTTTTGACTCTACGACCTCCTCAGGAAGGCTGTTCCATGCATCTACATCTATAGTATTAATAATTAAGCCAATACAAAAGTATAAAATAGCAATTAAAAAAAATAATAAAATTGTAATAAAACATTTTAATCAAGTTAGTTCTGTTTCTACAGAGCCCTGGTCTATTCCATTTCAGGAAGCGCTATCGCCTGTGGGTCATATGCAGCCTTGGTCCATCTCGGCCCAGTGCAGATCCACTTAGTGCTATGTCAACATGACCTGATATTCAGCCAGTTAGCGTGCTCCACCGGCATGTGCTAACTGGCTGAATATCATTCAAAGCCAGCTGTGTGCTGTCGCAAGTACAGTGCAACAGGCTGCATTGTTGGTCGGTTCTGAACATGGGAACCCCTTGCATGGGGTTGCATCAGGGCCCTGGTGGCAGTATGTGGCTGCTTCAAGAGTTTTCTGCTTAAGCTGGCCCTGGAGACATGGATGTGCAGTGACATTAGCTCAGGGTGCGTGTGCTCCCGCATGTGCCATACAGACCTCTGCCTTCGTCTTCTCCCAATTGCATGGTTCTTGGCTGACACTGCACTCCCAGCCTCTACTGGGAGTTGCACTTATACCTGGAACCACAGACCCCCATCTCCCCCCCCCGAGGAGGAGGAGGAGAGCAGTCCTGAAGTTGCTCATCCCACTCCCCTCCGGCCAGCCTTCTTATGTCCCAGGCTCATTCTGAACCCGTATTACCATCGTTGCAAGTGGTGGCTCTAATACTGTGCTAGCGACCAGCTGAGAATATTTATTTTAATTGACTCTATGTTCCCGCTGAGCAAGAAAGGGGGATCTACTCCCATCTACACATGTCTGTTAAAATTTCTTTAAACGGGAGTCCATAATTGACCTCATGTAGCTGCTTAAGATCTGCTGTGATCTCTGTGCCCAAGTACCTGAACTTCATTGTGACCCAACGGTAGAAAATAAGATTCTTGAGAGCACCATTCATTTGGCCGCTAAGCAACAGTACATCTTACTTCGAGGAAGGCTCTTGCAGCAGGCCGCACCGATAGGACTAAGACGCCAGGCGCTAGGACCACATGGAAAACTTCTACCTAGCGGTCTGCCACGGGGGACTACCCACTGCTGACATCAGTCAGCTGACGTCAGCCTAGCCTATATAGGGAGGTAGTCCCCCACACGTACCTCAGTTCTTTTCCCACCATAGACCCGTGCACGTCAGACCTTAGCACATGCCGCAGCTACAGTCGACCACCATTACCCACATTTACCACACTTTTTTATTTTTTTATTCCTTTCAGTTCTGTTTCACTTAAACATCAAACTTTCGGTGTTTTCTTCAAATAGTTTATGTCTTTTCCATCAGTCTCGTCTTCTGACCACTCCATGAAGTGTGCCTGCGGCAAACAGATCACTGAGAAGGAAGTTTATTCTGCATGTCTCTTTTGTCTAGGCCCCAGCCACAATACTGAAGCCTGCCAGCATTGCCAGATATTCATCCAGACCACCTGAAGACATCGTTTAAAAGCACTGGAGAGCTATCTTTTAAGGCAGAAGTTGGTTGTGATGGAGAGGGACAGCACAGTCCTCCGGTGCCTCTTCTTCTTCACACATGGAAAAGTCAGGGAATCACAAACACTGGGACCAGGACTGGTCAGCTTCCCATTTGTGGTTGCCTCTTAGGCCTCCGGCCACGTCTGGGCTGTCCTCCCATGGAGGGTTGACTTCCTGAGCTCCACCAGCCCTCTCTTCCTCTGGGCTCCCAGGGGCTCTGCCACCCACACTTATCCATATCAGGCAGTGGCTCTTCAGGACAGGGGACTTTGTCTCCTGCCCCCAACTTGTGAAGCTGAGGCCCATTTCCTCAACGGGCTGTCAACCAGGTGGTTTGGCCAGTGTTGGTACCTCGGGTGTCGGTTCTGCCACCATGCCCCCCCATGGCACTGCCTTCATTGGCTCCCACTACTGGGACCAACATTATCCTTAATAGGCAACCCCCACAGCAGGCACTCAATGTCCCCTCCACACCAGTGTTGCTTCTGCCTCAGGGGTCTCCACCCCTCAAGTGCCAGCCTCTCCAGCTGGACCAACATCAGGGGCTTAGTCTCCTGAATGCTCCAGGCCGTTGCCTGTGAGGCTGCCGCCAGTGCTGCCACAGCCCCAGACAGCGGGCCTGACTCCGTCGTCCCCCCTGCCTTTTCCTTTGCCACAGCTGATGCCTGTCAGGCCAACACTGGATCCTCAACTGGCACTGGGTGGCCCTTTGCCAGGATACTCTTCGCCGACTCCTCAGCTGTTGTTACCCTCTTTGCCTTTGCTGCCACTGTATAATATTGCACCCAAGGTGGATTACAATGCCCTTTTCTCGACGTAGTGATCCTTTATGCAGTGCCAGACCCCGCTCCTCAAGGGCTGCCGCCAGCTTCTCCCCAGTGCCCTCCCTGGGACTCTCAGTGCCAGCTTTCAGATAGGGCTGATCTAGTAACCCCATGTGTTGGGATCCCCTAACGTTGGTTCGGGTTCTAGGTGGGATGAAAGCCATCAGCCTGTGTCGGTCCCAGACTCTGATACTACAGAGGATGATTCTGATTCTTCAGGGTCTTCCTCCTCTTCTGGCGACTCTTCTGAAGGAGAAGATCAGCCTAAGGAGGTGCCCGTTCCCAACAATCCAACCTTTATGGATGTTATGTGCCATATCCAGTCCATTATGGGTTGGGAGATGGATGAGCAGAACCCGGAGAGATGCCGCATGGCTATCTACCTCAGGCAGTGGGATGTCCCCCCGGTGGTGGTGTCCCCTTTCATTGACTCCTATGAGAATGTCACTAAGGTGGCCTGGAATCACCCTTCTACCACTCCTCCTCTGCCTAAAAAGGCTGACCACCTTTATTATGCCCCAGCTGGTAAGCCTTTTCCAGGGAGTGACCCTAGGGTGGATTTGGTGGTAATTAATGCAGCGCATGACCATACTAAGAAGCCCAAGCACCTTAGTACCCTCCCAGTGGACTAGAAGTCCAGGCAGCTGGATCACCTTGGCAAACAGGTTTTTGCCTCTACTACTCTGGCTATTCGCACCATAAATTATCTGGCCCACATGGTCCAATACCAGAATGTTCTTTGGGACCAAGCCAGGGACCTGGTACTGTCTTTGCCAGAGGACCCCACTAAGACGCAGCTCACCCAACTCATGAAGTTGGGCTTGAACGTTGGCAATCATGCTGTCCAAGCTGCCTATGATGCTGTAGATGCCTCCTGGCATGAGGCTGCTGCTAGGGTCTGTCTCCGGAACCATTCGTGGCTCTGGGTATCTGGCTTTGTCTCAGATGTAGAGCTAGCATTATGGATACCCCCTTCCAGGGATCCGTCCTTTTTTTGGGTGAGATATCCAGGACATCATTTCTACCCAGCAGGAGTCAAGACAAGCCCTCAAGTCGGTCCACTCACTCTATCACACCAAACCTAAAGCGAACCAATGTCAGCCCTTTTGCAGGTCCTCCCACAAGCAGTCTCAGATCCAGCCTCCCAGGGGTCAGCACAAGTGTCAGGCCCCAGCGGCCTCTGTTGCTGCTGCCACCAGATCCTCAAGGGCCCCGCCTCCCCCCTGCCCATGTCCCCTCCTCCTGACTACTTAGCTGCCCCCTCCCCTCTGGCCAAGAATCTGAAGGAGGTGGTCGAGGGTTGGTTCTCCCTCCACTTGGAAGGGTGTCAGAGAGTCACCACAGACAACTGGATGCTCCAGATCATAGGACACGGTCACATTGTGGAGTTTTTGGAGTGGCCACCAGAAAACCCTCCAGATCCCTCTGTGACGTAGACAGCCAGCTCTGAGTGCTCGAGTGCTGTATTAATTGTTGTTATTACATAAAAAATATGTGAAGGGAAGGTCAGTTCAAGGAAAAGGCTGTCTTACTGGAACTGACACATCAAGACCCCCCAGGGATAAGTTCAAAGGACAGGAGGTATTTTAAACTGCAGAGATCTGGGGTGCAATTGCCTTGTCAATTTGCTTTCATCCCAGGAAATAAGATTAGCCATTTGTAATGCCCTCAGAGAGATCCTTTGACTTGCATGGTTACCAGGAAGGACTTGTGGGGAGGGGCGTTGGAGAGAGGCCAGAATGAACATTGAAGAGGTTTGATGTTTGAGCCAGGGAGGACTCAGATGGATTTGGAAGGTCCAAAATACATTCCCAAGGAACCCTTGAATTACATCAGAAAGACCTGAGGTGTAGATTCCATGGTCCAGATGGGATTAAAGAGGCCAATACACTTTTGCTTTGAATACAGTGACTTAGATCAAAGAAACTTTTGAGATGTATGTGTAGCAGAGCACAAACCAGTTCTGACCAGTTAACCTGTGGAGAGGAAAGTCAGTGAGGTCATCTCATATGTTATTTTAAATATTTTATTTGGAGACCCTGTATTGTAAAATATAGAGTTTGATACACCAAGGCAGAATTAGTGACCTCATGAGAAGGCCGGCTCAGAAATATGTTTAAGTGCTGAAAGAACCTGACGCAGACACACAAGAAAATATTTCTGACTGACACAAGAGAATATTATCTGACTGAGGGAGAATCATCACAGCACTGAAAGAGAGTAAGGTTAGACCAGTCTAAATGTATGTATTGTAGGAACTGTACTTTTTCCTGTTTGTTTTAAGGCCGTATGCATTGGGATATATATTTTGTTCTGTAATTATTGTTCTGTTTTGATATTTTTAAAGTAAAGATTTTTTTTTTACAAACGAAACTGCTTGAGTGCCTTGACAATTCTTTTTATTTTAAGTGAAGCTTTTAAAGGTTATAAGTAGTAGTAGTAAAATTTATTTATACAGAAATTTTGCCATTAGGGTTCAATGAATCTCTATTTACAAGGCAATCCTGTGTATACACAAATTTAAATAATAACAAAATTTACTAAATACATTGCATTCAATACACATACCATTCATACAATTACACCACAAGTACAACTTGATAGTCAAACAACATACATGAGATTATTTATAACTATCTATTACACAAACATCTAAAACGCAGTTCATGTTTTACTGCGGTACTATATTCTAAAAAAGACAAACCTGAGTCTCTAAGAAAAGGGGGAAGTCTACTCCAACTAGTTGAAACTTTATATTGAAGGGTCATGTTACTAAAACCATTTTTAATTTTTGGGACGAAAATATCTCTGGCACCCTGTTTCCGCAAGTTTAATCCATGATCAGGTTTTATTAATTTTCTTGTCAAATGATGTTGTGAATTATTTTTAAATAATCCTTTTATCTGGTTTAACCAGTTTCTCTCTGCTCTCCGTTTTAATGAATTCCAACCAAATTCAGTATACATCTCACAATGGCGGGTGCAAATATCACATTTAATACAAATCTTGCTATTTTATTGTAAAGAACATCCAAATTTTGTAACTGTTTTTTTGAAGTATGTCTGTAAATATGACCCCCGAATCAATCACTGGTAATATTAGTTGGTTTGCTATATTTAATCGCATTTCTTTTGTTAGACAATTTGAAATTCGTCTCATAACCCCTAATTTTGAATTTGTTTTTTTAATTAATTCTATTACATGTTGATCAAAATTTAGATTTTGATCAACTTGAATACCCAAATATTTATAGACTTGTGTTTGCTCTAGGATTTTTCCTTCCTGGGTCTTAATTATTAGTTTTGAAGTTGTTTTATTTTTCTTCTCATTACCAAAATGCATTGTTTGTGTCTTTTTACTATTTATCAGGAGTCCGAGCGATGAAAAGAACTTCTGCATCACTATAAAATCTCCCTGTAATTTTTGTACTATTTCCTCTGAATTATTACCTGATGCAATCAAAACTGTATCATCAGCATAAAGTCTAACTTGTGAATTTTTTATCAATCTTGGTAGATCATTCAAATAGACCAGGAACAAGAGGGGCCCCAGGATAGAACCGTGGGGTACCCCCCTTGTCACATATCCCAAACCAGATTTGTGTCCATTAGCTACAACAAATTGAGATCTCTTATCTAAATATGATACAAACCATCCACAGGTCTCTTCCTCTATTCCCATACATTTCAATTTTTTAATCAGAATACAGTGATTCACCAAGTCAAATGCTTTTGATAGGTCCATGTATACCGCACCCACCGACCTCCCCTTCCCCAAGGGAGTAGCAACTAAGTCTAGGAAGTCCGTGAGTGCGGTGGCTGTGGACCTATCTTGTCTAAAACCTGACTGAAACGGAGTTATTTTCTGATATTTCTCTAAATATTTTATTAATTGTCCATGAACAATTTTCTCCAGAATTTTTGAAACTGTTGACAGTAATGCTATAGGACGATAGTTTGATGTGGCCATTGAATCACCCCCCTTATCTATTGGAATTATTCTTACTTGCTTCCATATTGTTGGATACAAACACTCCCTTAGACTCCAATTAAAAAGATCCCCCGAAATGGGTGATATTTCCTGAACAGCTTCCTTTAGGAGTCTATTTTCTATCTTATCTGGACCACAAGCCTTATTTATCTTTATGGGCTTATTATATACCAAACTGGGAAATGGATAGAATTCTCTAAAAGTCTTGCATTGAATTTTAAGGGTTAATTTGAAAGACCTGGTTGGGTGCCCGTAGGCAAAGATATCTGGCCCCCCGAAAACAGAATTATCTGAGCCTGATAATTGGGTACGCTAACAAAAGGTTATCAGTTTAAATCCCTTCAGAGCTTGAGACTAAGATGACTTGAACCCACAAAACAGACAAGAGGGTTGCCTTGTCTATTCACTGTACAAAAATCATACACTCAGAGGTTGGCACTTTGGGAGTAGAGGGCTGACCGGCTGAGCGAGTTGGTGACACCCTCCACATACCCCCCCCCCACAACTGTCTATGGTTTGGGAGGAAATTCAGGCTTTTCTACCAAAGAGAGCCATAGAGCCTGTCCCTCAGGCTCGGTGCAGAAGGGGTTTTACTCCCACTTCTTCCTCGTCCTGAAAAAGACTGGGGATCTTTGTTCATCCTGGACCTGAGTCATCTGAATCTGTACATTGAGCACAAGCACTTCAGGATGGTCGCCCTTCAGGGACTGCTACCCATTTTGCACCAGGGGGACTGGCTCTGTTTAGTGGACATGCAGGATGCCTTCCTGCACATCCGGGTCTTTCCTGCCCAACGTTGCTTCCTCAGCTTCCACTTTCAGGGAGCCCATTATCAGTTCCAGGCCCTCCCTTTTGGCCTTTCTTCAGCACCCCCAGATATTTACCAAATGCCTGGCAGTAGTCACTGCTGCATTGAGGAGGCAGGGATTCTATGTGTTTCCCTACCTGGACCACTGGCTGCTTGCAGCCCCCTCCAGTGATCACTTAGTTCAAACCCTGGAATCAGCCTTCAGTCTTTTTCAGGCCTTGGGGATCACCATAAATCTACTGAAGTCCCGCCTTTCTCCTTGCTAGTGTCTCCAATACATAGGAGCTGTCCTGGACACCAATCAGGACAAGACCTTTTTGTCTGAGGAGAGGGCAGAGCATTTGATGGCGCAGGCCCGTCTGGCATCCTCCAGCCAGCAGGTCCCAGACAGGGTCTTCTTGCCTCTTCTGGGCCACATGGCAGTGGCAATTGTCACGGTTTCCTTGGCCCGTCTGCATATGCCGGGCCCTTCAGTTGGACCTTGATGGTCCAGTGGGACCAGCGTACCGACAACCTGAAACAGTTTGTCCTGGTCTCTGACCCGGTCTGGAGGACTCTGTCGTGGTGGCTAGACCCAGCCAACCTCCATGGTGGGGTCTCCTTTTAGCTTCCAACCCCCCAACAGGTTCTCACGACAGACGCATCAGGCCTGGGCTGGGGTGCCCATCTGGCTGATCATCAGACCCAGGGTTTCTGGACAGAAGAGGAGCAGTGTCTTCCCATCACTGTCCTA
The DNA here is from genome assembly GCA_016271365.2 of Neoceratodus forsteri. Lineage (NCBI taxonomy): Eukaryota > Metazoa > Chordata > Ceratodontiformes > Ceratodontidae > Neoceratodus > Neoceratodus forsteri. The sequence goes on from CM057459.1 coordinate 158,880,098, forward strand.
GAGATGTAGACGGTTCTTTACACCCTGCAGACCTTTCAGATGCATCTCCTCGCTGGTCCGCTGCTAGTGCAGACAGACAACATGTGTGTGGTGTATTACATCAACAAGTGGGGGGGACCCAGTCTTACCCCCTGTGTTGGGAGGTGATGAGAGTCTGGTTCTGGGCCATCAAGCACAGTCTGGAGTTCTTAACCATGCATGTTCCAGGAGTTCAAAATGTCTTGGCCGACAGTCTCAGCTGCTCCAGGTCATGGCTCATGAGTGGGAACTTCTGAATTCAGTGGTCGAAGATCTCTTTAACAGGTGGGGTCATCCAGAGTTGGACCTCTTTGCATCCCCACTCAATGCAAAACTGCCACTTTTTTGCTTGCTTGATCCCAGGACTGGAGTTTTCTGGTGAAACGCACTGTCCCTCTCTTGGAAGGGGAGGTTTCTGTATGCCTTTCCGCTCCTGCAGAGGGTTCTGCTCAAGCTCCGGTTGAAAGGAGCAGAGATGATTCTCATAGCTCCCTTCTGGCCATGCCAGATTTGGTTACCCCTGCTATAACAGCAAGCAGTAGAACCTCCAGTGCCTTTGCCCCTGTGCACCGGCTTGCTCTCCCAGGGCCAGGGCACCCTGGTCCAGCCGGACCTCAAGTTCCTGAATCTCCATGCGTGGCTCCTGCTGACCTAGCTATTGCCCACTTTGGGGTATTGTCTAGGGTTGCTGATGTCCTGCTGGTGGCCAGGAAACTCTCCACCAGGGCCACTTATGCTATGAAATGGAAGTGCTTCTCCATTTGGGCCACTGTGTGCCATTTGGATCCTTTCACCTGCCTGGTGAATTAAGTATTGGATTACCCCCTTTCTCTTTTGGAGGCCTGGGGTACTCCTCCCTTACAGTGCAACCTTTCCGCCATCTCTGTGTACCATGCACCTATTGAGGGCAAAGCTGTCGCTCAGTTTGAAGTGTCCTGCACATTCCTGTGGGGCATTTTACATCTGAAGCCTCCCATTTGGGACCCAGTCCCTCCATGGGACCTCAACTTTATGTTGGTGAAACTCACTTTACCTCCCTGTGAACCGCCCATGAGTTGCAAGCTGCACTTTCTGTCATAGAAAGCACTCTTTTTAGTTGCTGTTACTTCACTTGAAGGATTTCCAAGCTACAGGCCCTTATGTGTAAGGAGCCTTATTTGGTGTTTCGCAAAGATAGGGTGTCTTTGCATACTAATCCTAAGTTTTTACCTAAGGTAGTGTCAGAGTTTACTTTAACTTTTATCTATTTAATTTATTTATTTATTGAAATGTTTCAACAGGAGGGCACACTGAACAACAAGTTGCTCGTCTCATAGTGTGACCTCAGGGGAGGGGGTTACATAGGGCTGTGCAGGGTGATCAATTACAATAGTATGTGGGTAGTACAAACAATACAACATTGTAAGATTATGCAACAGTTGGAACACAAGGTATTGTACAATAAACAGTAGTGGAACATTGAGTAAATTACAATACATGTCCAAAATCGTCATCAATCTTTCCACCTGCCAGTTTATTTTCCTGAGTATTCGAATCAGGGGGAGACGTTCCTCCATACTTTGGATGTTCACAGAATGTTGCGGTATGATAACAACCGCGCCATGTCTTTAAGGAAAACTGACCAGTTGTTTGTTTCCCTTTGCCTCCAAGAGAAATGGCACTCCTGTTTCTGAACAGTGTTTGTCTAAGTGGTTAGAAAATTTCATTGTTTATTGCTAACGCAAATACAACAAACCCCTTCTGGTGGTGGTCAAGGGCCATTTCACCAGGGGTATGGCTGCCTCCACAGCTTGCTTCAGAAATGTGTCTGCTGCTGACATCTGTGCAGCTGCCACCTGGAGCTCTGTCCCCACCTTCACCAGGCACCACAGTCTGGACATCGCCTCTAGGTGCAGAGCCAGTTCTTCAGTGCCTTCTGTCATGAGGTCTTGACTGCTGACTTGTCCTCCATTCGTCGTGTCACCCTGGTGCTACTTAGTACTGCTTGGGTCTCAGTCCTATCTGTGTTTACCTGCTGCAAGAGCCTCCCTCAAAGTAATATAGTACAGTTATGTAAGAACTTACCATATCAGTAGATCTTCGAGAGAAGCTCTTGCAGCAGGCTCTGCTTTCCCTCCCTCCTTGCCCCTGCTGCTTTTTGTCTTTCGTACTACTTCTGCCTTTCTTTTGGCTCTCACGAAACCTTCTCGGTTCTCCTTCAGCTGCCCGTATGGGTCTCCAGCGGTTGAACTGAGGTAGGTGTGATGAACCGCCCACCTATATAGGCTAGGCTGACATCAGCTGACTGACCTCAGCAGTGGGTGGTCTCCTATGGTAGATTGCTAGCTAGAAGTTTTCCATGTGGTCCTACCACTTGTTGGCTTAGTCCTATCCATGTGGCCTGCTGCAAAAAGCTTCTCTTGAAGATCTACTGTTACGATAAGTTCTTATGTAACTGTATTTTTGTCTTGAATTCATTTACTCTAGATACAGATGCTCTACCATAGTCATCTAAAATGCCTTTCAAGGTGGGGAAGGTGTGTATTGGGTCTTTCAGTTACAACATGGTGTCATCTACATAAAGCAAAATTCTATTTACTCCCCCCACCACCACCACCACCACCACTTCTTGCAGGTCCCGTTGGGTTCTTATAAGTTCTGCCACTGGTTCCATGCAGATGGTGTTGTATATTTACTGTGCTGGAAATGATCCCACTTACTTTGACTTGGGCTGATGGACTGGCATATAGATCTTGCACCAAGCCTAGGAGACATGGGCCAAAATGAAATTTCTGAAGAGTTTTTGCTAGGGCTCCCTAAAGCAGCCTATCAGTGGCTTTTTTCATGTTAATCTTGATGGCCAGTTGAGTTTCCTTCGACACTCTTGCTCCTGAAGGCTTGTAACACATCTTCTCAGATTATTCATAATTTGTCTATCTGTTATATAACAGCCCACCCGGAAGAGGCGTACCCGAACTGCTGCCTGCTGCCCTCCCAAGGCTCCTGAACTGCTGCTGGTGTTGGCAGCGGCTGTCTGTCTATATCTGGCTCAGCCACACATATGGCAAAGAGAAAGAGCGTGGCCATATTGCAATCTTAGATGCCTCCTGAGCCGCTTTGTTTTCAGTGATGTGGCTACATTCCTCATTCTCAGCCCACCAATCCTGGCAGAGGGAACTGGGAACCACAATGTCACCACACCTCCTCTTCAGCGCTCCATGTGCCACCCACGAGATGGACACCCTTTCTAGAGCTGGTGAACATACCAAAATGGGTCTCCACCCCAGTGCTCCCAGCTCCCACTTCTTCAGCCCACCACCTCTGGACCCACGACCCCAGCAGCATGACCAGCGGGCATCAGTGTACGAGGAGCTGCTCCTACCCAGGGGGACCAGCACTATTGAAGGGGGCAAAGAAACAAATAAAAGACTTTGGAACACAGGGCTCCTACAAGGACATGGGTGCAGCCATCTTGTGCCCCCTGACTCTGTAGCTCGGCCAATCAGTGGAGTAGAAAGCCTTGCAGAGTATCCTAGAGGACTGTGAGGGAATTATGCATCAGAGACCCTTCCAAATGCATTGGTGGGTTTAAAGAGGACAGGAAATCACTTCTAACTGGCAGCTGTTTATAAAGTTCTTATTCTCAGAAATTATATGTATTCACCTAAAATATTCATATTTAACTGTACCTGAATAAAAAGTGATATAAAAGCTGTATTTTGCATTGTCTTTTTTATGGGCAACATTATGTTACAGTTCTCTTCATGGAACCAATAATTTGGAGTTTTAACTATGTCATGATTTGTGCACAGAACTCTAAACAGGGTTCTGGTAGGTCAGTAACTCATAATTAGCATTCTGTATACAAAGCATGACATAGTGAAAACTCCACAGAAGTGATTCTATGAAATGAACTGTAACAGAATGCTGCCCATAAAAACACAACAATGCAAACTACAGTTTTACCGATCACTTTTTATTCAGGTACGGTTAACTATGGATACTTTAGGAGAATGCATATCCTTTCTGAGAATAGGAACTTTATAAACAGCTGCCAATTGGCAAAATTTCCTGTCCCCTTTAAAGGGCCATTCAGAATGCTGTACAGGACTGGAGGACAGACAAACAACCCTGAACAGCCAGTTAAGGATTGAATCTGGTAAAGAAGTTTCTAGGCTTTTCATGAGTTCAGGTGAGTCCTTCTGTGGCATTGAGCAGGGCAAACCTGCAGTTGCTGATGGGGAGCAGGGGCTTAGCCAGGCCTGCTCCTGGGGTCCTCTCCTGGGCTCACTCTTCTGCATTCTCACTGTTATCCTTCTTCTGGGCTCATCTTGCCAATACTGTGAGTTTTCTTCTGCATTCAGCCGTCTGAGAGAAAAGCTGAGAGATTGTGCCAGAAGGGAACTGACTGAGAGGAAAGTTGAGAAATTGTGCTAGAAGCGCACTGACCAAGAGAAAAGCTGAGAGATTATGCCAGAAGGACACCGGGCAGTCTAGACTCTGAGGTGTTCAGATCTGCTGCTGCTGCTGAGACCAAGTGAGAGGCCTAGCCAGGCCAACAGTCCTGCGAGCCCTCAACAGGGTTCATTTAGTAAACTCCTTGTGAGCCTTATCCTGGGCTTACATGGTTCAGAGACTGTGTAAGCAAAATTCCTGTGAGAAGCAATTGCTGAAAGTGTGAGACTGTGGGTCACTGCTGCATACCAAAGCTGCTGAGCTGTACCAAGCAGGGACAGAGATCTGTGTCCTGCCCAGGTTGCTCCGGAGCCAGGTAAGGGACTGCTAGCCCTTATCTAGGGTGGATTGGGGAACAGAGAGCCATGGCACATGTAGCCTCAGTACATGGGTACTCTCAGTCTGGAGGGGAGTCAGACCATGGGGGTCGCTCCAGGGGTCTGGGCTTCTTGGGAACCAGGAAGCCTCTGTGTAGTGCTGCTGCAAAATATCTGAGGGAATGAAAAGTGCTGGACCCTGTTCCTGATGGCTTCTCACCTTGTTGATGTTTGCTGTTCCCTGCATCAGGTGTATTGCTGCATCCGTGGAGTCAAGTGAGTGCTGGCGCTGCTGGCTGGGGTATTTTGTACTTTTCCGATTTTGGATTCCCATTACTGCATTTGAATTACAAGTAGGTTTTCAAGTTTTCAAGCACTTTCCCATTGGATTTCCAGTTCTGTAAATTGTGCTAGCACACTGTAGCCTGTTGAGGGCTTAAATTGCAAGCTTGATAATCTTCAACAAGTGCACCACCAAAAGAACCCAAGCAACGTAGCTACCAGGCCTGCACTAGGACTGTAGTGTCATGCCTTGGTACCCAGAATCATTGGTTCTTGTGACCTACTTGAAATTGTTGTTTTACTACTGGTATCAGATGAAGAGTTTACCGTACCCTGTGTAGTATAGTTCCATCTCTTTGTGCCCATTGATTGGGCAGGTGCTTCCTAAACTGTGTGGGATTTGAGAGTGTGGTAGTGGCCCACAGTACAGTGGCTCCCAGTGGCATTGCTATAGAGTGGGAGTGTTAAATGTGACTTGCAACTGTCTAACCCCTCCTTTTCTTCCAGCTTTGAGGCCTGTGTTCCTAAATAAAAGCGTTGTTAATTTGTTGATGTTTACTCCTGTGTTTGTGCCCAGTTTGTGTAACCTAATGGAAGTGTTTATTGGTGAAGGCAGCAACTGTCTTAGTGGTCCCCAGGGGTTGCTTCTGTCCTGTGTAGGGAAGTGGGCAGGTCCTGCATCCCAGAGGTCGGCACAGCACACAACATCTACCTCTCTTATCTTCTCTTCTCTGGTGGTGGCACCACACCATTAATTATTTGTTCTGGGACGAACCGACCTATCACAGGAGAAAGGAACAAACTCAGCCCCTCAACCAGGTGGGCCCTGTACTGTCACCAGGCGGGTATGAACCCAGACATTGTGACCTGGGGGCCACATGTTATAAAACCAGTTCAAACATAGTGTATCAATTTTTTGATAATTCTATTCACCCTGAGTGCCATTCTCTTGGTGACCATTTTTATATATACCTTAAGTAGGGCAGTAGGCTTATATGAATCACATTTCTCTGGCTCCTTCCTCCGATTATGAATATCTGGAATGAGTTTTATAACCCCTGGCAGGCACTGTTGTAGAAAGGCTATGAGATTGTCCCCTACACATCCCTCAAGTAGGTCCACTGATTTTATTTTGGAGGCCTGGTTAGCATTCTCGAGGGCCTCCAATTGATTCTTAAGTTGGTAGTTCTCATGTGCAAGCTTACCAGATGCAACCAGTGCTTGGGTTGCCTGCGCTTCAGCAGAGGTTGCCCTTTTTTGTGGTGACCTCTATTTTAACATTGTGCTCCTTCAGTCTCTGTAGGATAGGTTTGGCTTTTGAATCAATAGCTTGCATAGACAATGGTAAGGCTTCCGGGGTGGGGTGGGAGTGGCAGTGGGGGGGTTGCCTCCGATGACAGTGCCATTGTTGCAGCAAACTGGTTCTCTGGCTGTGGCTGTGTTTTGTAGCCGCTCTCTCTACTTTCATTTGATCGGACTAAGGCACAAAAGATTGTAGCTGTGCAATTCAAAGAGACATACTCTGATCTGTGGAGATTTCGTCAAACAAAAATCCTTGATTTTAATGTTGCAATGCACTCTGATCTGCAGAGCAGTGAAAGTGCACATCTGCTCAGCAGCGCCCCCAGAGCACAATTATTTTTATTTGTTTATGAAGCAGGGGCTGACGTGATGGACTTAGAGCCCTTTCCAACCTTAAATTAGTATGCTAGTATGTTATACAACTTGCTTTTGTATAGAATCTTTCTTACATATACACATCACAGAGAGAAGTTATCACACCAATTACAAACCAAAAAAGCAATAATAAAAGTACATCAATGACCTATCGGATGTTAAATCGCAGCAGCAAATTGTAGTAACAGTTGTCGTCAGTGCAGCAGGAATAGAGTGTAGGAAAGACAGATGCTGAGGCACTGGATAGTGTGATGATTAGGAGGTAGTTTCTTTGGAGAGGTTTGGAAATGTGAGGAGACAACTAGTGATTACAGAATATAGACGAGGGAGAAAAGATGGGTTCTAATGAGGGATGGAAATTCATTGAGATGTAGCGTGTCGGTATGGTTGTTCTAGATAGAGTGTGTCACAGCAGGGAAAGATCCGTTACCAGCAGTGGCTTATTGCCATTTGAGATCACATTTTTCATGTACTCAGAGACTTCCACTGTCTCTAGTTACCTTGAAGAATCAACATAAGATTGCCTACCTGGCATTCAGAATTCTCCATGGGCTTGCCACCTCTTATCAACAATCTAGTCTTCTATTACTCTTCCCCCACTGCCTCAATATGACACCTGGGTGTAGCTCTGGAAGGGGAACTGACCATGACTTCTCAGGTATTAGTGGTTTTCCAGAGAAGCTTTTACAATCTGAAGAACGTTGCTGGATTGTGCCCCTGCCTTGATCTGTGTGACCTGAGGACATGAGCACAGGCTTTAGTTACTTGGCACATCAACTACTGTAATATGTCATTCCACTAACGTGTTGCAGGCTGAACACCACAGACCAGGCCCTGCTTCCATCTGGGTATGTGTGACTTGGGGGCACAGTGAGGCCTTCCTCCTCCTGGCCATGCCATTGGGGGAAATCCAGGGAGGGGGATTTCGATTCAGGTAAGTCCTGGTGAAGGAGAGTGTTGGGGCTGGATGTGCCAGTGGGGAAGTGGGATGTTCAAGTGAATCAGGAGATAAAAATCTCTGTAGACAAAATAAAAGAATTATAGCAGAGCCCACTGCAGTGGCACCTGCTGGTGGTGCGCTGCACAGCTATTTGGGAAACCTGGGTTTGAATCTCAAGGCTGATTCCCCTGCTACAGGCTGGTGGGTCTAGGATGTGATGCAGAGCCATTGCTTGCCGACACCAGGAGGAGGTTGATGCATCCTGTTGTCTTAGGGCCTCCTCTGGTGGACTGCGGTGCTGACATTGACATAGTGGTTGACCACGCCGCATCAGCAGACACCCACCAAATGGGTAGTGTGTTGCAAGCACCATGTGCTGAGGCCAGGGGTGGATAGTGGGTTGAAAAGCAGGGAGAAGGCTAGCCTGGTGGCGCTGATGGCTGGAGGCGCCAGCCTTACCTTGTACTCAATGCCAGTGACCTGGGTCTGGAAATGACCTTTGGGTCACCGGGTGCAGCATGAGGGGTAGGGATGGGGGATCTAGCCACCAACGGCAGCTCTCTCCTTGAGGGTGGCTGTCGCCCCCATGTAGTTCTGCTGCCACCGGTGGAGGTCTGGTGGTGGCGTGGCGGAGGGGTGGCAAGCCAGGAGGGCATCTCGAGCGTGGTGTGTGCATGCCTCCACACCTGCACGTCGCACCAGTAGGCAGGTGAAAACCGGGGGAAAAGCACTAAAAAGTAAATAAAAAAAGAAAGAAAAGCAGGGAGAAAACCCACTGGCTACATGGATGATGATGCAAGGGCTGCCCACCCAGACACCACAGAAAGTCAACGAAGCCTCCTCCCCGTGGAGAGCTGGGCTGCTTCTTGGTGCTCAGCAGTATATGGCCAATTGTTGGGGCCTCTGTGGGGGAGGGTGGGCAATCCCTGTGTAACTGAAGCAGCAGTGGATCGGAAGGGTTAGTGTGTGTGTGTGTGTGTGTGTGTGTGTGTGTATAATAGTGAGTTGAGGATTGCATCAGATTGTATCATGTTCAGTAAAATAAAAAAATATTGAAAATAAAGAGATATAGCAGTGTAACCCTCAGGTGGCGCTATCCCAAGGGCTACTACCCCTGCCTGACTGACTACTGACAGGTTGAGGGGCCTGGGTCCAATGGCGAGTGCCTCCACCCAGAGGTCAGGGTTTGCAGTAGTTAAACTAACTTGGTCACAGCCCTCTGGGACACTGTAACCCCCCTTTCTTCCCACTAGTGGCCCACACAATGCATCAGGAATATCTTCACAATGTATACTTACCCCCAGGACTGGCTCTGTCGACTGGACGCTGGGGACCCCCTGTAAAACAAGATGATACAATGCAAAAGCCACAGTACAATACTTTAACATAAATGAATACATCAGACAGTGTAACTTTGCTGAAACAAACAGATCTGATTTATTTAAGGAGCTATAACAAGGAAGGGGGAAATCAGGTTAATTAGGTTAAACACATTAATAATCACAGTACTGTGCGCATAGTCAGAGTCCCAAATTGTCACTTACACTGGGTACCCATTGATGGGGGGGGGGGGGCTAGCCAGGATCGGTGCAACTGGTTGGGGCCCTGTGATGGAAAAACACTGGCACAATACCCAACTTGTAATCCGGAGCTGGTTGGCTCAGTTCGTGAAGAAATGAAAAAAAAATAATTAGATGACATACTTGCAATTTGATAAACAGATGGCAGGGAGCTACCCTGCTTTGTACTCACAAACTCAGTGCTGGGAACTGGATGGAAGGCAGATTGTCCTGGATTGCCAGGAGGAGCAGACCCTGTGGACAAGGTCCTTGTGACTGGACCCCACTGCAGTTTAGAGCAAATGGATGTAGTCTGGATTAAGCTGGGATTTAATTGCAGCTTCATGCACTCAATTCACTGTACAGGGAATTTGAAACGCGATTCTCCACAAGCACTACACACATTTATATGTAAAACGAAAGTACTATACCAGGCAGGATGCTTCTCTATCCCGATCGCAATTACTGCACAATACCCGGGAGAACACACAGCAGATTCAGTTCCTGACAGACTGAGCGCGATTCAGCAATTTCTCCAGTCTTCTACAGGGTGAGCCTGGTTTCTACTCGTCAGATCGCCTTGATTCTCTTCATAGGTCGGATTCAGTCCGAACAGGCGCTTGCACAAGCTGCAGACCGAAACTTAGGGCGTTACATGCAATTCCTGTGCTAAAACTACACACTGAAGAAGCACACAGCTCCCTGTCTCTTCACTGCCCAAACTGATCTGAGCTTTCCAGTAGACAGAGCCGGGCATTTCCTTTGAGTTCCTCCCAGCTCAATTTGCTGGTTTGGCTGTCACTCACAATCAGACTCCCCCTGTTGGTGCAAAAAGGCCCCGAAGTCCAAACTACAATTCCCAGAGGCATCTGCCATACAGTCCCATTGTGGCTTGCTCAACTTAAGAGTCCAAGTTCTGATTTGCCAGCAGCAGGCTCCATTTTAAAGGTCCCCCACGCTGATTGGTCCAGTTCAGCAGTTCAATTCCGACATAGAGGGGAAACACAGAGTCCCAGCTGCAATAAAACAGGCTAGATAAACTGCAATCTCACAAATGCTGCTAAATGATTACAGGCAAACAGTTACAGCTTTCAGATGGGCTCCATTTGCCTTTTAGCAACTGCAAAAGCGGAGCGGGTGGCAGCAGCCAGTAGGAGATTGGGCATTAGAACACACAGTCCTCCTCCTCAATTAAGTAATGGTCACAAGCAGGCAGCTCTTAAAGAGACAGTACCAGAGGCTCTAAAGTACTCACACTCAAGCAACTTTAACGCTGAACAGCTCCAGACTTGGAGCATTCAAGCAAGCTCCTGGAAGACTTCTGGGAACCCCCATTTGCAGGTGGGTTACAGCAGGATGGGGCCCACCCAGTGGCAGTGGATTGTGCTCCCATGCAGCAAGTGACCCATATTTGGGAGTACACCTGGGCACTTGCCTTCTCTTCAGAGGGGATGCTGCTGCAGGATGGCATGTTGGAGGGATGCCACGTAGGAGGCTGGTAGAGGGAAGAGAAATGGGGAAACTCTTCCCCACTGCCTCCTCATGATGGCTGCTGGTAGTCTCAGGGCTATGCATCATACAAGGAGTGACCTGATTGTTAGAGCATGGAGGTAACCAGTCAGGGTCTGACACAAAAAAAGGAAGCAGGCCCAGGCAGAAAGCTATGTGAAAAAAATAAGTGTAGCAGATGGGGCCATTGGGGGGAGGGGTAGAGTAGCCGGCTGTTAGACTCCTCCAACAAATACTTAGAACCAATCCAATAAGGCTGTGCAAAACAGTGCAGGGACCTGGTACACCTCAGAGCCAAACAAGCCCCAAGTAAACCAGCATATCAAAAAACAAGGTGCACTCGATAAAGGTAAGGGGACGTGGCTGTTACAAACAAGCTGTAGCCAGAGCCAATACAGCTACAGCCGAGGTCGCAGAAGAGGGGCTGAAGGATCAGAGATGCGGAACGCTTGCAGTCGACTTAAGAATGTGCGTAGCTGGTGGTCCATGACAAAGTGCTATGCTTAACTGTTTTCTCGCCACAATAGCAGCATATCAGGAGCTCCCCCGGTGCCCCGGACCCTGAGATCACTTAGTTGGGGTCCAGAGACATGAGGGCTATGGTGCAGAAGTCGCAAAACTATTTGTTTAAAGAGCACCAATGACTGCTCTGGGAATGAATATATACAAAGTAATGAGCTGCTCGCAGGGTTCATTAATTTTCATGAGTAGCTCATTATTATGCATACATTCAGTCCCAGAGTTAATTTAGTTTAGTCCTAGTTCATGTATGGCATTGCAGTCCAGTAATATTTATTAAAATATTGTATCATTGCAGAATGAGCATTGTATGATGTGCAATGGACAGTGAGTCATTTCAGTGTGAATGATGAGCTTTGAAAAGGCATTATAAGGTGATTTTTTTCTGTGGAGCAAAGTTTAAATGCCATGAAGTGATTAATTCCTTTGAGTTTACAGAAGGTGGCAAAAAGATGAAATATTAGCTGAAGCCTCAGCTTAGCTGTCATGTTTCTCAGGACTAATCTATATTCAGAGAATTACCACTTTCAAATAGACTTCGGTACTACAAAACATTGGATTTCCCATTACTCTCTCCATTCCATTCAAGTCTTAAATAATAATATTTGGCTGCGGAACATAAGGGCAAAATACACATCAGGTTTGATTTCTCGTTCAGTGGGAAGCATTGTTCAAGCTTTTCTTTAGCCAAGGCCCAATTAGCTCCTAAGCTGACAGATCAAGACAGGACTACAAGCTGGAAGTTCACTTTTGCTTTTTGATGAACAGTTCAGAGTGACAAACGGTTCAGAGTGACAAACGATTCAGAGTGACGTTTGATGCCTTGTCCCTCCTGTGGGATTTACATTCTGAAGTAGCTGGTGCTGTTGAGCCGCACAGCAATTAAGATGTGGCCGCAACACTAGAATATGTTTTCAAACTGTAGAAATGAGTGGCCAGGTGGGGAGGCAGGGTGGGGGCACACTACATGGCTAGTAACAGCAAGAGGTGTTTAACATACAGTCCTTTGCCTTGTTGACTGTAATTGTTTAGATTTTTGATTTTATTTAGCTGCTTCCACACCAAGACAGCCTTAGTTAGATGAATACCTCATTTTCAAGAGGATCCCAGGGATCAAGAACCAGCGCAGCAGCAAGTGGGGTAGCCCCCCTTATGTTCACCTTGCCTCTACTGCTAATGTATTTTGTAGAGCACTTGCCGTGTTTTGTAATCGCTCTTCATTTCTGTACTCCCCTTCACCTGAGTCGCACCTGGAAACAAGCCTTCACTCAGTGTGCCTTTCCCGGTTGCCAAAATTTAAAATAAATAAAAGCAAGCGTTACATACATAAGGATACATGGGATCTTATACATTTGTAAGTAAGCAAGTAAGTAATCTTTTATTTATCCAGCAGCACCCAATCCCGAAGGCTCTGGGCACTTTACAGAGAGGTGCAAGAACATACAAATTTACATTTTACGTACAAGAAAATACAAGGTCAGTAACAATTACCAAGCAGTTTAAAATTAAAAATAAATAACAAAACCAGTACTATGGCTAACTAAGGAAAGCTTTTTTAAAAAGATGTGCCTTAAGACCTCTCTTATAAACATCCACCGACAGGGCCTCCCTCAGAGACCTGGGGAACGAGGTCCAGAGGGCTGGGCTAGCCACCTCAAATGCATGGTCTCCCGAGGTTTTCAGCCTGGCCCTCTGAACCACCAGAAGGCCTTCAGTGGAGGAACAGAGCGAGTGCATTGGGAGGGCAGGAGTCAGGAGGTTACTCAGGTAGCCAGGGCCCAAGCCACCTCGAATGCATGGTCTCCTGAGGTTTTCAGCCTGGCCCTCTGAACCACCAGGAGGCCTTCAGTGGAGGAACAGAGCGAGTGCATTGGAAGGGCAGGAGTCAGGAGGTCACTCAGGTAGCCAGGGCCCAAGCCACCTCGAATGCATGGTCTCCTGAGGTTTTCAGCCTGGCCTCTGAACCACCAGGAGGCCTTCAGTGGAGGAGCAGAGCGAGTGCATTGGGAGGGCAGGAGTCAGGAGGTCACTCAGGTAGCCAGGGCCCAAGCCACCTCGAATGCATGGTCTTCCGAGGTTTTCAGCCTGGCCCTCTGAACCACCAGGAGGCCTTCAGTGGAGGAACAGAGCGAGTGCATTGGGAGGGCAGGAGTCAGGAGGTCACTCAGGTAGCCAGGGCCCAAGCCACCTCGAATGCATGGTCTCCCGAGGTTTTCAGCCTGGCCCTCTGAACCACCAGGAGGCCTTCAGTGGAGGAACAGAGCGAGTGCATTGGGCGGGCAGGAGTCAGGAGGTCACTCAGGTAGCCAGGGCCCAAGTCACCTCGAATGCATGGTCTTCCGAGGTTTTCAGCCTGGCCCTCTGAACCACCAGGAGGCCTTCAGTGGAGGAACAGAGTGAGTGCATTGGGAGGGCAGGAGTCAGGAGGTCACTCAGGTAGCCAGGGCCCAAGCCACCTCGAATGCATGGTCTCCTGAGGTTTTCAGCCTGGCCCTCTGAACCACCAGGAGGCCTTCAGTGGAGGAGCAGAGCGAGTGCATTGGGAGGGCAGGAGTCAGGAGGTCACTCAGGTAGCCAGGGCCCAAGCCACCTCGAATGCATAGTCTCCTGAGGTTTTCAGCCTGGCCCTCTGAACCACCAGGAGGCCTTGAGTGGAGGAGCAGAGCGAGTGCATTGGGAGGGCAGGAGTCAGGAGGTCACTCAGGTAGCCAGGGCCCAAGCCACCTCGAATGCATGGTCTCCCGAGGTTTTCAGCCTGGCCCTCTGAACCACCAGGAGGCCTTCAGTGGAGGAACAGAGCGAGTGCATTGGGAGGGCAGGAGTCAGAAGGTCACTCAGGTAGCCAGGGCCCAAGCCACCTCGAATGCATAGTCTTCCGAGGTTTTCAGCCTGGCCTCTGAACCACCAGGAGGCCTTCAGTGGAGGAACAGAGTGAGTGCATTGAGAGGGCAGGAGTCAGGAGGTCACTCAGGTAGCCAGGGCCCAAGCCACCTCGAATGCATGGTCTCCTGAGGTTTTCAGCCTGGTCCTCTGAACCACCAGGAGGCCTTCAGTGGAGGAGCAGAGCGAGTGCATTGGGAGGGCAGGAGTCAGGAGGTCACTCAGGTAGCCAGGGCCCAAGCCACCTTGAATGCATGGTCTTCTGAGGTTTTCAGCCTGGCCCTCTGAACCACCAGGAGGTCTTCAGTGGAGGAACAGAGCGAGTGCATTGGGAGGGCAGGAGTCAGGAGGTCACTCAGGTAGCCAGGGCCCAAGCCCTATAGGGCCTTATAGGTGAGCAAGCCCACCTTGAAGATGATCCTCTATCTAACAGGCAGCCAGTGCAGATCACACAGGACCAGGGTCACATGGCAGGACCTGGGAAGGCCTGTCAGCAACCTGGGCACTGTGTTCTGCACCAGCTGCAGTCTACTGAGGTTCCCTCCACTGACCCTGAAATAAAGAGCCTTACAGTAGTCTAGCCTTGATGTGACAAAGGCATGTACAAGCGCAGGGAGGTCACCAGACAGAATTAGGGATTTAATCGGACGACATTCCTTAAGTGATAGAAACCACTTTGGACAATGATTGACACCTGAGACTCAGGCATCAAACTGTTGTCGAGGATAACGCCCAGATTTCTCACGCTAGTGGCTGCCACCAGCGGAACAGGGCCAAGAAACAACCCTGTTCCTGACCCAATGTCAGCCACATCATGCCAGTAACCAGGCTTGATCACCAGTACCTCTGTCTTGTCGCGGTTCACTCACAGCCAGTTAGAGGACATCCAGTCTTGGATCTCGGCCAGGATTGTTTACAATCAGTCATCATAATAAGCACAATAACTACAGTCAGACAAGTGGTATATCCAGAAATGAGAACCAAACATCCGATAGAAACTGGGCAGTGGCTTCACCAGATTCTATTATGAGTGCATCCAAGGAACCCAGAGACGGCATCATGCAGTGAGGATGGAACGGGGAACAAAACTAACAGACTTGAATACTGTATATGATACCATCATCATTCCAATTCATCCATGTCACAAAATTAAAAAAAAGCAACCCTCTATCTCCCTGTGTGTACAACTTTGTTTAGTACTTAGAGTCTTCAGTGGGGTGGGGCGGAGGGTGCAGGCATGATGCCATAACCCCAAAAGCCCTATTTTCATCACTCCGAAGCTTGTTTTATTAAAAATACACAGTTTCTGGTGAAGGGGGTTTGTCCAATGCTTTCCAATTATATTATTACCTTGTGAGATTCTAGACAGGCTAGCACGTCATTTTGCAGAAACAGGTTTAAAAACAAAAGACAGAGAGTGGTGCAGTGGAATGAAAATGCCAGTATGCAGACGGTAGACTCCGTGCGACTTACAGATGCTGTTGGCGCACCAGTGGGCTTTAGCAGTCTAAAAGAAACATAAATTGTGATTCTCACAAAGAATTATTCATAAAGCTTCCTTACATGAGAGCTGAACAAAAGAGATGTTTCAGCTTCGAAACATAAAGCCCAGTTTAGTGTGTGTGTGTGTGTGTGTGTGTGTGTGTATGTATGTGAACTGTCATGTTTCTCTTCCTAGATACCCCCCACACACATGCTGTTCAGCATCTCAAGACCTGGGCTCCTCTTTTAGAGGAAGTAAGTGCTTCCCAGTGTCATAGCGCCTGATGGCAGCACTGCAGAGTGATTTACTGGTTGATTAGAAATCAAGTCTATAAAATTACCTTTTTTGATTGACAGGACAGTCCATGACTTGACTGGAAAATTGCCCTTGTTGTTACAAGAGAGCCTGAATATGTAAAGAGTTGGGTTTTGCATGACAAAAGCAGGCTGCATTTTAATCAGAGATTCTTTTTATATGGTTGGTAAATATTTTCTCCAACAGCAGAACATCCTCTTGAGGATGCGAAACAGATCATGGAACAATTTCAAAAGATATCAGCAGAGGTTAGCGGTTGTAGAGCATTTACATTAAGTAAGAGTCGAATGAAAGGAGCTGCATCAGAGTGTGGACTTCAGATTAAACAAGTCTGCTGCACTAAACACACTCTAAAACTAGCTGGGTTAGAACTGACATTTTGGACAACGGGAAGGATCAAAAGGATCTAAGATCCACCTGTCACAGTTTTCAAAAGGGAAATCCCTCCAGACTGTTAGATCACCCACAGGACAGTCTAACACCATCCAAAAAAGAAGCAATTCCTGCAAATAAAATTGGTGCAGATGTGATTTGCGTCAAATGTTTTTTTACCACAAATCATAATTGTTTGTTGCAAATGGATGCATCTTTTGAAGAAAAGCAGCAGGGCTGTTTACACTCAATAGGGCTGATGGCTATAAACACAGGTACAGCATGCATCCCCGTCTGACCCTTTTGAAACTCTGACCCCAGGTCTTTGGCAGGAACAAGCTATAAAATAAATGCTTTTTCTTCATGAATGATTTAATTTTTTTAGATGGCTGTTTATCCTCTGAGCTCTCTGGTTTGCCCACTTCTTGGCAATGCCCCCATCTCAGCCCCATCACCTACCTTCCTAGAGGCTCACTCTGCCACCATGTGCCCAGGGCCACTGAAATGGTGGGTGGGTGCCAGGTCGGTAGTGCAAGAACCTGCGGGGGTGGAAAATATCTCAACCAACAGAGCGGGGCTGATTGCCCCAAAGAGAGCCAGAGTGCAATGTTGCACCCACGCATCCTAAGGCGTGCAGCTGCTGGCATCCGCTGGAGTCCTTACCCTGCTAGGCTGGTCCCAGCTGTGATACTGTCAGCCTCCACTAGGCAGTGATTGCATTACAGGACACAGATGCCCACCCACCCTGAGGGAAGAGAACCAAGATGAAGACGCTCAATCCTCCTTCCCCTGACCTGTCCCCAGTGATTTAAGCTCGTTCACGATCTTGGGTCACCGGGGTCATGAGCCATAGAGTACTGCTACACCAATGGGCCAGCTTAGAGATCATTCTTTAAGAAAATTTATTTATTGCAGTTTCAGTTCTAGCACTATTTTTTTGGTTCTTTTTTTATTATTTTAAGCATGCATTTCTTTTTTTATTTATTTTAAACATTTGGGAAGGAGTGCACTCTTAGCAGAGAACAGCTCATTTTCAGGTGTGTAGAGGGGGAAGGGAATAGGGATTCAGCAACACTAAAATGAATTAAATGAACATTATTGTATGCAATATATAAATGAGATAAAATGTAACCCTGTTGTTTCAGTTACATGATGTTCACCAAATGTATATTAAAAAATGTTCCCTTTTCCCAGTTGCAATATTGCTTTTTTATTGTTTATATTTCATATTTTATATAGAAATTGTTGTAAGTTGCGGTTTAGATATTTACCAGTGCTAGACTCAGCCAAACATTGTTTGACAAATTATAAAAGTTGAAAACTATTTTGCAAAACATGGCATTATTACTACAACATGGCCTTTTGTCAACCAATAGAAGACTATCACTTAGTGATATGTATTGGCTTAACAAACTCTTAGGGCCCTAGTTACAAAGTGGGACTGGATTTATTTATCTATCTTTTTTTTTTTCCATTAGAAGTTTTTGCAGTTTTTCCCCTTTTTGCTCCCCGGACCCCAGGACCCCGGCAGACACGCCCGTGTGTGTGCGTGAGGCACATACACGCCGGGTACCGCCCTGCCCTTTCCACCCC
Organism: Neoceratodus forsteri; assembly: GCA_016271365.2. Classification (NCBI taxonomy): domain Eukaryota; kingdom Metazoa; phylum Chordata; order Ceratodontiformes; family Ceratodontidae; genus Neoceratodus; species Neoceratodus forsteri. The sequence continues at coordinate 158,897,996 of CM057459.1, forward strand.
ACCTCCTGGCACCCGCCCGCCTCCTGCCTACTTTCTATTGGACCTCCACCCACTGGGAGCAGAACTATGGGGGGGGGAAACAACCACCCCGAGAGGGGAGAGCCACCTTTCAGCTGCTCAGTTCCGCTCTACCCCCCCACACTGGCTCCCTGATGACCCCAGGTCATTCCTGAATCTGGGTCACCAGCACAGCTCAAGGTAAGGAATCCAGCGCCTCAGCACCACCAGGCAGCTATATATTTATCTATTTTTATACAATGCCCATGTAAATAAATTCTATCCAATGCAATAAATAATAAACTGCACACAGATATGCATTATAAGTGTGTAATGTTATTGAGAGGTTTTGAAGACATTTATATGGCCTTGTGGTCTATATATGTCTCCAGAACCCCAAGATAGTATTTCAAGTTGTAGGGTTTGGGTGTGCTTTGTTTGCTCTAATATCTGGTCCTTTTACCTGGCAGCGATAAAAGCACTCAGAGATGACATACTTATAAATGTTTAGTGCTCGTGCCACATCTTACAGTTGTTCAGTGTTGGTGTTAGCACTGAACGATTGTAAGTTTGTAAAGTCCAGAAGTTTATATAGGAATTTTAGTTCACCGTATTTTTTTTAATGATATTTTTGCTGATGATGCGTCAACATTGTGACTATGTTTTGATATACACTCAGCAGACCTGTCTTCTGAAAAATGTACACTCAGTAGGTCTGCCACAGTGGACTACACCTACCAAATGTTTGGCAGATGGCTACTGTCAGACAGTAACAGTCAGCCTAATTAGGTTACTCATCAGTTTTTTCAATTATTTAGTTAGTAAGTTATAAATATTTTGCCATGATATTCCTGTCATCTCAGAAGATCAAAAAATGGAGGTAGAGAGGCTAAAGAATCCTCAGAAATGATGTTCTTGCAGAAGAAATTGAATGACTCAGCATAGAGGCCTGCTGTAATGGTGCACAATGCTTGTTTTTGCCATACACGTAAAAAAATGTAGTATGGAAAAGGCATTGAGTGATTATATATATGTTGTGTCCGAAACGCGTCCAGGCATTGTGGCACTTCAATAAATTTGGGCATTAATTATATTTTCAGAGAGCAGCATCCTTTATTATATATGGTGGTGAGTGCTGAATTTTTCCTATCTCTATGTTTATTTTTTATCTTGAGCACCCCTGACATAGTGCGTTTACTCTGTTTCTGACTCTATCTATTTATCTAGCGGTAATTTATGTATACCAGTAATAGTCAGTGTGTTGAAATAACATTGTACATGAAAAGGAAAGAAAGTCTGTGGCCATGTTGGTCCTTTGAAAACTAAAGTCATTAGATAGTTTGATACCCTCAAATTATCCACTGACTTTGTACATTAAAGGGTAAAACTATTCAAAACTGGTCGGCACCGGATTCCTTAGCATCGAAGAAGTCTTATCTTCTGGCAACAAAGCTGATTCAAAATGAAAACCGAGTGCAAAAATGTCAACGCCTATTTTACTGTAGGTGTATCGGCTTTTGAAAACTGCTCATTGGTTGTCTGACTTGAAGCAGTGTCTCTTTTTTCATCAGAGAACTGACCTGTATTCATTCTTCTGTGTCAAGCTGCATTTTGATAACTGGCTGCAACGAACACCGCTGGATAATAAATGATGCTTCACTGTTATTTACAGAAACGTCATCTGGTATAAACGGAGTCCAGCCAGAGCGGGGTTAAATTAGCTCCATCATGCCCTTCTCTGTCAGTAGGAGGTGAATTATTGACAACAAATAAGGACTGATGAAGGGACTTTGAGTCTACTGTACTTCAGCAGCCCTGCTTGAATGAGACACAGCACTTTTATGCGTATCTTTCCCAGTTACAGAAAACTGGTGAAACAAAACCAGTATTTAGCTAAGGTAGAGATTGCCTTGAAGGTTTCTTTTTTTCTGTAAATGGGTGGTAGAATTACACCGGGGTCCCCCTTGAAAATGAGTTGCTATGTCCTTGGGTTCTTCCCTGGTTTAAATAATTTATACAGATGCAGGGCACGGGGCTCGAGAGGATAGGATAGCCATTGTGGCATGGGCATACATGCTGCGACGCTCATCTTTTGATTTTATCCTCTATAAATCCTTCATACCTCCTCATCAGTTGGGCTGCCTTTATCATACTTGACCAGCTGTAGGGGTTTGGTGGGCTGATATCAAATAGTCATCCATATCATCAGTGCCTCCCTGCACCCTCCTCCATATTCTGAATGTGCTGTCATTTTCCACAGCACACTTGAACTTTCTCCAGAATGCGGGAGTTTGATCTACGACGTGAACCTGGGGTCACCCAAATGCACGAGGGAGCTGGACATAATTACATTTTTTTATAACCAAAACACTGAGTTTTAATTACGGCTTGTATCAAGTCACGGCCATAGTATACGAGTGCAAAATGCAGGCATCTTCCTTGTGTGCTCTCCCCCCCCACCATGCTCCCCAAGTTTAAAGGCCACACAACATTCTCAGCATTTGTGCAGGAGAAGGCCACTACTTTTGATTAGATCGCCTGGGAGACTTTCACCATGGAGAAATGCTGCCTGACTGATAAATGCACAGTAAAGAGTTTCTTTCTAGCCCCTATTTATTTTGTCTTCATAAATATTTTGGTCTTGCGTTTTTTACATTTCTGTTTTGCTCAGGCACTTGCTGGCATTATGCCTAACTGTACCTCTCTTTCTGTACCCTGAACCACAGCATAAAGCCATGGCGCCTATCTTGACTGTACATTACTGAGTTATCTTCTGTTGCCTGAATACTAATCGGCTGTGCCCCTATGAATACTGTATTCATAACTTAAATGTACTGGCCATGTTTTGCTCCCGTTTGTATATTCTGACTGTACAATTCTATATTATGTGTATTATGTATAAATTAATTCCAGGTCGCTCCTGAAAAAGGGACTCTTGGTTCCAGTGGGCCGACCCTGTTAAGAAAATTCAATAAATAAATAAAATTATCAACAAATGCAGTCTGCATGCAAAACTAATAATTAGGGCTGTCCCATGTTGCAGAGGAAGGGAGGGATGCATCGTGCCATTGACCCAGGTTTGCGCACCAAGCCTGACTTGTCACAGCAGACCAGCATACATTCTTACAGATTCAGGGCAGGAAAAAGACCATAGGTTAATTTCTAGGGACATGGATATGTTGTTCATCCACACTATCTGGCAGGTTCCTTGCCGCTTTAAATCTTGCCGGAAGGTCTTCAAGCTGGCTCCTCCCACCCACCCGGGTGGTAAAACTCTCGGCTCCGCCCCATGATGCCAGATCTTCCTTACCGCTTGGAAGCTCAGGTTCCCTCCTTAGCACTCTGCGTTTTAGACTGGATCCTAACTCTTCGGTCCGACCGAAACTAGTTTTGAAGTTTTCTAAACTTCAGTCTTCATCTTCCCTCGCAGCTGCGATGGACAAGTCGATTCCCGGCTTTCGGAGGTGACCTTGCGGGCAGAAAATGTCCAGGACAGATCCGCACTCCACGATGCGTCTACTGCTAGGCCTAGACCACGACCCGCAGGCCTGCGAGTTGTGCTATCTTTTCGCCACCGCCCTGAAGAAGACCGCTGCTGCCTGATTGAAGCTCGGGCCTCGGTAGCCGCACGGGCTTAAATCCAAAGAGGCTCATTGGGCTGTGTCCCATGGGCGGCTGGCTCGGCTGAGCACCTTGAGCAGATGATCGCCTCGAGAGGCGTGCCCAGGCCGCATCTTCCTCCTCCCGGCCGCTGCATTTATCCCACTCTCTCTGAGTTCTCATACTCAGCTTCGCTCAAGGAGCTTTGTCAGTCCCTTTCCACAAAGGGAGAGGGCCTTCGGGACATTCTTCTCGGCCCAAGAAGAAGGAGTCGAAGGTAAGTCCCACCGCCAGCTGCTCGGGAGTGGGAGAGGTCTCTTCCTGACAGCCAATCATCGACTTCGGTCGAGGTTGCGGCTCAGGCCACTGACTTCACGGTGTCCACGTCAGGCCAGCCTGCAGAGACTCCTGTCGACGCAGTCGAGATTTTTCTCAATCCGTCGGACGGGCTGTCGACTGGTGAAGCCGACAACCCACCTTCACCGGTTTCCCGGTGGAGACCGAGATCTGCTCTGCGCCGACGTAGTCCCGTTAAAGTGCTCCGAGCTGAGGGAAGAGCGAGTGTCCCCACCCTTCCAAGACTCGCCTCGTCCCCCGAGGGTCTCGGTCCGACTTCATCTCGGGTCAAGCCATTCCTGCCGACATCGGCGGTCTCGGTCTCAGTACCGGCAAGCGGTGACACCGTTCCTCCTCGGATGAGGGGAGGCTTCAGCGTAAATTACGTCGATGCTATGAGGAGCTTATGTGGCAGCCGTTACTGTTGTCCGGGACTAAACCGACTCCGGTTCAGCCCCTGGCCATCAAGTGGCTGTCGCCCAAATGACCGAAGCAACCACTTGCCCCAGTCGAGATGCCCGTTCCAGGGCCGGTTGTTCGGCCGAAACCGGATGCTACACCGATTGTGGTGGAACCTCCGCCCCCACAACCGAAGTCTGGGGCACCGACCAAGGATTCTCAGTCGGGTCACGGCCTGCCCTACAGGTTGTCGGTCACCCTGACTCCTGACCGTCCTCGGCAGGTGGAGGGTGGCTCAGGGCCGAGGCAGCTCTTCGCAGACTCTTCGGAATCCGACGACGATTCCTCCCAGTTCTCCAGGCAAGTCAACCTGGAGTCCTCCGGGGGCCAGTCATTGGACGATAGCCCATCGTCCTTCTTGGGTCTGCTTCGACTCATGTCAGAGTCCACCGGGATGCAGCTCGAGCCCGTGTCCAAATGGGCCAAGTGTCCCCTGATGGAGATACTGGACCGAGGGGATTCCCCCCCCCCCACAGAGGCCTTTCCGGTGACTGAGGCCATTGTCAGCCCAGCCTTGGAGCTTTGGCAGTGGCCTGCTTCCTGTCCTGCACCCTTGGCCAGGATGGCCAGGAAGTATGCGGTTCCTACCGGCTCATTGCCCGGTTTCTCGGAGCACCCCTCTGCCGAGGTGTTAGTCACCGACAGCGTCTTCCGGCATTCCGGAAATGCTCGGGACGTGGATAAGCCCCCCCCGACAGAGTCCAAAAATCTGGACTTTGCCGGGCGTAAGGTGTACGCTGCATCCTCCCTCGGCTTCTGACAGGCCAGCTCGGCTGTGCTGATGGCAAACTTCTCCCACACCCTCTTGGGCTCCCTGGATGAGGTTGTCTCTCATCTCCCGCCCGACCTGCAGACCACGGTCCGTCAGGTGCGGGACCAGGGTAGGGCGGTGGTGAAGCAGCAGCTTCAGACTGCTCTGGACATAGGTGATTCCTGTGCCAGGTCAGTAGCGGCCGTGGTGGCCATGCGCCGCAGGGCATGGCTTAGGATATCCACCTTCATGGCGGATACCCAGCACAAGTTAGCGGACATCCCCTTCTTGGGGACTGACCTCTTCGGCCCTGGAGTGGAGGGACACCTCCAGCAGATCGAAAAGTCTAATACCACTCTGGACTTGGTCACCTCTGCCCAGAGGGACAAAGGCCGCTGTCAGCAACAGCAGAAGTCCTTTCGTCCTTTGGCCCCTGCAGCTTGACCGGCCCAACAGCACCAGCAACAGGGCCAGCAGGCTTGCGCTTGACGTCCCAAACCCAAGCTGGCGGCTTCCTCCAACAGGAAGCAAGGAGGTAAAGGCCCAGGAGGTCCCTCGGCCGGTTCCTCCTCCAAGCCTGCCCAGTGACGGGTTGAGGGGTGCTGCCCCAGCCTCATCACTCCCCCCTGGGTTCCCCCCGTGTGGGGACGGCTCCACCACTTCCTTTCCGCCTGGTCCGCTCTCACCACGGACCACTGGGTGTTGGAGGTGGTAGGAAAAGGCCTGCCTCTGGAGTTCGAGCAGGCTCCTCCCTTTCGAGCCGTCAACCCTTGGGGCCAAACGGGTCTGCAGCCTCGCTGTCAGCCCGCCGAGCCGATATTGCCCTGCTCCTCTAAAAAGAGGGATCAGGAAGGGCGGATCCTCCTCCAGACCCAGGGTTTGTGTTCAGGTATTTCCTGGTACCCAAATGGACAGGGGGCTGGCGCCCCATCCTCGACCTGCACGACCTGAACAGGTTCCTAAGGTCTCGACCCTCAAGATGGTCACTCTGGCTCAGATAATACCATCCTTGGAACGAGGCGTGTGGTTCTGTTCCCTGGACCTCCAGGACGTGTTCTTTCACGTCCCGATCCGTCCATCTCATCAGAGATTCCTCCGCTTCAGAGCAGAGGGGTCCCTTTACGAGTTCCGGGCCGTGCCCTTCGGCCTCTCTCTAGCTCCCAGGGTCTTCACCAAATGCATGGCAGTGGTGACAGCATTCTATGGGCACAAGGGTCCGGGTGTACCCCTACCTGGACGACTGGTTGATTGCAGCCCTCCAGAGCGGGAGTGGAGCGGTCCAGAGATCTGGCCCTCCAGGTTTGCTCTCAGATTGGCCTCCTCATCAACGAGGCCAAGTCAGAACTCGTGCCAAAGCAGGTGATACTCTTCATCGGGGCAGAGCTCAACTCTCTTCGAGCCAGAGCTCGGCTCCCGGTGGACAGAGCCGAGGTTCTTTCCTCCTTTGCCCAATCATTTCTGGTTGGGCAATCGCACCCTGCCTGGGACTTCCTGCGCCTCCTGGGCCTCATGGCGGTCTGCAACAAACGTGGTCCATTGGGTCCCTTGGTACATGCGTCCCCTTCAATGGGGACTGGCCAGCCAGTGGTCACAGCACTGCAATCCATTGGACCAGCCTGTGAAAGTGACCCAGGAGATGTGGAATGCTCTCCAGTGGTGGACCGTTCTGGCACATCTGCAGGAGGGCATCCCATTCGTCCGCCCCAACCTGACGGTCTCTCTATTGACCGATGCATCTCTGATGGGTTGGGGTGCCCATCTGGGGGAGCACAGAGCACATGGCCTCTGGTCCCCTCAGGAGTCCCGATGCCATATCAACCTGCTGGAGCTCCGAACGGTCCACCTAGCTCTCACCGCCTTCGCTCCGTTTCTACGGGGTCAAGTGGTTCAGGTCCAGACGGACAATACCATGACCATGTACTATCTAAACTGCCAGGGCGGGACGCACTCCATGCTGTTCTGCAAGGAAGCTCTCCGCATATGGTCCCTCGTGCGCAGCCTGGAGGCGGAGCTCCTAGCCATTCACGTGGCAGGAGCTTCCAACACCCTGGCCGATGCCCTAAGCCGGATAGGGGCTGCATCTCACGAGTGGTCTCTCCTGCCGGAGGTAGTACAAGATCTGTTCTCCCACTGGGGCATGCCTCAGGTGGACCTGTTTGCCTCCAAGGAGAATGCGAAGCTGAGTCTGTTCCATGCCTGCCCCCTCAGCAGGGCTCACTGCAGGGGGATGCCTTCTAGAGGGAGTGGACCCCGGGCCTCTTCTACTCCTTCCCCATTTCCCTTCATCCACAAGGTGCTTCTCAAGGTGAGGAGGGACAAGGCACAGGTGATTCTGGTAGCCCCAGACTGGCCCCGCCAGTTCTGGTATCCAGATCTCCTCAGCCTCAGCTCCAGGCTCCCGAGGTGGCTTCCAGCCCGCCCGGACCTGATCTCAGTCAACCAGGGGAAGGTATTCCATCCGGACCTTCAATCCCTGCACCTGATGGCCTGGTTCCTGAGTGGCTAGAGTTCCAGGCCTTGGGTCTTTCCAACGAGGTCCTCGACGTCATTGAGGCATCCTGTAAGGAGTCGACCAGGAAATGCTATGCCTTCAAATGGAAGAGATTCTCCATTTGGTGTCAGGGGAAGGGCTTGGACCCTTCCGCCTGTCCCTTGGCAAGCATACTGGACTATCTGTGGTCCCGTTCTCAGCAAGGGCTTCAGTCGACGACCCTCAAGGTGCACCTGGCAGCCATCTCTGCTTACCGGGCACGGGCCGGGAAGCAGTCGGTGGAGCAGGAGAAGGGGGTCGGGCGCTTTTTCAAAGGCCTTGACCATATTTCCCTTCCGGTGCGAGAACCTCCACCTCCGTGGGATCTACTGCTGGTATTGGCCATGCTCATGGGCAAGCCATTCGAACAGATGCACAGGTGGGATATTTCCCACCTGTCGTGGAAGACCGCCTTCTTGGTGGCTATCACGTCAGCCAGAAGGATGGGAGAGCTCCAGGCGCTTTCCATCGAGTCTCCTGATCTGGTCTTCCACAGGGACAAGGTTGTCCTGCGCCCCCACCCGAAATTCCTTCCGAAGGTGGTGTCAGAGTTTCACCTTAACCAGGTGTCGACTCTGCCGGTGTTCTACCCCAATCACACCTCGGAGGCCGAGTATAGGCTCCATACTTTGGACCCTAGACGAGCGCTCGCTTATTACAAGGAGCGGATGGCTGAAGTTCGGGGAGAGGTTCGCCAGCTGTTTGTCACCTACGCTGAAGCCGCACCTGGCAGACCTACAGCCAAGTGGATGATAAGCAGGTGGGTCACCTCCTGCATAGATCTCTGCTATAGGTTGGCGGGCATGGAGCCTCCCAGAGGGATAAGAGCTCATTCTACCCGCCATACCACTGCTTCGGTAGCTTCTTCCAGGGATGTCCCTATCCAGGATATCTGCAGGGCTGCTACCTGGAAGTCAGCACATACCTTTATTACCCACTACCACATCGACCTTGAGTCACGCAGGGATGCTGGTTTTGGGGCCTCAGGTTCTCAGTCCTTATTTCCCAGTAAGTATTGAGGGTGTGCTCTTGCCTCCCTCCTCCCGGAGAACTGCTAGGAATCTGCCAGATAGTGTGGATGAACAACATATCCATGTCCCTAGAATTAGGTTACTCACTAACAGGAGTTCTAGGAATGGTATATGTTGTTCATCCACACGACCCACCCGACCTCCCTGGCTTCGACGCACAACCTGGCTTCCAGCGAGCTAGATCTGGCATCATGGGGCAGAGCCGAGAGTTTTACCACCCGAGTGGGTGGGAGGAGCCAGCTTGAAGACCTTCCGGCAAGATTTAAAGCGGCAAGAAACCTGCCAGATAGTGTGGATGAACAACATATACCATTCCTAGAACTCTTGTTACAGGTGAGTAACCTGTATTTTTTTACTGCCTCCCAGTAACTCAGTGAGAATGCACTGCCACCTATTTTTCTTCAAAGTACTTGTTGAGTTTGAACCTAAATGTTGTTACAGTATTAACTGAGATATCATACGCTCTGGAAGTTTATTCCAGATGTCCACTACACATTCTATGATGTCATTTTTACCTACTATTTCCCTTGAGTCTTCTTTCATTAAAGCAGGGAAGGATCAAGCATCTTCTAAGGATGCTCTCCTCCTCTGGTTTAGGGTGGTTCTTTGCACCATTTTGTTTCCCCTCTCCTTGGTGACCCTTGGATAGCAGCACAGAGAAGGGACCTTCTTAGGCCACACGGAGCTCTTAGGGCGGTTCTAGGGTTGCCAATGGTTACCCTTGATGTTGGGATGGAAGGGAGGGAGGGCTTGGAGGGTAGACATAAAAGAGAGTCAGAGATAAGGTGGAGTTGCTGATCATTTGAGGAATGGGGAACCAATGAGTGAGGCAGATTCACTAGCAGAGACACTGGATAACTACTTTGTGTCAGTATTCAGCAAGGACATCAGGGGGCATTGTCAGCTGGTGGTGGAACTTTAGGAGAGGTGCAGGCTGAACAGAAGGACATTCTGATGTTGCCAGAATTAGTTAATATCTTCAGGGTGTGAATCTGGTAAAATCCAAGTGTCCTGATGGTATCCATGCAAGAGTAGTACTGGAGTTAAAAGGAATTCTGCTGGGCCCCTCACTGATATCTTTCAGGACTCCTTACGAATAGGTATAGTGGGAAATAGTCAGTGCGATCCATCTATTCAAGAACGGGACATGGTCAAACCCAGGTAACTACAGACCAGTGAATCTTATCTTGATGCTTGGCGAAGTGTTTAAGGCACTAGTAAAAGAAGTGGCAGCTCAGCACATGGAGGAAAACAGGCTATTGTCTAGCGTGCAGCATGGTCTCACAAAAGGTAGATCCTGCCAAACCAGTTGCCTTATGTGAGGAGGTGAACAGGGTCAGAGCAGTTGAGGTGTTGTCAATCTAAACTTCAGCAAGGCCTTTGACACTACAGCACATGGAAAACTCATGGAGACGGTAGCACAATATGGAGTCCACAGTGTGTACAGGAGGTGGATAACAAATTGTCTGACACATAGGAAGCAGACAATGAGGTTAGATGGTCACCATTCAGAGTGGGGGGATTTGCTGAGTGGAGTAAACATAGAAACATAGAATTTGATGGCAGATAAGGACCGATGGGCCCATCCAGTCTGCCCTTTTCCCATACCTACTAAAAATGCTGGAGATCCCACTGTATCTCTGGTTTTACCTCCTCTTTGGAATCACTAGGGTCCTCCTATGTCTGTCCCATGCAGTTTTGAATTCCCTCACTGACTTTGCTCCCCCCACCTTTGCTGGGAGGCTGTTTCATGCCTCTGCCACCCTTTCCGTGAAGAAGTACTTTCTCATGTTGCCCCTTAGTCTACCCCCCCTCCAGTCTCATGTCATGCTCTATTGCTCTAGAGCATCCTTTTTTCTGAAAGATGCTGCCCTCTTGTACCTTATTTATTCCCTTTAGGCACTTGAAGGTCTCTACCATGTCTCCCCTCTCCCTCCTCTCCTCCAGGGTATACATACTGAGCTGCTCCAGTCTCTCCTCGTATGACCTTTGATGTAGGCCCTGCACCATTTTTGTTGCCCTTCTTTGAACTGCGTCTACCCTGTCTATGTCCTTTCAGGGATGCTGCCTCCAGAACTGGACACAGTATTCCATATGAGGTCTCACCAATGATTTGTACAGTGGCATCACCACCTTTTTTCTTCTGCTGGTGATACCTCTCCCTATGCACCCTAACATCCCACTGGCTCTCCCTACCACCTTGGCACATTGTTTGGCCACCTTTAGGTCGTTAGATATGATCACCCCCAGATCTCTTTCCTGTTTGGTGGCCTTTAATAACTCCCCACCCATCATGTAATCCTCCCCTGAGTTCCTGTGCCCCAAGTGCATGATTTTGCACTTCTTCGAATGAAATCTTAGCTGCCACACTTTAGGCCATTCCTCCAGTTTAGCTAGGCCCTTCCTAATTCTTCCACCCCTCCCAGAGTGTCTACCCTATTGTAGATTTTAGTGTCATCTGCAAAGAGGCATACCTTCCCCTCCAGCCCCTCCACAGTGTCACTAATGAAGATATCAAACAGTACTGGCCCAAGAACTGATCCCTGTAGCACCCAACTGATCACCTTCCCTTCCTTGGATTTAGCTCCATTTACCACCATTCTCTGTGTTCTATCCCTCAACTAATTCTCAACCCAGTTCACCGCCTTGTGACCCAATCCCAGGCTATCCAGCTTGTTTACAAGCCTTTTATATGGAACGGTGTCTAATGCCTTGCTGAAGTCAAGGTAGGCCACATCCACCACTTCCCCCAATCCACTTTCCTGGTCACCCAGTCAAAGAAATCTATCAGATTTGTCTGATAAGACTTTCCTTATGTGAGTCCATTCTGCCTCAGATCTTGTGTTCCACTGGATTCAAGGTACTCCACTATCCTTTCTTTTAACAGCAATTCCATTAGCTTCCCCACCACTGAGGTCAGGCTGACAGATCTATAATTTTGAGCCTCCTTCTTGCTCCCACTTTTGTGGAGAGGGGCTACATCAGCCCTTCTCCAGTCCTCTGGAACCACTCCCGTATCCAGTGACCCGTATCTAGTATCCTATGGTTCAGTGCAGGGTTCCTCGCTGTTTCACATATTTAAGATCTGGAGGAGGGATTAGCAGCTTGACTACTGAAGCTGATGGACAGCTGCTAAATTTGCAAGATGTTTGGACAAAGCGGAGTAGGGGTGTGTACTGCAGTGGGAGATGCATATATCTGGTACATGGGCTGAGAAATGGGGGTTTGGAGATAATGTGAAGTTCAAGGTCCTACACCTAGGGCCAAAGAATGTGGATTGCACATACCCCCTGTGTTGTATAACCAAGAACAACACATCCCTGAAGCCGGACAAGCAGTATACTGCTGCAGTCAAGCAAGTACATGCAGAGTTGGGATGCATTTGGAGGGGGCAAGGAGCAACTTAAAGAAGGTGATCCTGCCCCTGAGCAAAGCCTTGCTAAGCCCAGACCTGGAATGCTACATCTAGTTTGGGTCACTGCAGTACTGAAAGGACATCAAGTTGATTCAGAAAGCCCAGCACCAGGCCACCAAGCTGATTAGTGACTTAGAGGGCCTGCCCAGAACTACAAGAGATTGCTTCTGTAGATGACCCTGCTGGTGTATGACTAAATCAGTGTGGTATACATTGCTTCCCCCAAAAGCCCTCTTGCCAGACTGGACCCCTTTTCCCACTCTCTTTTGTTGCTTTGCTCTTCATACCTGCCTCTCTCCTACCAGCGCTCCCATTACCTCAGCCTCTCTCCTCCCCCTTGAGTCTTGGCACATCTTCTACTGCTTTTCCTTTCTTGCAAGATACTAGCTCTCCACCTTCTTCTCTTACACCTGTCTGTTCTCCTCTCCCCCTCCATCTCATCCTCCTACTCCCTTTGCTCCTCTGACTCCTGCTCCTTCTTCAAGGAGACAGTATAGTGTAGTGGTTAAGGACACTAAGCTGCAAACCTAGAGACCTAGGTTTGAATCCCTTCAGCCCCCACTTGCATACTGTGATCCCCTGAGCATGTCACTTAACTTCCTTGTGCTCCCAGGTTGCACCTGGAAACAAGCTTTGGCTTAGTGTGCCTTTCCTGGTTAAACAATTTCCCCCCCTTCCCTTCATCCCTCTCTGTAAAACTTCTGCAAGTCATTCTGCCTTATCTGCCTCCCTAATCTCTGACTTAGCCCCCTCTCTCTGTTTGTCTCTCCTCCTCTATCCTCGCCCTCAAGTCGCTCCTTTAGAGCACACCACAGCCTCTTGCTCCTACAGCTAGCCAGCTTCATTCCCACCCTACCACCCGTTCTACTCCCCCTGCATTTTCTCCTTTGTGTGCTCCCACGCCCCTTGCATCATACCTTATCTCCTCCTCAGCACTTGTTAGCCTCACTAATACTTCATTCTGTTATGTCCCTGCATTAGTCACATCTCACCACCTCACTATTTCAGTTCCCCTCGTTCTTCTATTGCTCCTCTCCTTCATCTCTCTTTCATTCTATTTCAGTAGGAGTTTTTGATGTTGGTTATGTATCTCAATAATTGCTGCTGTCAATACCAGCACCTTGTTTATAATATTATATTCTGCTTGATGTGTATTTTCTGTTTTTCCATTTTTGCATCCTAAGAATTCCTATTTTGTTTTATTTTTGCAGTTAAGTTTTGCATTATACTCATTCTGTATAGTTTGTATTCAGTAATTGTCATATTCTGTATATTTGCTCTGCTGTCCTCTCCCACTGGTCTCCCCTTACCCTGGGTCACACCTGAAAATTAGCTTTGGCTCACAGTGTCTATGCTGGTCACCACATTTAGAATAAATGGACTTTTCACAAGAAAAACACCCTCTCAGGAGTCCCTGGAATTTCCATTTACATACATACTATGTATGTCACTATCTGGGTACACTGATCCTTCCTCTTCTCCTCCATGATGAGGCGATCACTCATCTCCCAGAAGGAAAACAAGGGAGAGGACAAAAAGGATCGGGGAGAAGTTCACAAAAAACATGGGAAGCCTAGCAATTCGATGGCACAGACAGGCTTCCAACTATGACAGTTTGGGCTACTAGTGTGGCCTTTATCAGGGGAAAGCCCATATAGTTGTCACCAAATGGTGCCCACCAGTACCACTACAAAGGCTGGCAGGAGGCTCAGATTCCATCGCACTGCCCCAGAGGCAGTTACAGGAGGGACAAGGCAACATCATACTGTCCCTGTTAGTCAGTGCCTTGCGGCCTAGGGAGGCTCAGCATCCCATCCACTGCCAGAGGTAATTACAAGAGAGACAAGGCTGCACCAGTCAGAGCAGGGGGGCTGAAATTTCCACAAGTAAAACATATATTCCAGTTGATAAAACATACCAGTTTACAGCTGCAAGCCCAGATATGAAGCTGATTGTATATGTATATGCTCTTTCTGAGCTCTGTAAAAAGCTAGTACAACCTGGTGTTGACTGTGACTAGGACCTAGGGAATGCATAGAAAGAAGTCTCACCTTGCGAAAAGCAGTGCGCTGCATTGTTCACAGTTGATCAGTATGGTGGCAGATCGCTCCTCCTTGGCAGTTGAAATTACTCATAAGAGGGCTGGTTTATAAAGCTCAAGGGTCCAGCTGTTTGACTAGTCCAAGCATGAAGGGTATAAGCTGATGCTGCATGCTTTCTGTCCGTCTATTCCAAGTGTTCACCACACATTCTGTGAATTTGTTCTACTTTGCTTGGGAGAGTGTGAAACCCCTTTACTGGCAGGGCTGGACTTGAATGCCTGTCACATGGTCAGTACTAAGTTTGCTCAGAATTCTTTGTATGGAATCGGGTTTGTCGGATTCCAGTCTGGTTTTTGGATTTAGGATTTTTGGAATTGCAGCCCAAAAAGCCAAATTCTTAAACTGAATCCTATAACTGATTTTTGCATAGGAATTTAGAATTTAGGGTTCCAGATCCAAATATGATTAGGATTTTCAGATCCTTTTAGGATTGGAATTGGAATCGGACTAGGAAGTGGAACTGCCTGAATTTCTAAACAGTGCAATCAGATCAGAATTGGTAGATTCCGAGCAACCCTAGTTAGTACCCTCTCGTCCCCTAAGTGCCTGTTACTTCAGTATTGCACCTTGACTGTTCTCTGGAGACCTGGGAGCCTGGACTTGCTCTTAAACTTTGGATCTCCTACTCCATGTGGCAGTGCAGGATGCTGCCCTGGTGCTGCCAGGCCAGTATGTACAGGCTCTGCAGAGTGACAGCTGAAAGGGGCTGGAATGTTGTTGTTTTCATATGTAAGGAATCATGGAAAGCAAATCTGACACCCCCAGTATTGCTGGGCTGTCCTATAAGCTGTTTAACTCAAGGCTGGAATGTGGTAGTCCTTATACAATGCATATGCACAAAATGGTGGCAGAGATCAAAAATGGTACTGAGTAATAGACTGATGGTATGGACTGAACTATAGCTTTAGTCCTGATTTGCTATTATAATAAAGGCCTGATGGAAAAAAAAAACGAGAAATTGAGCTCCATGTAAAAAGCCCTTTTAGATGAGGCGCAGCCACTGGCAGTAACTATTATATCCTTCTGCAATATTTTGGACAGCAAACAACTCATTAGGATTAGTTCACAGAGCCCAAACTAAATGAGAGGGACCATCAAAAATAAATTAACAGATGAAATTTGAAACCTGTTGTAATGTTTAGTAAAACATGAAATCCCACCAGATGCCAAGAGTAAAGTCATTCAAGACCATGACTCACTTTGAAATCTGAATCCGAACTGCAGATGTCTTGGAGTGGTTTCTGTTCTCTTGAGTATCTTACAGCAGGTTGAGTGCCCGCAAGGCATAATATAGCTGTTGCAAACCATAAGTGAAATAGCAGAAATTTGGCTTTGTGTAAAACATCATTGCTACCCAGTGCATCACATAAGCAGAGTAAAAGCCTATTTTGCACAGTATTGTTGCAAAATGACTTTTAAAAACAATTCAGGATAACCAGTGCTCACATATGCACTTGAAATTGGTTGAGGCCTTGAAAGAACACTGCTATTACAACAGTGTAGGACCCTCAGGTAAAGCACCGTACTTACAGGTTTGAAGTGCTTTTATTCTCCAAGAATTGATTTTATTCACCCAGTTGCAAAAACTGTGACTGTATGTGGAGCATGAGTGCTACCATGTAACAGAGAGGTCCTGCCATTCTTGAGGACTGACCTTTTCTTAAATCTGTTGCAACAGTTCTTCTATTTCTTAGCCTAATCTTTCCCTTACCATTTCTAGTCCATAAGGTTGGCCACCTATGGGCACTCCCCTCCTCTTTATTGACAGTAGCGGCTCTAGCCACAAATGGTTACCAGGGCACAGCTGGGGCACAACAGATGGCAGCCAGGGCACTGATATATTGTTACTATGGGGGAAGCTCTGCACCATATGGGGCACCCACTGGGGCACAGCATTTTTTTACCGGGGCACGTGCCCTAGTGGGCCCTTGGTGTGGTTAGAGCCGCCACTGTTTATTGACTATGCTATAGTGTCCCAGTCAGGGGTCCTGTACAACCTATGTCCCTTACCAGATCCCCATCTGCCAGAACCACATCCAGGACATGCCCTCCCTTGTGGGCTCCGTCACATGCTGTGTTAAGAACACATCCTGGAAGCCATCTAGCAGCCTCTGTTCCTTGGCCACCCCTAGAGGACATGGTTCCCCAGTTTGTACCTGGCATATTAAGGTCCCCATCAACACCACTCCTTCCCCTTGGACCACACTGGGCAATGATGTTGTCCAGCAAACCATCCTCTAGAACATCACTCATCCCGGGGCCTATATGCTACTCCCAGCTTGACCTTATCTCCTGCTGGGGATCGAGGTGACCCATAAGGCCTCCACGCTTCCTCTGCCTCTTCTACCATAGTAATTTCTATATCATCTCTAATGAACATAGCCACTCCACCCCTCTGACCTCCTTTCTATCCTTCCTAGCATAGTGTACCCTGTACATTTAGGTCCCAGTCATGGTTTTGTTGGCCACGCTCCGTGACCGCCGCCACATCCACCCCCGAACAGCATGGCCTGGAACTCCACAACTTGTTTCCCAAGCTCCTGGCATTTACTAACACCAACCCCACCCTTATCCCTGATCCTCTTTCTCGAACCCCACCCAGATTCCTTAAACTTCCATCCTCCCTGCTCCTCCTGAAACCTCCACCTCCAGTCTGTCCCCCTTGGGTTTGATGGCTACTCCCTCATCTGAGGAGAGGGCTTCTGGGCAGCCCTCCTTATCCCTTCCCCCTACAAGTTTAAACCCCACCTTGCTTGTATGTAGTCAGCCATCCCCTGTTTAAGGACTTCCTTCCCGAATGGGGCAAGATGAAACCTGTCCTTGGCATATAGTCCCTTATCCTCCCAAACTCCATTCCAGTTCCCTAACACCCCCAACCCATTCTCTTCACCCCACTTCCTGAGCCAGTCATTAACCTCTGTAAGCTTCTTTTTTTTGTCCACTGAGGCCTTTGGTACTGGCAATATCTCTGAAAAGGAAATGTTGCATCCATTATCCCGACAAACTCTGGCAAGTTCTTGGAACCTTGCTTGGATTTCCAAAATGCTATTTCCCTCTAGATCATTAGTTCCCAAATGCACCAGGAAATCCAGTTTCCCTCCACAATCCCTAACCATTTCATACACCATGAACTTTGCTCTGTGCACTGTCAGCCCAGAGATACTCACTACCTTCACCTGGCTATGGCATCCACCCCTGTCCCTCCCACTGGATACCCCTAATCATCGAGTCTCCCAGTAACAGAACCTTAACACCTCCATCATCCTTATGGTTACCCCACTATGCCCTCTCAGCCCCCTTCCCCTTTATTCATGATCTCATTTCATGGGAGTCTTCCTGCCTTATTAGAGACCCCTTGTCACCCTCCCCTTTCTGCCTTCCTTGCTATTTTTCCCACTTAACTCAAACCCCTCTGAATAGGTGTCCCTTTAACCCTCTCTTATCTGAACCATTTATCCTGGCCCTGATGGTTTCCCTTCCCCACACCACCATCCTCCCCCTTGTAATAGTACCCCTGCTTCAGAGGCTTTCTGTGGGTCCCCTTAGCTAGGGCCCCATCCTTGGTACTGACCTCCTGCTGAAGGGGGCCTCTCCCACCTCCTTGTCTCCCCAGTTTCTCTCCAGTCATGCTCTCCTCCCTCATGTCTGGAATATGTTGCATCTCCCATTTGCTTAATATATATGTTTCCCTCTCCTCTGGGACTATGTCTATCCTTTCCGTAGCTGGTCTGTGATGCCCTATGGGTATCCAACTCCCTCCCCGCCTCTGTATAAGTTTCCTCATTTCCACCAACCCCTTCCTCCCCTCTAGGTTGCTTAGCTCAAATTTATTGTGACAGTCTATGTCAGCCTCCATCAAGTAACCCGAGTTTCCTGACTGCATCTCTAAACTGACCTCTTCTTCCTCTTGCACTATTCACCTTGGGAGCTCCTTCCCACAGTCTTGCTGTTTTAGGCTTCCGTACAACAGCCCCTCCTGACTCTTCCTCCAGTCTCTTTGTATTCAGAATGTTCACCCAGACGCTTTCCTCTTAGCATCAACTTCCCTATCTAAGGGTCCTCTGTCCCTATATCCCCTCCTGCTTGCTGTAACATAACGTCCTGTAATTTCAGAGCGTGCCTCAGCCTCCCTCAGCCCCACCCTTCTGCTGCCCATATCCACACCCCTTATCCTTGGACACCCCACCCCCCAGCTCCCACAGCTTACTCCTAAACCAATATACCTCACTCCTGATACAAGATAGTTGCTCCACAGAGGGCAGCCTCCCTCTCCAGGCCCAATTAGAATTATTGCCATCCCACAGCCTGTGCAGCCTACAACCCTTCCGAAGATGCCTGCCATGGTGGAATATGGCCACCCTGATTATCCCCTCTGTTATAATAGCACACCCCTTTTCTCAGTCCCTTTCCCCTGAGTACAGTTTCTCTATACTGACTGTAGTTATTCACAAACCAATTTCAGCCCCACCAATAACGTTCCCAAGTCTCACAAACACATACAGTCCAGTGTGTGTTCGGTCACACTAACAGTGTATGTAAGCAGACATCAGGAACCATACGATGTCACAGGCCCACCAGCTCCTGTTGCTTTGAATTTCAGTCCCAAACAGAAATACTTAGCCCTTCAATCCCAACCCCCAGTGGCTTTTCAGTATTTAAGAAGGCAAACAAAACAGAGTGGGTGGGAGGGCTCTTACCAAACACCAGGCAAACAACACTTTTAAATTTCCCTCTAAATATCCCTGCCAAACAGCTATCCCCAAGCCACCAAAGTTACAATGTAACAGTTCTAATTCAAGGTAATAATTTTTACCACATAAAACTAATTTCACTTACAAACTATTCAAATATTTCAGTTAAAACAGAATATAACTCCAGCTCTCTTTCCTACCTGCCTGCTGCTTAAGCTCCCAATTTTCCTTTTTCCTCTCAGATCCTTGTACAGGGAGGTTATTGTTGTGACTTCTGAGCTGATGTAAAACAACAGGCTGTGTTACTCATTGCTGGATTTAGTATGCAGTGGCACTGTGTCATAAAATACCTTGATGTATATACTTTGTGTGTATGAAACCTGGAAATGTTGAAAATACCATGGCACTAAGTGTTTTTGATAAAGGTAAAAAGTACTAGGTGACTGTATTATTGAAATTAAGTTACTGGGGTAGAGATAGCAGAAAACCCCCTGTTGTGCTGTTAAATACATGTAAATTGCAGATTTTTAGAGAGCTCTTTTGATACCATGCATTCCTGTTGTAAACTGAGCCAGTCTGAAATGTCATGGTGATTTGCATATACATCCCATGATGTTTTGAATTATTGGGGTATGTGTGATGTTGTGTTTCTCTGAAACTTGATTGTATTGCCAATGCTCTTTGGGGGTAACCCTTGTTCCGGTGCTTCTGCAGTGAGGTTGTTTGTCTTTCATTTGTTTTGGGGTTTTTCCTTTTGGAGTCCCCATCACCCAAGCAAACATATGGATAAAGTGTTTTTTCACTAAAAAGTTAGATCAGTAGGTTAGTTGGTGCTAAGTGCAGAGGAAGGACATGCATAGTCTGTTGCTGCAAACTGCTATATTGAAGAAGGGATATGCCATTGCTGAAGGTTATCCACTGTATTTTGAATAAACGTCACACAGAGATTGTGTGTTGAACCTGAAGTTCTGCATCTGGTCTGTCTGTTATCCCACAACCCCTCCACATACCACATTGACAAATGTAACCCCTAGATGGCGCTATCCCAGGGGCTACTACCCCTGCCTGATTTGCCACTAACAGGTTGAGGGGCCTGGATCCAATGGCGGGTGCCTCCACCCAGAGGTCAGGGTTTGCAATAGTTAAACTTACTTGGTCACAGCCCTTTGGGACACTGCAACCCCCCTTTCTTCCCACTAGTGGCCCACACAATATATCAGAATTACCTTCCCAGTATACACTTACCCCAGGGCTGGTTCAGGCACTGGGACCTCCTGTAAAATAAGATACAGTGCAACAATCACAGTACAATACTTTAACATAGACAAATACCTCAGGCAGTATAACTTTGCTGAAACAAGCAGCTCTGATTTATTTAGGGGGAATATAACAAGGACAGGGGGAAATCAGGTTAATTAGCTTATCACTTTACTCATCTACCTATGGCTGTGTGCACAGGCCTATCCCTACCAGTTACTGTCCCTGGGTACCCAAGCCCTAGTGGCTAGTCCAAACCGTGGCAGCTGGTAGGGCCCTTTCCCACAGAGAAAAGAAAAATTAGTTTAAACAGTCAGCAGTACAGTGATTCCATTTGATTCAATGTGGCAATTCAACAGGAGCGACCCTGAATTAGTACTCACGACCTCCAAACAAGATAGGGTTCTTCAATGTCAGCAGGGGCTACTCTTGAGCTCCACGAGACTCCTCACACATTTATATGGCAAACTGCAACAGGCAAAAGTCCTTTAATGGCAGCAGGATTCACTTGAGCTAACCAAGCCTCCTCACACATTTATATGGTGAACAGTAACAGGCAAAGTCCTTTAATGGCAGCAGTTCACTTGAGGTACACAAGCCTCTTCACACATTTATATGGTAAACAGAAAGTACTATACCAGGCAGGCTGCTTCTCTATCCCGATCATAATTACTGCACAATACCGGGAGAACACACAGCAGATTCAGTTCCTGACAGACCGAGTGCAATTCAGCAATTTCTCCAGTCTTCAGGGTGAGCCTGGTTTCTACTCTTCAGATATCCTTTGATTCTCTTCACAGGACTGATTCAGTCCTAACAAGCAGTTACACAAGCTGCAGACCGGAACTCTGGGCCTTACACCGTTTCTCGACTAAAACTGCACACTGAAAAAGCACAAGGCTCCTTCCTTCTTCACTGCCAGAGCTAAAACTGAAACTCCAACAGACAAAACGGGCACTTCCTTTGAGTTCCTCCCAGTTCTTGACTGGATTGGCTGTCACCACAATAGACTGCTCCTGTTGGTCCAAAAAGGCGCCTCAAGTCTAAACTACATCTCCTGAGTCACTGCCCATACAGTCCTCTTTGTGGCTGGCCCAGATTATGAGTCCAAGTTCTGATTCGCCCAAGGCACCATTTTAGAGCTAGCTTACCCCACACTGATTGGTCCAGTTCAGCAGTTCAAAACCAGAATGGAGAACTAGGCAGACACAGTTCTGACTGCAAAGAAAGCAGGTTAGACAAACTGTAATTTCATGATTACTCTAAATGATTTCTGGCAAACAGTTACATCTTTCAGATAGGTTCCCTTTGCACTCCTAGTGACTGCAAAAATGGAGTGAATTGGCAGCAGCTCGAGTGGTACTCAAACAGAGAAGCACACAGTCCCCCCATACAAACTAATTATGTCTGCAAGCAGACAGCTCTTAAAGAGACAGTACCAGAGGCTCTAAAAACACTCACTGATAAATGGCTTAAATGCCAAACACCATTCAGGCTTGGAGCATTCAAGCAAGCTCCTGGAAGTCTTTTGGGAACCCCCATTTGCAGGGGGGTTACACAAACATAGCCTTGGTTTTGCTAAGTACATGTATTAAGAAATTGATAGAAGAAATCTAGAAAGCATATTGGCTGAATACCTTGAAAAACAGGTTTGTATCCCAGCACAACTGCACAGGGAAGAAGTCCCATGACCTCTTTACTCACAGAACCACTACACTGGCACGACTTCACCTAAAATGCCCACACTAAAAAAGGCTGTCCTTGCATCACTTCAGTGATTACCAGCAACTGTTGCTGGCAATAACTAAAGTCATGCCAGGGCAGCCATATTTAGTGTGGGAATTTTGAATGAACCAAAGTAGCAAACAGCTGTTCACACCAGCTGATTATGAAATATTAAAAAAAAGTAGACTTTCAAACACAGAGGTTTTTTTCCATAGTTGCTACCCGACCATGTGACACATACACAGCCTGACAAGGCCCTGACCGCATAATGCATATAAACATGATTAAAAAAGTACACCCAACTGCACAAAATCATATGTTTATTTTTTAAATAAAAAATATACTTTGTTCCTGCTCGTCTGTCTATTCTCCTGCTTGTTTGAAATCCACAGGTATACTGCATCACTCACTACCACCACACTCTATCAAACTGCCATTTACTGTTACTCAATCCAGATCCTACTCTCTTCAATCCCTGTTGTCCATGCTACTTTGCTCCCACTGTCCCAATCTGGTGCTGACTGCAGCTCATCCAGCTCCTACCCTTTTTGATCACTGGTGTGTCTCCAAACTACTAAGGACAGCATCGCTACACTGCACAATCTTTCTTGCAGAAGAATGCTGCTCTTACTCTTATATCTGCTCATACTTTCTTATGAGTTAAGAATAGCTTCTGATGCCTCCTACTGGCCCACCAACAACACTGCAGTTGGCGAACTGCACTACTTTTTTTCTTTTTCTTTTTTCTTCACTTCTTAATAATTAAAACAAAACATTTTTTAAAATGTTGTTTACAAATCTTAACTGACTTCGTTTCATAAATGCAATAAAGGCACTCCAGGGAGTGCATTACTTGGGATAATGGCCCTTCTTTGGTGGTGGAAGTAGCCTTGTGCTTTAACCCACCCATTAATTCAGCACAACATAAACACCCTGCAGTGCCAGAGGTCTCTATAGCATCTGTAAGTCCTTCAGCTGCTTTTATTTGGAGTTGTTGCTTTTTATTTATAGCACATTTAAAATAATGCTAAAAATGATGTCCTTTGACAACCATTTGCAGGCTTTTCACTCTGTGGCCCTCTCTTGGTGCCTTATCATTAGCAGACCTGTTGTGCGGGATATAAAGGTGGATTGAGCTTACTCAGTTCACTTTTATGTCCCTCACAACAGGTCTGCTGATGATAAGGCGCTACCAAAAATACTATAGATACTGTAAACAAAAAGAGGAATGCATCTAGGAAAGTATCTGGATGGCATTTCATGTTTGGGATTACTTTGGGAGGAGGGAGGGAGGGAATTAGCCAGATATGTGGATTCACTTTCTCTGCCATGCCCCTTCCGAACCTGAGCACTTCCTCCCTGCATCATAAAAGCTGTTGTGCAGATAGGCCAAATACCCACTGGGATTCCCTCTGGTGGCTGTAGGGCTGCAGTGCTTGGTGAACATTTTCTGACTGTGACCTTAGTGATGTAGAGCATCTTTCTAGATATTGTGATGCTGCCCCCTCCCCAGTGGCACCACCAGTTAAAAAATGTTTGGTATCTATTAGAGTTCTGTTTTTATTATAAGTACTTATGTAATACCCATGAATTTTCTTTATAATGTTAATATCTGTTTTCCTTGTAAAATATTTTAGTTGATTTTGGAGGTAGGTGGGGACTGAGATTTCATTTTCTTTCCAGTTTGCTGTCCTAGGTTGGAGAGCAAATTGGATGTGGACATCTGAGTTCCTTTCATCTTAAGACTCTCTGTTTTGGGTAACAACTTAAGGGCTAAGTTCCTTTAATCTAAAAGACTTATTTTGAGTGTAAACAGTGGCCAAGCCAAAGTTAGATACGTCCTGCTGAGCAGCAAATGGCCAAGATAACAATGCAATCAAGGGCAGATACACATAACTAGTTTGGACTAGTTTTCTGGGGGAGGTTGGTTCTTAGGTTAAGGGAGTGTCTGAGGGTGTGATGTCAGAGAGGAAGACAGAGCCGAAGATTCAGGCTAGCGGGTCAGCCTGCTGAAGGTATGTCTGTCTTGTTTGACTCTGAGTGAGTCAGCTAGTGTTGGGACATTAAACTTTTAACATCACATGTTCAAGCCTGCCATAATTCACAAGATCCCATTTGGGGGTAAGCTTCTACTTACAGTTTAGTGAGGACTAGCAACAATCGAAATGGCATTTAGATGCTTTATGTAGTTGCAGGATTTGCAAACACCAGAGAAAGAAAGTGTGTCCAGGAAGAGTCGGGTCCAACCATGTGAGCCTATAGCTCAGTAGTTAGAGCACCATGACAGTATTCCAGGGGCTGGGGTTCAATTCCCGGTAAGTCACGTTATTTCTTTCTCACTACAATTTGTGATCTAAATTGCTTAGCAGTGTCTAATACTGCACCAAAAACATTTAATTGTCTGCATTCCCCTGATTCCCTGATTCCTTCATTGCTATCGACCCTCCCACAGAACTTAGTGTTATCTGCGAAGAGACACAGCCTTTCCTGGATACCTTCTCTAATGTTGCTAATGAACATATTGAAGAGGACTGAGCCCAGGACAGATCCTTTGGGTACACCGCTCATGACCTCCCTGTCTTCTTACTTGGCCCTCTTGACCACAGCCCTCTGTTGGCTACCATTTAGCCAGTTTCCAACCCAGTTAAATGTGTCCTTAATATATCGGAAGAAATGTTTTTCCCTGCCCTTTACCACTTCTGCAAGATGCAGCTCTGTGTCCGCTTTTGCCTTCCTAACCACCCTCTTTGCCTCCTTATTTCTCAGTAAATATTGTCTCCATTCTTCCTCTCCCTGCTTTTCTTTGAACTTTTGATGAGAACCATAATGGTCTCCTGAACTTATTCCTGTTGGTTACCATTCTCATACGTAACTTAAATGCCTCAAGAATGTCCCCTTTTATTACCCCCATCTCTCTTCCACCCCTTCTAACTTTCCCCTGACAAGTGCCCTCAGCCTGCTGAAGTCCACCCTCCTAAAATCAGGGACTTTAGTTACAAATAGGGGCTTTCCAGAACCAAGTGCCAGTTCAAACCAAATGGAGATATGATCTCTGTTCCATGGTGGCTCCCTTCTCTCACTGCACGTACCACCTCCTAGTTGGAAAGCACCACATCAAGAATGGCTGTCTGCCTGGTGGAGGCAGTCTTGGAGTGCACCCAGCAAGGCTTGACATCTGGTGCTTATGGCTATTGGAAGATCCCATTCGATCTCTGGCAGGTTCAGATGACCCACTACCACTGCTTCCTCCCTTGCTACCCCCCTTTTATGTTCTTCCATGAGCTCTGTGTCCCTCTCTTCTCCTTGCCTCCAGGGTCTGTGGACTGCCCCCAAGCATAGTTTCTTGCCTGAGACTGCCGTAAGTTGCACCCACAGTGACTCAGGACTCCATATTATATCCCTGATGTTCCCATCCTCCATCACCTCCATGCCATCCCGGACACAGAGGTCTATAGAGCACCCCCAACTGTAGTTTCTTACCCGAGGCTGCCGTAAGTTGCACCCACAGTGACTCCTGACTCCCTATTATATCCCTGATGCACCCATCCTCCACCACCCCAATGCCATCCCTGACACAGAGGGCTATAGAGCACCCCCACCTGTAGTTTCTTTCCCGAGGCTGCTGTAAGTTGCACCCACAGTGACTCCTGACTCCATATTATGTCCCTGATGCACCCATCCTCCATCACCTCAATGCCATCCCTGACACAGAGGTCTACAGAGCACCCCCACCTGTATTTCTTGCCCAAGGCTGCCGTAAGTTGCACCCATAGTGACTCTGACTCCATATTATATCCCTGATGTACCCATCCTCCACCACCTCCATGCCATCCCTGACACAGAGGCCTATAGAGCACCCCCAACTGTAGTTTCTTGCCCAAGGCTGCCGTAAGTTGCATCCACAGTGACTCCCGACTCCTTATTATAACCCTGATGCACCCATCCTTCATCACCTCCATGCCATCCCTGACGCAGAGGGCTACTCCTCCCCCTCTACCTTTTCCTCTGTCCATCCTGAACAATGAATACCCAGGAACCGTCAGGTCCCAGTTGTTATTTGCTGTAGCCCGCGTTTCCACGATAGCCACAAGGTCTACCTCAGTGTCTGCCATTAGTGCCTGTAGCTTGCTGATTTTATTACCCAGGCTCCTGGTGTTAAAGCATACACCCTTCTATTTGACCTTTGAGCTCACTTTGCATTTCCCCTGTCTATGACCCTTGTGTTTCCAGTGTTCTCTTAGCCCCTTGTTTTTCCTTGGTGTTTGCACACATTGCATTCCCCACCTCTAATGACCCCTCGCCATGCCCAAATTGTGCCTCATCCCTCTTTATACCCACTGAGCTGCTACTAGTCCCCAGATGGGAGAGTACTAGCTAGGATCCCCTTCTCACCTGTCACCATGGTTCCCCCAAGCCCAGTCTCCCATGCAGTCAGTTTAAATATGTGAGATGTCAAACTTCTGCCCAAGCATGCAGGTCCCTTCTCTTTCCAAAGGTATCTGTCCAGGATCTGCCCAGATTTTCAAAGGGATTTTTCCAATATCTGTTGCCCTGACTTTCAGTGTCAGTTTTACATCTGTGTCTTTTTTTTTATATCTGTTTCTGCTCTGACTCCTGTCTGGCCATTGGACTCATCTTTTGGTCCTTGATGCCTCCCATCCTAGCTATGTCACCACTCCTTCTCCCAGGACTTACCGCCTCTCAACAAACCACTGTGGCTTAACCCCCCACCTCCAAGCTGGGCCATTGGGTTGGCCTAAACTGCTCCAGACAAATTTTTCTTCCATCCTTTTTTTTTGGGGGGGGGGGGGAGTGTTTAGGCTGCCTGAGTCAGAAGGTGCAGAGCCTGCAAATGGGGTTAAAGTCTGTCATGCTGCTTTGGGTGGGTGATTTCCCATCTACTTTCGTCCAGCTCTGAGAGGCCACAGCTCAAGAGATATTAGGAAAGGAGCATGCTCTGAGTAAGGGCACGTCAGTGTTACTGATATCCTTGCCTCTCACTTAGCAATCCCGGCTACACCCCACTGTGGTCACCTAGGGGGTGATATTGCAGCCAGACTACTTGCCCTCCCTCCAGGAAGGAGGTCCTGTGGACACCCACTTCCTCCCCCCCACCGGGTCTCTCCAATGACACAAGCTCTTTCCCAAACCTGTATTGCAGTATCATGAGCGGTAGCTGTACCACTGTGCCAATGGGCCAGTGCCTTGTATCTGTCTGCCTGAAAATACTAGACCATAGTTGGGATGGTCTAAAATATCTTTTGGCAAGATGAATTTACATCAGCTGTAGCAGGTAGTGACTTAATACTGAAAACTGACACATCTTGTGAAATTTAAATGCAGTTCGTGCTGCAAATTTGAATGCAGATTCGGACACAGACACCAGCAGAGCATGCACCTGCATATGTGATCACATCTGTCCCTTCTGGCAATCCCTGCGTATTAAACAAAAGGGCCCTAAAGAAAGGAGTCCAGGCCTCTCGCTGTTTGCTAGTGATCAGGTGATACAGGCCGTCACAGGTTGTGTTCTGCTGTAACATGAGTGTGTTTAGGCTTCCATGCTGTTCAGCAGAGACAGGTAGGCCCCTGTGGAAGTAAACCTGAACTGCAGCATGACTCCTGCCATGCTGGCTGTAACATCGATCAGTGGCACTAGGACAAATGAGGTGTGACAGCATGAACCAAAATGTTTGCCACATCTTGAGCATCTAATTGACTGGAAATAAAAAAGCAGCACATTATTAAAAACAGATTAGGTATTCTTTCATTTCCCAGGATTGCAGCCATTCTATAAATCAAAATACTCAAAAATATAGTAAGCAGTCAAAGTAGCTGGAGTATTTTAATCTAACACTTACTAGAAAAATGATATTTGCATATGTAGTATACATATATATTCTGTTTATTTCCATCTTTCCTTCTTGTTCATCCTTCTCCTTCTGTCTATTGCAGTGACTCAGTTACGGTAGACCTATAGGGACACCCAGATCAAGCAGACTCTGCCATTTGGAACTTCAACAGCATGTGCTCCAGCTTGGTAGAGAAATGTTGTATGAACCCTCTCTCTATGGTAGTCCCTCCTGAGGTTCAGTCGCTTCATGGAACAGTGGCCACTCCTGAAACACATGTGCTGTATATACACACCTGATGCAGAGAAACCTGGAGGAGACTTGACAATTTCCAGCTCAGCTTGTGGTGTCTAGAATTTCAAGAGTTACCCTCACTGCAGTCACCTTATCTTTTTTTTTTGCATTATTTATTTATTTATCGCCCCCTGCGTCCGACCGGCCTCTCCTTCAGGCCATTTGCCAAGGACTACCCCTGTTGGCTCCATTCCGAACCCTCCCCAATGCCAGCTTCAGGGGTTTGGCAGTTGAAATTCAATGCAAAGACGTGCAAGATAATGCATATGGGGCACAAAAACCCTGGCACAATATATCAGTTGGGGGGTGAGGATATAGCATGCACCAAGCAGGAAAGGGATCTTGGGGTTATCATCTCTGATGACCTCAAAGTAGGGAAGCAGTGTGACAAGGCAGCAGGTAAAGCAAATAGGATGCTGGGATGCATAGGCAGGGCATCACCAGCAGGAAAAGGAGGTCATAATTCCACTATACAAGACACTAGTGATGCCCCACCTGGAGTACAGTGTACAGTTCTGGAGACCATACCTACGTAAGGACATAGACAGGGTAGAGAAGGTTCAGAGGAGGGCAACAAAGATGGTGCATGGATTGCATCACAAGTCCTATGAAGACAGGTTGAAGGAACTGAACATGTACTCCCTGGAGGAGAGGAGGGAGAGGGGATATGATAGAGACATACAAGTATCTTACAGGGAGGAACAGGGTGCAGGAATACACTATTTTTAAGTGAAAAAGATGTTCTAGGACTAGAGGGCATGGGATGAAGTTGGAGGGAGGACGATTCAGAGGAAACGTGAGGAAGAATTTCTTCACAGAGCGGGTGGTGGACAAGTGGAACACCCTGCCAGAGGAAGTGGTGGGGCTGAAACAATCACGGATTTAGAATGCATGGGATAGACATAAAGGAATTCTGGAGGTCAGGGGTAAGGGCAACAGACTTGTAGGAAAACATAAACTGAACTTACAAGCTCAAATGGGCAGACTGAGTGGGCCATAGGCCCTTATCTGCCGACACTGTCTATGTATCTATGTAGTTTCCCCCTTGATCCCAGATTGCAGCCGACCAGGGTAGCCCGACGTAACCCTTTGTCGGACGGGTCCCCTTCTTCCGGAGGGAAATTGCCTTTCAGGCATTCTTGCTCTTGGCCCTGATGCTGCTGGGATCGGGGTTCCCCTGGTTCATCGGGGGTTCCATGGGGGCAGGGGATCCAGGCGGCCGTCATCCAGTCACTCGGACGCCATTTTCTGCTTTTTCTGGTTTTTCCCCTTTTGCGCTGCTTTCTCTGTAGTGCCCCCGGTCTCCACCAGGGGCCGCTACAGAGCGAGGCATGGCCCTAGCGCACCCTGGGGAGGAGAGCAGTCCTTGGGACGTTCAATCCTCTCCTGTCCCCACCGACCCCCAGCGACTCGAGTCCGCTCCTCAACCCGGTCGAGGATGGTTTTGAGGCCCAGGCCAGCTCCTCTACGCCACCGCACGGGTCACCTTATCTTTTTAAAACAATAGCATTGCAAACTTAGGAATGCAGACAAACAAAAAACCTAGGTGTTTTTATAGAATTACTACAGTACCTTCCCCGTTTGTACAACACATTGCAACTTGCAACAGTAACACAAAGGTGCACGTGCTGCACTTCAGACAGACTCGTTAGACCACAAGGCCTTCTTCGGATGGGAAAATTCTGTGCGGATACTTAAAAACTGTTGAATGCTGATGACCTGAATTAGCAGACACTATTCCACATGGGGAACATTTCCTGAGCAAAGCTTTAGCAAGGTTAACTTAGTCATAGAGGTGATCCTGTGGACCATATCAGGGTAGTTCCATTGGTACAGCTATATTGCAGATGCTTGGGTCTGGAGTGATGGAGCACCAGGAGGAGAATTAAGTGTCTGGAGGATGCTGGGGTGGGTGGGGTGGGAGGGGCAGTAGGCTGGCAGTGTGGTACACTGCCCTCTGAGTGACCATGGGGCACAGTAACGGCTGCAAATGTGTGTCTCCCTTGCGAGACAGTAATTTGGGCCGGTATCAGGTCATTTGCATGTGCGTTTGGGTTTACAAGCATGTTGTCTCTCTGGGAGGTGGGGGTGGGGAATAGGACAAGAAAACTGTTGTAACTGCCCCAGGCCTACAGGATGATACCTGGTACTCTTGGGCCCCATGCCACTTCATTATAGACAAACTAGATCCAGTCTCTGGAGGGAGTATCAAACCATGAAGTCACCACCATGAGGAAAAGTCATTGGGGCGTTGGGAGCAGTGTTGGGGTGTTAGGAGTGGTACTGGGCCATTAGAAGTGGTGTTGAGGC
This sequence comes from Neoceratodus forsteri, assembly GCA_016271365.2. Classification (NCBI taxonomy): domain Eukaryota; kingdom Metazoa; phylum Chordata; order Ceratodontiformes; family Ceratodontidae; genus Neoceratodus; species Neoceratodus forsteri. The sequence continues at coordinate 158,928,343 of CM057459.1, forward strand.
ATTAGAAGCAGTGTTGGCGTGTTAGGAGTGGTGTTGTGGTATTAGAAGTGGTGTTGTGGTATTAGAAGTAGTGTTGTGGTGTTAGTAGTGGTGTCAGGGTGTTAGATGTGGTGTTTGGGCATTAGGAGTGGTGTTGGTATGTTAGAAGTGGTGTTGGAACATTACAAGCGGTGTTATGGTGTTAGTTAGGAGAGGTAAAATCCAGTCAAAAAAGACAGGTGGCTACACAAACACTGATCTGGGGAAAAAACCAAGACTGGCCACAGGATAAATATTAAAAAAGTTTTATTAAAGCGTGAAACGTTGCACTCACATCAGTGCGCCAAAGGAGTGGAGTTAAGAGTGGTGTTGGGGCATAGGAGTGGCATTGGGGTGTTAGGAGTGCCGTCTGGGCATTAGGAGTGGTGTTGAGGTGTTAGGATCTCCAAGCAAAGCAGTGTTGGGACTTTAGGAGTGGAGTTAGGGCATTAGGAGCTCCAAGTAAAGCAATCCTGCAGCATTAGGAGTGGCATTGGGGCATTAGGAGTGGTGTTGGGGCATTAGGAGTGGTGTTGGGGCATTAGAAGTGGTGTTTGGGAATTAGGACTGGTGTTGGGATGTTAGGATTGGTATTGGGGCATTACGAGCAGTGTTGGGGTATTAGGAGTGCTGTCCGGTCATTAGGACTGGTGTTGGGGTGTTAGGAACTCCAAGTAGAGCAGTGTTGGGGGCATTAGGAGTGGTGTTAGGGAATTGGGGGCTCCAAGTTAAGCAGTACTGCAGCATTAGGAGTGATGCTCAAGCACTAGGATTGGTGCTGGGGCATTATATGTGGTGTTGGGACATTAGGGGTGGTGTTGGGTCATTAGGAGTAGTTTTGGGGCATTAGAAGTGGTGTTTGGGCATTAGGAGCTCAAAGTAAAGCAGTGTTGCGGCATTAGGAGTGATGTTGGGTCTGGAATGCTGGGGCTTGAAGGAGGAGGATTACGTGTCCAGAAGATGCGGGGGGGTTGGGGTGTGGAGTAGGCTGGCTCCAAACTCGATCCAGTCTAAGGAGGGAGCATCAAATCATGAAGGTTCCTACCATAAAGGAAAGTCATTGGGGCATTAGGAGTGATGTTGGAGGATTAGCAGTAGAGTTGTGGTGTTAGTAAAAGTATTGGGGCATTAGGAGAGGCGTTGGGCCATTAGAAGTGGTGCTGGGGCTTTTTGAGCAGGGTTGGGGGTGTTAGAAGAGGTGTTGTGGCGTTAGGAGAGGTGGTGGGGTGCTAGAAGTGGTTTTGTGGCTTTTTTTTTTTTTTTTACAATTCTTTTCCCCTCCTGTCGCGGCCTGCGGAGCCTCTCTCAGGCATCCTGCCTGTTCCTGCCACCTGAGGTTCTCTTGGCCCTAAGACTCCTCTCCCCCCCCCATCTCCTACAGCCAGTACCCCCAGCTTAACCCCTCCAGGGTGGGGATGCCCCTCCACTTTGGCTGCTCTTACAAGTCAGACCCTGGCTGTAGGTGAAGGCCCAGGTGGAGGAACTGGAAGGCCGTGCAAGACGAATCCGGCGGTGGGCATGGGGGTCAGGTGCTGTTGCCTACCCCACAGAGCCGGGCTTTTCTGTATTCTGGTGCTCTCAGCCCCTTGTGTAGGTACCCCTGATGCCGTGGCGCACGGCAACCCTGCCGATGACAGTCACGCAACTTAACGTGCTTTCTGCGTACTGCAGCGCCCCTGATCTCCACCGGGAGCCGCTGGTACACCAGACAAACCCCAACCCTCCTGCTGGGGGAGGAGAGCAGTCCTGCTGGTGCTTGATCCTCTCCCCATCCCTGCCGACCCTCAGCGCCCAAGCTCACTCCCGTAGCGTCCAGTGCCTCAACCCTCAGCGCCACCGGGCTGGTGGTTTTGTGGTGTTAGGAGTTGTGTTGAGGTGTTTGGGGTGGTGTTGGGTCATTAGGAATGGAACTGGGATTCTAGGAATGGCACTAGATTGTTGGAGGGGTGTCCAGTTGTAAGGGGCAGTGTTGGAGGGGTGTTAGCAGTGGTGTCCGGGAATTAGGAGTGGTGTTAGGGTGTTAGTATTAGGTTGTTTGGAACTGTGTGGTGTTAGGATATAAGGAGCTCTAAGTACAGTGGTGATGGAGCTTGGAAACTGCCACTGGCAGATACGGGTCAGTTAGGGCAGGAGGAGACTAAAGGGCAAAATGTAAGAGAAAAAGGAAAATGTTGGATTTTTGTCTTAATTTTCTCTAAGCAACTTGGATCACTCTTTAGGTTCAGTTTATAAATTCGTCAGAAAAAGTTACAGTATACAGTTTGGATCACACATTTGCACCTGAAGGAACATCAAGATTGGTGGATGCAGTATCAAATGATCCTGTGGTTTGAGTCAGTAGAGCAACGATATGAGGCCTGCTCAGTGAAATGTATATTTCTGTTGTCGTAATTTACTAAATACTGTAAAGTAGGGGTGGTCTGTAGGGGTGTGCGAGTAACGAATAGTATTTCCTGAATACTACTACGAATAATGCAGTATTCGTTATTCAGATCCAAGTAATGAATTGTGGCACTATTCATGCTTATTCAAATTTGGGAAATACTGATACCAAAAAAAAAAAAAGCCCATGTCATAAGCAACCCCCTCTTTCATCCCCACCCTCTGTGAGAATCCATCCACCCTCTCCCTCCCCCTCCCAGCACCCACAAATAGTAATTAAATGTTTTTTTTACAATGATGGGCAGCCAGCACAACCCACCCGCCTCCACAGAAGACCGCTATCTTTGAGTGCTTATTTGCATTAAATTCTGATCCTTCCCATATCTAGTAATATGTCTCCCCCCCCCCACTCAGCTAAAGCACCTCCTGCCCTCTCCCAGCACCCAGAATCTGGGGCCTCCTGTCCTAAGTGGTGACTGACCAGCCGATCGAAGTCAAAATAGGAAGAAGTCACGCAACTCACCCTGCTCCACAGCCGGACACCCTCTTCTGAAGGAAATCACTCGTGCACTTGCTCATAGTAAAACCAGTTGATCACGCGCTCAGCTTTTTAACTGTGAGCAAGTGCACGAGCGCTTTCAATCAGAAGGCCCAGCTGGCCATGGAGGAGGGTGGGTATGTGACTGATTGCCTCTTTGTGGATTTAAAAAATTTTATTGGGGGGGGGGTGACAGGAGGGATGGGTTGTTCATGACAGGGGATGTTTCCCTTTTTTTGTTTTTTGGTTTTTACGTTTGCTCCTGAATAATGAATATGAATACTGGATACTCGAATATTTGGGGCCCTGAATATAATATTCAGCCTGAATATTCAGGATAAGGTATTGACAGACTCCTAGTGTCAAATACCCCTGGTTTTAAGCTTAACAGTGATTTGACCCATCTGCCTTTCTAGACGGTGAGTTTAATTGTTAGACCTGCTGGTCCAGTCAGACTTAAAGCAACAGTTCTGGGTCACGGTGAGGGATGGCCAGTAAGGCAGCTTCTGCCTAAGCTCTCGAATGAAAAAAACACAGTCATTGGTCGGATCTGCAGCAGCCCAGGCCTTAGGGAATGCAGTATTCAGCCCTGGGGATCCAGTATGCATTAGTAGAGCAAATTTCCTACACAAACATCAGCACTAAACAGAAACCCTGCAGTGTGTAAGGCAAGTTAGTAACAGACACCACATGCAAAGAGGGCTGTTTGCCAGCACTGCTGTGAGGTAGCCAACAGAAGTGCCATACCTGCCACTGCCAGTATGTGGCCCGTGCACCAAGTGATTGTGTGCCAGATATAAATGGATATATGATAGAGGATGCAGCACACAAGGTTGACACTAGCCCAGTGGCTAGAAGCTGGTATAGAGTGGTAATTGTGCAAAAGTTGACCATTAGCGTGGTATTGTGTGGTATGTGAGGTAGCGCAATCCATGTTATTCAATGACTACCGCGTTAATGGTCAACTTTTGCACAACTACCACTGTATGTTTTGGTGCTGTTAACATGTCCTGTTAAGCAGATCTGATGGAAGAGGAACCCTTAACCCTTGTCTGACTTCTGTTATCAAAACACATGTCCTGGGCTGTTTGTAGGAGACACTTTCATATCATACCAGAAATCAGAACTGTGTGTTCTGCCTTTTGGAAGTTCAACAGGGTTCTGAGGTACAGCAGACTGCCACAGCTTGTCTGCAGATACCAACTCATACACAGATACATAGATGTTGTAGGCAGATAAGGGCCTTTTGGCCCATCTAGTCTGCCCTATCCCTCTTTCTAATGCTTAAGGTACCCTAGATGCTACAACAACTCCCCCCTTTTCGTCCTAGCTTGATAATTCCTATGTGTCTATCCCACACATTCTTGATTCCCTGAACCGTGGCTGCCCCCACCACTTTCTGGGGGAGACTGTTCCATCGCTCCACCATCCTTTCAGTGAAGTAAAATTTCCTCAAGTTTCCCTTAAGTTTTCTCCCTTCTAGTCTCATGCCGTGCCCCCTTGTTCTGCTATTTCCCTTTATGTGAACAATGCTCCTGTCTGGTATGTTGTTGATCCTCTTCAGATACTTGAAGGTCTCTATCATGCCCCCCCTCCCCTTTCCTTCAGAGAGTACATATCGAGAGCTCTGAGTCTCTCCTCACATGACTCATGCTGCATCCCAGACACCGTTTTTGTCACCCTCCTCTGTACTGTCTCCATCTTGTCTATGCCTTTTTGGAGATGGGGCCTCCAGAACTGAACACGGTACTCCAGATGAGGTCTTACTAGGGAGTTGTACAATGATACCACCACTTCCCTCCTTCTGTTTGTTATACCCCTCCCTATGCAGCCTTTCCGACTGCTTTGCCACACTGTTTAGCCACTTTGAGGTTGTCTTCTATGACTACTCCTAGATCCCTTTCCTCTTTGGTGGCCTCCAGTGTTACCTTGTCTAGTTCATACTCGACTTTAGGATTCCCTCTCCCCAGGTGCATGACCCTGCACTTTTTTGCATTGAAACCCAACTGCCATTCCTTGGACCAGTTTTCTAGCCTCTTCAGATCTCTCCTCATTTTTTCTATACCTTCCTGTGTATCTACCCTATTACATAGCTTTGTATCATCCATGGACAAGCTAACCCTCCCTTCTAGACCCTCTGCAATATCACTTATGAAGACATTGAAGAGCACTGGTCCCAGCACTGATCCCTGGGGTATGCCACTTGTTACCCATCCCTCCTGTGAGCTAACCCCATTTGCCACCACTCTTTGTGTTCTGTTACTCAACCAGTTTCTAACCCACATGACTACCTCTGTCCCCACCCACAGATTTGTCAGTTTGTGAATTAGTCTCCTGTGTGGGACTGTGTCGAAGGCCTTCCTAAAGACCAGATAGGCTGCATCTACCGCTCTGCCCTGGTCTATTTCCTTTGTCACCCACTCGAAGAAATCAATCAAGTTGGTCTGGCACAGTGGCATGACCTCCCTGCCATGAATCCATGTTGCCTTAGGTCCAGCAGCCCCTTTGTCTCTAGGTAGTCCACCAGCCTTTTCTTAAGCAGGGTTTTTATAATTTTACCTACTGACGAGGTCAAACTGAAAGAGTGGTAGTTTACTGCCTCCTCCTCCTTGCTACCACTTTTGTGCAGGGCTACTGCTTGTGCCGTCCTCCACTCCTCCAGAACCATGCCTTTTCCCAGTGATCCACTGAACAGCTTAGCCAGAGGTTTAGCCAGTTACTCCCTGTCCCTGAGCTCCTTTAGGATCTTTGGGTGTATCCCATCCGGCCCCATAGCTTTATCCTATCCAACCTAAGGGGGCCAGTGCTCTTTTTACTCTGTACTCTGAAAAAGGTCCAATGTCCACCCCTTCTCCCTGTTTGCCCTTTTCTATTAATGGGAGACTGTCCCCATTGCCTTCTTCTGTGAATATGGAGCAGAAGTATTTGTTAAGGACGGTTGCCTTGTCAATGTCTTTCTCCACTACCCTGCCTCCCTCTTCCCTAAGTCTCACAATCCCCCCCCCCATCTTCTTCCCCTCACTAATATACCTAAAGATTGCCTTCCCTCCTTCTTTCACTGATTTAGCTAGCTTTTCCTCGGTTTTGGCCTTTGCTGCCCTTGCTGCGTTGTTCGCTTCCCTTTGTTTTTCCAAGTATTCTTGCCTGTCCTCCTTGCTTTGTGTTGCCTTGTACCTCAGAAATGCCATCTTTTTTCCTCTTACTAGCTCTGCTACTCCCCTCAGGAACCACAGTGGTTTCCTCTTTCTTTTGCTCTTGCTGCAGGGCCTGGTGCAATGGTTTACTACTAGGTGCAGGGCTTCCCTTATCTTATCCCACTGTTCCACCACTCCTCTTATGTCCTCGTATCTCTGCATAGTGTTCCTGAATTCGTACTTCATCTTACCGAAGTCTGTCCTCCTGAAATCCAGGATTCTAGTCCTTGTGTGGCTATCATCATGAGCATTGCTGTCATTATCTATAAAGATATAGCAACAGGAACTAGTTAGTTGTTTAGGGTGAATGACTGACTTTCCCAGGCACATCTTTCTGGCTAGTGGCTAGAAAAGTTTTTTTAACATGACTTTCTTTGTCTCCTTACCACTGCAGAGCAGACTGACAGGTCATCCGGCCGCCTGGACCAGGTCTGGCCAGCGACACACTCACCTCCACACAGGCCAGCACACAGAGTCCCCCCCCCATGGGTACCTGGATCCTGATACCTGGGGGGGGGGCACACATACTTGGTCTGGGTGGCATGGCACATGGCCATCAGCCGTGACGACTGCCCCACAATTTTCCACCTAGTTTCCTCTCCTTGGAGCCAGATGTGCAATGGCATCAGTGCACTACCTGCCAATGCCTGCCATGCTCCAACCCTCAGCTGTGCGCCGCTAGCTGCGGTGCCCCTGACTTCTGCCAGTTGGCGCTGCAGAGTGAAGCAGACCCCCTAACCCACTCCAGAGGGAGGAAAGCTGTCACAGGACACTCGATCCTCCCTCTCCTCTGCCAATCCCTGATGACCTGAGTCTGCTCCTGGACCCGGGTTACCAGCATGCTGCAAGGTGTGGCATCCCTCCCCCAAGCACCCCTCTGATTTTAGATTGCTAGTTACAGGGGGATGCATGTCGGGGAAGGGGAAGACAGTACGAAAGGAAAAATTACAGCAGCAGCAGCAGCAAAATGTTTCCTGGTCCCCAGCCCCGAACCCAGCATCTGCTGCACTGAAGCTAGCCAACCTCACCACCACACCACATGGCCAGCTTGGTGGCAGCAGGCCACACTACCCCACACAAACCCTCTTCCTGATCCCTCCTCTTCTGGTCGCTGTCGTAACCCTCCCTCACTCATCCCTATCCTCGATGCCCCATTCTGTTGCTGCCCTTACACTGTAGCTCACATGTGCAGTGCTGCAAATTAGTCATTCTTCTAAGATTCGCCCATTTGCAGTCACTGTTATCACTGGATACTGGGCAGTCACCCATACCCTAAAATCAGAAGATCTTGCCAATGTCTATTGTTCGCCATCTTCTGTATATAATGCACCTATTATGCTATAGGTGCTGTTGTTGAAAACGAATAAAATAAAGTTTACAAAAAAAAAAAAAAGATGCTGTAAGGTGAGGGCTTGCTTCCGGAAAGTAGGAATCTGGAAAGGTATGAGTACTATAGAAGGGTCTGTCCTGGTGGGGGTGACATACAAGGGACAGAACTCTAGGAGGTGATGCAGGGAGTTCTGATAGGATACCAGCACCCTATTAAGGATAAAGCATGTTTAAAAAAATTGGGGTGTCCATTTTCTTGGCTGGTTAATGTAAAAAGTTCTGGCAATGCCTGGATAAGTATCCTGTTCTAAGAAAAAGTGTGTAGATTACACTTTGCATTGAGGGCTGACTTTCCTGTTAAAAAGACAGATATACAGTGTGTCATGAAAAGTTCTGATTTCTCCATTCATACATGGGTGTTTATGTTGCCCGTATATCAAAAATGCACTAACACTGAAAAAAAGTATTTGCAAAAGGATTTATAATGGACTTACAGTGGATTTTTTTCTGAGAAACATCAGAATAATGGATTCTAACACCATACAGCTACCCACGTCCTTCATCCCTTGAAGGGATTACTCATATATTCATTTTTTAAATTGATTACTCTTTGAGTTAGTAATCTATGCTCTTTCAAGCTTTTCCATTCCAGTGCAGTGTATTTCAGGGTCTGAAATATTTTGCTAGATTAAAGTTCTGTGCTTGTTTTTCAAGACTGCTCATATTTATGTAATGCTGTCACAAACCAGCCTCTGGAAAAATCCAATCCCGATGAACTTTAGTATATATTTAAAGAAATTCATGGATAAAAGTGTTTCCGGTTATGAAGATCACCACTTTGCCAACTAGGTACAATTTTTCAATGGCTTGACTTCAGCAGTAATCAGTCTACTGATGGGACAGAAAGGTGTCTATCAGTCCCAAGCAGAAGCAGGACCCCATTGAAAATGAGATGTGGCATCTTGGTACTGCTATTATGTGTAAATAAACAGCTTGTAAAGAAAGCACTTTAGGGTACAGTTATGAAACACACTTCATATGAGAGAAGAGTCTAAAGTACATGCATCACTAGTGTTCAGTCTAAATACTAACAGTAGTAAGAGGGTCCAAATGAACATTTTTTACTTTGCCTTCCTTTTTTCTTCGGTAATCTCAGCACTTACTTTTCTTCTACTACTTCTTCTGGATTGGCGTATCACAAAGAGCGTCAACTTGTTTCCTCTGCAACAGCCCAACAAGTAAGGATTAACCCACGAGAGCATGGGTTTGCCGAGAATTAATCCATGCGGGGGCATGAGACCACAGGACGAGTGCCTTCAACACTTGTCCTGTAGATCCCCCCCCCGGACATGGATTAATTCTCATGTTAACCCATGCTCTTGAGTGGGTTAATTCACTTGTAACATGGCCCTCACTGTGTGCTACTTGCAGGTTGTGATCTGGTGCACAGCAGTACAGAGTGTTGCTCTATCCGACGGACTCCATCCCTCGCAGCCACTTATTTCTTCTCCCCAGTGTGCTCCCAGTAGCATAACTGTTGTTACAGTCTCACTCTTTGTGATGGCCTTCATGCCTCAGAGTCACGCATTTCCTCTCCCCAGCATGAGCCGTGTTTCCCACAATACATATTGGAACGATGGCATGTTCGGGACAGAACCAGAGCGAGAACATCAGTGAAGGGAATTTTATAGGTGAGGTGAGCCTAAGTCTAACAGTGCGCTACTAGATGTGCATAAATGGGAATTTCAGCTTTTAAATTTGCAATGCAGTGTCAGCGGCTCAGCAAGTAGCACACTCGTCTCTGAAGTCAGAAGATTGTAAGGTTGTGGGTTCTAGCCCCACACTGGGAACTTGGGATAAATCCCAAACCGATACTGTAGTACATCATGAGACAGGTGCTGTACTCCTCAGGTGCTGTATTTCAGATGAGACATTAAACCGAGGTCCTGCCTGCCTGTTCTGGGGGTTGTTCAGGTGGATGTTAATGATCCCATGGCACTTTATTCCATTGTTTAATGCTGTTTGTGTGCATTTTTTGTCTAGAGCAGATCCTCTCTCCCATCTGTTTATGCTTTTGATTAGCCTCAACATTAAGTTTTTCATGACAGCACAATCAGTTTATATCTTTCAATTTTTTTTTTTTTACTTATTATTTTTCCACTCCTACTGTCCCTTCCAAACACCACTCCTTCCGTCCTCAAGGAGTGACATTCTCCAACCCTTACCGACCAACTGGGTCTGCCCCTAGAGTGCCACACTGCTGTTGGGGCACTTGATGGCCCGGATTACCCCCCCGGGCGGGGCAAGAGATCCCCCCACTCCCTCTTTCCCCTGTGGCGAGCTGCACAGTGGGGTCTGCCCTGGTTGGCGGGTTGCGAGACTGGCTCCGGAGGACTTCATCTTGGTGGCTGGAGGGCTTTTTCCTCCAAGTTGTATCCCCGACGTTGGCGTGCAATGAGGACAAAGCTATCAGTGCGCGTAGAGATGCACATTGAAGCCGGTCCTCTGCCAACGTCACCCATGCGTAGAGCGTCTCCCCAGCTGCACTGACCACCCTGAGGTTCCCCCAACAGGTGGTGGTAATGCAGCGGAGAGTACAATCCCCTCTCCCCGGAGAAGGAGAGCAGCCATTGAGCGCTCAATCCTTCTTCTCCCTCCCTGCCAACCCCCATCAACCCGAGTCCGCTCCCGAATCCAGGTCGCCGGTGTGGTACGAGGTGTGGCGTCCAGCGCCTCAACCCTCAGCGCCACCGGGTCGGATATATCTTTCAATTTTAATGGTATTCTTTTAGCAGCAATCAAGGTTTGTAAAGCTATAGTAAGCAATCTGATGGACATTTTGGAAAAGTGACCGGTTCTGAAAAGTGTGTATATATAATTTGTGCAAAAAAACTGTTTTTTTTGTTCCAGTAAGGATTAATGAACTTGTTATGTTCCAGGATTTCATTTTTTAGAAATACCTCTCTTACATATAAATGAGTCTGTGGATTTTTCCGAACAATCTTCAGGGCTCCATTCTCCCATAAAGACAGCCATGTGGAAACAGCAGAGAAAAGTAAATCTGCCCAAAATTTCCCAGTGTGAATTAGTAACGGTTTAAAATTTGTAAATATAAACCGACAATAGAAAAATAGTATTGGACTAATCATATTTTGTCCGTGCTTCTTAATTGGTAAGTATAGAATGTTTCTCTTTGTTGGGTTTAATCTGCTGCCCCATACATCTTGGAAAAATACTTAGAATGGTTGCTTCTCTTGATTTAGGTGGTGGAAAAATATTACTGATAAATAAAGAAAAATGGCTAAAAGATATGTTTTAATTAGATAAATCTGTTTTGCTTTACTCATAGTCCACTGATTCCATTTTTGTACTAGCAGTTTCCCTTGTTCTATTTTTCTGCCCCAGTTTAATATATATCCAATTGTTCTGTACCAAATTCGATCCCCAGTATTTTCATAGGATCTTTTGTTAAGGTTATTCCTGCTATTTGCATTTGAAACACCTGTTTTTTTTCCCCCTAATTCCCAACCTTTACGTTTTGTTTTGTTTAAGCTTGCCCCAGATACAGATCTATATTCCGTACATGGCTTTACTACCTCTATTGCTGAAGAAGAATTTTGAACTAAAATGCAGCTATCATCCTCATATGCCATAGCAGTGAATGGTATAACTTGACCAGAAATTTGAATCGGGGGGAGATGGTTTGCATTGTATTTAAAATTCACAATAACGGATCTATACTAAACACATGTAATAGTGGACTGATAGGGCAACCTTGCCGTGCCCCTTTTTTATTGGAACTAGGGGTCCGCACTTGCCAATTATCTGAGGGGTAACTGTTGCTGTTTTATACAAAGATTTCAACCAATTAATAAAAAGTTCAGGTATACCACACCTATACCTATATAGTTATTTTTTTTTATATATTTTTTTTATATAGACCTATATTTGAACCTATAAAAATACAAGGGCCCAGATATTCAAACTGCGCAAGGCTGTGGCGCAAGCTTGGGCGCAGCTCAACTTGGCTGCGCAGGGGCTTTGACTGGGCGATATTCAACGGAGCTGTGCCATGGCTCAGCATCATTGAATATCGCATCCTGGCCACCTGCAGTGTGCATGGTGCAGTGGCACTGCGCCAGCGCAAGTGGCCAGAGTGGAGCATGGGGATGCGCTAGCGCAAGTTCCATTGCGCCATGCACAGCAACCACGATATTCAAAACTTGACATGCAAATGGAGCCATAATGTATGCAAAGGCGCACATGGGGCCATTTGCATGTCCTTCTCTTGATTTGCATGCAGGTTTGCCCCATCCCCGATGACTTGCGCCTGGCGCCCTGCCAGGCAGCAGCCATCGGGGACCGTACCCTATAGCCGACATATGTCCCAGCCCGATCACGGGCCTCTGTGTAGAAAAAAGAATTCCATCCAATATCCCTGGTAGTCCAGTGGACCGCTGTCTGCCCGATCGTGGCCATTTGTAATTAAAAATAGAAATATTTCCTATATCCCTGGTGGTGGTCCAGTGGACTGCTATCTGCCCGATTGCAGGTATTTGTAATTAAAAATAGAAATATTTCCTATATCCCTGGTGGTCTAGGGTATCCCCCTCCCCACCTGCCCACTCAGTCCCACTGCCCCCTCCCCCCCGGTAAGCCGGCGGGCGGCAGCACCACCTACCTGCCGCCCGCTGCCGCGCAGACACCGTCGGTGGGGCTGTCGCCCGATGGTTCTGGCGTGAGCCATTGGGCATGCAGCCCGATACCATAATACACATTCCAGATATGTGAATGATTCATTCACATATCTGGAATGTGATGGACGGGCTGCATGCCCACTGGCTCGCCAGAACCAAGGGCGAATAGCCCCACCAATGGTGTCAGTCGGTGGGTGGCGGGCAGCAGGTGGTGCTGCTGGCTGACCCGGGGAGAGGGGTGGTGGGCTCAGTGGGCGGGTGGGGGGTAACCTAGACCACCAGGATATAGGAAATATTTATATTTTTAATTACAAATGCTGCGATCGGCAGATAGCGGTCCACTGGACCACCAGGGATATTGGACAGAATTATTTTTTCTATACAGATGCCCGCGATCGAGCAGACAGTGGTCCACTGACCACCAGGGATATTGGACTTATTTCTGTATTTATACAGATGCCTGCGATCGGGCAGATAGCGGTACACTGGACCACCAGGGATATTGGCGGAATAGTTCTTTTTTTAACAAATGCCCATGATCTGGCATGGGGCGCCGCCAGGTGCAGCGGGAGCTCGGGTGGCCACCGACAGGTGGCAGCTGCCGTGTAGCGCCCTGCAATGCGGCAGCTCACCTGTGGGTGGCCATCAGTTGTTCCTTTTTTTTGGATCAACTTTGTGCTGGTGCAGGTAGGGGTTGCGCATGCATGGCTCTGCACATCCCGGGCTGAATATCGGGCTGTGCAGGGTATGCATGGGCACGCCCCCCCACCTGCGCCTGCATATATTACTGATGTGCTCCGGCGCATCAGGATTTGTGCCACGCACTTTTCCCATTTGAATATCGTGCCAGGGCGCATCAGTGGGTTGCGCATGGTGAAACACTGTTGCGCCATGCGCAACCCTTTTGAATATCTGGGCCCAGGTATCCATTTTGATAATGCAACTCCTATGGACACGCTGAACTGGGATAGGAAAACTGAACAGGGTAAAAGCATGGTACAGGCCTGGAATAGGTGGAAAATTACTAAATCTAAGAGAATTCATCTAATTAAATCATATCTACTGCCACTATTCTTATACATAAGTAATGTCTTTCCCCCGCCCAGAGGAAGGGAAACAACTACATTAAGCATATTCTTTCAGGCAGTGTGGGGCAGCCACCTAAATCCTATAAAGCATAATATTTTATATTTACCCGTTAAGAAAGGGGGCTTGAACATGGTAAATCCCATAGTTTTCTTTTTCTGTCAATCTTAAACCCAAATTACAGAATTCTGGAAAACTATGGGTCGAATCATCCCTTTTCATACTGTCAACATGGTTTACGCTATGGACTACTAGTAAATTAAAAATAGTTACAGCCTCTGCACAGACATGTGGTTATTTAAGAGATGTGTTTGTCAAGCTAAAAACATGGAAAAATTACACTATTACAGGTACTGATAAGCCATAAGAAAGATCTGTATAAACAAATATTAGACTCTCACTATTCTGAAACTGAAATTTTTCCTAAATGCCCACTAGCATGTTTGAACTCTTTGCAGACACTTATTACGGACAATCGTATACCTGCAAAATGGTAGATGTTACTTGGTTATGTGGCCATGTTAAGCTGAACACAAGGGGAAATCAACAACATAAGCAGGTCATTATGTGTACCAGGCAAACATGTATTCAAGAGCTAGAAATTGTGGAGTATTTATTTTTTTTCATGCATGTATATAAAGGACTTTTGGAGATATGTGGCTCTACAATGGAATGAAAATTGTTTTGAGAAAGTTCATTATCATGTATTGATGTATGGGCACTACGTAGGGGTATGGGGAAATGGGAAAAAGCACTCAATGTTATTTTTGCAACAATGAAATGGTTCATTTGGAATGTTAGGTGTTTATGTACCCTATAACAAAAAAATATTACACACACTGAAATGTTGGATAAAATAACTAGAGAATTAAAAATAATGTATTATGCAGAATCACAACATTTAACTAAAAAAAGATTGTTGCAGTTATGGAGAAATGTACCTTGGATAACAGACAATGATGTTCCAGTAACATAAAAAAAACAGTAACATAAGGGGATATTGTATTTCTGTATGTAATAAGGATGTCTTTCCTTTGTGTGTTCCCCACAATGTGAAATTTATCGGTAATGCTACACGGTTTTGCACTAATGCTTTGCTGTGTGCCTCTACTATAATGTTATGTTGTAAATTTTCAATAACTTGGCAAGGTTGGAGGAATGGTCAAATGTATGGCAGTTTAGATTCAATGCAAAAAAGTGCAAAGTAATGCACCTGGGAAACAAAAACCCAGGGGAAGTGTACACAGTGGGGGGTGAGATACTGGCAACAACAAAAATGGAAAGGAACCTGGGGGTAGTTATATCAGATGACCTAAAGGTGGTCAAGCAATGTGAGAAGGCAGTAAGGAAGGCTGGGGGGATACTGGGATGTATAGGGAGAGGCATCACCAGTAGAAAACAGGAAGTTGTTATCCCTCTGTACAGACAGTTGGTGAGACCCCATCTGGAGTACTGCATGCAGTTCTAGAGACCCCATCTCTGCAAAGATATAGACAGGATGGAGGCTGTCCAGAGGAGGGCAACCAAAATGGTGAGGGGTCTGCACCAGAAGACATACAAAGAGAGACTAAAGGAACTTAATATGTATACCCACTAGGAAAGGAGGGAGAGGGGGCACATGATAGAAACTTTCAAGTACCTCAAGGGAATTAACAAAGTCCAAGAGGGTAGCACCTTTCAGAAAAAGAGATGTGCAAGAACAAGGGGGCACAATTTGAAGATAGAGGGGGGTGCTCAGAGGTAATGTGAGGAAGTATTTTTTCACGGAGAGGGTTGTGGATGTATGGAACAACCTTCCTGAGGAGGTTGTGGAGTCAAAAACAGTGGGGGAACTCAGGAATGCATGGGACAGACATAAGGCAATTGTAGTGGGGGTAATAGGAAGTAGACTCTTGGTTAACTAGGATCTGCAGCTTATCCATTAGGTAGAGAAATGGGCAGACTAGGTGGGCCAAGCAGTCCTTATCTGTCATCAGATTCTATGTGTTTCTGTGTACTCTTCAGTAGGGGAACCTTTGGCTGTTTGCAGAATGGGCAGTTTGTCTGAGTCTTCAGCAAGGATGGACATGCGGGAGGCTGGGGAGTGGGTCTCCTCCCCTGCCTTAACCCAACAAGAGACTGAAGAATTCTTTGATGCATCAGGTACTCCAGAAGTGAATACCAGTGTGAATATGGAAATTGTTCAAAGTGCTCCAAATAAACTGGCAGAGCAAGTTAATGCAAAGGGTATTTCAGAAAATACAAATGGTATGGAAACGGACACAGACGTACAGCACCTTAATAATCAGTCGGCAAGAACCCTACAGGCCCTTCTTGAAGTGGAAGAGGAATGTTTTCTTCAATGGAAAAAAGAACTTTCTGAAGCTCCAGTGGGGGCATGAACCACTGACTGTACCAAAGCGGAACCAGCCCTGCTTGACAACCGGACCACTCCCTTGAGTAAGCCCATGGTAACTAATCCAGAGTGTACATCAAAATAAAACAATTCATCGAACATTGTCTTCCAGACATCGGGAATGGATCAGTAAAATGCCACAGTTTTCTCCTTCTCAGCTAGTGCAGAACAGCGCTCTGTACTTAAAACTGTTAAGCACGCTGGACAAAGTAAAGCTTCTTGGGCAGAACTATCGGAGATGAAGAATGCACCCTGGACAGTGAAAAACTCTTTAAAAGTGGCTGGATGGGCTCGTTCACCCACAATGGGGGCCTGGTTATCTGGCTTTTCACCTATAAGAATTCCAGGGGTAAGAATAAGTGATTCCACATTCTCTAATCTAAATACTGTTTCAATGGCACCAGAAAGTAAAACAAATGATGATGAAACTGCAGGGAATACAAAGAACTTGACAGGGGAAGCAGAGACAGTACCTAATTCTCCACTAATGTTACCACCAGAATTGAACTTAACACAGAACCCTGTACTACAAATAGGGGAAACTTCTACAGTCCCCAATAATGAAGATATTACTGATACTGCAAGCGAAGCATCAGGGGCTTCTATCTCTGCGAATATTCATGATAATGCAAGAAATACATAGAAACATAGAATTTGACGGCAGATAAGGACCACTTGGCCCACCTAGTCTGCCAATTTCCCTACGTAATGGCTAAATTGCGGATCTTAGTTAACTAACAGCCTGTTTTTTTCCTACCCCCCCACTAGAATTGCCTTATGTCTGTCCCATGCATTCTTGAATTCCCCCACTGTTTTTGACTCCACTGCCTTCTCAGGAAGGCTGTTCCATGTATCCACAACCCTCTCCGTGAAAAAATACTTCCTCACATTACCTCTGAGCCATCCCCCCTCTATCTTCAAATTGTGCCATCTTGTTCTCGCACATCTCTTTTTCTGAAATATGTTACTCTCTTGGACTTTGTTTAATCCCTTGAGGTACTTGAAAGTTTCTATCATGTCCCCCCCTCTTCCTCCTCTCCTCAAGGGTATACATATTAAGATCCTTTAATCTCTCTTCATATGTCTTCTGCTGTAGACCCTGCACCATTTTAGTTGTCCTCTTTTGGACAGCCTCCATCCTGTCTATGTCCTTGCGGAGATGCAGTCTCCAGAACTGCACACAGTACTCCAGATGGGGTTTCACCAACTGTCTGTACAGAGGGATAACAACTTTTTGTTTTCTACTGGGATGCCTCTCCCTATGCATCCCAGTATCCTGCCAGCCCTCCTTACTGCCTTGTCACATTGCTTGCCCACCTTAAGGTCATCTGATATGATTACCTCCACGTTCCTTTCCATTTTTGTTGTTGTTAGTATCTCACTCCCATTGTGTACTCCTCCCCTTGGTTTTTGTTTCTAAGCTGCTATACATTTGACCATTCCTCCAACCTTGCCAAGTCCATTTGCATCCTTTCCACCCCACCTTCTGTATTGACCCTGTTGCAGATCTGTGTCATCTGCAAAGAGACATACTTTTTCTTCCAGTCCATCTGCAATGTCACTTATAAAGACATTAAAGAGGACCAGTCCCAGTACCGAACCCTGCGGTACCCCGCTAGTAACCCACGTTTCTTCAGAGTGGACTCCATTTACTGTTATCCTCTATATCCTGTTTTCCAGCCAATTTTTAACCCAGGCTACCACCTTGGGGCCCACTCCAAGGCTGGCTAACTTGTATAGTAATCTTTTCTGTGGGACTGTGTCAAATGCCTTGCTAAAGTCTAGGTAGGCCATGTCCACAGCCCCTCCCTGGTCTACTACTTTGGTCACCCAGTCAAAGAAATCGATTAGATTCATCTGATGTGACCTTCCTGCTGTGAATCCATGCTGCCTTGGGTTCTGTGCTCCACTGGCCTCTAGGAACTCAACAATTCTTTCCTTCAGAAGTGATTCCATCATTTTCCCTACCACTGAGGTCAAACTAACAGGTCTATAGTTTCCTGCCTTTGTCTTGCTCCCACTTTTGTGAAGGAGAATCACATCCACCCTCCTCCAGCCCTCAGGTACCACACCATCCTCCCATGATTTGTTAAAAAGGGTAGTCAGTGGTGTCACAAGTTTTATCCTTAGTTCTTTTAGAATTCTTGGATGAATCCTATCAGGCCCCATTGCTTTGTCCACCTTCAGTTTTAAGAGTTCTTTCAGAACCCTTTCTTCTGTGAATGGACTGGTATCGACCTTCCTATCCAGAGTGCTTCTATTCTTTGATTTAGGTACCTCCCTCTCCTCTTCTTTTGTGAATACTGAGCAGAAGTATTCATTCAGTATCCCTGCTTTTTCATTGTCACCCTCTGCCCACCCTCCCTTCCCTTTATTAAGCCTCACTATCCCTCCCTTGGTCTTTCTTTGCTCCCTAATGTACATATAAAGGGTTGTACCCCCCCTTCTTAACTGAGTTGGCTATCTTTTCCTCAGTTTGGGCCTTTGCTATTCTGACTACCTTCCCTGCTTCCTTCTGCTTTAACTGGTACAGTTCTCTGTCCTGCTCCTTCTGTGTTTCCTTATACTTCCCGAATGCTACCTTTTTCTCCTTAACCTTCCCCGCCACCTCTTCTAAGAATCATAGCATTTTTTTTTTCCTTTGTTTTGTTTTGTCAGTTTGCTTCACACAAAGGCTTGTTGCCTCTGTGATGGCTGTTTTGATTTTTCCCCATTGTTCCTCCACCCCTCCTTCTTGCCCATTTGCTAGTGCTTTTCCGAGGCACTCTCCAATTTTTCCAAAGTCAGCCCTCCTAAAGTCCAATACTCTTGGTTTTGTATGGCTTAACGCTATGGCTGTGTTAATCATGTAGCACACTGTTTGGCGGTCAGTTGTTCCCAGATGGCTACCCACTTCTAAATCTGAGATCCTTTCTCCGTCCCTGTTTGACAGTACCAGGTCTAAAATTGCTGCTTCCCAAGTAGGTTCCAAAACTAGCTGCCTGAGGCATGCCCCCTGTAGGGCATCAAGAATAACACTGCTCTTAGATGTGGCTGCAGCAAAGGTGCTGCAGTTAACATCTGGCATATTCAGGTCCCCCATTAACAATATCTCCCCTTTTTCTGCCATTCTAAGGATGCCTTCTATCATTTCATCAAATACACTTCTATCAAATAAAGGTAATCATGATCAAGAAAATGTACCCAATGCACCAAGTATGGATCAAAATAGACAAAACTCTAGGTCTTACGCTTCCCTCTTTCATGTGCCTGTATGCCCTGTCAAAAGACACAATGTAGTACAGTTGTTGTATAAAGGTGGGATGGAGACCTTTCCAGACAGGCTTTTTGTAGCCAGAACTCTCCTCAAAGAAAATTTGCATTTTCATGCAGCAGAACTGTACACTTAATACATGTTTCGGAGGAATCTTTCTTCAATGTGAACTTTAAGCTCAATAGTGGTTTTGAGAAATTTTGGATTCGTTAACAAGCAGTCAAGAAAACACGTTTGTGGACTCCCTTTGAAGTTATACCTTTAACTAAGCCTGCAAATAGAACAATAACCGTACTGTTTAGAAATGAGGGTGTGAGTGTAACAGTTTTAATTTATTGGTAAAAGCAGCACTGTACAGTGGTGGGACATCCCAAAGCCATATTTGATTCAGAAAACATATGGACAGGAGGGTGGAGAATAAAGGTCATTTTACGTTCTGATGGGACTGGGTTACAACATCTGCCAAATTGATTTTTTTGGGGAAGGGATAGGGGTGTCCTGTTTTATGCAGGTCAACCCAAAATCTGTTACAAATGTGGATCACCAGGACACATTAGTAGTGTTTGTGACTGTCTCTGATGTGCCTTGTGTAATGTCTTAAGGCACACTAGTGGTCAGTGTAAGAGTGAGGCCATCTGCAATCTGTGCAATACAAAAGGCCACTCATACGCAAACTGTCCCAGGGTAGCACACAGTCATGCGGATTCCACTGATACAGAAGCACAATGACTGCTGGTAACAATAGCCCAGAGGGCCCCCCCCCACACACACACACACACACACTTCAGGAAACAGAAATCAAAAGCAGGAGGACTCTAGGGAGGGCAACAGAACAGCTGAGCAGGATGACCCCCCCAAGACAGCATACACTCTATAGTCACAGAAGGATACAACGGGGGAAGTTATGGAGGTAACTTCTGTACCAGACATCTCACCACCCTTAGATACTACTGCAGTGCCCCCACTCCCACCTCCACCTCCACAACCCCCAGAACATACCAGGAAGATGGTTACTAGGCGGAAACAGGCATGGATGCAGCCTGCACCTAAAGTACCCAAAATATTGGTTACCCCTTCATCCAGTAGGTACCAGGCCTTATCAGCAGCCTTAGAGATTTTGGATAATGAATCAGAGGGTTCTTCAGTTGAATCAGGGCATCAGGAAGTGTTTTCTGAAAATCATTTTAGTGAAACACAAGGACTACCAGGCCCAAAACACAAAGAAAAAACACACCAGTAGGAAGAAAGAAACAGGCGGGAAAGTCAAAAGCTGCAAAGGGAAGGCCACCTTGAGTTTAAAGAACTAGATATGTCCTACATTACATAAATACTTATGACACAGCCCCTCACTTTATGCACTATAAGTGTAAATAGCATAAAAAACAATGTAGAAAAAGGGCATTTTTTTCTCATTTGAGGACTAACAAGGCAGATATCTTTTTTCCTCCAAGACGCTAGACTCCATACCATACCATACCTGAAATTTCAAATGCAACTAAAGCAGTGTTTACAGGAGTGTCATACTACTGGTCAATGGGTATGGAAGCTTGTTCAGGTGCAGGAATTTTATTTCATAATCCTATAGTGACAATACTTAAATTAACAGATCTGATACCAGGGGGGTATTGATTTTAGACATTAAACATCGGAAATCCTATGTCAGGCTAAAAAATATTTATGCTTCTCAAAAGAAAGCAGATAGAACTTCAGTTTTTCACCAGGTACAACCATTCAGTGGCTCATTAGGTAGCAAACTCACCTCTGAGGCCGGGGGATCAGAGGGCTGTGGGTTCAATTCCCACATCTGGCACTTGGGTTAATATCCCAATATTGACACTGTAGTGCAGCATGAGAGGGGTGCTGCACTTCTGAGGTGCCGTCTTTCGGATGAGACGTTAACCTGAGGTCCCATCTGCCTGGATTGGTGGTAGTTCAGGTGGATGTTAAAGATCCCATGGCACTTATCGAAAAGAGTAGGGGAAATTTTTATTGAATAACAAAAACAAATACATCAAAAGTAAATAACAGACTGAACATAATACGGAGAAAAAAAAATACAAGCAATATATGTAACAACAAATCAGAAAAAACAGAAAAAACGATAAATTCATCCTACCCAGTCAACATTACGTCAAAGAAAAGTACCTACAGCATCCACCAGGGTATGGAATTCGTAGTC
Source organism: Neoceratodus forsteri (assembly GCA_016271365.2). Taxonomy (NCBI): domain Eukaryota; kingdom Metazoa; phylum Chordata; order Ceratodontiformes; family Ceratodontidae; genus Neoceratodus; species Neoceratodus forsteri. Next base: position 158,949,414 of record CM057459.1, read on the forward strand.
ATAGAGCGCATCAAATCCTTCCTGTATACGAAAAAAAACCTCCTGCAACTGTAACATTTTGTTTTGAAGCACTCTCAAACACTGAGCCTGCCAAATATGCCATTTAAGACAGGCTAACAAAATAATTATTATACTTTTGTGCCATTTGTTCCATTCTGCTGGAATCTGCCCTAACACCAAAATATCATAAGTAATTAAACCAAAAAGTGGTTCTCCCACCAGTGTGCCAGAGCATACCAAAAAGTTTGAGTAAGGGAACATTCAAAGAATAAATGCTGTATCATCTTAAGCTGCCCCTGGCAAGAGTGTTCCTGACAGACCCTATCACTTAGCTGCTTGTGCTTATGATTAGTCCTCATGTCAAGCTTTTGATGTGCACCACAACCAAACTACATCCTGCATTTTCTGTGGAATTCTAGGTTGTATCACACTCGCTAATAATGAAACCGTGTTTACACAAGTGGGAACAGAAAAAAGGGGGTCCTCAAAATAACAAGAAGAAACAACATAAGTGTGAAAGGATTTCCGCTCATGTGAAACAAACCAGCTGAGCTCCACTTTCCACAGTCTAATGTATTTCAGCATTTGCTGAACATATAAGGGAAGTTGTTTATCCGTAGGCTGCCACATTCCCCATCCCCAGGCCGTTAAAAAAGGCCAACCCCACAGGGACATACACATGCGACCCATTACATCTTGCTCTAACAACATAGGCCTGATAGAACTAGGCAGTATAGCGCAGTGGTCTAAGGCTCTGAGCTGCAAATCTGGTGACATCCAGCAGACCAGACCTGGGGTTGAAACCCATAGCTTCCACTTGCATACTGTGTGCCCCTGAGCAAGTCACTTAACCTCCTTGTGCTCCCAGGTCGCTCCTGTAAAAAAGCTTTTAGCTTAGTGTGCTATACCTGGTTAAACAACTAAAAAAAAAAGAACTATAAAAAAAATTACCAAAAAATTGAATGATGGGGTACATCATACCCAGTCCACCTTCTCTCCAGGGTCTGTAGGTGTGCACCCTCTTCACTGGGCTCAAACGACTGCCCCACAGCAGCTGAAAAAAAAGACTCAAAATTTTGGAATGCATACTAAACGGTAATGGAAAAATACGAGAAATAAACAAAAAAAGAGGAGCAATATAAGATTTTAACAAAAACACGTTTTTTCTGTGTCATTTTCCAAGATTGCCATTTTTTAACCTTGTGAAATGCTTTGTCATAAACCATTTCCCAATTACCCTGTACTGACTCTGGAGAACCAAAATATATACTAAGGAGTTTCAATTTTGTGACAACAACCGGAATATCAAAAATACTAATACTAGGGGCCGTACCCAAAGGCATTAATGAACACTTAGAGGTATTAATTTTAATTCTGGTGCTGGTTTGTACAGAATTTAAAAAAACAAGGACTTGCCTCCCAGAATCAATATCAGCAATAGAGCAAATACAGTCATCTGCATAAGCCAAAATTTTAGAAAAATAATAGCCATCTGAAGAAACAATAGCCAAAATGTCATCATCCATTTCAATGGAACGCAACAAAGGATCCAATCCGAAAACAAACAACAACGGGCTCAGAGGACAGCCCTGACAAACTCTGACTTGATAAGGAACAGGGACACCCAAATGCCCATTAACCATAGGCGTTACCCTAGCTGAGCTATAAAGGGTTTGAATTAAATCTAAAAAATGACTAGGGATACCATAATATACTAGAACAGCCCAAAGGTAATCATGGTGTATGGCATCAAAGGCTTTTTCCTGATCTAGGGCTAACAAATAGCCAGATAGTATGTTTTGAAGACCTTGATCTATCAATTCCCTGACATAGACTAAATTCTGGGAGATGTTTCTGCCAGGAACAGCACAGGATTGTGTGGAAATTAACAATTTGTTGGCAATCTTAGAGAGACGGTGATTTAAAATATTAGCCAGAATTTTGTAGTCTGAGGTTAACAAACTCGATGGTCTCCAGTTTTGTAAGAGAGCAGGATTTCCTTTTTTATATATAAAAATCATTACACCATTTGTCATACTAGAAGTTGGTCTTTTCTCTGCCCAAACAGCTTGAAAAACAACAAGCAACCATGGTGTGAGAATATCTACATATGTTTTATAGAATTCATTTGGCAGGCCATCTATGCCTGGTTTAGTATGTGTAGACAAATGGCCTATAGCTTGACTAATTCCATCTAAAGAAATAGGGGACTCAAGTACTTCAATTTCAAGAGTTGAAAATGACGGAATTTCAATATGGTGATAAAAAGGATAAGAAAAATCAGAACTGGGCTTTTTAAAAGTCTGAGTAACATAAGACTGACCTATAGTCCGTAAATCTCTGGTATCACGGACTAATGACCCATCAGGAGTCTGTAAAGCAGACATACACAAGTTTGGCAATTCCTGGTCAGAAAGATCTAAGGGGTTGACCTGCTCACGAGTACCAGTAACAATATATTTTTGTTGATATCTATACCTTCGTTCTTGTGATTTAAGAAAATCAAGCATTTTTGTTTTAATAGCTAAAAACTGTTGGCGCTGAGTACCTGGTGAGGAACATGCCTGCGACAACAACTTTAAATACTGTGCTCTATAACCCAGATATGTAAGATAGGAATTCCAGGCTTTAGTCTGAGAGACCTGAAGAAAAAGTATCTTTAGATCATTTGTTGTGTCTTCCCACCATTCCAGGGGACTATCACACAAAAAGGCTATATCTGACCTGATCAAAAAAAAAAGAATGTATCTGCAAGGAAAGATCCTCATCTTGTAATAAGGATGTATTCAATCTCCAGTAGGCACGTCCCTTCAGAAGTTCTTGAAATAGACCAATGGTCAATTTGAGAATTAAATGGTCAGAAGTCTCTAATGGTAATGTTGCAATGGTAAAACAAGCAAGTCTCCCGGACAAAAACCAAAAATCTATCCGAAAAGAAATAGTCCCTTTATAAAAGGCATGCTCTGGCATCTGTTGCAATAAATCATAAGCATCCATTAGATTATTACTTTTTAAGACTTGCAATAAAGCATTAGTATCACAAAACATCTTTTGAGTTGTACGTCCCCAAACTCGAGCAGCTAATCCACAATTAAAATCGCCACCCCACAGGACCAACTTTGAAGTATGCAAATACGGAGAGGTACGATGAAACAAGGCTGACCTGTCAGCCTTAGATTGAGGGGCATAGATATTTATAAGGCGGTATGCACAATGATATGCAACAATGTTCATAAGCATGGCCCTACCAGGTAGAATGTCTAAGACTTGTAAACCTTGTATTGCAATATTAGGAAAAAATAATATGCTCAAGCCATCACACACATCTTCTCCCGGTGACCCAAAAAGGAAGCACCCCATCACCAATCTTGTTCTGCTTCTTTTATGCTTTTCAGAGAGCCCAATCTGGTATCCTGCAAGAGGATAATAGAACCAGAATACTCACTTAGGCTGGCAAAAGTAAGATGTTGTCTTGTTTGGGATTTAATACTGTTTACATTAACAGTAATAAAACAAATGACCTTTGCCAGAGAGAAAAAAGGAGAAAAATCAAGGACTAGAAACAAGTCATTTCCTTTTTTTCCTCTTTTTCAGTTTGGGTTTTTCGTTAACCTCTGTATCAGGGGTAGGGTCCGGAAGTGAGGAGGCAACCGAGGAGGAATCATAGTCCTCCCCATCCTCATCTCCCTCATGATCCAGTAAGGGGGCAAAAGGATTAGAAGCTATAACTAGGTCAGTCTCTGGACAAGAGGAAGGGGCTGCAGGACCAGTTCTGACAGACCTAGGTTGAGTGACCCTTTGAAAGGGAATGTCACTCTGCACTCCCGGGGGGGGGGGCATACAAGGAGTCTCCTGCTCTCCCATAGGCACACTAGCCCGAAGAACATCAGATGAAGAGACTTTCCTATCAACCAAGGGGAGAGCCCCTTGTGCAGCAGTCATAGGAGAGGAAGGGGGAACAAATTCAGGGTCAGTACTCATACCAGTATTAGAAGGGGAAAGTGGGACCGGGGCATTAGTATCCATGTCTTCTAAAACAGGGACCTGAATTGTGTCATCTTCAGCAGGAACTGAAGAAGGGGTAGAGGACAGGTGGGAAACAGGGGCAGGTAAATCAGGGCGAGAAGTAAATCCTGCATCTTCTTATGCTCCTTTTGTGCATTAGCAACATAGACATCTTGTTCAGCTCGAAGAGCAGGATCAGCCTGATTGTGAGAAGCCCAAGAGCAAGAGTGGTAAGTGTGGCCCTGCTCATCACAGAGGTTATACCTCATTGGACACCTACAGTAAATCCCCACAACGCCTACACTTTTGTTGGTCACACACATTGCTTAAGTGCCCCAAAGTCCCAAAATTATAAAAGGCCCTTGGTTATCCCAGATAAAAGAGAACACCCCTGTCCCATCCTAAAAAAAAAACAGTTAGGCAGGTGTTTGGTTAGCCCATTCTCCAAATGCAAATCAATTAAATAACTCCAACCCCCTGTCCAAAGATGTTCATCATCAAGAATGGGTTCAGGGGGGCCTTTAACAGTACAGTGCTGCTGTGACCAGTAGGTTATATTGGCAACATTAACCCCTTCATTTCGAAACAGTATCATAATTTTCTTAGTAACTGGCTTTGTCAAATGAATAGCTAAAAAAAGGTTTCCATAAAGAAGTGCTTTTTAAAGCCTGATATTGTTTCCAAAACCTGTCCAATCCTGCTGGATGCTTGAAACTGATGTCAAAAATGGTGTCTCCAGGCATATGAATTAACACATAAATTTCACATGCGTAAAACCTCATACTCATTTTCAACAATTCCCGTCCAATAAAAAGTCTATTGGGAATATCATCCATCGATCCCCAAAACTTCAATCGCACTGCATTACGTCTGGGAGCGGGCTCATTCAATAAACCAAAAGTAGCAAGAAATTGTTTCTCATTTGCCTTGTCATGCCACACAGATGAGGCACTGTTCTTTTCAGGTTCAGGCAACAAAGGTGCTGCAGCAGTAGATAGTTGGAATGCAAGGCCTTCAGGTAGGGCCTCAGAATGGGGGGGGGGGTCAGAGGGAAATGGCAGGCCATCATCTTCTAACTGCCTAATATTCTCCATTAGGTCTGGACTGGAAACAAGAGAAACAAGAGCAGATTTGTCATTAGGCAACTGACCTGGAGGAAGTTCTGAGTCTGTAACTGGGGATGAGAGAGCTGTACTCCCTCCAGTTGCCACATTTGCATTCCATGACTTCCCATCTGGGGATTTTACCCACCCCGCAGCTTCTAAGGCTGCAGCTACCTATGTAGCAGGGGCTTCCGGGTCCCTATTCAGTAACGACCTAGGAGGTGAAAAAATAGGTGCATTCTTCATGAAGGGAGGGGTCACACCTCCATTAGGAACTGCTTTGCTGACCCCCTCCCGTGAGTGGTTGGAGAGGCCCATTGAAAAAATCCCCACATTGGAACCTTCACAAACAGTAGTCAAGCTACTTGCAGTAGCAATCCCTACAATGTCAGTAAAAGGAAGTTGTGAAACAGCGTTAGAAGGTACCGCAGACTCACCCTGTTCTGAGTGTAGCGTGACAGAGGGGGCACGAAGGATTGTCAGGCAGCTGCCCCGTGGAGACCGTGACTGGATTCTCTGAAGAAGATGCTGGTGCAACAGGGGTACATGACCCTTCCTGTCCTGGTACGCTTGAAACATCCGTCTGAGTCTGCTGCAATTCTGTGAGCAAGAAGTTCCATTGGCGGTCTAGCTCCGCAAGCCTTAAACAAATGTCAGCAACAGGAACAGCCGACAAGGACTCTCCCTCTTCCAAGTGTACCCTGCCAGAATCATCTGCAGCAGGTAACTACAGCAGCCGTAGTGTGAATTTGATCCATATCCACATCCAAAACCGTCCCGATCACGGCGTCCATCGGGAGCTGAGGAGGTGATCGGTTCCTCAGCCTCCCACATGCCTGGCTCGTCCAAAATCTCCCACACACTGAGGAGAAACGCAAAGACACAGCGCCCTCTGTCAAACAGAGTAGGGGATTTTCCCCAGTGCCCTGGCCAAATTTCCCTCATTCACTAAAAACACCACTAACAGCTTAGTCTGGTTCAAGGTCAGTTGGCATTCATATGTATCCCCCTCCCCCGGGTTGTGCCTGAAAATAGGCAGCATTTGTCTAGTGCACTTACCTGGTCAACAAAAAATAAATAAATAAATATTTGTGTTCCTCCCAAAACATTGTTTGAGGAGGAGATTTTAATTGTGGGTTATTTGTGAAGGATAGAGGATGCAGAGTAGCTACTAAGAAAATGTTTTGTGACATACAGACAGCTGCTAATCTGGCAGATACATACTGTGTAACCACTGCTAGAGCAGATCCTACTTTTCAGAAGGGTAACTCACCACAAAAATTGACTTTTTTTCATCAATGAAACCTCACCGATTCAGGCGGTCAAAGTTACCTCAGTGGAATATTCTGATCATAATAAATTATATGTTACAATAGGCCCGCAATCAGCTTTAAACCATGGTCCTGGACTATGGAAATTAAATTCCTCTTTACTTAATTATGAGACTGCCCTTCAGGACATAACATATTTTACCATAAATAGAAAATCAGTATATGAAATGTTCGACGATCTGACAACTTGATGGTCGAACACTAAAACTGAATTAAAGCAACTTCTTATCTCTATTAGCAAAGCACACAGAAATGAGGATTACTTTCACTACTTAAAAACAGACATTTAATAACACTAGCTCAAACAACAAAACATAACTTTATTGATCAACTAAACTTACTAAGCAAAACATGGAACAATTTCCCAAGAAACAAGTAGCTACTTAAAAAATGCAGCAGACTTTTGGAACACACGGGAAATTTCCTACAGTGTGCCCCTTTTTAAGCTGCAATGAAAGAATACAAAAGAAAACTATGGAAGCAGTGTTAGAATCTAATAATGTAGTGAAAACATTACCGCAGGATATTTTAGTTGCAGTTTCTCAATACCCTTTTAAACTTTTTCAGGAAGAAGAGACAGCCCTGAATAATGCCCAATCCCTTTTTGAGAAATGTGTACCTACTGAATGCCCACCAGAAGTTTTGGTAGAATTGATAAAAGTCATAGAACCTATAGAGGTAGAAATTGACATCTCTCCCTTGAGTAATGGAAAAAAAAGCACCAGGCAAAAATGGGTTTATGTCCTAACTCTATAAATTTCTTTGCACAGATATAGCTTTAGAACCAGATCAAGTTTTCTACTTTCTGTTACAGAGTTCTGGTGTACCTTTGGAAATGGCAGAAGGCATACTCAATACTCATTTTTCTGCACAAAAAAGGGGATAAAAACGTTTTGTCAGATTGGAGGCCCATTAGTTTCCTCAACATTGATTTTAAGATTTTAACAAAAATGTTGAATAAAAGGTTACTCAAAGTTGCTACGTACCACATAACACCAACACAATCATGTACTGTCCCTGGTAGATCAATAACAGACCAACTTATACCGTTATGGGATATTATTGAAAAAGACATTTCTGGCTTAGAAGGGTTTATTTTATCTCTGGATCAGCAAAAAGCTTTTGACTCCATTAGTCAGGCCTTCCTCTGGAACACCTTATTATAAAAAAAAAAAAAAGAAATGAGCAATCAGTAAGTGAAATGATTAAGACGTGTAGTAGATATGGCCAAATATCTGGAGCAAAATTAAATACGGCTAAATGTAAGGGTAAGAAGTTAGGGCAACACCAGACAGAAGGTTTACAATAGCCTGCATTGGTATGGCACTACCTAGTCCCGATGATTGAGGTCCTCGCCGGGCCGGGTAGGCAGAGGAGTGTGTGTCCCCTCTCTCCCAGCATGGTGGCTTCAGGCGGACGGTATGCGGCGGGAGCGTGAGTGGATGCCTGAGAGAGTTCCAGGTGAAGGTGGCGATAAACAGAGTTGACAAAAAAAAAATAAGGACCTATAGTGTATGGTAAGCCCCTGTTTTGCATGGAAATCAGTGGTACTCAAAATGTTCTGGTGCAGTTCAAAAGGTCATGGAACATGATTATACCCTACTGCAGCAGAACAACATTTTGAGAACCTATAGAGGTTCCAGCAGTCTACCTACGTGCAAGCGCTACACTCTGTGCAGCACCAACCACAGGATCAACCAGATAAGTAAGACAACATATGTTGTGGATGTAAGATATTTTCTTAAATGTGAAATTTTATAATTTTGTACAAAATCAGGAGCACCTTGTAAATGGGACTTATCCTAATGATGATATGTCAACTGATCCTGACTAGAAATAAAGGTTTTACTACTACTACATAACCGACCACATAATTTATTTAAAAAAAACAAACAAACAAAAAAAAGACAGCAGGATCAAAGAGATACTTTAATATACAAACAGCAACAACCACAAACTCATCGCTGGCAGAACGATCTTGCGGACCCAAGACTCAGCAGACGCAGGACAACCACATACAAATAAATGCTAGGAAAAACAAAATGTGTCATTTACAAATAAAAATACAACGCAGGATCAACCAGATATTCACAGTTACAAATAAACAAGGTGCCTCTTCATAACATACTTCTCGCTTAGCGAGAGAAAAGGCCGCCATGTTTTTTTTAAAATGCCCTCCCTAACGAAACTCAACCAGTGGAAGACCGCACTACACACGTACAGATGGCTGCTACCTAACAACCACACAGCAAACCCTAGCAACTAGCCTTTCATCCCACACTGAAATGCAGCAGCTAAACTTCTTTACTAAAAAAGAGAATTTAAAATATTTTTAGGGAACCCATATATTATAAAAACTAGTGGATGGGCTACCATATGCACAACTAGCCTATTGTGCCACCTCAGGGTTCTGATTAACTCAGACCTCTCGAGCTGCACAATAGGCTGGTTGTGTATGGTAGCCCATCCATTAATCTCTATGTGCTGCTGTGCAGACCCTACTTTTGACCTCAAGACTGACAGAAATATACTTGTCCTGTGTACTTACTGAACACTGAATCTCAGAAGTGGTTAACTGTTAAAGGGACACTGTCCACGCCCTTAGGCCTCAGACTGCCCAAGGTTTAAAAAGAAACTCCCGTTATAATTGCTTATATCCTGTAAAGATCGCAGATGTAGCTGGTTGTTTCTGATTCCTTTTTTCTTTTTAAAAGTGAAAAACAGACTGCCCACCATACTGGTGTTACCAGACAAAAAATGTGTTTGTTTACATTCCTTCATTAACTCCCACTACATCTTTCCTGGACTTAGGAACACCCCAATACAGTCTAGCAGCTCATGATATTGTGGGATGAGAAGGGACTATTACATCATGAATTACTGCACTGTTTGGGAGGTTGCTAATGTTCAGGAAGTATGCAATAACAGTAGGTCGAAGATCTGAAACAAAACAAGGCTGGTTATAATCATACCGTTACCATGCATTTCAGTTCTACTAAGAAAGCGAGCAGATGAAAAAAAACAGCAACTTCAATGAGTTTTAGAGAAGGTAAGCAAGTGGTTTTCAACTCTAAATAATACGATGCAAAAAGGGTTGACGGTGTCCCTTTCAGGGTTAACTCCTGGAACACACTGAAATAACTGGAGTACTTAAACCAGCTATGTTTGCCCTGAATCCATAACCATAGATGTCAAGTAGTAGTTTCACTAGAAAAATGTTTCTGAAGCAAGATCTGAATTAATCTAGAGAGTGCAGATTCTAAAGTGTATGTCATCATTTTCTGTTAAGCTTCAGGAATTCAATTTTAATAAATGTTAGGTTCGCATGGAGAAGAAGACAGTGGGATAGTGTTTAAAACAGTGCACTCGTTCAGTTCTGAGATAAAAAGCATTTGTGAACATACAGTGTACAGAATTAGAAATTCTTACCTGTACCACACTGTTATTTCTGTCTTGTTATAAGAAGAAGAAGAATCAGCATTTATATAATGCTTTTCATACACAATGTATCCCAAAGCACTTTACAAGCAATGCTAGACTGGTAGTGAAGTGACTGAATGTGTAGTGGCGGCCATATCGCACATCATCATCATCCACACACAGTCTGGATAGTTGCATGAACCGGTTTATGGGAAGGAGAATGTTGGCCAGGACACCGGGATGTCCCCTACTCTTTGCGAAGAGAGCCCTGGGTTCTTTTACTTCCACCTGGACACCCACCAGGACACCACCAGGATGGGTAGAAGGGACCTCGGTTTAATGTCTCATCCGAAGGACGGCACACCCCAATACTGCACTGGGATGCCAGCGATTTTTAGGTGCAAGTCCAATCCCAGTGTGGGACGAGAACCCACGACCTTCTGGTCCAGAGGTGGATGTGCTACCAACTGAGCCACGCTGACACCAATCTGCACTACTGAATTGCTTCAAACTTCTAGCTGTGTCAAGGCTTTACTCAGCTTGACTTTATGTGCCACCATTTTTTAAAATGACTTTGTACCGCATCAGTCAGCCTATCTACATCCCCATCCATCATTGGCCTACCACAGGATGACCTCATTGGAAACGTGAGTGCCACCCCAAGCTCCTGAGTCAGACCGCCATTTGCTTTCTTCATCCTGCTGGAAACCTCCCATGGCCGCAGGATCTGTGGCGATTCACATGTGGTTGAGTAACCACTGGGTAAACTCTAGTTTGACAAGATGGCATCATTTTACCCCTTACTAACATGCCCGGTGCCCTCTGCATGCACTAGCATGCTACATTGGCGGGGAGAGCAGGAGTTGTCTCATTGTGAATGGTTCCAGAGTGGCCCCCCAGTTCTTACCACAAGAAGTGTTGAAGTAACATGAAGGTAAACACGCTACTCCAAGACTCTGAGGACACTACCACCACAGGACTCCAAGGACTTCACTGTTGGAAGGAGTCAGGATCATGATGCAAACCTGTCTCCCCCACAAAGAAGCACCACATGCTACACCCAGTGCCATCAGGCCAGGTGTTGCCACAGATTTGTATTAAAAAAGTGACATATCCAGCCAGTGTGTGCTGCTGAACAGAGCCTTCGAGGAAAGAGGAGATAACTCTAATATACCAAAAGTACCTTTTGTTACTTCCTTTTAGTTCTTTCTGCTCTTTGCTGTTTTCAGTTTTTTTTTTTTTACTTTATTTAGATTTTTCCTTTCATCATTATGCAGAATTGCGTATGGCAGCCATATATATTTTCTTTCCAAATTGTTCAAATACCATTGCTGAGAACCCTGACAAGTGTTTAACTGCAATTTCCTTTTGATGCTTTAAAAACATCCTCAACATTAACCAAGATTTATTTAAAATTGGTTTAAGATTTATTAAAATTGCAACCAACCCAGAGAACCCTGGAGGTTAAAGTTTGTCACGTATTAGTCACAAAATATATCTAAACTACAGTATGCAAGTTATACAGCATGCAATATTAAAATTATACCATGACAGGAATCAGGTGTCATCTGGTGGAAGAAGACCTCAGTGCTGGGAATGGGGGCGACCACCTCCCAGTGTGCTAACTGGACAAAGAGGATACTCCAAGCACTCCAAAAAACATTGAGTTTAGAAATAACAAGGGCCAACAAAAAACATATGTAGTCTATAGTTTTATTGCAAAACAAAATGGTGATTTTAAATGAACGCTGAAAATAGAAAATAGAGTTTTTTCTCTTTTAAATATTTCCTGAAGAAGACCTAAGGTCAAAACATAGATTTTTAACTCTGTTTTCTATTTTCAGCGTGTATTTAAAATAACCATTTTGTTTTGCCTTTAGACCACATGCTGACGCAGTGCCTTGTTTTTGTTTTTACATTTTATAGTTTTATTGCTGCCCAAAAACAGATAGACCAACAGGTAACTTCTGTCACTCTCAGTCATGCCCCAGTGCTTCAGCCGTAGTCTTCATCAGGTTACCTGTCGGTCTGTCTGTTTTTGGCAGAAACAAAACTCTTGACTACTTATGTCTTTTGACAGCCCTTGTTATTTCTAACCTCAGTGTTTTTGGACTGCTTGGAGTATCCCATTTGTCCAGTTAAAAGTATAGCACACTTTCTTAAAAAAATCACTAATACAATTGTGCTTTCCATACCAGTAATACTTTGCTATTATTACATCAGTCAGTATTTAGGAAACACACGACACTCCCAGACATTTAAATATCTCTTAAATAATGATTCCATATATCTTTTTTTTTCACTTATATTTTATCCTCTGGTTCTGCCAACAGCGACCTCTGTTGCCTGTCACTAGTGCCCGCTTTCTTCCTCTCAAGGCTGTCCTACCTGTATCACTGGAGTCCTAGTCTAGCTGCTGCACCCCACAGTCACCTGTTTCTCCTCAGCTTGCCTCCCGAGGTGGGGTTACTTTCTGCTCCTTGGTGACACCCCACATCATCCGGTCAGTCAGTGAAGTGGAGGTGAAGGTGGGGAGATCGAGGACCAGGCAGGTGGGGCCCAACTACAGCTGGTGCAGCATCGTCCTTTCAGTTGGTGGCTCTTTTTTCTTGTTTCTGGCTTCCCAGGAAGAGCGTGCATGCAGTGCAATCAACGACATCGCTGTGTGCTCTGTCACACACAGTACTTTGATAGACTCTACTCCTCCGCACTTGACTCTACAGTCTTGAGCTCCCTCACCCACAGCTACTGCTAAGGGCCAAGCTTGTACCACATGTCGCAACCCTTCCTCCCTGGAGGAGGAGAGCAGTTCCTCTGACCAACCCTCTGATGCTCTGAGAAGGTTCCTAAACTCGGGTCATTAACTCTGCAAGCTAAAGCACTGCCACAGCATCCATGAGCCAGCTTTTTGTATATTTTGGTTCCTGAGACAGTTGCTTTTTATACCATGCCTGTTTACGCAGATAAAACTGAAGTTCTTCTCGCTGATCATTAGCCTGTCGCTGTCAAGCCCCCTGCAGCCTGAGCTGCATTGGCCCCAATAGTGATACACCTATGAAACCCATTATTGTAACAATATGTTTGCTTCATGCATGCATTCAAGCAAACATAAAAAAGCCAAAGTATAGCAGAAGAGTGAAAAGAAGAAAGATGGGTATATAAAGGTACCCAACATGTATACAACACAATATAAAGGTACACAACATGTACACAACACAGTATAAAGGTACACAACACAATATAAAAGTACACAACATGTACACAACACAATATAAAGGTACACAACATGTACACAGCACAATATAAAGGTACACAACGTATACACAATGCAATATAAAGGTACACAACAATATAAAGGTACGCAACATGTGCACAACACAATATAGAGGTACACAACACAATATAAAGGTACACAACATGTACACAACACAATATAAAGGTACACAACATGTACACAGCCCAATATAAAGGTACACAACATGTACACAGCCCAATATAAAGGTACACAACATATACACAATGCAATATAAAGGTACACAACAATATAAAGGTACGCAACATGTACACAACCCAATATAGACGTACAAAACATGTACACAACACAATATAAAGGTACACAACATGTACACAACACAATATAAAGGTACACAACATGTACATGACACAATCTAAAGGTACACAACATTGAGACCTGTAAGGGCTGGAAATTGGTGCCAAGGATGCCAACTGAAAATAAAATTTAGTGCCAGAAAGTACAAAGTGATGCACTTAGGGAACAAAAACCCCAGAACAGAGAATTGGATGGAAGGGGTTCAGCTGGACACAACATCAGAGGAAAGGGGTCTAGGGGTCATCATCAGTGACTCCCTTAAACAAAGCAGTTAATGTAACAGAGCCTCTAGCATGACTAACAGGATGCTAGGGTGCATTGGGAGGGGGTTTGACAATAGGAAACTGGAGGTACTGTTACCTCTGTAGAGGCTGCTGGTGAGGCCACATGGAGTGCTGTGCCCAGATCTGAAGTCCCCACCTGAAAAAGAACAGGGACAGGCTAGAGGCAGTACAATGTAGGGTAACCCACATGATTCAGGGCCAGGATGGCAGCTCCTATGAGGATCATCTAAAGGCACTGAACATGTATTCACTCGAAACCAGGCAAGGGGGTGGCACAAGACAGGGACCTGTCACCTTCACGTTTCTGAAAGGAATAAACATGGTGAACTCTGAAGAGCTATTTACCAGGAACAAAGAAGCTAGGCCATGGGGTCAGGACTGGAGGTTAATGGGGGAAGGATGCAAGGATAATTATTTTACAGAAAGAGTTGTGGAGCCATGGACTGGTCTGCCAGCAGAGGTAGTGGGAGCCAAAACCGTAAACTGCTTCAGCCATGGCTGGGATAGTGCTATGGGTATAGTAACTACTCAGAGGGATGAGGGAGGTGGAAACATGGAGAATAATAGGGACAACAGGGCAAGCAAAAACCCCACAAGGGCAACAGGTCCTGGGCACTGATATGATATTATAATAAAGGGTAGACGGGAGAGACCAGCAATCTTTTTCTGCTGTTATCGTCTATGTTTCTGTGTTCTTATGTAACATTTAAAACTGCTTTTTATCACCTTTACATCATTACCTGTTACGAGATTTTTTTTTGTGTTTACAGTTTATTTTCCCAGGATAGACCAACTGAAATACAATATCTTGTTTCCTGTGGGATCCTTCTTCTACCTATTCCTGTAGTTAGGTGGACTGAAGCACTGTTTGGCTGTAGCAGGGTTTGAACCTGTAGCCTCCCAGTTCCCAAGCTGGTGGTTTAGCCACCAGATTACATTGCCGTTCTGCACCAGGCACTAGAAGGCAATGAGTGGAACTGGAGTCTTATTGCTCGGGTAATTATAGTAACCATACATTATTTTAAATGGTATCCTCAGTGGAGCGCTGTAAAGAAGCAAGGTGGCTTATTACTATGCAGAGGCCCAGAAACCACACATCTTGCAGTTACTGTGTTAGGGTAAGCAGAGATAACATTCATTAACTGATGCTCACCCTTTCAGGGAAAATGAGTTTAGTGAATTTCTTTTTTTAGGATTAAGAAGTATAAAAGTCGAGTCTGCTTCTATTGGTTTTTATCTTATATATGCAGAACCTCACTGTTTATTGTATAGTACTAAGCATTCTTTCACGTTATGTTTGATTATAGTACTTAGGATTTTCTTGTTATTTCAGCACCATTAATGTTTGCCATTTATTCAACATATTTTCTTATCTTTACTTTGTATTTGACTACACACACTGTTTAACTGTTTTGTATTAAAGCTGCTAAATAAAATAGTATCATATTTGAAAGAAAATGGTGACACGCCACATACAGTTACTTAAATATTCCGATGGACCTACCACAAAACTGAAGTCTGTTCACAACTTAATCAGGACAGTCCCGTTTGTTGGGAGAGTCACTGGGTTTGTCTGCCATAGCTATGTAGACCATATTAAATTGTGCACACTGACTGACCTAGAGGAATTAGGAAGTAGACTACTAACTCCGGTTTAGGAAGCAGGCTACTAACGCAGGTTCAGGAAGTAGGATATTAACTCAGGTTTGGAAAGTAGGGTATTAAGCTTGGTTTAGGATATAGGGAAACTCCTGTAAGGATAGTAAGTGCAGCAGCTGCTGCAGAAATGCCCGATTAGGGCTTTTAGCATTGAAGCAATGTTTTTATTTACCTGCTGCCTGGCGATTTTAATTAGAAAGATTCACTCCATTCATAACGGCTGCAGAGCACCAAGCTGACATCTTGGGCACCTTGGGTGGCTTCTGCCATGAAGGTTATGCTAATGAGGGCTACCAAGAAATGGCAGAGCCAGTAGCCCTCTTTAGCATAACCTTCGCACAGAAGACGCCTGGTGTGCCCGAGATGTCTGTCTGGGGCTCTGCAGCCATTATGGTCGGAGAAGACCTTTCTAATTAAAATCACCAGGCAGCAGGTAAATAAAAGAATACTTTGATGCTAAAAGCCCTAATTGGGCATTTCTGCAGCAGCTGTTGCACTTGCCACCCTTATAGGAGTTTCCCTCTAACCCAGGTTTAGGAAGTAGGATATAAACTCAGGTTTAGGAAATAGGGCATACATTTAGAATTAGGGAGAAGGATACAGCAGTGAAAATTCTGCCCTATACTTTTCTATTCTTTTTTGGATTGCCTCTGATCTCCTGACTCGTCTGATACCCTTCTTTCCCCATTTTGAGTCTGCTTTAGTATTTTTTTTCCACATTTGAAATATTAAAAGGAACATTCCTTTTAATATGGCAAGGACTAGGTTTTTATCAGTATTCTCAGTGGTTTTTCCAACACTTATTGTCCCATAAGACCAGGGAGCACTGCCTACTGCACGATAGTTCATTTTTGTCACAAGAGAAGTGATTTAAACAACTGGCTCGCCTTAGGGGACAACAGGTGTATAAAAACAGCTGAAAATACTGATGAAAACCGGGTCCAAGCCATATTAAAAGGAACGCTCTTTTTATTATTTCAAATGTGAAAGAAAAGTACTAAAGCAGACTCAAAATGAGGAAGGAAGGGTATTATACAAGTCAGAAGATAAGGGACACTCCAAAATAAAATTAAAAATGATAGGTCAAAATTTTCACCACTATCATGCACTGCTGATTAAACTCAGGTTTAGGAAGTAGTGCAGAAACCCAGGTTTAGGAAGTAGGGTATTAAGTCAGGTTTAGGAAGTGGGCTATTAACTCAGGTTTAGGAAGTGGGGTATTGACTTTGGTTTAGAATGTAGGTATTAACTCAGTTATGGGTCTCACTACTCGCTGGTGGAGGTAAATGAGCTATTCCCACTGAAACCCATTATGCATTCTCTATTTAATGAGGGGACATGCAAGGTAGTACACCTTTGGGAAAGGAATCTGGGTCACAAATGCTGTACACCTTGTAAGGTGCAGCAGGGGGCAGCACAGCACAGCTGAGGTGAAGGATCTGGGGTAATTCAACACAGTAAATTGAAGCCAGTTAGGCAGTGTGCTACTACAATCGAGAGAGTGAATCCAGTGTTGAGATTCATCAGGCGGAGGTAAGGAGCAGGTCAAGGGAGGTGATCCTCTCCCTGTACAAGACCTTGGTTAGACAGTGCCTGGCATACAGCATTCATTGAAGAGATTGAGGGTCCAGCACAGGACCACCAAGCTGATCAGCAGCTAAGGGGGGCAAGAGCTACAGCATAAGGAGAGGTTGGACATATTCAGAATGCTCAGCCTAGAGAAGAGAAGGCTGAGTGGGGATGTGATCACAGTGTTCCGATACTAAAGGGGAGGGACAAGGTGGAGTATCCACAGGTATTTGAGCAGGTGGTGGAATGGAAGGACTTGAACAAAAGCTTACGGAGGAGGGCAGGATAAGGGGGAATGTTAAGAAAGTTACTTCCCCCAGAGGGTGGTTAATATGTGAGAAAGGGGCAGCTAGAAGGTTTTCAAAGTAGGGCTAGATAAATTCCTGCGGGGGAATGGTACTGAGGCTGGCTGCACAGCGTGATCAGTGGGGCAGCATTCTAACTGGTAAGTTAAGGCTGGATGTGTGCTTGTACATAGATCTGGTATAGTTACTGTCGTGTAGCAGCTGGAGAGGTGACAAGATGGAACATGAATATGTTAATCCAGCACAGGACTACAGTATGTTACAATAAATCTGCTTAAAGCAGAAAGAAAATGCTGGTCAGACTAAATGACATCCTGACAATTATCTTGGATTCTTGTGTCTGTCAGAGCTCAGGGCAGAGGCTGTAGTGACAGAAGCACAATTTAGTGGTACACTTTAACATTATTCTTAAAAAAATATATACAAAAAAGTATTATGTTACAGATGCATTCTAGCAATGCAAAACATTTTGTATTTCCAGTACTCTTCAAATTTTAGAGGTGCAAACATGTTCTTTTAAACCTTCTTGTATTCTTTTATACATCTGTTCTACTTCTTCTAGCAGTAGGTAGGGCTAGTGGGATGCTGAGGTGCACAAGCTGAACTCTCAACCAGCATAGCGTCTCCAGCAAGAGGAGAGAGGTGGTGTTGCCACTGTGTTGCTTTGTAGTGAGAACCCACCTGGAGTATTATGTCCAGTTCTGGGGGCTGCACCTCAGAAATGACAAAGACAGGGTGGAGGCAGTCCAGAGGAGGGAAACGTAAATGGTGCAGGGATTGCACCAAAAGCCCTACAAGGAGAAACTGAGAGAGATCGCTACATGTACATCCTGGTAGAGAAGAGAGCGATAGGGGACATGACTACAAGTACCTCATAGTGGTGAATAGGTTGTAGGAAGGAGTCTCTTAAATGAGAAAGAGCGCCAGGGCCAGGGGGCATGTGATGAAGCTGGGGGGCTTTAAGAGAGATGTGAAGTACTACTTCGCTGAAAGGGCGGTAGACACCAAGAACTGACTGCCAGCAGAAGTGGTGAAGGGAGGGGGCTTCAAACATGCATGAGATAGACATAGGCGAATAGTAGTAAATAACAGGCAGAGAGGAGGAGGGTTGCTTCAGACCAATTGGGGTCTTTGAAGACAGATTAGACAGGGAAATCTGGCCAAGCTAAGTAGTCCTTTTCTGCCAACAAATTCTGTTTTTCTCTTTATAAATTCTTGGATTCCACTAAAGTTGTGACAGCTTTGCTTGGATGAAACTGGAATGGTGTCATATTTTGGGAGGGTAGTGGGTTTGCAAAAGGAAAACAGATGTCAGGTATCAAACCAGCACAGTTTTATTAAATGTCAATTTTTCTTAAAAAGGCAAGTCTTTGAGACCACAATAATTCAGGCCGTTCTTTGTAAGAAGAAATCAAGTTAACCAGACTAACCAGGTACATCAGCACAAACTCCTCTCTTTCTCTCTCTCTTTCTCTCAACCAGGTTTCAGATTGAAACTTGTTTCTCTTAGAGTTTCAGGCTCCTCTGTAGCAGTGAGGTCTTTCCCTGACCCAGACCGACTAGCTTTAATTCCTCACGGCTTATATACCCCTCCCTTCTGGGTCATATGATACACCTCACTTCCAACACAAAGGTATAGAAATGGATTAACCCACAACAGAGCATGGGTTTACTGAGTGTAACCCTTAGGTGGCACTATCCCAAGGGCTACTACCCCTGCCTGCTTGGCTAGTTGCAGGTTAAGGGGCCTGGGTACTGAAACGGGTGCCTCCACCCGGAGGACAGGGTTGTTAGTAACACGGCTAACCTGGGTAAAGCCCTCCGGAACACTGTAACCCCCCCCCGGCCCTTCCCCTCTAGTGGCCTAGACAATATGCAACAAACACTTTCACAGTAGCCCCTATTCAGCATACAAATCCCCATACCGTTTGCGTTTACCACCAGGGCTGATTCCACCAGTTCAACTCTGGAGACCCCCTGTAAAACAAGGTTAGGCACAGCAAATAACAACAGTACAGTGCTTTTGGTACAAACTAGAACCACAGTCAAATTAGATGCAAAAAGAGTTAGATCTGATTTATTCAGGGGACTTGAACAAGGGAGGGGCGTAATCAGGTTGATTGATTCTATAACTGATCTATTCAGGCAATTATGCATGCACTTTTAGTCCCTACGCGGTTACAGACTCTGGGTACCCAGCTGGAAGTAAAGTGGGCTAGCTTGGAATGTTGCCTGCGGTAGGCTGACATCGAGCTGGTTGGGGTCCTGTGATGAAAAGAAAAGGCATGCACAACCACACACAATTTGTAATCTGGAGCCAGGAAGCTCAGTTCGTGAAGATTAGGCAAAACAATAAAATTGTATGACACACTCTGACTGAGCTGTTGTTGCAGAGAGGTACCCTGGTGTTTACTCATGCTACCCAGTACAGGACTCAGGATGGATGAAATGGAGACTGCAGGATGACTTCCTGGTTTGCCAGGAGAAGCAGGGCCCACTCGATTCGCTTACGTGTCATTCCTATTCGTGATGTTGAGCAGGGGGCTGATCCCCAGGCAGGTCTCTCATTGATGGTGTTCTCTGCACCTAAAGTAGCTTGCTGGGCCAGTGTGGCAATGCCCAGGCCAGGTAAGACAGTTTGGATATCAGTCTGGGAAGGC
Source organism: Neoceratodus forsteri (assembly GCA_016271365.2). NCBI lineage: Eukaryota > Metazoa > Chordata > Ceratodontiformes > Ceratodontidae > Neoceratodus > Neoceratodus forsteri. The sequence goes on from CM057459.1 coordinate 158,969,360, forward strand.
TGGATGGAGCTTCTAGCAAGCGTGGCACAATTAAACAGTTGGGAACCAAATTGCGACCCACTAGCAGGTTACAGCACATTTATAGTAAAGCAGTCACCATACCACAATGCAGATAGCAGTCCAGCAGCAATATCAGTGTCTCTGAGCAGAACCAGGAGTTCTATGGTGAATGGATCTCCTGACAGGCTGATCGTGTACAGCAAATCTTCGGTCTTCTTCAGGTTTAAATCTGGTCACTCTTCAGTGGCTTTGTCACATATGATTCGGATACTGTCCGATTACTAAGCATTTTCAAAGGATTTCCTCTCGAGGGACAGCAGGCAGACAGGCCAAAACTCAGCCTTTTCATCAATCTTCCACACAAACTGCGCATGAGTTGCTGCCCAAATCACTCGAGCTGTTCACTCTCCAAACTCTACTGCCAGATTGACTGCTCGCCATGCCCATTAATCGGGGCACAACGAAATGGCTCGGAGACGTAGTCCGAAATAAGGCTTCTCTTATCTCTCCATGTGGGAGAGCTGAAGGCAGGCAGGCCAGATTCAGCCTTCCCGCCAAGTCCCCATGCTACCCTGTGGGGCAGCAACTCCTCGAGCTGGAGCTGCTCACTCTTCCAGTTACAACTCACTTCTGCCTCACTGCTGCAGGCAGCTTGGGAATTCCCCTCAGTTCAAAAGGTTTGATTCGTTGATTCATTTGTCTGTCAAAGCAAGGGCTCCCCCTCCAGGTCTGCTTTGGCACCAAAATGTAAAAACTACAATTCCTACAGAAATTCACTCTCACAAGACCCCGGGGACAGACTCCATTTTAGGGTCCCCAAAGGTACTGATTGGCCCATTCTGGCAGTCCAGGACCAAGATGGTGGTGATAAACAGAACTGTCCATGCTGCAAAGAAGGCAAGTTAGACAAACTACAATATCATTACTATTATAATAGATAATCAGCAAATAAGTACAGCTTCTAACAGAGCTCCCTCTGCGCAGTTAGCGATGGCAGAACAGAGCGATTATCCAGCAGCCCAGGAGGGACTGGAACATAGACACACTCAGCTCCCACCCAGATTAATTATACACTGTGATATAGGCAGCTCTTAAAGAGACAGGACACAGAGGCTATAAAGGCACTCTCATACAAACGCTTTTAAAATGCTAGACACAGCATACCAGCCTGGCAGTGGCCATTTAGGCACACCCATTTGTAGGGGGGGTTACATGAGCATTATCCACACCTTGTTTTGGGGGGGGGGTGTTGTGAGGCACAAGTCCACAGGCCAAGTGACTTCAACCACCCAGGCGTGGATTAATGCTCAGTAAACCTATGCTCTGGAGTGGGTTAATCCACTTATAAAATGGGCAACATTATTTTGGAGGATTATCTAAATAAATATAAAAAAAAACACTGTTTACATGTATTTTTAATAAAATAGTTTTTCCGCCTAATGGGTTTGCCCTTCCGAGGTTGATATAGTTCTCTGCTAGGTGGATTTGTCCTAATGTGGATGCCGTAGTTGCAGTTTTTTTTTTTACATGTTTCTCTGGTGGAGTGACCTGAAAAGGTCACTTTACATTACTGTCACTCAAGATTTTGTAGTGTGGCAAGGCTATTGTGGGTTTACAGGGGATTAATCCATGGTCAGGTGACCTGTTTTGGCAAATCAGAATACAGGATGTTCAGCACACATTTTATAAAAGATTCTATTTTATGGTCAGCTGGCTTCTATGAAGAATGGCTCCCTTTAAAGGAACACTGTCAGCTTTTTTCCTTTTTTTACAATTTCCAGCTTAGTCACAGTACATGTTACTTGTGATCTTGGTGCAAACTACTCTGCCCAGAAAGTGCAAATATGTCAATATATTTGTTAAAAAGTAACTTGTAGAACTTATTTAAACTAAAAAAACAAAATTTAAGTCTTCCTGATCTGAATGCTTCCTGCGTGTCCATGAGGTGACATGACACCGAGCTGCAGGGTACGCTTGCTTAGGAATGAGTTTGTAGTTTTTGTTGGCGCAAGGTGCGAAATGGCATTGGGGAGTTTCTTTTGTTTGTTTTCTTCTGCCAGAAATACACTGCTTTTAAATATGTATCGTTTTTAAAGATGGAACAAAATCCTTGCCTTTTATCTCCATAATGGAGTAAAGCAGCTTCCTGTGTAGCAGGTGCGGGGCAATTTCTTTTACTAGTGAATATGTTTTGCTGTTTCCATAGATGCGCTGCTATTCCAGGGTGAACTTTTCTTCTTACTGAAATAGAGATGAACAGAGATTAATTCATATATATACACAGACACTGCATGTGATATCCACAACTTAACCATGTACAACCCAGACAGGGCGCAGAGTTACTTTAGTATACCATGCAGTGGGATTCTTCTGTTTCTGCCCTAGCTCTCACTCTCTGTATGGACAGTTCACTCTGGGAGCCTACACAGGGGCCCATGTACTAGGGCACACTGTCTACACAGTACTAGTCCCCTTCACCCATCACATTACTTTGAGGTCTACACCCAGTGAGGTGGCTTGGTGCTATAACTTTACAGCTTCCAGCCCTGTGGTGCTACATGCGGGTCACTGTTACAGTCCCCTGGGAGGGCTTAGTTAATGGGGTAACTCTCCCCAGACTTCCTTGCTACCTACCCCTCGGCTCTAGCTCATTGTGGGGGATCTTTCTTGACACACAGCACAGTACATGGGGTGACCATTCACACAGCTTTTGACTAAGCCAGTCCAACAACAAATTCAAGTAATGTCTTATTTTATTTATTCAGTCGCGTCCCAAAGTTTCGCCTCTGTGGTTTCTTGGGGACTTTCCGTGATAAAGTATTACAAAATATATTCAAGTATGTGTAATAATTATCACTTCTATATCTATGTCATCACTATTTGTTACTCTCATTTATAGTGGAACCATAGCATTCCTTAGATTCAGCATAGTCTTTGATACACAATTTTTTATATACGTTCCTTAACAATAGCTGCCTACAACAGAAAAGATGCTTAATTGAATAAATGGATATTGTAATAACCATCACTGCAAATGTGCAGTGATAATAAACGTGGCATACACCTACTACCCTGCAACTCACCTACCCCGCAACCCTCTGAGCTTAGAGGTCTTACGGGAACTAACTTGACTTAAATATACATAGTGATCAACATATTATACTATTCAGTATTTAATTAAGAAATAGCTTTTACTTTTTTTTTTAACTTGTCCAGGGCTCCAGCCACCAGTGGTACCTCTCAGCATCATTACACTCAACGCTCAGGAGTTTTTCTGTTCCCCCCCCTTTTTTGGGGGTCTCCACCCCTGAGGACACCAGCACAAAGTACTAATGTCCAGACTGACAATGTGCTGACACATGCCATAGTCAAGCACCAGCTGTGCCCTTCCCGACTAGACAGCTATGCGTCCTACCACCCGTGCTTCCACCGGCAGTAGTGTTATGGGTGCTATCGCTGCCCAGAGTGCCCCCCCCCCAGGAGGAAAGCATCCATTGGGATGCTCAGTCCTCCTCCAACCAACCCCTGACAACCCGGGCCCATTCCCGAATGCGGGTCGCTGGCATGGCCCGAGCTGTGGCATCCAGTACCTCAACCTTCAGCACCACTGGGCCAGCAGAAATAGCTTTTACTTTGATTATTATTCCATGCTAGTTAAATAGCATCATCCATTGTCGTGATCCTACCCCTATTATTTATTTATTAAGATCTCGGATTTACCTTTGAGTACAGGCGCATTACATAGGTTCCACGTCAGGGTCATTACAGTAACAAACAAAACTACAGCTTACGGGAGGCTGTACGAGGACAACAACAATTAAGGCAAATTAGGCAAGAGGTTACATGTGTGACTGAAATAAGCAAACACTAAATGCAATGGTACTTGCCAACACAAAAGGAAAAAAGGGAGGGGAGAGAGAGTGAACAAGGGGAGGGGTTGGCTCAGGAAGAGAGGGGTAATAGTGAGAAGACAAACTGGATAGACAGAATATATATTGAAAATCATTCCAGAAGGTGGGCCTTGTCACTGGTGAAGGAGGCTTATACTAAGCATACTGGCAGTGCCAGTAGTGGGAAGTGTTAACAGAGGGTGTTGGGTGAAAGGGTGAGGAGGGTGCAGGATCAGAGCAGGATGTCAGTATAAGAAGGGGAAGAGGGAATGAGAACAGAAGGGGAGTGGTGGAGAGGGGATGAGGGGAGGTAGGATAGAAGATGAGGGGAGGAGGTTGGGTCAGTTAGGGAGGGAAGTAGTAAGGCGTGGAGAGGTGCCCAGCGGTGAGGGGGTAGAAGTGAAGGGGGGGAGGAGGGTGGTATAGTTTAGGGAGGGAAGAAATGGGGATGTGGACGGTGCCAGGAGGTACTTAGGTTGACAAACAGCCGGGGGGCTGCAGGCCTTAGTGGAAACAGTCGCAACTTGCTTTGATGACCAGATATGATCATAGCCTGCATTTGAAAGGGCCTTGTATTGGAATAGCAAAGAGGCTTGGTGGCAGGTTGTTAGTCCATTTAGTTGCCTGGTGGGCAAAGGCCCTTTGTCCTAGAGTGGTGCGACATTTTGGAACCTTGAAGACCATGTTTCCGGAGCTTCTTGTGGTGTGGCTGCATACAAACGGGGTGAGGAGCTTCTGGACGCCTATGGGTAGCATGCCTAGACTTGCTTTTTTAGCCAGCAGGCAGGTATGGTACTGAAGTCTGCTATTGAACTGGAGCCAGATGGCGTGGGTATAAAGGTCACAGGCATGGGTTTGATGTTCTAAACTGGTGGAGAGGTGGCATGCCTTATTTAAGGTGACTTTGATATGGTGGAGGGCTACGTCCATTGCAGATCCATAGATTGCAATACCATACTCCACAAGAAAGACAACTGAGCTGTGGATGGCAAGGTTTAGTGCTTCATGGGTGAGACTGTGCTTATGCCTGTGTAGGAGGCCAATGCATATATTGAGTGATTTTACTATATTGTCTATATGGTAGGCAAACAACATGATACTGTCAAGTGTAACCCCCAAGTACTTAAAGTGCTATACCTGCTCAAGTGATGCACTTTCATCATTGGTAATGAGAATTGGGTACACCCAGAAGTGCTCACAAATTTATGAGTGGTTTAAAATGTACAAAGGCTCATTGAATTTTTAATATCTGTCCCTTCATCAAGAAATGCTGTGCTTGTGCATAGTGCTTTCAGAGTTGAAAACCTTAATATTACTGTACCTTCAAACTGCTGCCAATGTAGTCCCCAGGTTGCTATTAACTTGTTAACTATCACCAAAGCAGTTCTCCGGTTGCCATTAACTTGGCGACTATCACCAAGGCAGTCCCCTGGTTGCCATTAACTTGGCGACTACCACTTAGGTAGTTCCCAGGTTGCAGTTAATGTGGAACTCAGGAGCTACCACCAGGCAGTCTCCAGGTTACTATAACTTGGGGACTACCACCAAGGCAATCCCCATTTGCAGTTAACTTGGGAGCAATTTCAGTTACCGGATCTGATAGGGATTGGATGCACGAGGTGTTAGCCAAGTGCTGGCCAACCACAGGGAGGGGGGAGGAGTGCAGTAATTACCCAATAACTGCAAGCCCTGAAATGTGTTACTGCATTTATAAAATGGTACCAACTTAATTATAAAAAAGACTAACTAAATCTTTAAATTAAGAATAACTAAATCTTCATCACTGGTAAATCGGTCCCCATACAGCTGGGTTTGTCTCATCAAGGAGGTCAAATTGGCTGGCAGGCAAGTCACTTGTGCTATCAGCTGAACCTATTTTTGTTTTTCCCAACTGTCACAGTTACTGAGAATTCTGAAGCAGTGCAATGATACTTCTATGTAGTTAGGTCAGTCTAGAAAATGGGAGTAGTACAAAATGCCGAAACCCAAAAGCCTGAGCCTGACAATCCTGGCACCATAATGGGGGATTGGGGGAGATTTGGGAGGATAAGGGGCTGTATGCTAGAGACAGGATCCATCTCAATTTGGAGGGGAGGGGAATCCTTAAGTTAAAAATAGAGGGGTTCATTGGTGAAAGGTGGGGTTTAAACTTGTGAAGGGGGGAGGGATGGGAGAAAAGGCTGTCGAGGGGGGGTCCGATAAAGGAGGGACTCTGTCTCCACCCCCTGGGGAGCTGGAGGAATGCGGGAAAAGGCCGACTAGTAAGGTGCAGACCAGGAAAAGACAGAATCCCCATGGGAACATGAGCTGGGGGAAATGGAAGTATAGGGAAAGGGTGGAAGGTAGTCCTGCTAAATGCCAGGAGCTTGGGCAATAAAATGCCTGAGCTCCAGGTGATGCTAACTGAGGGAGGGGTGGATGTGGCAGCGGTCACTGAGACTTGGGCCACCGCAGGACATGACTGGGACCTGAACCTGGAGGGTTACACTATGTTCAGGAAGGACAGGAGGGAGGGAAGGGGAGGAGGGGTAGCAATAATAGTCAAAAACTGCATTGGCATAGGTGGAGTAGAGGAGGCAGAGGGAACCGTGGTGGCGATTTAGGTCACCTTGATAACAAGGGGGCAAGAGATTAAAAATAGGAGTGGTGTATAGACCCCTGCTGGCGGAGGAGCTGGAGGAGAGTCTGGTGGCAGATGTTGGGAGACACTGCAGATTGGGCAGGGGAAGGGTGGTGGTGTTGGGGGACTTACACATGCCAAGAACAGACTGGGAGACTATGACATCCTCGGTGGCCAGGGAACAGAGGTTGTTGGATGTCTTTCAGGGCGCGTTCCTAACTCAGCAGGTGGGGGAACCGACCAGGGAGGCGCGGGTACTGGATGTGGTCCTGGCAGACAGTGACCAGATTGGGGCCCTGGAGGTATGGGACCTGTTGATGGGGAGCGACCATGCCACGGTCTGGTTCTGCTGGACCTAGGCGTGGTAGAAGGCTGCACAAAGACAGAGGTAATTGACTTCAGGGGGGTGGATTTTAAGGAAATGGGAAGGATCCTTAAGGAGCACGTGGATGGGATTGGGCCAGACATGGATGCTGACAGTAGGTGGGAAATCATCAGGAGGGGGGGTGCAGGATGCGGCCAGCACCTGCGCAAGAGTAAGACGAAAATGCGGTAGGGCCCAAAAACCCTGCTGGTGGACCAGGGAGGTCCAGGAAGTAGTGAGGGGAAAGAAGGCAGCCTATAAGCAATTCAAGTGCTCAAGGAGTGAAAGGGATTGAGGGGAGTATGAGCTGATGGCTAGAAGGGCCACTAGGGTGGTGAGGATGGCTAAGGCAAGGAAGGAGCAGAACCTGGCCAGGGAAATTAGGAGAGGGAACAAGGGGTTCTTTAGATACATTGGGGAAAAACGAAGGGTGAAGTGGCAGATTGGCAGGATTAAAACAGGGGAGAGATGGGCACAAGACCCGGGGGAGCAGGCTGAGGTACTAAATGAGTACTTCACCTCAGTTTTCACCAAGGAAAATGGGGTGCTGCATCATACATGGGAGGAGACAGTGATACTGAGGAGGGACCCTTACGATTGGCAGGTCTGGGGAGAGTGGGAGGCATCACTGGCAGGAGGGGGAGGCTAAGCAGGGGACGAGGTAGCGGAGGTGGAAATCACAGTAGAGAGAGAGTGAGGGAAGCCCTCAGGTCCCTTAAGACGGAGAAAGCACCAGGGCCAGATAAATTACATCCCAGAGTGCTGAAGGAACTGGCGGATGTCCTGGCAAAACCCCTGGTGGAACTTTTCACCATCTCTCTGAGGACAGGGTGGGTGCCCCAGGACTGGAAGGTGGTGCACATAGTGCCTATCCACAAGTAGGAATCAAGGGAGGTGGAAGGGAACTACAGGCTTGTCAGCCTGACATTGGTGGTGGGCAAGGTGATGGAGGGCATTGTCAAGGAGAGGCTGGGGGGGACCTAAAAAAGTCAGGGTGCCTGGACAATAGACAGCATGGATTCGTCCAGGGGAAATCGTGTCAGACAAACCTTGTGGAGTTCTATGACTGGGTGACGAGTGCCTTGGACGTGGGTAGACCAGTGGACGTCCTCTTTCTAGACTTCAGCAAGGCATTTGACTCTGTTCCTTACAGGGGCCTGTTGGATAAGCTGGGAGAAATGGGGGTTGGGAACCAGATGATCAGATGGATAGGCAGTTGGCTCTGGGACCGGACCCAGAGGATCGTAGTTGATGGGATAGTCTCATCCCCAGGAGGGTCATTAGTGGGGTCCCGCAGGGATCAGTTCTTGGGCCCCTCCTGTTCAACGCCTACATCTCTGACATAAGGACAGGTATCAGAAGTGAGTTGAGTCTCTTTGCAGATGACTCAAAACTGGGGGCGGTGGTGGATGGGGAGGAGGGGAAGGTGGCCCTACAGGGAGACCTGGAGACTCTGGAAAGATGGTCTAGAAAGTGGAAGCTGAGGTTCAATGCAGGGAAATGCAAGGTACTGCACCTGGGGGCCAGAAACCCAGGCCAAGTGTACACCCCGGGGGGGAGGGGATGCTACAAGTCTCGATGGCTGAGAGGGACCTGGGGTGATGGTGGATGTCAAGATGAACAACTTGGAGACTTGTAGGAGGGCAGCGGCCAAGGCCAACAGGATGCTGGGATGCATCGCTAGGGGGATCACCTCCAGAAGGAGGGAAGTGATACTCCCTCTGTATAACTGCTTGGTGAGGCCACACCTCGAGTACTGTGTACAGTTTTGGAGGTGACACTTAAAGAGGGACATTGAACTCATGGAGAGGGTCCAAAGGAGGGCAACCAAAATGATTTGGGGCTTGGGGGACAGGACCTATGGGGAGAGGCTTGAAGAGCTAAATATGTACACATAGGAAGAGAGAAGGGACCGAGGGGACATGATAGAGGTCTTCAGGTACATGAAGGGGGGTAAATAGGGGAGGAGCAGTCAGGGTGCTTCGGAAGGAGGGGGGGCAACTAGAGGGCATGGGTGGAAGCTGGAAAGGGGGAGATTCAGGGGAGAAAGTAGGAGGTGATACTTCACTGAGAGGGTGGTGGAGCCATGGAATGCGCTGCCCAGGGGGCTGGTGGAGGCAGAGACAGTGGAGGGGGTTCAAGAGGGAGTGGGACAGGTACAGGGGAAGGATTCTGGAAGCAAAATCCAGTGCAGCGAGAATATCCGGAACTGCGAAGGGAGAAACCAGAGAGGGTGAGGGGGCAACAAGGTCAGCTCCAAAAGTGGGTGCTGACCAAACGAGCAGACACGAAAGACCATTAGGCCTGTTCTGCTGGCATTTTAGTATGTTAGTATAATTCCGAAGCACGTAATTTATTTCCTTTATTTATTTAGGTTTATGATTAATGCCTTTGAGTCCAGAACTCTTTTTCAAAGGTTCCAAGTTAGTCAAAGGCAATATACAGGACATTAAAAACAAAGTACAAACATTGTTCACACATGGCACACTGTACAGATAGATGCAGCAGATATTACTTAAGCTAGAGTTGCATTAAAGCACAGATCTACACTATAACCTAGCAGCACTATTTGAGTGTGGTATTATTTAATACAAAGTGCTGAGGACAGTAAATGGGGAAACCCTGGCTGTCAGGGGTAGTGCAGAAAAGACAGTCAGAGAATCACTAGGAGATCTCTATAGGGGACCAAGATTCAGGGGGAGGGCGGCCGAAGTAGGCTTTGTCAGTAGTATTTAGCAGGAAGTAATAGTAGGAGGAGGTGAGGAGAGTGCAGGGTGGGTAGCGTTGTGATTGGTGGGTATTTTGCAAATAGACTTGCAGTGATGGGGAAGGGTGAGGAGAGTGGTTTTGGTGGGGTGGGAAATGGGGGGGGGGAGAGGTGGGAGTAGGTGGAGATGGAGGAGGGAGCAGGTTGTGCCCTTTGTGGTATTTTAGGTAAAGCATCCACAGACCTTTTCAGATTCTAGGTGGGAGTGAAGCCCTGATTTGAACTGGCTAACCTTGGAGCACTCAGTGAAGATAGCCTGCGCTAATGTGATAGTACCTCGCCCCCAGTTTTCCATTTACCTACCCCCCTCTACATCTTTCTGTTATATACCACTTTTTTTCTTAACCCACTCCTCTACCCCCAATTACCTGATGATGGCCTCACTTGGTTGAAAGTTCCACCTCTCTCCCACCTCACACGATGCCACCTTTGGCTGATTCCCCCCTCCACCTCCTCTTATCTAATCAGTCTATCTGTTAATATTTACTAATTTGATGTGTGTATATGTTCAAATTTTAGTATTACTGCCTGTGTATATGCTTCAATGTTTTTTCTCTTTTTTTTCTCTGTAAACCTTGTATTTTTGCAGTGTTTGTTCAACACTGATATGGAACCTTTGAAAATGAGACCTTGACTCAAAGGTATTAATCCCAAACTTAAATAAATAAATAGTCGGCTGCTTATTGTGCAACTTCGGAACCTGGAAGGTGAGGGATTTCTGGGCCAAACTAGTGTGCTTAGACGGCACTTGGAGCCCTCCTTTAGCCACATTTCTAGTGTGTTTTGAGGGTTGTACTTTCATGACGAGTCTGGTAATGGATTCAGGCATAATCCCCAGTATAGCTTTTTTTACCAGCATGCAGGTCTGGTAACGAATTCTAAGTTGGAGTGGGAGCCAGAGCCACTCTGTATCTGCGTAGAGGGCATAGGTGTGGGGTAGGAGATTGGCTCCTAGGGTCAGTCAACAGGCCTTGTTTAGGAGAGTATTTACTCTTTTGAGAGCTGACTGAGTCTGCCCCATATATCGGTAGGCCGTAGTCTACTGAGGCCAGGACGGAGCTGTTTGTGGCGAGTTTCAGCACGGCAGGCATCATGTATTGTCTATTATGGTATAGAACCCCCAGTTTCATGTTGGCAGTTTTTGCCAAGTACCCATCTGACATATTTTATGGTCTCAGGTCTTGTGATTTGTCTGAAATAGAAAGGCGGAACCCTGTTTCTCAAAAGAGTATGGGTATCCAAACCAGAAGGTGGGTCAGTCCTTGGTGTGAGATATTCTCCTGGTAGCACAGTGGTGAGGTCAGTGAAGGTAGTGTTGAATTAATTTGCTATATTGAAGGGTTCTTGGAGAGTCCCTGCTGCTGTTGTGATCAAGTCAGTTGGAGCTCTAGGGGCCCTTCCTGTTAGTGATTTCATTGAACTCCAAAACTCTTTTCCAGATCCCCATGATTTGTTCAGGAGATCCTTATAATAGGTGGCTTTGGCTAGGCGAATGGACTTAGTGCAGTTGTTTCTGGCAGCCCTGTAGGCTGATACATCAGCCTGTTTTCCAGTTGCCTTTGCCTTATGACAAAGATTATCTCTGTGATGCATAAATTCAGAGAGAGAACCAGAGAGCCACTGGTTACTGGACCCCTTAACTTTTTTGGTTTTGTACGGAGCAAAGATGTCACAGGCCCGGGTAAAGATCTTGAGGAAGCAGTTCAGGGCCTGACTGCTGTCTTTGGCTCTATCGAGCAGAGACCAGTCAGTCTGTTTAAGGTGCAGTCTGAAGGTGTCCAGGAGCTTGGGTCTCAGGCTTTGGGTTTTGGAGATCTTCAGAGGGCATTTGGTAAACTTGTTTGTCCAGGTACACATAATCGGTGAGTGATCACTGAGGCTGTCTGGGAGGACTGTTACTTCAGTGACATGTTCCGGGTGGGTGGAGAGGAGTCAGTCAATGAGTGTACTGGTCCCAGTTTTGTAGTTTTGCCGAGTAGTTTGGGTGATCATTTGGGTTAGAGTATAGGCCAGCAATGTAACCTCTAGCTAAAGTTGCACCCTGGGAGTGCCAGTTGATGTTAAAGTCACTGACAATAAACTGCTCCCATTTCTTACATCTCTGGTGTTGGTTGCCTAAGAAGTGCATCATAAGTCCATCATAGAGGGATCCAGCTAGGAACACAGGAGGAGGAGGACAGGGAGGTGAGGTGCCTACCAGGTGCCACGGCATGGAGGGATGGAAGGAAGATCCTGGGGATCACTGGGAAGGCAAGACGGGAGGGTGAGCTGGATGTCATTATCCACCTAGGTACTAATGACCTGGCAAATGGGGAGCCAAAGGAAGTTCAGGAAGAGTTTAGGAAACTGGGGAGGGGTCTCAAGCAAGTAGCTACTTCTGTCACTTTCTCAGAAGTACTACCTGTGAGAGGCAAGGAAGAGCATAGGAGTGCATGCACCAGGAACTTTAACTCATGGTTGAAGAACTGGTGCTGTGAGGAAGGGTTTAGATTCATTGGTGACTGGGGACCCACCTGGAGGGATGGAGGTTTGTTCAAGCCTGACGGCCTGCATCCATCCTGGAGGGGAATCCAAGCACTCAATGATTAGTTTAAATGCTACATTGAAAAGCATTTAAACTAGCAAAGGGGTGGCAGGCCAGCAAGGAGGGTACCAACTTGCTCACCCCCACAGCTAGCAGTGGAACCAGTGAACCAGAGGAGTGGTATCTCTGCAAGCAGTGTGCAAAGATGGAGATTAGTGCCCAAGAGGTGGATAAGCAGAAAGGGCAAAATTCAGCAGAAGGGCAGACAGCAAGGAGAACCAAGGATAAATGACAACCAAGGAAGGGCTGGAGTAGAACAGTGAAACAGTCTAGGAGGTCAAATCATGGAAAGCCATGTGTGCAAATGCCAGGAGCCTTAGCAACAAGATGGAAGATCTGGAGGCTGTCATGGTGCAGTCAGACCTGGACATTGTGGCCATCACTGAAACCTGGTGTAATGATAACCACGACTGGGAGATGGCCATACCTGGCTACAACGTATTCAGAAGAGACAGAGCAGGCAGGAAGGGAGGAGGAGTGGCACTCTATGTGAAAAATGACATAAGGGCCACAGAGATCCAGGAGGAACAAAATGGGAGAGATACTGTGGGTTAAGCTGGAAAGGAAAATGGGGACAGCCATCCGCACAGGTGTGGTCTGTAGACCACCAGCCCAGGAGGAAGAAATAGATAGGGAGCTGATGCCAGCCATCCAAAGGATGGCAGACAAGGGTGAGATAGTACTGGTTGGAGACTTCAATATTCCAGGCGTGGACTGGAGCATCCCAGCAGCAGCATCAACTAAAGCAGATTTATCCTGGACTCCCTTCAGGGTGCCTTCCTCAAGCAACTGGTCATGGAACCAACTTGGAAGAAGGCAATACTGGACCTTGTGCTCACAAACAGGGACAGTGTGATGGGGGTAACAGTGGGGGAGCACCTGGGAAACAGTGACCACCAGTCATTGTGGTTTGAAATCACAGAAAGAGCAGAAACAAACCACACAAAAACACGTATCCTGGATTTTAGGGGGGCAGACTTTGGGAAAATGGGGAGATACTTAAAAGAGGCATTAAGGGGAATGGGACAGGAATCAGGGGTTGAGGAACAGTGGTCAGTATTTAAAATGGGGATTACAAGAACAACAGAATTATGTATTAAGCAGGTTAGCAACAGGAAAAGGAAGAGGAGACCATTATGGTTTTCCAAAGAGGTAGCAAAGAAGAAAGCCAAAAGATTGCATTCAGACAATACAAAAGACACAGGCAGAAGGGGATAGGGAGAAGTACCAGGAGAAACAAGGGAGGCAGGGAGGTCAGTAAGGAAGCCAAAGCTCAGACAGAAGAACACATTGCAAAATCAGTGGGTAGAGGACAAAACCTTTTACAGGTACATAAGTGAAAAAAAGAAAGACAAAGGGAGGATAGTGAGACTGAAGGGGAGGATGGGGCCGCGTGGAGGATGACAACAGTAAAGCTGACATATTGAACAGGTATTTCTGCTCAGTCTTTACTGAGGAAGAGGATGGTAATGGGTCTGAAGGAGTACAAGGGGTGAGAATGGTGCAGAAATGGACACAAGTCCCTTTACACGAAAAGGGTCCTGAAGGAACTGGAAGTAATAAGAGTTGATAAAGCAATGGGGCCAGATGGGGTGCACCCAGGGTCCTTAAAGAACTAAGAGGTGGTGGCTGAACCTCTGGCTATCCTGTTTAGCTGATCACTGGAAACAGGGGAGGTACCCAAAGACTGGAGGACAGCAGATGTAGTCCCCTTATACAAAAGTGAGAACAAAGAGGAAGCAGGGAATTACAGACCAGTCAGCCTCACCTTGGTAGTGGGGAAGATCATGGAAGCACTACTGAAGGAGAGATTGGTGGAACATCTGGTTGTCAATGGACTACAGGACCCAAGGCAGCAAGGTTTCACCAGGGGGAGGTCATGTCAGACCAACCTCGTTGAATTTTTTGACTGGGTGACTAGGGAGGTGGATCAGGGGAGGGCAGTGGACATGGCCTATCTGGACTTCAGCAAGGCCTTTGACACTGTGCCACATAGAAGACTATTACATTAACTGGGGAATATGGGTGTGGGCAGGACAGTAGTGTGGTGGGTAGTAACTGGCTGGGTGGCAGGACACAGAGGGTGGTGGTAAATGGCTGTCACTCCACAGAGGGAAGAGTGACCAGTGGGGTACCACTGGGATCAGTTCTGGGACCGGTTCTATTCAACATCTTCATCAGTGACATGGCGCAGGACCTAGAAGGCAGAATTTCACTGTTCGCTGATGACACAAAGCTCTGTAACAGCGTAGACACACCAGAGGTGTAGACAGAATGAAAGCGACCTGCAGAAACTTGAAGAATGGTCAGGGGTTTGGCAGTTGAAATTCAATGCAAAGAAGTGCAAGATAATGCATATGGGGCACAAAACCCTAGCACAATATATCAGTTGGGGGTGAGGATAAAGCATGCACCAAGCAGGAAAGGGATCTTGGGGTTATCATCTCTGATGACCTCAAGGTAGGCAAACAGTGTGACAAGGCAGCAGGTAAAGCAAATAGGATGCTGGGATGTATAGGCAGGGGCATCACCAGCAGGAAAAGGGAGGTCATAATTCCGCTATACAAGACACTAGTGAGGCCCCACCTGGAGTACAGTGTACAGTTCTGGAGACCATACCTACGTAAGGACATAGACAGGGTAGAGAAGGTTCAGAGGAGGGCAACAAAGATGGTGCATGGATTGCATCACAAGTCCTATGAAGACAGGTTGAAGGAACTGAACATGTACTCCCTGGAGGAGAGGAGGAGAGGGGATATGATAGAGACATACAAGTATCTTACAGGGAGGAACAGGGTGCAGGAAAACACTATTTTAGCGAAAAAGATGTTCCAGGACTAGAGGGCATGGGATGAAGTTGGAGGAGGACAATTCAGAGGAAACATGAGAAAGAATTTCTTCACGAACGGGTGGTGGACAAGTGGAACACCCTGCCAGAGGAAGTGGTGGGGGCTGAAACAATCATGGGATTTAAGAATGCATGGGATAGACATAAAGGAATTCTGGAGGTCAGGGATAAGGGGCAACAGACTTCAAGGAAAACAAACTGAACTTACAAGCTCAAATGGGCAGACTGGGTGGGCCATAGGCCCTTATCTGCCGACACTGTCTATGTATCTATGTATCTATGTAAGTGCTGGAGGCCAGCGGTCTGTCGATCAAGGAGGTATGTAGACCGACAGTGTGTGGACAACCTGACAGCCACATTCTCCCATGGTATGGTGACCCGGAGTTAGTAATATATACTTACCGGGGGGTGAAGGGATGGTGCCCCTCGTGGAACTGTTAAGAGTGTAAATGAGTCTGTCTCAGTGGTGCTTTGCCTGGTAAAATAAAGCTGATTGATTGCTTGATAAAGTGTGGGCATCTCCTGTTGGGATTCCATGCTTCTGGATTATGGTGCCAGGATTGTCAGGCTCTGGCTTTTAGGTTTTAGCATTTCATACTGTATCTTAGAAAACAAGTTCCAAGACTTGGAAGGCACTTTCCAGACCATGCCATTATTGGTCAATTACTGCACATGTCTGGACAGCTGTTGACCAATCAGATCACTGGATTTTTCTTGTCCATTTTATAATTACTGTTATTTAGTGCTGCAGGAGTGGCCAAATTTTGGCCACAACCTGCAACACAGATTTTGAAAATCCAGCTCTGAGTATCTGGAGTACATATTTGTCTCATGTATCTACTGTATGTATCACTTCTACAATTGGCCCCTGACTCATACGTAACAAAAGTTAAGAGAGATGCTATGTCACCCTAACCTACAAGAACAAATCTGGCAGGCTTCAGGAGTTATATGAAACCATATTTCCATTATTTCCTTTATTTAAAATTGATAGTCCAGGATAGGTACACCGAGCCAAAGCTCATTTTGGGGAGGGGGATTGCAAGGGGGAGGGGAGGACAACAGTAAAGGTGCAAAGTTAAAGTAGCGCTAATTACATATGAGTGCAGCGTAAAGGAAACATTACAACAGCAAATCAGAATGACCACGGTGCCAGAGCTACAAGATGCAAATAAAATAAAGTAGATAGAAAATGGTTTGCAGTGTACTATGTAATAATATTCTTTATAATATGGGTTTGCAATGGTTTGGAAAAGTGTAGAAGCCAGTTGGTCCATGTGCTGTGTGGGGCCATGCATTAAATTCTCTTTTTAATGCACGATTCCACAGAGCGATGCTGGGAACGTATCGTCGGCACTTGTTGCTAGCTGAAATGAGCAAACATGAATGGCAGGCATTGTCTCACAGCTGAAGCGCAGTACCCCCCTCCCGAACAATGTAGTGGTTAACACAGAGGTCCTGGTGGGCTGTTCCACAGCTCAGTCCCCCTTGGAGCAGCAGGTAGGTGGCACATGGGGAGAGTAACACACAGGAGCCCTGGTCAGTGCATGCCTTTCCCAGTCAAATCAAGAAAATAAATATGTCTACTCTGTCTGTCTGTCTCTCTCCCTATAGAGACATCGGGTTGGAGACACGGAGTAAGGGAAGCTACTGTCCCACAGTCAGTCATAAGCACTGTCCCCAACTTAAACACCCTGCTAGAGACACACAGGGGGGAGAGAGAGACAGACAGAGAAACACACAGTGCCTCCGGTCAGTGCGTGCCTTTCCCAGTGAAATCAGTAAAATGAAATGTTTGTGTGTCTCTCTCTGTCTGTCCATATACAGACATCAGATGCCATGTTAAAGTATGGCCCGGGTTAGCGACACTGACTGTGCCCTGTTTTTCTTCGCTGGCAGTGATGCAGGACAGAGACCAGGAGCAGCAGGTAGTTTGAGCGAGACAGAGAATGGGGCATGCATCCTGTGAGAGAGACAGTATCTAGTGATGATAGCGACTGTCAAAAAAGCAATTCATTTACAATGCTGCCCTGTTGGGCTACCCTGTAAGGGTATCAACGGAATGCGAAGGTGGGGATGAGCGAGGGAGGGTTACAAGGACGACTGGAATGGCAGGTATAGGGAGGAGGGTTTGTGTGGGGTAGTGTGGCCTGTTGCTGATGATCTAGCTGTGTGGTGTTGTGTTGAGGATGGCTAGCTTCGGTAGAGCAGGTGCTGGGTTTGGGGTTGGGGACCGGGAAGTATTTTGTTGCTTGTGCTGTGATTTTTTCTGACTGTCTCCCCAACATACACCCTGGATTTAGTTATGTTAAATCAGGGGTGAGTGTGGGGGAAATGGGGGCACAGCCCCCCACACATACATCCTGTTTTCAGTTGCCGGATGTGGTGTTGCCCAGAAATGTAGATTGCCATTTTGCTTTTCAGTGATTTACAGTCGCTGTAATGGCGATTGCTCTTTTGTGCTCACCATTATGACATGAAACTGAGAGAGACACCACCGGGGAGGGAGAGAGAGAGAGAAACACAGTGGCCCATTGTCAGCGTGTGCCTTTGCCAGTAACATCAAGAAAGTAAAACTCTCTGTCTCTCTGTCTGTCTGTCTCTCTCTCCGCCCAATAGAAACATGAGTTGCCGTGGCACAGTAGGAATTGAGTGGGAGACACAGAGATATGGAAGCTGCTGTCCTCCAGTCAATCACTAAGTGACAACGAGAGAGAGAGAAAACAAGGCAGTTCCTGAAGTGTCATCTGTCTCTGTCTCCTGACTTTTTTCCCCTCTCTCTGGTGCGGTTTGAATGCACAGAAAATTGATGTGTGCCTTGTCTCGCTCCCTCACTCCCCCCCACCAGGAGCTCACAGTGCACATTATAAGCACTGTCACTGGCTACCAGTCCATGTAGACGCAGACAGAGAGCGAGCTCAGGAGAGGCACTGCATAGTCCAACACCGTGTGCTCACTTCTACAGCATGTGTGTGTGTGTGTGTGTGTGTGTGAGTGTGAGTGGGGGGGGGGGCAAATGAAATGTACTGGCCATCAGTCCGTGTAGACACATACAGAGAGCGAGCTCGGGAGAGGCACTGCAAATTCCAACACTGTCTGTGTCACTGTCTTCTGCAGTGTGTGTGTGTGTGTGTGTGCGTGCACTTGCATGCAAATAAAATGTCACTGGCATGCTACCAGAACATATGTGTGACATTTTTATGTGCATAAAAGCAATGAAAAGGGGGAGATATTGTTGATGGTGGACATGAATGTGCCAGATGTTAACTGGAGCACCTTTGCTGCAGCAACATCTAAGAGCAGGGTAATTCTTGATGCCCGACGGGGGCATGCCTCGGACAGCTAGTGTGGGAACCCACTCGGGAGGAAGATATCTTAGACCTGGTACTCTCAAATGGGGATGGAGAAAGGATCTCAGATTTAGAAGTGGGTAGCCATCTGGGAACAAGTGACCACCAAACAGTGTGATTCACGATAAACACAGCTATAGAGTCAAGTCGCACAAAGGTGAGGGTATTGGACTTTAGGAGGACTGACTTTGGCAAAATGGGGGAGTGCCTCAGAAAAGCACTAGCAAACAGGCAAGAAGGTGGGGTGGAGGAATAATGGGGGAAAAAACAAAGCTGCCATCACAGAGGCAACAAGCCTTTGTGTGAAACAGATAAACAAAACGAAGAAAAAAAAATGCTATGGTTCTCAAAGGAGATGGCAGGGAAGGTTAGGGAGAAAAATATAGCATTCAGAAAGTATAAGGAAACACAGAAGGAGCAGGACAGAGAACTGCACCAGTTAAATCAGAAAGAAGCAGAGAAGGCAGTCAGAATAGCAAAGGCCCAAACTGAGGACAAGATAGCCAACTCGGTTAAGAAGGGGGATAAAACGTTTTATAGGCATAGTAAATTAGGGAGCGAAGAAAGACCAGGGTAGGGATAGTGAGGCCTAATAAAGGGGAAGGTGGGTGGGCAGAGGGTGACAGTGACAAAGCAGAGATACTAAACAAGTACTTCTGCACAGTATTCACAAAAGAAGAGGAGGGGGAGGTACCTAAATCAAATAGAAGCAGACTGGATAGGGGGGTCAATACCAGTCCATTCACAGAAGAAAGGGTCCTGAAAGAACTCCTAAAACTGAAGGTAGACAAAGTAATGGGGCCTGACGGGATTCAACCTAGAATTCTAAAAAGAACTAAGGAGAACTAGTAGCACCACTGACTACCCTTTTAATAAATCATGGGAGGATGGTGTGGTACCTGAGGACTGGTGGAGGGTGGATGTGATTCCCCTTCACAAAAGGCAAGCAATGTGAGAAGGCAGAAAGGAGGGCTGGGGGGATACTGGGATGCATAGGGAGAGGCATCACCAGTAGAAAACAGGAAGTTATTATCCCTTTGTACAAACAGTTGGTGAGACCCCATCTGGAGTACTGCGTGCAGTTCTGGAGACCCCATCTCCGCAAGGAGATAGACAGGATGGAGGCAGTCCAAAAGACAGCAACTACAGTAGTGCAGGGTCTGCACCAGAAGCCATACGAAGAGAGGCTAAAAGAGCTTGATATGTATACCCTCGAGGAAAGGAAGGAGAGAGGAGACATGGTAGAAACTTTCAAGTACCTCAAGGGAATCAACAGGGGTAGCATCTTTCAGAAAAAGAGATGTGCAAAAACAAGGGGGCACAATTTGAAGATGGGGGGGACGGCTCAGGGGTAACATAAGGAAGTATTTTTTCACCGAGATGGTGGTGGACGTATGGAATGGCCTTCCTGAGGAAGTCGTGGGGTCAAAAACAGTGGGAGAATTTAAGAATGCAAAGGACAGACATAAGGGAATTCTAGTGGGAGGATGGAGGAAAAAGGCTGTTGGTAAAACTAGGATCTGCAGCTTATCCAATAGGTAGGGAAATGGGCAGACTGGGTGGGCTAAGCAGTCCTTATCTTTTATTTTTTTATTCTTTTGATAACCGGGTAAGGCCTACTAGGCGCAGGTGCCTGTTTTCAGGGGAGACCTGGGGAGGTTAAGTGACTTGCTCCAAGTCACACGGTATGCAAGTGGAGGTTGTGGGAATCAAACCCATGTCTGTATTCTGGAAGTACCAAACTCATTCACAGCTCATAGCTGTAACCTGTAGGCTATACTGCCAGCCCCTTATCTGCTGTCAAAGTATATGTTTCTATAAAATATGCATTTTTTCTTGGGGGCTATTTTGCAAGGTAGCAGGATACAGTACCTTTTTTTGGTGTTAAACACGAGAAAAAAAAACGTTTGTGGGTTTTTTCGTGTTTTTTGACATAACCCATGTTATATATAAAATAATGTATGGGTAATCATGTGATACAGGTTGCTTTTACACACCAGTGTTGTGTGTTGCCATAAAACACAAAAGTATCGAGGGTGTAAAAAAATAATCACACAGTCACCCATATTTTGTTTTTTATATATGTGAGGATCAGACTTCAAAGTGCAAGTAAGCTGACAGACGCTGTCACAGCTGTTTTCAGTTACTGTGACAGCGTAGTGGCTTCCCAAGTTGTTGATTGATACACTGTGCCTTTCTCCGTGACAGTCTGGTGTGATGCTGTATCACACTGGGTAGATACGTAGGATATAGGGTCTGGTTTATTTTATTTTTAT
Source organism: Neoceratodus forsteri (assembly GCA_016271365.2). Lineage (NCBI taxonomy): Eukaryota > Metazoa > Chordata > Ceratodontiformes > Ceratodontidae > Neoceratodus > Neoceratodus forsteri. The sequence goes on from CM057459.1 coordinate 158,990,059, forward strand.
TTACTGAGTAATCGGAATTGCAACCTTTGAGCTAAGAGCTCTTTTACAGAGGGTCCCAGTCAAATAAGGGAGAGAAGAATACATGAGTAAGGGAGTCAGTAGCAGCTAGTAAGGCATTGTCAAAAACATCAAAACAGTTAAAGTAATCAGTAACAAGGATAACAAACTATAAGCATCACATAGAAAAATCTTCCAGTAACATATAGGAGCTTCACAATCACCTAGGTTTGGGTACATTAAAAGCAAAATATTCGCCAATGTATGGGTACAGAGAACATGGAGATACAGTTAACACAAATCCCAGGTAAAGTGCACAAGTTAGTGAAAACAACAAAATAGGTTAACATAGCCAATATGTCACATAGGCCATGGTGAGGGTACAGAGTACATGGGGATATGGTTCGTCCAGAATAATTACAAGTGCCCTAACCAGGGTTACATACTGGCTAGTAGGGCTGTGCGAATATCTTTTTTTTGAATATTCGGCTGAATATTCGGTATTCGGTGCCCGGACTGCTGAATATGTGGCCAAATATTCGTATTCGGCAGTTGTTTAACTGCTCCCACCCTCCACCCTCAGATAGCACCCAAAACCCTCCCCCACCCAAGCCCCTAAGCTCGCAAGCCAGTTTTACAATTAAAAAAAAAGTCAGCGATTTCTTTTGGGGGCGAACGGCACAACTCCACCCACCTCCATGGCAGCCCCTGCCTCCTGTCCAAACCCTGCCTGCCGTTAGAGAATAAAAAATGTAAGCACAAGGCAGCTGGCACAGCCCACCCTCCCCCATAGCCGGCTGCCTTCTTATGAATGAAACTGTGCTTGCTTGCTCTTATATAGAGAGCAGGCTGATCACGTGACATGATCGGCTCATTTCTCTACTCAGAGCAACAAGCATAATTCATTCATGAAACAGCCGACGTGTGAAGGTGGTCTTGCCGGCTCACTACTCTTTCTCTGCGTGCAGGCAGGAATTTGGAGGCAGGGGATGCTGCTACTACTGGGGGGATGAATGGATGAAACCTGGTGGGTGGACAACCGGCTGTGGAGGTGGGTGGAATTGTGCCGGTCTCCCCCAAAAGAAATTACTGACTTTTTTTTATTGCAAAACTGGTTTGCGAGCTTAGGGGCTTGGGGGGAGAGGGGTTTGGGTGCTATCTGAGGGTGGGGGAAAGGGTGTTATATCATTCCCTGAATACCACACGAATAGTGAGCTATTCGTTATTTGGATTCTGAATAACGAATAGCTCATTATTCGTAGTATTCGGGGAAATAATATTCGGTATTTGCACAGCCCTACTGGCTAGTGTAATCAGAGGTGGTATCTATATAGGAGCAGGAGCTGAAGCACACAGAAATAGCAACTCCTAAGGGCTTATAAGCCAGCAGCCAGGGGAATAGGTAAAGCCTTAGAAGTCAGGATCAGTGGGAGAGCTCAGGATAGCTAACAGGAGTGAACACAGATGAGGGGCAAAGGTGGGGTAGGAGGTGGGTACGTCAGGGGTAGATCGGGAGAGCAGTGTAATGGGAGTGTGTTGGGTTGATGTGGGATCGACATGGACAAGGAGACGGAAACTGAGGGGGGCAGGTGAGCAAGCAGGGGCAAGAGAAGAGCAGGAGCTAAGAGCCAGTAAGGGAGTGCGGAAAGAGCTTGGCCAGTCCTAGTGTCCATGGGGCAGGTTACCCCTGGGTTAAGTATGGCAGTAGCAGCGTACTGGAGGGGAGATGGCCTTCCTAATCTCAGACTTGAAAGAACCGAGCCTATAAGCTTGTGGTGGCGTGCAAAAGCTCATTTAACCAAGTGGGGGCCCTAACTGCGAATGCTTGCCTATCTAGTTCAGTCCTTCTGAAAGGCACTGCGAATACTTGCTTGGAGACACTTTTCTGATTGATATGAGATCCTATCGGTTATTATTACAGTTTAGGTAATGGGGAAAGTAAAACTTGCTTCCTGATTGGCTCAAACACCCTACCACCCGGGCCGTTATTTCTTAACGGCCTGCTCTAAAACAAGTTCAATTCTGGAACTCTGCCAGTCTTTTCTTCTTTTTCCTAGCTCATGGCGGCTTCCCAACATAACCCACTTCGCATTCATTCCACTCGCCTCGCTCGCCTTCAACACAGACCGCAGCACCAAAAACTAAATAATTAAATTTTTTACAAAAACACGTTCCTGCCTCACAGCTCTGCTCTGCTTCTCACCTGCCAACAGCATTTCGGGCAGTCTGCCGACTCCGCTGGCACTCATTTACAGTACATCCTTTCACCACCCAGTCCGTTCCCAGGTTGCCTTCATTGTGACAACACTCGGGCACAAAACAAACAGCAGAAACACCAAACTCAGTTTTTTTTTCTCTCTTAAATAAAAAATTACTTTACTGCAGCACGTATTCCCTTGTAGCTGCGCTCCTCTTCTGATTCGTCAGTGCCATTTTAGTCAGTCTGCTGACCACACTCACAGTCACTTCCCTTCCTACCTATAAAAAACAACAACACCCTCTAGTGGCAAGGGACTATTTTACAAACCCACATTTTTGTTCATTTTTAATAATATTTGACACTCTTTTTTTTTTTTTAATAAAAACATTATTAGAAAAAAAAAAACTGATGTAACCCCATTATCTAAGTGTAATAATACCCTCCAGGGTGGGTGTTATGGGATATAATGGACCTTCCAGGGGCTATAAGGCCCTCTGCCTGTGGCATCGGGCCTCATTATGCCCCTGGGCAGTCCATTATATCCCAATAATGCCCACCCTGTCGGGTATGATTACTTACTTATTGCTGCATTTCTTGTCTGTATCTGTATATACCATGTGACACTAAAATAAATGCCATACTGTGGCAGTAAAATAATACAGTGCAGTAAACTTGAGTTAAAACAGAGTAAGGAGTATGGGGAGTGAAACAGTATACAAATGAGGCTGAGCACGCAGAAAAGGTAACGTAAATGGTTAAGCTCAGCGCCACGTCAAGACAACAGTTTCTAATACATGCCTTTCTCTAAGATTCTTCTGTTACAATAGAAAAACATAAATACATTACTACAAAGAGTTACTGGTCAGGCAGGACCTCCCCTACTCTTCCCGGGTGTTAATACTACCACATGGCTTCCTCAGAGGGAGGTGAAAAAACAAATTCCATTGCATCACTGAATTACTAGTTACCTGTCAATCAAATGGCATCACATCAATGAATTATGACTTACCTGTCAAACTGACCATCGTGTTTTTTTTTTTTTCTTAGGGAATTTATGTTACAGAAAATAAACAAACATTTGTCAATGCCGAATGTTTGCTTGCTGGTATTAGCATTGGGAGTGCAGGAGTTAGAGAGATGCAGAACAGGAATGGCAGTGAAGTATTGAACTTCACGCCAACCCCACCTCCACCCTTCAGAGACAGACAGGCATGGGGGTATGTGTTTGGGTTGTCACTCATAACGTTGATGTCATTTCACTTCACCCTATCCTGCAGATGTGTTGAGGTGTGCCTTGGGGTGTTCGGCTTTACAGTCACCCCATTCCATAAGGACGTACGCTAAAATGGGTGCAGTGTAGGAGAACGGGGTGAACTTTGGGGCCGAGGAGTCCAAGGCACACCTCGATGCCTGTTACTGGCTGCAGGGTGGTGGGGTTGGGTGGAATGGCATGAACATTACATTCGGCAATCCAAAGACACAGCCCTGATGCCTGTCAGTTTGTACAGAGTGGGACGTTATGGTTAGAAACCTTAACGCCCCAGGCGTTTGTTGGTATATGCACTACAAATTTTCAACATGGCCTTTTTGTGACCCCCACCTCATGAAAGCATTTGTGACCTCTGCTCATGAACAGTGTCACTATGATTTTCCTAATCTGTCCTGAACACTGATTTCCCACAGCAACTGCGCTATTCTGCGTCAGATGTATAAATGCATATTTCGGGCAGGATATGAAAAATGACATCTGTACTGCTCATAAGGAGGTGTGAAAAAATGCCAATGTTGAAAATCTGGAGTGAAAATATTACAAATGCACAAAATTACGAGGGTGCGTGGAAACTGTGCAACGTATGCTCGTAACAGTCATTTCATGGACTTTTGTCACTAAATTTTCAACCTAGGCATTTTAGCACCTCTGCTCAGGAACAGTTTCAGTGTGTTTTTTTTTTTTAATCTGTCCCAAACACTGACTTCCCACAGCGACCGCGCTATTCTGCGCTGGAGGCGCGAAAACACATTTCAGCCAGGATGTGAAAATTGACAGCTGTACAGTTCATAAGGAGGTGTGGAAAAATACCAATGCTGAAAATCTGGAGTGAAAATATTATAAATTTGCGAAGTTACGAGTGTGCGTGGAAACTGCGCAATGCAGCTACTAAATAAAACAGTCATTTTGGAATTTTTTCACCAGATTTGCAACATAGAGCTTTGAGAGTCCACCTCATGAACACTGGCACTGTTGTTTTGTTAATCAGTCCCGGAAGGTGATTCCGTGCAGTGACTGTGAAATCAACTTTCAGGACCGAATAACACCATGACAGTGGCTGAATTCATGAGGAGGGGTCCTAATAACCCCATGTTGAAAATTTGGTGCCAGAATTCCCAAAAATGCTTAAGATATGCACCAAAGTTGAAAAAAAAACCCTATTTATGCCATCATACAGCTTACCAGCATTTCTTCCGTTCATGGTGGCTTTGAAGAGTGCAGACGTGTTTCCAGTCCACCGAAGATCGGTGCGCCAGGCTCTGGAAGTAAGTATGGGATGAGGGGCGCGGGGAGGTAGGGTGCGCAGTGGGTGGGTGTGGGTTGGGGAGGGGACGGCGACTGGTGAGGACTGTTTCCTTTCTTTCAGGAAGAAAAAAACAACAAAAGATGGTGCAGGAAGATTTTTTTTCAGGCTTGCTTCAGCACACTAAGGTGGGCTCCCAATGTGCTGCCTGCCTTTTTGGGGTGGGGGCCGATGGGAATTGCACTGTCCATCGTCAAAGAACGACTGTTTGGGGGGGCATGATGCCGAGGCGGATTGGGCACACTCTCGACAAACAACAAATGGGGGAGGGGTTACATTATGCCGACAGGGAGTGGGCTCCCCTGTCGGCAAATGAACTGGGTTAGGGGCATGCCGATAGGGGGATTGGTCACCCCCGTTGGCTTTCGTGGGGCTGTGAGGCAGCGGCAAGCCACTGCCATGTTTACAAAAAATGTTACACTAGGCAAGGTACTGCCCTGCAGTGATGGGTTGCTCCCTCATTGCAGCAGAATGGCTGATGCTGCAATGACAAGGTAGCCCTCATTGCAGCAGCGAAATCGTTTCAACTTGGTGGCACTTTTGGAAACCAATGTCATCAGCACAGTATGCCTGCATTGGTCCACCAGTGCCAAGCCCCCCAAATACAGTGCCACCGTTGGCTGCCACAGTGCTGCACCTCCACAACTCGCTTCTCTCTTAAGCTGCTGCATAATGTTTCTTGCGTATGTGTGCAAGCAAACATAAAAATGGACATTGGTGAGAAGAAAAATACTTCCATCTTGCAGTTTCTGATGACATTCCATAAACCACTCAAGCTGTAGTGATTCATGATGTCACCAAAACCTCTCAGTGGAATTATTTCCTTGTAGTTCACTGATGCACATCTGTTGCTCAGTATAAAGGGTGTATAAATGCAGTATTCTGAATATGTACAAACACATTTCAAACATGAGTATCCAGCATTTGTGTGTATGCTCCACCAGAAATGGGGATATAAAGTTGCCCTTTTATAGTATCATGGGTACTCTCACAATTCAGTGCACTTGTTAGGTGTAGTTGGAATTTTTTTTATGAGGGAAACACATGCTTGAAGACACAACTCAGTGCCTGACATGGTGGTACCAACGGTAGCACAGTCTGCTACCATATGGGGGATCCTGGTTTATGTCTTGGATCAGACTCCTTGCACCAGTCTGGTGGAATCCAGGACACATTCAGGCTGTGGAGGGAGGGAGCAGGGTCACCTGCTATATCAGGGCCTCCTACGGTGGCTTGGCATCATGGTTTTGGCTGCATGGGAGATATGACAGGGTTGAATAGGGCCCTGTCCCAGTTGTTATGGAGAGAGAGAGTTTAAATGCAAGGATCTGTTCTATTCTCTCCTTTTCTGTCTTCTCTGTCTGGTTGCGCAACCACATTTTCTTGTGAGACCTAGGACTTGATCACCCCGACGGTCTTGCAATTCACTGCCTCTCGCTGTCTCTCTGTCTTCACTTGTTGTTCTGTCTTTTCTTCCCCCTTGCATATCTGCTGGTATAAAAATATATGTGAATCATTATGTGGAAATGTAACTGATACTGGGATTCCTTTGTTTAGAAACGTATATAGTTTTACTGTTGAAATGATTGCAAAAAGCTGTTTGCAAACTCTCTGAGAAGCTGTAAGAAAGAGGTCTATTCTGGGTCACAATGTTCTTTTTGGTACACTTGTTGAAACTTACAAGAACACTGTGAAAAGCATGCTGTTTTCTTAACGAACGAGGGGTTGCAAAGACTTATAAAAACAGAGCTGCAATTTCTAGCAAGAGAGAAACACAGAGACTGAGATTGGAAATTGAGAAGAAACCCAGATGGACTTTCTTTGTTTATACTGCCTTTGTAAATAGTTATACTGAAAAATTTTATTTTTTTTATATTACTGTTAATGATAAATCACTGGTTCAAATTTTACAAGTGCTTCTGGTTTTCCTATGCTTCCTGACTTGTGCCTCGATGACAGGAGACCACAGCTAGGAAGCCAGGCCCTACACTTAAGGCAAACCCTGGAGGAATTTCCTGACAGGATGAGGATGGTGGAGGGTGCACCAGGGAGAATATGGGCAGGCTTGGGTAGGTGAAGCGTCTCCACCCCAGTGCCTCTCCCCACAACCTGGACTGTAGAAACCTGCCCTATTGGTCTAACTGTCTTCACAGGAGGAGATTGGCCAGCCTCCTTGGGAACTGGGAGGGGCAGTTAGTCCCCTAGGGGGGCTCCTCTTTGTGGAGGTCAGCTGACATGTGTTAGTCAGAAGGGGGGGATATAAGCAGAAGAGGAGCCCCATTCTCTGTCTAGGCCTTAATTATCAATGAGTAAGACACACAAGCATAGAGGTTACTCAGTGTGGGCACGACTTGTAGACCACAGAAGAAGGTCCCAGTCCCTGCCTAGAGGGGAAAATATATATATATATTATATTTAAAATAAGACTCATCTTAGTAGATTACCCTGATTGAGTTCTTTGACTGGGTAACCAGAACAGTGGCCGGGGGCCAAGTAGTGGACATCCTGGGCTCGATTTTCAATGCCCCAAGCCCCTGATGCGTCGACCGTTCGGTGTAAGGGGGCTTTCAACATTCCCCAGCCAGCAGTTGGGATTTTCAATCCTGAGCACCGAATTCCACAAGTTAGACCAACTTTGCCTGGTCTAACTTATGTCATTTGGGGGACCCTTTTTACTGGGCATCCACCAAGTATTTGGTGCAAGCTGCCATAGAATGAGGAAACTGTTGCAGCTGTGCCTGGCATTATAAAATCAGGTGCAGTTGTGGCGATGGAGTTTGGCACACCTGTGACACAGGGCTTATTAGTATTATTATTTGCTTTTGTTCACCGGGTAAGCACACTAGACAGCCAAGTGCCTATTTTCAGGTGCGACCTGGGAGATTACAAGGTACTTTACAAGGTACATAAGTGAACATCAAGCAAATACAAGTGGAGGATTACATTACATAGAATTAGCACAACAGGGACTTTACAAGCATCAGATTTCATCAGGCAAATAGTAGTGAAGAGTTAATATAAAGTGACCAGAACACAGGGACATTATAAGACAACAATACCAAAAACAGGTATTACAATACAGTATTAAACATTGCAGTCAGTAGGAAGAAGTGCAGTGTGAATTCATTGCTCCAGGCAGCAAGTTGTAAGGCTAGCAGTTAGAATAAGGAAGAGTCACAGGTGGGATAGAGTGGGCCCAGCGACACAAGCCAAGCATCAGCGTTTGAAAACCAAGCCCCCTGTATCTAGATTTCAGTAAGGCCTTTGTCTCTGTTCCCCACAGGAGATGCATAAGGAAGCTGGAGGACCTGGTGGCAGGGATAAAACTGACTATGTGGGTTAGAAACTGGTTGAAAGATAGAGAGAAATCAGAGTGGTGGGGGGGTTAGGTCTTGACGGCTAGACCAACCACTAGCGGGGTCCCCCAGGGCTCAGTGCTTGGTCTGGTGTCATTTAACATCTTCATCAGTGACATTCCAGATGGGATAAAAGGTAAGATATGCCTGTTTGCAGACGACACAAAGCTCTATGGGAAAGTGGTCATGGAGGAGGGGAGACAAGACCTTAGGGAAGGCCTGGCCAAACTGAAGTGGTGATGAGCTATTTGGCAACTGGGCATTTGGCAAAAAGTGTAAGGTAATGCACTTGGGGGTGAAGAACCCAGATGCCAAATATTGGGCGGGGGATGTGCAAAAGTTACCAAGTCAGACGAGGACAGAGACTTGGGTGTGATCAACATGAGTGACCTAAAGCACTCAGCACACCACAGGAGAGCAACAGCCAAAGCAAATCAGATGCTTGGCTGTATAGCTAAGCCAGGGGCATAAGAACAGAAACACTGAGGTTATTCTGCCACTTGCACAGCTCACTGGTTCAGCCACATCTTAAATACAGTGTGCAGTATTGGAGCCCTTACCTAAAGAAATACACTAACCTGCAGGAAATAGTCCAGAGAAGGGCAACCAAGATGCTCCAGGAACAGCAAGGCAGACCGTATGAGGGGAGACTCAGAGATCTCAACATGTACTCCCTGGAGGATAGAAGAGAGAGGGGTGACATGACTGAAACCTTCGAATACCTTACAGAGCTGCTGACATGTTCTATTTTTGGGGTAGGCAACTGATGCCTAATAGCTGCCTGCTGCAGGACCTATAGTAGCCCTATTATAAATTGTTTTGCCAAGTGGTTAATCAGTTTTTTTAACTTAAAATTGGCACAGTCCTACCTCGTGGTAGCTCCAGAGTTGCTGACTGCCTGCCACAATCCTGCCCAGAAAACCACATTTTGATGACATGAAGTAGGGAAGGGCTGCAGGACTATTGAATGCTACTGTAACTTACAACAGGCACTTGTTGGAGGGGGCATTAGGATTACATGTACTACCTACCTTAACATATACAAGTGCCTGTTATAAGATACAGTAGCCTACAAAGGCCAACACTGCCCCCTATAGAATTACAGTGCTGTGTATAGCCCTGCAACCCCTTCCCTACTTGGGGTCATCAAAATGCTGTTTTGTAGGCAGGGCTGTGGTGGATGGGTGGCAGTTTTGGAGCTACTAGGATGTAGGATTGTGCCCATTATAAGTTAAAAAAAACAAAAACTGATTAACCACGTGACAAAAAAATGCAAGATTCAAAATGGGGCTATTTTGGGTTCTATGGCAGGCAGCTACTGGGCATGAGTTGGGTGCCCCAATGGTATTAGCTGCTCTTTGAAGGTTTTAGCAAAGGGGGCTGTGAGTCTCTCTTCAACCTTAGTGGGAACAGGACCACCGGGAGCACTGCCTCAAGCTGGGGCGGGGGAGACTCGAGGAAAATGAGGAGACGGATCTTTACAGAAAGGGTGGTGGCAAAATGGAACAAGTTGTTGGAGGAAGTTGTCACTTTGAAGACTGTGGATAGCTTCAGGAGAGGCTGGGACAGAGTAAAGGGGAAAGTTGCTTATGGGAGGGAAGCATGGGGGCATCTATGGTGAGGGAGGGGGGCACGTTCCTCAGTAGATACTGGGGTGGTCTGCAATCTCGAGCAGACATGATGGACCTCAGTGGCCTTTTTCTGCTGGCCCAATCAATATGTTTGTATGTACATATTCAGGATATGTATAAAACGTTGTAGACAGGGAATATTAAAAGAACTCTCTCAGCAAGCACATTGTTGTTTCTGTAGATGCAGTATCCTGACTGCGTGAGTGGTGATGTCTCACAATAGAAAGTATCACTCTGATCAGTAATGTGCAGTTGTTGGAGACTAAGGCCACTTGCATGACATCACACACAAAAATAGCTTTATCTGCAGTACAGCAAATGTGCTATGGGTTATCAACCAGAGCCCATGTGATAGTGTGAGGGTTCTTTTTAAAAGGGAAAAAAAATATGAAACAAAGAGATGTCTTGCAGTGCGATTTGTGATAAAGCCCACCCACTCACCACCAAACTAAAGATTCCGTCCCTCTGTGTTCCTTAGAGACAACGCAAGTTAATAACTATAAGAGCAAAATTAAACAGATCAGAGCAACCAACCATGGCTTGAAAAGTTTTTATGGGCAGCCAGACACATGAAAGCGTGTAAAACGCTCACATTTTGCAAATGTGAAAAGCACTGAATAGGTTTTGTTTCATTGAGTTAGTTAGTTGTTTAGTTACCAGCTGTAACCAGGAAGGCACACAGAGCCTGAGCTCATTTTGTTTCCAGGTGCGACCTGGTAGGGGAGTAAAAGGAACAAGGTAGTGGCTTGTTACAGTAATTAACAGAATAAAATATGATGCAGTGTGTACATTTCATAATGTTATGCAAACTTCAAATTGCAAAAAAAAAAAAGAAAAACACAGGTAACAACAGCAGTACATGAGAAGGCAGTTAGTTAGTAGTTTAGAGGACAGAGATGCCCAGAGACCATGCATGTGGGGGGAAGACAGTGCAGAGGAAGGGAACGGGACAGAGTGTGGACTAGTTACTGGACAAAAGGTGAGCAGCAGTGAACTTACGGAGATGAGCTTGGAGGGAAACTGGGGAGGTGGGCAAACAAAGAGAAGGGGGAGCGTCCATAGGTGGGGAAGAAGTATAGCCTAGATACTGGCTAGGTGTAATGGCTGGCATTATAGCCTAGGTAACTGAGCAATGAGCTGTGAATGTGTTGGATACATCCAGAAGATTTGGGTTTGATTCCTGCAACCTCCACTTGCATATTATGTGACTCAGAGCAAGTCACTTAATTGCTGTGTGTTTTTGAGATACGCCTGGAAATGAGCTTCAGCTCAATGCTCCTTTTCTAGCTAAACATTGGAAAAAAAAAGTATGAGGAAGTAGAGTGTTAACATCATCTTCACATGACGTGGCGTAGGTTGCCCACCTAACGATACCTGCTTATAGTGTTTCTTGGGTATGTATTTTATGTAATTTTTGAATTGTCTCTCTGTCTCATCTTGCAGTGCCTATATATTGTTTACCTGAAACTCTGTACAACCTTATCCTGTCTGTAATTGCCTCCATATTTCCTTGTAACCTCCCGCGTTGTACCTGAAAATAGGCATCTGTTTTGATCTAGTGTGCCTACCCGGTTAAAAAAAAAGCTAAATAAATACATAAATATATGATGAGATATGGACCTTGGCACAAGCAAGAATGCCCCCATGTCTGTTGCAGTTCAAATTACTTGGGGGAGAAGCGCTCAGTTCCTTAAAGTGGCAGTTTTGCTTTCAGATTTATGCTCAACTGTGATGAATTCAGGACTGGCAAGGCTCTCTACAGATGAAAATGTTGGCTCAGACACTTTTGCACATTTCTAAATGACAGCACTAGACCGAAGCTAGGCTTAATTTTGAGACTGACCAGAAAGAGATAATATTCATGCCGAAAACCAGCTGTAAAACCAACCAGAAACAGAATTCTTTTTCTAGAAATTTTCATCTGCATCAAAGGCTTTAGCAGGAAAAACTCACTTGTTGAATGAAATGCTTAATCATATTCAGGAGATAGTTTGGCCAAGAGAGTTAGAGCAGAGTTATGAACCTGAAGGTTGAGTTTTAATCGCAACACTGCCACTTACCATGCGACAGTAAACCATTCAGTTAACCTCTCCTCTGCTTAATCTCAGTAATGTCTCCCTGTCTTTAATCTATGTCTGTGCAGTTTGAATTTCTACACGCACAGAAAACAGAAGTAGCATTCTCTGCAGTCCCTCTCCTGAATTGCTGGATTATAAACTGTGTTGGGGTACAATTAGTATGAAATGGACTATATAAAACCAAATTCCTTCCTTTCCACATATTGCATTTATTACATCATAAACTACTCAGCCCAGGTAATAATTGTTGGGGGTCTGCCCTGACTTTCTTAAGGCAGTTCATCTACTATGCTGTTTCTTGCACTGCCTGGCTTTGATGGATGCCATGAGTAAGCAATGCCATGGAAGTGATTTTTCCATAATCTGGTTTCAGTACGTGTAACATTTTAAAATAAAGAATGATGTATTCAGAGATTTTATGTACATATACAAAAGTAGAATTCTGTACCGTGTTCAGCCAGCATGACAAACCCAACACATTTCTTAGTATTTTTAATCAGCGTCAGCTTGTCAGTATAAGGAACAGAAACATTGAAGTTGTTGGCAGGAATGTCTCTGTGGCGCATCAGTTCTGTTCAGTCCTTCCTATGTAATGTTGATTATGAGGGCCCTAATGGTCCGTCAGTCCTCCTTGCCCCAACCCTTTTGCTAATGTGCTTACCAGTCCCATGTCTGTCTCACCCATGTTTGAACCCCTCTAACTGATTTCGCATAGACTATAACTCACTTGATAATCTGTTCCACCCTCCCACCATCATCTCCGTGAAGAAACACTTTCTGACACCCCTCTTAAATTTCCCATTGAGTTTCCTCTGGTGACTGTGTTTCCACTCAGTGTGAACAGCTCTCTGCTATCTACTGTATTTACCACATAGAGATATTTGTGTGCCTCTATCATGTCATCCCTCTGTCTTCCTCTTGCCTCCAATGTGTACATGTTGAGATTGTTCGGTTCCATGTAAGTCTTTTCCTGCTGATTCTGGATCATTTTGCTTACCCTTCTCTGCACCATCTTCACCTTATCCTTGTTCTTCTACAGGTGAGGGCTCCAAAACGCACACACTACTCCAGGTGAGGAAAAAACAAAGATATGTACTGGAGCAGAATCACCTCACTCCTTTGTGATTTGATCCCCCTTCCTTTACATCCCAGCATCTTATTCACCCTCCCTACTGCCCTAATGCACCGCAATGATGTATCCAAATTGTCATATATTATTAACCCCAGGTACCTCTCCTTGGCGTACTGTACACTGCTACCCCTCACCCATTCTGTATTTTATTTTATTTATTTTTTTTTTTTGCATCTAAGTGCATTACTTTGTACTTTTTGGTGTTGTATTTCAAATGCCACACCCTTGACGACGTCTTATTTTTTTTTCATTTTCTCCCTCATATTTCTTGCCCTTTCCTCACTGGGCACTCTTCCACAGATCTTAGTACTATCTGTCTAGTCAGACTGGGGCACAGGTGGCTCATCTGGAGAGTTTATACTGGGGCCCACCTGGAAAATCAATAGGGGAGATCCCAAGGTCACACACTCATATCAATATTCGAGTACAATTTGATATTCTTGCTCTGTGATTGCATCTCATATTTACTTGAAGTTCCCAAAATGCCTCATTTTATTAGAAAATGGATGATAAATGCAAAGATTTTCAGAGTCTAGAAGGTGAGCAGATACCCAACAGAGGGGGCCCACCTGAAATTTTCCAGATGTGCTGATGGGCCAGCAAAGTGTCAGGTCTTCCCCTGGATCCCTACCCCAGTGTCGCAGATCAAAATGTTGACTAGGATCAGTGCCAGGACTGATCCCTGCGGCATATCACTGGTGACGCCTGACCTCTGAGTGTTACCTATAAGGGCAATCCTCTGGATTCTCTCACTTAGCCAGTGCCAATGCCTATCATGTGATCTTATCCCCCACCCATAGGTTTCACAACTTTTTATCCAACAATCCATGTGGATACAGTCAAGCGCTTTGCTAGTCAGTGTACAATATACCTACTGTGGCACAGTCTGATCCTTGTCCACCACTTTTATCACCCAGTCAGCGAAGTCAGTCACGTTCATCTGACATGTTGCCCCTCTCACTCCAACCCAACCACCTAAGTTGTCTGATGATGTTTGTTATAAAGCTAAAATTTTGAATTTTATTCTGTTTCTGAACGTTTCCCTAATTTTAATTCCTGTTTTTTTCTGATTTGTTTTATTGTGAGGTGCCCAGAGCCTCTGCGAATGGGCGCCATATAAATAAAAGTTGCCTTGCCCTGCTTCATGAACCCATGCTGTCTAATATCCTGATGTCTGTTTACCTCCATGGAGCCCACTAGCCTCTTTTTTATTAAAGTTGCTTTTTAGTAACTTCCCTACTATAGAAGACAGGTTGACAGGTCTGTAGCTTCCTGTTTTAATCCTGTCCTGAGTGCAGCATAGAGGTTGGAGCAGCTGCACAACCCCACCCCACACCAGAAACAAACATAGTAGCATTGAAGCACTAAACTGCAGTACTAGTACATAAAATACTAATAAGCCCACTCCACATTGCTGCTGTCAGTGCTGTGGTCTGAGCTATCAGTGTTCATTCTTGTCCTCGAGGGGTCTGATAGCAGGCAGTAGTAACCCCCATCCCTCCCCAGCCACTGTCAATATTTTCCTGGTGTCCAGTGCTACCCCCTGCCTTGTTCAGTCCCCCACAATAAATACCTCTGGATGTTTGAAGTAAACATCCCTGGTGTCCAGTGGCTTTCCACTCTTGGTGCCTGTAGTAGATATCCCTGGGGTCCAGTTGCACCTGCCCCCCAATGCTTCTGGTCCCCTGTACCCCTATCTCTGTTGTCCAGTGACCCCCAACCCCCTCAAACCCTCTCCTTGGTGACAGCAGCTGGCACGCCCCCTCGGCTCTCCCCCACAGCAGATTGCCATCTACCACATGCAAGTTCTGTATCACTGTCCGAGCCATTATATGAACACAGATCATGCAAGATGTCTTTTTTCAAAATCGTAAACGCTCCTGAAAAGAAGAACTTGGGTCGCTATCCTGCATGGAGCAGCCGTTTTCCACCGTTTTGCTCATGACTGGTTCACTGAATATTAGACAGTGCACTGCTTAATGTTCTTTATGTTGCTGTTTCAGCAGTGCAGTCATTTATTTTCTTTATCATAGATCACTTCAGCCAATCAGCATGCAGATCCACTGCACATCTTATTCTGTGTACAGTGTGCTCTCATGCTGGAGTGTCTGGGGAGAGCGCTGCAGTTCAGAGTCAGGGGAATGGATGGCATAATTAAATTTGAAAAAAGTCTAAACTGATTATAAATCACTCGAGCTAAACTGGAGTGATTTATAATAAGTTAGTATGGCCTCTGAGGGATGTCTTTTATGGTATAAGAGACACTTCTCCTGAGGTTTGGGCAGACAGAAATGCTCAGCTTCGCTTCGAGGTTCTCTCCTGCAACCATCACACTCATTGTCTCCTACAACATAAGAGACACCCCTCGGAGGCCCCAGTAACTTCCACATTTTTTTGTACATCATGCAACGGTGCCTCACAGTAGAAAAGACCTGTCAGATCTTCATGTTCAGTTATTGGCGATAACACACACTGGAGCAGGAGTATAGTTTTCTTTAGTGCAGTAAATGTGTTATGAATTACCAGCCCAATCCCGTGTGAAAGTTTGGAGGCAGACAGAATATTTCTAAAAGGAAAAACTAAACATGAATTGTCTTTCAGTATGATTTGTTGTTAAGTCCGCAGTGCCAAACTTAAGTGTTCCTCCCCCACTGTTTCTCAGAGAGACAATGCACGTTAATAACGATGAGTACAATCTAACCATTCAGAACATCAGACACAGTGCTGCCAAGTTTCTCAAAGCATGTTTTGGTTAGTCTGCCAGATGACTTGTCAGAATGAAAAAGAAAACGGGTCTGACTAGTTACAGGGGGCAACAAAAGGGCGGATTTTGTTCTCAGTGTTGCTGTAAGCACGTAAACCCTGCTTCTTCATTAACTAACTAGCTAACTAGTCTGTATTACATGCACTCGTGTGCCTGCAATAAAAAGATGAGCATGTGGAGATGGGGTAGGGCAGAACAAAATCTTCAACACCCTAAACAAGCCTGTAAATACTGTAATTTGAGGGTCTAGCCAGCGTCCTTGCTTATGGATAAGCAAAGAAATATTATGACTTGAGTGGCCCTGCTTTGTGGAAGGTATAGTAACAAAGTGTTAAAACTGTCGCCAATTGTCTTCCTATTGTGTTGGGAGAGCGATAGTTGCATGTGGTGTCGCTAGTACAGAAAACGGTTGTATCACCTGTAAGCACCTGGGCCCTTTTCACCAAAGGTGTTTGCCAGAGGCACAGAATGGGAGAAAGGCTTTTGTGAATGGGGTCCTTAATGTGTAGCAAGTTGCAGTTTTCATAAGGATGTGAGGAAAAGAAGATCTCATAGCAAAGTAAATACCTTTCAAGAAGGGGACTTGAGGTAAGACAATGATTTTTGAAAGTCAGTTGTTTGTAACCGGGGATGAAAACTGTGTTTTATTGACTTTCTCAAACTTTAATACCATGGGGGGCTACAAGCACTCTGGTGTTAGCAGTGGAGCAACTGTTGGGTTGCGAATTCATCCTTACTCATGCCTCACAAACAGCACACCTGAGGTGTCTGCATATACTAAATACATTTCATCCTTATACTGAGTTATGGAGTTGACGAAAGACAAGACATTGTCCCACAGAATGAATTTAGGAGTTTGACCAAACACTGACTGGAGCTGACAAAATGCCTTTTTGTCTACAGAGTGAATTAAGGGGTACAGCAGAGAATTTTCTCCACAAAATGAAGTATGGAGTTTGGAAAAACCTATTTTACCTGTAGAATAAAGAAGTTTGATGGAATGCATCTGTCTAGAGTATGTGCCCCACAGCCACCCGACACCTTAATATCTGCCCCATAATATTAAGAACACATTCCAGTATCTGCTTTCGGAACTACCCCACACCACAATGTCTTTCCTGCAACTACCCCACCTCAATACTTGCCCCACAGCAATCCTGTAATACTTTCTCTGCCTCGTAACAACTCTCACACCATGGTATTTTGCCAGCTGCTACACATCATCCCTATATCTGCATCACAACTGCCTTATAGTCCAGTATCTGCCAGATACTACCCTCATACCAGTATTTTCCACACAACCACCACCACTTGCCAGTATATGCCCCACATCTGCACTATACTCCAGTATCGGCATCACAACCACCCACAACCTACAATCTGCTTACAACTGTACTATATCCAAGTAGCTGCTCCCACAGCCATTCACACCCCAGTATTTGTCCCTTCAATTACCTATACCCCAGTACCTGTCCCACTACAACCACAAACCCACATATATGTTACTACTGTTGTATGTTACTACTCATAGCTCTTTCAGACACTTTGACCAGTGAGCCTGTAGCTTAATGGTTAGAGCGCTGGAACGGCATACCAGAGATCTGAGGTTCGAATCCCAGTAGGCCACACTTTTCCTTTCTCATTTCCATCCTTGATTTAAAAATACTCATAGCTCTGTCATTTCACTCAATTATTGGTTTTTACTGCCTGCGAAATTTATATTTGTGTGTGCTGCACTATGAATGCTTATAACTGCTCTTCATTGTATGTACCTCCACTTTTCCTCGCCCCCTTGGGTGCACCTGGAAATAAGCCTTGGCTCAGTGTGCCTTTCCCGGTTATCAAATGTTAATGAAATACATAAATAACCCCAGTATATGTCCTCCAACTACCTCTCACCCCTGCATCAGCCACATGACTCCTCCATACACAAAT
Organism: Neoceratodus forsteri; assembly: GCA_016271365.2. NCBI lineage: Eukaryota > Metazoa > Chordata > Ceratodontiformes > Ceratodontidae > Neoceratodus > Neoceratodus forsteri. The sequence goes on from CM057459.1 coordinate 159,007,725, forward strand.
ATCTACCCCACAACTGCCTCATGTACCAATATCTGCCCCACAGCCTCAACTACACCTCATTATCTAAGCTACAAACACCCACATGCCAGTATCTTCCCCTCAGCCACCTGATAACACAGCTGTTGCCCCACAAAAAACCCTTGCTCCAGTATCTGCCCACAACTACCCTATACCCCAGTTTCTGCCCCACAGTTACCACTCACTTTAATATCTGCCCTTTGACAATGCTACACACCACCATCTGCCCTTCAGTTACACCATACCCTGCCCCAGATCTAATCCTCACACTTCTGAGGATTACTTTCAATATAGATAGTGCGTGGGAGCTGCCCAGTAGCCCATTGAGTAGTGTGATGCACTCCCACAGTGGACTCGGGAGCTGGCTGGGTGGCCCAGAGGAACTGAGGAGGTGCTGCCATGTAGCAGCTCTATCCATCAGAAAAGGAGAGGCACCTGGCTCCTCTGCAGGGGCATGCTATGTACAGGCGAGGCCGGTAGGGACAGTGCCAACATTGAGATGAGCAGTGTGTATGTGTATGTGGGGGGGGGGGGGAGACAGTGCAAAAACCCCAGAAAATTTAAATGTGCACCAGTCGCTGCTAATGACAGCAGTGGTACCTTTGGCTCACACCTCGTGTGGATCCCCACTGGTGTGACAATGTTGGAAGTGGTAGATGGGATTGAGGGAACCGTGCTGAGCAGCCTAAAAAGGCGAGTGGTTATGACTAGGGTCCAAAAAGCTCTATAGCAAAAAACAAAACAAAACAAACAAACAAAAAAAAAAACAGATACTGGGTTGGGGTACAGCAGTTCAGTAGATACTAGGGTGTGGGTTGGCTAAAGGCAGGTACATGCACTGGTGTTCTATAGCTGTAGGGCACATAGTTGTGGGGGCAGACACTGAGGTGAGATCATAGTTGCTGGGCAGACTCTGGGGTTTGGTGTTGGTTCTGGGACAGATATTGGGTGTGGGGTAGTTGCAGGTTAGATACAGGAATGCGGGGGCTACATTATGCCTATCTGCCCGTTAGCTATTTAACATCTGCATATCTGCCCCACAATAACCACAGTCTTCAGTGTCAGGCAGACTCTGCATCAACCCCAGTATATGATCCACAACAAAGCAAAGCCCAGTATCTGCTCCACACCTATATTTTTGTGGCAGATTAAAAGGCAGGTAGATACTGGATTATTGTGCTGACTGGGGGCAGATATGGGAGTTAGGGATAATTGTGAGGCAGATACTGGAGTGAAGGGTTGTTGTGAGGCAGAAACTGGGGCATTTGGTGTTTGAGGAGCAGATAATGGGGTATGGGTAGTTGTGAGGTTGCTACTTGGGTGTGGGCTAGTTATGGGGTAAATACTGGGATGTGGTGTCAGAGGCGTCATGCCCATAGGGCCTGAGGGGGCATGTGCCCCCCCAAAATTGTTGAGAGGGCTATACAGAAAAAATCATGAGTATTTATTTTTTTAATGGCATACATGGGCTGCCAAATAATGTGGTGTTTTTCACTGTCTTTTTGGTGGGTGCTGGGGGGTGGGGGCCGGGGGTTATTATTACAAACAATTAGCACAATTGCAGCCTGTGGTGTGCTGGCGAGTCGACTTGCTTCGGGGCTGACTGAGCACCTGTAAAATGAGAGAGTGAGAGTGGGATGGACAGTCTGAGACAACTGGCACTGTGATTGATTGCTGCCAGGCAGTTACCACGTGACACGTTCACTCCAACATAAACACCAATCAAGCTAAGCTGCTGTACATCGGAGGTGTGAAAAAGTAGCTTGCACTGCAGTGAACGGTCATTCCTCCATGATCTTCCAAGACGAGTCCTTCGGTTGACCTCTCGCACGCAGACACAGAGAGACCCGCAGCATCAGTCTGTCCTGTTGGAAGTAAAAGAGACAAGCCTGCCTGCCCGGTGGAAGTCTTGTGAAATTTCTGGCTGCCTGCTTGAAGAATCGATTGCTTCCTTCGTCCTTCTGCACTGCAGTCGCTCCTCGATCAAAAAGGTGGGTCAGACTCAGTAGTCAGTAGTAGCTGTAACAACATCAGGGTAGGGTAGGGTAGTAAATTTACTGCTATTAAACTTCTTGGCAATTTGCAGTACCTTAGTTCTTTTCCTTCATGCACGGTCCACGTCTTGCTGCATTGAGCAGCCCCACACTGCTGCCTGTATTTGCCCAGACTGGTATCTCACTAATTTACATTTTAGCAGAGTCCCTCACTCGGATTCCAGTGCACTTCATGACCGTCGTCGTATTTCCTGTACTGATCTCTTCCAAATTAATTTCTCTGTGTCCCACACTGCTCGTTCACATTTTATCCCCCCCCCAATTTTTTTTATCTGTTGCTTGAGTACCCTGTTGTCAGCGCCCCCCTAAAAGCTTATTACTAAAATCTCCCTGCTGCCTTTACTGTAGCTTCACCATGGAACGAAAACAGTCATGCTCTGCAGAAACTAGATTACAAAGTTAGGGACAAAATTCACCATCTTTGCAAATGTGTAACACTTTCTGTAGAGGAAGCCTAACTTACTGTTTATTGTTTCACCCCTGAATGCAGCATAGGAAGGACATAGGAAAGACAATATGAGCATTGCACAAGTTCTGACTAAGTGTTAAAAAAATACAAAAGATAACACTAAGTACAATGAACAAAGGACAAAAACAATTGATCATTTCTCTAACCTACATCAGTATTATGTCACTTAGCTTGTTGGGGAACAGCTTTCCGGGCTGCTAAAAGTCACCAAAATGCACTATTTTACTTCAATTTTTCAACATTTTCCCGGGGGAGCATGCCCCCGGACCCCCCTAGAGAGGTTGAGATTTTGTGCCCCTTCAGAGTTTCTGACTGCATGACGCCCCTGTGTGGTGTAGTTATGTAGCAGATGTAGGGGTGAAGGGTAGTTGGAAGGCAGATACCAGGGTGTCTGGTAGTTGTTGGACCAACACAAGAGTATGGGTAATTATGGAGCAGATACTGGCATATGGCATAGTTGTGAGGAAGATACTGGGGTGCTGGGAGATTGTGGGGCAGTTATTCGGGTATGGTGCAGCTGTGGGGCAGATACTAGGGTATGGTGTAGCTGTGGGGCAGATATTAGGATAAGGTTTTGCTGTGGGGCAGATACCAGGGTATGGTGTAGCTGTGAGACAGATACTAGGGTATGGTGTTGCTGTGGGGGAGATACTGGGGTATGGCATAGTTGCAGGGTAGATAATATGGTGTGTTTGTGAAATTGGGGTGAAATATGGGGTGTGGGGTGGTTACGGGTAGACTGAGTGCAGTGCATGTGTGAGACAGACATGGGGTAAGGGGTAGTTACTGGGTGTGGGCCAGCTATGGGACAGATAAAGTGGTATGAAGTAGTTGTGCAACAGGTACAGAGGTGAGGGCAGTTGCAGGGCAGATACTGGCTGTGGAGTAGTTGGGCAAAATATTAGATAGCTGTGGAACTGATACTGCAGTGGGGGTTGTTATGGGGCAGATCTTGGTTTGTGGGATGGTTGGAGCAGATACTGGCATGTGGTATAATCACAGGACAGATATTGGGGTATGAGTGGTTGCAGAAGTGGATTCTGAGGTTTGGGGTAGTTGGGCAGAATATTGGGTAGCTGCGAGATTGATACTGGAGTGGCAGTTGTAATGCGGTAGATATTGGTTTGAGGCAAAGTTGTGAGAATGGATACTGGCTTGTGGTACAGTCATATATATGTCAATTGTTGAGGTGTGAGTAGTTGTGGGAGTGGATGCTGGGGTATCGTTTAATTATGGGGCACGTATAGTAATCTGGACACAGTGCATTCCATCTAATTCATTAATTCTGTGAACCAACCTGTTTTGTCAGACTCTTTATTCTGTGGTCAGAATGTGTTTTGTCTACTGCTAACTTTGTTATCTGGACAAAATGTGTATTTCAAACTGCTAACTTCATTCTGTGAGCAAAAATGCATTTTGTCACACTGCTGAGTTAGCTAACTTCATTCTGTGCAAACAGTGCCTTTTGTAAAGCTCCTTTAGTGTGTGTTGTGGACAAAATGTGTTACAAATGACACCCCATACAAATGCACACCCTATAATGGTATTTATTAGTGATAAAATTGGTCAGTTTCTCATAAGGAAAGAGTGACATTCAAATTTCATGTGATGGTTTGCATGTACTTCCCATTTTGCATCCCCCCCAGCTGGCTCCCTTTCCGCCTTGCTACTCTCACCAGCCTCATCACCCATCATGCTGTCTTTACTATGTTGACTTTTTCTGTATAGATCATAGTCATAAGGGATGAGGAATAAAGCTTGAAACAAAAAGCAGTGATAGAGCAGACATCAGTATTTCCTGTTTCAGCTGCCTATTGTAGTTTTTGTTTATGACTCAAAATTGTTTTTAATCCATCGTTGAGTAAGGTCCATTGGAACCTGGGTTCAATCCCTGCCTCATTGAAAACTGTGGCAATCTTCTAACTGCAAAGGCAGCAGAATGTTGAGTGAAGTGTGTTGAAGTAATCCCAACTTCAGTTATTACTATTACGAGGACAGGGCAGCCAAGTGGAGGCACCTATCCTAGTGGGAAGGGAGGAAGTGGGGGTCCTCAGAAGTTGAGACCCCAAGGAGGGAGGAGCTGCTGATGGGGCCTCTATTGTTAGAGGAATAGACTTGGGAGCGGGGGAAGGGAAGGAAGAGTGAGGTGAAGTGCCTAAGAGGTGCTTCTGCTTGGAGGGATGGAGAGCAGATCCAGAGGATCACTAGGACAGAAGGAGATGTGCAGGAACTAGACGTCATTGTCCACCGGGGGAAATGACCTAGCAAAAGAACAGGGTAGTGATATTGCAAGGCAGCTTCAGGGAGTTGGGGAGGGACCTTAAGCAGGTAGCATGCATGATGGCTTTTTCCAAGGTGTTACCTGTGTATGACCAGGATGATGGTAGGGTACTCTGCACTAGGGCAATTAATAACTGGTTAAAGGCATGGTACATGGAGGGAGACTTCAGCTACATCAGTGACTGGGAGCAGCCTGGTAAAATATGGGCCTGTATAAGAGAGACAGCCTGTGTCCTTCCAAGAAGGGGACCACAGTCCTTGGTGGGAGGTTTAAATGCTACTTGGATGAGCATTTAAACTAGCCGGGGGGGGGGGGAGTAAAACTAAGTCTTAACCCAGGAGATGAGAGCCCCACAATCTGGGCAGTTGGCTATCCCCATGTCATGCCTGCACTCCATACTGCCTATGGTCTCAGCTTGTTCTCAGTTGCCCCCTTGGTGCAGTGCCACTGTACTGCTGTAACAACTGGGAGATGCAGGTTGACTTGTGAGTCCACAAATTTAGGGACAGGCGAACCGGCTCTGGTGTAGTTTTGAACCCCACCCCCACCCAGACTGGGCTGACTTGGCTCTGAGTGGGAAAACCGAACCTTTCATGGCTCGACTCGAAGTGCCAAGCTGGCCTGATTCAGACATGCAGTCGTGAATAACACTCTCACTGCTGATATACTTAAAAAAGGCAGGGCGCAAAAACGTGCAGAAAATAAAAAAAAAGCATTTTTCCCCCTGATCTCTGCAGAAGAATCCCGAGTCCCTGGACCATCACATGACCAACAAACGGAAACACTTATGATTCTGGGGCACTGAAGGGAGCCAACGAATAAGGGTCTCTGTTCTGTGACTGACACATGTTCTAGCCAATAATCTGTGTCAGCCTCCACAGAACATTCCTAGGAAACTGAGTATGGAGCACATTTGGGGCTTTGCATTCAATGGAGACAGTTTTGTGTGTGTGTGTGTGTAGATTTAAAAAAAAATGGCAAAAATAATTTTGTGATAGAGGGAGAGTAGAGACTGAGAGACCAGCGAATTCAGCAGCAAAGTGCAGATGTTGCAGCACACTGCAGAATACTCTTATTAACAAGGATTTTTTTAATTAGAGAGAGTTGAGAGACCAACAGCAGAGTGCAGAGTAGACAGCGGTAGAGTGCAGACAATGCTGTAGACTACACAGTAAAAAGACGAGAAAAAAAAAACACTCATTTTTGTTAGACACAGAGAGAGTGAAGAGAGAGAGACCAACAAATTCAACAGCAGAGTGCAGAAAAAAAAATATTAAGGTCAGAGTCAGACAGGACAGGAAGTCTCTGTCTGAAGGTCATAGCGCCTCAGTAATTTTGAGGTGGTGCTTATAGTGCTGTACAGATTTTGAAGAGGGGTGTCACCCATGTATCAGACTCTGTGTTGCTCATCTCTGTGCTGTCCTGAAAGGTCATACTGCCTTAGACTCTGTGTTGCCCATCTCTGTGCCTGAACTACTACTAGGTCATAGTGCCATACAGATTGTGTGTGGGGGGGTCACATCTCAGACTCTGTGTTGCCCGTCTCTGTGCCTGAACTACTACTAGGCCATACAATGCCTCATGTATTTTGAGAGGGGGGAGTGTCATGTCTCAGACACTGCATTGCACATCTCTGTGCCTGAACTAATTCTAAGTCATATAGTGCCTCATGTATTTTGAGAGGGGGGGTGTCATGTCTCAGACACTGTGTTGCCCATCTCTGTGCCTGAACTACTACTAGGTCGTACGTGCCTCACATATTTTGAGAGGGGAGGTGTCACACCTCAGGTTCTGTGTTGCTTATCTCTGTGCCTGAACTACTAGTAGGTCATAGTACCATACAGATTGTGAAAGGGAGGGTGTCAGGTCTCAGACTCTGTGTTGCCCATCACTGTGCCTAAACTACTACTAGGTCATATAGTGTCTCGTGTATTTTGAGAGGGGGGTGTCACATCTCAGACTCTGTGTTGCCCATCTCTGGGTCAGAACTGCTACTGCTAAGTAAGCAATTAAGCTGGACCCAAAAAAATAGATTCAGAGTCTGTTATGGAAATGGAACATGTAGCCAACACCAGCAATATGGCTGAAATTGGTACATGCAACAATAAAAATATTTCCCAAGAACAAATTCAGAAAAAAAAGGGAAATTCATTGCTGAAGATATAATTAAAATAATTCATGAAAACGAAGCAACACAGCCAGAAAAATATGAAGCAACACAACCAGGAAAAGAAAAGAATGTTGGTGAATCCCCTGATCAAAGTAGTGCAGCGTTGTCAGCCTTGCCAGAAAAGTCAGATTAAAGTAAAACACAAAAACAGGTAGCCAAAACACGTAGACCTTGAAAGTCAATGTTGAAGGAAAAGGATCTATCTAGTACCACTGGATGTGGCACTCCATGATATGCCACTCATGCATATTGGGCTCCTTCATCAGAAAGCAGTGCCTCTGATGAAGAAGAGGTTGTAAATGTAGAAGAACAAGATCACGATCACAATGTATCACAGTTACGCTCTTCCAAAGGTGATGAATCAGAATGCGATAGTGATGAGTTAGAGAATGCCACCTGGAATCCCCCATCCAAAAAGAAAAAAACACATACAGCAAGCACCACCAGTAGCAACAGCCAGTAAGGGCTAAACAATCAGTAATCAAGGCAGCTGTTCTGGGGACAGCCACAGTGTGCATGAATCAGGGTCAGAAACAACTGCCACTAAACGTGCTGCAGTTCCTGGCATGTCGACAAAATGTTCCACCTCAGTTGTGTGGAGCTATTTTCATACAAGTCAAAAAATAAATGTGTTGCTGTCTGCATCTTTTGTCATCGGGAAGTTAGCAGGGGGAAAGTAAGGGGCCAGTTCAGGACAACATCACTAAAAAGGCATTTGCAAAGAGCACGTCCAGCCATTCAGCTGGGAAGCAGTCCTGAGCAAGGGACAAATGCCTGTGATGAAAATAATCCTACAAACAATAGTGATGGTGAAGAAACTGAGAGACAGGGTGGAAAAAAAACGTGTTCGACTTGACTGACAAAAGTATTTGGACAAGCTACAGCTTCGCCACTGCAATCCCATGGTTTTTGCACCCTTCTACCAACTAAACAGCAGACCATTACTGGGATGCTGGAACAAAAAACTGCCTACCGTAGATCACATCAAGTCACACTAAAAATTAATCAGTTAATAGCTGAATTTATTGCCAAGGACCTGCAACCATTTTCTGTGGTGGAGAATGATGGTTCCAGATGTTTTTTGCTGCACATTACAACATACCAAGCCATAAATATTTTGCGACTGTGGCTGTTCCCAAAATGTACGAATGTATGCAAAATAAAATAAAAATAGCTCTTCGAGACAGTGATTGTGGTTCTGTGCATCTGACCACAGACATGTGGACGAGTTCTCAAACCACTGATTATATGTGCCTAACAGCATATTGCGTGTCACGATTGTCATCAAATACCACCACAAGCAGCAGTGTACAAGAAGGTAGACAAAGAACGGTAGCTCTTTGTGTTAGCATGTTTGGTAAGCATCACACTGCTGGCAATATTTTGGAAGAGTTGTGTGACAAACTTTCTGAGTGATTAGAGCCCCTGGGACTCACTACTGAGTTTTTGGTTTTAGACAATTGCGCCAATATTGTTAGTGCATTGAAACGTGGTGGTTTTATTCTCATTCTGTGCTTAGCACACTCATTAAATCTGCTAGAACAAGCTTTCCTTTCCAGTGGCAACAGTATTGTAACACTAGTGGGAGTTTCAAAGAAAATCTGTGGCCATTTTAGTTACTCTATAAAATCACATGGTATCTTGGCTGACCTCCCAAAAAAAACATCTTGCCAGTACAGCAACTAAAACAAGAAGTTCTGACAAGGTGTAACTCAACGTTGTACGTGTGTGAGAGACTTCTCACACAAAAGAAGGCAGTCCATGAATATACCATGGAGCACAGTGTAGCGGATGGTGTTGTGCTGAATTCATTCCAGGGGGGCCTCATGGAACATATTATATTGCTCTTGACTCCCTTTGAAGAAGCAACTTGACAAATTAGCAAAGAGAATGCTACTCTACGCCAGGTTATTCCCATCATAAATTTATTGAACAAGTAACTCAGAAGGCTGCGTAGAGGTTTTGAATAAAAAGGAGACGAATCTGGTGTATCCCTCATGGATTGACTGATACAGCAATTCCAGAATTGCAGAAGACGTCGCAATATCGCAGCAGACAAAAATGTTCTTCTTTCCGCTCTTTTAGACCGTCGGTGTAAGTTGCAACAGCTGCCTCCTTCAGATCTCGGTGACTCTTACCTCAAATATAAAAACAGGCAGATTTTAACAGTTGCACAGGAAAAGGAAGGAACTGTAGTTGGCAATACAAGTGAATCACATGATGTGGATGCTGCATCTGATGATGCAAGATCTGTTGGTGGTGACAGCAATAATTTCAGCTTAGTGCCACCATGTACTCCTTCATCGGCGTTGGATACCCTTGCACAAAGTCCTTTTTCACGGCTCTTGAAAAAGGCATGGCATTCTGAAAAGCACACAAATGACTCTCGCACTTTTTAGTCAAAACTCATGGAAACTGATAATTCAGATGTTTCTGTCATGCAGCCACCTTCTTTGTCTTTATCTGATATTGTGGATGCCTATTTACCGGAACCACTCATTAATATTGCTCATGACCCTTTTGAATACTGGCTGGGAAAGCAAAACATGTGGCCTGCACCATCTGCCTTTGCTATTAAGCTTCTTAGTAATGTTGCTCGGATAGTATCCTGAGCAATCTGGATCCACCAAATACCTGCTGTTTTGGCAGGATAGTGGATCCGTTGAATAGCATGAATAGCAGCGTTATCCAACCATGGATCTGACTCCCCGGATCAAGATCAGATCCCGTGTTATCTGATGCCAGATCCAGGAATCCCCACCAGATCCAGGGATCTGCCACCAGATCCCTGGATCCGGTGCCGGTATCTGGCACCAAATCCAGGGATCCGCTGCCTAGCGTAATTCAAATGATGTCTATTATTAGTCAGTACTCAGTAGTCACTGTTGTCAGTAATTAAAAAGAAAAAAATAATTGGGTGACACTTCTCTGCAGTGCACTTCCCCTCTGACCCATTCAACAAAACATCACATGTGCCAGTACCAGGTACCCCTTACCTCTCCCCAACCTATTCTTTATGTGGTCTTGGTGTTATGGGTATCCCCTTTCTCTCCCTAACATGTTGGTCAAGCAGTCCTGGGTGTCAGATGGTAACAAAGGCTTACTATAGGCATTAAATTTCCAAGTTTACACAGCCTTCCCGAAGGGCTTCTCCTCCTCCCAGTACTATTATTTCTCCAGCCATAGATTTCCTTCATTGGGGGAACAGAGACACAGTGGCAGCAACTCAGCAAACCACACAAACTGGTAGCTTCTGCTTAAGTTCTGCTGTCTGAAAATGGAAAGGCTACATAAAAGCAATGGTGACTTATTTTAAAATCACAAAAAGCACCATATGTAGCCCTGCTTCTCTCACTGTTTCTCTGCAACAAATAGAGCGTGTCGCACTCGCATCCGTTACCCATCATGGTCCAGTCCTGTACTCAGGTGGTACAGCAGGTCTTATGAGGAGGAGTGCTTAAAGGCACTAATAGTGAGTGAACAACATGTTTGCTATAGTCCAGAGTGGGGGTATGATGGATTTAATACAGACAGTAGATGTGTTGTGGAGTAATTATATACATCCATTGAAGTGGATAATGGTTATACAAGCAGTGCACAGAATGTTGTTCCAAATGAGAGGAAACTAAAGTTGCTGATCAAAGTGCAGAATGAACAGAAATTTAGCCCACCACTTTGCCATACCATGTCCAAGCAGTAGCTAATTAAATTACTGACAGTAGCACGCTAAAAGAGAGAGCAAATGGGAGCTGGCAGAGAGTGGCAGTAACACCGGCAAAAGTAAGTGCCAGAAAGAGGCGAGCAAAAAAGTTCAGTGTGCCACAGCTGAAATTATAGAGACAGAAAGCAGCAGTTAATTACTTAATTTGTGGTTTGGGAAGTTAGGGGAGCGTATGCAAACTGCAAAGCTGAAAATACTTATCTGTTTGAAGACAAATGCAAAATAGATCGACTTGTACGGTACCGCAGCTAAATTACAGAGTCCGAAAGCAGCAGTTGTCTGTCTGACAGAGGGAGTTAGGGAAAAATTAAACAATGCCCCATCCCTGGATCCGGCACCAGATCCAGGTAGGATCCAACCTGGGATCCGACCTTTGTATTCGGCCAAATCCTGGCCCAGAGCCCACCCGGATATTGCTGCCATCTGCTGGATCGCAGTCAGTTCCATGGCGACACTATCTGAGCATCACTACTCCTTGGTTACCTTCTCACTAGTATTTACTATGAGCGTATATTTAGCACAGCTGGACATGTCGTCTCTGAGGACCGCACAAGGCTTACCCCTGAAAATGTACAGCGTCTCACCTTCCTAAAAGTCAATCTCAACAAATTCTCTCACCAGTTCAGTGAAGAGTGGCAGGAACATAAAAGTGATGACTATAAACAGCTGCAACAGGAGTCTCCTAATAAGGGTGCTTCCTTTGTGGTGTTTGAAGATGATAGTGATTATATTTAATTTCATGATTTATTTCTTTGAATTCAGAGGAGTAAGGTCAGCAACCATAACAGAAAGATCAACTAAAAAAATTCCTTCTTGTGCGATCACGGCGTATATTACTTCATATGTACTGCTGTATGTGTTTTTCAATTTGGGAACCCAGGTGGAGTGTACCGTGTAGATCCCCACCAGCTTGACAACGGGGGGAGGGTGGCAACAGGGCTGGGAACTGGCACGTGGGCTTCCTGACAGGAGTAGGTGGTGGTTGGGGCCAAACAGCTCTTTAAAAAAAACTGCAGTGGGGGGGCCAGGTCAACTAGATTAAAAAAAAAGTAACTTAAAAAACACAAGTGATAACAAATAACTGGTCAGTCAGGCAGGAGTGTGTGGGATGGTTGGGGCCAGTGATGCTTGCTATAACACCAAATAAGCAAGCAAAATAATTACAAATAAAAAATAACATCTCAAGCCAAATGAGCAGGAGGGATGGCTGAAGCCCCATCACATATCCTGCTCATGCTGCCTGTCTCCCCCCAGGAAGCATGGCAGACTCAGTGAAGGTCTCTCTGCACTCTGTTGTTGTCTTTCTGCTGTTGAATTTGTTGGTCTGTCTCTCTCTGTCTAACATTTGACACACTGCCTCCTTTCACTGTGAAGCCCCAAATGACCTGCATACACTAGACTAGATTCACAGACGTTTTTGGGACTAAGTCCCACATCGCAACTCCAGTTACGGACTGAAATCTCTGCAGCTGCGGAGATTGCTATTCACATCCACAGCAGCTGCGGAAGATGTTACAGCTGGTCCCACCGGCCGTAACATTTTTCCACAGCTGCGGGGTTTTCCATGGCAGCACCACCCGTAAGCTGCCATAAATTGTTTTGGGAATACTGTAGCTACAGGAGAAATTATGGTTCCACAAGTGACAACCCACTTGTGCTGACTTTTTTCTGCAACTGCCAGATTTTCAAGAGTTTTGTGAACCCAGCCCACTGTTTCCTATGAATTTCATGTGGTAGCTGACACACAGGATTGGCAAAAACAATAATTTATTTTATTGCTGTTGGCTGCTTGCTGACCTTGAAAAATGACAGGAAAATACAGACACAAAATGTTTTTTTTTTTTTAAAAAGGTTCAATTTTATTAATTTTTTTAATGGAGAGGGATCCAAAAGAATACTACTGATGCATTTCTCATACTTAAATAGACTGAAAAAGGTCTACAGTTCATCACAGTAAATCAGAACCTTTTGGGGAAAGAAACAGAGTTGGAATCAGAACCGGGTCACAGCTGACCCGCCCATCCCTACACAAATCCCATACTGGGGCCTGCTTGGGCTGCATGGGTCATGGAGACAAGGCCCACAGCTCACAGGAAGAGAGGGAGTGGACTACTAGGCATTTGTGTACCCCCTGCCAGCCAACAGCAGTTGCTTGCCCACCTTCCTAGTCAGAGGAATGGTGCAGCAACAGAAAAACCCTAAGGCATGACCAGGGGTTATATTAACATTAATAAATGTAGAGCGTAATCACATGCACAACAATGTGTAATACTATTTAAAAAACATTTTTATTATAATGACAATAAGGCACTCACAGAGATTATGTTCATGATCAGTTAATCACCCACTAGGAGCTGTGGCACTCAGCTATGTCCCATGCCACATTACATTCCTAGAGGGTAATTTAAGAGACCATTCAGCATGCGATTAGGCTCTACACGCATGTATATCAGAATCTGCAAAAACGTATGTTGTGCAGAGCGTTTTAATTTGTGTGTGTAGTCCTAGTGAATCCTTTCATCTGTCTGTTATTAGGAGTTTTTTTTTTTTCCAAATTAGCCTGCTAGTTTTACAGTCGTTGTTAGGCCCCTGGGGATCTCCATCTCAGCAAAGTGTATTGCTCTTGTTCCTACAATGCCTCCTCACCTATGTGACAGTGATGTTTTCAGGGGCTATGGATTCAAGAAGCACTAGTCTAGAGTCTGTTTACTACAGCAGAGCTGTGATATTAAGTAACTTTCCTTATCCAGTGAGCACTAATTGCTACATTTACAGTTTAGCAAGTACTTGAGGGCTAATTGAGTGAGTTATTCTACAAGAAAACAGCTAGAGTCTTTACTAATTCTAGGATTGATGATCTGGGGTGGTGTGTGTGCTTTTTATGGCTGTGTATAATTTGATGAAATTAAAAGTTTTAAAAGCAAAACATTTACTCCTGCTGGCTAGACCTGACACACATAGAAAACAAAAATACTGAATTAGAGATATTCATTGGAGGCTAGAACATCAGATTCCTATCTCTAGTACTTGCTGAATCAGTGGTCGCGGACGCATCACTGTCACGTGGGACAGGAGGCATTGTAGGAAAAAGAAGAGCAATAAAGGTTGCTGAGATGGAGATCCCTAGGGGCCATAAAACTACTGTAAAACTAGCAGGTTAATTTAGATAAAACTCCTAACAGCAAACAAAGGGAAGGACACGCCATGACTACACATAGAAATCAAAACACTCTGCACAACATATGTTTTTGCAAAATTTAACTGTACTACACCCTTAACGGGTAACATTAGACTGCTAGAATGCTTAAAGCTAATCAAAAAGCACTGTTTCCCAGACCTTTCTGATAACTGGGGAAAAGGAGGAACCAAAGTAAAAAAGGTTGTGCTCTCCACTCTCGCAATTTAACCCTAATGGCCCTAGGAAATAATATCAGATTATTAGTAGTAAATGAATCATCCATGAGGTGTCTTGTGTAGGCAATGCACAAGTTGCTATGCTGAGGAGCTTTTTTGACACACTTGTCTAAGAAAGTTGATCACCTAAGCCTTTGGGGACTGGGAAGATGAAACTGCTGCCTCATTAATAAGAGGAACCTTTATCAGAATTGTTTTTAGTCATAACTATGTTGGAGAGGAGCTGTCTAAAACACTGTAATAATAACAGGGAGAAAACTCCAACTGAGGTATTCATCGTCTGCATTATTAGCAGGTTGGGGGAGGGACAGCTTTTGGATGGCATCGCTGCCAGACAGATGGCTTCTATTTTCATCGTTCTTGTTTGCCAAGATTGTATCGTTTAACACTTCTACATTACCTCACAGGTCTTCCTTATGTTTTGCTGTTATGACATGAAGCAAAATTGGATTTGCCTCAGACAACCGGTGGTCTTTTCTGCACGCTTGGCTCATCTGGGACTAATTTCTCTGCTTCTGCTTTGTTCAGCACTGTAGCTGTTCCATTAGGCTTTTTTAGGGCCACTTTGTTTCCTCATTGTACAGCTGTCCACATAAAAACATAGAAAAAAGAACCAGAGCTGCATCCAGTCTGCCCACATGCTCATATTCTGATAATCCTTGCTTTGTAGACACAGAAGCTAGTCCATTTTGGATGGCAGATTGAATCTCCCAGTTTGTACTGTATTCGGGGAAGCAGTAACTGCACTGGCATTGCATGTTGGTTGTACTCTGTGCAATTTTGTAGCGGCAGGGTGGATCATGAAGTAGCGGTGTGGGAGCTCCAGAATAACCTTGAGAAACACCAGAGATGGTCTAAGATCTGGCAGTTAAGGGTTAATGCCAAGAAGTGCAAAGTAATATACTTAGGCAGATGGAATCCATGCACAGAATACTGGCTGGAAGGAGTTAGGTTGGCCACTTCAACAGAGGAGAGAGATCTAGAGGTCATAATCAGTGACTTCTTCAAGCAAACAAATCAATGCAGCAAAGCTTACAGCAAGTCATCGAGGATACTGGGTTGTCCGGGGGGAGGGGGGGGGGTTGACAGTAGGAGAAGTGAGGTGCTATTCTGCCACTGTACATATCTCTGATGAGGCCCATCTAGAGCACTGTGCCCGGTGCTGGACCCCTCACCTGAGGAACGACATCAACAGACTAGAGTCTGTACTGCGAAGGGTCACCAAGATGATCCAGGGCAGGCAGGACAGATCCTGTAAAGATCAGCTGTAGGCCCTCAACATATATTCGCTAGCAGTCAGGTGGGAATGGGGGGCATGACTGAACCACATAGATTTCTCAGGGGTATGAACAAGGTAAACAGTGAGGACAGACCTATTTGCAAGACATAGGGATGTGGTCACTAAGGGGCATGACTGGAGATTGATGGGGAAAAATTAGGATAAACTTGAGGAAGTTCTAGTCCACTGAGGAAGTTGGAACCTTGGAACAGACTGCTAATTTAAGCAGTGGGGGAAGCTACCCTTAATTGGATAAAACATGGTTGAGATGGGCAAATAGACTCATAATCCCCAAGTGGGCACAAAGGTTTGAGGGGTGGGGTAGCAGGGGGGAGGGATATATATATATAGGGTGGTGGACTGAGGTTGCATAGTAAGGGCAGCCTCGATGGACTTTCAGTCTCCTTCTGCTGTCAAATTCTGTGTTTTTATGTTTTGTATTTTCTTGATAATTTGGGGACAGCACTGTAGAGCTGCTATGCACTTTTTTGTTGTACAAGGAACCTACTCTTAGGACTAATCTGAAAGACTTTTTTTTTTTAATTCATTTAGCTATTTGTACTACCTTGCCAGTCCTCCAGCTCTTGTGGCTGAACTCCAATGACCCCCCCCCCACACACACACACACCACAACAGTCACTACTCCAGAGGGGTCTAGGTGGCGCAGGGACCCAGGAGTTCCAGCAGCTGTCATGTGGAGGACAAGATGTCACCCCATCCTCTCTCCTTTACCTTCTTTGCCCCAAGGCTGCAGCACACAGATTCATAAAAGTATATATGCACGTAGAATGCTCCTCATGGGGAATTAAGCTTCCTGGCCCACTTTTAGAGATCACTGCAGTGGTGGAATGCACCGACAAACCTCCACAAGCTGGCCCGCAGTGCCTTGGGCATTCAACCACCCCACTGCCAACACTCCGGGTCTGCTCCAGAATCGGCATTGCCAGCACTGTGCTGCTGTTGCTGCTGCACCATCAGGTAACCCCAACTGAAAGATTCTGCCAAATATTTCAGTTTTTGAAGTGGAAGATTCTTATGTATGGGGGAGCTCCCAGAGTTCCTGAAGCAGAAGATAAATATGTACGAGGGGCTCCCCGAGTTTTTAAAAAGATTATTATGTGTATAGGACTCCCTAAGTTCTTGAGATGTAAGATTCTTGTGAGTGGAGGGCTTCCTTGGTTCTTGAAGTGGAAGATTATTATGCATGGAGGGGCTTCCCGAGTTCTGAAAGAGGAAGATTCTAGGTAAGACCAAACACAGGACATTCACCTTCCTTACTGCTCGTAAAAAAACACTATTGACAAAATCAGCCTCAAGTCTTTACTGATGTGCAAACACGCTTGTACAAAGTCAGATTACATGGTGCAGTACAGCCACAATCAGACACCGCAGTATCTCCTGACTTAATGTTACACGCCTGTAGGCATCTCCATGGTGCTTCATCAGAGGCTGTCAAAACTCAAAACTTTAGGACAGCAGGCGCTGAGGCACTGTGGCATCTGGATTTGTGGTTGTAATTTGTTTTGCACTTCAGTAAAGCTGGGATGTTCATTTTGATTAAGTTGGCCATAAAGTGTACCACGGGAGTGAAATGCTGTTCTCCTGTGTTTGCCCTTAATACTGAATGGTTTACTGGAGCGAGGCATCACTGTGCCATTATGCGACTGACGATTGTTCAAACTGAAGATTATTATGTGTGAAGGGCTCCCAGAGTTCTTGACATGGAAGATTCATATGCGAGGTGGCTCCTTGAGTTCTTGTGGAGGAAGCTTCTTATGCACAGAGGGCTCCCTGAGTTCTTGCAGTGGAAGAGCCTTATGTGTGGAGGGCTCCCTGAGGTCTCGAAGTGAGAGATTCATATGCGCAGTGGGCTCCCTGAATTCTTGAAGTGAAACTTTCTTTTATTTACAGTGTTACCTATTTCTAAGTTTTTGCCAGGGAAAGCACACCAAGCTATAAACAGGTCATTTCAAGGTGCATCCTTCAGGGAACAGTACACGGGAGATAATTATAATAATAAGTGACAGCAAGCTGTCCTTATATTACAATATTCCTATGGATGATGGGTCCTCGAGTTTTTGCAGTGGAAGATTTGTTTGTGCATAGAGCTTCCAGAAACAGGAAAGATCATTTCAGTTTTTAATATCTGATAGATTAAAGGGACTCGGGCATCCCCCTACCTCATACCTTTTTTTTTTTTTTCATAATCTATCTTCTGAGCTGCCTGGTTTCCCCTTTCCTACCTCTCCCCCAGGCCTGTCATCCAGCTTCCCCAGGATTTACCTTCCTGTTGTTATCCTCTGACACAGGGCTATGGTGTGGGGGGGGGTACCCGGTTACTGGTGTGGGGCCTGCAGCGGGTTGGTCATCATCCTGCAGACAGAGAGTTTTCCACCAGTTTTCTCCCTGGGCCCATGGACACACATTGGGCACATTGTGCAAGCTTCGGCTCTGTGGACACACCCCCTGGCATCCTGAACGTGGGTTCCTTTCCCATTTTTGGTGGCTTTGCATGCACTGCCACCCAGCTGCTGCTAGGTGGCAGCATAACAGCGGGCCACACCAACCCCTCTCTTGAGGGAGGAGAGCAGTCCTGTGGATGCTCAATCCTCCCTCTAGCCAGCCAGCCCCAAGTCCTTTCCCAAACCAAGTCGCTGGCATGGCATGAGGTGAAGCTCATGGCGCCTCAGGCCTCCACGCCACTGGGCCAGCCCCCACACCTCTTTTGATGGAAAATTCTTAGGCAAGAACTGATCATCATGAATTATTTTCATAAAGGTAAAGGCAGCACACAGTCTGGTTTTGATGGAGTCTAACAAGATGCAGCAGATCGTCTTTTTGTAATTGTTGTTTTTAAAGGAGAACTGCTTTGAATCTGTAAGTCATTGTTCCTGAAGAGGCCTTTTTTTTGTTTACACTGGCTTCAGTACGGTTATTGTTCCATCTTTACAGGAGTTTGTCTTAATTTAGTGGTTGTTTCAGATTTGCATGCAGGTGGCATGTATCATTTTAACACTGTATGAAGTTGATTATGTCCCTTTTAACCACTGAGTTCTATAGCTGAACACAGATGTATGGTGACAACAGTGATAATGCGTAAAAGGATGTAATCTACATCACCGCCCTTCTGAAGCATTCCTCACCAGCAATGTGTAAATGAGAACATGCACAGAATCTATTAAGAAGCCAGCAGAGATGGAATTATAATAGGATGTGAACCAGTATTGGAAAGGCAGCTTCTACAGAAATGACAATCTTGCAGGTGAAATGCAGTTCCCCTTTGTTTAGACCCAAAGAGGCGTGTCTGTGCGTGCTTTTGCATGCGTTTGTGGCTTTGTGTTCATATGAAAGATCTAATGCATGCAAGAAGAAAGGCTGCCCACTCTCCAATTGTTACCATTTAACAGAGAGACAGGTGTTATTTGCACTGAGTGATGGGTTGAGGACTCTGCGCAGTCTATCTGATTAGGCTTGTTCATGCTTTGTAAAGTCTAGAAGAATGCTTCTGTGTGTCAGTGTTTAAAGATAAGGTGGACCTGGGAAGGCCCAGTTGTGTGGCTTAGGTGTCCTGCTCTGGAATCAGCAGGGAAGCTAGGAGCATTGCAGAGGTGAGGCATTCAGCCACCAAGGAGTAAGAGAGGTGGGCCACCTGGCATTGGCACACCCCTACTGGATAATCGCAAGGTGAAGTTGGTATTGACTGGGCACACAGCTGCTTGCTTGACCTCCCAGCAGGAGGAACAGATGTGGCCTCGGTGACTCCAATGTCGGGGGTGGGGGACAAATGGGAATGGGGAAACAGGACATCACACACACACACACACCCCTAGACCCTCCATGTAAGGATCTTCTTAGGAGCCATGCCATTCGGAGCATTATAGGGATATGTTATATTGGGAGGGATTATAATGGGCTTTGATGAAAGCTGAAGATGTAGCACCCTTTCATCAGAGGTAGCATGATAACATATTGCTTTATATCTAAAACTGCTAAAGCTATGTTAGCATTAAACCACTGAAACACATTCTGTGTTTAATATGGACTCTGCTGGTATACCAGTGTTCCTATAAATTACCCAAAAGGTCATTTGTATAATGTTGTTCATCCACGATGTACAGAATGGTTTGATCAGGCAGCTTGGTCTCGTGGCTAGAGCACAGTCTTGGGAACCAGAATGCCCAGGTTCAAATCCCACCAGAGCCACATAGATGCTTTATGACCTTAAGGACGTCACTTAACACCTCAGTGCTTTAGTCCACGCAGCTGTAACTAGGGGTAAAAAAGCAGAACCCCATTGATACAAGATATTGCATCTCTGCTGGGCTATCCTGACTAAATCAATTGTAAAAGATAAAATGAGAAGGGTCTCCAACATTGAAGCCTGGGTCCTTTATTGCTGCATTCTCCCAGAGAATCTTCCATCATTATCTTTTAACTACTGATGAGAATCTCAAGTGCTCTTCACTCCATTTCATTCATTAGGTCGAGCAGTTTCTGTAAGTAATTCAGTAGTAAGGACATTTTAATGACTGTGCCTGTTCACAGTGCCAGCTGCCTGTGAGATCTGTAGAGTATGGAAGTGTATTAAAAAAGAAAATCAGGTTCTTATAAAAACCAGAAGCGTAAATCAGTCGAACTTCATCAGTCTCAGCTAGGCTGCAGCACACAGGCAGGGTTGACTGCTAATTGGGTATTTCTCCCAACTTCCTTACAGAAAATGAGATTTATTCTAATCAGTTTAAGGATCTTATAATAATAAAGCAGGCTAAGTAATTATTGTCTGGACTGTGTGTTTTTCACATGCCATGCACAGATGGCACTGTTTTTGTAGGGCTGTAAAAGCTGCCTTGAATAAATGTATTGGTGGCTTCTGGTGTTTAAAGGACTGGAATTTAAGTAGTTTTCCCTAACTTCTTTTCCCTCGTCTGGGGCTTAGACATTATAGCTGATATTTTTCACCCCCCGGGATCCCCTGTCCTCACCTCACGATGGACTGTGCTGGCAACGCCCTCCCTCTGCCTGGGAGGGTGGGTGGCCAGTGATGCCCTACACAGCCAGTGCTAATGTCCTTCCTTGGTCGTCTGGCAGGGGGCATGCAAATGCACAGCAGCATGTGCTCTCCCTCTCTGGGTGATGCGGGCCTTACTTCTACAACACTTCCAGCTCACAGCTGACTTTAGGATTCTAAGGAATCTTCACTTGCAAATCCCAGTTCCCCAGCAGACTCCTTCATAGGATTCCAAGGAATCATCATGTATAGAGCCTGACCCCTCAGCGGATTCCTGCATAGGATTCCAAGGAATCATTGCGTACAAAGCCCGGACCCCAGCTGACACCTGTATAGGATTCCAAAGATTCATTGCATATAAGCCTGGTCCCCAACTGAACTCCTGCTAGGATTCTGAGGAATCATTTCATACAGAGCCAGGTCCCCCAGTGGCCTCTAGCGTTGGATTCCAAGGAATCTCTTATACAAAGTCTGGCCCCTAGTGGACTCCTGTATAGGATGTCAAGGAATCACCATGTGTAAAACATTGCTCCCAGCGGACTTTTGCATCAGATGTCAAGGAATCATCATATACAGAGCCCGATCCCCAAGTGTACTCCAACATAGAATTCCAATGAATTTTTTTTTTTGAGTCTCGGGATTAAGACCTTTGAGCGAGGGGCTCTTTAACAAAGGCTCCACGTCAACAAGGAATTATACAGAGGATGGAGTAACAGACACAGGTGCATTGGGTACAAATAAACAGGCAAGGTGAGATACAACAAGCAGGATAATTGACAAACAAAGCTATTTTGCAAAGTAAAAGCTAATATTAAGTGCTCAAATTAAAAGAGATTCAGATGTTGGTAGACGGGTCAAGAAAAAGAGAAAGCCAGTTAGAGGTAGACTAGCAGCCCAGGAGGGCATTGTCAGTAATAGGCTGGGTACTTATAAGCAGTGGGTCGGCAGGAGTAAGTGCGGCAGTCGCAGCTGCTGAGGTTGGCTAAGTGATATCGAAGACAGTTCTTGAAATAACCAATTTTGGGAGTGGATTAGATATGCGCTGGGAGGTTGTTAAACTAGATGGGTGCTCTGTACATAATAATAATAATCTTTATTTTTAATGCGCCTTTCATAAATCAAGGCACAGAACAATTTATAAAATTACATCCAAATAACATATCATAATAAAAAACAATAAAATAAATAATATCAAACATCATAATAAAATACTAAAATCAGACCAGTTCAGCATCATCCCCAAATGCTTTACGACACAAAAAGGATTTTTAATGCTTGTTTAAAGCCCCCCACCGTCATGCACTCTCTAATCCAATGGGGTAGAGAATTCCAGAGGGTCGGTGCCACGAACATAAAAGCCCGGGCACCGGAAGATTTTAAGACTACCCTCGGAATCTCCAGCAACCCCTCGTTGACTGAGCGGAGCAGTCGCTCTGGGATGTAAAGGACCAGGAGCTCTTTCAGGTATTAAGGGCCCAAACTGTGCAGGGCCCTGAATTGTCTTGCTCCATGTTGAAGGACGGGGATATTTATTATTATCCCACACCCCGGTCGTGTGCTATTCATCCTCCACCCTTCATGCCCTTCGCAAGCAAGCCGACTTTAAAGGAGATCCGCCACTGAAACGGCAACCAGTGCAGTCCCCGCAGCACTGGAGTAATATGGGAGGAACGAGGCGTCCCAGTTAACAACCGGGCTGCGGAGTTCTGCACCAGCTGCAAGCGGCGGATATCAACCCCTGGAAGCCCAAAGTAAAGGGAATTGCAGTAGCCCAAGCACGAGGTCACAAACGCGTGGATCAAGGTAGGTAGGTCCCCGGACGGAACAAGGTGCTTGATCCTAGCGATATTCCTAAGATGATAAAAGGATGACTTAATGACAGCCGACACTTGTGCATGCAGTGTTAGCCGGTCATAGAGAATTACCCCTAGGTCGCACATCTGTTCAGAGATAGGGAGCTCAACATCCCCCAGGAATAAACCTGAGGGATGGTTTGTCCCCCACCCCCCTGTCCGGCGACCAGGATCCACGAACATCACCTCCGTCTTTCCAGAATTCAGCTTCAGCCAGCTGGACCTCATCCATCCTTAGATTTCATAGAGGCAGTTATTAAACACCGAGAGTGCTCCATTCTGGTCAGGTGCAAAAGACAGGTAGAGCTGGGTATCATCAGCATAACAATGAAACTCCAGCCCATACCGTCTTACAGTGTCTCCGAGGGGAAGCATGTACACCACAAACAACATGGGGGACAGCACTGAGCCCTGAGGCACCACACAAGACAGAGAGATAGGGTCGGAGGAAAACACCCCTGACACCACCCTCTGAGTTTCTCCGGTGAGGAAAGATGTAAACCATCTGTGGACCGAACCTGAAAGCCCGCAGATGATTCTCAGGCGCTCAAGCAGTACCCCATGGTCTACAGTGTCAAATGCTGATGACAGGTCCAGCAGGACCAAAATGGACCATTTTTTCTGGTCTCTCGACATCAAGAGATCATTGAGCATCCGAACCAGCGCAGTCTCGGTGCTATGCCTCTTTCCAAAACCAGATTGGAGAGGATCGTAGATGCTATGGATGGTTAGATGGTTGTCAAACTGAGTAGCCACTACTTTCTCAATTACGTTCCCAAGAAAGGGGAAGGTTTGAGATAGGCCTGTAGTTGGCGAGGGAGTCGGGCTCCAAAGAAGCCTTCTTCAACACTGGTGTCACCACTGCCTCCTTCAAGGAGCAAGGATATTCACCAGAGTCTAAGGAGCACCAGACTATCCTCACCAGAACTGGGATGATAATCTCCCCACAGCCCATAATCAAGGCTGTAGGGCCCGGGTCTAAACTACAGCATGTAGTGCGCATACCCTGGACAATCCTCATAACAACTTCGATTTCAGGCCTTTTGAAGAGATTCCAGGAAGGTAGAGGGAAAGCGACCAAGGACTGGTCCACGGCCTTTCCCATAGAGAGTGTTGCGTGGGTCTCCACCCTGATGTCATCCACCTTATCTGCAAAGAACCGAGCAAGCTCCTCACACTGGGATTGCGAAAAGGCTCTACAAACCTGTAGACAGGTTGGGTTGCACAGTGTGTCCATGGTTCGAAAGAGCTGGGCCGGTCGGTTCTGTGCAGCAGCAGCAATTTCCCTGGACAGGAATACTGCCTTCTTACGGGTAATTACTGACTGATAGAGTTGATAATGCTCTAGCAGTCTAAGAAGGTCGGCATCTAAGCGGGATTTCCGCCAACACCTCTCTAACCTGCGTCCTAATCGTTGCATCTCCCTCAGGTCCCCATCGAACCATGGGGACGGAGGGCGACGGGAGAGAGGATGCACACGGAATGGTGCAATGGAATCCTGAGCAGAGGTAATGGTCTTATTATAGGCCAGAACCAAAACCTCTGGATCCGAGCACATCACAGGGAGTTCTGATAGGTCAAATGCCGCAGTTAGACCATTGGGAGTCACATCCCATAAAGGGCGGTACTTGACCATCTCCACAGGGGTAGGTCTACGCAGGGGGGTGCCAGAATTGAATCTCACAGTGTGATGGTCAGACCATCCGACAGGTTCCACCCCCACACCAGAGGCCTCCATCCCCAGGAGGAACACCAGATCAAGGGAGTGACCACATTTATGAGTGGCAGAGGTAACCACCTGTGAGAGGCCCAATGAATTCATCAATTGGAGGAAGTGTTGTCCAAATTGAGAGAGTTCATCGTCGATCCAAGCATTGAAGTCGCCCAGCACCATCAACCTGGGGGACTCCAATACCAGGTCAATAACGAAGTCCGCCACTTCCTTAAGGAATGGTTTCTCATCTCCGGGTGGACGGTAGACGAGAGCCAGTCTATAGCCCCCACCTGCCACAATGACACATTCGAAAGATCTGGTCTCCTCAACTGGCACACTGGTAAGACCCAATTCAGTCTTGAAACAAACCGCAACCCCCCCACCTCTGCGGTCCAATCTCGGACGGCGAATCACCGAATACCCGGCCGGAACTGCCGCCTCAAGAACGGGCCAGCATTTCCATCCAGCCAGGTTTCGGTGATGCAAGCCAGATCCGCTGTACTCACCAAGTCCGCCATAATAGCAGTCTTGTTCACAATGGATCTGGCATTACATAACACTGCCTGAGTTGGACAGAGCCCCTGGGATGCCCCTGCCACCTTCCTATCATTACTAATGATGGTGCCCTTGGATATGGGGGTCAGACAAGGAAACCCCCACTCAGACCTCCATTTCGCCCCAGGGTGTCTTCTGGGCTTAACAATCCTGATGCAATTGTCCCCATCCATCCTCCACTGTTCATGTCCTCCGCCCTCCCTCCTCCTCACGGGCAGTTCCCAAAGCCAGACAGCTGGTAGACCGAGAAAACTAAAGGAGGGGAAAAGGGCGAAGGGTATGAAGGGTGGAGGATGAATAGCGCACGACCGGGGGGGGGTAGGATAATAATAAATATCCCCGTCCTTCAACATGGAGCAAGACAATGACCTCCTTCTCTCACCAAACTAAAAATCACAACCCAAAATTAAGATAGCAATTAACCCACCAAATTAAACAACCAAAAAAAAAACAGAACCCCAAACCCAAATGACCTAACTTAATGCAGAATTTCTCAAATAGAACCTACTTTCCGGAAAATAAACAAAACCTAAAACTAACACCATAAATAAACAATAAAAATAAATTAAAATAAAGATAAATGATAAACAGAAATAATAAACAGAGACGGGGGTCCCTCCTCACACAAAGAAATCCCGTCACAAAATCAAACAAACATAATATAAACCTCTCTGTTTGTAACTGTCTTTCTTTGTTTCACAAAGTTGATGTCTCAATTGTAAATCACATATTGTACTTTGTTCTAATCTATTGTACTTTGTTCTAATCTATTTTTGTATGACGTGGAGCCTTTGCAAATGAGTCCCTGACTCAAAGGGTTGTAATTCCTAGACCTTAAACAAACAAATAAAATAAACAAACAAATAAAATAAAAAAGAAGATAGACAATAAGAAAAGAGAAGAAAACCCAACTAAAACAAAATAAATTGGCTAAGAGAACAAGCACTCACACTGCAAGTCTACTTAGCCCCCGGGCACTCTCACTGCACGGGACTAGAACAACATAAAATAACATAAAATATTGTGAGAAAACAGGGACTCCCACTTCCCGGAGACTCACAATAACCGAGCACTCTCACTGCACGGATATAAAATAAAAATATTTTTGATCCAGAGAGTAGGATCCAGTCAGGAAAAAACGTCTCACAGTAACATATAAAATTATAACTAAAATATTAAGACCCGGGACCAATCCATGGTCTCCTCAACACATTAGACAGAGGTTCGCTCTATTAGATCATGACAGTACTTGTCCTTTCCTAAGTCCAAATATTCGGCTCCCAAGTTCCAGAATGTTATACAATTCAAACGAAAAACCAGACAGGACTCCGCTTGACAGCAGGCTCTTCGTGAGCGGTCAAGATACCAGTCACTCCCCACTTTTAACTGAAAATAAGCTTCTCAATCCAGCCCCAAGGGAATTAATAAGTCCTCATGTCTGCATTTGGCCAAGGTCAAAATAAACCACAGGAACACAGCTGAGCTAGGCGCCCTCTTCACCCCTACGGGTCAAGGCCCCAGACAAAGAGCAGTACGACGCCTACCCCAACACTGCAGGCCCCCGTGGCAAACAGAGGCCCAGCCCTCCGGTAGGCCACTGACTAACCCCCTCACCCTCTGGGAAAGGAGACCGGGGGGAACCCCCCCACCACGGCAGCCCCAGGTCTTAACCTGGCCCAGAATCTCGGAGCCCAGCGGGTTCAAGCAGAATCTAAAAGAAACGCCAGTCACAAACCAGATTTCCTCCAAATTAGACTGAACAGATTCTACTGAAGGGGGGGAGCGCATCCGAACATCAAGTTCAAATACCCGGTCAGTCCCAGGTAAGTCCTCCTACAGAACCCCAGGGAGAAATAACAACACAGTCTCACAGGATTGTAAAAGCTCCAGCAAATTCACTGTCCAACAAAGCTGGGGTACACCAAGCAGCGCTCCAAACAGTCAAATTCCAGCAAACAGTCGCATTCCTGAGGGATAGACAAACCAAAATACAACAGCTCACATCAGTGGTGAAAACCTCAGATAGCATCAAACCACATGACGCTTGTTCTCTTCCAGACTGTTTGATTCCAAAAACGATTCTATAAAAACACCACAGTGCATGTAACGGCAAAGAGTATCTCTGTATAAAACCAGAAATATCTTCCGAGTCCGAGTACTGTCACAAGAATCCAGGTCCCGATATAACAAATAACAATTCATGATCGAAATAAACTTAAAACGACATAAAATAAATTTCAACAAATTTAAAAGAGACTGAAAAACACACTAAAATAGAGTAAACCAAATAAAACGCAAGTGAGATTCAGAGTGCATTTCAAAGCGGACCCACACCGGTCGCCATCGTGCTCTTTGCCCTTGGGATGTCCGGCATAACGGTACCTGGAAAGCTTGATTGGGCGTGCTTCTCTTGCAGTGCGAGTTTGCGGGGGCCCTCTTAAGAAGCTGCTTGATAGAGGGGGAGCTAACCCTAAGGAGATCTTTTTGGCCGTAAGGCAGGTGTGATAGGAGATTCTGTTCTGGAGGTTGAGCCAATCTGTATTCGATGAATCACTGAATACAAAGCTTGCTTCTCCAGCAGAAACCTGCACAGGATTCCAAAGACTCATCTTTTTACAGAGCCTGGTCTCCTAGTGGACTCCTGCACAGGATTCCAGGGAATCATCCTGTATAAGGCCTGGCATCTCTAGGGGACCCCTGCTTAGGATTCCAAGGAAACACCACGAACAAAGCCTGGATTCCAAGGACTCACCATGTACAAAGCCTGAAGCCTGATCCTCCAGAAGACTCCTGTGTAGGATTCCAAGAATCATTACATATTGTCTAGTCTGCCAGCAGACACCTGCACAGTATTCCAAGAAATCATCTCATACAGAACCCGGTCCCCCCGCGTATTCCTGCATAGGATTCGGATTCCATGGAATCATGGCATACAAAGCCTAGTACCCAAGCAGACTCCTGCATAGGATTCCAGTTAACCATCGCATACAGAGCCCGGTCCCATGGCAGAACTCTGCAGAGAATTCCAAACCCCCCAGTGGACACCTGCATAGGATTCCAAGGATTCATAATATACAAACTCTGACCCTCCCCAGCCTACACCTGCTTAGTATTCCAAGATATCGTTGCATATAAACCCAGGTCCCTCAATGGACTTTGGATTAGGATTCCAAGACATCATCTCATACAGAGCCCACCAGGTCCCCCCGTGTACTCCCACATAGGAGTCTAAGGAATCATCACATACAAAACCCAGTTCACAGCAGACTCCTTCACATGATTCCAATAAATCATAGCGTACAAACTCAAGTCTCCCAGTGGACTGCTGCAAAGGATTCCCAATGAATTGTCTCATATAGAACCCGGTCCCCGAGCACATTCCTGCATAGAATTGCAAGGAGTCATTGCTTACAAAGCCTGGTCCCACAGCGGACTTCTGCACATGATGCCAAGGAATAATCTCATGCAGAGCCTGGTTCCTCAGAGGACTCCTACATAGGATTCCAAGGAATCATTGTAGACAAAGGCCATCCTCCAATGGACACCTGCATAGGATTCCAGAGAATTATCTCATACAGAGCCCAGTCCCGCAGCAGACTCCTGAATAGGATTCCAAGGAAGCATTGCATACAGACCCATCCCCAACAGATACCTGCATAGAATTCCAAGGAATTATGGCCCAAACATCCCGGTCGTTCAACAGACTCCTACATAGGATTTCATGGAATCATCACATACAAAGCCAAGTCCGTCCCCCAGTGAACTCCTACATAACATTCCAAGGAATCATTGTGGGGAAAGCTTGCTCCCCAGGCAGACTCCTGCACAGGATTATAAGAAATCATCTCTTGCAGAGCCCAGTTCCCCAGTGGACTCCTTCATAGGATTCAAGGGAATCATCACATACACAGCCTTGCCACCAGGACAGTCCTGCATAGGATTCCAAGGAATCATGCCGTATATAACCCAGTCCTCCAGTGGACTCCTGCGCAGGATTCCAAGGAATCGCTGCGTATATAACCCAGTCCTCCAATGGACTCCTGTGCAGGATTTCAAGGACTCATCCCATATATAACCCAGTCCTCAAGTGGACTCCTGCATAGGATTCCAAGGAATCATCACGTATATAACCCAGTCCTCCAGTGGGCTCCTGCATAAGATTCCAAGCAATCATCGCGTATATAGCCCAGTCCTCCAGTGGACTCCTGCGTAGGAGTCCAAGGAATCATCATGTACAAAGCTTTTTCCTCTAGTGGGCTCCTGCTTAGGGTTCCAAGTAATCACAGAAACACAGAATTTGTAGGCAGATAAGGACTGCTTGGCTTACCTAGCCTGCCCAATTTTCCCTGCCTACAGTATCACCGCAGATCCTACTTGATCTCTGGTCTGTTTTCCATCCCCCTCTTCCTTTCTTATAAGATTCCCCTGTGCCTGTCCCATGCATTCTTGAACCCCAACACTGTTTTCACCCTCACCACCTCTGCTGGAAGGCTGTTCCAGGAATCCACCACTCTTTCCGTGAAGAAGTACTTCCTCACAACCCTCCTGAATTTACCCCCCCAGCTTCATAGCATGTCCCCTTGTTCTTGAGCACCTTTCTTCTGAAAAACACTTTCCTCCTGTACCTTATTTACTCCCTTTAGTGATTTAAAGGCCTCTATCATATCCTCCTTTCCCTCCTGTCTTCCAGTGTGTACATGTTCAGACCCCCCAAGTTTCTCCTTGTAGGGCTTCTGATGCACCCTGCACCATTTTAGTTGCCCTTCTCTGGACCGCCTCAACTCTGTCTGTGTCCTTCTGGAGATGTGGGGCTGGATTCACAAAATAAAGTAGGGTAGAAAAAAACCTGCAAGTGTCCAAATATTGTGCAGCTGTGGGAAAACACACCTGCATGCGCTGGGTAGCTGCAGGTGTATTCACAAATCCCCCGCAGGTGCGGGAAAAATATCCTGTGGCTGCGAAAAAACGCACGTGCGGAAAATATGTTGCGGGGAAAAAGTGCCATGATATGCATGCAGCATCCCCTGAAAGGCTATTCACAACCAGTTTTTTCCACAGTTGCGGAAAAAATGTTGCACATAGTGGAATGAGGTGTAACTCTCCCTCATCAAACTGCAGTAGTGTTCCAGTAATTTGAATCAATTAAGGTGGAGGTGAGGCACAGGTAATAGCATCCCAGATAGTATAACAGTGGCTGCTGTAACAGCAACAAAAGCACACATTGCCATGATATGGCAACAGGCAACAACCACCAGACACAGTGCAGCCAATGATGGAGCCCCACAGGCAGTAGAGCCTGGCCAGCCAGCAGTGAGTGCTACCCCTGCAGGCAACTGGAACACCCCAGGGAGGGAGGGAGGGCCAGCAGTGACAGTTGGCCACTGTGGTGCAGTGGTATTGCTGGTACCTGTGGTGCTGCAGTGGTGCCAGTTGAGGGGACTGGTTGCTGGTCTCTTTGTGGGTGCTTTCAGCTTCATTCTATGGCAGCCCTGTTAAAGTCTGCTGTTCCAGCTAATTAAGTTCATTGTTGCTGTGCTTCCTAAGCTATTTCAGCAGCTGCAGATCCGCAGTTGTGGATTTTCAGCATGTGCGCAATTTCTGCAGCTGCTGAAATTCTGCAGCTGCTGGGATTTTATGAAATTCTGCACCTGCTCAAAATTTCTATATGAATATCACGCAACTGCATTTCCGCAGTGCTGCAGGCCTTTTTCCCACAGCTGCAGGATTTTTGGCTTTCTTTGTGAATCCTGCCCATGGTCTCCAGAACTGGACACAGTTCTCTAGATGGGGTCTTACCAGTGATCTATATAGAGGCAACACCACCTTCCCTTTCTGCTGGTGATAACCCTCCCTATGCACCCCAACATCCCACTTACCCTCCCAATTGCCTTGTCATACTGCTTGGCCACCTTTAGGTCATCTGATATGATTACCCCGAGGTCTCTTTCCGGTTTGGCGGTCGTCAGTGCAACCCTACCCATTTTGTACTCTACCCTGAGTTTTCTGTGCCCAAGTGCATTATTTTGCACTTATCCACATTGAAACCCAGCTGCCATGCCCTTGATCACTCCTCAAGTTTTCTTAGATCATGGCTTATCCTTTCCACAGCCCCCCCACCCAGAGTGTCCACCCATAGTAGATTTTGGTGTTGTCTGCAAAGAGGCAGACCTTCCCTTCCAGCTTTTCTCTGTAGTGTCATTTATAAAGACATTAAAATGGGCCGGTCTCAGCACTGATCCCTGAGGTACCCCACTGGTAAACCCTCCCTTCCTTGGAGTGAATTCTGTTTATCACCACTCTCTATCACCTATCCCCTAACCAACTACTTAGCCAGTTAACCACCTTTGCACCCACTCCTAAGATGCCCAGCTTGCTTATGAATCACCTATAAGGAATGTCATTGAAAGCCTTACTGAAATCTAGGTGGATCCCCAGTCCGTAATGTAGCTGATCCCCTCCTTTCTGCACCATTCCTTCTACCATGAGTTGAAGCTCATGGTACAAAGATTCCTCTCCTCACCTCTGTCATAGACAGACAGCAACTCAGCAAAAGCCACTGAATGCACTACCTGTCTAAGACCTCTCCCCCCTCCCTAAACTCCCCTTGCACTATCTCGGCCCTGTCTCTAGCCAGGTCATTGATCCCCAGTGGACAGTGACATCCAGCTCCCCTTTCCATTCAGGATCTGCTTTCCATCTATCCAGGCTGTTGTGCCACAGAGGCACCTGCCGTCCCTCTCCACCTCCCTTCCTGTTCCCAAATCTGTCCTCCTAACAATTGAGTTCCCCACCAGAAGTTGCTTCCTCCTCTTGTGGGACCCTCTTCCAGACTCCTTGGGGTCTCTACTATGGAGGACGCCCACATCCTCCCTGGCCCCCTACCATGGATGCCTCCTCCTGGCTGTCTTACCCTGCCAGAGCAGCGTAGGAATTTTGTAATGGTACCAGTTGAGGAATGTGCCTCAGACTTACCAACCCCACCGCTTCTAGAACCCACCATAGTCCATCCGCTCCTCCTCCTCCCTAGCATCCTCTGAGGTAATGGTGGCAGAGTTGGTGGTCCCTGTGTGGAGAAGGTCCCCTGAATCCTAGCCAACTCAGTCTGTAGTCTTTCTGCCTCCTCCCTCAATCCAGAGAGGTACATGCAGATGGGGCCGCAACACCGCAGGCTTCAGAAGGTCTCTCTGAAAAATTGCTGCCTCATAGCCACTCCACTGCACCATTCCCATTTGCTACTCTTATCTGTTGGACTGAGAAATGCTTTTGTACCCTTACCCTTGATCGGGTATTTCTAGTTTTCCCCCTTATGTTTTTTTTATACCCCTTTGCACACCTACCCTAGATAGGATGTTGCTTCTGTTCCCAGTTTTGGCCTACTCTCCTGTTTTTACCCATCCCTTGTGTACTCTTTACCCCCGGTAGTGTGTGTGTTTTTCGTTTTATCCCTTTAGTTTTTTGTTGTTCCCTTTGTACACTTATATGTTAGGGTGTTGCTCCAATTCCCTAATTTGGTCTACTCTATACAGTATATTCCATCCATCCTGGTGGTGAATGCAACAACAGGAGTGAACAGGTACCCAACCTTAGTTGACCAGCAAAGTCCCCTACTTCCCTCCTTCCTTCTGCTTATGCCTGTTGACATCTAAGATGCCAGTCTTACATGTGTTCCACTCCTTTGCTCTTCCACTCACTTGCTAGGACACAGATGTGTGGTACACATTGGGTGAATGGGAATTTATGCAGGTATCAGGACTTCCTAGTACTTTCTAATTGTCCCTTGTCCATTAGTCCCACCTTCTGCAGCTCCAAGCCCCAATCCTCCTGGTTTGTATCCTGCCCTGCACACCCTAAGGGAATAACAAAAAAAGCAGATTAGTTTAGCTTGTTTGGGCAAATGTTGCTGCCCAACAATGCAAAACTCCTCCCCGATACTCTCCACTCACTGAAAAGAAGCATACTGACAAGAATAAGGCAGGGCAGTTTAAATGTCCCCCTCCTGCTCTCTGATTGATCCCTCATCCATTAGTCCCACCTTTTGCAGCTCCACCTCCCAATCCTCCTGGTCTATACCTTGGCCTGCAGACCCTAAAGAAATAACAAAAAAGCAGGTTAATTTAGCTTGTTTGGGCAAGTGTTGCAGCCCAACAACTCAAAACTGCTCCCCGATGCTGTTCGCTCACTGAAATGAGAAGCATGTCATACAGAGCCCAGTCCCTTAGTGCACTCCTGCACAGCATGCCAAAGAAACATTGCTACAAAGCCTCTTGCTCAGGTTCAAGGATGCCTGAGCACTGGGATCGTAACTGGCACCTGCCCCTAGACAAATGCCAACAGAAGCACTATCAGGCTACTAAAATATTCCTTAAATTAGCCATGCTGGCTTGTATTGGGAAGGTAGCAGTTCAAAATGTACACCCGATGGGCCATTGAAAAAATCTGTGAGATTTTATCAGTCACTAGCCCTGTTAGCTAGCAGCTGCAGAATATAATTTTGAGCCCTGTGAACATTGTAAAATGTATGTGTGAGGGGAGAGTGTGCAAAGGTGCCAAAGTCTGAAACTGGTTTTAGAGCTTATACTGGAGGGCTTAATGGGCACAAGTGTAAAACAGAGTCACCCTGGGACACCAGCAAAAATGAAATGTTTCAACTAATTAAACCATGCCAATGAGAGAACATTTTGCTTAAAAAAAAAGGATTTGTCTTTGTGCATACTATTCTATTTGACTGCATAACTTGTGCAATGATAGGCACAGTAACCCCTTAGTGTGGTCACCAAGAGTAGGCTGAAAATGTTACTATGTTTATTCAGAAATAAGTTTATGTTCCATTTTAACACTTACTTTCTGTTTGTAGGAGATATTGTTAGTGGCTGGTGCATGCTGTCATACTACATATATGCTCATGTGGTAACGCTCTAAGCGTCCGACTCAATGACTGTGTCTGGGCACAGACCTTTGGAGATGTTCACTGTGTCACGTGGGAGCTCATTGGCAGGCTTAGTTGGATGCAGATCTGGAAGCGCAGTGAAGAGAGACAGTGGCAGCAGACATGGTAACGTGGTGAGCTATTCTGTCAACCACATGGTACACATAGCAAGGTACTGTAAGAGTGATCATTCTTACTAATAATGCTCATTCATTAATGAGAAATGCAGCTAGCTGGACAGCCTGTCAGTGAACTCCATGATCATCGACGATTCTTTGTAAAAAAACAACAAAAAAATGACATTCCCTTCAGCAGCCCAGCAGGAGGCACAGAGTTAGTGTATTTGCTTACTGTTGTCAACGTATTTTCAATATGTCCTTATTGGGCACAGAAAAACTTGTTACAGTGTACCAAAGGGATGAGGAAAAAAAACACAAGTCAGTCACTTTGGCAGAGGCACCACTGGCAGGGCCCAGGAACTTGATCACTCTCCAGATTAATAATTTTTTTTTTTTTAGGATTTCAGACTGAGAGTACAAGCCTGTCGTGTTTTACAGACATATTAGGCAGAGTTTTAAAAAAAGTCAATGTGAGTGACTCTCTGAGAGGAATTTCCAGCCTCTCAATCTATCCTTATAAACACACAGAGAAAGAAATGGAAATCACATTGGGACTGATCATTACATTTTCAATCACAGGAGTGCAGTGTGCATATTTATGGAACACATACAAACAGAAGAGAGAAAGAAGTGAGTGCCTCAGCTGGGACATTGGGATTGAGGTAGCACTGGTTCCCAGGACACAATCTTTCTCTGAAAAACAAAGTATGTGGTCTCAGCATTGAACAAATGCAGAATTCAAACTTATCTGTAATTGCTGAGTTTTCCAAATTAGTAGTAAAGTACTTGTTAAAAAATGCAGGGACAAACTTTCAGATGTTTTTAATTGACAAAAAAAGAGGATCCTCACTCTGCTGGCTAAATATGCTGTTATTTCTCTCGAGTATACTTTCCCTTCCTTTGAGTAGGAAGGACTTCATGTGAACTTCTTGTCTTCTGTGCTTATCTCGGATTGAACCTAGGTGGGTCTAGTCCTTCTCATTGCCTGCTGATAGCCTGTTGTTTTCTTATCTGGTGTGCCTTCTCTTCTTTTGATGGGAAGGACTTTCTATGACCTCAAATAATTATTTGTCATACTCTTCATCTGGAAAAGAATGCCCCCCATACCTGCTGGTTTGCCATGTATTTTTATTTCTCTCATCAGTGTGCCTCCCTTCTTCAGATGAGAAGGAATTTATTTATGAAATTCTTTCATCTTTTTTTTAAGCAAAATTCCTTGAGTGGCCCAACTTTTCATAAAATTACCCACAGTTTTCAAGCTCTGAGTGCCAGCTGACCCACCGAATTTCATTTGTAGAATGAACACTGCCAGCACCCTAAAAAACATCAGTGGAGCTTGGTGCCCATAAGTGCTGTGGTGTTCCACCCAGGGAAAACCAAGGCTGAGGTTGCGCACACACCAGGTGTGCCACTCTGAAACCATAGTGTGTGTGTGTGTGTGTGGGGGGGGGGGTACTCAAACAAAGGAGACTTCCATTACTGTGCAAAATCAGCTGGCAATTTATTAAGCATTCCAGTCCCAAAAGCAGTAAAAGACTTCATTAGAAAACAACAGCCCTTACCCCTTATAAGCACGGTCTGTGCAAACCACAGGTGAGAGTGGCAGCGTGTCAAGGAACGGAGCTTAGGCTGGTGTCTGTGGCTTTCTTGCTGGATCCAAACTGGATTTAAGTTTTGCCAAAGGAACAACAAGCATGGCTAAACCGCCATTTCTTACTTACAATATTTCTACTCCTTGATCAGCTTCGTTTGCAGGACTTCTTGTATGTGGCTTCTGAGAACTCCAAAATTGTAACTTGGAGATTTTTGAAGCAAACCGCCACACCGCTCTGCCCTCAGCTGCCGGCTTCTGACTACAACATACGCGTACTCTAATATTTCACCACTAGCTTCCTCAGAGCATGCTGCATGTAATCTCTGGTGGAATTTAAACACCCGCTTTAAAGGGACACACACCAAATCATAAGCAAAAGTGAACAGAGTGCAAACAATACATAAAGAGCACCAGTATATGCAAAGGTCAGTAAAGACATAAAGAGGAGGTAGGGAGGGGAAGGAAGAAGAATGTGGGGGAGGAACAGGAGAAGGTACTAAGGAAATACAAAGGGAAGGGGTAAAGGGAAGATGGTTATGGTATCCTCATTTATTTCAGTTACTTACAGCACATAATCAAAGAATGAATTATAAATGAACTAATTAAGTAGCAAAAAGAATAAAAAGATAATGTACAATACAATCAATTTGTGCAACAGTATATCCTAACTATATTTAAATTATATACATTGGGTGCATTTTGTATGTCAATTACTGGGTAGGAACGTAAAGGCAAAGTTCTTTGCTCCCACATTATAGAAAAGCTGTCATCAAGTAATCATCATTCAGTCCAAGAGGCTATCTAGTACCCACTTTGTGAATCCAGTATACCTCTGTTTGTCGAAGTCTTCTGCTGAAGTCCCCTCTTCTAGCATCATGTCCACTTTTTCTGTTCCAAGGACCCTCAGATTGGCTATTGATCCATGGCCTGCCTCAATTAAATGTTTAGCCATACTGTATTGAAATTCTCAGCTTCTATTGCATTTATATGCCCCCAGACTCTGTTTTTCAACATTCTTGTCATTTGCCCTACACATTGTAAGACTGTCTGCAGGAAGAAGTCAACAAACTGAGCAGACTGGAAGGGCCAAAGTGGTCTTTATATACTGACAACTTCTGTGTTTCTCAGTTTCTATGGAGGTGGTAACCACAAATCTGGTTTAGGTTCTACCAGCAATTGTGCAGAGACCAAGCTGTCTTTTAAATTCTTGCCACATCGGTGTGCCAACAATGGTAGTTGTGCAGTATCATCTGATATCTTTCTTTTCTCCTGCAATGCTTTCAGTGTTTTCTGAGAGTTTGGCCTGTTTCTATAGTTGGGGGATTGTAATCTGTAACAAACGTCAATCTTGGTGTTGTTGGTGACCTATGGTTTGGTTGTAGTAACTGTTCTGTCTGTGTATTCTTAGCTCTGTTAAAGACTTTGTGTATTGTAAAGCCTGGGTATTTTCTGTTGTTAAATCTTTGTGATATTTCAACTGAACCTGTGTTGAACTGCTCTTCAGGACTGATGTTTCTTTTAAGTCAGCGAAATTGTCCAGTAGGAATGTTGTTAATTAACTTTTTAGGATGGCAACTGTCCCCCCTTAACGAGTGTTTTAATCTGTTGGCTTTTTGTATAGACCTGTTTGTGGTCTAGTATTGTCTTTGAAAATGTGAAGGTCCAGGAAGTGTGTTTCTTCTAGATTGGCCTCAATTTCAAGTCTTGACTTGTTTAATTCATGTAACTCAGGAACAACTGTAATCCCTCACTGGTACCTTCCCATAACATAAAAACGCCATCAGTGAAGCACTTTCAAAGTTTTGTCTTTCCCAGAAATCTGTTGTTGTCATAGTTAAATACATATTGGTTCTCCCAACATCTCACATACAGGCATGTGTAATTTGGGGCAAAAGTAGTTCCCATTGTGGTCCCTTTAATTTGAGTGATGACTTTTTTGTCATACAGAAAATAGTTGCCTTCCAAAACAAACTCTACTAAATCTATTTATTTTATTTATTTCAGTTTCGGAATTACAACCTTTGAGTTTAACTGGCTCTTTTATAAAGTCTCCAAGTCAGTAGAAGAACAGACAAAACATCACAATTTACATTATATGACGAGAACATACACTAGCCAAGCGATAAGACTATTTTACAAGCAAGATAAATGTGGAGTATAACCTCAAATACAAATATTTTTATTACAGAAATATCTCTAGTCTATAGGTCTAGTTACTAAGTGCAGAATGCTTGTAGTTGGCTGCTAAAATTGGCTTTGTCAAAGAAAAGGGGAGGAGGGAGGAGGTATGGAGAGTATTGGTATGGGTACAGAGGAGGCATATTGTATAATGTTATTAGTGAATAGGAGAGGGGGGGTATGGTGATGAGGGAGAACAAGCTGTTAAGTGCTGTATGCATGGGGGCAGCCTAGGGGCAGTGTAAACCAAGTGGAGGGGAGGGGGTGAGGACTCGTGGAGCAAGAGGGGTAAGAAGGTGGTGGGGTAAGGGTTGGAAGTCTAGGACAGGGGATGGAACTCCTATCATTATGCATAGATGTTGCACTCTTGGGATTCTACCAGGAGGCGATGGAGTTCTTTTTTAAATTTTCTGAGTTTCTTAACGTGAAAAAGGAAGGGGGGGGTAGGTCGTTCATCCTTGATAGGAGATGGACCTCTGGGCAAAGGAGTTTCGTTTGTAAGGTTCATGCAGTACCCTTCTAGCAGAGCTTTGGGTTGTTTTAGTGTTGGGGTTACGTTGGAAAAGCTTCAAAGCCGATTCTGGGACCAGTCCTAGGAGGGCTTTTTTTCCTATGATACATGTCTGGTACTGGGACCTTAGAGGTAATGGGAGCCAGTCAGTTGCAGAGTAGAGACTGCAAGGGTGGGAATACCGATTAGCTCCTAGAACAAGTCGGCAGGCTTTGTTGAGCAGGAGTTTAACCCTTTTGAGAGCAGTTTCAGTGGCCACACCGTAGATAATCAGTCTGTAGTTAATGATGGACAGTATTGAGCTTTTGGTGACAAGGCTGAGGGCCTCAGTGGTCAGAGCATTTCTATGTCGGTAAAGGAGTCTGAGTCTGATGTTGGCTGTTTTCATGACATGGTCAATATGGGTGTTGAAAGAAAGGGTGTTGTCTAGGATTAATCCCAGGTATTTAAAGATAACAACCTGTTCGATTACGTCACTTTTGTTACCTAGTATGGTAAGTGGGCCACCCTGCTTTTTTGAGCTTTGTAGGGTAAAGTGCATTGCTTTTGTTTTTCTGTAGTTCAAGAGGAGTTTGCTGTGAGCAAACCATGACTCCAGTTTGATAAAGCTGCTTTGAAGGGTAGCTGTTATTTCGTGGAGGTGTGCTCCTGGTACAGAGATCACTGCATCATCTGCGTAAAGCAGCATCTTAGCAGGGCACGCGCTTGGCAGGGAATTGATAAAGAGGCTGAATAGTAAGGGCCCTAAAATTGATCCTTGTGGAACACCCAAAGTAACATTCCAGGGTTCAGAGGATATACCTTTTATTCTAACACACTGGGACCTGTGCGAGAGGTAGCTTGAGAACCAGGACAATGTATTGGTGGAGAGGCCAAGGGCTGTAAGGCTGTTGAGCAGGATGTGATGATTGACGGTGTCAGACGCTTTGGTTAGGTCAATAAAGATTGACCCAACCATTTTTCCACCATCCAGGGAGTCATGTAGGTGTGAAGTAAAGTCGGTGAGTGCAGTACTAGTGTTGTGGGATTTACGGAACCCATGCTGCTGAGGACAGAGTAAGTTATATTTGTTGAGGTAATCCGTGAGCTGATCTAATACAATTCTCTCTAGTGCTTTCGAGAGGGAAGGTAAAATAGAGATGGGGCGGTAGTTGCGTATGCTGGTCCTGTCTCCACTTTTAAAGACTGGGGTGACGAGGGCAGTTTTCCACTTGTCAGGGAATATGTTCGACTTAAGGGATATGTTAAATGGTTGTGTTAGTGGATGGGCAAGCTCTTCTAGGGTGATGGCGAGAAGCTTCATGTCAAGCATATCACTACCTATTCTGGTTTTGCCAAGGATCTTCTTCACATATTTAATTGTGTCTGCCTTCGTGATCATTTTGAAGTAGAATGGGGGTTGAGTGGTGCTTGCGGTGGTAGCGGGATTTGGGGGCCAGCTGTTAGGGTCAGTAACAAGGAACTCTGGAGGGAGGACGGAGCTGAGATCTGTAAAAGCCAGATTATAGGCATTAGTTAACTCTTTGGGTTTCTGTACAGGGCCCGCAGTTGTGACAATTAGATCTGGTGGAGCTTTGGATTCTTTCCCAGTCAGTGTCTTTACATTCTCCCAGAATGCTCTCCTATTCCCCCAGCACTTTTGAAGTTCTTTTCTGTTATAGGAGGCCTTAGCCTT
The DNA here is from genome assembly GCA_016271365.2 of Neoceratodus forsteri. Classification (NCBI taxonomy): domain Eukaryota; kingdom Metazoa; phylum Chordata; order Ceratodontiformes; family Ceratodontidae; genus Neoceratodus; species Neoceratodus forsteri. Next base: position 159,047,264 of record CM057459.1, read on the forward strand.
CCTTATCAAGCGGGTGCATTTATTCCTTGCCGTCTTATAGGCCGTAAAATCTGTCTGTCTTCCGGTAGCTCTCACTACATGCCTGAGGTTGTCTCTATTCTTCATTAGTTCTAAGAGGTGGCTGTTAAGCCAAGGATTGGGATGCCCCTTTTGTTTTGGATGTTCTGAATAGTGTGAGTAAGTCGCAGGCTTTATTGAAGATGGTAATAAAGTATTCCAGAGCCTGGTTAGGGTCAGGGCAAGTGACAAGGGGAGACCAGTCTGCGTCTCTCAGGTAGCTCTTGAAGAGGCCAAGTTGCCCTTTCCTCAGGGAGCAGTTTTTTCTGGTTTGCAGCGTGTCCTTAGGGCATTTGTTAGACCAGGAGCAGATAATGGGAGAGTGGTCACTCAAGGTTTCTGGCAGGACAGTGATATTTTTTATGTGCTCGGGGCAAGTAGCTAGGAGCCAATCAATGAAGCGTGCTAGTACCTGTTTGATAGTTCTTCCTAGTTATTTGATTTACCATCTGCGTTAGGTAAAGGGCATGTATTTTGCCCCGATGGTAACTGTATCCTTAGCTAGCCAGTTCGAATTAAAATCCCAAAGGATAACCTGTTTCCAGCCCTGCTTTTCTTTTCTTTTGTTCAGTGAACAACTCGAGTCCTGGCCCTTGTTTTCGTGGGGGTATATAAACTGTTGTAAATGACAAGAGTTTTACCTTGTTGGCCAATTGAAAATTTAATGGAGAGTATCTGAGCTGCCTTGGCATTTGTATTGTAAGGCATGATTTGTCCGAGATGCTGCTCCACAGGTAGACTGGGCACATCCCCCTCGTTTGGAGAGCCTGTCCATATGAAAGATGGTGTAACCATCCAGAGAGATTGAGGAGTCTGGAACCTTGAAGGAGAGCCAGGTTTCTGTGAGCATAAGAACATCAGGTTTGTGAACTGTTACCCAAGCTTGGAGTTGGGCAAGTTTGTGCAGGAGGCTACAAATGTTAATAGTTAATAGTGGCAATTTTTATAGAACCAGTAGGCTTGGGGTTGTGGTGGTTTGTGGGTCCAGGATTGGGGTGAATATTCCCAGATAGGAGCAGGAGAATGATAAGTAATCTGGTGAGGTATCGTTTCCACCAAGTTCTTGCTATTCGAGCTAGCTGCTATGGGGCCTGGATGTGTGGGGATCCTTGGAGGAGATGTTGTAGCACATCAAAGCCAGAATGGTTTCAGAGGAGATAGGTGTGCATCAGTGCATCCTGTCGAGCTCATAGAACAGGTATGTGTCAATAGGGATTTCAAGCTGGATCTCTTTTTTTTTTTTTTTTGAATTATTATTTATGCTCCTGCTCCTTGGCCCTCTCAACCTGGGGGTAGCCCCGGCCCCATCACCCTGGCATCCACCAGCCAGCGCAAGTACCCCAGGGATTACCCCCCCCCGGCAGGGTCGGCAGAGGGGGCCCTTCCCCCACTGAAACTGGATCCATTGTGCGCCGTGGCTAGCCAGGTATGGGGCCTACGAGCTCCACCTCATCATCCTCTGGGAGCCTTGTTTCCTGTTTTTCTCCCTCTTGCAGGAGTGTGGCATGCAATGACACCAGCGACTGGACCCGCACACGCTCCCATGCGCGAACCAGTCAAGCATCTGCCACCCCCCGCCACCTGTGATGCAGCTCCGTTGTCGAGCCCCAGCCTCCGCTAGGGGTCAGGCTAGCACTGGCCACTGTAATCCCCCCCTCCCTGGAGATGGAGAGCTGCCCATCGGACGCTCAGTCTATCTCCTTCCAGCCGACCCATGGCAACCCATGCTCATTCCCGAACACGGGTCGCCGGTGTGGCATGAGGTGTGGTGTTCAATACCTCAGCCCTCAGTGCCACCGGGCCGGCCCACAAGCTGGACATCTATTGTGACTGAACTAGTTGCTTGTGCACTAAAGGGAGTGGAGGTATGTGCTGGCTGGTCATTTCTGAGGTTCACACCGCCCTTTCCCTCATGACCCACTATCAGGTAGTTAAGGAAAAAAAAGATCATCACATTCACCAGCTGTGAGGAGCTCATTTTGCAGGCATCTTGGCTCCTGTCACTTTACAAGAAGTAGGGTGAGCAGGCTCCAATGGGAACAAGCTAGAGGGGGAGATGAGGTGTATTTAATGAGGGATGGGGGAGGGCGGGTGGAAGAAAATAAAACAAGCCTAGTTGTGCGGCTGGAAAGAGCCAGGGCCTACAAGGAAGAGGCTAGAGGGTTTTGGCCAAGATTTCGGCTTCTGGACGTGGGTGGCCTAGAGCAGGAGCAGTCCTGATTGTGCCAGCCAATCACAGCAGCCAAGGTCCGCTTGTGGACCAATCGGATTTGAAGACGTAGGGGCAGTGTACCTGGCGTACCAAAAATGGATCGACTGATGGTTGTTGCTGTAACTTTAGATGGCATATAGCTAACTTCCTTAAAAACAAGGTCCCTCTAGTGGCAGATCTGTATAAACTGCTAACGGGGAAAACAAAAATTGCCAAAACTTAAATCAACTCTAACAAATCTCTACATCAGACTAAACATTGCTTAAAGTGAGAAATCAAAAAATTTCAAGCAGAGAGTAGCACTGGCATCAGTTTATTGGCAGGAGTTTCTAGAGGACTTCTGGATTGCTGCACATGGTGTGGGGAAAAACTCAGCTGGCAAACAAGAGCAAGTGAGATTCCTCCAGGGGTAGATGCCAAAATTCAGAGACTTCCAACTCTTGCTTGTAGAGTGAGCTTTGGGCAGCTTCGCCTTAGACAGGTTTTCAAACTGCAGATGCAGTTTGCTTGAGTGGAGCAGCCTGAAAGGGCACAGCAGTCTCCTTGCTTGTAGGGTGAGCTTCGGACGGCTTCGCCTTAGGCAGGTTTTCAAACTGCAGATGCAGTTTGCTTGAGCGGAGCAGCCTGAAAGGGCACAGCAGTCTCCTTGCTTATAGGGTGAGCTTCGGGCAGCTTCGCCTTAGGCAGGTTTTCAAGCTGTAGATGCAGTTTGCTTGAGAGGAGCAGTTCTATATATAAACATGCCCCGTGAGGGAGAGCTGCAAGCAGTTGGAAATCAGCTGAGCAATAGACCGAGAAATGCAAATCCCCTTTATGGATTCATATTGGATTTAGCAGAGTTTGTTTTGGAAGGTAATTCTTTTCTGTATGACAAAAAATTATTTGCTTAGATTAAAGGGACTGCAGTGGGAACTCCCTGATGCCTTAGTGAAACCAGAGTTCTTTTCTTGTACTGTCCATTGTCTCCATGAGGGGCTGACCACTCTATTACCAAGGTGACTAAATAGATTGATAGTTTTTGCAGTATATAATTACCTGTGTAGTTATTCTCAGCTGGTGTTTGTTTTTTTGGATGGGGTGGTACTGTTTTGTTTGCTACTTGGTGTTTAGATTCTGACAGGGATTACATTACACAAACCATGCTTTGAGGCAGCTATTGGCAAAACGTTAGCATAGCATATATGTGCGATGGAGTTGGGAGTCGGGAGCTGAGAGCCAGCTGTACAGCGGTTTGGTTTGAAAATCTCCAAGTTACAGTTTTAGAGTTTTCAGAAGCCACTTACAAGTCCTGCAAACAGAGTTTATATAAGCAACAGAAATAAGTAAGAAATGGTTATTTTAGCCATTCTTGTTTCTTTGACAACGCTTGAATCCATTTTGGATCAAGCGTGGAAGCCACAGACACCGACCTGAGCCTTGTTCCCTGACACGCTGCCGCTCTCATCAGTGGTTTGCACAGACTGTGTTGATAAGGGGTAGGTTGCTGTTTTTTAATGAAGTTTTTCACTGGTTTTGGGAAATGCTTAATAAACTGCTAATCGTATTTGCACAGTAATGGAAGTCTCCTATGTTTTGAGTAGCCCACCCAAACACTCAGGTTTCAGAGTGGCACACTTTGTATGAGCTTAACCACTGCCAGCATCCAGTTTGCCTTCCCCACTGCCTTATTGCATTGTTCGGATGACTTCAAGCTTTCATATATAATTATTCCCGGATGCCTTTTTTCTTCTGTCCGTTCCATTCTTACCCCCACCTTATACCTGGCCTTCAGATTTTGTTAGCTACTTGCATGACCTTGCACTTTTTTTGGACTAAACCCAAATTGCCCAACCCTGAACGTCTTCCTCTGCCTCAATTCCTGAATACCTTCTTCACTGTCTGCTCTGCCCCAGAGCTTATTGTCGGCAGCAGAGAGATGGATTTTACTCCTTATTTCCTCTGCTATGTTGTTGATAAAGATGTTAGAGTATCCCAACCCCTCTTTTGGAGTTGGGGTTGGGTCGCTACACCTCCATTATTTGCAACTGATTTTGCTATAGGTGAATTGGGGAGGTGGAGGCCATATGGTGCACCAGGGAAAGAGGGGGAAGGTGCAGGAAATTAGGCTGAATATTTGTTATAAAGGTATTAAAAAAAAAGAACTCTTTCAGCTAATAAGGTGGGGACGATCAATATGGGAGGGTGAGGGGACTGTTGTTTATGACTATAAAGCTACAGAAGAGGAACTTAACTTGTATGTATTATCTGGTAAAGGCAAAAAAATTGCATGGATAAAAAAGTTCAAGAAAAGGAATCTGAAAATGCTAAATTAATAAAATCACCTAAATAGCATCTAAATTGAGATGTACGACCTGGAACATTAAGGGCATGCAGGACAGAGTAAAAGGCAGGAAAATCTTTTAACTATATAGACGAAAACTGCATCAACTGCATTTTCCTTCAAGAAACTCATATGTTACAAAATAGCTTTGCATATTATTGTAAGAAATGGGGTTACAGACTCAATGCTGTATACTCCAGTTCAGCCAGGGATGTCTCGATCTTATTTAAACATAATTCAGGGATAAAAGTGGGAAAATCCCTATTAGACCAGAACAGAAGATACATAATTTGTGAAATTAATATAACGGGCAACAAATATTCATTAATGAATATATACAATCCAAATCAGAACGAGCCATATTTTTTTAATGGTGTTTTTTTTGGAACTTAGCAAATTCCCATCCCCTTACATAATAGTTGGGGACTTTAACTTAGTATTGGACCCTTGTTGGGATAAATCTACATGCAGAGCTGATAAACAATCATCCGCTTCAACTGAACTTCAAAAATTCATGTTAGATCTAGAGTTAAAGGAGCCATGGCAAATCCGTCATCCAGATAGTTTACAGTTTTCTTTCTTCTCTGCTGTCCCTCAAAACTATTCAGTGTTTGATTTTTTTTATAACATCAGCCTCAATCATGTACCAAATACAGGATATTAAATATAAAAATATAATTATTTCAGATCACGCTCCAGTAGTAATGGATTTAATAAAAGAAAACTAATCAACAGCTAGAATATTTAAATTTGATCCTATATTATTAAAAAATACACAGTTTGGACAGTATATACGAAATGAGCTTCAACAGTTTGAGGTACATAACCCGTGGAAACTATTGGATTTAAATATTTAGTGGGATGCACTGAAGGCCTACATAAGAAGGGCTATAACATCCTTCGATATTAAAGATAAGAAACAAAGAAATGAAGCAATGGTGGATATTGAAAGCCGAAATAAGGTCAAGACACCCCAACATGTATACACAGGAGATCCTCAAATTTCACAAGAACTGCTTCAACTTAAAAACAACTGTAAAAATTTAGCAACAGAAGAGGCTGAATGCCAGATACTGTACACAAGAAGTAATTTTATAAAATAGGTGAAAAAACAGATAAACTATTAGCATGGCAACTCAGATCATCACAAGAACAAACTAATATAAATGCCATCTACAACACAAAAGGTAAAATCACGACAGACCCAAAAGAAATTAATCAAACGTTTGTTGAATGCTATAGAACATTGTACACATCTGAAAAACATGAACATGTATTTATTTATTTCAAGATTCGGACATTACCTTTGAGCAAAAGCTCTTTTACAAAGGTTTCACATCAGGTACAACAAAATGTGAACTGAGAACAAGAAAACAAAGGAGGGTGGAGCCCCAGTGTAAGCAAATTACAAGGGTGAAACATTACTAACAGAGACATAAACTACCTGGTAAGTGCAAAGAAACATGTCAAGGGCCGGCCCAGTGGCACTGATGGTTGAGGCGCTGGACACCACACCTCGCACCATGCTGGCGACCCGGGTTCGGGAGCAAGCTCAGGTTGCTGGGGGTTGGCCTGGGGAAGAAAGGATCGACCATCCAATGACAGCTCTCCTCTCCTGGGGGGCGGGCGGGATGTGATTCCCCGGTGTTAGTGGTACTTGGCAGAGGCTGGGAGCACTGCTGCCTGGGTCCACTTCCAAGATGGAGGCAAGGCATCGGTGGACGTCCTGCAGGCTGGTGCGGGTGGACATCATTGCACGTCCATCCCTGGGGGGGGAGGAGAAACAACGAACAAGGAAAAACCCTGCACCATCGGGTAGGCGATGGCACCTGGCCACCATGCCCACTGCTGGATCCCACCCACCCAGTCTCGAGATTCCCTCTTCCCAAGCCTTGTCTGCAGCAGAATCTAGACTTCAAGGAGCACCAAGAAGGAGCGGTGGCCCCACCTTGTGGGGTGCAAGCCAGGGGTTTCCGGCTGCAAGGTAGGTGCAGGGGTTGGAGTACCACGGGGAGACTCGGGCTGTGGGGATCTCAGGCAGGCAGGAACAAGCCAGGATGTCTGAGAGAGTCCCAATGGAGCACAGACCAGAGAGAAAAATAGCTGTTAAAAAAATGAAAAAAAAAAAAAACATAAGGCCAAACATTGTCAGGTACACAGGTATAATTTACAACAGCCAAGGCTAGGCACAAAGGTATAATCTTCAGTAGCCAGCTAGCTAGATCCATCTACGTAGTGGAACTGATGTAGCGAGTAGGGGGTGAGGGATCCGGGATGTGGGCAGCGGCCCTGTGGGGGCTTTGTTAAAAAGGGTGTGGGAGGTGACTTGATCCATGTTGGTTAGCCAGATGATTGTATCTTAAGACTTGCAGAGCTAGGAATGCAAGTACTGCCTGCAGAATGGTCCATGCTTTTAGAGACGTACTGTTTAAGCTCAGCCTTAAAGGCAGGTAGGCTCTAGTTTGTCAGTAGGTGAGCTGGGATCTCGTTAAGCCACAGGGGAGCAAGGGTACGCAAGCGACTGCTGTCCCAGTGTAATTTTTCTGAAGGGGACCACTAGGGAGCCCTGGGAGTGGTCTTTGGTCTGGTACCCAGATCTACAGGCATGCAGCAAGCCGCTGAGGAATGGAGCTGCTTTGCCTAGCAGTGATTTCTTGCCCAACAGGCAGGTTTGGTATTTTATTCTGTTGGGGAGGTTAAGCCAGTTGGTCTGCTCAAAGAGGGAGCATGTGTGTGTAAGGTTGTCTGCCCCAATGTGTTAGCCTACACACCTTGTTTTTTTTTTACATCTCTTTTTATCGCCACCAGAACTCTCTCAGGCTTCCAACTCGTCCCCTGCTATACCGCCCGCTGTAACCCCAACTTACCTCAGAGACAGGGTCCCTGGGACACCAGACAGCCCCGATACCCTCCCTCCCAGGAGAGGAGAGCAGTCCATCGGATGCTCAGTCCTCTCCCTCCCCTGCCAACCCCCAGTGCCTGAGTTCGCTCCTGAACCCGGGTCGCCGGTGTGGTACGAGGTGTGGCGTCCAGCGCCTCAACCCTCAGCGCCACCGGGCCAGCCTACACGCCTTGTTAAGGGCCATTGCAATGTGTGCAAGTGTAGTATTGGAGGCGGCCCCATACACAACAAGTCCGTAGTTGATGACTGACAGAACTGAGGAGGAGACCGGGAAACGAATGGCTAATGGTGTGAGGTATTACCTGTGCCTATAGAACACACTGAGCTTTGCATTTACTGCTTTTACCACATAGTCGATGTGCTGCACGAAGGGGAGGGTGTCGTCGATAATAACCCCTAGGTACTTGAAACAGTGTACCTTGCTATTGGTGTTAGTAAGGGCAGGGATGGTTTTCTTGTGCTGGGGGCTAGAGATGATCATTGTCTCTGTCTTTTTGTGATTGAGGAGCAGTTTTTTTTTTTTACAGAACCAATCCTCCAGCCTATTGAACGAGTTCTGAAGCTCTGCCTGCAGGGCCATATGCTGCTAGCTACTGCACAGAACGATGGTGTCATCCACATAGAGGATGATCTTGCTCTCGCAAGCTTCAGGGAGTCTATTTATAAATAGACTAAATAGGAGCGGCCCCAGTATTGGCCCTTGGGCACCCCTAGTGTAATTTCCCTTGAGGGAGATATGGCTGTCCCGATTTTGACACTTTGTTTTCTGTGGGATAAGTAGTCTTGGAACCAGTGGACCACTTCAGGTGAGAGCCCCAGGTTTAGTAGGTCAGTAAGAAGGATGCAGTGATTGACAGTGTCAAATGCTTTAGTGAGATCCGTGAATATAGATCCCACCAAATGGCCCCTTTCCATGGCCTTGTGCACGTAGTCAGAGAACTCCACCAGGGCAGTAGCCATGCTGTGGTTCCTGCGGAATCCATGCTGTTGCAGGCACTGGAGTCCATACTTATGGAGGTACTCAGTAACCTGGTCCACCACAATTCTCTCTAGGGCTTTAGAGAGAGGCGAGAGGATGGAGATTGGCCTATAGTTGGCAGTGTTGGACCAAGCAATGCTTTTTAAAACTAGAGTGACCAGGGCTAACTTCCAGGTTGAAGGGAACTTCACCTGAGCAAGGGATCTATTACAGAGTCTGGTAATTGGTTTCAGTAGCTCTTCAAGTGCTACCGCCACAAGCTTCATGTCTAAACCATCACTACCTAGCCTTGTTTTCCCAAGCACCTTACGTATGTAGGTTCTGACTTCACTAATTGTGACCTGTTTAAAATATAATTTTGGATGGGAGGGGTTATGTTGGTCCCATGGAGGGGGAGGTTCTGAGCTGTTTAAATAGTCTGGTGGCAGGACAGCACTAAGATCAGAGAACAACAGGTTAAAAGATTTGGCTATGATGTGCAGGTCAGTGGTAGGAGTCCCATTAATGGTGAGCATTGTGGGGTGTCTCCTGTCTTCCTTTCCAAACAGGGGCTTTGCTGTTGTCCCAGAAGCGTCTACCATCCCCCCAACTGCTGTTTAGCTTCTCTTTGTAATGTGCTGCCTTGGCTTGCCGAATGAGCAGGGTACACTTGTTTCTTGCTCCCCGGTAATTTTTCCATTCAGTGGGGTTGCCCGAATTTCTAGCCAGACACCAGAGGTTATCCTGCTTCCTCATACAGTTGAGTAGGTCATGGGAGACCCAGCCATTGGAGACTGCCCTTATCCTTCTCTTTCTTAGTGATGCAGAGGTATTGCAAATACCATTGAAGGTGTCTACAAAGAATTGCAGGGCCTGGTTGATGTCATCAGTGGCATCAATTGAAGACCAGTCAGTTTTGGACAAGGCAGCTTTAAAGGCCCTGGATGCCCCATGCTTGGAAACCCTGTTGCGTACAGTGATGGGAGGTTCTGTCATTTCTGTCATCACCAGGAGCAAGCCACAGCTGAATGATCACTGAGGCAGTCTAGGAGAACCATGACATTTATCGTCTTATTCGGACTACTGGAAAGAATCCAGTCTTGGAGGGTTCCCTTATCTGTGTTCTGGGTTAGCCCGGTGTGCTCAGAGATCATTTGGGTGAGATAATAGCTAGCGACCTGATCTTTAAGATGGTCAGTGTCTTTGCTGATCCAGTTTAGATTAAAATCCCCAGTAATGACAACCACAGAGTGGTCCTTCAGTTTGGAGATGGTTTCCAGGGTAGGGCTGAGCCCCGATTTGGCTTTTTCCAGTGGCAGGTATACAGAGAAGACAGTGAGAGCCTTACTCTGTCTGCCCAGGAGAAGCTTAACAGCTAGCATTTCGTAATCACTGGCGCCATCAGGAATAGGCAGCCTACTCCCTTTTAGTTCATCCTTTACATAGATGAGACAGCCTCCACCTCATTTACCCAGTCTGTCGAGCCAAAAGGTTTCAGTGCCTGTTAAGGAAATGAATTTATCCTGAACCTTAGGTTTGAGCCAGGTTTCCGTCAGGCAGGTGATGTCTGGGTTGTGCAGTTGAGTCCATACCTGCAGCTGCGCCATCTTGAGAAGCAGGCTACATATATTCATAGCCACGATTTTAAACCCATTGCTACACTTCTCCCTGGACTGGTTGTCACCAGTTGGCCCTAGGTTAGGATGAACGTCCCAAGCCAGGAGCAACAGCACAAGGATGGCTAAACGTGTCAAGGAGTGTATTATCATTTTTAATTTGCACCTTTTGTTATTCGAGTAGGCCCTTGTGTAGGATGGATTAGCCCTTGTGGGGTGGCATGACAGCTGAGCAAGAATTAGGGTACCACTACTGAGATGAAAGAGTGGCTCATGGGGGTGAAGGTGTGTCAGGTGGAGTTTAAAATGGGCAATTGTGGAGGTGCCATGATTTAACCCTAATGCGCTGGGGGCAGTGGCCCCATGTCCTGCTTCCACAGTGGAAACTTGGTGCAGAAAAAAAACAATCTGAGGGAGTATCGCTAGCAGGAGGAGACTAGTGCACTGTGTCCACATTTCAGCATTCTGTACAAGGAGGTCACTTGTCAAATAGCAGGTGGCCCACAGGTGCAGCAGAGCGATGAGCCAAGCTACCTAAGGTCAGTTCTAATGAGGACAAGTGCATCTGAGCTTTAGTGGTAATTTCCTGGGTGAAGGTGTGTTGTCACTATCTATCTGTGGGGAAATGTAAGGTAGGGTCCCTCCAGTGATAGAACTGCATAATCTGTTAATGAAAAAATGGACACTGAGTCTGGGTGAGGGCTGCAAGTCTATACAGTATTTGGTGCTAAATTTACTTTACAGCTCTAAGACTACATTGAATGTAATGCTAAATGTTCTTAAAAGCACTAAGAAAACAAATAACATAAGTCAGCAACTTAAAAGCATTAGCTTAGACGTAGTATCATCTCTAAGATCAGATAACTTAACAACACTGTTAGAATTTAGCAGAAAATAGTAATTTTAAGTATAAAAAGAAATTGTGGCATCAGGAAGAATTAGCCAAGGGAATAGCCACTCGAGATGCAGCAACAGAGAGCAGTGTCCAATCAGGATCTGGCTGTGGAAAGTGCCAAAAATTGAACCTGTTGGCAGAGTCGTGTCGTACCTTTGCAGGGTAGAGGAGCTTTCCTTCCGAGCAGACCAGCTGAGCAGCACAGGTGGAAGCTTAGTTAGAGTCGACCGCACCGGGCAAGGCTTCGGGAGGCAGCAGAGATAGCTGCATTGGAGGGAGTGCCTCCTAAATAGCTTAGATAAAACAGATTTCTTATCTACAATACCATTTCCCAAATTAACACAAGAACAGATATAATCATTAGAAGAACCTATATGGATAGGCAAAATTAAAAATGCCATCACCAAACTAGCCCTGGGTAAATCCCCGGGACCTGATGGGTTACCTATTGATTTTTATAAAAACAACATACAGGAGATGGCTAAACATTAAAAACTGCTTTTTGTTCATAAATTGCAAAGCTAGACACTACCTGACTCATTTAGAGAAGCTAATATTCTTCTGATCCAAAAATAATAAAAAGGACCCACTACATCCGGGCTTTTATAGGCCCATCTCATTAGTAAATACTGATGCCAAGATTTTAGCTAAGGTTCTGGCCACCAGGCTGGAGAGAATGTTACCCCATAATATTCGTCGTGACCAAAATTGATTTATTAAGAGACGCACATTAAAGAATAACATTTGCAGAACTCTTAACATATAAGATACATTTAAAAACCAGGACCTATCAATTCTATCATTAGATACAGAAAAGGCTTTCTATAGAATGAAGTGGCATTATATTAAATTAGTAATCCAAAAATGTGGGTTTGGTATTAATTTTCAAAGTTGGGAGGATGTACTTTACTCCAGTCTGGTGGACAGAATAAAAACTAACTATAATATCTCATCAAGTATCCCTCTCCAGTGGGACACAAGACAGGGCTGCCCTTTATCCCCTCTCATATTTGCAATGGCGATTGAGCCATTAGTTATAGCTATATGGAACTGTGTGAGATTTCAGGGAATTAAAATTATTGTGGTAGAACATCACATAAGTTTTTATGCAGATGATGCCCTCATTTATATTACAAACTTAAATATGAAGTACCATATTATATCTGATATAATCCATCAATTTGGCCGTATTTCTGGGTATAAAGTTAATTGGGCTAAATCCGAGCTTTTAGAAACCAATAAACATTCTGATAAATTTCAACCCCAGCTCACTGCCAGATAAAAAAATTAACTTCCATAAAGTATCTGGAATTTAACATTGACAGTGAACTCAAGGAGCTGCAAAAAATGAACTATGAAATATTATTAAATTAAATAAAAGGGAATCTGAATCATTGGCAGACACTTCCTTTTACTCTTATTGACAGAGTAAACAGCATCAAAATGAATATTCTTCTGACAATGTTATTTCTGTTCCAGAATTTGCCTTTAGAATTGAGGGAAGTTTTTTTTAAAGAATTTGATATTTCATTAAAGAGATTCCTTTGGAAGGGAGAGAAACCCTGCTTAAAACTAAGTAAACTTTATGCCCCAGTGCATCAAGGAGGACTTGCCCTTCCTAACATAAGATGATATTATTATATAGCGAACCTTGCAGGAGCTTATGAATGGTTTAAAACAGAAGAAGGACAAAGCCCACTGGCCATAATGGAAGCTTCAGGGATGCCATATAAGAGGCTCCAACACTTAATGTGTGTGGGAAATCATTATAAACAAATTCAGACACTAACTACATGTACAAAAAACTATATGTACATATTATTCACCTATATTTATCATACTTCCCACCATCTATCATGGACAAGACATTTAAAATATGGTACGATAAAGGTCTCAGGGAGATTATACAATTTACTGAAAAAGATTAAATGAAAGACTTTGCTTCTCTAAAAAATCCATTTAGCTTAAGTAACATGGAGGATAATGTATGGTCTTTGGTTAATAACCACACTGTAAACATTTTGAGAGGTTGCTGTGACATCATTGTAAACCTTGAGAGCGCAGCTCGAGAAGTTTTCAGATGTCATGGCAGCCTCGAGAAGTGTTTTCAGAACTGTTGTTAACCAAAGACCATGCATTATATTTTATAGTGTATGGGCTACCAAGATTGTGTAATCACAGATTTAATTACTTTACTGAATTACTTTACGGAACATTGATTGCTGTGAGCATTCCGTTTTGTTATACCATTGATATGACATACTCAAGAAGGTTAACAACAGAGTGATGTCATAACAATAGCATAACAAGGTTGCAATCTGCTTGATTTCAGTTCATCATAAGGATTGAATGAGATAATTCAAATCATTTCCAGACCCACTGTAAAAAAAATTTATATAAACGGTGTACCTCTGCTTCCAAAATTGGATATTAGGGGAAGACCTTCAGTTAAAAAATAAATGGGAATAAAAAAATCAGTCACCAGATAAAACTTTTCCCAATGGGCCAAAATACTAAATATTAAAAAAGCAGGACTAAAATTGGTAAGGATACAACAGATGCAGTTCAACATATTATGTAGGGTTTATTACACTCCCCATCATCTTAATTTAATGAACTCTGAGGTCTTAGCCTTTTGCCCAAGATGCCATCACCAACGAGATACTTTAGAACATATGCTGATATTTCATCCCAGATTAGATAGTTGGTGGAGCAAAATCTTGGATTGTTTATCAAAAGCAGTAAATAAACAACTACCTAAAAATTTAAGTTTGATACTATTAGGACAACATAAAATTATTATAGGATTAAATCCTGGGCTTCAGAAATGTATTCCAATTGGTATGATAATGGTATTCAAATGTACCCTGCAAAAAATGGAAAGATGCAGATCCACCTGAATTTATTCAATGGCTTAACTAGATGCTTGATGTACATAAAATTGAAAAGATATATTATTCCATCTGTACAACATTATAAAAAAATGTGGACTACTTTTACTAAAGTATTAAACTCACCGAAGATTTGCTCCACATTAATTGAATTTAGAATCTTAAGATGGAAGTTATACTCAGAGGCAGACCCGGTTCCAGGATCAAATAATAGAACATATATAGAAGGGTAATTTTTTTTTTTTTAGACAAGTATTGTTTGTACAAATGTCTAACTAATCGCTTCCTTATTAATGAATGTATATTAGCATAATTATGTATTTTTTCTATGCCTGAAGTACTAAAATGTATAATGTTATTTGATACTAATAAAACCAAAAAAAGATGTTAAAGAGTATCAATCCAAGGACAGACCCCTGTGTTACCTCGCTTGTTACCTCTCTCAGTCCTGAATATAGAGATGTAAGCCTTCCAAATTCGAGAAGTGCCGACTTTGTGAAGTTTTCACTAGGAGAAGTGGCACTTTTTCAAGCAAAGTCATGTGAATTCGCAGACTAAGTTGTAACTTCACCATGATGTTGCCCCACTTATAGACTCAGCCACCCCAGTTTCTCATAGAGTTCATATCTGTGAGTCCCACTGGGGGGGGAATCAAGAAAGAAGTAGGCAAACCTGTTATACATGACTTCTAGTTTTGCCAGCTCAATTCCCAATGCCCTGCAAACAACAGGTCACCATAATCAAAAATAGGTAGGACCATGATGTTTACCATCTGCTTCCTAACGTCTTTATTCATGGAGTGCTCTTGTGGTCACCTGTGATATCTAGGCTCCACTCTAACCATAGGAGGCACACAAGGTGAGACAGGGCTGTCCCCCAACCCTCCCAGAGCTTGAATGTCCTGCCTCCTCAATGTGCAGTAGACTCCTCTGATTCAGAGCAGGAGAACTGGACCAAGCCATGAATCTGGGCCTCCCAGTGTTAGTGCAGTGTGTTCCAATGACGCCATGCAGCCTGGCCTTAAAAAATATTATTGAGCTAAAATAATCTGCCATCAGCATGGGTTTCTGCTTGGAGAATGAAACAGGGGAGGGGGTGCGCAATGGAACTTCAGCTCCGTTATATCTGATGTAAAAAAAAAAAAGTGTCATTTACTTTGCAAGAAACTCTTTCTGGAGAATTGCCACATAATCTTTGTTAAAAAGGTAGTGGGGAGCAAACTGCAAAAACCTAATTGGAATCAACAACTGGGAGAGAGCTGCCGAAAGACAGGTAAATCAGCAGTGATGAGCCTGAGTGTGAGCTCAGTGCAGAAGGGAGCAACAGCAGCAGAGGATAGTGAAGAAACAGCCATGTAGTCCATGACAACAATGAATACAAAGATTAATAATCTGACGGTGTGCTTAATGATGGTTGGGACCTTGGTAAAGAGTCTACATTCAGAAATTGAGGGACAGACAGCTCCATGGCACTGAATAATGGAGCATCACGTTGGTGAACCAGGTTCACTCCCTGAGCCCAGGGCACCAGGAGTGGAGGGATTCAGAGTGTCCTTCAGATGCTTCCCTCCTGAAGGGTGGATGGTGGTGGCATTCCAGAGGTGCTCTTGGCAGCGTGGATAACCACAAGCTGTTAAGCATCCCCAACCCTAAGACACTACACAGTGGTGCACATATGGGTGGTAGATGGGGCCCTGAAAATGAAAAAAGGGATGGTGCCAGGCGTGCTAGGTAACAGCCCCTCTGGCAGCTCCTCCCAGGCCCCCATGTGAGCTGTCCTACTACCCCCACTATTGGCAGGCTATCAATGCTCTTCTTTCCTGGCAACAGTAGGAGGGTCCCCATGACAGGGATAAGTTGGAATCGCAAGGTGATGGAAGATGTGGGGAATTAGTGGCAGGTCCAGCAGCACAAAATGAGTCCGGCAGACAGCGGGTGGTGTGCATAATTAGAAATGGAGGGACATTAAGCAACAGTCTGACAAATGCAGAAGTATTTCTGCTCAGTATACTAGGGATCACAGCACATAAAGGCTTGTCTTGCAGTACTATAGAGTCATGTACATGCCCATCTATGGGCTTCCCAAGCTGCTCCTGTGGCCTTGGCTCTCTCCGAGCAGGCCACAGCTAACAGACCACCTGACTGACCCCCGGACAGATTCAGACAGCCCATCTGTGGGCTTCCAAGCTACTCCTGTGGCCTTGGCTCTCCGAGCAGGCCACAGCTAACAGACCACCCGACTGACCCCTGACAGATTCAGACAGCCCATCTGTGGGCTTCCCAAGCTGCTCCTGTGGCCTTGGCTCTCTCGAGCAGGCCACAGCTAACAGACCACCGACTGACCCCGGACAGATTCAGACAGCCCATCTGTGGCTTCCCAGCTCTCCTGTGGCCTTGGCTCTCTCCGAGCAGGCCACAGCTAACAGACTCCTGACTGACCCCGGACAGATTCAGACAGCCCATCTGTGGGCTTCCCAAACTGCTCCTGTGGCCTTGGCTCTCCGAGCAGGCCACAGCTAACAGGCTCACCCGACTGACCCCGGACAGATTCCAGGTGCGCACGGACCTCCGAAACTCGTGGTTTTGAATGCCACTGTTTTGACTGGATGCCCAGTGGAGGAACCAGGCACTGACTGGCAGCTGTACTCCTTGGCTGATTTTCCAACGCCTGGTGCTTCCTGGTCTCAGAGAAATCTCTTTCTGTGCTTTGTTCTGGACTGAATTTTTGTTAATGTAATCTACATATGTTATGCATCAATTGGTCTTACTTTACCTGCCAGCTTAGCTAGTCTATTACAAGCCACTAGTCTAGCCTCTCAGTGTTACTTAATGCTTGACAAACTGTATTGTACAGTAGCTGATGTTTGACTGCTTGACCTAGCTGCTGAGCAAGACTCCTGCAGTTTTCCATTTCTGCCCTGCTGACGAACTCTGCCCCTTCCCCACACTGGTCACTCTGCCAGTTATTAATTTCTCTGCCCCACTCGTAATGCTGTCTCTCTAAACACCTTACTTTCTTCTCTGCCTTACCTACAAACCCTTTCCTTACACTCCCCTGCTGCTGCTGTCCTCCTCAGACGTCCCGGTGCCAAAGCACAGTCCCCCCCATTAACTCCTCTTCTAGCTCCAAATAATTGCCCTGCATTTACCACCTCTTTACCTCATGCTTTGTCTTTCCCATTGCCTGCCCCCCACTGAGCTTGCTATTGTACTCTAGCTGTATTTAATCCTCTGTGTTTCCCTCCTTGTTCCACAGACAGCCCATCTGTGGGCTTCCCAAGCTGCTCCTGTGGCCTTGGCTCTCTCCGAGCAGGCCACAGCTAACAGACCACCAGACTGACCCCCGGACAGATTCAGGTATGCACCGGACTTCCGAAACTCGTGGTTTTGAATGCCACTGTTTTGACTGGATGCCCAGTGGAGGAACCAGGCACTGACTGGCAGCTGTACTCCTTGGCTGATTTTCCAACGCCTGGTGCTTCCTGGTCTCAGAAATCTCTTTCTGTGCTTTGTTCTGGACTGAATTTTTCACTCACCCCCCTCCCCTCCTCCTCCTCCTCCTCACAGTATTAAATGACCCTTACTCCACCCTTCCTCAGCCCTAGCAGCAGATTGGTCACTCCACTGCTGCACATTTTCATGCTATTGGCCTCCCTGTCTTCAATACCTGACTTGACCCCACTTTCTTACCGCCCTTTTAAAGCAGTCCCACCCACAGGATCCACATTTCCTCTCAACCTTTCTCCAGCCACTCCATCTAACTCCTCTCAATTACTGCTCCTGCCCTATTGTTGAGGACCTCACCCTAATCGACTGTATACCCTTTCAACTATAAACCAGCTTGCAGTTAAGCAGGCCAGCAACACCAAACAAACTACCTTGGGGTGCAACCACCTACTACTACTAAGTCACTACCTCTTTTTGGCATTACTGGTACCATACACGTCCTTTTGTTCTGCAAATTTTGGACTCCCGCTGTTCTGTCTAACCCTTTATGTGAATCCACTTTATTAACCCTCACTCTCTTCTCTCCCTCAGCCGAGAAACTGTTGCCCAGGCTCCCAGCTCCTAAGCGAGGATTCCGGCTACCGGGCGATCGGGCGCCCTCAGCCGATGCTCGAGACCACAGACACGGACCCAAGGTCCAAGGTACGGCAACTGCCATAACTTTTCGACCGCCCCCTCCCCAACCTCCGCTGATTATTAAATACAGTAGCTCCTGCCAAAATATTAGTCCACGTCCCTGGCGCAGTGCCCACCAATAGAGACTTAGCTCGTGATCCCCTCTTCTCTATCCAGCCTCGGGATCCAACTCTCAGGCCTCGCCTTACTAAACGCATAGGCTTTCCTTGGCTGTGCCTTCACCACTAAATATCTTTAATGCTATCAAATTTGGGTCAACCTGGATCAGAAGCTAGTGATAAGCTGCATTAATCCAGCAACCCTGGCCCCTGGGCCTAATTAGTGGCTGCTTTTTGAGGTACCATCATGTCGGGCCCTATATGGCTCCTTTTACTGCCCCTTCTTCTGCTGATACCAGCTGCCCAGCATTGGACACCTGAACTACCATCATGTTTGGTCTACAACGGCACCTTGTGCTGTATACCACATGGCAGCTTATCCTTTAATTGCCTCCGTGATTCCAAGTACCAATACCTCGACCCTGCTCTTGGACCACACATACCAGTAGTACTTATAACACTCCCCCACCACAAGGTCCACCTCCCACCACGCAGACTTCTATCTCCTCCCACCTATTGTGGTAGGGTACTAGCTCTTGCTACAACAGATCAGCTCTTCTATGGTGGCTACTTTCCAGTCCCTAAAACATCAGATCTACTAGACGGGAGAAAGGCAGGAATTACAGGCTTATAATTAGCGCCTGAAAAATCCTACTTATCCTCCTACTTTGTTCAGGCAACGAGAACTCAACCCCTGGCCTCCAGAAGCTATTGCTTTGCCAGCAGAACTAGCAAATTTAAAAGGAATAAGCTTCTTGCATATTAACGTATGTAGCCTCCTTAAAAAGATAACCTTAATACAAACCTGGGTAAATCATACCTCTCCTGACATACTTGTGTAACCCCTAGATGGCGCTATCCCAGGGGCTACTACCCCTGCCTGATTTGCCACTAACAGGTTGAGGGGCCTGGATCCAATGGCGGGTGCCTCCACCCAGAGGTCAGGGTTTGCAATAGTTAAACTAACTTGGTCACAGCTCTCTGGGACACTGCAACCCCCTTTCTTCCCACTAGTGGCCCACACAATATATCAGAATTACCTTCACAGTATACACTTACCCCCAGGTCTGGTTCCGCACTGGGACCTCCTGTGAAATGAGATACAGTGCAACAATCACAGTACAGTACTTTAACATAGACAAATACCTCAGGCAGTATAACTTTGCTGAAACAAGCAGCTCTGATTTATTTAGGGGATATAACAAGGACAGGGGAAATCAGGTTAATTAGCTTATCACTCTAATAATCTACCTATGGCTCTGTACAGGCCTATCCCTATCAGTTACTGTCCCTGGGTACCCAAGCCCTAGTGGCTAGTCCAAACCGTGGCAGCTGGTAGGGGCCCTTTCACACAGAGAAAAGGAGAATTAAACAGTCAGCAGTACAGTAATTCCATTTGGATTTAATGTGGCAATTCAACAGGAGCGACCCTGAATTAGTACTCACGACCTCAAATAAGATAGGGTCCTTCAGTGTCAGCAGGAGCTCACTTGAGGTACACAAACCTCTTCACACATCCATATAAAAAAGCACTATACCAGGCAGGCTGCATCTGTTCCGATGCAATTACTGCACAATACCGGGAGAACACACAGCAGATTCAGTTCCTGACAGACCGAATGCAATTTTCAGCAATTCCTCCAGTCTTCTACAGGGTGAGCCTGGTTTCTACTCTTCAGAGATCCTTTGATTCTTTTCACAGGACGGATTCAGTCCTAACAAGCTGTTACAAGCTGCAGACCGAACTCTGGGCCTTACACATTTTTTGACTAAAACTGCACACTGAAAATGCACAGGGCTCTTCCTTCTTCACTGCCAAAGCTCAACTGAAACTCCAACCGACAAAACCGGCACTTCCTTTGAGTTCCTCCCAGTTCTTGACTGGATTGGCTGTCACTCACAATAGACTGCTGCTGTTGGTCCAAAAGGCACTGAAGTCTAAACTCATCTCCAAAGTCACTGCCCATACAATCCTCTTGTGGCTGGCTCAGATTATGAGTCCAAGTTCTGATTCGTCCAAGGCACCATTTTAGAGCTAGCTTACCCCACACTGATTGGTCCAGTTCAGCAGTTCAAAACTAGAATGGGAACTAGCAGACACAGTTCTGACTGCAAAAAAGCAGGTTAGACAAACTGTAATTTCATTATTACTCTAAATAATTTCTGGCAAACAGTTACATCTTTCAGATAGGTTCCCTTTGCACTCCTAGTGACTGCAAAATGAAGTGAATTGGCAGCAGCTCAGTGGTACTCAGAAGCACACAGTCCCCATACAAACTAATTATGTCTGCAAGCAGACAGCTCTTAAAGAGACAGTACCAGAGGCTCTAAAACACTCACTGATAAATGGCTTAAATGCCAAACACCATTCAGGCTTGGAGCATTCAAAGCAAGCTCCTGGAAGTCTTTTGGAACCCCCATTTGCAGGGGTTACACTTATGATTTCCAAACTTGGCAGACCCAGCACCACTGATAGAGAAGTAAACATACCAACTATGCCTTGTTCAGAGCTGATAGGCATGCCAGAGGAGGAGGGGTAGCTATCTACGTTAAAGACAAATTTTCTGCCTCCTGCTTATCCTCGGCATCTGTCGCCAGCGAATTCGAATGCCTAATTCTCAAAGTGGAAATTACACAGACTACTGCACTCTGCGTAATAGGATGCTACAGACCACCGTCTGCTGGCCTACAGCTTGTGTCATATCTAAGTGACAAGTTGGGACAGGGCTGCCAGAAACTATTATTTTAGGAGACCTCAACTTTGGCTGGCTCTCTAACACATGCCCCCCTTGCATCCTTCTGTGATGAACATGGGCTGGCGCAACTTATTACTGAACCAACACGCCCCAAACGTGAAGAACCCCAGTAAAGTACACTTTTGGATGTGCTAATGGTGAGCAAACCTCATCTCTTCTCCACGCTGATGTCTTCTTCTCAGGCATGGCGACCATTGTTTTATTGCGGGAGTAAGATCCATCAACAACCCAGCACCCATCAGCAAGTTCTCTATGAAGAGATCCAGGCGCAACTTCAATGAACATGCCTACCTAAACGAGCTTAAGTACTCCTCTGAGTGGCAAGATTTCTACCTGGCCAAAACGATTACGTCAGCTTACAATATCTTCCACAACATTCTATAAAGGGCCCTTAATAAGTATGCTCCCCTTATTAAAGTTCGAACTAGGACCAAAACCTGTAAATGGTTCACCCCTCAGATCAAGTCCTTGCTTCTAGAAAGAGATAAGCTCTGGAAAATAGCACGCAGACTGAACACTGCAGAGGACTGGAACCAGTTCAGGAGACTACGAAATTTATGTACCAAAACAATCAGAGAATCGAAGACCACCTTCTTCAAATCCGAACTCGACTCTGCCACAAAGAGCCCAATCAAGCTCTGGAACACAATCAGTGATCTGCTAGGCCACTCCCCAGGAAATTCACTCCCGACCAAGATTACCTCTGGCAACTTGACTATAACCGAAAAGATGGATATACTTGACGCATTCAATAACCACTTTGCTACTGCAGGCATGGCATTTGATAACTCCCCTGCAAACATACTTCGCTCCCAGACTGCCAGCCAACTGCCTGAAACTCCGATAGCTTCGCTGCCTTTCTCACTTCAACCTGCCACACTGAAAGAGGTAGAGGATCTCTTGCTTCAGTTGGATACTAGAAAAAGTGCTGGGGCCGACTCCCTTGACCCTTACTTCCTAAAAATTGCCTACCACGTACTAGCGATACCCGTCACCCACCTTTTTAACTTATCCCTGTCTCAGGGCACCTTACCACCTATATGGAAGACAGCACATGTCATACCACTGTTCAAATCAGGTGACCGTGGCGATCTCAATAACTACAGGCCAATTTCCCTCCTTCGGTCCTGTCCAAGCTCCTAGAGAAAATTGTAAATGCACAGCTGAGGACTCACCTTGAGTCTAGGGAACTGCTAAATCCTATGCAGTCCGGATTCAGAGCTAAACATAGCACTATCTCAGCCCTCGCCAAAGTTACTAACGACTGGCAGCGTAATCTTGAGAGCAAAAACTTTATTTGTGCTGTTTTCCTTGATCTAAGCAAGGCTTTCAACACCGTCGACCATAGTCTGCTCCTCTCCGCCCTTCAAACCATAGGTGTGGACCCCTCCTCTCTGCGCGTTGGTTCACTGACTATCTTACAGGGCGCCTTCAACAAGTTAAAGCCGAAGGAGGCCTGTCTCCCTTAAAAACTCTGCAAAGAGGGGTACCTCAAGGTTCTATATTAGGGCCCTTACTTTTTGCAATCTACATTAATAACATCGACTACTGTATAAAAGAAGCCAACATCCATCTGTTTGCAGATGATACAGTTCTCTACGTGAGTCGCCCAACACCTGAAGCTGCCTGCAATGACCTACAGTCAGAATTCAACCTTTTGCAAAGCCAACTCCTCCAAAAAAAGCTACTCCTTAATGCCAAAAAAACTAAAGCGATGGTCCTCTCTCCTTTTATCCATACAGCTAACCCTGTGTCCAGTGGGACAGTTCCCCAAATTACCACAGTTCTAGGTGAAAAACTAGAATTTGTTACAAAATTCAAGTATCTGGGAGTTTGGATAGACCAAAGACTCTCCTTCATTGAACATATCGAGGACTTGCTAAAACGACTTCGGCAAAGGCTTGGACTGTTTTTTAGAATCAGCCAATTTCTCACCAGAGATGCCAAGAAACAACTGGTCCAATCCATTTTCCTATCATTGGTTGATTACGCTGACTTCCTCTACAGCCAATGCCCCAACTCTTACATGGCTAAACTGGGCACACTCTACCATCGAGCACTGAGGTTTATAACGGGACTCCCCTTCGACACACATCACTGCACCCTATATGCGGCAGTGGGATGGACATCACTAAAGTTCAGGTGCCACAGAAACGTTGCTCTCTGGACCTATAGAGCCATCTCTAATAAGCTGCCTTACTATATCTCCTGCTGTCTTCCCCTGAGTATAATTGGGAAATATGCGTTAAGAAGTTACTCAGCTATTACACTTGAAGTACCCAAAGCAAAATCCCGCTTCGGCAGGGCAGCCATAAGCTTCGTGCTACCTACCTTATGGAACGATCTACAAAAAACCCTCAAATTAAGCACTCTAATCGGTATAAATGCTTTCAAGATGCTTTATTTCCATACAATCAGAGAAGTATGTAACTGCTTCACCCACTCAGACCCAGTACTGGTATATAGCCACGCCTAGACCCAATTTTAAGTACTGACCCCCCAGCTTGCTCCTCACCAGCCTAATTGTTCTCTCTCTTATCCCCCTGTCTTATCAACACTAGGCCCATCCATCCCCTTATTCTTCCTTTCCCAACCTCGGATAGGAGCTCACTACCCTGGGTTGTGACATCCTACCATGCCCGTGCATTTAGTAGCATTCAATCCCGGGCTCACATACTCCTTTTCTCCATCCACCTTCTCTACATCCAGCTTTACAAACTCCTTTCTGTGCACCGTGCCCTCCTAGCCTTTCTCCCTACTTCTCCTCTCTTCCCCCTACCTTCACCTCTACCTGGTGTATATTTTTATTTTTATTTTTTCTTCCGTTACTTCCTCCTGCAACCTTAGATAACCTGCTTTATCTTCCTATAGACACTTCTATGTATGTAAATACCATGTAATCTGTACAATATCTGTATAATTCTATGTACATATGAACTTCTTTTTCTTCCTCTCTGTAAAGAGTATTATCTGTATTGCCTTGTAAATACCTGTGTTGACCTGTATATACAATTGTTCATGCTCCACCCAGGTCCATCTTGCAAATGAGCTTCTGCTCAACGATGAACGCCTGGTTAAATAAAGACTTGATTGATTGATTGATTGATTGACATGCCATGAACATTCGGCTGCTTGGGCTGCCTGAGGGGGCAGAGAGTGACAACACTGTCCTTTCATTTTTAAACATTTTCTGTTGTAGCAGTTTGGATTTCATCCAGTCCAGGCTGCCATTAATATTGTAAAAGTCTGCACAGTAAAATTGTGTGGGAGACAAGCTGATGATAGCACAGTACCATAAAGACCATGGAGACCATGATGGACATCACAGTGTGGGGAACAGGGATAGGATCCTGGGGTTGACCAAGAGACATGGACCATGACTTTTGGAAGGTGCTACAGTGCTTTTGTTCCTGGATGTGTTATGCAACTAGACAAAGAAAAAATAAATTAGTGGGGCTTGTAGTGTGCTGCATGACCTGAAAATACCTCACTCAATGCTCTTTCCAGCTTGTGTGTGACTCGTGCATGATGGCAAAGTTTGCAATTTTACAGATCCTTTGGCCGCAGAAAAATGGGCTTCAAAGATGGCCGTGATCAAGAAACACAGAGAGTAACCCAGGCATCGGGTAACAACAATGAGGGCACAGGCTGAAGTTCTTCATAGTCTCTTATTTCCATTTTTTTCATCTCTTCAGCATGTGTGTAGACAACATGATTTTAGGGACTTCTGTTATTATTCGGTTTAAAGTTTAAAATGTGCAGTTTATTATATGAGCAGCAGAGTGGTAAATACCTCTGATTTTTATGTGTTTGGACGAGGATGTGCTTGAGACATTTTCATGCTGCCAGAGTAAGTGATCAACATCTGATTTTAAGTCTGTGCTATTTTCATCACTTCTGCTTGCTAGTACCGACATTAATGCCGCAGCTGTTTGCTATAGGGTAGAATTGGGATAAGGTGTAACTGTGCTGTAGCATATATTAAGTGAAGTTGCATTTGTAAAGAATAAAACCAACATTTTCCATGGGGATTACTATATTCACAGTTTGTTTATCCTTGAGGTAGAATACATGGCGACTGTTTGAAACACAGAAACATAGATTTTGTTGGCAGAAAAGGACCTTTAGGCCCATCCATTCTGCCCCTTGTTCCTGACTGTTCCATCACCACTGACCCTAGTTGGTCATTGGTGTCACACCCTTTTCCCATTCATGTACTTAATATACTCCTGTGCCTGTCCCACACATTCTTGAAGCTCCCCACAGTCTTTGCCCCCACTACCTCCTCTGGCAGGCTGTTCCAGTCATCCACCACCATTTCCATAAGGAAGTATTTCCACACATCTGTCCTAAATGTTTCTCCTCTTAGCTTCATTGCATGCCCCTTAGCTCTGGTGCCTTTCGTTCTCTGAAACAGACCCTCCACTTGCACCTTGTTCACGCTGTGAGGTACCTGTAGGTTACAATCATGTCCCCTCTCGCTCTCCTGTCTTCCAGGGAGTACATGTTGAGTTCCTGCAGTCTTTCCTCATATGGCTTTTCTTGTAACCCCCTCACCATTTTGGTTGCCCTGCTCTGTACCAACTTCAAACCTTTCAATGTCCTTGCAGAGGTGCGGTCTCAAGAACTGGACACTACTCCAGATGGGGCCTCACCAGTGAGCAATGCAATAGAAACACTGCCTTCCTCCTCCTCCTCCTGCTAGCCTTTCCCACTGCTTTGTCACACTGCCCAGCTACCTTGAGGTCATCAGGTATAATAACCCCAGGCCTCTTCTTTGCTTGGTGACTGTAAGCTCCACCCCCTCCCCCCATCTTATACACAGCCCATGGGTTCTACAACCCTAAGTGCATAACCTTGCACTTTTTGGCATTGAAGCCCAGCTGCCTCCCCTAGACCATTCCTCTAGTTTCCTCAAAACCCTTCTGCATGCTCTCCAGGTCTTCCTGAGAGTCAGCCTTGTTGCAGATGTTTGTGTCATCCGCAAAGAGACACCATGTCTTCAAGCTCCTCCTCAGTGTCGCTTATGAAGACATTGAAGAAGATGGATTCCAGCAACGAACCCTATGGCACCCCACTAGTCACTCTCCTATTGCCTGAGTGGCTACTGTTTACCACCACAGTTTGCCTCCTATCCCTTAACCAGTTTGAATGCTCAGTTTGTCACTTTCTCCCCAACCCCTAGACTGCTTAATTTCTTAACTAGCCTTCTGCGTGGCACAGTGTCAAAAGCCTTACTGAAGTCCAGATAGGTCATGTCCACTGCTCTCCCTTGATCCACCACCCTGGTAACCCAGTCAAAGAAATCTGTGAGATTAGTTTGACATGACCACCCCTCTGTGAAGCCGTGCTGCCAGCAGTCCGTCCTGCAGCCCCCCTTGCCTCCAGGTGCTCCACGAACCTATCCTTTAGTAGTGTCTCCATTAACTTCCCCACCACTGATGTGAGACTGACTGGCCTGTAGTTGCTAGTATCCTCCCTACTACCACTTTTGTGCAGAGGGACCACATTGGCCCTCCTCCAGGCCTCTGGAATGTACCCCATCTCAATTGAGGTGCTAAAAAGCAGTGCCAGAGGGGCGGCCAGCACCATGCTCGGTTCCTTTAGGACCCTTGGATAATTCCATCTAGCCCCATCTCCTTATTCTCCTTTAAGGCATCCAGTCCCTTCCAGACCCTCTGCACCGAGAATGAACTTGTGTCCACTTTCCCCTCTTCCTGGTCCTTACTGCAGCATGTGGGTCCGTCCCTCCCATGCTCTACCATGAAGTCGAGCAAAAGAAATAATTTAGTATTTTGACTTTCTCTTGGATCTTCCTCTGCGTAGTTCCCCTTGCTTTCCTGGTTCTCACTAACCCTACCCTTGTCTTTCTCTCTTCCCCCACATGCCTGAAGAAAGTCTTGTTCCAATTAGGGCTGGCTATTGATTCTCAACAGACTGGATTTTAGTAATGTGATGTTTGCCATGTACTGTTGGGTTACAGATCCATGGCAAATTTCTTTTTGGTACTTTAACTGTGTTGGTGGTTACATTTATTGGTGTGGCTTTCCACTGGAAACATTAACAAGGGACATGTAATACATCCTTGTTAAGTGTTGCTTAGTCAGAGGAAATTTGTGTTACTGTTGCATTATAAATTGAATCAAACTTAACTTAAAAAAAAGAATAAAACTGAGAGCATCTGACTCATTTTGCTTGTGATCAGAGGCAGGAAGCTGGGAACCTAGGGATCTGGCAACAGAGGATTGGTCAGAGCAGCTTGTTCTTTAATACTGCACTCACACTTAAAGCATAGCTACTGTCACAGAAGTTCTTTCTCCACTAGTAAATCACCTCTGGCCAAACAAATTTAGCTGTCTAGATTTTGCCCTAAACCTCTGTTTGATTAACTCGGCCTACGCAGTTTCTGGGTTAAGTATTTTCAGCAGTAGCCTGCTTTTAGCCTCAAACACCAGGTGTGTCCTGATGTGGAACTTTGAAGCTCAGCTAAAGCAACAAGGGGTATCGGTGTACCAGTTACTGAAGTCTAGGAAGCAAGTTAAGACAGTACTGTATCTGTGTCCTAGGTCTAGGTTTTCTGCTTCAGGGCTCTGTCTGAGAGTGAGGTGAACTTGAAGAAGCCTGCCCTGTGCACTTCGGTCTTAAGAATGTTGTTTTCATATGTATCATTTTAAAATAACCCTTCTTTCTGCTGTATAAAGAAACCTATTTTAAGCAGGTGTAGACAGATAATGAATTACCGCTTCCATCTGGATCATCCAGGTGCAATACTTATTCTTTCCGTTTATCTCAGTTTTTTGTTTTGGAAAGAGCAACATCTGCTTTGTTTAGGTTAAACAAAGCAGATACCTGGCCCATTCAGAACCACCTAAAACTGACAGAAAGTGTTCTGCTAAACCTAGTTTGCAGCACAAAACATGAGAACCTACATTTCAAGTAGTTATTCCGTTCGTATTTTCTTTGAAATACAAAATTACAAATACCCCAGTAATGCAAAGCATTGTGGGAAGTATGTACAACTCAGCATGAGGGGACTAAGGCAGCCTAGGCCTTAAATAGGACTGAATGGATCTGAAAGACCTCACAATCTGCAAATGCTGAAAACTGTCCCTAAAGCAAAAAAGTATCAACACACTCCCCCAGCAACAGAGGAAGCAGTGTCAAGATTCAAATAAAACTTTACTTTATTCTGAATGTATAAATAGCAGCAAACAAAAGCGCAGAGCACGGCAATCATGTACTACCAAGCAGCCTAATGTTTTGCGCCTGTGAGTGACACTTTCCCAAGGGATCGTGGCCTCCTCCTAAACTCACTATTTAAAGTGATACTACCACATATTGCAAAGTGGTAAGTTGCAGGAGGGCATATGGCAATGCAAGGCAAGGCAATTTTATTTGTAGGGCACCCAGTCCCGGAGGCTCTGGGCGCCTGACAGTGGTTAAGACAAGACGTAACGAAGAACAGCATACATAAATAATACAATAAAAATGCTAATGTAACCCCTAGGTGGCGCTATCCCAAGGGCTACTACCCCTGCCTGCTCGACTAATAACAGGTTAAGGGGCCTAGGTTCTGTAGCAGGTGCCTCCACCGAAGATCAGGGTTGGTAGTAGTCAGCTAAGCACAAACTTTCCAGCCCTCCGGGACATTGTAACCCCTCGTTTCCCCACTAGTGGCCAAAACAGTACACAATAATCACTTTCACAATACCCCAATACACTTTGCAAGTACCCACACTGGTTGCACTTACCACCAGGACTGGCTCCTCTGGTTCGACCCTGGGGACCCCCTGTAAAACAAGGTTAAACAGAGCAGATAGCAACAGTACAGTACTTTTAACACAAACTGGAACCACAGTCAGTTTAAATGCAGAAAAAGTAAGATCTGATTTATTCAGGGGACGTGAACAAGGAAGGGGTGTAATCAGGATGATTGGCTTACAAGCTACATTAATCAAACAGTTATGCATGCAGTTCAGAACCCCCCACACAGTCACACACTCTGGGTACCCAGATAGTAGGCAGATGGGCTAGCCAGGGTCGTTGCCCGGGGTAGGCCGGCGTCACAGCTGGTTGGGGTCCTGTGATGGAAAAACAACATGCACAACACACACTATTTGTAATCTGGAGCCTGATGGCTCAGTGTGTGAATAAAGAGAAATAACCAAGAAATTAGATGACACACTTGTATTATATTGTAGGTGCAGGGAGCTACCCTGATAGTTACTCATGGTACCCAAGACTGGACACAGGATGGACGAAATTCGAGACAGCTGGTGGTTATTCTGGATTGCCAGAAGAAGCAGGGCCCACACGATTTCGCTGAGGTGTCGTTCCCGTTCAAGCGTTGAGCAGGGGGCTGATCCCCAGGCAGGTCTCTCATCAATGGCTTTTCTCTGTGCAGTAGGGTAGTCTGGCAGGGCCCTCGTGGTAAGGCCCAGCCGCATGGAGTTAACCACAGATTCAGTCCGTTTGAGCTGGATACAGCTACCAGCAAGCAGGACACAGTTCACACAGTGGGGAAACAAATCATGACCCACTTTCAATACACAGTACATTTATATGCAAAGGATTCTACAGTACCAGGCAATTCTTCGTCGGTCCCAATTGCACTGTTCTCTGCACAAGTCAGAAGTTCTGAAGTGAATGGGATTTCTGGCAGGCCGATCGCATTTAGCACAATCTTCGGTCCTCCTCAGGTTGAGCCTGGTCCCACTTCAGTAGCTTACTTTAATCACACACACTTGGATTCAGTCCGAAAATAATTCTTTCTCCCTCTCAGAGCAGTAGGCAGACATGCAGGCCAGGAATCAGGCCTTTCCACTGTTCTTCCACGCAAAAACTATGCAGATGGCTGCTCGAGACTCTACTTAGCTGTTGTTCCTACAGGTTTCAGCTTAGATCTGGCTTGCCAGCAGACAGCTCGGGGGCTTTGCCTCAGATCCACAAGGCTCGGTTGGCTGATTCTGTTGTCAGTCAAAGCAAGAGCTCCCCCTTCAGTTACAAAAAGGCACCAACAGCCCAAAACTACAATTCCTACAGATTTTGACTCCAGACAGCTCCTGTTGTCCGGCTTCATTTTAGGTCCCACCAGTACTGGTTGGTCCAATATGCAGTCCTGGGCCAAATGGTGGGGATAAACAAGACAGTCCTTGTTGCAAAGAAGGTAGGTTAGACAAACTACTTTATCATTATCACTCTAAATGATTTTCAGCAAATAGTAACATCTTCCAACAGAGCTCCCTCTCAGATTACTTATGACTGCAATCCAAGCAGCTCTTAAAGAGACAGTGCACAGAAGCTATACAGGCACTCTCTGGCAATCACATTTAAACTGCTAAAACGCAGGACACCAACCTGGCAGTGAGCATTTAGGCAAGCTCAAGGAAGACTTTTCAGGAACCCCCATTTGTAGGGGGGTTACACTAAGTATAAATATAACAATTTAAAATAGATTAAAAAGGGGTTCAGAAAATCACAGCAGGGACTAGCACAAGATGACCTCACAAAACTGGGAAACCCAGGGCAAAGAGGTGGGCCTTTTGGCCTCCACTTGAACACCTCCACTGAGGGAGCCTGGTAACGAGTTCCACAGGGTCGGCCCAGAGACACTAAATGCCCAACCTCCTGAGGTCTTGAGCCGCACCCTGGGAATGTCCAGGAGGCCCTTCGAAGAAGAGGAGCAGAGGGAGCAAGCAGAGGTCACCAGCATCAGGAGTTCTGACAGGTAACCAGGACCCAGTCCATATAGAGCCTTGAAGGTGAGAAGACCCAGGAGCCCGTGCAGAGCCCGCAGGACTGGAGTCACATGACTGGACCTTGAAAGCCCCGTCAGTAACCGGACCGCTGTGTTCTGCATTAGCTGAAGTCTGCAGAGGGTCCCTCCCATGATCCCAAAGTATAGAGCATTGTAGTAGTCCATTCTGGAGGTCACAAAAGCATGCACTAGCGTTGTCAGATCTTTGGACGGAATGAGGGGCTTAATCCAGGCAATGTTCCACAGATGATAGAATCCACTGCTGACAAGAGATGACACCTGATCTTCAAAAGTTAATCTGTTATCAAGAATCACGCTCAGATTTTGCACGCTCAGGGCAGCCACCAATGGAGCCAAACCCAGGAAAAGCCCGGAGTCCACTCCAGGTGGCAGCCCATCATGTCCGTGACCAAGCTCGTTCACCAGTACCTCCGTCTTGGCCGGGTTAAGTCTCAGCCAGCTGGAAGCCATCCAGTCATTGATTTTAGCCAGACAGTTATTAAGCACATTGACTGCTCCTGATGTTCCAGGGGCAAAAGACAAGTACAGCTGGGTGTCATCTGCATAGCAGTGAAACTCCACGCTGTACTGTTGAATAATCTCACCCAGGGGCAGCATGTACACTGTGAACAGCAACGGCAACAAGATTGAGCCCTGTGGTACCCCACAAGATAGGGGCATTGGGGAGGAGGAGAAATTCCCCATCACTCCCCGCTGCACCCTGTTTGAGAGATTGGACTCAAACCACCTGAGGACAGTACCGGCGAGTCCATAAAACTCACAGAGCCTGGCAACATGGCAAAAACTGTGCAACAGTATCACATCTGTCAGTGGAAAGGTGAGTGCTTTGACATTTTTTGTTTTTGGGACTGTTTCTTTCTGGCACTGAGCATCCCCCACTGGTTCTGTACAGTAGCTTCCTGTTTTTCTTAAAGGCTGATAACAGCAGGTGCAGACATGTCTTTTTTAAAACTTTGTTTTATGTTCATCCATTACATCACTGAACAACTATATGTAATGTACAGTGCATCACGTTTTATCCTGTTAATGAAATCAATACATAGCAGGTCACAGTGTTATTATTGCTGTTTCTTTCTGTCATTCGCTGCTTCTCACGTAGTTACAGTAGGTACTGGATTGCAGTCTGGATGCGGGGCTGAGGATCTATCAGCCTTCCAGGGTCAGTCACAAGTATCTTAAGGCAGAAGTATGTCTGACTAGGTTTAATGGACTGTCCGGCCCTGTCATTTACATCTGGGAAGGCGTCACCCCACCCTACCTCCCTCATGGGGAACCAACGTGGTCCTATTTCTCTGGGGTAGTTCAGGGGATAATATCTGATCTGTGGTCCATAACATGGGTGAACCAACAATTCCAACTGTTCTGATGTTGCAGTAGTTTATTATGCAGTTGCGCTGTGAGTTTCTCCATTTTGTATATACTTACACTGTATCCTCCCATTGGTTTTTGTTGGTGGGTTCTGGTTTCAGCCAGTTAAGTGGTATTGTTTTTTGGCTGTGGTGAGTAAAATACTCAACAGGTATCTATGAATCTTGTTTTTGGTATGTAGGGTAAATAGAGCAATATGGCTGCTGAAAGGCTGAGTAAACGTGCCATGGTTCGGGAATAGTGCATTCAGCTCTTACTCAACTGACCCCCAAACTGGAGTCAGCATTTGGGCAGCAGGGCTGTGTGTGTGTGTGTGTGTGTGTGTATACACACGCATGCCCTCCTCTGTATCGCATCTTCTCCAGCAGGACAGCTTCAAGGTACGGTGAAATGTAGCTATGATTTGTGGGGTCCTAAAACAAAGGATAGCAGTTTTCCAACTGAACTCTCTCCATTTGTCAGAGCCCATTATTTATTTGTTGTCAGTATCATATCGAGGTCCACTCTGCCTGTGTGATCAATATTGAAAGTTCTGATTCCCATTTGTGTTTTGTAGTCTCGGTTGTGGCAGTAGACCCCCCCCAGCAGTACTTTACAGCACACTGACATAAAACAGGGTAGTCACTGGCTGCCCAGGATCTTTTGGACAAAATGGATTATTGATGGAAATTCTGAGTCGTCCACCATACGTCCAGGGAGGGTGTGGGGTGGTGATGTATTTTGAAGGGTATCCAGTTAATACCGTGCTGAACAAAACCGCACACACATAATATTGTGGTCAAGAATAGCTAACTGTCAAAAATAGTGCCGTTCCAACAATAGCAGATGGCATAATAGTACATTGCTTCCACTCACCTGCCCCAGCCTTTGCCAAACCACTTTCAGCTACTGAAATTAACTTGTTGTGCTGCATGTCATTGACTAATTACCTAGGAGTAACTCAATCTTCGTGATACAAATAAAGCGGCAGCCGAATAAACTTGCTTTCCATAGCCACAGTAGTTAGAAATCGCAGCCATGTCATTGACTAATTTAATTAACTCGTAACTCAATCAATCAATCCATTGATCTGACCAGATTTATTTTAACTGATATATGGTGCCGAATCATTCCAGTATGGCAGCACTTCTGCAGATATGGAAGTACGTTTTGTGCAGAGCCAAACGGGAACAGATCTAGTTTTATTCCAGTGATTTCTTTACCGTAGAGAGCGGCTTCATGGAGAAAGGTCATCCTGGAAGTGTCTCCAATATGACAAAGGGCACTGCATAGCATGTCTGCACCTGACTGGACAAACGGTTACAAAGAGTTGTGGTGAACACAACCATGCTCCGGACCCTGCAGAGGTTGCTGCCGAGGAGGCACTGGCAGCCATGAAAGCCAAGGCTGCATCAACCACTGAAACCACTCACCATATAGTTGTTTCTGCAGTATTACAGTTGTCGCCTTCTGTTTCTGGTCAACTGTCTTCCATGCCACTGCTCAAAAGAACTGTGAGGCGCACCAGACGGGAAACTACACGTCCACCACCTGAGCCCACCAATGCTCAGTCACCTGAAATTCCACCCGAGTACTGCATTACACAAAAAGGTGATAAATTCTTATTTTATGATGCTGGCCATGTATGTGACAGATTCCTGATTTTTTAAACCACAAAAGACTTAGACACTATAAAGTCTGCAGCACACTTATTTGCGGACGGGACATTCAAGTGTTGTCCCACAATATTTGGGCAGATTTATACAATCCATGCAATCAAACATGGAATGGTGATTCCCTTAGTGTATGGTCTAATGAAATCAAGAGCAGCATCAACATATCTGAAAGTACTGACAGAGCTAAATAACTTGTTTGGCCATTCATCCCAGAAACAGTATTGATAGACGTCAAGCTTACGGCTGTCAAAGCTTTTAAATCTATTTATCCATTGGCACTGATGCGTGGATGTTTTTTCCACCATTGCCAAGCCATATGGAGGAAAGTACAGGAGCATGTAGAGCTGTGTAGTCATTATAAAACAGATCCTGGCTTTGCCCTCCATATTAGATTTTTGCCAGCATTGGCTTATGTGCCTCCATCTAATGTCATTTCTGTCTTCCAGGACATGATGAACTTTGATTTCTTTACCACCAATGCAGAGATCCTAATGCCTCTTATAGATTACTACAAAGACATTTGGCTGGGGAGGCCGCTTGCTTGTGGTGGTAGATGCAGACCCGTGTTTCGAATTGAACTTTGGAATTGCCATAAAGCTGTGCAGGCAGACCTGCCCCGAACCATCTACTCTGTCGAAGCTTGGTACAGGAGGTTTAACCACTTTGTTGGTGGCAGTCACCCATCAATCTAGCGGTTCCTTGGCTTTCTGAAAGCAGAGCAACAGTATAACACCGCCATTGTGGAGCAATTGGTTGCTGGCTCTGAAGTGCTTGGTGCATGCAAAAAGTACAAAGACACTGCAAAAAAGATAGCAGGAATTGTGGTAGAATATGGCGCCCACTCTCGATATGAATACCTGAGGGGCATCTCATATAACTTTCATTTGCAAATATAATCCCCATTACTGTACTGATAACCTCCACTGAGAACTGGTAAATGATAATTGTTTGATGCATGCTTTTTATTGTGATCATTATTTATTGCTTTTTAATTCATTGCTTTTATGGTATTTAATTAAACATTTTCTGGTTTCTACTCCCATAATATTAGTGAAGTTACGTTTTCACGGTTAATGCCAAACACAGTGTCCCCTGCGGTGATAGACAAACCTGGAACTCTTGCTTGGTGTCAGTACTCCAGTGTCCGTGATATTGCCGTGACTGCATGCAGACAGGGTGGAACTCTTGCTTTGGGAGGAGTGAGGTCTCTTGACATAATTCAACTGCACCTTCCAATGTTAGCAGAACATTTCCGAGAAGAAACAACACAATGCCAGACAAGTAAGTAAAATGTAAGTTAGCGCATAGGCAGAAGAAATATGAGTAAAGCACGATTTGCAAATTGCGATTTTATAACAAGCGCTAACATGACTTTGCGCTGTTATGTCAATGCTATGATTAACCGAGCTGTTATTGACGTGTGCTTTTGACATTGACCCATTTAGAAGTACCTATACCTCTTCTTCAGTACCAGGTGGTGTTCCATCTGAAGTTGGTTAAAGGGTTTAAGTACTCCATTTGCATAAAAAGAAAAAACATGTCCTAAAAAGAAAACCGTGTCCCAAGCCTCTTCGGTACTATGTTCGAACGGTATGATCCAGACAGGCAGGTATAAAGGCTGAGTCAAAAGCCGGGATCCTTAACCACTAAGACCCAAGAATGTTTAGGTCCCAAGCCAGTACTGCTCGCTAGTCCTCTGTCTGGCCTTCTGTGAGAATGTCTCATGTCTTGATGCCCTTCAGACTGAAGAGGATCTGAACAGGTGGATCTGGCAAGAAAGACACAGACAGGTCTTGTCTTGGTTAGGACTCATCCGTGAGCCACATCAGTATGTAACTTCCTCGACTGTACCTGAAAAGAGGCATGAATTTTTTTTTCATCTGTTTATGCAGTTGGTCTCCAGCCAGCTCCCATCTGTTCTGGTCACACTGGTGTCTGCTGGCAAGGCTGCCCCATATTGAACACTCCAATTGTGCTGCCATCTGGCCTCCTCCAGGTGGCAGGCAAGCAGTGGAGTGATGTAACCCCCCCTCCCTGTGAGAGAGCAGAGCAGTGCAAGGGAAGCTCATCTTCTCTCACCTGGCTGGCCACCATGCGACCCAAGCTGACACCTGAACCTAGTGTAGGAAAGCAAATGTTTTACTTTAAATTTATTCTACTTTTTCCATCCTGCCCGATTGTCTTTGGCCATCCTCTCCTCCCAGCCCCGTCAGCTGCTGTCCCCAGGACTGACCTTCCAAACCCGTCATTGCCCCACAGATTGTCCCACATGACAGAGCCTCCTGGGTTCCCTAAGCCCAAGAGGCGTTAGAGCTGAGTTGCTGCCGAGAGCCTGGTGAGTGGAGCAGGGTCTGCGAAGGATAGGTGGCATCATGCTGTTGTAGGCGAGGAGATGCTTTTCTTCCACTGTTGGTCCCCTCCCCAGAATGCTTCATTGGCTAAGGCCAAATGGACATCTGCATGTAAGCATGCAGACGTCCTGGCCATGAAGTGCCCACCCATCGCGGCTCTGCTGCACTGCTATCTTAGGTCAGCCAGGTGGCAGTGGCATAGCAGAGCAAGCAGTCTTCCCTCCCTGGAGGAGGAAAGTAACCTCTGGGGTACTCAGTCCTCCCCCAGCCAGCCCCCGATGACCCAGGCTCACTTCCAAACCCTGATTGTCGGTATCCATGCCCCTAGAGCCTTTGTTTCTAGCTATCCCTTCTAGCAAGAGTCCTTCTTCCTGGGATAGCAGTTTTGTTACTTCTATCCATGTACTCAGCTCGGTTTGGGTAAAGGCATCATCTGTGTCCTGGGACATTGGTTGGCCCAAAGAAAGTAATTTAAACGACAAGAACCTCAGTGCAAAAGCACTGAAGCAAGGGTTACTCTGGAAAGCCATTGACTAAAAGTCAAGTATCATACAAAATTACATACACCCCAGTAATGCAAATCATTATGGGAATTATATGCAAATCACCATGAAGGACCTATGACTCTCTTAGCTCTAAGCAGGACAGGATGTTCCCATCTGCATTGCAGCCCAGGTGTAGGGGGAGCTAGCCATATGATCTCATTGGTTTGGGTTATGGCGAGCCCGAAATAGGAAAGTAATTGAAATGGCAAGAACCTCAGTGCAAAAGCACTGGTACAAGGGTTACCCTGGAAGGGCATTGTCACTAAAGCAAAGTTTTAAATAATAATAATAATAAAACGGTATTTATACCGCGCCTTTCTTAAAACCAAGGCACCTTTACAGCAACTACATAAAACAGTAAAATAAACACAACCCAATAACAGCTGAATTCATAAAATACAATAAAATCATCATCAGGGGTAAGCCTTTGACCATAAATGGGTCTTTAAGGCCTTTTTAAATTCCTCCACGGACGCACACTGCCGAAGCAGACAGGATAGAGAATTCCAGAGGGCAGGGACGCGTACATAAAAGCACGGGCCCACAAAGATTTTAAGGAAACCTTCGGAATCTGTAGCAACCCCTCATCCGCCGAGCGGAGTGATCGCCTAAGGTACCAGGAGCTCTTTCAAGTAGTCCGGGCCCAGTCCGTGTAGGGCTTTATAAGTCAGAAGACCGACTTTAAAGGTGATCCGCCACTGTATTGGCAGCCAGTGCAGATCACGCAGGACTGGAGAAATATGACAGGCACGAGAAGTACCTGTCACTAGCCGGGCCGCAGCGTTCTGCACGAGCTGCAAGCAGCGGATATCAACCCCTGGTAGCCCTAGATACAGGGAGTTGCAGTAATCAAGGTGCGAGGTCACAAAGGCATGGACCAATGTAGACAGATCACCGGACGGAACTAGGTGCTTAATCCTGAAGATGTTCATCAGACGGTAAAAGGATGATTTGACGACTGCTGACACCTGCGATCGCAGTGTCTGCCCATCATCAAAAATCACCCCCAAATTCCGCACCCGTTCAGAGGTAGGGAGCTGGATGCCACCCAGAAAAAGTCCTGAGGGCAAACCAGCTCCCATCTCCTCTATCCAGCTACCCGGGTCCACAACCATCACCTCCATCTTCTCCGAGTTCAACCTCAGCCAGCTTGAATTCATCCAGTACTGGATTTCAGTGAGGCAGTTGTTAAATACCGAGAGGGCTCTATCCTGGTTGGGTGCAAAAGATGGGTGGAGCTGGGTATCATCAGCATAGCAGTGAAACCTAAGCCCATACCGTCTTACAATGTCTCCGTGGGGTAGCATGTACACTGCGAACAACGTGGGGACAACACTGAACCCTGAGGAACCCCACAAGACAGAAAGACTGGGCTGGAGGAATTAATCCCTGACACCACCCTCTGAGTTCTGCTTGTGAGGAAAGATCTAAACCACCTGAGGACTGTACTAGACAGGCCACAGATGAACCTCAGGCATTCGAGAAGTACCCCATGGTCCACAGTGTCAAATGCTGAAGAGAGCTCAAGAAGAACCAAGATGGAGCGGCTCTTTCGATCTCTTGCCATCAAGAGATCATTGAGCACCCAAACCAGTGCCATATCGGTACTATGCCTCTTTCGAAAACCAGACAGGAGTGGTTCATAAATGTCATGGATGGTCAAATGGTTCTCCAGTTGTATGGCCAGTACTTTCTCAAACACCTTCCCCACAAAGGGGAGGTTAGAGATTGGTCTGTAGTTAGCATGGCAGTCTGGGTCCAGAGAAGCTTTCTTCAGGAGGGGCGTTACCACTGCCTCCTTTAGAGAGCTAGAGAACTCACCCATCTCCAAGGAGCACCAGACTATCCGTGCTAGGACCGGGCCGATAATATCACAACAACCCTTTATCAAGGAAGTTGGGCCCAGATCCAAACTACAGCATGTAGGGCGCATACCCTGGACAATCCACATGACATCAGTGAACTCTGGCCAGTCTAAGGAACTCCAGGAAAGCGTAGGGGCCGTGACCAGGTGCCAATCCACAGCTTCTCCCATAGAGGATGTAGGCTGGAGTGCCCCCTGATGTCGGCCACCTTAGCCACAAAGAAGTGAGCAAGCTCTCCACACTCAACTTGTGAAAAGGCTCTTTGAACCTGCCGACAGGCTGGGTTGCACAGTCTGGTCAGTTCTAAGCAGCTGCAATCTCCCCGAACAGGAACTCTGCCTTCTTACGGGAGATTATGGAATGATAGACTTGATAATGTTCCATCAATCTAAGATGGTCGGCATCAAGGGCGGATCTCCACCAGTAGCGCTCTAATCTTCGCCCATGTTGCTGCATCTCCCTCAAAGTCCCATCAAACCATGGGGACCAAGGGCAAAGAGGGAGAGGATGAACACGGACGGCAGCAATTAAATCCAGAGCCGAGGAGATGGCTTTACTATAGGCCAAAACCAAGGCTTCTGGACCATTGCCCACTTCAGAAAGCTCCGCTGCCAGGCCCTCAGAGCTTACATCTCGCAAAGAGCGGTACCTGACCATCTCCACAGGGGTAGGCCTATGAAGGGCGGTGAAAAACTGAACTCCATAGTGTAGTGATCGGACCACCTGACAGGTTCCATCCCCAAATCAAAGGCTTTGATCCCCAGGAGGAAGACTAAGTCCAGAAAGTGACCACCTTTATGAGTGGCAGAAGTAACAACTTGTGTACGGCCCAAAGATGTCATCAATTGGAGGAAGTGTAGTCCAAACTACGAGAGTTTGTCATTGACTCAGGCATTGAAGTCGCCTAGGACCATCAGCCTGGGCGACTCGGAACGCCATGACGATCACGAAGTCCGCTACTTCCTGCAGAAACCGCTTCTCATCACCTGGTGGATGGTAGATGAGAGCGATTCTGCAACCCACACCTGCCATTACCCCCGCAGTCCAACCTCGGGCCGTGTGACACCGAGTACCCGTCTGGAATAGCGGCCTCTTAATATAGGGCCTGCATTCTCATCCAGCCAAGTCTCGGTAATGCATGCCAGATCCACCAGCCCAACAAGATCTGCAAGAACTGCAGTCTTGTTTTTTAATGGATTTGGCATTGCACAACACCACTCAGGTAGGACGGGCCTCTGGAGCTGCATGGACTGCTTGCCCACTGGTACTGGTGGTGCCCATGGGTATGGAAACCAGACAGGAAGGACCCCGTTCCAGATTCCATTTCGCCCCAGGGCATCCTCTGGATCTCACTACCCCAGTATGATGGCTCTGCTCATTCGACCTCGACTGTTCACATCCCCCAACTCCCCTCCTTCCCCTATGAACAATACCCAATGCTCTACAGCGTTGGTATGTTGATAGCTATAATGGAAGGGGGGAGAAAGGGCAGAGGGCATGAAGAGCGGAGGACGAATAGCGCACGACCATGGTGACAGGCCTCCTACACATACTAAGACCCAATAATATCAAAATACCCCTAAACAAATCCCAAATTAGATAACTAATTAAACTCCCAAATAAATTCCCAAATTAAAACAAACCCCAATAGTTTTCCTGTGACTCCCCACATGCTCACATCCGGAGGAGAGACTCAGGGAAGCACAT
The DNA here is from genome assembly GCA_016271365.2 of Neoceratodus forsteri. NCBI lineage: Eukaryota > Metazoa > Chordata > Ceratodontiformes > Ceratodontidae > Neoceratodus > Neoceratodus forsteri. The sequence continues at coordinate 159,087,380 of CM057459.1, forward strand.
CCACCCTACGAATTCACTAAAACAACAACATTTAAACACTACAAAAAACCTTCCACAGTGCTCTGATATTACCATCAGAGCACACAATCTCAAATGGATGGGATTAATTTAGGTGGTCCATGTAAGTCCAAGGAAAGAGGTAATAAAGCAGACACCAGAGGTCATAGTTTAGAACTTCAGCTCACAAAATAAAATAAAAGCAGTATGAGCAAACTTAAGCTGTTAAATACAGAAAATAAAATTCAAGTACTTAGGTACACCCCCTCTCACTGGGTGTATCAAGTTCATAAAGTAATGACAAATAACGTATGATGGTAAATGAAGTAAATGGTGCCCCAGGTTCTCTCACTATCTGGGGACACCCAAAAGGACACAGCACTCTCACTCCCCAACAGTAAACAAAGAACATAAAGGATTAAAGGTCTGACCATTAAGCTGCTGTCTTATTGTCTCATCAGGGTTCCATGAAATGGAGATCTCCCAGTAATTCCAATAAAGGTCGAAGTCTTGCTCATCAGTCAGGAATAGAGGACCCTGCCTGTGGGGACCACCGACAGATGTTTGCCCTGCAGCCTCGCCCCGCCTAGGCCAACCCACCAGCAGGCCCAACGGGGGGCCTTGGAGGATAGAAAACCTGTTGGCTGGCTCCCCAACCTGTTCAGGCCCCCTCCTCCCAAGCAGGCAAATTCCAGCTGGCGGCCACCCACAACTGCAAGGCCTCAATAATCCAAGCGAACGGAGACCAGTTCACTCCAAGCCGGGCCCAGTATCCCCTCCAGGTAAGAACCACCTCCGAAACGAAAGATCCAGATTATACAGGCAGACACAAACAGTCACACAGCCAAGTTCAATATTGAGACCCACGATGTGGCCCTCTCAGACTCAGTTCCATGACCAGATCTATAAACTCTTCTGTCGGCTAACTCCACACTTCGACCTTGGTGCTCATTTCAAGAGCTAGATCCTTCATGAATCCTGGTTGTCACACAACCAAGTTCTTGCTCAGATCAGAGAACAAAACCCTTCTTCCCCGGTGCTCACTCTCTCTTCCTCCACAATAGGGCAGAAGAATGATCCAAAATCCTCCAACCAAACTCCAGCGTCCAAGAGAGCAAGCATCCGAACAATGAACCCCCTTCTTTCTTGCACGTTTCTTCAAGGCCAGGACTCTGGACTACACACCGTAAAGCCAGAAACTTCCCCGGACCAGAAACGAACTGCAGCTCAACCCCCCCCCCCCAAACTTCCAATTCAGGAAGCAGGTGGTGAGTCACGAAAATGGTGTTAAAATAGCAAAAAACACTCCAACAACATGAGAAGCAATCGAAAAAGAAACAATAAAAATTACAAAAGTAAACTTAAACTTAAAAGGGGAACAAACGGAAAGAAACAATAAAGCAAAACTAAAATGGCAGCACAAATTAGCTTCCTGACAGCTGGCCCAGCATGGACGCCATCTTGGTTAGATCCACAAAATACAAAAATACAAAATTACACACCGCTGGGTCATTTGTGTCACTAATTTTTTTTTTTTTTGCTCTTCTTTTCCTGTAGCTTTCTCAGAGGTACTTGCACCCAGGAATGCTGTTTAGCTAGAATTATTATTAATTATTATTTATTTTTGCTTTTGTTAAACATTTTATTTTTTCCCCCACCTTGATCCTTTCCCTGGCTGGAGTCATCCCAGGTTCTCCATCTACCTCTGCCCATCCACTCATTAGGGTAGCAATCCCATCCCCTCTGTTCGACTGTATCTCCAGGCTCCCTGACCCATGGAGGAGGTGGGATTTTATCTGCCTTGAACCCTTCTCCTGTTTTCTTCCTGAGATCCCAGATCCTGATCCTACAAAGGATGTGGCCTATAATGGTGTCCCACTCCTGGGTGCCAAATGTGAATTTGGCTATGCTGAGCAATGGAGAGATTGGGCTCGTCCAGTTCTGTTCCGTTTGGAATCTGACGGATTATCAGAAATCTGATTCTGTGTTCATTTACTGTTACAATGGCAGTTAAGCAGTCAGATTCAGCATCAGCACCGGTAGCCTTCATGACATGGAACAAATGTATATCTAGATTCATATGGGAAGGAACGCACCCTAGAATGACATACCAGAAACTACAGTTACCAAAGTTAAGGGTGGCCTAGCTCTGCCACATCTATTAACCTACTGCCAGATGATCCAACTTAAACATGTTTGTAACTGGGTTGACCCCACCTACTATGCTCATTGGAAGGACTTGGAAGAGCGATCCTCACTACATGGCCCTACAGCAGTCATATTCGCATCACCACTTCCTCCACTGAACAAGGACATGGATGATGCCTTTACCCAGACCATGCTGAGTACATGGCCAGAAGTAACAAAATTGCTATCGCAGAAGGGAAGACTCTTGCTGGTAGAAACAAGGTTGTAGGGGTGTAGATATAGTTCACTAGCCACACTCTAGCAGTTCCACCAGAATTGCTGCTTTGTCAAACGTCTTGAAGCTGAGCTCCCACCACCACTCAGATGGTATATCCCCTGACTCTGTCTCATGACGTCAGAGCTTTCTTTCTGCTAGAACAGGTCACTTCCTTCGCTGCTCCCGCTTAGGATTAGTGCGCCATAGACGAACCTTACTTTTGAAGTTTCTCAGGTTTAGTGAATTTCATTCCTCTACGTTTTGACAATGGAGCACTAGAAGCTGGGTTTAAGTTTTACATTCGGTGCTGGCAGAAGATGTACGTCACTGACCTGCACAACACATGCCTATACTGCCTGGGTGAGCAGCACTACATGGCCAGGAGCAACCTCTGCATGTTAATACTACGGGAATCTCTAGAAGAGAGGAAGCATCACCTCACTTTCAGACAGTCTTCAGAGAGGGATCCTAAGGACCATCCCAAGGGCTGGAGGAAGGCCATGGCAGCTGCCGGATCTGTTCAACAGCTTGCAGCCCTCAAAGAGGATGGGGCGGCCTGCCTCCTCGGACTTGGCTGTTCCCAGCTGGGGCCAACATCAAGGGGTCATTCACGGGGGAATTCTGTGATGTGTTTGGCCCTCCAGACCTTGGGGGAGAGCCCTGTCCACTACAGCAGGAAGCAGAAATGCCATCAACATAGGTTGTGGGACTGGGAGAGAGTGAGGTCCTTCCACTCCCATGACTGCTCAACTGTGGTCGAGATCCCTCCAGTTGAGGGGAAAGTCAAGAGCTTGCTAGCACCCCCATTGAGCTTGTGTACCTCAACTCTGGTCGAGCAGGCTGTGGAAATTTTCCTTGAGCCTGTTGACTGGCTGTCGGCCGAGATCAGGAGTTGATTTCACAGACCTTGATCCTCGCAGTCCTCACCAAGAAGGACATGGATCGGTCGGTGTGCCCAACTCATTCCCTTCAGGAGCAGCCTCCACTAGTGGTTAAGCCCTCTTAGCCTGTCCTTGTTAACATGGCCAAGCATGTGGTCGACCACAACCAGCTGGAAGGCTCTCCTCATTGTTGATCCTCAGGTTGCCAGTCAAGATCTCAACTGAGGTGCTCATCCTCTCAGTTTCGCTCAACTGAGAGGCATAACCATTGACACTCCTCATCTTCTTCATCCTCAGGAGAGGTGAGGCACCACCTCAAGCTGCACCGGTGCTATGAGGAGCTCCTTTGGCAACAGTGGGCCATTGCAGGGTGGGGTAGGGCTCTACCCATGGAACCTCTGGTCACCTGGCAGCCACCAGTCATGCCCTCGCTGGTCTACACCACACAGGTGCTTTCTGCAACTGCTTCTCCACCCCTTCGGGTGGTGCCTCTACCACCGCAGCTGAAGGAGGGTGCCCTAACCAAGGAGGTCATTCAGCCACTGGCTTGCCAAGTCAGTTGTCAGTGCAGATCACCCCAGGTGACTCAAGTTGTCTGTGGTGAAAAACAGCCATGGGCCATTTACAAAGAGTCCTCGAGCAATTCATATCTCGAGTCCATGGGCTTCTCTGAGACTCTCCTCCTCGACCAAGGCTCAGTCGAGGAACCTTTCCACCAAGCATGGCCTGGTGTCTTTTGGAGCGCTTTTCGCCACTTAATCTTGGAGTCCATGTCAGTTCCACTTGAGCCAGTCCAGAAAAGGCCCAGATATCCCTTTATAGACATTCTGGAAATGGACGATTCCCCAGGAGCTGCCTTTCCCATGGTTGAGGCCATTATGGGACTAGCTTTGGAGCTTTAGCAGTGTCCAGCATCCTGCTTGGCATTCTCCACCCACATGGTCTGCAAGTAACGGTCCCTTTCTGGGTTCTCAGATGATTCTTCATCCGAAAGACTTGTGTCTAATTAGGCCTTCCACAAATATGGGTGCCAGGGGGACGTGGACAAACTTCCAGACAAGGAGTCCATAAAGACTGACTACACTGCAACAAAGTTTTAGGCTACAGCGTCCTTGTGTCACCATCAGATAAGCTATGCTTTGATGATGGCTAACTTTGGACACTCCCTGATGGGAGTCTTTAACAGAATCCTCCCACACCTCCGTGCTGACCAGCAATCAGTGGTGAAGGTCATCCAAGACCAGGTACAATCATTGGCTAAACACCAGCTCCAGATGGCTTTGAAGATGGGCAACTCCTGTGCCCGTGCCGTAGTAGCACTATCTCTATGTGTCACAGGGCCTGGTTGCGTCTCTTCACCTTCATGGCAGTCACTCAGCATAAGCTGGCAGATGTCTCTTTCCTGGGCACCGACATCTTTGACCCCGGGATAGAAGGACATCTCACCTGCATTGGGAGGACTAGTGCCACCCTTGACTCTGTGACATCATCTCAGAAAGTTCAAAAGAAGAAGTCTAAGAAACAGGCTTTCCAAAATTGGTCCTTTCAGCCACAGCCTCTTTGGCAGCAGCCCCAGCAATGAAGTACCAGGACTGATGTCCCAGTCCTAAGTTTTGGGTCTAGAGCCCTAAGAAATGTGAGGGCAGGGCTAGTGGTACCCCTCTGGCTGCAGCATCAAGTGCCGCCACCAAAGCTGCCCAGTGACAGGTTGGAGGGTGTAATCCCTCCACCCATCCTGTCCCTGTCTGCACTACGAGTCAAGGGTTGGCTAAGTATGTTCTTGCCATGGTGGTCCACTATCACAATGGACAAATGGGTGTTAGAAGTGGTAGGCAGAAGGCTGACTCTGGACTTCACAGCTGTCCCGCCTTCCCACCAACTTCACACTCCTTGGGAGTCTAGGGTATCGCAGGACACGCTGTCTGCCCTTCAGGAGGACATTGCTCAGCTCCTCATAAAATAAGTCATAACCCGTGTCCTGGATGCCCTGGTCAGACAGGGTTATGTGTCCAGGTACTTCCTGATTCCGAAACAGACGGTGGGCGGGTGCTAATGCCCCATACTGGATCTGCATGATCTGAACCAGTTCATGTAAAAGCACAAGTTCTGGATGGTCATTTTGAATCAGATCATTCCTTCTATGGAACAGAACTTATTCAAATCCAGCCTGGTACCCTTGCAGGTGATCATGTTCAATGGGGCAGAACTAGACTCCCTGCAGACCAGGCAGTGGATGTTACCTCCTTTGCCTGATCATTTCAGGCTGGGCTCTCGCACTCTGCCTAGGATTTCTTGTGACTGCTGGCGTACAGGGCATTCTGCACCAGAGTGGTCCATTGGGCATGCTGGCAGATGCACCACCAACAGTGGGAGTTGGACTGTCAGCGGTCTCAGTGCCTAGGACACTTAGACCAGCCAGGCACAGTGACCCAGTTGATGTGGTATGCATCCAGTGGTGGCTGGTCCCAGAACATCTGGAGGAAGGAGTCCCGTTTGTCCTCCCAGAGCCAACCATCATGCTAACAATGGACACATCTCAGGTGGGGTGGGGAGCATACCTGGGAGTCCACAGAGCCCACGGGTTCTGGTCACTCTGGGAGTCCCGCTATCACATAAATCTGCTGGAGCTCTGTGCAGTGCAGTGCAGCTGGCTCTGATGGAGTTTGTTCCTCTAGTCAGGGGTCAGCTCAAGCAAATCCAGATGGACAACACCACGACCATGTTCTACCTTACCAGGCAGGACCGAACACATTCCCTTCCCCTGTGTCATGAGGTCCTCCACACCTGGACCCTCGAGTGCAGATCTCTTGGTGGTCCATGTCACAGGAGAGAACAGTCAGCTTGCAGATGCTTTCAGCCGGTAGGAGACACATTGCATGAGTGATCCCTGAATCAGGCAGTGGTGACCATCCGTTCTTCCTGTGGAGCTTGCCTTTGGTGGATCTGTTTGCCTCCTGGGAGAATGCCAAATGAGGGTGGTTTGTTCCTGTCCCCCACAATCTGAGACACTGTTGGGGGATGCCTTTCTGAGGCCCTTGACCTCATAGGTTCATAGGTATATACAAGTTTGAGGACAAATCCAAAATGAACTCGGTGCCATATGTCCTAATGGCGGAAGAAAAATTTCCTGTCACCCATACACTGGTTGAGTTTACATTTAAACTGCACAATATTGTCACTGGTTACAACAGACAAAGGAAGGGAATTCCAAATTGGAGGAAGTCTTTGAGTAATAAAATTACTTCTTTTTACTGTTCTATTAAGGTCAGCATGGAGTTGTAATGTATGCGATTGTGTATTATTTGTAGATGCATGCCTTTCAAGACAGATTGTTTCAAATAATGCAGAATCCTGAAAGGCCTTGTATACCAAGCATAGTTCACCCCTTAGTGCTCTGTATTCAGGTGTGTACAATCCCAGAGCTTTAAGTCTATCCTCATACTCAGAAGTTTCTAAATTGTTTATATTCCTTGTTATTTTCCTTTGAACTTTCTCTACCGCAGTTTTTCCTCCTAATGAAGTGGGTTCACAGAAAGGAGCACACTATTCAATGTGTGACCTAACTAAGCTGGTATATAATGGGATAATGACCTCAGGTTCATGACTTTTAACGTGTCTAAGAATACACCCTATTATGCCATGGCATTTTTTGACAGTTTTGTTAACATGAGTACTAAATTTTAAGTTGTTAGTAATAATGACATCTAGGTCTTTTTCTGATGTTGTAACCTGTAATCGGATGCCATTTAGTGTATAACTAGCTAAGGTGTTGTTTTTACCCAAATGCATAACCTTGCATTTTGCAACATTAAAAATCATTTTTTTTTCTGTTGCCTACATGGCAAAGTTGTCTAAGTTATTTTGTAAGGATCTGATGGATTGGCTGTCATTTACAGTATAGCCAAGTTTACTATCATCTGCATATTTATTAATCCAGACCCCATTAGAAGTCTGCGTACTGGAAACTAAGATGTTAAACAATATGGGTCCCAATACAGATCCCTGAAGGACCCCGCTGGTGACTTTTCCCCAGGCAGACGTTTGACCTCTAATAATAACCCTTTGCTGCCTGTCCTTAAGCCATGATTCTATCCATTTGGTGATGTTATGGTGGAATTTGATTTTAACTAACTGACCAATTAGGATTTTGTGGGAGACTGTGTCGAACGCTTTTTCATAATCAAGAAGGATCACATCCACTGGGAATCCTCTATCCAGGGCCCTGCTAACAGGTTCAAAAAAGTTGAACAGGTTTCCCCTGGCATGATCTTCCCTTTGTAAACCCATACTGGGATATATCCAGAAAACATTTTTCCAGCAGATGTGCAACAATTTTGTGTTGCAGGAGTCTTTCCATTAATTTACCAAGGGAGGAGGTGAGACTTATAGTCCTATAATTACTAGCATTCTGTTTTGTTCCACCTTTATGTATCAGTGCAATTGTAGCCAACTTCCAGTCGGGTATCAGGGGCGTTGCTAGGGCTGGGCCTCCAGGGCTGGATCCCCGAATGTTTTGTCTGGGGCCCAAACGTTTTTTGTTGGTGATGTGTTCCCGTTTGAAAAAAAAAAGTTGCAGATTGTAGCCCAGCCCACCCGCCGGTACCCAACCCAACCTCATGCCTGAAATGAATAATTGCTTGCTTACCTGTAGCACACAGAACGAAATGCTCACTGAGCCTCGCTCGTTTCGGCCCCGTCCTTGACTCGTCACCATGGCAACCATCACAGCTCCTAGTTCAGACTGTTTTCTGATTGGAGGAGTCTGTGTGGTTGCCCTAGTGACGGCGCACACCGCATGGGATGGCACTGAACTGATGGCAGACTCAAAGGGAGAGCAGGAGCGTGCGAGTACTGTTTGGGACTCGGGAGCAGGGTAAAGAAAGATGAAGTGAGTGACTTTCCTTCAGGAGCAAGTGAGAAGTCTGCTGACCATTTGTCGTCCCCGGAAACTTCAGTCTCACAGCTGTTCGCTGCTCTCGCCCTCACCGTGAACTGACTCAGGGCTGCAACCAGGCATGAAACCCAAACACTGCCCTCCCTCTCACCTCTCCTTCCCTCCCATAATTAATAACACACTCCCCATGTTTTCTCACACAGTGTGAGAAACACGGGGAGTGTGTTTTTAATTATGGGAGGGGAGGAGAGGCAAGAAGTATCATCGGACTGTCTGTCACTCTGTCAGTGACTGTACTGTAGAGCAGCAGAAGCAGACTCTGGCAAACACCGCATAAACTCTTAACACTCTTCTTTTTTTTGTTTGCCCTTTTAAGTAGAGGTGAATGCTTTGCAGTAAGAAGAGTTTGTCCTTTTGGCAAGTGGCACTGGCGACTGTGCTAATTGCTTTCTGTTTAGCAGTGAAGTTACAAAAATAGGGCTTTGAAACAGCACGCAGCTGCCAGCTGCCCCAATCAAAGGACGCTCTCGCCTGCTTCCATAAGTGTGTATGGCCCGACCAGTACGCTTCTTATAGAACCTGGAAGTGTCAGCTATGGCGGTATCCACAAAATGTAAGTGCTAGCTACAACAGTAAACAATGTTATTGTTATGCAACACATTGAGAAATAATGAGTACGAGTGAGTGAAGTAAATTTTATTTATTTCAAAAATTTCACCAGGAAACTAAGTCGCACTAAGCTGCCTGGTGATATGTTTTGGTTATATGGTGTATTATAAACAGTACTTTTTAGGTTCATGCAGCAAGCAGCAGCCAGCTGCTGTCACTGACTGTATCACATGACAGACAGTCACTGTTCTGGATCACTCATGTGCATTGTGGGATACCTATTTTGTAGTTTATGCTACTTGATAGTCATGTGACTATTAAGAAGCATAAACTACAGAGTGTCGTCACAGCAATAGAGCCTTGTGAGTGGCCAGTGAGTATCATGTAGGGTGTGGCCTTTATTCAGTCAGAGACAGAGACAGAGACAGACGGAGGGAGAGAGTGAAAGCAAAAGCACTGCATGTTCAGTCAGTGCACAGTTTGTCTCCTCTGTGTTTGTGGAATTTGAAAAAAGAGAGAATACCACTTCTATATATTTTGGCATAAAAACAGTCATTTTCTGTATTTCATCAGCAATTGCTGCTGCTAACTTTGTAGTTCTTGGTCTTTTTTCGCCAGTACATCTGTAAGGCAAGGAAGGCCCGTTTTTCACTCTAGGCCTACTAGGCCAGAAGGTCACAAAGGAACATAACTTAACTTTTCTAGTCTAGTCTGTATCTTTTGTGACTGAGAACTGAATCAGCCAGCCTCTACAGTCATCAACTCAAGTCAGCACAATCTAAGTGGCCAGGCTGGGAGGGCAGGGGGAAATTTTGTTATAAAAAAAAAATTGTTGTACTTTAAATCTGATCCACCTCATCAGTGACCCAGAGTACCTGAGGCTGAGATTTGTTTTTTGCCAGTACTGGACTTGTTGTGGTAGGGCTGAGAGGGCAGCAGTGTGTGTTGCTGTACTCTGCTAATCAAAAAGGAAAAAACTGTAGTTGCAGTTTAAATCACAGCAGTCTCTGATCCACCTCACCAGTGACCCAGAGTACCCGAGATATTTTTTTGCCAGTAGTACTGGGCTTGTGTGAGGGCTGAGGGCGGCAGTGTGTGTTGCCGTACTCTGTTAAAAAACTATTGTAGTTGCAGTTTAAATCATAGCAGCCTCTGATCCGCCTCACCAGTGACCCAGTGTACCTGAGATAGTTTTTTCCCCAGTAGTTCTGGGCTTGTGTGAGGGCTGAGGGCAGCAGTGTGTGTCGCCGTACTCTGTTAAAAAACTATTGTAGTTGCAGTTTAAATCACAGCAGCCTCTGATCCACCTCACCAGTGACCCAGCGTACCTGAGATATTTTTTTGCCAGTAGTACCGGGCTTGTGGGAGAGCTGAGGACAGCAGCGTGTGTCGCCGTACTCTGTTAAAAAAAAATTGTAGTTGCAGTTTAAATCACAGCAGCCTCTGATCCACCTCACCAGTGACCCAGCGTACCTGAGATATTTTTTTGCCAGTAGTACCAGGCTTGTGGGATGGCTGAGGGCAGCAGTGTGTGTCGCCGTACTCTGGTAAAAAAAATTGTAGTTTCAGTTTAAACCACAGCAGCCTCTGATCCACCTCACCAGTGACCCAGCATACCTGAGATAGTTTTTTGCCAGTAGTTCCGGGCTTGTGGGAGGGCTGAGGGCAGCAGTGTGCGTCACCGTACTCTGTTAAAAAACAATTGTAGTTGCAGTTTAAATCACAGCAGCCTGAGTGACAATAAACCTTAGTGTGTCTGTGCCATTGTCATTGCCTTGCTGTGAGCCCTGAGGTGGCAGTGTGTGGCTCAGAGTCAGTTGTATTGCAAAGGAGTACTGTATATCAAAACTTGTTTTTTTTCCACTGTTTCATAAAAATGGATATCCAACATTTCTTTAAGTCCAAAGAAAAGAATACACATGAAGAAGTGCAAGTAATTGCCAATTCAGAAAGTAATGATAATGTTGCACTCCCTCATTCTACTGCATCATGTACCACTGTGCATGAGGAGAATGCTGAACCAAGCACAAGTGACCAGAACAGTCACAGTTATACTGATACTGCCACAGAAGGCATAAATAAAATGAACAGTGAACTAGTAAATGCTCAAAATATCACAGATTTGGGAACACTTGAGACAGGGCCTGTTCAGAGTAAGTTACCTTGTTACCCACAGCGCACATTTGGAGGGAAGAAAAGGTCATTCCAGATCTTCTTCGAGATACAGCTCTTGCAGCAGGTTACACCATTAGGACTTAAGCCATCAGGCGCCAGGACCCCACGGAAATTTTTCTAGCTAGCAGTCTTTAGCGGGGACCACCTCCGACGTCGGTCCCGCCCCCAACGTCAGGCGTAGTACATAAGGAGGCGGTCCCGCCAGAATCCCCAGTTCTTTTCCCACCGTCGACTTTGCAAGCATCGGCCTCTCGGTCAGTTCTAGCTCGCGACATCTAGGAAAAATGTCAACAGTTTTTTCTCAGGATTTCATCTGATGTCCTCTCCAACCTCCGTGGAGGGCCATTCTTCGAAGTGTGCCTGCGGCAAACAAATTCCTTTTAAGGATCCTCACTCGGCTTGTGTCCGCAGCCTAGGCCCGGACCACGACACCCAGACCTGCTCCTTCTGTCAGGGCTTCAACAGCTGCACGAGGATCCGCTGCCAGAAGGCCCTCCAAGCTTTCCTCCTTGAGGAGAAAATCAAGGCTATGAACCGTGACCCTCCCTCCAGAGGAGAATCTTCTGGGAAGTCCCACTGGCACCATCAAAAGCACCGGGAGAAGGAGAGATCTAGATCCCCCTCCAGGGCCTCGGACTCCCACAGCTCCGGCTCCAGGTCGGACCGCTCTCCGTCGAGGGCCCGCTCTCAGCCTCCCCCGGTTCTGGTCAAATCGGTAAGTGGTTCCTCTTCTCTGCAACCTTTAAAGACCTCCAGGCCTGCCTCTTCCACTTTGGCTAAGGCCTCGTCCAGGTCTGGGGAGCGCCACAAGTCGTCCTCCCGGCATCCGGCCTCTGACATCAGGTTTGTCTCCCAACCGGCGCCTCCCCAGCGTAAGACCAGGCTGACCTCTCTCAAGTGGGCGTCGGATCCGTAGTCCCACCCGACACCGGTCAAGGCCCAGGCACTCAAGGAACCGTCGACTGTCGCCGGTCAGGCAATCGCCCCAAGGATGCTGGCAGGGGACGGCATCCGCCACCGCAGAAGAGACCACACCACCGCCACCGGCGTCGGCGGGAGGCGGCGTGGAGGAGGAGAGTCTACTCAGCCTCGAGACCAGGCGACACGGACCTGTCGAGCTCCCGAGACCCTCTCCAGAACCAGAGACCCCCGGGGACCCAACGCCCGGTCCCGACGACAGACCACTGGCACCCGGCCCGTTGTCGGGCATGAATCTAGCAGAAGTGAAGGAGCTCTTCACCTTCTGGTGGGACACCATCAAGAAGGATGTGGTCACCACGCAACCTCCTCCTGCGCCCGTTGCCCCTTCGACCCCTGCACCCCCTCCTCCTCCCAGGGGGTCAGCATGACGGGCATCGCCCCCTAAGGAGCCAGCATTACCTCCTAGGGGCAGATCTTTGGAGAAGAGACGGCCTCCGTCAAGATCCACTTCTGGGTCACCTAGCCCCAAGAGATCCAGGAGATGTCGGTACACCCCGTCCATGGAGGATTCCAGATCTGACATCTCCGCGTGCTCCAGATCTCCATCTCCAATCAGCGTCCCCTCTCCGGATCCACGCGACCTTCCCAGGTCCCCTCCGGATGACCCCTCGTTCTCAGAGATAATGAGGCATATTCAGGAGAACATGGGGTGGGACGCTGAAGAGCTTGACCCTGAAAGACTACACCTTGCCCGCTATCTTCGGCAAAAATATCCTAAGCCTGTGGGAGTGCCACCCTTGGTGGACACCTTCGTGGATGTCACCAAGACTGCGTGGAAGCGTCCACACTCAACCCCGGCAATGCTGAAGAAGGCCGACCGCCTGTACAAGGCCCCGAGGGAGGACCAATACTTGGCGAACCATCCTCTGGCCAACTCCCTGGTCATTACAGCCTCACATGACCGGTCTCAAAAACCGCAGCATTTGAGCACACAACCACTGGACCCTGAGTCCAAGTAGTTGGATGTGCTGGGCAGGTGCACGTAAGCGGCCGCGACTTGCGCTATTAGGTCATCGAATTACCTCACCCACATGGTTCAGTTTCAGAACACTTTGTGGGAGCAGGGAACGGACCTGGCTGAAAAATTGCCAGACGGTGGCCAGAAGGAGGAGCTGCTGCAGCTCCTCCGTACGGGTTTGGACGTGGGAACCCAGGTTCTTAGAGCCGCTTACGACTCTGCGGACTCTTTGGCCAGAGCAGCGGCCTCAGGCATGTGTCTCCGGAGACACTCATGGCTCCGTGTCTCCGGGTTTACCCCGGACGTCCAGAAGAACATCATGGACGACCCTTATCATGGCGAACTTCTCTTTGGTGAAGCCTCGGAAAAGGTCATCACCAAATTGCAGGAAGCCGGGAAGGCGATTAGATCTGTTCAGGCCATGTGCAGGTCTTGGCTCAGTTCCTTTCACAGGAACCAGAGTTGCTTTCGCAGCCGGACTCAAAGGCCACAACCTAGTTCCGGCCAGCAACAGAGGGGCTCCTTCACTCGGAAAGCCCAGGCCAAGACATCCTCAGGCAGAGGCCAACGAGCCACAAAGTCGGCCCAGCCTGCAGGATCTAATGCTGCCACAGCATGACTCCTTCCTGGCCCCTGCCCCCCCTCAGGATCAATGGGAAATGAAGGTCGGGGGTCACATCGCGGACCACCTGCAAGGGTGGCGTTCGATCACCACCGACAGGTGGGTGCTAGAGTTGGTCGAAAAAGGCCATTATATAGAATTTGTAGACAACCGACCCACAAGGCCTTCTTTGCTTTCCTGCTACCCGGGTCAGCATGCCCTGCTCATACAGCAGGAGGTGCTCACGCTCCTAGAGAAGGAAGCTGTGGAGCACGTTCCAGGGAACCAGAGAGGAGCAGGATAATGACATGTCTTCCTGGTTCCAAAGAAAACAGGGGACCCCTACGTCCAATTTTGGACCTCAGCGACCTCAATCTGTCGGTCGCCTACAAGCGCTTCCACATGGTGACCCTTCAGGGACTAATCCCCATGCTGAAGAAGGACGCTTTCTTGGCATCCCTGGACATGCAGGACACTTACCTGCACATTCCTATTGCTCAGGCACAGAGGAGGTTCCTGCGCTTCGAGTTTCTCGGCCACCACTGTCAGTTCTAGGCACTTCCCTTCGGACTGTCATCAGCACCTCGGGTTTTTACCAAGTGCATGGCAGTGGTGGCAGCGTCTCTGAGGAGACAGGGCCACTATGTGTTCCTGTACCTGGACGATTGGCTTCTCATGGCCCCTTCCAAGGAGGCATTACGGATAGCCATCCAATGTACCCAGACCCTTTTTCAATCTCTGGGCATCTTCATCAACTACGAGAAGTCTCTCCTGGTACCATCACAGAAACTGCAGTTCATAGAGGCAGTTCTGGACATTGTCAAGGGGAAAGCTTTTCTCCCTGAAGACAGAGCGGAACGCATTCGATCCCTCATAAGAAACCTGTCAGCGAAGAAGACTGTCTCAGCCAGACTCGTCCTTCGCCTGCTCGGACACATGGCTGCAGCCATTCCTACAGTCCCGATGGCAAGACTCCACATGCGGGTAACCCAGTGGATGTTGAGAGTGCAGTGGGACCAAAGGCAAGACCATCTGCAGCATCCAGTCCGAATCACGAAGGCCGTGATTTGGGACTGGCATGTAGCTAGAGTGGAAACCCTCTCCGTGGGGTTCCCCTTCACAGCTGATCCCGATGGTCACTCTCCACAGAGCTCCCAGGGCTGGGGTGGGGAACACACTTGGACAGGGTGAGGTCTCAGGAACATGAACAGTCCAGGAATCTCATCTCCCACATCAACATATTGGAGATGAGGGTCCTTATGCACAAGCCTTCCAGTCAGAATCCCGAGTACTCTCCTGTTGCAAACAGACAATATTGTGGTGATGTATTACCTCAACAAACAAGGAGGCACACCTCCTACCTCCTTTGCAGGGAGGCCATGAGTGTGGGAATGGGTAGCTCTGACCACGAGCAAACCTCATTGCAGTTCCGTCCCAGAGTGGACAATTCTGTATGCATGAACAGCCTGAGTCATTCAGGCCAGGGTCCACGAGTGGGAACTTCTACAGGAGGTGGCAGAGGATCTGTTCCACAGATGGGGCACTCCAGAATTAGATCTATCCGCCTCCCCATCCAACGCAAAACTGCCCAATTTTTGCTCGCTAGATCCAGGGCCTGGTGTTTTCTGGCAAGACGCGTTGTCCCTCTCCTGGGCGGGCAGATTCCTCTATGCCTTCCCTCATTTCCCGTTGATCTAGAGAGTTCTTCTAAAACTTCGAAGGGAGCATGCGATGCTTATCTTGGTGGTGCCTTTCTGGCCCAGACAAATCTGGTTCCCGCTTCTACATCAGCTATCCTGGAAACCTCCACTTCCTTTGCCAATCAGCTCCCATCTGTTGTCTCAGGAGGAAGATTCACTGGTCCACCCGGACTTGCGTTCATTGAACCTACATGCTTGGCTCCTAGAGACATAGCCATGATGTGACATGGGGTCTCGCAGGAAGTGGCGGAAGTACTATCCGCTGCCAGAAAGCCGACAACACATGCGACATATGCCATGAAGTGGCACAGCTTTTGCTTACAGGCTCAAGCGCGTGGTTTCTCACCCTTAGACTGTCCCAAGAAGCTGGTCCTGGAATACCTGCTTTCGCTTTTTCAATCCGGACTAGCCTACTCCTCGATTAAGGTGCACTTGTGTGCAATTTTGGCTTATCATGCCCCCATCGGCCATCGTACGGTGGCTCAACTGGACACTACTCGTGCCTCTTTAAGGGGGGTTCTCCACCTTAGGCCACCTATCAGGGACCCAGTTCCTCCCTGGGACCTGCCCTTTGTCCTGGAGCAGCTTACGTTGCCACCTTTTGAGCCAGCCACGGATTGCGAGCTACGTCTTCTGTCGTGGAAAACTTTGTTTTTAGTTGTAGTTACTTTGGGGAGAAGAATCTCCGAATTACATGCGCTCATGTGTAAAGAGCCCTATTTAGTTTTTCACCAGGATAGGGTGTCCTTGAGGACAAATCCTAAGTTTCTGCCTAAAGTGGTTTTGGCCCTTACCCTTAATCAGGATATCGACTTACCAGTGTACTTTCCTAAGTACACTAATCGAGAAAGCACTTTCACACCCTGGATGTTCACAGGTGCCTCAGATATTACCTGACCAGAACCAAACAGTACCGAAAGCAGATCAGCTGTTTGTATCCTTTGCTGAGAGGATGAAAGGGCCCCTGTTTCGAAGCAGACCCTTTCACGTTGGCTCATCCAATGTATCTCTTTCTGTTATGACAAGTGCAGCAAGCCCTTGCCAGGCGTGGTTAAGGGCCATTCTACCAGAGGGTGGCCACCTCCTTTCTAGCGCTGAAACATTTCCACTTCAGCTATCTGTGCTGCAGCTACCTGGGCTCGGTGCATACCTTTATTAGGCATTACAGCCTGGACACCGCTTCTAGGCGAAGGGGCAGGTTCGACCTAACCGTCCTTCAGGGACTTCTGTCCTAGGCTCGAAAGGGCCGTATCTCTGTCTTCCCTCCTCCGGTGGCGTAAGATTGTCGCCATACAGCTTGGGAATCAGTCTAATGGTGTAACCTGCTGCAAGAGCTGTATCTCAAGAAGATAGTATAGTTACATAAGAACTTACTGTAACAGTAGATCTTGAGAACAGCTCTTACCGCAGCGTACTTCCGCCCACCATTCCCTCTTGGAGGAGGTAGGTTATAGCCTAACATCCATTTTCTGGGATGGAACGATTTATTTTTCATCTTGGCCATCTGATGGCGGATCCTCGGTCTCCTCTTCTGATGTCATCCAGCGGGCAGGAGTCTCCAGCGGGAGAACTGGGGATCTGGGGGCCACCTCCTTATATACTCGCCTGACTTCGGGGGCGGGACCGACGTCGGAGGCAGTCCCCGCTGAAGACTGCTAGCTAGAAAATTTCCGTGGGGTCCTGAAGCCTGACGGCTTCAGTCCTAATGGTGTAACCTGCTGCAAGAGCTGTTCTCGAAGATCTACTGTTACGGTAAGTTCTTACGTAACTGTACTTTTCACTGATTTGAAAATTACAGCTGGTTAGAATATTCTGTTACTCTGGATGCTGCTTTCTGCTATCCTTGTAGATGCTTTGGAATGAAATATGGAGCCACTCGCCCTAATGATTCTTTGTTAAGCACAGGATTTGTTAATTGGAAAAGGGCATTTGATTCATTTAGAGAGCATGAAAAGACTTCATATCATGCAAACGCAAGCACATTATGGGCTGGATTTAAAGACACAAAGAGTACTGGTGATATTGTTCACAAATTACAAGCTGCAAACATCAAAGAAGTAAATTGACAGGCGATGCTATCTTGAGCGCATCATTGCTGTCACATTATTTCTGGGTAGGCAAGGACTTTCTTTCAGGGGTCACGATGAAATGCATGGTAGTTTAAATAAAGGAAATTTTCTGGAATGCTTGGATCTATTAAAACAATTTGATCCTTTTCTACAAATGTATAAGGCACCTTCAAATGCCAGTTATATTTCTCCCCAAACTCAAAATGAGGTGATTGCATGCTGCACAGAAGAGGTCATTTCAAAGATACTTGCTGAACTTAACAGCTCAGGAATGTTTGCTGTTATGGCAGATGAAGCAAGATACAAACATAAAGAGCAGCTGGCAGTTTGCGTGAGGTATATTGTACCTGGAACTGGAAGCATTACAGAGTGTTTTATAGGATTCACAGAACTTAAATCTTTTAATGCTGACTCCATTGTGGAATCACTGCTAAAATGTCTCCAAGACAGTGGAATTACAGGTGCAAAATGTGTGGCACAGGCATGTGATGGTGCCTCTGTTATGAGTGGGGCAGTAGGAGGAGTTCAAGCTAAGTTCCGCCAACATCATCCAGAGGCTGTGTATGTGCACTGCTATGCACATGAGCTGAATCTTGTACTGTGCCATACATGCAAATGTATTACTGAAGCAAGAGAATTTTTCTGCACTATGGAAAGTGTGTATGAGTTTTTTAGCACTTCCCTTGTTCATCATCATGAGTTTGTCAATATACAGTGTCAGTTAGGCTTGAGCCCATCAGAGTTGGTCCAGTTGTCGGATACTCGCTGGTCTTGCCAGATCTGAACAATCAAGGCCTTGATGAACTGCTATGTAGCTGTACTTCAGTGCCTTGTTACTATTCGCACTTCAAAAGCCATTGGACTGTTAGTATCCTTGCAAAAGTCAACCACAATTTACTGTCTGGTTGTCTTTCATTCTCTTCTAAAGGTAACAGAAGTCATCCACAAAGTTTTACAAAGGGAAGATCTAGATCTATCCACTGCAGTAGATTTTGTTGACTCAGTTCGTCACACTCTTGAAGAGATGCGGAGTGAGGACAGTAGCAATGAACTGTTTAAGGAAGCTGTGGATTTCTGTAACAAGAATAATGTGGAAATATGTGACACAAACAGAAGAAAAAACAGAAACAGATGGATGATTTTATTGTTGAGGCATCAGTGGGAGTGCAGGACCAAACTTCTTCTCAAGTGGACTTTCGAAACAAGCTTTATTATCCATGCCTTGACAGAATGTCTGTTGAACTAAAGCAAAGATTTTCTAGTGTTGCAGTCGAGATAATAAATGGCATCCGTGCATGCAACCCATTGTCTGCAACATTCCTTTGCTCTGACTCTCTGGCCCCTCTAGCTCATCACTATGGGATTGAACTGCCAAATAGGAATTGTTTGTTGAAAAAAATTACCTGAAACGAAAAATGGAAGAAAAACAAATTAATACAAATGAAGTTTATAGGCTACTAGACCCTCTTATGTTTCCAAAACTCAAGCACTTGGTCCAGGCAGCACTCACCATTCCAGTGACAAGCTGTAGCTGTGAGCACTCCTTTAGTGCTCTGCGAAGTGTACATACATGGCTCAGAGGCACCATGACTCAAAACAGATTACGTGATCTTGCAATTCTAGCAATTGAAAAGGAAATGTGTTCCGTGTCATCATCAGATCAGGTAATTACATGATTTGCAAAGAAAAGCAACAGATGGCATCAGTTGTTATTACCAGAGAAAGAGAGAAATACCACTTTCTCTCAGTGCAGTTTAACCCCTGCAAGGTATACATATTTTTAAATCAAGGATGGAAATGAGAAAGGAAAAGTGTGGCCTACTGGGATTCGAACCTCAGATCTCTGGTATGCCGTTCCAGCGCTCTAACCATTAAGCTACAGGCTCACTGATCAAAGCGTCTGAGGAATTTCCTTACAGCCACACACACACATTCCTTTCTCTAGTGTTGCGTAATTATGCAACTAGGAACCAGAGAAAGAGAGAGAGAACAGCATGGAGGAGAACAACAGATTGCACAAAAATAAAAATGATTAGGCAGTATTATTTAATGTTCTTTTTGTTATTGTGTATTTCACTGCTGTATTTTTGAATGTGGACTTTCCAGTCTGAGCAGAAAAATGAAAACAAAATATTTTATTAAAGAGCCCATGTGATATGAGTATAAAAATAATGTCATGCGCAACCTTCATATGCCTGTGCTTCACATATTCCAGTTTTGGGTAGCACCATGGTTAGATGACATAGGTAGGATACAGTGTTGCTGCATATAAACATTAAAGAGCAGCTGACACCTTTCCTTTGGAAACACTTTGAAAAACTTTAAAAAACATTTTAAATTTGGACTCCATTCTCCTTGCATTATTTTGTTATCTATCTTTTATAGATTTCTTCTCTACATTACTTATTATTGAGTGCCTCTGTAGCTTGTTCCCTACTTGAATTGCATATGCTGTGTTGTGACATCACCTTCTATTACCTTGGGAATAACAGTGATGTGACAAGCACAGTATTATGACATCAAGATGGGAAGAAACAACAGGAGCCAATGAACACTCAGAGAGCAGTGCCAGCAGATATCCTGTTTCTGTTTCCAAGCATATGACCTCAATAATAACCAAAAAGGATAAGAAATACAGAGCAAATAAGTAATATATAACTGCTCTGTGTACCAATATTTTTTAAAGTTATTTTCAAGGTGTCAGTGGTTCTTACTACTTTAAATTCCATTTTCTTGTACTTCCCTAAGTTCTCTTAGTGCGTCAAGTATCATATTTTATTCAGTCAGATCATGGACCTGTGTGACTGTCTTGAAAATAATTTCATAAGGGTCACACTCAAGGAGGCCACCTGTGGCCTCCCTGAGTGTGACCCTTATGAAATTGGATGTCACTGACCAGCCCTGCTCCGTGCCCGGCATACTTAAATATCAGTAGATTTAGCCCAGATCTACTAATATTTATAAAGTATGCTATTGATTCTATAACTTTTAATCCACAACATGTAGTTTTTGCCTCTCAAGTGACAAGTGACAAGCCAACCAAAAAAAAAGACACAAAATAGTGGAAAAGAAATGGGGGAAAAAGAAAGCTGAAGTAGCAGAAAATGTGTTATTTTGCACGAGAGAGCACCAAAAGTTCTACAGCTTCTGGGGGCCTAGGCGAACCCCAGACCCCCGACATTTTGTTTGGGGCCCATGCCCCCAATGTTTACTCATGCTGGCAATGCCTTTGCCGGGTATGGCAGTACCTTCCATGATGGATTTATTAAATAATACTGTGAGTATCCCTGTTAGTTCGCTAGAGAGATTCTTAATAAAATTGGGTGGGATTCCATTGGGTCCAGCTGATGAGTGGGATTTGGTAGCTTTAATAGCAGCCAGGATATCTTCATTGGTAAGCAGGATTTGGTCATCCACGTTTTCTACTTTCTCTACTTTAATTCACATATCTGGACTGCATTAGTACAGTATGGGCTCCGTCCATTGGCTCATGCTGTGAACCAATGGGCGTGCAGCCACACTGTCAGTCGGTGGGTGTCGCGCGCAGGCGGGTGGTGCTGCTGCCCGCCAGCTGACCGGGGAACGGGCGGTGGGGCCCAGTGGGCGGGTGGGGAGGGGGTACACTAGACCACCAGGGTAATAGGACTTTTTATGTTTACAGATGCCTGCAATCAGGCAGAGTGCGGTCCACTGGACCACCAGGGATATTGGACGGGATGTGTTTTGGAGACAAATGCCCACAATCGGGCACATAGGGGTCCACTGGACCACCAGGCATATTGGTGGGGGGGTTTATTTACATGGATGCCCACGATGAGGCATGGGGGGTGCCGCCAGGTGCAGCAGGAACTCGGGTGGCCACCCACAGGTGGCAGCTGCCGTGTTGTGCCCTGCAATGCGGCAGCTCACCTGTAGGTGGCCACCATTTGTTCCTTTTTTTTTGGCATAACTGTGCAGGCGCAGGTAGGGGTTGCGCATCATGACTGCACATCGGGCTGAATGTCGGGCTCGCGCAGGTTATGCATGGGCATGCCCCCCACACCTGTGCCTGCATACATTACTGATGCGCTCCGGTGCACCGGGTTGTCACAGTGCACTTTTCCTTGAATATCGCGCGGGCTATCAGTGGGTTGTGCATGGCGCAACACTGTTGCAGTAACTAGCAGTCCCTTAATATCTGCTGCTATGTTTTTTTAAGGCACCATATACACAGCCAATTGTTTATTTGTTTTATTTTGTCCTCCTGATGTTTAGTTATTTTGGTAACTGGAAGTATTTCAGAGAAGGCAATTTTGCACCCTTGATCCATGAGTGTATTGGTCAGCCCTACAAATTCTTCTTTAATGTTCTGTATATCTTGGTACTTGATATTGTTTGCTCCCACATGTATAATAACGAGTGTTTTTTCACCACTGTTCTTAAGTATTTTTCTAGACATCCTGGTAATATCTGAGATTTTAGCACCTCTGAAACAGGACATGGTTCTGTTTGCTTTGTCCTGATCACAGATGGTTCAGTCCAGATGTTTAACAATGGAATCCCCCAGAACAAATATCTGTTTAGGTTCGGGGTGATGCTAACATTCAGATCCATAAGATTTTCATGAATAGATTGGATGTGCTGTGTATTAGTTAGATTTGTACCCATCATTGGTGTTAATAAATCAGTGCAATGTGAAACAGTGGATGTCAGAGATACTGGGGGAAGGGTCATCATCCTCAATGAATACACCCAGTGGATCATAGTGATTATATATCGGGATTGAGAAGCAATCGGCTTTCCTACCTTTTTTTGCTACTTTTATACTTTGTATTTGATACCAGGTATCCTCAGCATCATCAAGCTCAACCGCTTCCCTAACCGTTTTTGGTTTGGTGTGCTTTATACTGTGTTAACCGTTTTGGGAAGGGTTGATGTCAGTGACACAGAACATGGTCTCATGTATGCCTTTTCTCCCTTCCTCTTGATCCACATGGTGGTGGTCAAGGCCTGGAAGGAAAGGCATGGATGATCCTAATAGCTCCAGACTAGCCAAGGCAGTTCTAGTACACAGATCTCTTCAGCCTCAGCAGCAGACCTCCATGACGGTTGCCTCTTCACTCAGATCTCCTCCTGCAGCAGAAGGCCCTGCACCTGGACCTTCACTCTCGGCACCTCACGGCTTGTTTCCTGAGTGGCTAGCATTCCAGGCTTTGGTCCTATTGGAAGACATCCTCCATGTTGTGGAGGCCTCATGAAAAGAGTTGACTCATAGCCAGCCTGGTGGTGCTGAGGGTTGAGGTGCTGGATGCTACACCTCATGCTACACGGGCGAGCTGGGTTTGGGAACGACCTCGGGTCATCGGGGTGCCAGCATGGGGGGAGGGAGGGCGGAGCAGGATTGAGCATGCTGATGGGCAGCTCTCCTCTCCCGAGGGTGGTGAGGGTAAGTTGGCTTCCCCCCATAGTTCTGCTCCCACCGGGTGGAGGTCTGGTGGGTAGCGTAGGTGGAGAGGGGGCGGCAAACAATTACAGGAGGTGGAAGGAGCTGAGCTGGCACCACAGGATGCATAGTGTACCTCCACAGGATCACACAGCTGTGTGCTGCAGTCTTGGGGAAGGGGGGTCAGGGGAGAAAACCTGCAAAAATACCTATGTGTACCTGTTGCCAGTTGGCGGGAGGGAGTGACAGGGACCAGACAGCTATAATAAAGAAAAAAGAGTTGACTCACAGATGCTGTGCATTTAAATGGAAGAGGGTCTGCATTTGGTGCAAGGGCAAGGAGCTTGATCCCCTTGCCTTCCTTGTGGCAAGCACTTGGTCTACCTCTGGTCCCTCTCTCCATTGGGACTGTGAGCGATGACCCCCAAGGTACAGCTGGCAGCCATCTCAGCTTACCAGGTGTGGGGTGGTAAGCCAATGGTGGCCAAGGATAAGGTGGTCAGGTGCTTTTCCAAGGGCCTGGATCGCCTTTCCCATCAGGTGTGGGTACCACTGCCACTATGGGACTTACTGCTGGTGCTGGCTTTGATCACGGGCAAGCCATTCAAGCCTGTGTACAAGTGTGAGATGTCACACCTGTTGTGGAAAACAGCCTTCCTGGTGGCAGTTACATCAGCCAGAAGTCTGGATGAGCTCCAGGCACTTTTGGTGGAGTCTTCCTATCTGGTCTTCTACAGGGTCAAAGTAGTCCTTTGCCACATCCTGAAATTCCTCTCGAAGGTAATATCGGGTTTCCACCTTAACCAGGTGATTAACTTACCGGTATAGTTTACCAACCCTTCTTTGGAGGCCGATCACAGGCCCCCCACCTGCAGAGGGTGCTGTGCTGTTACAGGGAATGCATGGCTGGAGTTTGGGGTAAGGCTCACCAGCTGTTTGTAACATACGTTGAACCTGCACCTGGCAGACCAGTAGCAAAGCAGACAACTGGCAGGTGGATAACATCCTGCATCGACTTCTGCTATAGGTTGGCTGGTAGGGAGCCTCATGTAGGGTTAGGGCTCACTCCACCAGAAATATCGCTGCATCAGTGACTGCTTCCAAGGGATGTCCCTATCCAGGGAATCTGCAGGGCTGGTACCTGGAAGTCGGAACACACCTTCCTTTCCCATTACAGCATCAACCTTGAGTCTTGTCAGGATATTACTTTTCATACCTCGGTTCTCCAGTCTCTGTTTGCCAAGTAGAGGTGTGCGCCTTGTTCCCTTCTCCCAAAGAACTGCTAGGAGTCTGCTAGAGTGTGGATAGTGAACTATATCCACACCCTTAGAAAAATAGTTACTCAGCTGTAACCGTAGTTCTAGGAGTGGTATATAATTCACACCCACACAACCCACCCGGCCTCCCCTAGCAAGTGGCACTTGATCTTGCTTGCAGCGTGCAGAGGTCTGAATCATGGGGTGGAATCAGGAGCTATACCACCCAGGTGATGGGAGGAGCTTAGCTTCAAGACATCCGACAAATCCGGTCCAGTGGAACTGCCAAAGTGTGGATGTGAACTATATACCACTCCTAGAACTACAGCTACAGGTAACTAACCTATTTTTTTCATACGTGCACAAATAGATGTCAGGTTTAGGAATTTTCCAATTACAGAAAAAAATTAACTTTTTAAAGCTTCACTCAGTTCTAGGCTGTATTCTCCCTACCTAAGACTGACCATTATAGGTTCTTAAAACTGAGACACTACCTAGCAAGAGTTCTGGGGTTAACGCTGAGCACCCCCGCCGCCCCCAACATCCCTGTATAAAAATGGTCATACAGGCCTTAGAAGGGTCACAACAAAACCATCTTTTATCAGAAGGATACAAAGCTCTATGGTTTTATCACAAAAAGTTCCACAGAATGGGTGAAGACCCAATGGGGAAAGGAACTAAGGATGCCACTGACAATGGTGGTGGTGGTGGTGGTGGGGGGGGGCACTGTTTGCTCAACATAAAGTTACAATACTGCATATCTGGTGAGAATTTGTATGATAGGTTGCCATTCGCTACCTCTGCACACCAGGTATCACTGCAGAGCTTATCCCCCACTTAACCAATCCCATATTCTGGGAATGTCTGGCATTACAGCTCTTCTGGCAGGGTGTTCACACAGAACTACAACACGTTTTCTCAGAACTAGTGGATTTCATCCCCAATTGGTGTTCCATTGACATACCCTGATTCAATAAACATGCAAAGACAAACGTACCTTCTTGTTTTATTTTTAACAGCTGCCAAGAAATTGATAAGCCACCATTGGCTGCAAGCTCTCCCGCCATCTGTAACAATGGGAGGAAATTTTTGTTTTTCTATACAGGATGGAAAAAATGTCATACAGCTCACAGAACCAAATGGACACTTTCAGAAATCACGGGACTGTATGACTAATGCATATTATGACCTGCAGACTAGATTTTGTTCCTTAAACATACAATACAAAGTATATGGTGGCAGGGATATGGAATTCCCGAGATGTATCATTAATGTCTTCAGATATTTTAAAACTTATTACATACTTGTAATAATAGACTCTTAGGGGCAAGAGATTCAAATACTGGCCTGTGTCACCGCAATATAGAGGATAATGTATGATCCTCTATCGGTAACCAGTTTGTTAACCGTCAAGAGGTTGCCAAGGTGAGCGGGTAAACCTCGAGAGGTTTACGTCGCCATGGCAACCTCGAGACATTTAATCAAACCGGTTACCGATAGAGGGACCATACATTATATTTTATAATGTGTGGTCCCCATAACAAGTATCAAAAATTAAGCAGGCTCTTTACTGTTGTAGTTTCAATCACCACTGCGGTTGTTCTGGGTCATGCTCTCACCGCTGCGGCTGTTTCTGGAAAGCCATCGGCTAAGCGCTAAAAAGGTGCGTGCATGCGCAGATCGGCTCCGGTGGTATGACGTACTCAAGAGGGATTAACAACCCCTGACATAATAGCGATGGGATTACTAAGAAATAATCTTGCCGCTTTTCAGTGGTAAGGGCTCCCCATACATTATAAGGTTGTAATCTGCTTGATTTTAGTTAGTAATAAGGACCCCCCATACATTATAATACTGTAATCAGTTGTACTCATCAGTGTGCATTTCACTGAAAACAAATTCGCTAAAGTGCGAGTTTAAAAGAGATTTGGCATCAGACTTAGATTCCATTTTTGCATCTGACTGCTGTTAATCTTGACCCACTTGGCTAAGGGCCACTGTTTCCCACCCCACCATAAAATATGGCCCCCCTTTCCACCATCCTTATTGAAGCAGCACCCATTTTTCCATTTTTCTTCCTCCTCCCCCCTCACCCACTTAACTTATGTTTTTGTTGAATCTACCCCATCTAATCAACACTAACAGATTGGAAGGATTGTAGTAGTCCTCCAGCCAGTGTCTTGTCCACTACTGTTGGTGGTAAGAGGGAGTCCATACATATTTCATTCTAAACACTTAGTAGGACTCTTCTGCCACCACCTGCTATACGTTGCACCTCCAATGCCAGCCCGTATCCTGTCCTAGTCACCCCGTAGTCTCCCATGCCCCTTAAACAGGGCATGGCATCCTCAGTTAACTCTGCCTGCCTGCATTATCAGTCCCAGAATAACTCCCTCTTCCTTCTTGCCTACATGCCAAAGGGATTTGGTCCAACTGGAAAATATCCCTAGGCTGCCATCAACCATATTCTTCATTCTACGTAGCAGCTGGTTGGTGTTAGCTCAGAGTGTTGTGCCTGTTGGCTTAAGCTTGCAAGCAAAGCAAGTGGGGAGGAAGAAGAAAGAGGGAGTCACTTTGGGACCGAGTAAGGGAAGACGAGAGGAACTGACTGAGGACTCTGAGTCCTGTTTGACCAGCTAGGTGGTCTACAGGGAGACTCAGAGAAGGATACCCACAGTACACTCTAGTGGGTGGTGTGTCTGCATTGGGTGGCAGCTGAATGGGTCAGGCAGCAGCAGGAGGAGAGTCCTCCTTAGTGTCTGGAATGAAGACTGGATGGACAACCACTTACCACCAATTAGAGAGGGCAGGATGCTGGCTGGGGGACTACTACTACTACTACCCTTCCAATCCGGAGCAGTTGATTGGACAAATCAGATTTAACAAGAGTAAAAGTTAAGTGGGTGAGAGGACAATACATGCTCCTGCTATGAAGATGGGGGAGAGGGTGTTCTATTGTATGGCGGGGTGGGAGAAGTTTGTACCACTAATTGGATGCAGAATTGGAATTGGATTCTGAACTTTTTTAGGATTTAAGATGTTTGATGTTCTGTTCCAAAAAAACATAATGCTAAAAAAAGCTTGATATCCAACCAAATGGAATGCGTGGGTCAGGATTCCAATCAACCCTACTCAGCAACCCAGTTGACCAGCCTCCCTGTGGTGCCAACACAAGATTGGACATGCTGTGTCTTCACATGTCACAGCACACTACCTTCAACATTGGGGCTGACTTCCAGGCAATAATCCACATAATCCTGCCTGCACAACTCCCTCCCTCCCTCCCTGGGCTACAAAGGGATAGTTTGGCAGCCATGTTAACCTCCTTCTCTCCCTGAGGCAGGAAGCATCCAGGATGTGTGCATTCACCACCTCTGCCTCCTGGTGTATGGCACCCCAGGCTTCGGGAACTAACCTGGGTTACCAGGGTGGTACCCAAATGTGTTTTCTACTGGGTCATTGGGAGGCATCTTATGTAGTTTTTTTTTAAAAGGCATTGTTTATCGTTGGTTAAGGACAGGAATTACATTCATTTTATACCAGTCTATCAGTGCTGTTATTCTCATGCATCAAGCTGATACTACAGGAGACTGTCTGAGTCACATTGGCCTCTGTGGTAATCTTTCACTCTGCTGAGAACACTCATACTTCAGAGAAATTTTTTTTTTATTTATTTCAGATGTGTGGGGTCTGAGTAGCTGTTTGACCAATTTGGTATCCAGAGCTCACTGCTGTTATAAGTCCATAGTGTGCTGGCATGCTGCAGTGTCTTCCTAACCTGCCTGTAATTGCTTATCGGAGCCTGAGCTGATTAAAGGCCCTCTGGCAGCAGGCAGAATAATATGCATGTAGGAGTAGGTGCCAATCTTTACTGTCAGCAGGATTTCGAGTTTAAAGTGGCTCTTAATCATCTTTGCGGAGAGAGTGTTTGTCAGTGAGTTGAAGCTAATGAGTCGTCCTGCGTGACAGAGCTACACCAACTGATAAGATAGCCAGGTGCTGTGACATACATGGTGTGCTTCACATACCAGAATCAACACGGCTCCAGCAGGTTTTGGGAAAGATCCAGTACCCTCTTTGCAGATTGCCAAGGCATTGTGTGTCACCTGTGCATGTATTTTAGACCTAGGTGCAAAATGAAGTCTGCATTAGCTTTATCCCGCATCCCCATCCCCATTGTGCTGCTGCTGCTTAAGGTAAAGCAGAAATCTGTGAGGTAATCCACAAATATACATTATACAATGGCCCGAATATGCAGTGCGTGTGTGTGTGTGTGTGTGTGTGTGTGTGTGTGTG
This sequence comes from Neoceratodus forsteri, assembly GCA_016271365.2. Classification (NCBI taxonomy): domain Eukaryota; kingdom Metazoa; phylum Chordata; order Ceratodontiformes; family Ceratodontidae; genus Neoceratodus; species Neoceratodus forsteri. The sequence goes on from CM057459.1 coordinate 159,115,623, forward strand.
TGTGTGATACATGTGATATGTCCAACTTGCTTAAGAGGGAGATTTGGGTCAAATTAGGAGGGAGATTGAACTGCCAACTTGCTTAAGAGGGAGATTTGGGTCAAATTAGGAGGGAGATTGGCCTGCTAGTAGGGAGATGCCGTAACATCGTGAGTTTGTCCTTAAATGGCATCAAAAAATAAGAAAAAAGTAATTGCAAAAATTTTACATATTTCATTTTGTCAAGAATAAGCACTAAAAAGAATAAATAACTAGTTATATAACGTTATCAGATACATTGTTCATCACTAATTTTGTTTCCCAGGAGGGAGGGAAGGAGTTCAGTAAAAAAAAAAACAGGAGTCTCCTGCGTAAAGAGGGAGATATCACATGTATGGTGTGTGTGTGTGTGTGTGTGTGTGTGTGTGTGTGTAGGAAGAGGGACATAACTCTCAAGAAGCGATGTTAGAATGGATCTAGAGTGAGAATATACCTCTCAACCCCTTGCCTCGCAAATCAGGGGCAAGATATAAAAAATCATACACAAATTACCAGAATCCGGGAAACATCCAATAAAATGGTCATTCAGTAGCAGCTCTAGAAGCTGTTACAACCTTTGGCTTAGTGAGATGAGCATTTTCTATTGGAGAAGTAGACTGTGACACTTTTACATGGTTATACACATACATAGAATTTGTTGGCAGATAAAAAAGACTCAGTGGTAACATCCAGTCTGCCTGTTCCCCGCCTGATTCCATGTCTGACCTAAAGCCAGACTGGATTTTCTGAGCTGATTGCCCTAAAGGTGTCTCGGTAGCCCCCAGCTGTCTAAACTCCTTCCTTGCCCTAGACCTCACTGTCTCCTTGTGTCTCTCCCACCCATGCTTGGACTATGTCACTAACTTGGCTTCAACCACCGACTTTGGTAACGGATTCGATTCATCCACTACCCACTGTGAAAAAGAACTTCCTTGCATCTCTTCTCAATCCACCCCACCACCAACAACTTCCTCCCATGCCCCTAGTTACGGTGCATTTGTGCCTCATAAATAGATCATTGCAGTCTACCCTGTTTATCCCCCTCAAGAACTCGTAAGTCTCTATCATGCCCCCCCATCTTCTGTCCAACACAGGGTATATGTTGAGACACTACTTGTATTTATTTTACCAGAAAAAAAGCTCCATTGAACAAGGCTCATTTACAGGGAGGTCCTGGCGAGGACAGGCAACATTACAGAACGTAGAGTGTCAGTTCATAATACAGGAATTTAAAAATCAGTTTATAAACACAGGCCAACAGATATAAGCTAAGAACAAAGACTAGAGACAGTAGAAGTACACGGAATTTGCAGCAGACTTAATACATTCAAAGGCCTATTATCAAATGCAGTTTTTATCACGCTGTGAAACAAAATTTACGTAGTCATTTTGTAGCATTCACGTGTATCAATGCAAAACTGTCCAAATAGAGCCTTGAAATAAAAGAGTCTGGCTAACGAACTTAGCTTAAGCTTCTCCTCGTACTGTCTTCTCTTACTGCCACTGGATCATTTTTTTTGTAGCTCTCGCCTAGGCCCCTTCCAAGTAGTCCCTGTCTTTCTTTTGGTAGGGACCCCAGAACTGCATATTGTATTCCAGGCGTGGCCCTAGGGTCCTGTACAGGGGAAGCATCAACTTCGTTCCTTTTGCTAGTGAATAATCTTCCTATACATCCTAGCATCCTGCTCGCCTTCACACGTGCCTTACTGCTTTGAGCCATAACCTTGAGTTTGTCACTGACAATGATTCCCTGGTTTCTTTCCTCAGCAGTATGAACTACCCTTACTCCACCCACGCAATAGTCCATTCTGTTGTCTGGTTGTTGTTGTTTTTTTGCCAAAATGCATATCCTTACACTTCTTGGAGTTAAATTTAAGCTGCCATACCTTGGAACACCTCTCCAGCTTTTCAAGATCCCCTTTAATATCCCTTCTTCCCTCCTCTGTGCCCACTGTCATGCAGATCTTGGGTGTCATCTGCAAAGAGTCGGATCTTGCACTGTATACACTCCCCTATGTCACAGATGAAAATGTTGAGTAGCACAAGGCCCAAGACCAACCCCTGTGGCACCCTACTTGTCTTGTGACTTCCGTGACCCCAGAAAATTGGCTACTAACTACCAACCTCTGAATCCTGTGCCACAGCCAGTTCCATATCCATCTGGTGAGTTTGTACCCCGACCTCAGGTCCTTCAGCTTTTTAACCAGCCTTTTATGTGGTAGGTTCCAAAACCTTGCTGAAGTCCAGATACAGCTCATCTGCTGGATGGTCCCTGCCCACCGCCTATGTAACCCAATCAAAATAGCTGAACAGATTAGTCTGGCACAATCTGCCTGTCACAGATCTATGTCACCACTTGTCCTGTAGCCCGTTTTCCTTCAGGAATTCTACTAGGTATTCCTTTTATGATGATCTCCTGCAGCTTCCCTACAACTGAGGCTAGGCTGATTAATCTGTAGGTATCAAGATTGCCTCTGTATGCACTTTTGTGGAGTGGAACTACATTAGCCACCCGCCAGTCTACTACCACCACCCCAGTAGCTGGGGAGCAATTAAATACAGTGGCTATAGGCCCACCAGTGTCTGACTCACCTCCTCAGCACCCTAGGATGCATGCCATCAGGGCACTACAATTTGTTCACTTCCAAGTTTGTAAATCCCTTGGGCACCCTCTTCTCTGATAACCACATCTCCAGCCTTTGCACCTTCGCTCCTAGGGTGTGAACTCCACATTCCAGGAGTGGCCCACCTTCTGGTACTGTAGAGAATGAACAAAAATATTTATGCAGGATAACTGCTTTTTTGTTGTCCTCTTCCACTCATTCCTCCCCACTTCTCAGTTCGGCTAGTCCCACTTTCATTCGTTGTCTTTTTCTTACTGTAACAAAATAAGGATTTGTCTGCGTCTTTAGCCCCTTCCACAGTTTTCAGCTCTGTATCAGCCTTAGCCTTCCTCACTATCCTAGTGCCTGCTTTTTTTCAGATATCCTTCCCTGTTGATCTCATTCTTCTCCCCCTTGTGCTTCAGAAATGCTGCTCATGTAGCTGTAACTGCCTCCCCTCCTCTTTGTTTTTTTTTATATGTCCTATTCTTTCCTACCTTTCTGGTAAAGGTATTGGTCACTACTGTTATCCCCGTTAATTATTTCCCACTTGGCTTCTACCCCTTCTGCCCTCACTACTTCCACAAATCTTTCCCTGAACAGCTCCTTTATCTTGCCGCAGTCCACCCTTCTGAAATTTAGGAACTTTGATTTAGCATTGAAATGGTGGGCCTCCCAGGGCTATGTGAAACCACACTGAAGTGTGGTCACTGGACAACAGAGGTTCCTCTCACCCCCATTGGAGAGTACCAGATCTAACATAGCTCCCTCTCTGGTAGATTACTTGACCCACTGCAAACACACACACACGTGCTTCAGGACCTCCACAAGTGCCTGATTCCTAGCATTTTTGGCTGCTGGGATCACCAAGTCCACATCCAATAGGTTAAGGTCTCTCATTAGCACCCTGTCACCCTTTGCTGGTGCCTTTCTCATTTTACAAAAGACACGTTATCCATAATATGGGGAGAGTGTGTGCATAGGCTGGTTCAAGTGGGACTGCAGAGCGTTCTCACCTGGCTGGTGATTGATTTTAATTTTGGAAGCAGCAAAGGGCTTTGTGTCATTGAACTATGGATGCATGAGTAATGTTAATGTGAGGGTGAGGTGTCATAGGAGAGAGAGAGAGAGAGAGAGAGAGAGCACGACACTGTAGTCAAAAGAGATAAAAGATTACTTATTTTACAGGAACACTCTGCTGTCTGGTTCTGCGTCAGAGTTCCAGGGTCTGTTCACTTTTTGGAATCGGACAGCAAAGTGTTTTTAAAAACGTGAATGCTGTCTCTCTTGCCATCCCTTTACAGAAATTAATTACCACAGAGCAGATGTGTTCAAAATCTCGTGTTGCTTTGAAATAAAAAAAATTTAGTCATCTTTCTGTTCATTAAAGTCTGTAGTTACTCCTGCACAGAATGGAGTCAGCCGAGTTGGTGGGATGGATTTGATTCAGTTTTCACTCAACAAAGCTTTCCTGAAAAAGGGAAGTCTGGAAAATTAAAAGAAAGATGATGCATCTTTTAATGTATTTTACTATCCATTTTTCCACTGGTCCCCAACCCAGCCCAGTCTCCAACCAGAGGGAGTACCACGGCTATACCCTTAATCCTACACCGAGTTGTTGCGTTTCTTCTTGAGTTAGGTGCATGGGTACAGTGTCTCTCCTCTATACTCACTGTGTGGTGGCACGGCCTGCCTCTGATGAGTTTGATGCCTAAACGGAGGTTGGTTCTCTCCCCTCCCTTCTATGGGGAATGGTATAGTTCCCTCTGCTGTGCTGCAACCTGCTGTGTTGCCTATTGGTCTGCTGATGGTTTGAGACAGAGAGAGTGAGTTGGGAGGCAGTGGTGAACACAGTCTGCTCTGTGCCATTGTTTCAAGGGGTTAGCAGAGCAAGAGAGAAATGCTGCCAAGTGGTAAGTTCAGAAACCAGAGGGCTGGTATTTTTTTGGGGGGATGGCAGCAAGGCAGTGGGATGGGTAGTGGCTCGGGACAGTTTGGGCGGTGGCTGAGTCTGGCAGTGGGAGGGATATGGGTTGTTGGACATTCTGGGAGGTGCCTGGGTCTTACAGCTAGAGGGGCTTTGGATTGGTGGCTCAGGGACAGTTCTGGAGGTGGGTGGGTCTGGCAGTGGGAGGGACACTTGATGACTGACACAAAGTGTCTACATCCAACAGGAGAGGGGCACATCAACTGTGTTTTCCGTATCTGCTACATATCTGTCTCACAGGCAGATTGATAGCTTAACCAGTGAATAACAGACTCAGTACTCACTGGCAGATTGATACCTCAGCTCACGAATCACATCCAACTAACCACAGGAAAATGTTACCAGGGTGCAGCATGCATGATCCTGCCATACAATTGACTACAGCTCCCTGCACAAATGATCACGTATTGGTATTCAAATGAACCCAGACCTCACAGCACCATTGGCCAAAAAGTGGGAGTGGCTGCTGTCTCCATCCCTCACTGGCTAACAGCCTGGCTTACCTACAGACCCAAAACACCATATCAGCATGTTTGCATGCATTTTGCAAGCAAACATAAAAAGCAGGAAGTGCTTTTCTGACTGATGTTTCTTCTGTTTGATATGTTTAATAGCCTGTTTCTGTGTCTCCTGATGTGATATTCCAATGCAAAAATCAGAGCTTCAGAAATAGCATGGCAACAAAATATTCAGCACGGAACTGGAAAAGGTGTGGTGATGTTTTACAGTATGAGCAGAAGGTTGGCTGCCAAACTCGATGCTTCAAAGTGGTTTGACTGAGCACTGTGATCATACCTCAGTTTCTGTCTGAGAAGACTCGATCCCCTACTCCTGAGTTTTGAGGAGTTAATATATTTTGCAAACAGCTTTGTTCAGCTGTAGTTTGTCTGCCTGCAACATTAGTATCGTTGCTATGTGGGATATAAAAGGAATTTGGCCTTACAGAGTGCCTTTCATGCAAACTGTATTCCAAAGTACGTAGCAGTCCACATTTTTAGGGGGTGTGGCATGGGGAGAGAATGTTGCTGCTGTTAGGTGCACAAGGAGATTCAGATAGTACACAGTGAGAGAGAGTGAGAGAGAGAGAGAGAGAGAGAGAGAGAGATTGAACACAGGGAAAGTTAAGTGATTTGCTTTGGGTCACACTGTGAATAAGTGGTAATGGTGGGTCTGAGAGCTGGGTCTCCAGTTTCACAGCTCTGAACTCTGACCACACGAGAAAACGTCAGCATGTGACACCAGGACACAGGCACACACACACACACACACACACAGACACACACTACACTACATGTGCTTGGATTCTCAAGAATCCATTCTGGTGTGCAGACTTTGGAAATCTGAAAATTCCTAATCCATCTCCGATTCCGTTCCTCCTCCGATTCAGGCACTGGAACGGAATTGAATTTGGATTCAGAAGTTCTGATTCTGCAGTCGGCTCCATTTTCTGACAGGGTAAAAAGTCCTCCCCCCGGGACATTTATTTATTTATTGATTGATTTATTGCTTTATTGAAATGTTTCACCAGGAAGGCACACTGAACAACAAGTTGCTCGTCTCCCGGTGCGACCTGGGGAGGCGGGGGTCGGTACAGAAGGATGAGAAAATTTGATATACAATTTCACATTTAACTTAAGTATGGGAATCACAATTCATCTGCATAAAAATGTACATACGATTTACATTTGTAGAGTGAATTACATATTTGCATTTAACATGACGGAGGATTAATACATACATGGCTGAGAATTATACATACATAGATATGCCCTGTCTGGACAGGTCAATAAGTGCTAGTGATCAGATCCAAGTGAACTAATGCCTATTTAAGTGCAGAGGGGTGAGGAGGCAGGCTGAGGGTGCAGATTAGGGGGGCACAAGAATTGGACTAAGAGTATAGAGGGGATGATGGGGGGGGGTGAAGAGGCTTGTCCTGTATTAGGTCCCTTCAGGATGTTGAGAACCCTGCCAGAGGGCAAGACAAGCACAGGCAAGTTGGGAATGGTGGTAGAGAAAGACAGAGATAGCAATAAGAGGGAAGAGAAAATAGAAGTGCAGGAGTGTAGGGTAGCTGGCCGGGGGGGGGGGGGATTAGCAGGAGATTGGAGCAGGTAGTAGAGCAGTCACGAAGGGGAATTAGTTAATTAGGATTGAAACAAGAGCATCTAGCAGAGAGAAAGTTTTGTAAAGCAGAGGTTAGGGAGTGGGAAGAGGAGAAGTGCCATCTTTGGGGGGAAGGGAGTTCCTGGTTTTGGGGAAACTATGGGTGATTGACTGATGAGGGCGGTTCGATGGGGGACTAGCAGAGTATGAGTGTCAGTGGATCTGAGAGTGGGGGGTGAGAGGGAGCAGGCTAGGTAGGGAGGAAGTTGTCCTAGCCAGAATTTTGAAGTGAGTTTGGCACAATGAGCAAAGTGTCTGTTAGCAAGCAGGGTAAAGGACAATGCATGGTATAGGTTGCAATGATGAGTGCGAGAAGGAGCATCAAGGGCGAAGCGACAGAAGGAGTTAAAGAGAGAGTCCAATCTGATTAGGGTAGATTTGGGAGCGGAACCATAGACTACATCACAGTAGTCAATCCTCCCCTTCCAAAGCATCCTGGGCCACCAACCAGCATAGGTATCGACATCATGGCTGGTTGGTGGCCCAGTATGCTCAGACGGCCTTTGGAGAGAGTGGTGTGGCCCGGTCCTGGTGGTGCTGCTCAGCTCACTGCTGCAGTGCTGCAAATACAGTTGGTCCATTTTTTTTCCATAGTCCAGTCCTCAGTACCACCCCAAGAAACAAGTGACTCCTGTCACCCGCCCCCGCAAGCCATCGCTCCTCCGGCTCTAGTACTTCAATAGCCACAGTCTCCCCTTCTGCTATCTGACTTCCAGACCCTGGCACGAAGCCAAGTAATCCTCTCACTGTCCTCCTTAGGCAGCATGCTGGCATGTTGGGGTTCCATCAGTCACATACTCTAGTCCGTACTGTGTGATTTGGTCATTGCCATGACTCCTCCCTCCCTCCCCTGGCCGTCACTGTGCCCTCCTGTCTCCTATTCTTGTCCATGCGTTACACTTCTTCCCCAGTAAAACACTCCCAGAAACCCTGGTTCCCTGGAATAGTGGTGGCCAACCTTAAGAAAACCCTGGGATTAGCCACCACCAAATGCCTTAGTAGTACACTGTCTGGAGTACCACTTGGCTTTTCAGGGTTAGGTCAGGGAACCGAGGGGGTACAGTCCCCGAGTCCAACTACTTGAATAAGTGGAAGAGGAAGAGTGAGCAGGTACAGAACAAGTTGACCCTCCCATGGCAGCCCAGCGCAGCAGCAGCACTCAAGGTAAGAGAGGGGTGGAGAGTGGGAAGGGAGCGTGTTGGAATTTGGCAAGTAAGGGAGTACTAATTGTTAACCCAGTAGTTGGATGCAGAATCAGTTTCTGACTCTGCATTTATTTATTGAAAATTGTTTCACCAGGAAAAGCACACTGAGCAAGAACTGCTCGTCTCCCGCTGCGACCTGGGGCGAGGGGTGCAGTGGGGAAGAGGACAAGGGTAGTCCAGGTCCTGACATATATACGTACAATTACAACACAGTTGAAAACATTTGACAGAAATAGTTGGGCGTAGATGACAATTTACCCTTACTTATAGTATAGTAGCAATTACATGGGGAAGTCATGCTTTATACCTTGAAAACATATAATTAAATAATACAGCTGCATATGTTTGACAGGAATAGGTGAGTGTGGATTAATACATTTGCCTTAATAGTCAAGAGTAACAGTCACAATGAGGAAATCCTGCTAAGGTATTGGGTTGTGGTATATAATGAGATGGGGTATGTGCAAGCTAGCTAGCTCAAAAGTTGGGATCAAGTGCAGTAGTTGGGTGTGGTTAGTGAAGTAGCACCATTGGGCTTACTGGGAGAAGAAATATAGGAGTGTCTGAGGTAGAAAGATTGGAGAGTTAGCTGCAGGAGAACCCTTAGTTCCATATTCCAGTCCTGATTTTTTGGCCTTATATACTGAAAATCTGAATACTGAAAAAATGCCCAGAATCTGAAACATCTGATTCCATTGGATAGACTCTGAGCAAGCCTGACACACGCACACGCACACCCACACACAACATTTTAAGCTGTAGATCTTCAGAAGCCCTTCTATGGGAGCATTGATGATCCTCGGGGAGCTGAGAATACTTTCTTTAGAGCCAGTCTGTTTTTAGGATGTGTAAATTTTATTGGGGCTTAAAAGTTAATTAGAGGACAAAAGTTGTGAGGAGAGCTAAATTTAAGCCAAGAAAAGCAGAAGTAATATTAAGGTCATCACAAAATAAGGTAGGTAGCCATTTGTTTTCACTAAGCTTTATATCCTTCACTGCTGGTCCTCAAAGTTCTCAGACCTGTCTGCTGGTCTGCAGCCTTCCAGCCACAACCACTGCTACGTACTCCACCTGGCTGTGTCCCTGCTGGGGCATGAGAGTACTGACAGCTATCATCTAGATGGAAGTGAGGCATTGCATGTAGTGTGGTGCCTTGCTACAGGTTGCTGTTGGCCTGCTGAGCACCAGTCAGCCCTGTGGCAGGAGGGGGAACCCACCAGGGCCCAACCAAGGAGGTCATTGATGCTACAGAGGTAAGGCACCTCCCTCTCCGATCAAGGACACAGTGCCCACTTGCCAGCATCATAGATTTGTTCCTGATCACAGCTTGTGGGCACAGTAGTGCACCCTGCTATCAGTCAGTCTGTGGGTCTCCCTTTATAGTTATGTAATCCCTAGGTGGCGCTATCCCAAGGGCTACTACCCCTGCCTGCTTGGGTAGTAGCAGGTTAAGGGGCCTGGGTAATGAAACCGGTGCCTCCACCCGGAGGTCAGGGTTGTTAGTGGTCAAGTTAACCTGGGCACAGCCCTCCAGGACACTGTAACCCCCTCTTTCCCTTCTAGTGGCCTGAACAATGTACAATACAGTATAACCCTGATTATCCGAATGTACTGGGGGACATCAAAATAATTCGGATAATCGGGTGTTTGGTAAATCGGGAGAACTGTTCACGGTTACAGAAAAAACAGTGCAGTAGCAAGCTAAGAGAGCTATTAAAGCAGCACAGACCACAAGTCTTTACAAAATCAATGTATAAATTTAATTAGACAAACAACAGCAAAAAACTTTGTAATTGCAGCAACAGTAATGTGTGCAGATAGTCCGTACTATCTTGGCGTTCAAGCCACTGCAAACACTTATTGAAAGCCTCTACGGCTTCAGATGGAGTCGATACCTGCATAGCAGTGGCTTTTCCATCCTTCTTCTCGTTCTCTGTTGCCTCCATCACCTCCGGTATGTTTTGCACCCATTGTTGGTGGAAGCGTCCCTGTACCCTCTCTTTCCCTCCCCACTTCTTTAATCCCCTCGAGAACCAAAACACTAGGGAACAAGGTAACCGAAACTGATATGCCTTCCTCCTGACTTGTGTGTAGGAGCTCATTAAAGAGGGAGCCCACAATCAAATGGCAACCTCAGTGCAGGGCCTCCCCTGCTGATCAGCTGTGCGACTGTTCAAGACGACAAATTAAAACGGCGGAGCCTCACTGAGACAGTCACTCCCTCATGTAAGACACCAACTTTCTCACAGCAATCAGCAGGAGTATTGCTTGTCTTAGACATGCTGCCGTGAATTACAGGGTTCAGCCTTATTAGCAACTTTAAAACGGGGGACAAGGGGTGATTTCGGATAATCTGGAGGTTCGGATAATCGGGTTTCGGATAATCAGGGTAATAATGTAATAACTTTCACAATGACCCTTATTCACCAGACAATTACCCACACTGTTTCCACTTACTACCAGGGCTGGTTCCTCTAGCTTGACCCTGGGGACCCCCCTGTAAAACAAGGTTAAGCACAGCAAATAGCAACAGTAGAATACTTTTGGCACAAACTGGAACCACAGTCAGGTTAAATGCAAACAAAGTTAAATCTGATTTATTCAGGGGACTTGAACAAGGTAGGGGCGTAATCTGGTTGATTTGCTTAAAAGCTATATTAATCAGACAGTTATGCATGCAGTTCAGAGTCCCTACACAGCCACACACTCTGGGTACCCAGGTAGGAAAACAGTGAGCTATCCAGGAATGTTGCAGCTGGTTGGGGCCCTGTGACAGAAGAAAGCAACATGCACAACACACACTATTTGTAATCTGGAGCTGGAGGGCTCAGTTCATGAAAGAAAAGGCAACAAGACAATCAGATGACAACACTTTTAGATTTAGCTATTGTTGCAGGGAGCTACCCTGATGTTTACTCACGATACCCAATACTGGACACAGGCAGGACAAAATCGAGACTGCAGGCTGTTGAGCTGGAGTGCCCCGGAGAAGCAGGGCCCACACGAATCACCGAGGCGTTGCTCCTGTTCAAGGCATTGAGCAGGGGGGCTGATCCCCAGGCCGGTCTCTTGTCGATGACTTTCTCTGCGTAGCAGGTATTCTGGCTGGGCCAGTGTAGCAGGGCCAAGGCAAATGGAAATGGTTACGGATTCAGTCTGTGGAGCTGGATACAGCCTCCAGCAAGCAAAACACAGTTCAGACACACAGTGGGGAAGCAAATCACGACCCACTATAAGCACACTGCACATTCACATGTAAGGAAATTCCACTGTACCAGGCAAATGGCTCCCCTGGTCGCAATTACAGAGTCTCTGCACAATCTGGGAGTTCAGAGGTAGCTGGAAGTCCTGACAGGCCGTTTGCATTCAACAAATCTTCGGTCTTCTTCAGGTTAAAGCCTGGTCACAATTCAGTGGCTTAATTCGCTCTCCAAATTCGGATTCAGTCCCCCAAAAAAAAAGCACAAGTTCCCTCTCAGGAACAGCAGACAGGCATGCAGGCCAAACTCAGGCCTTTCCACAGTTCTCCCGCGCAAATCAACTATGGATTACTGCTCGAACTGTCTCAAGCTGTTACTTCTTCACTTTCCAACTCAGATCTAACTGAAACTGCAAGCAGTGTGGGACTTTCCCCAAGATCCAAAAGGTTTGGTTGGCTTATCTGTCTGTCAATCACAACAAGGGCTCCCCCGCCAGGTTATTTTAGGCACCAAAAGCCCGAAACTACAATTCCTACAAGTTTTGGCCCCACCAAGCCCCTGTAGGCAGGCTCCATTTTTAGAGTCCCAAATGTACTGATTGGCCCATTCTGCAGCCCAGGACCAAGTTGATGGAAACAAACAGAACTGTCCATGCTGCAAAGAAGGCAGGTTAGAACAAACTGTGATAGTATTACTACTCTAACAAATGATCAGCAAACAAGTACATCTTCTAACAGAGCTCCCTCTCAGATTAATTATGACTGCAATCCAGACAGCTCGTAAAGAGACAGTACACAGAGGCTATACAGGCATTCTCTGGCAATACATTTAAACTGCTAAAATGTAGAACACCAGCCTGGCAGTGAGCATTTAGGCAAGCTCAAGGAAGACTTTTCAGGAACCCCCGTTTGTAGGGGGGTTACAGTCAATTTTAGTGGGAACTCTCACCTTTGACCCAGTACCTATGGAAAAGAATAGTATTGTAGCCTACCCAAAGGTGGGACTTACCCGTTGAACCCCCGATGGCTCCAGGTGGGTCCACTTTGTGACATCTGCGTCCTCTGGCTGGAACCGGTGCTGTAGGCCAGGACAAGAGTTGTTGTTGTTGTTTCCTGCTTGTTCTGTTGTTTAGTGCCACTGAAGAAGGGGGTGCCCTTCCACCTGACAACGAACCAGAATGACCACCAATGTAGTCGTGGATGATCCAGATTATAATCCCACTTAGATTAACCATTTGTAAAATTAAAATCAGCAGCTAGCCTGCCGGCCCAGTGGCATGGAGGGATGAGGCACTGGACACATTATCTCCACCCATACCACTGACTTGGATTTGGGAATGGACCAGGGTCACTTGGGGGCTGTCCAGAAGAGAGTGGATTGAGCATCCCAAGGACAGCTCTCCTCCCTTGGGGAGGGGGGAATCCTGATTCCTGCCACTTGACTGCCACCTAGTGGAGGCCGGGAGCCAGTGCCTGTGGGAAGCAGTAGACATTGTGGGGGAGTCCACTGACACAACAGGCAGGTGCGACACTGCACATGTGCGTGACTGCATCACTGTCAACTCCCAGGGGAGCAAAAAAGCTGGAGGAAAATGCCTCAAGCTCACTCAGCACTTCCTGCAGGCATCTCACAACCCTACTTGGCTAACTACTCACCAAACATGTCTCTGTTTAACTGGTCATTAACCTGTAAGTCCATGAAATGGGTCGGTGACGGGGCTAGTGGGATGCCACAGAGACCAAAGAATAATTAAAAAAAAAGGTAGCATCTGGCAGCAAGTTAACCTGTGTGAAACTGCAACAAGCCCTTGACCTGACTGTAAATTGATCAACGTCGCCATCTTGTGACCCTTGACCAGCCACGATTGACCAACCAAATTGCAGGGGGTCCAGGAAGGACCACAGGAACTTGAGAAGAACATAAGCAACGTGCTTGGTGCCCTTTTGTAGCCACTGAGGGAGCCAGTGTGTCAATGACAAGTCTTGACAGCCAGTTAGAATCTGAGAGAGGAGGAAGCAGTCCTTCCTGAGTGGTTGGAGAGAACAGAAGTGCTGAAGAAAAGAACTGAGGGCCTTGCCAGACCTCAGAGTCAGAGATCCTGGTGTGAGTGAATCTGGTTGCTGGAAGTTCCATCCAAGCTGAGAAGAGGTGCTGTGAAGCCTGCATTGCTGTGGGAGTCTGAATCTGCTGAAACCATCTGCTGATATTAGAGTGAGAACACGCCGTTCTACCCTGTCTGGTGTGTTCAAGGGATGAGGCGGTCAGGAGCTTATCTTCAGGGTACTTGCACCCTTGACCAGGTAGGCACCCACTGGGGTGAGGTTGGGTAGCTAATCGATCTCAGTCCTTGTCAACTTGTCACACTGCCATGTACTGATCAAGAGGAAAAGGAGCTGCAATGCAGAGAGTAGGCCTATCCTGGACCTACACCCATCAACTGCCTCCTGCTGTGGCATTGTCCATCCCGAAACATCAGTGACTGCGTTCCTTGGTGTGGGACACGTGAGTACTGGCTTGCCAGTCAGAAAACAGATGCTGCTGTTTGACATTCCCTATCGGATTACAGTTTGTTTTGGAATCTCTGTTCGATTACAGTTTGTTTCACTATACAAAAGTGCTAGCCAGAAATCCCTCAGGTGAGGTTAAAGCAAGCTTCCGTATCTGTAAGTGCACCAACGCAATATCCCGGGCACCATCAGGCCTGCAGTAGTACTTAGTATATCTGTGTACCCAATAGCTAGGACTATACTGTAGTGAAAAAGAGTAACTGCCTGGAAATTTACTTGAAACTGTGGAAATCTATTAGGCCCTACAGAACAGCAGGCCTGGTTGCAGCCTTGTGTGTAGGTATTAGACCTAGTGCACTTGCTCGGTGGAGAGGTCTAGACATCTGAGAATGCATAGCTTGAGGTGACACACTTTTAACAGGAATGGTTACGTTATTACTGGGCAAAGTCATTGTTTAAACCATTTGGTATAACCCTTATTTTCTTCACAGGACCAGAGCTGCTGAATAATAAACTCCTGTGGTTAGTCTCTAAAATTTATTGTCTGAGCATATTATTAGTGATCTACCCTAAATGGTGCCAAGGTGTTTAATATTGTGATTGAAGTGTGGGTACTGGTATTAGTGTGTTCCAGGGTGGTGTCTGAAAATTGCTGGGGGGGGGTTTGTACTGCATCCCAGGGGGCAGTATTCTACTTGTTACCGGGCCCACTATTTCATTCTGTGTATGGAGGCACCACGTTATTCCCCTTATCCCTCCTTCGAACCCCATTAGAAGGATTTTAACAAGTCTAGGCCCCTCTACCTTGCTTGGGCCCCACAGGTCCAAAGCAGGGTTAGCAACCGAGAAAGTAACACCTGTATCATCTGCATGGCTACTCGGTTACAGTGTAAGAGTATGTTTACCTGAGTCTTATAATTCTTAAACAGACTATGTACAGTGCATTAATATTTAAATATTATTGCATTGGCTACACATTCATGTCATTTGCATTAAGGTATAATTTGTCACAATGGTTGAAGATAATGTTCGGTGTGAAGTAATGCGATGTAATTTTCTCACTGCATTTTCTAAATCATTAAACCAGTAGAAGCAAATGAAAAAAAGATAACATAATGTGAAATATGTATAATTATGGAAACATAGCATTTTTAGCAGAAAGAGGCCCCCTGGTCCATTAGGTCTGCCCAGTCCTGCCTAACTCATGTGGAATGTGAAAGCTCTTTCCTGTCTCCCTTTTTTAGAGCTAATGATTTTCAGTTTTCAAAAATAGCCAATTTCATTTGCAAAGAGTAAAAAGTACAGCTACACATCAAAAACCACACTGAAACTCCATTGTTAAGAAACTATGAAATACATAATTTAATGAAACAGGTAGCATCTTCCTCGATAAAAAAACAAAAAAAAACAAGGGGGTGCTACCTGTTGTTTCATTAAACAATGTATTTTATAGTCTCCTAAAAATGGTGTGATTTTTGATGTGTAGCCATACTTTTTACTCTTCGCAATTTTGCCCTCTCAGTATAGGCTCCATCATGTAGTCCTTAGCCGCTTTTGTACTTGTTTTCCAATTCCATTTGGCAGAATCTTAAAATCCGTTTTTTTTTCTCTCCAAATGTTTTTGCAAATCGTCGTGTTATGTACAAAAAAATTGGCTCAAAATTGAGGGGTTTGTCCAAAAAACTGGTGAAAAGTGTTTTTTCCCCATGTAAAACTGACTCCCAAGTGCTGCTTTAAAAATGACATTCTGTTTTTTACCGATGTTTTCCAAAAATCATTGGCTGTACTTTTTGGTGCTGTCATTACCAAACTTTTGAATCTGTCCCACCTGTGTTTGAATCCCACCACTGGTTTCACACAAACTACATCACTCTGCCACTTTTTTTGCCCCTCCACCAATATTTCCATAAAAAAAAATATCCTGGTATTTCTCTTAAATTTGCCCCTTGACAGCTTCCTGGAGCTATCCCTGGTGTTCGTGTTCCTACTAGGGGTGCTTGGATACTGTGGAATCTGTTCTATCAGTACTTAGTTGAATTTTTTGAAATTTCTGATCGTCATGTTTTGTACAAACATTTGGCTCAGATTTGAGGGGTTTGTCCAAAAGGCAGATGCAAAAATTTTTTCTTCATGTAGAATCGACTCCCAAGTGCTTCTTTAAAAGTGACATCTTCAGGTTTTTTACTGGTGTTTTCTTTTGACAATGGAACATTGTTGGCCCTACTTTTTGGTACTGTTATTACCAAACTCTTGTATCTGTCCCACCTGTGCTTGAGTGCCCCCACTGATTTCACACAGACCACCTTATTCTGCAACTTTTTCCACCCCTCTACCACCATTTCCATACAAAAAAAACCAAAAAAACTGTGTAATCCGTTCTGTCAGTACCTAGTCAGATTTTTCTGAATTTCCGACTCCAATTAAGACAGCTAGGAGTGGAATCAGAGGTGTAATCGGAAGGTCCGATTCTGCATCTGACTCTGTGTGTGTAAAGGGAACATAAAAAAGCTCTCCCCCACTCTTGCCTCCCTCCCAGTCCCACTTAGTTTAATTCATGGCTGTGCTGGGGTTTCTGTTTGGAGGTTCAGCTGGCTGTGGTGGTCCGTACTCCCATGTTTTGTTAACTGCCGCACTGGACTGGCGTGCCCTGTCTGCTGTTTCCACTCCATCTGCAGCAGTCTGCAAGAAAGCATCCCTGTTGCACCAACAGCATTCTTGTCTCCTAGACCACCCCTACCCCCCAATACCACAGCTAAACCAGCCTCTGGCTCCAGTCCAATAGTACTACTATTTTTATTTATTAAATTTTGATAACCGGGTAAGCCCGC
Source organism: Neoceratodus forsteri (assembly GCA_016271365.2). Taxonomy (NCBI): domain Eukaryota; kingdom Metazoa; phylum Chordata; order Ceratodontiformes; family Ceratodontidae; genus Neoceratodus; species Neoceratodus forsteri. The sequence goes on from CM057459.1 coordinate 159,132,134, forward strand.
TGGGCCCCGTAGGTCCCTTTTTCAGGGGTGACCCGGGGAATTACATGGAATAATACATGGGGTAGCATACAGCACAGGTACATTACACTAGACAGCGAGGAACATAATACATAGTAGTTTTTCAGCAGTTACATTTAAGAGGTAAGACATAGTAGCTTTTTAGTAGTTAACATTTCCTGGGTAAGCTCTACAGATGGGGTGCAGTGCTGTATAGATGGGGTGCAGTGATAGTCACTATTTCCATATGAGGGAGAAGGGTGGGCTTCCACTTAGGAGCCTCTCACTAGCAGTTGCATGTGGAGGTGACCATTATATGAGCCTTCAGCCTTGTGTGGAAGATGTGGGTAGAGGTAGCATCCTGAACACCAGGTGGCAGGGAGTTCCATAGGGTGGGCGCTGTGATGGCGAACGACTTACCCCCGCCTTGGTTCTAACCCTTGGCACTGCGAGGAGGGTTCTGTCCATTGTTCTGAGGAGCCTAGGGTTTCTCTTTGGGCAATGAGTCCAGTGAGGCTGGGAGGAGGGATGGGCTGAGTAGTTTATGAGTGTGGCAGAGTAGGGGTATTGGAGCCGGGCCTCCCAGGAGGGCCAGTTTAGTTGGGACAGAGTGTCACAGTGGTGAGCCGGGAGCCGGATAGGGTGGTGAAGTGAGCCACCTTGTGATAGGGAACTGTAATCTGCTCATCTCTTGTTTGGCAGCTCCTGTATCACGGGGCTGCATAAGAAGAAGGGTAGGAGGAGGGCTTGTGATGGGAGGCCCTGGCCGCGGGTATCAACTGGTCTTTCAGACTATACAAGGTCCCGAGTTTGGCGTGAATATTTTTGGTTACCTGGTCAACATGATCCTTGAGGGAGAAGCACTGATCCAGGGTGAGGCCAAGGTATTTTATCAATTCAACCACCTCAAGTCTTTTTCCTGATTTGGTCTTCAGCCTGAGATGTGGGCTTCTGTCCCGGCCGAGGGTTCTTGGGTCAAATAGCATGGCCTTGGTCTTGTTAGGGTTAATGATCATTCTGTTGGTGACGAGCCATTGCTCAAGGGAACACAAGTCTTCCTGGAGCCCGGAACAGAGATCTCCCAGATTAGAGGAGGGGCGGTATATGACAGCGTCATCCACATACTGTACCACTGAGCTACCCCCACAGTGTTTACTGAGATCATTTGTGAAAAGAGAGAAGAGAAAGGGGCCAAAGGATAGATCCTTGGGGCACCCCATCCGTTAGGGGGAGAGGCTCCGACAGGGAGTCTTTCCATTTTACCTTCTGTGTCCTCCCTGAGAGTTATCTTTTGAACCACGATAGGGAGTGGCTGTCTAACCCGACCTGGTTCAATTTTGTAAGGAACAGGTTGTGGTTTACAAGGTCAAAAGGCTTGGAAAGGTCAATGAAGACTGCCCTGGTGGGAGTTCCCTTGTCCAGTTCTCTGAGAACATCAGTGGAGAACTTGATAAGCGTGGTGTCATTCCCATGATTGGCTCTGAAACCGTGCTGGGAGGGGGCAAGTAAATGGTGGAGCTCTAGGTAGTCCCGGAGTTGTCTGTAAATTAGTCTCTCTTGAATCTTACCAAGGCTAGATAGTAGGGAGATGGGCCTGTAATTGTTGGTAGTCTCCCTTGAACCACCCTTGTGGATGGGGACTACATGGGCCAGTTTCCATTGTTCCAGGATGGCACCTGCGATAAGGGATCCATTGAGGAGCCAGGTGAGGGGCCTGGCGAGTGCAGGGGCCCCTTCCCTTAGTATGTGGGGGGATGCCATCAGGTCCCATAGCTCCCGACATTTTGAGGGACTTTAGTACCGGAGGACTTTGTTTGGTCTTACAAGCTGGATGTGGAAGGTTGGGCGGTCCAGGCTTTGGGGGATGGGATCATTCGAGACTGGGAGGAGGGGTGGCAAGTCTGCTTTGAGCAGGTCCAGGTTTGTGAACTGGCGGTTGAGAGCCATGGCAATGCTAGGGTCATCGTTAGTTAACTGGCCATTGACCTCTATGGGGCAGTGAGCAGTCTTCCTGCTCCTCTTTATAAGCCCGTTTATGTGAGCCCAAAAGAATCTAGGGTTGCTTAGGTACTACTAATACCCATGGCCCCCTGACAGCCAGTACCAATTGGAGAGCCTTGTTAGTTGAACCTTGGCTTCGATTTGTACCAAATGTTTGATTACCTTAATAAAGTAAGCTTTTAAATAGAAGCCCCATAGGCTTGTATGGCATGTGCCCCCATGCTGTCCCTGTTAATTCATCACAAAACGTCAGAGCGCAGGGGTGGAGTTGTCAATCAGGAAGTGGAAGGGACTGGATGTCTCACTGCTTGGGGACATTCTATGATCCCTTCCCTTCCATAGGGGGCTAAATTAAAAAATGTAAAACATCAATGGAGTCGGCCCGCAGCCGCAGCCGAAGTGCTTCCATCTTCGGTGCTGACGACTGAGGTTTGGGAGCTGACCTTGGATGTTGGAGGGTCGACTGGGGAAGAGGAGGCTGAGCATCCCAAGGAGTGCTTGCCTTCTCTGGGGAAGGAGGAACTTGGTATCAGGTGCCTACCAACCCCTAGCCTTGGCAGGGGGAGTGCAGCAGTCCAGGACCATACTGGGAGCCTGTTGGGGTGGGGACCAGTGGACCTCTGCATGTCTGGTGCAGGAGTGCGCCCAATTGTATGTCATGGTCATTGCATGACTTTCCCTGCCTTGGGCAGGTGTGGAGGGGGGACACATGGGAAAAACCCCTTGGCACGAGCCCTAAGATGCCCAGATACTGGCATGCAAAGTCGGCACATAGCCGATACAGGGAGTGGATCCTCTCGCCTGAGGGACAAAGATACGGCGTAATAAAAAAAACAAAAAAAACATCAATGGAGGGGCTACCATTTAGGTAAGAGAGCTTCAGGATTCTCCTTTTTTCTTAAATAGAGAGAAAGGTGCTCTTTAATGCAGTTTGCTAGGATGTGCAGTGCCACTGGAAAAGGGCTGGTGATATTTGCTCTACATGAAGAGAAATATCAACAGACTGTTTCTTACCTGATCTCCACCCAATCTACATCACTTCACTGTTACACAAACGCACCAAAAATTGGCCACTTTAAAGCTGCCCTACGCAAACACCTCATTAGCACTCGGAGCTGCATATGCCTATTATAGGGCCTCCCGCAAGTGCCTTTCAAACCAACCAGTTCCTATAGTATTACGTATACAACAGCTCTCTCAATCTGCCTATTCTTCAATCTGTATACCTCGCACAGTATCCTGTGTGACCCACTGGTACCCCCAATGACCTACTGTTGTGTGCTGTTCTGCAATTATCTATGTTTATTTGGTCTTTGAAAATTCTGTTATGTATGCTGCATGTATCTCACCTGTACTGTTCCCCACTGTTCTGTCTCACGAATTGATTGTTTCCCCTCCCTGCGACGAGGTGCCTTTGTAAATGAGTCCTTGACTCAAAGATTGTAAATCCGATATACGAATTAAAATAAAAAAAAAAATTGTGTATATGCTTGTTTCACTGGCTGGTAGCAGATGTAATTGCTTTGGTAACTGTCCCTAAGCATTCTGGGAAGATACCCTGAAGGGGTGGGTTATAAGCATGCATGTGCTTTTACAGCAAGGGTGCAAGATCTGAAAAAATCAGAAGTTGGAAGTCAAGCATGTATCCCTTGTATGTACAGAGGGAAGTTAAGAGTAGCCTGGTGAAGCAGGTGATGTGTGAATGGAAGCTGCACACTGTACACAACTGGTAGTGTTGTCCCCTCACTGCAAGGCTGTGTTTTCTTTAGCCTTTGAACTGGTTTGCTGTGTAAGTTGAGCTGAAGACAACTGCTGATCCCTGCCAAGAGCACTTTTGCGTGCTCAGTTAGACCAAATTCTGCTATGGTAATTTTAGAAACCTGGCCAAAAAAAAAAAGAAAAAGGAAAACAACCAGACTGGCCTTTCAGGTTGCAAACTTGATCAAGTCACCACTACCCAATGCTTTTTAAACAAAATGGAATTACAAACAGTGCACCCCTAAAAAAAGGCGGGGAAGGAGGTTCCATGGAGTCTGCGAAAGCATCCCCTGTGGAAGGAGTTTACATTGTCCGTGATGTCATGGGGTCCCCAATGACTCCAGCCTCTCCACCTCCAAAGGTACAGCACCAGCATGTCAGATTCTGGGGAAGGGAGGGAGGTGTCGTGCTCCCCATTGCTAGAATGTCTTCTTTTGAGGGAGATGCAGTGGCCTTGATATCATGGGTGACCCTGGGAAGTTTGTCCTCCACTAAAAGTCCAGATGTATAGGTGGCACTATTAGGTGGGGGCGGGATTTGAAGGAAAGAATTGTCTGCTGATGACATGATGATGTATGGCATTGCCCCACACACCAGTGACCAAACAACAGCCCTCAGGATTCCCCACACTCCCACCAGATCCTAAAGGAAGGAAGGCCTGCTGCAGGGGCATAGTTGCAGTGATACTCACTGTGGAAGCAGCATCTGAAGGAGGAATCCTCTTGCAGTGTCAGAGCGAGAGTGGGAAGCTGGAATGGAAGGAATGGAGAGTAAGCCCAGGCACACTAGGGAGTTAGAGAAAAGGGTCCCCAAAAATTGCAAGGGGGCAAGAAGTCACATTGCTATTTTATTTCCCTTGAAGGATGGAGCCATGGCAACCCAGGTAGTCGGGGTGGGGGATGGGGAAATCAGTGGAGAAAAATGTTAAAAAAAGATATCAAATACAATTAAGATTCAAATCTGTCATGATGTGGTTTTTGTATTAGTGATAACCTGCCCAAAGATTCCAGGTCTGCTATTGAGGCAGAATGCACAGAGCTTTGCTCTGAAACAGGAACTCATGCAAAAAAAATCAAGTCAGTGTGGGCAGCTTTGCCCTCAGGCTGTGCTGACACAATGTTTTGTACCATGCCACAAAGAAAACTAACATTGATGGATTTTCCACGCTGTCATGCAGTTTGTAAAAATCCATTCCTACTCTATGTATGCTTTTTGGTTGGGTGCTAAAATTGTTGCTTGTTACGCTCTGTGGTGTATCTTCAGTTTAAATTAATTACAATGCTTCATTAGAGCTCATTATGATATTACTGTGCAATGAGGCACATGATGAAAGACATCATAGGCATCTGTCATGGAGAGGTTTCCATCTGAGCTGAGATGTACACAGTTTGTTCTCTCACCTAAAAAAGTGCAAAATGGGGCAACAAATTAAAGGAGCAGTGTTATCCTCCTGGCAGCTCTTTTCAGGCAGGTAGTGCAACTTTGTGGATAGAGTACAGAATTGTGACCTTGGAGGCCCAGGCTTGAATCCCACTGTCACCACTTACTCATTGTGTGACCCTGTGCCAGTTACTTTACCCCCTGTACCTAACTGCTCTCTTCTCCAAGTCTCTTTACTTGCCCTCCCCCAACATCTGTAATTTAACTTAAAAAGCAACAGTCCTTAGATCGATTCAGACTCCCTAAGCTCTCAGAAAATCAGATAACGTCAGTGGAAACACCAATCTTGGTTCAAGAGGCAGAAGTAGCGGTGAAAACCCTTAAGTCAAAGAGCCCAGCCCCTGGCGGGTACACCAGGGGAATTTTACAAAACCTTTAAATCCCTGTTGCCATTGCCACTGGAAGCCTGTCAGAAATGGCAGGGGGTGATCCAATGTCTGACTCATGGAGGTTTGCGATCATTTGTAGTATCCCAAAACGGGAAAGATCCAACCCAGTGCTCCTCCTATCGCCCCATATCAGTTTTGAATATTGATTATAAAGTCTTCACTAATATCCTAGTGTCTCACCTACAGGCCATTCTTCCACAGATAAGTGAACCAGATCGGTGTGGTTTTGTGCCTATGCGGCAGACGCAAGGCAATGTTAAATGTTCCCTACACCTACTACACCACGCCACTCGGTCAGGGGCCCCTTTCTTGCTAATGAGTATAGATGTGGAGAAGGCCTTCGAACAGGTGGCGTGGCCCTTTTTGGTGGCGGTGTTGGGGGCAATAGGTTTTTCAGAAGATTTTCAGGGGATCATTAAGAGAGTAGATGATAGACCAATGGCATATGTAAAAATGAATGGCTCTATTTCTGCACCAGTAGTGCTACAAAGGGGAACCAGCCAGGGATGCCCTCTTTCCCCTTTGCTTTTTGCAGTTTATTTGGAACCATTAGCACAGGCCATAAGACAAGAGGAAGTGATTACAGGATTGTGAAGGGGGGGGGATCATCACCAACTTGCATTATATGCAGACGATTTACTGGTGTATTTGGTGGAGTCAGAGAAGTCTATCCCCCCACTTTGGAGTTTATTAGACACGTTTGGGCTCCTATTGGGATATAAGGTGAACCTGAATAAGACACAGGCACTCTGTGTACATAATACCCCCTCTGTAGAAATGATCCATTGGTTCCCCTTTAGATGGAACCTTTCTAAATTGAAGTATTTAGGGGTCAACCTCGCAGCTGACCCTGACCTACTATATAAATATAACTATGAACCACTTATGAACTCCTTGAACATAGAGATGGAAAAGTGGCGGACCATCCCCCTCCCTCTCATGCAAACAATAGAGACGATAAGGATGAACCTTCTCCCCAGAGTCCTATACTTATCGCAGACCTTCCCGATTACACCTCCAAAATAAATTTTTTACAGGTATAAATAAAAAAATCACCACACCTCGGGCCACGCCGGCCACACGGGTTTGGGAACGAGCCTGGGCCACTGGGGGTCAGCAGGGGAGAGGAAGGATTGAGCATCCAGAGGACAGCTCTCCTTCCTCATGGAGATCCAGGTACTATGGCCAACACCGCAGTGACTTCCGGTGGAGATCGGAGGTACTGCAATGCTTCTGGGCTTGGATAGTGGGTTGCGGAGACACGATAAGACATTCCCTGGCATCATAACATGTCGCAGCTCCATCTGGGGTGGGGAAGAGGGCAGAATGAAGAAAAATACAGAAATACCCTCCACTTCCTGATAGGTGATGGAAGGTACGGGGGGGGGGTCGGTCCATCATGCCCAGAGTCAGGCCCTCACCTCGCTGTCTGTGTGCTCCCATCTGCTGTGCTCCGCCAGACTGGATTATAGATAGAGCACCAGGAGGAGCTTAACTGACGGTCCTGCCTCGGGGACTCAGAGCTGGGGGGGCCAGGCGGTAGCAGCGGTGGATGGCTGCAGTGAGAGGGGCTTCAGATGGGCAGGATAAGGACTCAAGACCCCGTGTGACCACTCCTGAAAGAGTTCAGGAAGTGGAGAGAGAAAGAAAGTTGTAAATAAATAAATAAATAAATAAAAATCTCACGCTATATACAGGTCAACAAACCCCCCTCGGGTAAGATATGCAACCCTACAACTACCCAAAGGGATGGGGAGCCTGGCTGTGTCGGATCTTGAAGGATGCCATACAGCAGCCCAACTTAGAATTGTTTTGCTCTGGCTTCATGAAACATATTTTGCTTAATGGAGAGAGTTAGAGATTATCGCAGAGGACCTCTCTGACTTATGGCAGATATTGTTTGCATGCCCTATGTCCATCACTGGCAGAGATTACGAACAATCCCTACACAGCTAGTACTATTAAATGCTGGATGACATTAGTTAACTCTGCACAATTTGCACCCCTTAGGCCCCTATTAATATCTCTTTCCAGGTACGCCCAATTTTTGCCGGCAAGGTTAGACTATGGATTTAGAAGGTGGGAAAGACAAGGGATCATTTCACTAGCACACATCTTAAAAGACAGTACCCAATACATTTTTAGAACTATGTGATCTACATGGGCTACAGCCCCAGGACCAATTCAGATACCTGCAAGTGGTTAACTTTGTTAAACAATTCCCTAGAACTGATCTGGAACAAGGTTTTCGATGAGGACTATATGACATTATTCGACAGGCATTGGAGGGAAGAGCACCCCTGCCTCACATGATCTCTTATATATATGCAATAGGGGTGGACATATATTCAGTGTGATAAACCCATTTATCTGAGTCACTGTATGTATAAATAAGGGATATGCAGCGGTTCAGTGTGTGATAATGCATTTATCTTGTACAGTTTCCAGTGACCTCAAGTAACCTCACGAGTGCCGAAGGCACGAGTGAGAGTTATGAGGTCACTGGAAACTGAACAAAATAAATGCATTATCACACTGAACGACTGCATATTCCATTTATGCAACAGGTTTAGATGTTGTGTGAACATTTTGATTTTGGTAGGTGTAAATAATTTGTCAAAAGGAAAAGAAAATTGAATTTTATGCTGTTTTTGCTAATTATAAAAAAACAAAATGGTATCTATAAATGAAACACCACTCATTTTGTAGATATTTTTGAGCTGAACATTTTTTGTGCTCACAGTACCATGCTATCATTTTGTTTTAAAGTTATTTATATTTGTTTGTCAAAAAGTGAACAAAAATTACATTTTCGTCTGTTTTCTTGCTAACCATATACAATATACAGGGTTTATATAAATGAAACATTATTCATTTTGTAGATAATTTTGTGCTGAACAATTTTACGTGCTCACAGTACCATGTTATCTTTTTCGTTTTAAGTTATTGACATTTAAATATGGTTAGTACTGCTTCTGAAGCCAAACATTCTAAATGAATTCTGAAGAGAACTGTGTAGATAAATGAGCTAGTGATGTAGTTACTGTGTGAATAAATGGGTGATGATGTAGTTACTATGTGGATAAATAAATTTATTACCATAGTAGCGAAGATAAATGGTTTTATTCTACAGTTTTTATCCTGACCCCTGTTGCATAAATTCATTTATACATACAGTGACCATTTATACACACAGTTACTATGTCACAAATCTCTTTAGAATTCATTTAGAATGTTCGGCCTCAGAAGCAGTACTAACCATATTCAAATGGGAATAACTTTAAAATGAAAAAAGATAGCATGGTACTGTGAGCACGAACATTGTTCAGCACAAAATTATCTACAGAATGGTGATGTTTCATGTATAGATACCCTATAGATGTTTTTACAATTAGCAAAAAAGCAGAAGAAAATTAAATTTTTTGTTCACTTTTTTGACAAACAAATGTGAATAACTTTAAAACCAAAAATGATAGCAAGGTACTGTGAGCACGAAAAATGTTCAGCACAAAAATATCTACAAAATGAGTGGTGCTTCATTTATAGATACCTTTTAGTTTTTTTATGATTTGCAAACAACAGCATAAAATTCAATTTTCTTTTCCCTTTTTTGACAAACAAATGTGAATAACTTTAAAATGCAAAAGGTAGCATAGTACTATGAGCATAACATTTGTTCAGCAAGAAGTTTTCTACAAAATGAGTGGTGTTTCATTTAATAGCAACCACTATATGAGGCAGACATATTCTAGGAAAGTGAACCAAAACTCCCAGAAATTATCATTTAAAATAAAGATAAACAGTCAAAACCAAATGTTCCTGCACTGATAGAAAGCATCCCTATTGCATAAATGAAATATACAATGGTGAGCGGTCAGATAAATGATTTATCTACACTTGTGCTGTTTGACCTCAGACACACCTCACTTGTGGCTTACGCCACTCGTGAGGTTACCCAAGGTCAAACAGCACGTATGAATCATTTATCTGACAGCTCACCTATATATATCCATATTTATATATATATATATATATATATTAATATGTGTATACGGTAGTACTACCATTGTTAGGGTTGAGTAGCACTTTTAAGGTTAAAGGGTAACATTTTGTACCTTAATAACTTTGCCACTGTTCAGCGGATTTGCCTGAAATTTGGTATGCCATATTGGGCATGGTAGATCTTGGGATCTGCCAAGTTTCGAAACTGGTCAGATATACGGCTGCGGAGTTATTAACCGACAACTAAATGTGCAATTACACTTTTTTGCAAATTCTTTGCTCTCGCCTACAGGTCGCACGGTTTGCGTGACTGGCCCAAAAACTTCAGGGAGCGTGCAGCCATAGTCCCTGATGTGCCTTTTGAAGATTTTGTGAAAAAATATTAAACGGTTCAAAAGTTATTCAAAAAACAAGTTCCCATTATAAGTCAATGGGAAAAGTTAACAAAAAGTTCAACACTTTTGCAAATGCACTTTTTAATGTCGCAAATGGCCCTAGTAGTGTCGCAAATCCGCTATTTTGTTTTCAGTTAGTGATCAGAAAAATGCTTGCCATTTAAAATTGGGACCCTTTAGGGACACAATTCTTTCTGTGTTCACCTAGTCGGACCCTGAGGATGCTAGCCATGTCTTTATTTTGGGGTAAAACACCCCAGAAATATGTTTTTCAAATTTCTGGAAACAGTAGTGTTGCACCTGCGACACTTTCACTAATTTTTGTGAAAATTGCCGCAAATTTCAACACTACTTTTTCAGACTTGGCCAAAATAATAGGAATTCTTTGCCACCCTGCTGCAAAAGAACGGTTTGGTCATTTGAGCTGAAATTTGGAGGGAAGGCAGCCAACATGTCACAGATGTGCCTTTTGGTGGTTTGGTGAAAAAATATTGCATGGATGCCAAGTTATGGTACTCCAAAGTTGGCATTCTTTCCCATAGACTAACATGGTGGCGTACCCCGCGCCTTTCAGGGCTCGTATCTCGGAAACAGTGTGAGATACGGAATTTTCATCTCAACAGTATGGCTACACATTCAGCAAAATGGAGACAGGAAAATCATGAATCATGGGATTATTTTTTTCTTCGTCATACGGTTCCTGAGATATAAGCAATTTAGTCTTCCGACAGCTCATTTTCTGCTGTGAGGCCCATTATTATTCATACATTCTTTATGCACACTGTGTTTCTCTGTGAAGCTGTTGGGCAAAAACAGGGTGTGTGCTTACGTTACTGTTATACTAAGCATTACCACTTGTGTTTCCATACCCATTTGCATTATTGTTCCCGTGTACACCACCGTGTGCGTTACGCTTTGTGGTCTCGTTTGTGTATGCGCTTGCGTTCGCATTTCCATTTCTCTTTCCTTTGCCGTTATTTCTGCTGTTAACGTTAACATTTGCGCTTCCACTTCCCGTACTGTGACTGCGCACGTCACGGTTTGCGTTTCCATACATGCTTGCATTTCCTTTTGCATTTCTGTTTTCTTTGGCGTTATTGTTGCTGTTACCGTTAACATTTCTATTTACAATTGCAGTAGCATGACCATTCTCATTACGGTTTGCATTTCCATACGCGCTTCCATTCCCGTTTCTGTTTCCTTTCATATTATTCTTCATGTTAACTTTACCATTTGTGTTTACAATTGCGGTACCTTGCGGTACCTTGCCCATGCGCGTTATGGTCTCCGTTTCCATACGCGCTTCTGTTCCTGTTTCTGTATATCTGTTTTCTTTGGTGTTATTCTTCATGTTAACTTTACCATTTGCATTTACGATTGCGGTACCGTGCCCGTGAGCGTTACGGTTTCAGTTTACGTGTGCGTTTGTGTTTCCGTTTCTGTTCCCTTTGGTGTTCTTTTTGCTGTCACACTTAACATTTGCATTTCAAATACCACTGCCATCACCGTGCACATTACCAGTTGCGTTTTCGTACGCGCTTGCGTCTCCATTTCTCTCACTGTTTGCTTTGGCGTCACTTTGCGCTTGCATTTCTATTAACGTTTGCTTTAACATTTACATTTACGTTACCATGTGTGCAACTCTTGGTGCTTGCGTTTACGTTGCTGTTCCTGTTACTATGTGACAAGACATCATGTGGTGGGACGCTCCCGGCACTGTATTCTATTCATTATTTATCGGCCTCATTCTCAAAAAGAACGGAAATTAGAGGCAAAAAACTCAGTTTAATGCATCAGTTAGGGTTGGTCCACAGTGTCAAAAGCAAGGAAATTCGGTGTTAGGGTTGAAAGCCCCCCCTTGGACCCCCCAGCCCATCCCCCAACCGGCATCGAGGTGTGCATTGGGGTCATTGGTCCTAACTCTCATCCCATTCTCCTACACCTCTGCTTCTTTACACATGTTGATGGGGTGAGAGTTGGGCCAACGACCTAATGCGCCTTTGATGCTGGTTGGGGGTGGGCTGGGGGTCTAAGGGGCTTTCAACCTAATACCGAATTTCTTGCTTTTGTCGCTGTGGAACAACCCTAACTGATGCATTAAACTGAGTTTTTTGCCTCTAATATATATATATATATAAGAATTGATGGTTCTGAAGGGTAACTCTTTATCTTATATCAAACAAAACTGGGAGAGAGACTTAGGAATTATCCTTTCAAGCAAAGTTGGGATACACACTTAACATTTTTACATTCATATACAGCTTCCTACAGATGGAGAGAATTTAACTGGAAAGTAATAATGAGATATTTTGGCACTCCTGCCACACAAGTTAAATATCTGCCTACTTTGGGAGCTTCATGTTGAAGAGGATGCGGAGTTTCCCCGGCCACACATGGCCATGTGTTCTCGAGTTGTTCTGCTCTAGCCCCTTTCTTAAATGCATTGCAGGTGGCTTTAGGGGAACTCTTTATCTCTCAGCCCTAACTTACAGTGGAGGAACTTCATGATTGAGGTCTATCATATGGAGCGTTTAACAGCCCAAACCCGCCATGCAACGGAAAAGTTTGAATTAAGCTGGCGTAGGTGGGTCATATATATCAAAGTATAGGGAAGACTTTGTACCACAGAGTACCATCTGAGGTGGGGGGAAGGGAAACAAAGTAACTGGGATATATTGCACCCTCTCTCCTAAGAAGAGATTTCTTGAAGATCAAATAAAGTGGCATTCCAAAGAATTATAAAGTTTAAACTTACCCTACTTATTATGTAAGGTAGCTCATGAGTAGCTTCAGTTTTATCTGTTGATAGGTGGAGTAATTTTAAGGTGAAACTTCTTGTTATTTATTTATTGTACTCCATCCAGTTTTATCCTAACTGGTTGTAATTTATCAAAAAATGATGATGTCCATGAATTGATGCCTGTCCTGACCTGTGTATGTTATGTTATGTTATGTATTTGTTTAATGTTTTAAAGTTGAAACTATAATTAAATAAAAAGTGTAAAAAAAAAAAAAGCAGCAATCCTACAACAGCCCTAATTGAGTGCAAAACGAATTTGCGATGGCTGTACCCCAGTGAATGTTGCTCCTGACATCCATAACATTATTGCAGTCCCCAGCATTAAATATAAAAAGAGTAATGATCAAGGAAGTCCTGGGGATGCACATCTCCAAGCATTCCTCAGGATACCATTGACAGAGTAACGATTATGTCACTTTATTTATTTTTATTTATTTATGTACTGAAAGATTTCACCAAAGGGCACACTGAACAACAAGTTGCTCATCTCATGGTGCGACCTAAGGGGAAGGGTTACATAGGGTTGTGAAGGATGATCAGTTATAATAGTATGTGGGCAGTACAAACAATACAACATTGTAAGATTGTGCAACAGTTGGAACACAAGGTATTGTACAATAAACAGTAGAAGAACATTGGGTAAATTACAATACATGTCCAAAATCATACAAAAGAACATATAAACGTACAAAACAGTAATAATGTGATAGAACCATTTATAGTGCATGAGTGTACCAGGAGCAGGCTTGAGGTAGTATGCAAAAGTGCTGTTGGAGTAAAAAGGATGGGGTTAGGTTGTGCACACTGGTGACCCAGAAGGGCAGGTGGAAAAGAGAGGGGGAGAGGCAAGAACTGAATATGAGGAGAAGGGGTAGCCATTTCCTGATTTCCCCCTTCAGGATGTTGAGAACCCTGCCAGGGGGAGGGGGGTGTCATGATAAGAGGCAGAAACTGGGGATAGGTATTAAGGTGGGTTAAAGCAGGAACAGCTGAGGGAAAGGTAATTGTGTAGGACAGAGGTAAGAGAGTAGTTGGAGGAGGAGTGTCGTATTTCAGGGGGGAGGGAATTCCAGATTTTAGGGAAACGATGGGCGAGACCAGTCTGACCAATGAGGGTGGAGTGGCAAGGGACCATCAAGGTGCGGGCGTCATTTGATCTGAGAGAGTGTGTGGGGGGAGGTGGAGTAGAGAGAGGATGAGAGATAGGAGGGGAGCCCCCCGAACCAGAATTTCGAGGTTAGTTTGGCACAGTGAGAGATGCGTCTGTGAGATAGTGGAAGGAAGATTAGAGAGTGGGAGCGGGAAGGGGAGTCGATAGCAAAGCGGCAGAAGGAGTTAAAGAGAGTCTCCAACTTGGTCAGGGAAGATTTGGGAGCAGCACCATAGACTACATCATAGTAGTCAAAGATGGGGAGTATCATCTTCTGGACAATTTTGTGCCTCGCAGTCAGCAGGATGCAACTATGATTCCTGTACAGAGCACCAAGCTTGGGGCGCAGTTTCTTCAGGATAGCATCGATATGCACAGAGAAGTTGAGAGTGCAGTATCAATCTCCATACAGTGAAGGGGGGGGGGGTGAATATTATTTTATCAACAACTGTGCTGTATGACATTTTAAATGAGAACTGTGCTCAGCTTACTTTCCAGTAAATAAACTGAACTGAACAAAACTCCCTGTTACATGTGCAGAATTCAGCAAACAGGTACAGGAAGGGTTACAGGGTTGCTGTAACTGTAGGCCTGGTTTGTCTTAGATTGTGTTGGTTATTGTTAACACTGTAACATTAAACATGTCCCCCATTTACTGTGTTCAGAACAGTGCAGCACTCTCAATATAGTGATGTAACCCCCCTACAAATGAGGGTTCCCGAAAAGTCTTCTTTGAGCTTGCTTAAATGATCACTGCCAGGCTGGTGTCCTGCGTTTTAGCACTTTAAATGTATTGCCAGAGGGTGCCTGTATAGCTTCTGTGTACTGTCTCTTTAAGAGCTGCCTGGATTGCAGTCATAATTAATCTGAGAGGGAGCTCTGTTAGAAGATATACCTGCTTGCTGATCATTTGTTAGAGTAGTAATAATATTGCAGTTTGTTCTAACCTGCCTTCTTTGCAGCATGGACAGTTCTGTTTGTTTCCATCATCTTGGTCCTGGACTGTCAGAATGGGCCAATCAGTACATTTGGGACTCTAAAATGGAGCCTGCCTACAGGGGCTTGGTGGGGCCAGAACTTGTAGGAATTGTAGTTTTGGGCTTTTGGCACCTAAAAATAACCTGGAGGGGGAGCCCTTGTTGTTACTGACAGACAGATCAACCAACTGAACCTTTTGGATCTTGGGGAAAGTCCCACACTGCTTGCAGTTTCAGTGAGTTGGGAAGTGAAGAAGTAACAGCTTGAGATTGTTCGAGCAGCAATCCATAGTGGACTAGCGTGGGAGAAGTATGGAAAGGCCTGAGTTTGGCCTGCATGTCTGCCTGCTGTTCCTGAGAGGGAACTTGTGCTTTTTTTGGGGGGACTGAATCCGAATTTGGAGAGCGAATTAAGCCACTGAATTGTGACCAGGCTTTAACCTGAAGAAGACTGAAGATTTGCTGAATGCGATCGGCCTGTCAGGACTTCCAGCTATCTCTGAACTCCCGGATTGTGCAGAGCTCTGTAATTGAGACCGGAGAGCCATCTGCGTGGTACAGTGGAATTTCCTTACATGTGAATGTGCTGTGTGCTTATAGTGGGTCATGATTTGGTTCCCCACTGTGTGTCTGAACTGTGTTTTGCTTGCTGGAGGCTGTATCCAGCTCCACGGACTGAATCCGTATCCATTTCCGTTTGCCTTGTCCCTACTACACTGGCCCAGCCAGAATACCTGCTATGCAGAGAAAGTCATCGACGAGAGACTGGCCTGGGGATCAGCCCCCTGCTCGACGCCTTGAACAGGAATGACACCTCGGTGATTCGTGTGGGCCCTGCTTCTCTGAGCACTTCAGCTCAACAGCCAGTAGTCTCGATTTCATCCTGCCTGTGTCCAGTATTTGGTATCGTGAATAAACATCAGGGTAGCTCCCTGCAACAATAGCTAAATCTAAAAATGTTGCCATCTGATTGTCTTGTTGCCTTTTGTTTCACGAATTGAGCCCTCCAGCTCCGGATTACAAATAGTGTGTGTTGTGCATGTTGCTTACTTCTATCACAGGGCCCCAACCAGCTGCAATGTTCCTGGTTAGCCCACCGTTTTCCTACCTGGGTGCCCAGAGTGTGTGACTGTGTAGGGACTCTGAACTGCATGCATAACTGCCTGATCAATATAGCTTTTAAGCAAATCAACCTGAATATACCCCTTCCTTGTTCAAGTCCCCTGAATAAATCAGATTTAACTTTGTTTGCATTTAACCTGACTGTAGTTCCAGTTTGTGCCAAAAGTATTGTACTGTTGTTATTTGCTGTGCTTAGCCTTGTTTTACAGTGGGTCCCCAGGGTCAAGCTATAGGAACCAGCCCTGGTGGTAAGTGCAAACAGTGTGGGTAAATGCCTGGTGAAGAAGGGTCATTGTGAAAGTAATTATTGTATATTGTTCAGGCCACTGGAAGGGAAAGAGGGGGGTTACAGTGTCCCGGAGGGCTGTGCCCAGGTTAGCATGACCACTAACAGCCCTGACCTCCAGGTGGAGGCACCCGTTTCATTACCCAGGCCCCTTAACCTGCTACTAGCCAAGCAAGCAGGGGTAGTAGCCCTTGGGATAGAGCCTCCTAGGGTTTACAGTGATATCACTATTGCTCTGGAAATGGCACTTTGGGGAATGCTGGGGGATCTGTTGCCAGCTGTACATGGACTGTACAGCATTTTCTGATACAGTGCACATGGAAGGTGCTACTGTATGTAAAACTAAACTCCTTTCCGTTCTTTGCTCAGGATATCCATTTCTTTTACTGTGTGGTAATGCTTCTTCCCATTTTGACACTGTAAATCCGGATTTAAAGACCAATCTAGTTACTTGCTCAGGGTCGCACAGTAGGTGGCATTATGTACTACCCAGGTAGAATTGACAGTATAGAATGTGTATCTTTTTTTGACTACTCAGTCAGCGTTCGTACTCTGCACCACACATACTTGGCCATTCATTATTTGTTACACAGTACTCTGCCAATTAGAAAAAAAAGATTCCCTCACCCGGTGGCCAGGGCTAGTCTAGTGGCCACCCCTCAACCATCTACTCATCTCCAACCCGTCCTCCTAGGTCATGATTTTAAGTCATTGGCAGGCTTCTGGCACTGCATCAGAAGTCAACACAAACACCTCAGTCACCCCAGCCCGCTCCCCATCTCCAAAATAATATTTATGTCCCCTGCCCTGATACAATATTTGGGGGGCCAGTACTACCAAGCCCAAGCTAACCCAGTTGTCCCATTCCAACAGCGTGCCTCTCCCCATATTGATTTAGTTAGCTGAATTAAACAGACTTTAAGACGTGTGCAGCTGGAACAAAGGGGACGGAGTGATGTGCATCATTGATGACGCTACACAGACTGACCAATCAGTTTGCCTAGCATCATAAATGATGCACATCACTCCACCCCCTTCCCTCCCTCACATGCTACTTGCACTCTGATATAGCAGATTAGACTGAAGTGGTACAGGGAGATGGTATACTGAGGGAGAGGGATGACTGGGCTAGTCTGGCTGTGCTACTGTTGTTCCTCCCCAAATCATAGATTAGGAGTTGGAGGGAGGCACCATCAAATAAATGTTACAATGTTGATTGAGGGAGTCGAGCTGGGGAGAGGGTGATCAAAATAATGATGTTGGCTCCTGCTACAGTGCCAGGGGCCTAAAAATTAGGAAAAAAACATCATAGTTGTTGGAGAGAGAGACAGTGGAAGATGACTGTGGTTGGAAAGGGGTGGCCGAAGGATTAACCCTGACCACTTGAAAAGTGATTTTTTTTCTGGCTTCCTGAATGTTTTTTCTAAGTACCATAGAATAGGTTCAGATACTCAGTACTTAGGATCTGAGTATTGAGTATCCTATTATTCTAAGATCGTGGATATGTTGTTCATCCACACTGATTGGCATGTCCCTTTCACCTTTAAATCCTTCTGGATGGTCTAAAAGCTGGCTCCTCTCACCCACCCGGGTGGTATATGCTTCGGCTCAGCCCCTTGTTGCCAGATCTTCCTTTCCACTGGAAGATTCAGGTTCCCTCTTTACTGCTTCTGCGTTGAGCAGGCCATGGCGCTTAATCCTTCGGGTAAACTACCGAAAATTAAACTCATTAGCGTTTCTACGCGTAAATTTGTGATAGTGACCGCGATGGAGGACAAGTCTTCACCTGGGTTCCTTCTCTGGCTCCTTCAAGGAGATGTGCCAGTCTCTCCTGAGAAAAGGGGAGGGCCCATCTGGCTCGCACACCTTCTGCTCCCATAAAAAGGATAAAGGGTTGAGAGAGGATTTGTTGCATTGACGTCGCTCTTGGGACAGAGAGAGATCTCGGTCCCAAGAGTCTCATGGTTCGACTTTGGTCAAAATTGTGACTTCGGACGCTAGCTTCATGGTACCCCGTCAGGTCAGCCGGCTCAGACGAGGGACAATGACCTGGTCGAAAATTGTAATCGACCTCATTGACCCGTTGTCGACTGATGAGGCTGACAATTCTTTATTCGGGACTTCAGTCCTGCCAGTACCTACAGAAGAGGAGACCCAGCCTGCTGGGACTTCACCCATGGTCTCTGTCCCTGACCTGGAGGAGCCGCGGTTCTCTCCTGCCCCTTCTGAGCACTCCTGTAGGTCCCCTCGATGGTCAAGGTCGAGGTCTCGGACACCCTCAACTGACCTGCTGAGGAAGTCTCATAAGCAGCACTCCAAGAAGCGACAATGCTACCATTTGTCCTCAGATGAGGAGAGACTTCGACGCAAGCTGCGTTGATGCTATGAGGACCTTATGTGACAACAGCTAATGCTTACCAGCCCAAAGTCAACCCCGGGCTTCCACTCTGGCCATCACATGGCTGTCGCCCTCTAGGCTGACGCCGACTCCTCTGGAGCCAGTTGACACTGCCCCTCCACCTGTGGAGCTGGTGAAGACCCTCCAGGCTCTACCAAAACCAGCCTCTTCACTAGTCCTGGTGGAGCTGCCACCTAAGCAGCCTTCCCTCAGGGCCTCCTGCCAAGGAGTCTTGGCCCGTTCAGGACCTCCCACACAGGCTGTCTGTCGCCCTCACTCCCGACTGTCCATGGTGGGTCGAAAGTGACTCCAGTGGTTGGGTGCTCTGTCCAGATTCGGCATCCAAGGATTTGGACTTGAATTTGCATCCATGCAATGATGATTCAATGAGTCTCTCAACGGAGAAAGGTCCCATGTCTTTCCTGGGCATCCTCCATCTCATCTCCGAATCCACAGGGATGCCCTTGGAGTCTGTTGAAAAATGGGCCAAATATCCCCTGACATTAGTTTCAGTCCAGGAGTTGAAGATCACCTTCAGCATATTAAGAAGTCCAGTGCCACCGTTACTTCCACCCAGAAGGAACCTCAGGGTTCAGAAAAGAAAACCCTTTTGGCCTTCTGCCCCTGCAGCCAAGCAGCCCCAGTACCAATCTGGGCAGCAGCAGCAGGCTCAGTCTTGGCACCCTTGGCCCAAGTTAGGGGCTTTGGCAGCCCGTAAGCCCGGAGGGAAGGGCCCCGGCGGTTCCCCCGCTGGATCCTCCTCCTCCTCCAAGCCTGCACAGTGACGGGATGGGGGTTGCCAATCCCATGCTCATCTTGACCACTCTGGGTCCTCCCATGGGGCTCCAGCTCCACCACTTCCTTTCTTCCTGGTCCGCTGTCACAACGGACAGGTGGGTTTTTGAAGTGGTCGGCCAGGGACTTCCTCTGGAATTCAAGCAGCACTTACCAAGCCAAGCCGAGCCCCACAGGAGGAGGAGGAGGTATCCGCCCACCCTCAGTTGGTTCTCAGAGATGACATCGCCCATCTCCTCCACAAGGAGGTAGTGGTCAGAGTTGCGGATCCCCCTGTCAACCCAAGGTTCGTTTCCAGGTACTTTCTGGTCCCGAAACGGACAGGGGGCTGGCGCCCCATTCTAGATCTGCACAATCTGAATCAATTTCTCAGGTCTTACACCTTCAGGATGGTAACACTGTCCCAGATCATACGATCTCTTGAGCAGAACATGTGGTTCTGCTCCCTGGATCTGCAGGATGTGTTCTTTCATGTCCCGATCCGTCCATCTCACCGAAGGTTCCTCCACTTCAGGGTGGAGGGAACCCTCTACGAGTTTCAAGACATGGTGTTCAGTCTATCATCAGCCCCCAGGGTCTTCACCAAATGCATAGCAGTGGTGGCGGACCATCTTCAGCATTGAGGGGTCAGAGTTTAACCCTCTCTCAATGATTGGCTCAAAGTGGGTTCCTCCAGACTAGAAGTAGAGAGGTCCAGGGATCTGGCCCTCCAAACCTGCCTCAGCCTTGGCTTGATCAACGAGGCCAAGTTGGAACTCGTGCCCCCGCAGGTGATCTGCTTCATCAGGACAGAGCTCGACTATTGCTGAGCCAGAACTAGGCTCCCAGTGAACAGGGTGGAGATTCTCTCCTCCTCCTTTGCCTGATCATTTTTGTTTGGGCAATTGTGCCCTGCCCGGGACTTCTTGCAACTTCTGGGTTACATGGCAGCCTGCACCTCCGTGGTCCAGTGGGCCCAGTGGAATATGCACCCCCTTCAATGGGAGCTGGCCAGCCAGTGGAGGAATCCTGATGCCATGTCAACTTGCTGGAGCTCTGAGTAGCTCGTCTGGCATTGGCTGCATTTGCTCTGTTCCTTTGGGGTCAAGTGGTTCAAGTCCAGATGAACAACACCATGACCATGTAGTACCTCAACAAACAGGGCAGCACACACTCCTGGCCTCTGTGCAAGAAAGCACTCCACATCTGGACCTTTGTGAACC
This sequence comes from Neoceratodus forsteri, assembly GCA_016271365.2. Taxonomy (NCBI): domain Eukaryota; kingdom Metazoa; phylum Chordata; order Ceratodontiformes; family Ceratodontidae; genus Neoceratodus; species Neoceratodus forsteri. The sequence continues at coordinate 159,152,846 of CM057459.1, forward strand.
GACTGGAGGCAGATCTCATAGCCATCCACATGGCAGGAGCCTCGAATCAGTTGGTGGACACCCTCAGCCATGTGGTCAAGGCATCCCACAAGTGGTCTCTCCATCCAGAGAGAGTTCACAGTCTGTTCTCTCAGTGGTGCACCCCGCAGGGTGACCTGTTCGCCTCCAGGGAGAACACAAAGCTGAGGCTGTTACATGCCTGCCCCCCTCAGCAGGGTTCACTGGAGAGGGATGTCATCTCAAGGCCATGGACTCCAGGCCTCTTCTATGCCTTCCCTCCACTTCTCTTGATCCATAAGGTGCTACTCAAGGTCAGGAGGGACAAGGCACAGGTGATCCTGGTCACCCCAGACTGGCCCCACCAGTTCTGATATCCAGGTCTCCTCAGCCTCAGCATCAGGCTCCCGAGGTGTCTTCCAGCATGCCCGAACCTGCTCTCAATCAGTCAGGGAAAGGTATTCCACCCGTACCTTTAATCCCTGCACCTGACAGCCTGGTTCCTGTGTGGCTAGAGTCCCAGGATTTGGGTCTATCTGATAATGTACACAATGTAGTTGAGGCCTCGAGGAAGGAGTCGACCAGGAGGTGCTCTGTTTTCAAATGGAAGAGATTCTCCATTTGGTGTCAGGTCAAGGGCCTGGACCCTTCATCCTGTCCAGTGGCTAGCATCCTTGACTGCCTTTGGTCTCTCTCCAAAAGGGGTCTTCAGTCTACGACCCTTAAGGTGCACCTGGCAGCCATCTCTGCTTACTGGGTGCACGCCAGTCAACAAACGGTGGCACAGGAGAAAGTGGTCTGATGTTTCTCTAAAGGCCTCCACCATATTTTACCTCCATTGTGTGAACCACCACCACCACCACCACCGTGGGATCTACTGCAGGTACTGGAAAAGCACATGGGCAAGTCATTCAAACCAATGCACCGGTGTGAGATGTCACATTTGTCATGGAAGACCACCTACCTGGTGGCTGTCATGTCAGCAAGAAGGATTGGGAAGCTACAGGCACTCTCTGTCGAATCTCCCTATCTGGTCTTCCACAGGGACAAGGTTGTCCTGCGCCCCAACCCAAACTTCCTTCCAAAGGTTGTGTCAGAGTTTCATCTAAACCAGGTGATGACTTTGCCGGGGTACTACCCCAGTTACACCTCGGAGGCCAAGTACATGCTCCATACTCTGGACCTGAGATGAGCGCTCTCTTATTACAAGGTGCCTATGTCTGAAGTTCAGGGAGAGGTTCGCCAGCTGTTTGTCACCTACGCTGAAGCCGCACCTGGCAGACCTGCAGCTAAGCGGACGATTGGCAGATGGATTACATCTTGCATGGATCTCTGCTATCGGTTGGTGGGCAAGGAGCCTCCCGTAGGGATAAGATCTTATCCCACCTGCCATACTGCTGCATCGGTGGCTGCTTCTAGGGATGTCCCTATCCAGGATATCTGCAGGGCTGCAACCTGGAAGTCAGTAAACATCTTCATTTCCCATTACCACAGCGACCTAGAGTCATACCGGGATGTTGGATTTGGGGCCTCAATTCTCCAATCTCTGTTCCTTAAGTAGGGGGTGTGCGCCTTGCCTCCCTCCTCCTGGAGAACTGCTAGGAGTCTGCCAAACCGTGTGGTTAGAACAACATATCCACGATCCTAGAAAAACAGTTTACTCACCTGTAACAGTAGTTCTAGGAGTGGTATATGTTGTTCGTCCGCACTAACCCAACCGACCTCACCGACTTCGAGACACAACCCTCTGCTTCCAGCGGGCAAAACCTGGGTCAAGGGGTGGAGTCAAGGCATATACCACCGGGTGGGTGGGTGGGTGGAAGAGCCAGCTTTTAGACCATCCGGCAAGATTTAAAGAGAAAGGGGACATGCCAAACAGTGTGGATGAACAACATATACCACTCCTAGAACTACTGTTACAGATGAGTAACCTGTTTTTCCTGGTTTTCAGAAATTTATAATGAGGGTTTGCACTCTCCCTCCACCAATACAGTGTAATGGGTGCTTAACTGCCACTCTCTAACCCCTGTCCTTCTGTTACACTGTACTTACACTAGTACAGCTCCCCTTCAGCCCCTCATCTGTTTTTAATCCAGCCCCCCACCCTAGCTCAGTATTGCTTTGTTGCACCCAGTATTTTGTATTTCTTATTCTTCTCCTGCACATTATGACATTGTATATTGTCCTACGCTGCAGCTTGCTGCTTGTTTGCTCCTTGCTGCTGCTAGTTCATATTCTGTATTTATTGCTTTGCATGTTTGTACTCTCCCCTTTCCCTCCACCCAGGACACACCTGGAAGCAGGCTGTTAACAGCTCAGTATGTCTTTCCTGGTAGCACCTTTTGAAATAAATTAAATAAACACATAATAAACAGTGTGTTACTCAATATTCATCCTTGGTTTGTTTTTAAAGACGAGTTTTACTTTCTGAAAAAATAGATATAACATAACATGAAGTGCCACTTTTGGGTGCTACCACACAAATAGCAACCCCCCCTTCCCAGTCAGTTGTATGGTGTAACCCTCAGTGCTGGCTGTTGGTATGTTTTAATAATGCTGGCATGTTAATACTGCAGATTGCTGACAAGTTAACTGTTGGTGTTTTTAATACTGCTTGCTAATGGTGGTATGTTAGTACTCTTGGATGCTAACATATTAAAATACTGCTGCATATGGTAAGTGCTGGTATGTTAATACTGCTTGTTGATTGTTTGTTATTACTCTTGGTTGCTGGCATGTTTTAATACTGCTGACATGATACTGATCGCATGTTAGTACTGCTAAGTTAGCAATAACCCATGACAGGATGTGGGGTTGTAGGCATTTAATCCACACCTGGGGTGCGTTGTGAGGCACGAGGCCGCAGACAGATTGTCCTCACAGCACCCCAGGTGTGGATTAAATACCTTTATAAAATGAGCAAAAAATTGTTGCATTCTGATTGGCTGGAAGCCCTTTCCAGCTGTGTCCTTATCAGGACATAACCTTACAATGGGCACTACTTGTGCCAACCAGGACACGGCACATAGGGAAATCAATCCGTGCCACGACTCTTCCGCTGCAGTTCCTCAGCTAGCATCTGACTGCAGAGGGAGAGCAGTGACAAGAGACAAATGAGTGTGTTCTCAGTCCTGCACAGTCATTTCTTTTGCTTACTCTCCCTTCATTCTGGTGCAGCTCCAGCTCTCGCTGCTTCAAACTTTGTCCAGTACACACAGACTGCTTGTACGATCTCCAGACTCCATCAGCAGCCCTCTCCCCCACCCCAGTCTTTAAACCTGCGCCACAACATCAGACAAGTCCCAATAACAACCTTCAGCACTTTGCTGCACCAAATAAAAAACCTCCAGAGACTTTAGTTTTCAACTTTTCTTCAAGTTCAGTGACAGTCACCATTTGAAAAACATAAAACAGGAAAACACTCTCTACGGTGGCCGCTGAGGATGCTTCTGGTCAATCCAGCTGCCTGGTGTGGATGTCATGTCTCCATTCCCGTTGTGGTGGTTACTATCTCCGATCCATAGGACTTCTCCCTTCCCCATGAAACAACACATTCAAGAAATAAAGGCAAACTAAAAAAAATGTCCAGCGGCCGGCACCTCTAGTTACAGTTTGAGAACCGCAAACAAGGAAACGGCTCTGATCGGTCTCACTGAAGCGGGAAAGTAAACAAAACAGCCAAACTAAATCAAAGAGACAAAGACCAAATAAAAAATAAAAGGAAACAAATTATTTGTGCAGGGTTGGGAGACACAAGAAACATCACACAGCACCCAAGTCAGAAACACTCGCTTCCGCTTGCTGTAACTCAAACTGAGTTGGCAGTCAGTCACCAGACAAAGTAATGATTGGGGGGAAATTAAAAAAACATTAAATGTTATTTTTCTGTATTCTACCTCAGGATAGGAAACCCTTTGATGCCAATACACACTTTTTAGTAGGGGGATTATTTTTTACTATTTGATCTATTGAAACCTCCATTTTTATATTTCTCACTTTTTATTTGTTGTTTTTATTTTAATAATTACTATAGGGTCCATGTTATAAGTGCAATAAGACACTCTGAGATGTGGGTTATGGCCTGATAAGAGCATGCTCCAGGTGCTAAAGGCACTCTGCGCAAGCACCTCGTGCCTCATAATGCACCTGGGGCATGCTCTTATCGGAATATAACCACTCGATATGTCTTATTGCACATAATCCACACCCTGGAGTGGGGTTATTACGCTTATAACATGGGCTGCATGAAGGACATAAATAATGCTCAAAAAGGGTGATTTTAAGACTGGGAAAGACAATTTTTATTGTGTATCCTTCCATCTGAAAAGATAGATCTACATGTTAACTGAGGATAAACATTTTATGGTTAACTTAGATGTTTCTGTAAAGTAGAAGAGCATTGTAGACAGATTAGTGCTAATGCTCATATGTAAACTAAATGAAACACAACATGTGGGAAATACAATTGTGCACTGGCAAGCTTGCTGTGAACTGAACAATTCTATACGAAATTTGTTTTATTTTTTATTCAATAGCGCAATACCTAAGACACTTTCTAACATTCAGTTGCTTCCTGGAGTATATGAGTAAAGTGTTGTTTCTTTATATTGTAGTGACATAAATACTGTACTACTTCCTTTTAGTGTTCAAAACACAGGAGAGCAAAGTAACACAGCCCCTTTCCTAAAGGAATCACTAAAACATGTTAGAACACCTGTTTTACTTGCTTTTTACCATGTATGAGAATACATTACTGCCATGACTTGCAAGCACTGCATCGTGGGCATTTAAATATTATGAGTTATGCCATAGCTCTGTCATATCCTGAGAAATGAACTTCAAAACAGTAGCTCACATACCCATGATGCAGTGCTTGCAATTTATGGAAGTAATGTACTGTATTCTCATACATGGTAAAAAGCAAGTAAAACAGATGTTCTAACGTTCCTACACTCATTGATTACTTTAGGAAAGGGGCTATGTTACTTTGCTTTCCTGTCTTTCGAACACTAAAAATAAAAAGTATGAAAGTATTTTAGCCATTACAATATACTGTAAATAAACAAGACTCTACTCATATATTCCAGGAAACTATACAGGTAGAAATATGCCTTTATTGGGATAATTACAATATTTGGCTTGCTGAAAGTAGTTTAGGTCACCTAACTGTGGATTAAAAAAGGAAATTTAAACTACAGTTACCTGATGGTGTTTGGCCAATCAGCAGCTCACCTTCATGCGACCCATGTTATAAAGGTGCATTAACACTTCCAGAAAATAGTATGCACTTGTGAAAAGGTAAAGACTGTGACAGCGATCATCAAGAAAACAGTTTGTGCCCATCAAGGTTAGGGTGCTATTTAAATTATAGGATGCTTTCCTCTTAAGTGATCAGTATAGTTTGCAATGGTTGTGGGAAATAGTATTTATAGCTTTTATACACTTTAGTTTGGATACATAAAATGTTACCTTGTACTGTATATTCAATACTGTAAAATGCTGCTTCCATAACTGTAGTGAGTGTCTGACCGTACCTTAAAGATCCGGGAGAATTTTCTTTCACTGGACAGCACAAGATTTTTGAATGAATAACACAGAGTACTGTGATCCCATTGGAAGTGATATTCACCTGAGAACACATTAGTGTCAGTCTCTGCAGCACCCTGATGAAGCTCCCTTGAGGGCAACGCACTAGGTTGTGGGTGGCAGTGATGTATAGAGACAGGGTGTTGGAGCAGATGTTTGCTACAACTGTGTAAAGGAATGTCATAGTAAGCACTTTAAAGGGTCTCTGTATGGACAATGTGAGCACTTTAAAAGAAGAGACTTTGTTGTAGTTTTCTGTTGTAGTTTTCTGCAGACCCTCCAAATGTACCGACTTTCTTACAGTGATACCGGATCCTGAGAAGTTCTCAGGGAATACCGAATGCGGTCGGCACCAGAAAATACTTTAATCTGTGTACTGACATGCCAGTTCCCCAATCTGCTCTGCAGTGAGAGTGCACGGTGCCAGGGGACAGTGTGCATGGATATTTTGCCGTCAGCTGAGCCGAGAGAGCAATTACCATGATGTTGTCTCAGTCTGTATGTCTGGGACTGTTGACTGTGGCATATCTCAATCGCCTGTAGTGAAAAACACGGCTCTGCTTATTTTGCAGCTGGTTAAATCAATCACAGACTTAGCTGTGTCTGTGTTGTTTTAGCCAGTTCTTCTCCATAACAGTCGGATCGGGTCCGGGCGGGTGCAACAATCGATCAGATCAGGCGACGATCCCCTCTATCGGAGCCTGGCTAACAGCGCCAGCTGCATAAAGTAATATGAATTTCGTTAATCTGTAAAAACAATCTTGGTATAGGGTGTTAAGGACAGACTGGAAGTGGACCATTGGTATTTTTCTGCTGTTCGGTTCCCCAAATGTCATTAGCACTCTAAGTATGAAAGTATGTCTTTCCCGGTGAAACTTTTGAAATAATTATACTTGTGCTGGGCATCATCGATGCCCATTGCCATTCTACCTGTTCTATTCTTCTAATTCAGAGTTTAATTCTGTGTACCACATTTCGCACCGTATCCGTAGTGCCAGGCCTTATTGAGCATAGTCAGAACCATAATAGCATTAATTGATTCTATGGTCAGAACCTGATAGGGAGCTCAAGCCAGGCAGAGTGGTAGAGAGGATTTATGCTGATGCCCAGATGGTCAGATACCTGTCGTGTTACTCTTTATTTGGATGTTTAGTGGCGGAGGACATTCTGTTTTGCACAATCACCAGGCTACCAGCATTAAATTACACTGCTCTATGCATGGGTAAGAGTGGGTCTGAGTGGGTGCTGAAGTTCAAATGGCACAGGTCAAAAAAGGTAGTATGTGGAAGCAAACGGGCCCTTGAAATACTCATGGGCAAAAGGTGGTGCTTCCCCCTGCTCATTTAATGCAACACAGGGGTGTACCTATTTTCATCTGTCAAATGTTGAAGGGTCTGTTCCTGTGATAGGAAAAATGAATAATTTGAAAATCTAAACCTGCTACAAAGTGAAGTTTTCTTGCGACAAGCATAAACTCTTTTTCTTGATGAGTGCTATCACGTGCTTTAGGTATTTATGCGTGCATGCCATATTCTGGAATTGAGTATTTTTGAGGATCAAGCCAGCCCTGGTTTTACATTAAGTCCCTGCAATGTGTGTGAATGCCTACATGGAGGAGCGTTAGTACTCTTGGTTGCTGGAAGGTTTTAATAATGCTGATTGTTGACATGGTAACACTGTTGGCATGTAAATATTTCTTACTGAAGATATGTGTTACTGCTCTTGGCTACTGGCATATCTTAAAACTGGTGATTGATGGCATGGTAACACGGCTGGCATGCTAATGCCGCTGACTACAGGCATGTTAAAGAGCTGGTGACATGATTCGGGCAGGCAATTCGTTCGGAAATTGCCTGCCTGATTTAGCTAAATAAACTTGTGCTGAATTTTTTTTTCTCAGGAAAAATACTTAAATTTGAACTTATAATGCCCGGCTTGTACCTTCCGTGTACGAGCCGGGTGGCTATCTCAGCGCTGCAGCCTCGCCCCAAAAATCAGCCTTTTGATGATGTTGGGTATGGACCAGGGCTGCAGGCACTCTATATAGTAAATAATAGGACAGGGATAGGATCGGGGAAGGGGGCTGTCTAAATGTACTAATGTTGTCTTTGCTGGTGGTTATACATGTATGGGGAAATGATAGAGCACCCCCATACATGTATAACTGCCAGCAAAGATAATGTTAGTTATGCTAAGCATGCAGGCATGTTAGTACCACTGACTGCAGGCATGTTAGTACCACTGGCTGCAGGCATATCACTACTGCTGGCTGCAGCCATGTTAGTACTGCTGGCTGCAGGCATGTTAGTACTGTTGGCTGCAGGCATGTTGGTCCTGCTTCAGGCATGTTAGTGCCACTAACTGCAGGCATGTTAGTGTCACAAGCGCACTCCGGGGGTCAGGCCCTCTGCTCCCACAGTGCCCAACCTCAAAGTGCTATATGTGAACAGGAGACAAACAGAGTAGCCCTCCTGTCTATTGTGGGTCCGATCAACTACCAGTCTTGAGTCTTGGGGTCAAATATGAACCCTTTTTCGCAAGCACGGCCAGGTAACAGGTCCAGATATTGCACCTTCTTCAAGGAATGCAGTGCAATACTTAACCCAGTGGGCACACAATCTGGTTCACAATCCCTCTTCTGACTCAATTGAGACCTTAGTATTTTACTTACCTTGGTGCATATGGTAGCACACTGTAAGCGCTTAACAGTTCTGTCAGAATAATCAACAATGTCCTAGCATTCACACTCAAAATGAGAAAAAGGCTCAGGCAGGATTTCAAGGAAAACAAAGTTTACTAAAATTAAAAAAAGTAAATGAAATACAAAACACAGAACATATAACATTTACAGTATAGTCATAAAAATAAATGGACAATTATAAACAAACCGCCTAATACTGAGTATCTAATTCTACCCTCTTTTCAGTTGGTAAATAGTCGAGGTTGAATTACCTAACTTCTGTAGAAGTGCTTCTTGAGAGTGTGTTCTTTCAAGAATCCAGAAATAAAAAGCACAATGTTCCCTCAACCTTGACAATATCTGAGGGGAAAAAGAGTCACACCAAGCTTGTGAGGTGACAGCTCTGTGGTGATGCTGGCTGTGAGGTCACTCACATTCCTGTATACTGAATGGTAGTCACAGGCATCTGCACATTTGCGAAACATCCCACTTAAAAAAAAAAACAACTAAATACTGTACTTTTTTTTTTAATTAGTGAGCCTGCTTTATGGCAGGTCAGAATTACCCATTTGATCTTCAGAGGAACTTCCTGACAGCTGTTTCTCCTATCCGTGTGAAGATTCTCACAGGTATCTGTCAGAAGTTGCTTTCCTCCTAATAGGCCATAAAATGCAGTACTTTATAACACGTGGCTGGTCTACAACCTCTACACCCTGGTTTTACTATAGTCCCAGGAAGTCAGCTTTCACAAGCTAGAGGTGACAACAAGCAAGGCCAGCACATTTTTTTCTTTTAAAAATCCAGTATCCCATGAGGCTGTTCTGCTTGGCCTGTGTTTCTAAGCAGAAGTCTAAACATATATTTATATCACAAATATAATAATAATAAGCAGATTGGCTATCCATCACAGTTAGTACCACTGGCTGCAAGAATATTAGTACTACTTGCTACAGGCATGTTAGTGCCACTGACTGCAGGCATGTTAGTACCACTGACTGCAGGCATGTTAGTGCCACTGGCTGCAGGCATGTTAGTACCACTGGCTGCAGGCATGTTAGTGCCACTGACTGCAGGCATGTTAGTGTGAGCGGCTCATGTATCAGACCTGCCAGCTCACCTTTAAAGCCCTGCATGGCCTATCCCCTATAGGACTATCCGACTCTATTCGCCGAACTGCTCCGACCCTGATCACTCGCAGCTCGTCAAGAACAACCCTAGTCATTCCGAGAGCCAGGACCTCTAAAGGGCAGAGGGCTTTCCCCTACCGTGCACCCCACTGGTATAACTCCCTCCCTGCCGGGGTATCAAACTCACCAACCATAGCATGCTTTAAGCCCAGGCTCAGAAACTTCCTGCTTATCTCCGCAAATGTAACTGCCACTAACCTATAAGGAAAAAAAATAAAAATACACTCTTGACAATGCTCACTGATGCTCTCCTCACCCCCCTTCCTTCCCTACTAATCCTCCTCCCTCCTACCTCCACCTGCACCCCCCCAACCCCAAGTTTTTGCACCCTATTGTTCATGGGTATTGAATCCTACTGTAAACAAAATTGTGACTGAATTGTAACTTTTGTCTCTGTAATTAATGTGTCCCTTGTACTATTGTTTTTATGTCCTCTTTGTGACGAGGTACCTTTGTAAATGAGCCTCTGGCTCAAAGGTTTTAAAACTGATGTTTAACTAAATAAATAAATAAAAAAAATAAATAGTGCCACTGGCTGCAGGCATGTTAGTGCCACTGGCTGCAGGCATGTTAGTACCACTGGCTGCAGGCATGTTAGTGCCACTGACTGCAGGCATGTTAGTACCACTGGCTGCAGGCATGTTAGTACTGCTGGTTGCAAGCATGCTAGTACTGTTGGCTGCAGGCATGTTAGTACTGGTGTACTGCTGGTTGCAGGCACGTTATTACTGCTGGCTGTAGGCAACTGCTGGCTTCAAGCATGTTAGTACAGCTGGCTTCAGGCATGTTGGTACTGCTGGCTGCAGGCATGCTAGTATCGATGGCTGCAGACATGTTGGTACCACTGGCTGCAGGCATGGTAGTACCAATGACTGCAGGCATGTTGGTACCGCTGGTTGCAGGCATGTTGGTAGCTCTTGCTGGAGGCATGTTAGTACCGATGACTGCAGTCATGTTGATGCTGCTGACTGCAGGCATGTTTTTTTCTGTTGGCTGAAGGCATGTTAGTACAGATGGCTGCAAGTATGTAGGTAAAGAAATGTTTACTTGCCTGATGCAAAAATCTAACCAGTGCCAGTTCTGAACCCTGTTATGATGCCACAGACATGGAATTTTGATGTCACTTGTGGACAGGTAGCAGGAGCAGATGATGGCTAAGCGACTGAGAATTTTGTTCTCATGCAATGCAGTTAGTAATAAAAATAATGGAAAGCTAAATACAGAAATGTCTGAATTTTAAGATCTGACATCGGGGGGAATCTCTTGCAGCGGGCCATCACAAGTAGGACTCTGCCGTTAGGCACTAGGACCACACGGAAATGTTTCTAGCTAGCAGTCTACCAAAGGGGGCCACCCACTTCTGATATCACGCACTGATGTCAACTACTCTATATAGGTGGGTGGCCCTCCATGTCCTCCCCAGTTATTTCCCGCCGTTGACCTAGTCATGTCGAATCTGCAAGGAAAGCGCTGCTGCTGCAGTCACCATTTTCGTACCATTTAATGTTTTATTTCTGTCCTTAGTTTTCCCCATCCTTTGATGGTTTTTCTTTCTGTTTATGTCATCTTCTCTATCTTCTTTGATGGAGTATTGTAACAAGTGTGCCAGCGGCCAGCAAATTCCCAAGAAGGACAGCCATTCAGCTTGCCTCTTCTGCCTAGGCCCGGACCACGATGTTTCATCCTGTGCATTTTGCCAGAGGTTCAACACCACCACCTGTCACCAGTGTACCCTCGAGGGGCACTTACTTTCTTTATTTTTATTTATTTATTTATTTAAATCTTGGATTACAAATACCTTTGAGCTAGGGGCAGCTTATTTACAAAGGTTCCATGTCAAAGGAAAGGGTTACAATAAGGTTGGGAGGTATAGACAACATTCATGGTATCAACGGAGGTACAGACGACATTTGTGGCATCATCGGAGCACAGCAAGTCAACTGGTAGCTAAGTGGGAACAGTGCTACACACTCAAGATTACAAGCAAGCATAGAAAACCATAAGGTACATTTGAAGCAACTTTGCTAATCAGAGGTGGGGGGAAGGGGAAGAGTAAGGAAGGGGTAGGGGAGATGAGCGGGCAGAGTCCAGATAGAGAAGGAAAAGAAAATATGGCAGCCAGAGGCCTTGTTGTAAGGTGAGAGAGAGGGGAGGCTAAGGTGGGAGATGGGGTAAAAGAGAGGAAAAGGAGGGCGGATTAAGGGGAAGAAGATAAGGGAGAGTGGATTAGAGGGCCTGGACAGGTCCAGGAAAGGTATGGGGGTCAGTGGATAACAGCGAAAGGAGGGGAGGTAAGGGAGAAGGTGGTAGTGGGAAAGGGGAATTTGTTCTGTCATGAGAAGTGAAACAAAACAGGAAGCCAAGTAAGAGCCTCAGTGAGTAAAAAAAAAAGTGGTATAAGGGTGTCTGCAGAAGTGGGAAACTAGGTGTAACAATCACAAGTGCTTTCGGTTAGGCGATGCTGACGAAGCATAAGTTTAAATTGGGACAGACTAGAAAGACTGCTCAGTTGGTTGCTTAGATTATTAAACCACAGGGGGGCTCTGTATTGAAAGGATCGCTGGTATTGAGCAGTCCGACAGTGTGGTACTAGAAAGAAGTACTTACTTAAGCTGAAGGTTGCCTCAGCGGAGCAGGAGCTGCAGGTGCGCTCTTCAGAGGCCTCTCAGGCCCAACCTGAGGCTGCTCAGGCCCAGTCCTCAGGTTTGGCTACGGCCCAGCCCAGGACAAAACTTCAGGGAAGCACAAGCACCAGGACAAGGAAGAACACAGATCCTGGTCCTCGTCTTCCCGCTTGCGGTCACCACATGCTCTCTCAACCGTGTCGGGATCCTCCTCCTCCTCCGGGGGGGGGGGGTTGGCTCTGCATCCCACCAATGCCCTACCTTCTACAGGGCAAACAGTGGTTCCTCCTCCCACCACTGTTTCTGTCACGGGCTGAGGAGCGTCAGTCCAGGGATCTTCCCAACCCACCAGGCCCCTGCTTCTCAGGTCCATCTCTTTGTCGGGCACCCAGCAGAGTGGCCCTGTTGGTGGCCCTACTGCCGATGTGGGTGTAACGGATGCAGGGGCACCTTTTTCAACCCTCCCATCACCAACCTCCCCAGCATCGGATACCTCATGTAAGTCCACGCCCCAGGTGGAGATAGGCTTTTCACTGGATCCTAGCCCTTGCTGTACCCCACGCAGGACTCATCCTTTGCTGGCCCCGACGTCACCTGCTCCACTGCAGGACCCTCAATGCCTGGCGCTGGACAACCGATATTATCCCTACCCGGTGCCCTACTCTGGCTACCCTCTGCCTATGCCAGGAACTCCTCCGGGCTATCCCTATCTGCCTATGCCGGGCCCTACGTCAATCTTGGTGGACATTCAGGGATTGGTGTCCTCCCTTTGTGGGGGGGTCTTGCATTTGCAGGTACCGATGCCGGCCCCTCCGCCTGCTCCAAGGGATCCGCCACAGGGGCCTACGTTGCCCGCCCCCCCCCCAGTGTCTACCCCAAATGATTCAGCAGGAATTCTCCCCTTCTCCTCTTCCCAACGAAGGGGATGTATACCACTCTGACCTGGTGCTCCAAGATTCAGGGGATGAGGGTGCCTTAGATGAAGGGAAGGTGACTCAGGCTCCCTCTCTCACTCTTTTGAAATCCTCTGAAGGAGTCTCTGCACCCAAGGATGTTCTTCAGTCCCCCCGGACAACCCCTCTTTTTCACCAGTTGTGCACTGCATTCAGGTGGTGATGGGCTTCAGTTCAGAGGAACAAGACCCCGGGCGTATGCGGCTGGCCTTACACCTGTGCAAGCCTGATGCTCCACCGTTGGTGATTCCCCCACTGATTGACATGTATGAATATGTCATGATGGTGGCCTGGCATTGGCCCCATCTCCTCCCTGCAATGCCTTGCAAAGTAGACAGACTTTACCATGCCCCAGAGGGCAGACCTTTCCTAGGGGAGCAGCCAGATGCAGCTTTGGTGGTTATGCATGCTGCCCATGATCATTCCAAATGGCCTAAACACTTTAGTTCCCTGCCCCCAGACAGGAAATCCTGCTGTTTGAATCTGTTTGGCAAATGGATATTTGCTTCCTCCACTCTAGCCATCCAGGCCCTTAATTACCTCGGCCACAGGCTGCAGTACCAGAACTTCCTGTGGGACAAGATCCAGGAGGTGGTCCTCTTCCTCCCCGAGGGAGCTCCTAAGTTGGAGCTGCAGGATCACCTCAAGGGAGTCTCAGACATAGGTGACCACCTTTTCCAGACCACTTACAGTGCTGTAGATGTGTCATCTAGGGCTGCAGCCACCGGCGTCTGCCTTCCCTGGTATTCCTGGCTTGGTGCATCAGGGTTCGCCCAAGACGTGAAACAATCTATACTAAACGCCTCTTTCAGAGGCTTTCTGTTATTTGGGGTCGATGTGGAAAATATTCTTGCCAAGCTCCAGGCCTCAGGGAGGGCCATACGTTCGGTCCACTACCCTTATCATACCCAGTCCAGGCCTGTGCAGAAACAGCCCTTTTGCCACCAGCCCCCCTGCCAAGCCTGGCAGCCGGCCAGGGAAAACCTAAAACTACTGCTCCTGCCCTGCCCACCCCAGTTGCCTCAGCCAGAAAATCCCCAGAGGGAGACCTGCACCCCCCCCTTGGCTCCTTGCCTGGCCCCCTCCCTCGGGCAGAGCAAGAGGTGGTGGTAGGGGATCGTTTCACCCTTCACCTACCCAAGTGGAGGGAAATACAAAATCACATATGCACCCATAATGCAAATCACCACAGAATATTAGGCTGTTTCAACTTTAAGCAGAAATGCATGGTGCCGAAAGCCTCTCACACAGTTTGCAAAGGATACGAACAGAAGACACAGACACGTGTTTCGTCCTACCAGGATTCATCAGTGTGCCATGTCTGTTTGACGCCCTAGTGGAATGAACCAGCTACCCTAAGATGGTCTATCTGGGCTATGTTGTGGTGAATCCAATTAAAACAAACTGCTCCAAACAAGTTAAAAGACAAAGAACCTCTGTGCGCAAGCACGGAGGCAATGGTTACCCCAAAGGACATGGGAGATCACAGCCAACAACTGGGTACAAATAATCGAGCAAGGTCATTCTCTGGAGTTCTTTTTTTTTTTTACTTGCTGTTTATATACCTCCTTCTCTTTGCAGACATACCTTTCTTCGGGGCTCCCTAGGCATCCCCCAGGTGTTGCTAGGATCCTTTGGGATCCACCACCAAGGACCTGACCCCCATAGTGCCTTGGATAACCCCCCAGGTGAGGTAGGAGGAGGACTCCCTGGATCATTACCCCCAGCCCATTCCATCTTGTCGGATGGTCCTAGTGGCATCTTCCCTCAGATCCTGGTCGTCAGTACTGAGGTGCCGGGGCCCGTCTACAGGCATGGCTGGTGGTTATTTCCATTTTTCTGTCCCTGAATTCCTTGAGGACGGCAGCATATGGAGAGGTTAAGGAGACGGCATGCCGAGACGTCCCCCGCTCCGACCTCAGGCAACGTCCTCCCCATGTTCCGTGGCTCCACTTATACCTCCACCTGTGGTCACCGGGTGTCATCGAGGCACAGGTCAGGAAGTATAGGAAGACCAGGAGGAGGTATAAAATTCTCAAGTAGCATTTTATTTTTTCCAGTAACAGCAATGAAAAATAAAAATTTGTTCAGTATAACTATTTACAAAGGCCGTACAAACAGAGAAAACAAAGTCCTTCTTCTGAGTGTTTCTTCTCAATTTCAAATCTCAGTCTTTCAGTCTCCCTCTCTCTAGCAAAAGTATTGCTGCTCTTTTTATACGTCTTTGTCTGGGAACTCGTTACGAAGACATCCTGTTTTTCAGAAAATGTTCTTGTCAGTTTTCTTCCTTGCAGGTGCAACAAAACAGTATATGGTGTCCCAGAACTGACCTCCTGTTTACTGCTCTGCAAAGAGTTTGCAGACTAGCATCTCAGGTTAACCCCTTGAGCTCCAAATAGCTTTTTGCAATAATTTCAACAATATAACCATATATATTTTCAAATTAAGGGATCCCACTTTCACATAAAGATTCACACATATTTTATAACTTCAGATACGCCAGGGGGAAGAAAAGATAGAAACAGCACGTGAAGGCCGAAAGAAAGTGGGAGGGGAAGGAATAGTGAGACCATTGGAGTGGCCAGTTCCCAAGCCTCACAAGAAAATTGACTGTGCAGTCAGACAAGAGACAGAACAGAAGAGGATGGTTCCATGTGAAAACGGTGATCATGGAAAGGCGATCACCATTAGGGCGAGTGTACAGCACCAAAAATCAATTTTGGTGATGTACACTCGATACACAACAAAGGCGCTGGGGACTTTTTTTTTCATGCGGGGGACCATGCCTCCACCCCCCTAACTAAAAGTTCTCAACTCAGGGGGTGCATGTTGGGGGTGCAAATGCGGGGAAAAAAATAGCGGGCACAGCAAAATGAACTGAGGCCTGGAACAAAACCTGGCACCCTCACAACCCTAGCCTGCCACCCACCCACCCACCACACCACAGGGCCAGCTTGGCAGTCCACCGCTGCACTATGCCTCACAAACCCTCCCTCCCCATCGCACGGCGTACTCGCTCCACCCCCCATGCACATGTACATATAGCGACATCCTGTTACAGGATATGTGACATCCTGTTGCTATATTCGCAGATCCCCCCATCCAGTCGCCCTCCCTGCCTGGTAACCCTGTGGACAGGCACTGCAATTGTCGCCCTTTTTGAAAGTGCTCAATCGCGGTTGTCATTGTCACGGGCTACCAAGATGATAAAACAGATCCTTGCGTTTAACTCTTTCTACATAACAAATGGGAAAAGGTCTTATTCAACCCTGTGACACCCAGGAGATGGTGTAGTGGGAGAACCTGCAGCCCACCCTTCCTGGAGGAGGAGAGCAGCCCTCTGGGTGCTCGGTCCTCCTCCCCCCATCCTGGCCGGCCCTCCAGCAACTCTGGTTCGTTTCCAAACCCGGGTTGCTGGCATCCTATGCAGTAGCTCTACCGCTGCACCAGCAGGCTGGAACTCTCTGAAGTTCCTGGATTGGCCTCCAGACAACCCACCATCTCTGTCCCACTACCCTCCCCATCATGTTCGCCGGCCATCCAGCAACTCGGGTTCGTTTCCAAACCCAGGTCACTGGCATCCCAAGCAGTAGCTCTACCGCTGTGCTGATAGGCTGGCATGCTCTGAAGTTCCTGGACTGGCCACCAGACAACCCACCATCTCTGTCCCACTACCCTCCCCATCATGTTCCCTTGATATGGGAGGAACCCTGCCATTCTGTGAAAGTGGTCCTTAGAGCCAGTACCGGTATCCCAACTGGAGACAGGGTACTACTCCACTTTCTTCCTAGTCCCCAAGCGCATGGGAGACCTAAGGCCCATCCTGGACCTCAGCAATCTAAATCTCTTCATTCAGTATATGAAATTCAGAATGGTCACGCTGCAAGACCTCCTCCCCCTGTTACATCAGGGGGACTGGATCTGTTCCCTGGACATGCAGGATGCGTACCTTTAAATCAAAATATGCACTTCTCACAGGCGCTGTCTACACTTCCATTTCCAGGGAGTTCACTTCCAGTTTTGGGTGCTCCCATTTGGCTTGTGCCTAGCAGTGGTAGCAGCTGCTCTCCAGCGCCATGGATTTTATGTCTTTCCCTACCTGGACGATTGGCTCCTTGCGACCTTCTGCTAACCCTTGAGCATACCCGCAGCCTTTTCCTGGACTTTGGAGTGACCATCAATCTGGCCAGGTCCTTCCTTTCTCCCTCCCAGCACCTTCAATTTATTGGGGAAGTTCTGGACATGGCCTTCCTCCCCCAGGACAGAACAAACTGCTTGATGGAGCTGGCCAGACTTCTGTATTCCTCCCGTCATGTCCTAGCCCACTTGTTCCTACACCTTTTGGGTCATAAGGCAGCTTCCATAGTAACTGTCCCTCTGGCCAGGCTACACATGCGAGTTCCCCAGTGGACACCCAGAGTTCAGTGGGATCAGCGTACAGACGATCTTGATCAGATAGTCATGGTCTCAGACCCAGTAAAGAGGGTTCTGTTGTGGTGGCTGGAGCCTAGCAACCTCCTCCGAGGGGTCCCCTTCCTTATTCCACCTCCTCAGCAAATCTTGACCACAGACGCGTTCAACTCAGGATGAGGGCCCATCTGAGGGCTCACCAAACCTAAGGGTTCTGGTTGGCGTCCCAGCACCATTTGCATATAAATGTTCTGGAGATGCGTGCCATGCTATATACCCTTCAGGCCTTTCAAATCTATCTCTCCCTGGGTCCGCTGCTGGTCCAGATAGACAACACCAGCATGGTCCATTACATCAACAAGCAGGGAGGGACCCACTCATATCCCCTGTGTTGGGAGGTGATGCAAGTATGGTACTGGGCTGTGGACCATGGTCTTCGTCTTTGGGCTGTACATGTCCCAGGCTTGCAAAACATCTTAGTGGACAGCTTAAGCTGGTCCCAGTCTTGGGCACATGGGTGGGAATTTCTGCCTTTCATCACGGAAGATCTGTTCAACTGCTGGGGTCACCCAGAGTTGGACCTTTTTGGGTCCCCATTCAATGCAAAACTACTGCTTTTTCTGCTTCCTCACAACAGGGACTGGAGTTTTCTGGCAAGATGCATTGTCCCTCTCCTGGAAAAGGAGATTTCTGTATGTCTTTCCTCCCTTCCCTCTTCTGTAGTGAGTTCTCATCAAACTGCAGATGAAGGGGGCGACCATGATTCTCGTTGCCCCATTTTGGCCTCACCAGATATGGTTTCCTCTGCTTCAGCAGCTGCCAGTGGAACCTCCAGTTCCTCTCCTACTGTGCACAGGCTTGCTCTCCCAGGAACAGGGCACCCTGGTCCCTCTCCACCTTCCTGCATGTCTCCTGAAAACATAGCCATTTCTCGCTTTGGGGTCTCCCCCGAGGTGGCAGAGGTCCTAGTGGTGGCTCGCAAACCTTCCACCAGAGCCACTTACTCCATGTAGTGAAGGCACTTTACCATTTGGGCTGCTTCGCACCACCTGGATCTCTTCACATGTCAAGTCAACCAGATCATGGAGTACCTGCTGTCACTTTTGGATGATGCCTGAAGAACCTGTCCATTAAGGTACATCTGTCTGCCATCTCTGCATACCATGTACCTGTGAATGGGCGAGTGGTGGCCCAGCTTTATGTGGCCCATACTTTTTTAAGAGGCATTCTGCATTTAAAACCCCTAATCTGTAACCTGTCCTGGCTTGGGATCTCAACTTTGTGTTGGAAAAGCTCACCCTGCCTCCTTTCAAATTGGCCATGACTTGTGAGTTACACTGTTGTGGAAAGTGTTATTTTTAGTTGCTGTTACTTCCGTTTGGAGGACTTCCATGCTTCAGACCCATATGTGTAAGGAGCCTTACTTGGTTTTTCACAAAGACAGGGTGTCTTTATGTACTAATCTTCAGTGTCTCCCTAAAGCATTTTCTGAGTTTACTTTAAACCAATCTATTCATCTTTCTGTGTATGTTCTGGAGCATGCCAGTCCAGGGGAAGCATTGCTCCATACGTTGGATGTGCATAGAATTTTGCGTTTTTATGCACACAGGACTAAAGAGGTCAGGAAGTCCTATCAGTTGTTTGTTTCCTTCACCCCAGGAAAAAGGGGTGCACCAGTTTCTAAGCTGTGTCTGTCCAAATGGTTAGCCAACTGCTTTGTTTTCTATTACCAGAAGTATGGTAAGTAGCTTCCTGGTGTTGTTCATGGCCATTCCACCAGGGGAATGGCTGCCTTGGTAGCCTGTTTTTGTAGTGTGTCTGCTGCTGAAATCTGTGTAGCTGCTACTTGGAGTTCAGTTCCCACTTTCCGTTGAGCCAGTTTCAGTCTGGCTGTGTTGCAGGGCCTTCTTTCTTAGGCCTTTTCACCTTTGTTCATTCACATAATGCTGTCAGTTAATGGGAACTGCTTGCTACTCGTCCTACCTGTGATAGCCTGCTGCAAGAGATTCCCCCTATTGTAAGATAGTACAGTTATATAAGAACTTACCATAATGGTAGATCATCAAAGGGATCTCTTGCAGCAGGCCTTGCTTTTTCCTCCCTCCTTCCTTCCTTCCTCCTGGGCCTGTTTATCCTGCATACTCTTCCTCTCCAAGAGAAGACCTACAGTCCACCCTTTTTACTTCTCTTTTTTCCTGGAACTTAAGGTTCCTCCTCGGTTCCTTCAGCTGGATGTTCTGGGGTCTCCAGCAGGAGAACTGGGGAGGACGTGGGGGTAGACTGCTAGCTAGAAAAGTTTCTGTGTGATCCTAGTGCCTGACGGCAGAGTCCTGCCTGTGATGGCCTGCTCCAAGAGATCCCGTGAAGATCTACTGTTGGTACATTCTTATGTAACTGTACTTTGTCTGCCCAAATATTGTTTTTCAGGTTAGCTCAGCCAATGCCTAGGTCATGAGTTTGACCACTATATGGTAGCTGCTAGGAGTAATATGGATTTTTCCATACATTTAGCAAACCAGACACACATGATTCCATTTTTAGCGGGGTATTTCCACTGAGCTAGTGGAAGGAGGAACTTGATGGACCAGTAGTCTTCCTTCCCCCTGAATATGTACAGTATGTATGTATGTATGTAACATCTTCCCTGTGATCTGCAAGGCTCTACATCAATTGTTGAGAAGGAGAGAGAGAGAGAGAGAGAGAGAGAAAGAAAGCACACATGCGGTTTTTGTGTTTTTATGTATTTTAGCATACAGTGGATTTTGGATATATGCACATGCTTGGGACCACCAGAATTTGTGCATACATCCAAAATGGTATATATCCAGACCACAACTGAAAATAATGGAGTCTGGTTCAACAGTAGCTAAAAATTGAAATGTACTTTATTTAGCAAGTAACATCCTTAATCTGTATTTCAGTAAGACCCTGTTCCCCACAAGAGGTTGATCAGGAAGTTGGCAGATCTTGGGTTTGGGGAGAAGATGACCAGATGGGTGAGAAAATGATGGAACCCAGGGGGTTGGTAGTAGGGAGAGAGTTGTCTAGCACCATAGAAGTCACCAGTGGGATCCTGCAGGGCTTGATGCTGGGACCGGTGTAGTTCAGTGTCTACATCAGTGACATTGGGAATGGCAATAAGGGCAAAATGTGCTTATTGGTGGATGACACGAAGCTCTTTGGCGGGATGGACACAGCTGAAGGGATACAGGACCTACAGGATGATCTGAAAAAGGCTGAGAAGTAGTCTGGGATCTGGCAGCTTGGCTTCAATGCCAAGAAATGCAGTTATGCACATTGGAGCCAAGAATTCCAGGATGGAGGGGTCTGGGTATCTGTGACAGAGGAGGAGAAGGACCTGGGATAGACGATCACTAATGACCTGAAACACTCCATGTTGTGCAAGAAAGCAGCAGCAAGGGCAAACAAGATGTTGGAATGCATAGCTAGGGGGATGGGCAGTAGGAAAGAGGAGGTTAATACTGTCTTTGTACAGGTCACTGGTGAGACCACATATAGAGTATGGAGTTCAGTACTGGTGCCCACCTCTCAAAAAGGACTTTAAACTGCTGGAGGCAGTCCAGAAGAGGGCTACAAAGATGACTGTAGGTCAGCAGGATAAGGCGTACATAGAGAAGTTGAGGGCACTGAACAGGTACTCCCTGGAGGATAGGTGGGAGAGAGAGGACATGATTGAGACCTTCAAGTGCTTGAAAGGGATGAATAAGGTGGATAAGGAGTGTCTCTTTAAGCTGAGTGCTGGCCATATCATGAGGGGACAAAGTAAGCTGGGAAGGGGATAGGAGGGAGCTCAGGAAGCACTTTTTCTTGGAGAGGGCTGTGGCCAGTTGGAATATGCCGACTAAAGAGGTGGTCTCATTGAAGATGGTGGGGATCTTCAAAAGAGGCTGGGATAGACATAAGGGAAGGTAAGGATCATGGCTGGGGAAGATGGAAAGGATGTGAGGAGTGGTGGGGCAGGGTTAGTAGCTCAAGCTGTGGACCCTGCAATACGAGCAGACTAAACAGACCAAATGGCCTTCTGCTGGCTTCCTCGTATGTTCGCATGTTTGTATGTAATACTGTTCAGTGCTACTAAAAAATACTTTATTTTAACTTAATGCTCAGAATCCTTATTTAAAAATTTGATGATGAATCTGTTTTATGGTTTTAGCAGCTAATATTTCCAGTCACTTTTCAAAGAAGTAAAGCCATGCAAGGTCCATCATTTCTTTTTTTCCAGAGTAATGCCAAGTTCTCTGCATCATGTCCCAAACCTCCATGGTTGATGGCGGTGTTATCTCCCAGTTCTCTGTATTCTCCTTGTCAGCTTTTTTACCACTGGTAGCTCCAAAAACCGCAGACCAAATTTCCCCATCAGATAGTGCTCCAGATGTCTGCTTAGCTGCTTCGATCTCAGCGTACACTAACAAATTTGTCCTGACCCATTCCTACCGACTCTTGATTGGGGGGGGGGGATACTTGGACAGTTTCATGTCCTGATTCTGTGCCAATCCCATCTTTCTGAAAACAATGGAGAGTTGTGGTCTCGCAGACATCTACCCACGCTGCATGAATCAGGTATGTAGTGTATAGTGACCCCTTGTTACACATAGAAATCCATCGCAGTCAAAATGTGGTTGTACCACAGTTCAAAGTTCATAGAATATGGTAATACCATATTGTGGTACAACAACATCTTGTCTGTTTTTCAGAGCGCACAAGACAGCAGTTAAAATAATGAGAAAACCACCACGCGAACATCTCAGTAAATTGTTGTGACAGGATGACGGCGGCAGTTTTCTCGAAAGTGGCTGAGGAGTGCATGAAAT
Source organism: Neoceratodus forsteri (assembly GCA_016271365.2). Taxonomy (NCBI): domain Eukaryota; kingdom Metazoa; phylum Chordata; order Ceratodontiformes; family Ceratodontidae; genus Neoceratodus; species Neoceratodus forsteri. Next base: position 159,175,115 of record CM057459.1, read on the forward strand.
TCACCTACAGTCCCAGTGATTTCCAGAATCTGAGCCACACTCTCAGGATCAGATAAAACTTTCCATTTAAAAGACAAATTAAACAACTGTTGATTCCGTCGCATCTGACAAAGTGTTTTATTGAGTGTTTTTCCATTTATGTAACTTTACCCTTTCAAAAACTCTTGATAAAAATGCTTAAAACTTGACACTGTCTCTTAGAGTCATTTCAATGTTTTTTTTTTTTGTATGTTATGCTGTTTGAACAAGGAGTCACTATACAGTATAAAAAATACTGGCTGGGCAACTGTGCCCAACCAGCCAGAGCTGCCACCTCGGCGTTCTGTTTCCGTGAGACCTCTCTAACTTTGCTGTCGAGGTCTAACTGAATCAGAACCCCTCGGTGGCAGCACAGGCTGATTGAGCACAGTTGCTCAGCCTGTATTCTCTATATAACATCAAGAATAGTGATGTTCATAGCGAGCCTTTTGAAGTGCCCCTGATGTTTGTTGATCGTGCCTACAGTTCTACTATGTTTTCTATAATGGTCTTTCAAGTTTTGAATGACCCTCTGGTCTTTTTGCTGCAACAGCTGTGCAGTTTGGTGGCAGAAAGACAAGACTGATGTTGCGAGGGTGCACAAGCCATATCTCTATATTAACTTTGTTATCCATTTCTCCACATCATGTATGCATTGTAACCCATGTGGTAATTACTCTGCATGCAGTGACCCTCACAAGAAGTGGCGAAACGAGCAGTAATGGGCACCAAGGAGGGATGCTAATTAGTAGTTAGCTTTCAAATTATGTGGCTATGAATATGTATTAGTCACTGTTCCCTATCGTCAAAATATCAAGCGGTGTGGTTCTGACAGGACTGTGTATGGTATGCTAACATTTTATTTTTACACAGGATATACTCATTAGAACACTTGGTCCTATTTTCAAAAGTAGTTTTTTTTTTTTTTTTGTAAACTGCATTTAAAAACAAGAAATGCAGACATACTGTACATTGATAATGCAGTGAATGCATCACATTGTATTTATCTTAAGTGGTAAGCCGCAAACAGATTTTATAATTGCATAAAGCTTATCAAGTTTTAACTTTTCTTTTGTCCATGTGTTTAGGCTTCTTGCATGCCTGGCCCCCTTCTGCCTACTGGCTATCTACCATCTTAGGGACTTACCATTGTACCATGGTCCCCCCTATGGCAGGGCAACGTGGGAGGGCTGTCTCCCCCATGCCCTGTCAGTGCAGCAGAGCCTGCAGTGACCAGCAACGTTATCCTGCCAGTACCATTTTTCCTTGCTACTTTTTCTTCTCTGTTGAAGTGCACTGATGTCAGCAGCTCCCCAACACACACACACTGCAGTGCCACCCGGCCTTCACTTAGTTTGAGCCTATGATTGTTGCCCCCCCCCCATGGGACAGGAGAGCAGCTCATTGGATGCTACGTCCTCTCCCCTGTCTGATCCCCAAGTGACCCGTTTCCTCTCCCAAACCAAAGTCAGCTGCATGATGGGTGATAGCACTACCAGTATACCACTGGGCTGGCCCTTTGTTTCAACTTTTTATAAATAAATATATATTTATTTAATAGTTTTCCCCACGTTTCTACCCGGTGCCTGTCCCCGTACCTCGGCTGCGCATGCGCATGTGGAGGCATGCGCATGCTGCATCTCGAGGTGCCCTCCCACTGCGTGTTGCCCTCCACTGCCTACGCTAACCACTGGACCGCAGCGGGACTACAAGGGGTGTCAACCACCCTGGGGAGGAGGGCTGCCCTCCAGCTATGCTTCCACCCTCTCTCCTTGTGCCGGCTCCCCGACGACTCAAGTCCATTCCCAAACCTGGGTCACCGGCGTGGCGCGAGGTGAGGCATCCAGCACCTCAGCCCTCTGTGCCACTGGGCCGGTCAACCCTTTGTTTTAACTTTTAAAATATTATCAGGAATAACTGATTTCTTTATCTAGGGTTTTCTGGAAGTCCTTTGCCAACATTTTAATTCTGGACTCTATTGAGATTTGGTTCAATAACTTCGCCACAGCATGTTTAAAGGTCATCTCACCACAGCTAGTCCTAACCTTTGGGATTTCTGATCCCCTTTTGTCTTTTTTTTTCAATGGGGATAATGTGAGACCCTGGACAAACATGGCACTACAATTGTTTTTAAACACTGAGGAGCATCCGTTTTAATGATTTAAAAAATTATTGGCAGTCAGGCTTTTTCTCTTCTAATATGAGTGGTTGCCTGTTTAATCCTTCCTATATTAAGCAATGGCGTACAGTGTACTTGAAAGAGAGGACAAATCTAATTATTTTGTTGTGCATTACATCCAGACTGGTATGCGCTGATCTTGAAGCAAATGTATAGGCTATATATTATCATATTCCAAGACCGGTACCGATATTTCTATTGCAATTTCATAATGGGTGTGCTTTGTCAGACAGCTTGCTACCGTAATGAACCCATTTTACAGTTCATGTTTTATGTCAAAACATTAATGGGCTTATACAAAGCTTAGTATGTGGCCAGATATAACTCCAAAGTATTTGTATTTATTTATGTTCTCTAAATACCTTCCCTTGAGCAACATTATTTTAAAGACTTCCTTAAGACAATTTCCCTTATAAATAGCTTTGACTTGGTGAACCATCCTTGCATAGCTAGAAAATACTCTTGTCATTTATTTTCCATTTGAACATTGGAGAGAACTAGTGCTGCAGCAGCATGTATACACTGAGGCCCAGATATTCAAAAGGGTTGCGCCATGTGCAACCCACTGATTGCGCCGGCTATATTCAAAGGGAAAAGGGCCAGACAATCCCGGCGCGCTCGGAGCGTATCAGTACGTGGCGTAGGCACAGGTGGGGCGTGTTTGCTGCATAACCTGCACAGCCCGATATTCAGCCCGGGATGTGCAGAGCCATGCATGCGCAAACCCTACCTGTGCCAGCACAAAGTTAAGCCTCAAAAAGGAACACTGATGGCCACTCACAGGTGAGCTGCCACATTGCAGGCGCAACATGGCAGCTGCCACCTGTGGGTGGCCACCGAGTTCCGACTGTACCTGGCGGTGCCCCCATGCCCGATCGTGGCATCTGTTTAAATAACCACCCCCAATATCCCTGGTGGTCCAGTGGACCGATTGCCTGATCGCGGGCATGTGTAAAAAGACTTCCTCGTCCAATAGCCCTGGTGGTCAGTGGACCGCTATGTGCCTGATCGCAGGCATCTGTTATAATAAACCCCCACCCGTCCAATATGCCTGATGGTCCAGTGGACGATTGCTGCTCGATCGCGGACATCTGTTTAAATAAACCCCCGGCAATATCCTGGTGGTCAGTGGACGCCTCTGCTGTCGTGGGCATCTGTAAAACATAAAACATCCTATTATCCTGGTGGTCTAGGTGCCCCTCCCCAGCCGCCCACTGAGCCCCACCGCCCGCTTCCCGGTCAGCTGGCAGGTGGCAGCACCACCCGCCTAGCCGCCCACCCGACTGACACCTCAGGGTTGCACGCCCATTGGTTCACAGCATGAGCCAATGGACATGCAGTCATACTGTACTATTATTCCAGATATGTGAATGAAATCATTCACATATCTGGAATCTGCTAGAATGTAGAGATGCACGCCTACTGGCTCACACTGTGAACCAATGGCGCGGCAGCCTCACTGAGGTGTCAGTCGGTGGGTGGCAGGGTGGCAGGCGGTGGGTGCTGCCGCCCGCTGGCTGAGAGGGGCGGGCTCAGTGGGCGGGTGGAGAGGGGGTACCTTAGACCACCAGGGTAATAGGACGTTTTATGTTTTACAGATGCCCGCGATCGGGCAGAGTGCGGTTCACTGGACCACCAGGGATATTGGCCGGGGGGGTTCTTTAAACAGATGCCCGCGTTCGGGCAGCAATCGGTCCACTGGACCACCAGGGATATTGGACGGGGGGATTATTATAACAGATGACCGCAATCAGGCACATAGCGGTCCACTGGACCACCAGGGCTATTGGACGAGGAAGTCTTTTTTTAGACAAATGCCCGTGATTGGGCTGCAGGGAGCGTCGGTCTCGATCACGGTTGCTCTGGTAGCTTGGTATGCAAGTTGTCGGGATCGGCAGATGTTCTGTATTGCAAATGGGGCCATAATGACATGCAAATGGCCCTATGTGTGCCTTGCATAAATTATGGCTTCATTTGCATGTCACCTTTTGAATATCGCGGGTGCTGTGAATGACGCAATGGCACTTGCGCTAGCGCATCTCCATGCTCCATTCTGGCCACTTGCACTGGCGCAATGCCACTGCGCCATGCACACTGGGAGTGGCCAGGGTGCGATATTCAAAGCTGCTGAGCCATGGCGCAGCTCCTTTCAATATCGCCCAGGCCACACCCCTGCGCAGGCAAGTTGAGCTGCGCCCAAGCTTGTGCCACAGCCTGTCGCAGTTTGAATATCCGGGCCTGAGAGTCTAAATACGTTCCAAACATATTCAACACTCAAAGAGTTAATACTATATCATCAGCATACATTCTTATTTCAGTGTGCTTCAGTACCTTTGACAAATTATTTATAAAGATTAAGAACAGCTCAGGGTCTGATTATATCTCAAAAAAATCTCGATAAAAAATCTCAAAATCTCCATATGTCAATACGTCGAAAAATCTTTTTTTTTTTTTTTATATGGAACCTTGCAGGACCACTTTTGAGAGTCCACATTTCTTGGAAAAGTACCCCCCACCACCACCACCACCATAACCCTATGACTATGATCACGCAAGTAAGATTTAAGCAATGTCAGTGGTCATTTTCATATCAGGGGGGCCAAAAGTGACTCCTGTAAGGCCGCCCTTCTCAGCTCTGCAGAAGACCCCAGACGGTTCTGGAGAACCATCCAAACACTGGTCAGTGGTCGCTCCAACTCCGGGGTCACTGACATGCTCATTGGAGGTGTCTCCTGCAACAATCCCCACGTGATTGCCAATGCTCTTAATTCTCATTTCACTGACCTCCCTACCGTCCTCCCACTCGGGTCTACGGCCTGGAACTCAAACTGCTCTGTTTCCACGACCCAGCGGGAGTCTGGTCTGCCCTGCCCTCCATTCCACCTAAGGGTGGTATCGGTAAACGAGGTGCAGTCTCTTCTTCAAGGCCTCTCCCAGAATGCAAGCCCTGGCCTAGATAACCTGGAGCCCAAGCTACTCAAACTTGGTGCCCCCCTCATAGCCTCCCCGGTGGCCCACATCTTCAACCTATCCCTTACCCAGGGTCTGATCCCTGATATCTGGAAGGTTGCCAAGGTCATCCCTGTCCCTAAGCAGGGCGACCCCAAAATCCTGGATAACTACCGTCCTATAGCCATCCTCTCGGCTATCAGTAAGCTCCTGGAAAAGGTGGTAGCCAAACAACTCTCGGAGTATATCCACACCCATGGACTGCTGTCCCCTGCCCAACACGGCTTTCGAAAAGGGCACAGCACTACCACAGCACTCATCTCTGTCTCTTCCAGCATCAGAGCAGCAATGGATCTGGGACAACTCTCAGGTGCTGTGTCAACTGACTTATCCAAGGCCTTCGACCTCGTTGACCACGACCTGCTTGCCTCGCAGATGAGGCCCCTTGGTTTGTCCCCTTCTGCTCTAAATTGGGTCTCTGACTATCTGTATGGCAGAAAACAACTAACTAAATTCAACAAAGTCCTCTCTGCTCCCCTGCCTGTAACCTCTGGTGTCCCACAGGGCTCAGTGCTGGGTCCCCTACTCTTTTCCTTGTTTATTAACAATCTCCCCGCTGTGGTCACCAGTTGCCATGTTACCATGTATGCGGATGACCTGGTCCTCCTGGCCCACTCCTGTGATCCAGCCACTCTTAACCGTCACTTCTCAGAGGACCTCCGGAACATCCAGGCATGGCTCTCCAGCCATAAACTGGTTCTAAACCAGTAAAAAACCCAGGCCATGCTATTCGGCCCCTCAGCCAAAATTTGGGCCTCTTCAACTCCCCTGCAAATCAACTATGATGATGGTACCCCTCTTCCTACTGTGACCTCCCTTAAATATCTTGGTGTGACGCTTGATCCCCAACTGGACCTGGGAAGTCACATCCATAATGCCTGCAGTGGGGTAAACCGTAAGCTGGGGCTGACCTACAGAGCTGTACAACCTCACCCTGTGGCTCGCCTAGCTCTTGCCAGGGAGTATTACTCCTTCCTCAGTTATGGTTCCTCCTATTTGCTCATACTTCCAAGGCCCCTCCCCAAACAAGTGGAGCATGACGTACAACAACATCTGTCGGTTTGCCCTGGCCGCACTCTGGCTCACCCATCACTGTGAACTCTATGATAAGCTTGGATGGCTATCCCGGTCAATCACCTTAACTTTAGCACTGGGTGCCTCATGAGCAAAGTAATCAGCTCTGGCACCCTCTGATCTGGCCTGCTTCTCTTCCAGCTGGACTCTCTCCCTACTCCTGTGAGATCCCAGGGGCCCTGGCCTATTAAATGTACCTACCACCTGCACCATCGTGGGGGACCGGAGCTTTGCTGTTCATGCTCCCAGGCTTTGGAACTCCCTTCCTGAAAGTGTCCGCACTGCCCTTCTCACAAGTTTTCCGGACCTCCTGTGGAACATCTGCTGGCCTCTCTCGCCATGTAATGCCTAAAGCCTCCCTAGCACATAGTTCCCGGTGCCCACTGAAGGCTGGCTTACCTCTCCTGTTGCTACCTTATCTCATTCCCTACCTCACTGACTGACTCTATGGTGTTCCTACGCTCATTATTCTTTGCCTGCCCTGCTGGTCATTGTAATTTATTTCTCAATTGTATCTTGCCCCCAGTATTAGTAACTGGGTGTACTTTCCAATCAAATGTAAAACTGTAAAACTGTCTTTCTCTCCTGCTTCTTGTATTGATGTACTTGTTATACCCTATTGCTGTATTGTTGCACCTGTTATACCCTATTGTACTCTCCCAGGTCGTTCCTGAAAATAGGCATAAAACTTGTCTAGTGTACCTACCCGGTAAACAAAAACTAAATAAATTTTGCACTCCAGTGTTAACTAGGCCATCTAGTAACAAGGAATTGCCTGCCTACTCAAAAGCTTTGGGTACGTTCAAACACACTTCTCTAGTTTGTTACTTATTACCTAACGACTGTTGCATGGTATTTATGCAATCTGCTAGGGTGGGTGTGGGGAGCAACCTACACAAAAAACATGTTGATTTGTAGCAGTTAACTGATAGTTTTCTAAAGATTCATGTGACTGTCTGTGAACCCGAGGACTAGGACAAAATAGCAAAGAAAAGAACGGCGCAGTCAATAATCATGCGGCATGGACACCAGAAAACAGGCGTGGTAAAATAAACGCGTTAATATATATAAACCAGCTCTGAAACCGTGCACACTGTAACGTCCACATGATTTTTGACCTCACCATTTTTTCTTAGCGATTTTGACTAGGTACTGTGAACCTGACATTCAGGCAGCTTGAAGACGATGGACAGCACTACAGTTGGCCTAAATCTGAGAATTTAATGCAGCCCTTCCTTTTTGGATTGGTGCAGCATTTTGTAATCTTAAGTTACTTTAATTAAATCTAAAGGGAGGCACTTTGTAAAGCACTTCTGCGCTGCTGTCCCTTCTTTCCAAGAATGATGCATAAAGACTTCCTGCCGTTGCAGTTCAGCAAGTTCAACGTCTAGTAGCTGAGAAGAGTATTCATTTAATAAAAATGCAGTTTTGTAAGACTCTTGTCTCTATTACCTGATTCATTAAATTTGTCAGTGGGTTTATCTTTACTGGACTCTGCAGATTTTTTATGAGTTTCATGAAGACTTTGGTTCTTTTGATAGGTCAATCCTTTGTCTAAAGTATCTTTATTTTTCTCATTTCTTTTTTACGTTTATTGATCGGCCTTTTAAATTCCTGCCAGTCTATGTTATGTAAAGTAAATGTGTGAGATGAGGTAGTGTCCATATATCGATGTAACATTTTTTTTAATATCAGTATCGAAAACTTAAAAAGATTCACTGCATTTTTAAAAGTCCTGCCATTTTTTGCCATGTGATTATATTGACATGTATATATATACATGTAGCAACAGAGGAGAACCGTATTAACTGTTCAGATGTTACGGCTTTTACAATGTAGTTTCAAGCATTATAAAAATATCCTATTATCTGGGAATGGTGGAAAGATACTGGTGGTTGTTCTATCAAAGAATAAACACATTCTTTTCTAGTTTGTAAAGTCTTTTACCACCAATTATGTATCCATTATTAATGGTAATGTGCCTCACCTTTCTTACTGTGCAAGAGGAAATATTCACTGTCTTTTTATTTTTACTGTATTCACTGGTTTCATATTAGCGTGAAAATAAAAAGACTGAATATTGGGTGGAGCACTATACAGTAGCAATGCTATTGTTCCACCAGTGAAAATAAGATGACGTGAACATGTTTGGTGTGTTTGGAGCGCTAAATATAACAGGTGTGAATTTAAGGTATTATTCAGTATTTCAAACATTTGTTGAAAACTCAGTTCTTTAAAATATTTGAAGTTTGTTTTTTTTGCACTAAATTTGGTAGCTGCCTTTGTCATTTTATATCAGTAATGCACTTTATTGGACTACAAGCTCCTAAATTTGGCAACATCGCAATGTATCTGTTACTTTCAAACTTGAGGATATAAGCATAAGATCCAGTATGGGTTTTTGTTTTATTGCCCACAGGCATCAAGCTGGGCTTTCAATTGGCTGTTTAAATCTTGTACTCCGAAACTTTTTTCTTATCCTCTCCCTTTTTTTGTACCCAATCAGCATGTAGGCCCCCTTCCCACAAGGATCACTTCTTTTTTTCCTGAATAGTTAATTAGCTCATTTGCTAAGATCATAAGTGTTTCATTTTTACTGGAGGGATATAAAATCCCGGCAGATGATTTAATTTGTTGTATATTATCCAAAAGATAAATTGATGCTTTCTACAGTGTATGTCCTGAGAGGTCATTGAGCTTCGTCTCTGATGTACATGCCACACAGGTATTTCATTGTTCATTTCATTTTTTTTTTAAAAGACCTAGATGGTCCAAGAGCAGAAACTTGCCCATTCTTATGGACAGCCAGGGGTGAAACACAGTACAAAGATAAAAGAAGGAATATATAGTGTATTGTAACACACAGTATAAAGCATTATTCAAAACACTGACAAATGCTATTTACGAACAGGAAAGACTGTATTTTTTAACCTATTATAGGTCTGAAAGTTAATTATCTCAACAGGTTAAGAGTTAACAGTTGAAGGTGACTGCATGATTACCCAGTGATCTCTGACCCTGACATATCTGCAGTAAGCAATAAGACATGACGGGGTGTGTACAAAACATATTTTACCGCACACTCAGGGGTGTGGTGAGGCCTGAGGCTGCAGGCTGAGTGCCTTTCAACCCCTGGAAGTGTGGTAAAATATGTTTCATACACACCCTGGAGTGGCTTATTGCGCTTATAAAATAGGCTCCTTTTTTAACTTTTTACAGTTGGGAAAAGCATGTTTATATGCAGAAAAAATAGATTTACTTGTGTGAATTTATGATAAAATAGTCATTCCACCCGCTGAAAATGATGTCATAGATGATGTCAATGTATTACTGCTGGACAAAGTTTGCCCTTTGCTGGCATCAAGATTCAAGGTATGGAATATTTATAATGGAATGTTTCCCATGGAATACATGGATTCAAAATTCCTCTCAGTTCCACTGGCAGAATGTTTCTCTCCTAACATACTGTGCACACGCGCACACACACACACACACACGCACAAAACAAAGGCCTCTGTTACAGCCAGAGACTCAATTATCTCACTGTCAGGGCAAGCAGAAGAGATTTCCCTAATGAGCATCTAAAGATAGAAAGGGGACTTTTCATTGTCAGTGAAGAAACAGTTGTAGTGAAAACTATAAACAATACTTAATGTTTCTAATTTGTTTATGTGCATGAAATAGTGTGATGATCATGGAAACAACATTTAATTAATTTGTTTTATTTTTTATTTAAGGTAGTTTTATTTTTAGGGCCCAGTTGAAGTTTTTTTTACAGTGTAAAGGTAGCAACCATGTTTGTGATGGAAGATCAATTCTGGTTGTAGGGGGACTGACGGAAGACAGTTTTGGTTGTAGGAGGACTGATTTGCTCATTGTGTAATGTAGTTTAGGACCAGGATGACTGTGCATGAAACAGATTTTATACATGGTCACATGATATATTTTGACCAGTGAGACTTTATTCTGGCTGCCCATTTTATAGTGAAGAATATATCATAGTCTGTTTGAGGTTCTGGTTGGCACACCAGATGGAGTTAAAGTGAGCAAGCCACCAACAGGTGGTGGTAGAAAGTCACTGGTGACCTTATATAAGAGTCTAGCTGCGTGATCAGTAAAGCGTTGACTAACAGACAAGCACTGACCAGATTTAAAAAGCTCACATGGTGGGCTGTCCTTGGTAACTAAGCACTGAAACGTAATGTTTTATGTAGTAGAATATTCACTTTTCTAACATTGAAAATATTTTTTTTTTTAAATTTAGGGTGAGGTGATGGTCAATTAACCCATTTTGTAATGAACTAAAGCTCATTTATAAATTTTAAGGCATCCAAGTTATTACCTTTGCAGTACATCACTGCATTATTATGAGTACTGAGGGCACCAGATTTTACAGAAAAGCTAATCCGACACATAATCACTAGTAAACTCTGCACATGAACACTTATTTGAGTTCTCTATGGGTGCAGTGCTAAAGATTTCAACTTCCAGGTACGGAAATCAGGTTCCACGATGGCACACTGTACTCTGGCCCCCCAAAAAGAAGCCTAATGCAGGGAAGACTAGAAATGCCTATTTCCATCACCAAAGAGGAGGGCCTGTTTCTATGGAAACTTGCCACATCAGACCCTAAATGCCACAAACCATTTTAGTCAGCACTACTGGGACCTGAACTTACACTGAGTCACCCTGCCAAGCCTATATATATATATATATATATATATATATATATATATATAGCACTTTCATTAGTGTGCGCCACATATTACATGACCACATCTTACATCCCTGGCTTCATTATGTTACATAGCAAGGCTTTCTTTTGATTTTGTGCCAGCATCACAATCAATTTAAATGCAAGTTTCTGGTTTCACAAGCAGTGTTCAACAGCATTTGGAGCTGTTAAAGAAACACTGTCAATTCTTCTGTGCTCACTGCACGTCACCTTACTTCTGTTAACAGAAGGTGGCAAACTGATGTCAGTAAGAACACACACACCCACACCCACACACACCCACACACACCCACACACACACACACACACTGCCTCCATTTTATTTATTCATTTAGATTTAGTTGTACAAGAAAGGAAAACGTGAGTGTGTGTGTGTGTGTTTTGGGGGGGGGGGCGCCGCAAAAGAAAAGGGTGTATCAGCAATTATAAAGCTGTGTGTAGTAAAACATAGATAAAAATAGAACATATTCAACATAGCATAATAGCAAAGGTAATATACAGTGTAATGCAACATACTACAATATCTAAACTGTTGTCCCAATCTAGAACCAAGGATTGAGCTTCCATTCGTTACATGAAGCCTTTTGTCTATCCTAAGAACCCTGACTAGTCTCCACTATCAGTTCCTCGGGGGAATAAATTCCAGAGTTGCAGGGAGCCTGGAGGAGACAGTTAGTGGGAGGAGCCATTGGATTTGGTGAAGGTGGGGCACATCAAGCTTTATCTGTCCAATCCTGCTCTCTTGTAAGTCCTCACTTGCCCCCTCCCATACCTTGGGGTGCAGTGCCAGGGGTCCTTCTGATTGGCTAGATGAGGATTGCCCAAGTCCACACACTCTGACATATTCAGCACATGCCCAAGACTGGATGTAGGAGGGGATGCCTGTGTGTCCTGAGTCACATGTCCTACTTCATGCTGATGACAGGTTTCCACTTTCACTTTTGCCCAGGTATCCTTGCCCACATGACCACCCTCAGCCACCGGGTGGCAGTAGTGTGATGGGAAGAGCCACCCATCCTGAGGCAGAGAGCATCTAAATTGGACCTCTGTCCACATCTCTGTCACCATATGTGCAGCATCTCAGGGCGCACAGGTGGCAGAAGAGTCTAAAAAGTGGTAGGGCCAAGGATATAAAGGGCAAATTCCCCCCAATAAGTAAGTTCACCCACACCCTTATTTTTTTCTCAATCAGATTTATAATCTATGGAGTAACTACCCCTCACAGATTGCAGCATTTCCCTGTGCCTTGATGCCCCTCCCCCACGAAGGCCAGGGTTCTCATTTTCATTTTTAAAGTTTGACCACTGTGCCGTAACTCAGCAGGTGATGGCCCCAGCCTACCCCCCCCCCATCAGCCCTACTCAGGCCTTCACGTTCCAAATTTCTGCTGACACCCTCCAAGCCACAAAGAGAGGGAGCAGTAAGCAACACTGTTTACAGCACATGCTGCATTTTAAAGTCACAGTCCACCGCAGTAATAAATTTCCATGATTAGAAAACTGATCGGGCCAGGCCCTACAACTTATGAAAGTGGTAGGGCAACGACCATAGTGGCCTCCCCTGTTCCAGCACCTATGTCAGGGCGCAGACCCAGGTTATCTGTGTAGTCATCTGCACTGATTGGGTGGCTCAATCTAGAAAGGTTTCTTTTATTACTAAACATCATTTTCTTTATAAAGAGATATAGTTGTATGCTACAGGGCACTTTATTTGAATGGACTAGTGTTTGCTGTATGTTTTTTTCATTACAAGAGTAGGCTTCACACACAACCACACAGAGTCTGCAGGCAAGCAGCCACACTGCAGCTTGCCCTGATACGCTGTAAATCTTAACTTTTTGTATAAGTCCTTTATACAGGGCAACCCAATGGAACGGCTCTCAACTAGTTTTCAATACACTACGATACAGTGCAGTGCTGATCCAGTGGTGGGCCACTAGCCAGTGGACCGCCCAGCTGCCCCAGACAGACACAGTGCCTGCCAGAGCCATCACACTGCTGTGGCACATGCCCCAAATAGTGTGACCACCCTAAAGTACCCCTCTGGCTAGGCCTTCATACGGGCATCAGTGTCCACCCACCATGCCCACTGATTGTGTCCCTCCAGCGAGGTCGATGGTGTTTGCTGGGTGGACTTGCAGAGGTAGAGGCAGGCAGCTGGCACTACATCCAGCGTCTCATATGGTATACACACCTGCTGTACAGTGGTCCACAGTCGTGGTACAATAGCTCAAGAGTAGCACTGTACACCTTCAGTGGCCCTTGGTGCCCCACAGCCTGCCACGCCATGCCCCCAGCAGCACACCCTCCATACCCCAAGGTGCATGATCTCCCAGCCTGCTGCATGTCCTGTGCAGTCCCCATCCAGTAGCCCTGCTGCCCGTCTGTGTCCTGAACCCCCATCACAGTAGGAGTCCTCCATAGCATGCCCCATGACTGGGGCGGTGGCAACTGCATGGTTGGGAGCCCTGGAGGGATGGCAGAGTGGTAGATCTGCCATGGTGCCTGCAGCTGCTGTTCACGGCACCGGCTTCCACACCACCACTGTTTTCTGGGACACAGCATAGGAGTATCATGCCAGATGTCCTGCATGTACCATACAGTACGTGGACAAGGGCTACGGAACAACATAGACAGCAGTTTCTTGTCTGTTATGTCATTGATCAACAGGTCTGAGTGCTGCTCTGCATTCCCACATTGGTTACACTGCATGTGGATTACAGGTGTAGGATATATATGTATTTGGAGTGTCATTTAGGTACAATATGTGCATGGTTACGGAGCAAGCAACACTCTGCTCCCCGTTTACTTTTCTCACAACTGTGCACGAGCTATGGACCAGAACAAAGCGGGCCTTTATTATACTAAATACATTCCTAACAACTACAGGGATGCATGCTGTAGGTGGCCCACACTGTGGATATATACATACCCAGATGTTACACAGCAGATCGAGAAGTGCATGCCCTATACTGTATCTGTACATCTGCCTATGTATTTGTTCCACAGATACTACTATCACAACACAGAGCCAGAATAGGCTACTGTGTTTATAACAGATTGGTGACTGGCTTACGTATGTTACCCACAGAGCTCCAGTACAGTATGACACAACTCCTAGATGCTGGTAGGTACTGTGATACCCTGTGTGCCCTACGATGACAGTGTCAGCAGTATACACTGGCACACACTGGAAAACTAGTAATGTCCTTTTTCATACAGGCCTGACAACAGTAACTATGGTGGCAAACATACACCGTCTGACTTCTATTGTATGTGTGCTGCCATGCTGTGAGGAGTGGTTGCTAGAGCCTTTCCAGCCTACTCTCACATCATGGGCTGCTTGCATAGGCCAGGAGCTGACAGCAACCTCTGTCAAACACCTCCCGTGCACCATGTGTTTGAAGCATGAGAGCGTTTGCGACACTTGTGGGAAGTTTGGTGCCGGGACCCCTCCTGTATGAAAATCCACTGCAGAGTCCCTGGTGTACCGGGCTTTGACACAAGCTGCTATTTGCTGCAGTTTGTGTTGATTGAAGGGCCCTTTGAAAATCAAGCCCTTTGTCTGTAACATGCAACTTTAAACAGAACCATCTTCACTGTGGAGACACGCCCTTTGACGAAGCCCCATGCTAATGAGGCAAAGCGCTGGGGTTCTGTGCCAGTACTCTTGTGTGGAATAAATGTTGGTACAGTAGAAGCCACTTAATCAGGACACCCTAGCGGTGAAAATTTTGTCCCGATTAGGTGGCCATCCCGTTTATCAGGAGCCATTGAAAATGGCTCTGCCACACTTAACATGGCTACACCCGGTAACTTTGCTAGCTATTGCAGTTAGGATCTGTGTTAATTTCAGTCTCCCTAGCCTTAACTAGCTACAGTACTAGCTTCAGCTCCAGTGTCTCAGTCAGGCTGTGCAACTGCGGATTAAGAAACTCTGTATCGTGAACCATGAACTCTTTCTTCTCTTTCAGTTGAAAAAAAAAAGTACGAGGTACGTGGCAAAAAAACAAGGGCATGAGCTGCTAATTCCCTCATCAGTTCACTCAACCAATCTCCTCTCTCAATGACAACTGTGAACCAGGAACTCTCTCTTTCTTTCCTCTGTGGTGGTGGGAGAATCAGGGGCTCAGTGCGGCTCATGAGGGTAGAGGTGAAAAAGTGCCTTCAAAGGGTCTGTGTTTTTTATTTTACCTGCCAGTCGGGGCTCAGTCAGATCGAGGAATGTTCTGCTGTAGTGGAAGAATCGGGGGAATCTGTTACGTAAAGCAAAGGAACAGGAAGTGGAGTGGAGAGCATGTGTGTGGAGGAGGTTGACATCGCTATTCACACATGCTCAATGGCCTATTAATGGCAGCAGCAGGGGTCACAATGGCATGAAAGTGGAGTTTGGAGGACGTGCGAAAGCTGAAAGCCCATTAATGCCCTGTTCAGAGGGACTGATTGATTTGTCCTAATACTCCGGCATCCCCGTCCCTATTAAAAGGATCGGGATGCAATTGAAATGTATAGCCACTTAATCGATTCCTAGTGGGACGTCCCACTAAACCGGATGTCCCAATTATCTGTGTACCAAATAAGTTGCTTGTACTGTATCAAGCATCTAACCTGTGAGTAATCTTTTTATTATTTCTGCGGAGTGCTGCTGTAGTCTGTCTACCCCCACCACACACTCATTTCTCATAGCCAGTCAGCTTTGAGGAGGGGAAGGATGTGTGCTGTTTTGTTATTGTACTTATATACCAAACACAGCAGGCATGCCTTGCATTTCCACACAGCTCCAATAGTCTGTACTGTCCTTTGGATATCAGAACTATATCTAGAACTAGTCCCACAGGTCTTGCCTCTATGTCAGGGAGTCTTAAATAACCAACAGTGGAGGCAGTATTCTTGATCCATGAAAATGTATAAGCACTTGGGTTGGGGGTGCCCTAAAACCCCTTCCTATCTTGCATCTGTTTTTTTTTTTACATAAAGTTTGGGTACACCAGGATCATTAATGGGAAGTTTCTTGGTGAAATTCACTAAACAACTAAATAAAAAAAAAAATAAAAAAAATTCACTCATTTCCAGATAACGGCTAGCTCCCTGAAAAGCAAGTCATCATTAGCACTCAAAGTGTGTGGGGCTGCTGTCTTTCATTTCTTACCAAGTGAAGTCTGTAGGGGCCAGGCTGCGAGACGTAAATGCTGGAAAAATGTGGGGTCTGCTTCTAACAGAGGCAAGGCAAATGTAATACAAATTGCTGTAGATTCAGTGAAGGTGTCTAGTTATAAAGCACATTTTGTGTTAAATAATCCACTGTCTGACACTAGTGTTCAGTACTAGCTTCACAGTTATTTGTTGCTATGCCAGCAGCTTTCTTATCTGCTCCAAATAGCATTCTCCAAACTGTAAATACACAGTGATTGGGATGCTACGGTATCATTAAATCTTGTGTAATGTTGTTTTTCAGTGCACGGCTGCGGCATACACTGATGTCAGTATTGACTGAGACAGTTATAAAAGAAATTGCCTTGCAGTGTTCTGTGTTTTACAAATGCTTCTTGTGCGATATGTGGAACTAATGGTTAACAAGTCCGCTTATTATTGCACTGCTTTATGGATAGACGTGACCTGTAACAGACATTTGTTAAGCTCAAGTGTTGACTTCAGACAACACGGGGCAGAATCGATGTGGATAATCAATTATGGAGTGTGTCATTAGAGAAGCTTTGTTATTGTAAAGACATGTTATGGTTAGCTATTGAAATTCCAAATTTGACGGCTTAGGGTGGTTACCAAAAGGCTACAGGAAAAACAAGTAGGGCCTTTAAAAATCGGCATAAATTGCAGACAGCAGTAAGCATGAATTGATGACAAATTTACATTCAGTGAGCATGTCAAAATCCAGCATTTTGGACACCAGCAAAGCAGGTACAGAGAAACTGGGTTTACCTTTGGCATTTTGACTTTATAAAACAGCACTTTTCACACTGAGCATGTTCAAGTTTTCCGCAAGCCACATGACCTGCAGCAGGCAGCCAGTTAGTGACGTGGGAGATCGATCACGCTCCTCATGCCCCACACAAGCTCTCTCTGACAGGGGATGGACCTGTGGCAGTAGCAGCTACCGAAGGAGCTCCATTCATGTGTAAAAAGAGTGACTTTTGATCAGAAAACTACAGAGCTCATCAGAGAATTGTGCATGATTATTCTGTTCAGTTAATTCTCACTATATTTACCCATAGTCTCAAACAGGCAAGCTTGTCAGTTCACACTGAAAGGGAGGGAGAGAGAGAGAGTTTTAGACAGTCATTTCACACTGAAAGGGAGAGGAATAGTTTCAGAGAGGCAGGCTAGTCAGTTCACACTGACAGGGAGAGAAATAGTTTCAGACAGGCAGGCTGATCAACTCACTCTGAAGGGGAGAGGAATGAGTGCACAGTAAGAGCCTGCACTGGTCTCTCCAAGCCCTGCATCAGGAGCAGGGCAACGGGAATCTAGCAGACTGGGAAAGTTATTTATTGATTATTTTCATAGAGATTTTCACCTTACTGGTGCCACCTCATGCCATTCTTTGGGCCATGTCTCGGGTGCTCCCAGTCCTGTCATCTGCTCCCCTAGTGGATCCTGCCAGCCAGAATCCGCACAGGGCAGGACCTGAGAGTTCCCAAGGGCCATCATAAACAGCAACGAGAGGCATATTTTGCTGACTTTTTGCCCCATTGCTCAATTTGATGCCAGGTTAAGGAGCTTGTTTTCCTTATCTGCCCCATGGCAAGCATCCTCGACTACTCACAGTCCCTCTCTAGCAAGACTGTGAGTGATGACCCTGAAGATGCACCTGGCAGCCATCTCTGCATACCAGATGCAGGATGGTATGCCAATGGTAGCTCAAGAGAAGGTGGTCGGTCAATTTTTCAAAGACCTGGATCACTTGTCCCCTCCGGTGCACAAACCTCCACCTCCACTTCTGTGGTGCTAACTGCTGATGTTGGCTGTGCCCATGAGCAGGCTGTTTGAGCCAGTGCACAGGCATGAGATGTCACATCTATTGAGGAAGACTGTCTTCTTCGTGACCATCATGTCAGCCAGAAGGATCAGTGAGCTCCAGGCATTCCTGGTAGCGTCGTCTTACTTTGTCTTCTACAAGGACAAGATCATCCTTCACCCCCACCTGAAGTTCATCCCAAAGGTGATACTGGAGTTTGACCATAACCAGGTGATTAACTTACTGGTATACTTTTCCAACCCAACTTGAGACGCCGATCGCAGGCTCCATATTTGGATCTGCACAGGGCGCTCTCTTACTATAAGGAGGGCATGGCTGGAGTTCGGAATGAGACTCACCAGCAGTTTGTGACATATGCTGAAGCCACAGTTGGCAGACTGGTAGCAAAGTGGATGATTGCCAGGTGGATAACATCCTGCATTACCTCTGCTATAGGCTGGTTGGTAGGGAGCCCTCCAAGGGGCTTAGGGCTTATTCCACCAGACACACCACTGTCTTGGTGGCTGATTCCAAGGACATCCCCATTGTGGAGATATGCAGGACTGCAAACTGGAGTAAAGCACACACCTTCATATCTCATTACAGCATGGGCATCATGAGTCATTGAGATACTGCTTTTGGATCTTTGGTCCTCCAGTTTCCGTTCAACAAATAAGGATGCACGTCTTGCCCCCTCCTTCTGGAGGACTGCTAGGAGCCTGTCAGAGTATGGATAGTGAACTGTATCCACATTGTTAGAAGTATGGGTTACTCACCTGTAACCATAGTTCTACTAGTGGTGTACAGTTCACATCCACACAACCCACTTGACCTCCCCTGGCAAGTGGCACTCATATCCCTTCTTGCAGCATGCATAAGATCTAATGTCATGGGGCGGAGCCAGAGGATACACCACCTGGGTGGTGGGAGAAGCTTAGCTTGAAGACTTCCGATGACTCAGCTGTCTCTAGTAGAACTGCCAGAGTGTGGATGTGAACTGTATATCACTAGTCAAACTACTGTTACAGGTGTATAACCCATATATCCCCCCCCTTAAAAGAGTCATCTTCCATTTGTTGCTGAATTACTGGAAGCCCCTCCCCCGTACACTAGCGGTTTCTGACAGTTTCTGAAAACTGCAGAAGTGAAGAGAATCAAACAGCAAGAACAACTTCGATTTCATGATTCATGTTTTCTTAGCACATAAATAAAAATAAATAAAATAATAAAATTATCTTATATATCATATCAGGTTATATTCTCATATATCAATCATATTACCGTATATTAGATTGTAGTATCCTCTCATACATCATATCACATTATCTTCTCGTACATCATATAACTGCAACCCTCCTTCAGGTAATACAGCAGCTGACCTATAACTGCATGCGGAATGGAAGCAGACATAGCCCAGGGAACTCCTCTGCCTAGGGGTACGTGATGGTATGCTTGCCAGGAGCTCCTTGCAGTCAGCTTTGCATGTTGCTTTCACAGCAGTTGTTGGACTGAGTCTAGCATTTGAATTTGTAGGACAGAGGCACTGTTAGATATCTTGAACAACATACACTGATGAGTGCACTTCAGGCAAGTGACTCTTTACTCCGGGGGCTGTGCCAGCGCTCATTTGCATGCAAGTATGTTTAGGGCCATGGACTTCAATTCATTAGTTCACAAGCAGGTCACTTCTGTGCACAGTTTTTCTCATGGACCATCTCCACCCAAAGCATCTCTCAGTTTTCTGGGGTCCATCTTTACCCCAAGTACACCCATCTTTACACCAAGTACGCAGGCTAACCAGCATGCCAGCCGTGTACAACCTGCTGCTATAGTGCATGGTAGCCCTGTCATGATCCTAGCGGTTGTCTGTCTCACTATAGCATTCTGATACTGCCAGATTTTTTTTCTATTCCCTTTTGCCTGGCAACACACCTATGGAGGGATTCTGTAATTCATGGGAAGGGGTGCCTTGGGGTTCAGTGTCACCCACTGTGCTTTTGCTGTCTTCCTCACTTGACCTTGCTTCAGGTGCTGTACTTCACTAAGCAGGACACTGCTTTAAATTATGAGCACATCACATTGCATCTAAACAGTGCACCAACTGGGTGCTCTTAGGTAATGTGCACCCCTTTAACAGAGACACCATCGGGGGCTTGGCATATCCCCTGTCAGCTGCTCCCTTAGGCAGACATAGTCTTACTGGGCCTACCCAGATCTTACCACATGCCACTCTTAGTGCTCTGAACATGACTGGCACCTACATTTCCAGGCAGAAGCATACCATGGGGTGCCTTTTGTGTGCCTGGCCAGGTCCTGCAGCCAGCAACTCAGTGGGCACTGATAAGTGCTCACCTCTGCCAAGCGTGCAGCAGTACCATCTCGCACCCCGCTGGTGGTGCCTGGTTACCCCTCATCACTGACAACCGTGCCTAGGATAGTATAGTAAGCCTCTTGCCTGCCTTTTGGAGGGTGCCTACCAGGTACAGGCATCGGAAGTTATCAGTGTTCCTGCCTTGAGCTGGCTCCACCACCCAAGGACCCTCCAAGAACCAATTCACACCATGAGGGCACCCTAACTCTATACTGCCTATAACTTCTCCCACATTATCTACACCCACAGAGAAGTATACCAGGGCATCACTCTCCCACTGGACAACTTCTGAAAACAACCACCTCCCCCTACTGTAAGGAGGGAGTTGTTACACGATATTGTATCATATCATATTAAATCACATTACATGCTCATATGTCATATCTTCTGCACTGCCCAATGCCATCTGAAGGCATGTGATTCCAGACTGGCCGAAAAAAAAGACATTGTCCTGTAATCATAACCCTGGCACTTAGTTCCTCTCCAGAAGTACCTCCTGGACCCCTCCACTTCATCAGTCCACTGTATCTAAAAAAACAAATGGGCTTTTTGCACCACACCACAAATCCTCTGAAATAATTTCTGGGCATATAAATGAAGTCAAATTTAAGAAAAACAGTAACTAATAATTACATTAAAATAAAATCGATAGAAGGATTGCAGCTTTAGAAAATAGCACCTCCTCTTCATCATCATCCACTTTCTCCCTCCATCACAAATCATGTCTTCCTTATTATGCATCAAGCCACATGTGGGTGACTCCCCCTTCTTCCCAGCCAGCACACAGCACAGTTGGTACAATATGATTGGTATCCTCACTGGAAGACTGGTATGCTCACTTTAGGAGGGGATTATAAAACACATAACAGAAATGACAGAAAAGATCATATAAAATAGTAATCATAAAAATACCATTGACAAATTGATGGCACTGCAAGGAAGACTATAGTAATTGACTTGAGGTAAAGCGAAGAGTTGGAGACTACAGGAGGGCACATGTCGTGAGGTCAGCAATGGTTAGAAACTATGACTGTAGGTTACACTGGGTTATGGCAGTCTTTGTGGGTTTTGTAGACTCTGCCACAACACCAGAAACAGTATCCACAGCAGATGCATGCCAACAGCACCTGCCACAAGTAAACTAGAGTAATTAATACCCATTGTGGACTTCAAGGCTCCCCTTCCACTTGTAGTCAGTTTTACCCTATACCCGTTACTGCACTGGGAGTTGAAGTGGTTCAGCAGAGTTGTTGAAACAGAACTGAATTTTCAGATCCCAGGTGGAAGCCAAGCCAGTTGGCTGTGACCCACTTCTCTGAACCTTAGACAGCGATGACAAAAATAATTTCATTGACAAAGTGCTCTACATTTTACAGTCCCCCAAGATAAATAAACAGTAAAGTGACACATCAGTCACTGGTGTCTGCTACACAGTGTCCACTAAGAGCTGTTTTAAAACCAACATCGTATTGATTTTCTGATACATGAGCTGCAGTGACCAGTCTAGGCCATAAAGTACAAAAAGGGGAAAGCAGGAAACAAAAACCAAGATAAGTCTAATTTTCAAACAGAAATTATGCATCAAAAAAAAAAAGAAAGAAACGGACACTACAAGATATGTAATTTGTTATACAATGTTTATAGCTTGTGACCTTTAATTAAACTATTATGTAAAAGAAGCAAATATCTTTACAGAAAATCAGTTTGGTCTCAGTAAATCCAGAACAATGAAAAAAAGAAGGAAGAAACTCTACACCATAACTAGACCTCCAGGGAAAATATTAGAAGGATCAAATTGTTACTTTTGAATATGGGGTAGTATCTTTGTTAATTCCTTCCAAGAGAAGCCAGTAACATCTGCTTGATCTTCCTCATCACGCTAGTTTTTCCATACTTAAGGTTTCTCTCAAAGGATTAATCCATTCTAGGAATGTGGATATGTTGTTCATCCACATGTCCCTTCCCCTTTAATTCTTGCCGAAAGGTCCTAAAGCTGGCTCCTCCCACCCGCCTGGGTGGTATAATCCTAGGCTCCACCCCATGACACCAGATCTTCCTTTCCGCTGGAAGATTCAGGTTGCCTCCTCTTCGCTTCTGCATTTTGTAGGCCATGGCTTTGTTTCCTTTGGACTCTCTGAAGAGTAAGCTCATTTGAGTTAGCGATTGCAAATTTTGCTATTTGATCATGGAAGATAAATCTTGCCCCAGTTTCAGTCGGCGACCATGTGGCTAGAAAATGTCACGCACAGACCCACATACCACATGCGTTTACTGTCTGGGTGTCAGCCATGACACTCAGGCCTGCGACATTCATCTCACGTTTCACCCGAATGTTCTCAACGGTCGTCTCGCACGTCTCATGCTGGGCAGGCCCAAAAAACAGAATCCTACGGTGAAATTGAAGGAGGCCCGGTGGGTGGCCTCCACGGCTGCGGGGTCCGCTGAGCAGCTAGAGCAAATGCAGGCCTGCGAGGAAGAGGCAGTGCGGGCTGCAGAGCTCTCCTCTCAGCCAATTTCTGTTTCACTCAATCTGGGCTCCACCGTCTCCTTTCGGGAGACGTGCCAGTCTCTCCCCACTAAGGGCGAGGGACCTTCGAGCGTGCATGTCTCCCGGTCCCATAAAAAGGACAAGGAACTGAGAGATTCTTTGTCTTGGTGAAGACGTTCTTGGAATCGAGAGCGATCTCGGTCCCAGGGATCTCTGGTCTCGACTTCGGTCGAGACTGCAATTTTGGCCGCCGGCTTCTCTGGTCAGCCGGTCAAAGTTTCAGTCGACTATGTGGTGGAGATCGCTCTCGACCAGGTTGATCTGTTGTCACCCAGAGAGGCTGACAACTCTCTTACTAGGACTCCAGTCCTGCCTCTTCCCTATGAGGAGACCCAGCCAGCTGGTAATCCCATTGAGGAAACGGTCCCTAATCTGGGAAAATCACTGGTTCCCCCAGTGTCTCCCGAGTGGCCCGGTCAGCCAGTCCGATCAGGGTCGAGGTCTCAGACTTCCTTGACTGATAGGCCGAAGAAGGCGCATAAGCACTCAAAGAAAAGGTGACGCCGACACTCATCTTTCATCCTCCTCGGATGAGGAGAGGCTTCAATGGAAACTCCGTCAATGCTATGAAGATCTCATGTGGCAACAGCTGATATTGTCCATCCAGAAATTGGCTTTGGTTTCCACACCGGCCATTAATTGGCTTTCACATTCTAGGCCGACAAAACCTTCCCCTGGTTCGGCCAAAATCGACCTCTCCACCAATTATGGTGGAGCAGCTGCCTAAACAGCCCATGGGAGGGGCTCCTTTGAAGGAAGCTAGGACTGTTCCCTGCATTCCCCTTAGGTTATTGGTCACCCTCACGCCTGACCACCCCAGGCATGTTCAAGGAGACCTTGGTGGGCAGCTGATTTATCAGGATACTTCGGATTCTGATGACATCCGACCTTCACTCTCGTCTGTTAGATAATGAGTTGGTGGGTAGTCTGTTGACAGAGGAAGGTCCTTCGTCCTTCCTAGGAATTCTCCGCCTCATCTCCAAATCCACAGAGATGCCCTTGGAACCTGTCCAGAAATGGACAGAGTACCCCCTTATGGATATCCTAAAAAGGGGAGATACCCCGATGGAAGCCTTCCCAGTGGCCGAGGCCATTGTTGGTCTGGCTTTAGAGCTTTGGCAGCACCCTGCCTCTTGTCCAGCACCGTTGGCCTGGATGGTCCGCAAATATAAAGTGCCCAGTGGGTCCCTCTCAGGGTTCACAGAACACCGTCTGTAGAGGGGTTGGTGACCACTTCTGTGTTCAGGCACACAGGAAGCTCAGCAGACATGGACAGACCTCCGGACAAGGAGTCCAAAAAATTGGACCACTCTGCCAGGAAGGTCTATGCTGCTTCTTCCCTAGGCCACCATCAGGCAAGCTCGGCCATCATCATGATGCATTCTTCTCATGCCCTGCTGGGCTCCTTGGATGAGGTTCTCCCGCACCTCCCTGTGGACCTTCAGACTGCTCCTGGACCAGGATCAGGCCATTACCAAGCAACAACTGCAGATGGCCCTGAACCTCAGGGACTCATGCGCCCATTCGGTGGCAGCCGCAGTTGCCATGTGCCACAGGACCTGGCTGAGATTATCCACCTTCACGGCAGATACCCGCACAAACTCTCTGATGTTCCTTTCCTGGGCACTGATCTCTTCGGCCCAGGTGTGGATGGTCACCTTCATCGAATCGAGCAGGCCAGTGCCACCTTGGACTCCTACTTCTGCTCAGAAAGATGCCCCTGGCTTCAAGAAACAGCAGAAGAAGAAGAAGCCATTTTGGCACCCTGCTCCTGCGGCCAAGCAGCCCTCCTTCCAGGGTGAGAAGCAACAGTAGGCACAGGCTTGGCGCCCTTGGCCCAAGTCCAGGCCTCCAGCGGCCCACAGGCAGGGAGGTCGGAGTTCAGGCAATTTCCAGTCTGGACCCTCTTTCTCCAAGCCTGCCTAGTGACGGGATAGGGGCTGCCACCCCTATTCCCATCACGCCAACTCTGGTTCCTTCCATAGGGGTCCAGCTCCACCACTTTCTTTCCGCCTGGTCTGCTGTTGCCATGGACAGGTGGGTTCTAGAAGTGGCTGGCCAGGGTCTGCCTCTGGAATTCAAGCAGTACCTTCCCAGCCAAGCCCGTGCCCCACGGGAGGAAAGGGCATCAGTCCACACTCAGTCAGCTCTGAGAGATGACATAGCCTAACTCCTCCTCAAGGAGGCAGTGGCTCGAGTGACAGATCCCCCCAGTCAATGCAGGGTTCGTTTCCAGGTACTTCCTGGTCCCGATCGGACGGGGGGCTGGTGCTCCATTCTAGATCTGCATGATCGGAACCAGTTTCTCAGGCCACACACCTTCAGGATGGTAATTCTGTCCCAGATCATACCATCCCTGGAGCAGAACATGTGGTTCTGCTCACTGGATCTCCAGGACATGTTTTTTCACATCCCAGTCTGTCCATCTCACAGTGGTTCTTCCGCTTCAGAGCAGAAGAAACCCTCTACAAGTTCCAAGCCATGCCATTTGGCCTGTCATTGGCACCATGGGTCTTCACCAAATGCATTGCAGTGGTGGCAGCCCACCTCAGGTGTCGAGGGGTCAGAGTCTATCCCTACCTCAATGACTGGCTCTTAGCGGGTTCCACCCAGCAAGAGGTGGAGAGGTCAAGGGATCTGGCCCTCCAAACCTGCTCTCAGCTTGGCCTACTGATCAACGAGGCCAAGTCTGAGCATGTGCCTTCACAGGTGATATGCTTCATTGGGGCAGAGCTTGACTCATGCCGAGCCAGAGCCCCTCCCAGTGGACAGGGTGAAGGTCCTCTGCTCCTCTGCCCAGTAATTTCTGGTTGGGTACTTGCGCCCTGCTTGGGACTTTCTGCACCTTCTGGGGTTCATGGCAGCTTGCACCACCGTAGTCCGATAGCCCCAGTGGGATATGCGCCCCCTTCTATGGGAGCTGGCCGCTCAGTGGACTCAGCGCCAAGGTCATTTCGACCAGCTGTTCATTGTGACCCAGAATATGTGGCATGCTTTCCAACGGTGGACCGTCCTCGATCATCTGCAGGAAAGGATCTCATTTGTCCGCCCCAAGCCGATGGTCGTCCACATGACCGATGCCTCTCTGACGGGCTGGGGAGCCCACATGGGGGAAAAACAGGGACCACAAGTTCTGGACCCTTGAGGAGTCCTGATACCATATCAACCTTCTGGAGCTCAGAGCAGTCAGACTGGTGCTGTCAGCTTTCGCTCAGCAGCTCCGGGGTCAAGTGGTTCAAGTCCAGAAAGACAATACCTCGACCATGTACTACCTCAACAAACAGGGCGGCATGCACTCCCAGCTGCTATGCAGGGAAACCCTCCACATCTGGACACTTGTGAGCTGACTGGAGGCAGATCTCCTAACCATCCATGTGGCAGGAGCCTCAAACCAACTAGCGGATACGCTCAGCCGCATAGGCAGGACATCCCACGAGTGGTCTCTCCTTCCAGAGGTAGCTTACAGCCTGTTCTCCAACTGGGGCAAACTGCGGTGGACCTGTTTGCCTCCAGGGAAAACACCAAGCTGAGGCTGTTCCATGCTTGCCCCCCCCCAGCAGGGCTCGCTGCAGGGGGATGCCTTCTCGAGGCCGTGGACCCCAGGCCTCTTCTACACCTTCCCTCGATTTCTCTTGATCCACAGGGTGCTTCTCAAGGTGAGGAGGGACAAGGCACAGGTGACTCTTGTAGTCCCAGACTGGCCCACCAGTTCTGGTATCCAGATCTCCTCAGCCTCAGCAATAGGCCCCTGAGGCGTCTTCCAGCATGTCTGAACCTGATATCAGTCTGACAGGGGAAGGTACTCTATCCGGACCTTCAATCCCTGCACCTGACAGCCTGGTTCTTGAGTGGCTAGAGTTCCAGGCTTTGGATCTCTCCGAGGATGTACTCACAGTAGTGGAAGCATCCAGGAAGGAGTCGACCAGGAAGTGTCATGTCTTGAAATGGAAAAGGTTTTCCATTTGGAGTCAGGGCAAGGGCCTGGACCCTTTATCCTGTCCTGTGACTAGCACCTTAGACTACCTTTGGTCTCTGTCCAAAGGGGGTCTTCGGTCTTCGACCCTTAAGATGCACCTGGCAGCCATCTCTGCTTACTGGGCATGGGCTGGTCAGCACAGGATCCAGTATTGGTCAGTGGTGCCCCCAAGGCCAATCAGTTACTCAGACTACCATCAAGCCACTGCGACTGAGTGCTATACTTTCCCTTTTTTGACTTGACATGGGCTGGGACGTGCAGTGATGCCAGTGGAGGGGGTGCGCTTGTGTCCACATGCACTCCCTCCCGGCACTGTACCCAAAGCTCACCCCTTCCATACAGTGGCAGCTCACCACCCCGGCCTCCGCCAGAGGTCTCTAGTGCGCTGGCAACTGGGAACCCCCTCCTGAGAGAGAGAGCAGTCTATGGATACTAATCCTCTCCTGCACTGCTGACCCTGGTGACCGAATCCATTCCCTGAACCCTGGTCGCCAGCATGGAGCGAGGTGTGGTATCGAGTGCCTCAACCCTCAGCACCATTGGGCCAAGTGAGATGTCACACTTGTCATGGAAGACTGCCTTCCTGGTGGCTAACATGTCAGCCAGAAGGACTGGGGAACTCCAGGCACTTTCGGTGGAGTCTCCTTACCTAGTCTTCCACAGGGACTAGGTTGTCCTGCGCCCCCACCTGAAATTCCTCCTGAAGGTGATATCAGAGTTTCACCTGAATCAGGTATTGACTCTGCCTGTGTTCTACCCGAACTACACCTTGGATGCCGAGTACAGGTTCCATACCCTGGACCTGAGACGTGCTCTCTCCTACTATAAGGAGAGAACAGCGAAAATTCAGGGAGAGGTTCACCAGCTGTTTGTCACCTATGCTGGAGCTGCACCTGGCAGACCTGCAACAAAGTGGATGATTGGCTGATGGATTCTATCATGCACTGATCTCTGCTATAGATTGGCAGGTAGGAGCCCTGAAGCCAGGGCTCATTCCCACCACGCCATACCGCTGTGTCGGTGGCTGCTTCCAGGGACATCCCTATCCAGGAAATCTGTCGGGCTGCTACCTGGAAGACAGGAAACACCTTCATCACCCACTGCCACATCGACCTTGAGTCATGCCAGCATGCTGGTTTTGGGGTTCTCCAGTCTCTGTTCCCTAAGTCGGGGGTGTGTGCCTTGCCTCCCTCCTCCCGTAGAACTGCTTGGAGTCTGCCAAGAAGTTTGGATGAACAACATAAGGTTTAAACCAGCTTCCCCCCCATCATTCTGGACTGCAGGTGACAGCTGCTTTGCATTGTGCTGGGACAGCGTCTTCAATCAAGCTCTGTGTGCTGGCTGAATTGATTTGCACAAGAAAGGGCTGTAGTGACTTTGTGAGACTGTGACTGCCTATTTAATTTTAAACGCTGCAAAAGGGCTCCAATTACCTGCTGCTGCTTCACTCTGGGGAGGGAGATTTAACAGATAAAAGAACGTGCCGCCAGGGTGCACGCGCCGTGGCGCGCACGTCGAGTGGCACAAGCGCTACTCAATGGAAGAAAGTGTGATACATATTTAATATAATTTAGAGTTTTAAAGTAAAGGTTTCCTATGGGATCTTTAATGTATTTGATTTTGGGAGTTGTTTTGGTTGGGATGTTGCAATGGGAGGTGGTTGGTAGGCGCCCAGATCGGGATTTGCATGTCAATAGTCGAGTGGTATTGAGTTGAGGAGGAACCCGTTTGTATACTGACTCGCTTGAGATTGAAGGCACCAATATATGAAAAATATAGGGTATTCTTGTCTCAGAACAGGACAATCAGGAGCTTAAAGGGCACACAGGCAGAAAGTAAGGAGAGAGAGAAAAGAAAAAACAGAGGAAAGAGTAAGGATTGCAAACAATTAAGGGGCCAGAAATAAGACATTATTGGAGTGGTGCAGTGCAGTGGCTGTGGAGTAGCAGTCTTCCGGGAGACATTCTGGAGGATGCGGTGTTGTCCCATCTGCAGGCACCTCTCTGGGCTGAGGGAGGAGGTTGCTCATCTCCAGGCTGAGTTGGCCAGGATTTGTGGGACCTCCTGTTCCATCCAGGGACCAACAGTGCCACTGCCGTTGCCTCACAGGTTGCCAAGAAAGAGGAGCGGTTGGACCACAGTGGGCTCAGGGAGGGTGAGGGTGGTGGAACAGAGGTGCATCCCTCCAGTTGTACCTCTCCACAATTCCTATGCCATTCTGGCAAAGTGTGGTTCCTCTATGGAGGCACCCGCAGTGGAGACCAAGGAGGATGGTGGGAACCTCCACAAAGGAGACCCACAAGAAGGTGGCAGGGGACCCTGCAGGGGAAAGAAACAACTCCTGGTGGGGGACTCCAATGTTAGGAAGGTAGAATTGGGGGAGGAAGGGGAGAGGGAGGTAAGGTGCCTGCCTGGCGCCATGGCTTGGAGGGACAGGGAGCGAATCCTCAGGATTGCTGGGGCAGCTGCACAGGGGAGGGAGCTGGATGTCATTGTCCACCTAGGGACAAATGACCTGGCTAAGAAAGGGATTAGAGAAGTGCAGGAAGAGTTTATGGAATTGGGGAGGGGCCTTAGTCAAGCAGCACGCACGGTAATCTTCTCGGAGGTGCTGCCAATCTATGACATAGGAGAGGCTAGGGTGTTCCGCACCATGGGATTCAATCAGTGGTTGAAAAATTGGTGTGGAGCTCAGGGATTTGGCTTCACTGGGGACTGGGGGTCCACCTGGAGTGATGCAAGCCTATACTGGCATGATGGGCTGCATCTGTCCGGGAGGGGAACTAGGATCCTAAATGACAGGTTTAAATGCTTCATTGGCAAGCATTTAAACTAGCCAAGGGGGGAGGCACTGGAAAGGAGCAGAAACTAGCCCACCCCAAATAATCATGGTAGTAAGTGTGGCAAACACCAACATAGAGGTGTCGATAGGAGAAGGCAGGTAAATGGAGAAAGTGACAAAGGTAAGAAGGACAGGATGGGGCAAAGGAGTAAGGCCATCAGGAAATGGAGGGTAATGAGTACCAATGCCTGTAGTCTGGGCAACAAGCTCCTGAGCTGGTGGCCTTGATGGAAGAGGATGCCTGGATATCATAGCAATCACAGAAACATGGTACACAGAGAACCATGACTGGGATGTTAACATACTAGGGTACATAACCCACAGGAGAGACAGGTAGGGAGAAGAGGGGAGGAGTAGCTCTCATGTAAAGGAAGGGATAAAAGCAACTGAACAAAAGAGTAAACAGGGAGGAGAGGAGGCACTGGGTCACCTTGGAGACTGGAAAGGGCACCACAATCCGCACAGGGTTGGTACAGACCCCATGCCAGGGGAGGAAATGGACAAGGATATGATAGAAGGCATTCTAGAATGGCAGAGAAAGGGAGAAACTGTTGATGGGAGACCTGAATATGCCAGATGTTAACTGGAGCACATTTGCTGCAGCCACATCCAAGAGCAGGGCTATTCTTGATGCCCCAGGTGGTAGGCCCCAGACAGCTAGTTTCGAACCCACTCGTGAGGGAGCAATCTTAGACCTCACTCTCAAACGTGGGGCAGTGAGAGGATCTCAGATCTAGAAGTGGGTTGCCATCTGGGGACAAGTGACCATCAAACAGTGTGGTTCACGTAAACTCCGCTACAGAGTCAAGCCATACAAACGTGAGGGTACTGGACTTTAGGAGGGTTGACTTTGGCAAGATGGGAGAGTGCCTCAGAAAAGCATTAGCAAACAGGTTAGAAGGAGGTGTGGAGCAACAATGGAATCATCAAACTGCCATCACAGAGGCAACAAGCCTTTGTGTGAAGCAAATAAACAAATCAAAATGAAAGAAAAGTCACTATGGTTCTCAAAAGAGGTGGCTGTGAAAGTCAGGAAGAAAAGATAGCATTCCAGAAGTATAAGGAAACACAGAAGGAGCAGGACAGACAGCTGTACCAGTTAAGGCAGAAGGAAGCAGGAGGAAGTCAGAATAGCAAAGGCCCAAACTGAGGAAAAGATAGCCAACTCAGTTAAGAAGGGAATAAAACATTTTATAGGTACATCAGTGAGCAAGAAAGACAAAGGAGGGATAGTGAGGCTGAATAGAAGGAACGTGGGTGGGCAGAGGAGGACAGTGAAAAGCAGGGATACTGAACGAATATTTCTGCTCAGTATTCACAAAAGAGGAGGGGGAAGTGCCTAATCCAATTAACAGAAGCAGTCTTGATAGGGGGGTCGATCCCAGTCCTTTCACAGAAGAAAGGGTTCTGCAAGGACTCCTAAAACTGAAGGTGGACAAAGCAATGGATCCTGATGGAATTCACCTCAGGATTCTAAAAGAATTAAGGGAGGAACTAGTGAAACCACTGGCTACTCTTTTTAATAAATCATGGGAGGATGGTGTGGTACCCGAGGACTGGAGGAAGGCAGATGTGATTCCCCTTCACAAAAGGGGGACCAAGACAGAGGCAGGAAACTACAGACCTGTCAGTCTGACCTCTGTGGTAGGGAAAGTGATTGTGTCACTTCTGAAGGAAAGAATAGTTGAGTACCTAGAGGCCAGTGGAGCACAGGACCCAAGGCAGCATGGATTCACAGCGGAAGGTCATGTCAGATGAATCTAATAGATTTCTTTGACTGGGTGACCAAAGTAGACCAGGAGGGCTGTGGACATGGCCTACCTAGACTTTAGCAAGGCATTTGACACAGTCCCACACAAAAGATTAATAGTCAAATTAACCAGCCTGGGAGTGGGTCTCAGGGTGGTAGCCTGGGTAAAACATTGGCTGCACAACAGGACACAGAAGGTAATTGTAAATGGAGTCCACTCTGAAGAAAGAGGGGTTACTAGTGGGGGTACAGCAGGGTTCAGTATTGGGTCCAGTGCTTTTTAATGTCTTCATCAGTAACATTGCAGAGGGACTGGAAGGAAAAGTATGCCTTTTTGCAGATGACACAAAGATCTGCAACAGGGTTGATACACAAGGAGGCATGGAAAGGATGAAAAGGGACTTGGCAAGGTTGGAGGAATGGTCCGAAGTATGGCAGCTAGGATTCAATGCAAAGAAGTGCAAAATAATGCACCTGGGAAACAGGAACCCAGGGGAACTATACACAATGGGTGGGGAGGTAGTAACAACAACAAAAAAGGAAAGGGACCTTGGGGTAATCATATCAGATGACCTTAAGGTTATCAAGCAATGTGAGAAGGCAGTAGGGAGGGCTGGGGGTATACTGGGATGTATAGGGAGAGGCATCAGCAGCAGAAAACAGGGAAGTCGTTATCCTCTGTACAGACAGTTGGTGAGACCCCATCTGGAGTACTGTGTCCAGTTCTGAGACCCCCTCTGCAAGGACATAGACAGGATAGAGGCAGTCCAGAGGAGGGCAACTAAAATGGTTCAGGGTCTGCAAGAGAAGCCGTATGAGGAGAGACTAAAGGAGCTTAATATGTATACCCTTGAGGAAAGAAGGGAGAGGGGACATGATAGAAACTTTTAAGTACCTCAGTGGAATCAACAAAGTCCAAGTGGGTAGCATCTTTCAGAAAAGAGACGGCAAGAACAAGGGACACAATTTAAAGATAGAAGGAGGGTGGTTCAAGGGCAATGTGAGGAAGTATTATTTCACAGAGAGGGTAGTGGATACATGGAACAGCCTTCCTGAGGAGGTTGTGGGGTCTAAAACTGTGGGAGAATTCAAGAATGCATGGGACAGACATAAGGCAATTCTTGTGGTGGGTAGGAAGAAATAGGTTGTTGGGTAACTAGGATCTGCGGCCTATCCTGTAGGTAGGGAAATGGGCTGACTAGATGGGCCAAGCGGTCCTTATCTGCCGTCAAAGTCTATGTTTCTATGTTAATCCTGGTACAGCCTGTTTAACAAACATAATTCCAAACCTGATGTTGGTAAAGCTGAGACATTATTTTAACAGGGTTGGAATGGGAGTGAAAATTGGACATGAAATCAAGAATGTCTGGACTACTTTGATTATTAAGGTATTAAGGAAGTCAGTACTACCAAAGCTATGTATTCTTTTGTTCTTGATGCAAAGTGGGGATGTTGCTTTCAATCCTGGTCCCTTAACTGACAATTTAAAGATTCATCACGGTCAGCTAACTGTGCACTCAAATGTAAGAAGTATCATTCCAAAGTTGGATTTTTAATTAAGGATTTCTTAACAGAATATAGACCTGAGATTATGTTTTTTACAGAAACCTTGCGGGTAAGTCCCATGATGACTTAGATCTAAAACTACAGGGTTATGACTTCAAAAGGGCTGATAGGAATAGGAAGGGGGGAGGGATTATGGTTTGTTATCTGCAAAATTCTACCCTATTCAGATTTTTTTAAATTTGGATAGTGTAAACTTTGAATATCTGGCACTGGAGTTTAATGTTGGGTCAGGGAAACCTTTATTAGTGGTTGGGGGGTATTGCCCACCTAACACAACAGTACAAGTGTTTGACTTACTGCCGGATGCACTAGCCCCATTTGTTTTCTCCCATGAGTTGTTAGCTTTGGGGGATTTAAATGCTGACTGGTTGCACCCTGTAAAATCCCAAAGAATCAGGAAAATGGCTTTGGAGCTTGGGTTGTACTAATTAATTTCAGAACCCACCAGGATTAATATTCATAATCCTGGTGATTCTTCTTTGATCGATGTGATTCTTACAAACTGTCCCAATAACTATGTTTCTTCTGGAGTAGATGCAGACTCATTTAGTGATCATAATATTGTTTACTGTATCAAAGGCAAAATTAAAGTGAAAGGACCCTCTAGGCTTTTGAACTTAAGATCTTATAAAATGTTTGATTATTTTTCATTTTTGGCAGACCTTGGGAATGTTAAGTGGGATCGTCTAGAACTAATACCCAATATAAACCTGGCTTGGGATTATTTTGTGTCAGAATTTCTCCTTGTGTGTAATAGGCATATGCCAGAGATTACTAGGAGAATAAAAGTTAACTCTGCCCCATGGTATACCACTAAACTTTTTAAGTTGAGGCTTGCTAAAAATAAAGCTTGGGCCCAGGCACGAGCTTCGGGAAAGATTTGTGATTGGCAACAATACAGGAAATCAAGAAGCCTGTATGTGGCCACACTAAGGGATACTAAAAATAAGTACTATAAGGCCCAAACCAAAGAATCAATAGGGAAATCTGGGAAATTTTGGGGACTTTTAGGGGAATTAAAGGGACAGACAAGGGGAAGACACTTGTTAATTTATCTAGGGAGAAATCCTTTGGAAGAGAGTTGCCACTTGATGATAGGTTTAATGATTATTTCATAGTCAGGCAATTTCTTTGATAGTCCTAGTGAACCTCTTTTTAACCCTGTAAATCGTATGGAAGGGGACTCTAAATTTGTTTTTGATGCCGTATCAAGTGGTGAGGTATTAGAAACTTTGTTGCAACTAAACGTCTCCGAGAGTAGTGGCCCTGATGGTTCGTCTCCAAGGATGCTGAAATATGCAGCAACCCACATTTCGGACCCATTAACCTACCTGTTAATCGTTCTATAGAGGAGGGATGTATCCCAGAAGGTTGGAAGTCGGCCAGAATTGTCCCCATTTTTAAGCGGGGTGATCCTGGCCGACTGTCCAACTATAGACCTATATCTATATTACCCCTGATTAGTAAGGTGGTGGAGAGACTGTTGGCAAGACAGTTGATGGAGTACTTGGAAAGAGAAAAACTGATGGATTCATATCAGTCAGGTTTTCGGAGATCTCAAGGCACTGTGATGGCCGTGTCGGAGGTCCTGGATGAGATCAGCAAGGCAGTTGATGCCCAGTGTTATACTGGTGCAGTTCTTACCGATCTCTCCAGGGCTTTCGACATGGTTGATCATCAGAATTTGCTTATGAGACTGTCCGAGGTAGGGATGAGCCATTCAGTTTTGGATTGGTTTATCGCCTATCTTTCTGACAGATGGCAGGTAACAGTTGTAAATGGAACTGTGTCGGCTATGCAGGTGGTGCTGAGAGGAGTTCCCCTAGGATCAGTTATGGGCCCTTTATTATTTTTAGTATATTTGAAAGATCTTGGGCATTATGTGGGGGCCTCTCGTTACCACCTGTATGCCGATTATACCATTTTATACTGTTCGGATGAATCAGTTTCAGTAATACAACGTACACTGCAGAAAAGTTTTAACAATATGGAAAATTACTTTGTCAACTCAAAGTTAAAATTGAATTCTTCCAAACTAAATGTATGTTGTTTGGGTCTTTTATGAAACGGAAAGATGACTTGACTCTGGAAATCGTGGATAATAGAGGGGAGGGGTTAGCGTTAGTTAATCATTATAAATACTTGGGATTTTGGTTAGATAATTATGGGTCAGGAAATTTGTATGTAGATAATTTGATTTCCCAGGTTAATAAGCGGGTAGGTTTCCTGTTTAGGAATAAAAATTGCTTAGATTCTGTGACATTGGATCTGATAGCTAAGATGCAGATTTTCCCTTTAATCGATTACGGGGACGTTTTATATGATGGAGCCACTAGGGATCGAATAACAAAGTTAGATGTTATAGTTAATCGTCTTGCCAGACTGATTCTCAGGTGTCCAAAACTTACTCACCATTGCGAATTGTATGAAAGATTAGGTTGATTATCATTAAGTGGGAGAAGAATGATACATAAATAGCTGTTTGCGAATAAATGTGGGCTGGGTTCCATCCCTATATATCTAAAGAATAGATTTTCCTTTAGAAGTGTTAAATTGACATTGAAAAACCAAGTTGTTACAGATATGGTTGTCCCCCTTGTAAAATCAAAACGTTCCCAATATTTATTTAGTAATTATATTCCGATATGTTGGAATAGCCTTCCTCATGAATATAAACAAAAGATTGGTAAGCCCTTATCAACATCCCATCTAAGGGGACACCTGATATCTATACAGGAACCTTGTAACTGCTATTGATGTTCTTTTTTCTTTCATGAGTTTGTATTGATGATTGTTGTTTGATTGTATTTATTATGTTGAGTGTCGATGTGTATTTTGTATTTTTTGTAACGGTTACCATTGTGAATGAGTTTTTTACTCAGCTGGTTTTTACCTTGAATAAACAAACAAACATATCCACGTCCCTAGAAAAACAGGTTACTCACCTGTAACAGTAATTCTAGGAGTGGTATATGTTGTTCACTGACCCACCCGACCTCCCCAGCTTCGATGCACAACCTGACTTCCAGCGGGCTTAGATCTGGTGTCATGGGGCAGAGCCGAGGATTATATCACCCGTGTGGGAGGGAGGAGCCAGCTTTAAAACCTTCTGGCAAGAATTAAAGGAGAAAGGGGCATGCCAAGAAGTGTGGATGAACAACATATACCACTCCTAGAACTACTGTTATAGGTGAGTAACCTGTTCTTTTTGTATCTGAAATGGTGGAAGAACTGGCATATTCCAATTCTGTAGCAACATCCTCTTTGTGGCTATAGTACCCAACAGTTTTATCAACTTTAGTAGAATCAAAAACATTAAAAATTAATGTACTACATTCACAGGGAATGTTGAGCATCATCATAATATAAACATCCTTAACAGTGGCACTCTACCAATGGGCAAATGTGGGTATCGACACAGGTCATGCAACAAGATGCCGTTACTGCTGCATTCATGTTAACACAGAAACATAGAATTTGATGGCAGATAAGGACCGCTTGGCCCACCTAGTCTGCCCATTTTCCTATCTAAGAGATAAGCTGCAGATCCTAGTTAACTAACAGCTTACTTCCTTCTACCACCCACTAGGACTGCCTTATGTCTGTCCCATGCATTCTTGAATTCCCCCACTGTTCTTGACTCCACGACCTCCTCAGGGAGGCTGTTCCATGCATCCACAACCCTCTCTGTGAAAAAATACTTCCTCTCATTACCTCTGAGTCATCCCCCCTCTATCTTCAAATTGTGCCCCTTTGTTCTTGCACATCTTTTTTTCTGAAAGATACTACCCTCTTGGACTTTGTTGAGTCCCTTGAGGTACTTGAAAGTTTCTATCATGTCCCCTCTCTCCTTTCTTTCCTCAAGGGTATACTTATTAAGCTCCTTTAGTCTTTCTTCATATGTCTTCTGGTGCAGACCCTGCACCATTTTGGTTGCCCTCCTTTGGACAGCCTCCGCTCTGTCTATGTCGTTGCGTAGATGGGGTTTCCAGAACTGGACACAGTACTCCAGATGGGGTCTCACTAACTGTCTGTACAGAGGGATAACAACTTCCTGTTTTCTACTATTGATGCCTCTTCCTATGCATCCCAGTATCCCCAGCCTTCCTTACTGCCTTCTCACATTGCTTGCCCACCTTTAGGTCATCTGATATAATTACCCCCAGGTCCCTTTCCAATTTTACTGTTATCAGTATCTCACTCCCCATTGTGTACTCTTCCCCTGGGTTTTTGTTTCCCAGGTGCATTACCTTGCACTTTTTTGCATTGAATATGAGCTGCCATACATTTGACCATTCCTCCAACCTTGCCAAGTCTCTTCTCATCCTTTCCACTCCATCTTGTGTATCGACCCTGTTGCAGATCTTTGTGTCGTCTGAAAAGAGACATACTTTTCCTTCCAGTTACTCTGCAATGTCACTTATAAAGACATTAAAAAGGACCGGTCCCAGTACTGAACCCTGCGGTACCCCACTAGTAACCCTCCTTTCTTCAGTGTGGACTCCATTTACTACTACCTTTTGCGTCCTGTTTTCTAGCCAATTTTTTATCTAGGCTACCACCTTGGGACCCACTCCAAGGCTGGCTAACTTGTGTATTAATCTTTTGTGTGGGACTGTATCAAATGCCTTGCTAAAATCTAGGTAGGCCATGTCCACAGCCCCTACCTGGTCTACTACTTTGGTCACCCAGTCAAAGAAATCTATTAGATTCGTCAGACACGACCTTCCCATCATGAATCCATTCTGTCTTGGGTCCCGTGCCCCACTGGCCTCCAGGTACTCAACAGTTCTTTCCTTCAGAAGTGATTCCATCATTTTCCCTACCACTGAGGTTAAACTAACTGGTCTGTAGTTTCCTGCCTCTGTCCTGCTCCCACTTTTGTAAAGAGGAATCACATCCACCCTCCTCCAGTGCTCAGGTACCACCCTATCCTCCCATGATTTGTTAAACAGAGTAGTCAGCGGTGTCACTAGTTCTACCCTTAGTTCTTTTAGAATTCTTTGGTGAACCCATCAGGCCCCATTGCTTTGTCCACCTTCAATTTTATTAGTTCTTTCAGAACCCTTTCTTCTGTAAATGGACTGGTATCGACCCCCGTCTTCAGAGTGTTTCTCTTGTTTGGTTTAGGTACCT
Organism: Neoceratodus forsteri; assembly: GCA_016271365.2. Classification (NCBI taxonomy): domain Eukaryota; kingdom Metazoa; phylum Chordata; order Ceratodontiformes; family Ceratodontidae; genus Neoceratodus; species Neoceratodus forsteri. The sequence goes on from CM057459.1 coordinate 159,213,291, forward strand.
CCCCCTCCTCTTCCTTTGTGAATACTGAGCAGAAATATTTGTTCAGTATCCCTGACATCATTAACATCACTCAAAAGTAGCAATATTCTTCTACAAATGACAAGCAGGGGTCAAATATGCTGCAAGAAAAAAGCAAAAGCTTGCACCATCTACTTTGCCAATATGTGATGATTTTATTTGCTCATAAAAACATGAAACTCACATGAAAATGTACTCGGCTCAAACAGTTTGGAGTGCCAAAAGAACAGCAAAGGCCCCAACCCTTTTCATGCATACACACTTCCTCAGAGAGACTGGCTTTACACAAGCACACTGGTTAAGTATGCAGTACTTAAAGAAATCTCTACCAAAAAGTACAAATTGCAAGGCTATTAAAATACAGAAAGAAGATCCAAACACTTACTTCCAAAATTAATAAAATCAGCAGTGCTGGAAATGAAAACAGCTTGTGATGCTAGACCGTGGTCCAGGGACTGTTGCCTCATTCTGTGTTGCATTTTTACACTTTATTTAGCAGTCGTATGTCTTTTATGTGGGTACATTTTACACAGGTGCAGTCGTTCCTCATTTTTCTGCTGGAGCCAAGTCAGCCTTTTAATTTCATTCTTAGAACTGAATTCACTGCCCCTTCCCGAATTTCCACCACTAAAAATCACTGCATAATTCTGTAACAGGTGTTCCCATAATTATTCCCTCTGCATACTAAGGATTCAGGCTAAATAAATATATGCTAACATTAAATAAATACGTACACAGTTTAACGCTATCAGACATCCTGACTAGCATACATAAGTATCTATGGTGCATGCACTAGATAGCATTCTCAGACATCCTGGCCAGATTAAACAAATATGTGCCTTCAGATAGTAAGGACATGCCCAAGATAGCATTATCAAAAAAACTAGTCAGCATGAAAGTGCTAAAACATTAGCTTTGAATGACAAAAATTACCAATGCTAAATTCATGTTTGTGTGATAAATCTCCAAACCGATAGTCATCAAAGGAATCTGAAAGTAAAAGAGAGCTCTATTACCATCATGTCCTGTAGGTAAAGACTCTGCAAAAACACCCTGTAAAAGAACAGAAGTTCTTCATCATGTGTCCTTCAAATACTGTGGCATAGCTAGAAAAATACAATTTGTAAGCCAAAACCCTTTGGTGCCACTTTGCCACTCCCCACCTCCAGTTTTGCTGACATACCCATATTTATTACCTAGACCTCATGTACACCCCATAGTACTTAGTTTTATGCATTCAGCATTATGTTTAGTTAAAAAAGAGTGCAACCATTGAGAGGTTATGCCTGTAGTTCAATGGACAAGCAACCAGGCACTCCCCCTTCCTGAACTACATCAGTGGTTCCTCCCAGCCTCTTTCTGAAACACCTTTTCTTGGCTGCCGGAGGCTCTGTCCGTCTGTCCTTTGCTGCTGGCTGGGGCTTACTGCCCCCAGTTTGGCTTCTTCTTCTTTACTTCTGTTGTCTGTTCTGCTTGGTTTGTAATTTGCCTCCGGCTGTGTGCTTCTTTGTGTGCTTGTTCCCTGTTGCTCTGTATTTATGTGTCTTTGTTTTGCCTTCTCTTTGTGGGACTTCTGTTTTAACTCCTTGTGTATTGCTATCCAGGAGCTCCTGTTACTTACTACCATTTACCCATGTTATTCCTCTTAATTGTTTTCACCTGATTTGGGCCCTCTCTGTAACCTAGTCCATGGAACTCAATCCTGATCCTGAACTCATAACAAGAACATATTGCTGCTGTTTTCCATGCATTGTTCATGGAACTAAATTGTACTTCCTAAACTAATACCATGAAGTCATTCCTGTTGTTTCAGCACATTGCCTCTCTCTCTAGTTTCTATGCCCATTTAGATTGCTGCCGTCTCAAGCTGTACTGAATTGCAACCTTCCAGCTATACTTAATTGCTGCTGGATGCTGCTCATTTACTGGACACTGCTCGTTTGGTTTGCATACTGCTTTTTATACTCTGGAGGTCAGCTTGGCTACTGCCATTGCTGTAAACTAGTTTTAAATGCTGCATATGGGTTACGGCGCTTTACCATTGCTTCCTTGCTTTTCCTACGGCGGGGGAGTAGGGGGTGTTGTTGAAGAGCTGTGGCCCCATGTGGCCTATTGCCTCATGTTTGAATCTTGCCTCCGCCACTAAAATCCTCCGAGTATCATGTCACCTTGTAATTGGCTTCCTCAATTGGACTTGGTTGGTTTGCCCCTGCTGATCCTGTATTTGCTGCAATAAAGCTTCTGCAAACTGAATAACTTCAGCAAACTAAATAAATAACTTCAGTATACTAAATAAATGAACAAAAAAAATGAATAAATGACTGAATATACAAATAAGAAATACCTACATGAATATATCAGGCATGCTGACCTTGTCTTAGAGTTCCCTGGTGCAGGGCTTGCCCTGCACCAACGGTCTCGCTCTGCACCTCGTAGTCCACATCTTGAGCATGCGAAGCTTGGGGCAGGTTCTTCTCACCTGGCCCATGGCTGGGAATGTCCTCGCTCTGGGTGAACCTTCAGTCATCAACCATACCGATGGCACCTCAAGTTGTAGAATTTAAGACTATTCGTGAAGGGTGGTTACAACATTCTCCTTTGGCTCTAGTATTCTACTAGCATAGGCACCTTCACTGCATCCTCCCTACGACTGCCTCTGGTTCACGTGGTTTATTTTTTAGATCGGTAGGCCAGGTGAGTGCCTCGGTGGTTGTTACTCTCCTCCTCCCGCCTTGGAGGTGATCGTTGCAGAGCAAACCAGTTTGCAATCCTGCACGGCATTCCTATTAGAAGGATAGAGTGAGAGTTTCCCTCCAAATTGAAATATTTTCCACCCCCCTTTTTATTGGGCTTCCAAATTGCAGTAGCAGAACCGTCACTAACTAAATTATCCCACGCCTGGGGGGAAGGCGACCTAGGCCTAAGATCCCCAGAGATTTCCTCCTCAAAGGTTTTTTTTTTCTCTCCTCCATGCCGAAGGTCATAATGTCTAGTTAGTTTAGTTAGTATTCCCTAGTTTCCTTAGGTAGGTTCCGCTGTTGGATGGAGGTGGATGGTGTCCCTACTTGCCGTTCCCTCTCTCCTTAGGAACCCCCCTTCAAACACCAATGTATCCAAAGCACCTATACTATCTTGCTAATCTGTGCACCTCATGTTTTATCAAGCTGCATTGCTGGCATTCTACTTCTGTGCCTCATGGCCTCTGATTGCTACTGTTCTTTGGTGCTACTACAACATCTCTTTGGGGATTCTTCTTAAGGTACCTTTAGCCAAGGGAACCTTCCTGTGGCACCTCTAGGTGTGGAACCCTCTTCCAGGATTCCTTGCCTCTGGTACTCCTACAGGGTGGTAATTCCTCATGGAATAGTGTGTGGACAGCCAAAGCAAAGTAACACAGTTGCACAAGCATAACGCTATACTGGTGCGAAGGCCATTGACTTGAGAGGGTATGCCTGTAGTTGAATGGACAAGCAGCCAGACACTCCCCCTTCCTGAACTATATAAGCAGTTCCTCCCAGCCTCTTTCTGAAGCACTTTTTCTTTGCTCCTCCATCCTCCCCTCCCCTCCTCCTCCAGCGGCATCACCTCTCTCCTTTGGGGATTCATCCTAAGGTACCTTTAGCCAAGGGAACCTTCCTGTGGCACCTCTGTGGGTGGAACCCTCTTCCACGGTTCCTTGCCTTCGGTACCCCTACAGGGTGGTAATTTCTCATGGACTATAGAGTGTGAATGGCCAAAGCAAAGTAACACAGTTGCACAAACATAACACAATACTGGTTGCAAAGGCCACTGAATCATATTATAACACCAGCTGGGGTGGTTATCAGACAGTAGGAGTAACCAAAGTCAGTGGTTAGGGCTGGAATGCTTCCACCTCTCCCGTAAATTTGTAAGCCATGGCTTACTTGGAATATATGTTCAGATATGGTTTGTCAATAATTTTAAGTTGGATCAATTAGTTTTTGCAGACACATAATATGTTGGCATCCCTTCAAGTGTGTCATCACCAGTTGTTAATTAGTTTAGCACCATGTTCCATATTCCATTTTATATTGAGACCAACTCTTGGGGCTTTTATAGGTGTGATCAAGGTGAGGTACATTTTGGATAGTAATTTGTTTTTGAAGTTTTTTGATTTTTTCTGCTGCATAAATTCTGGTCTCAAAATGTTGAACAGTATTTATTTCTTTACTTATACAAAATAGGTTACTTTTTTAAAAATACTGCATTGGAAAAAAATCATTTGGGAATTGTTGTAACCAGCTAACAGTGTGTTTCTGTCTTTTTCAAAAGTTTGAGCTGGTGATGATCCCATAAAAAGGGACTGTACCAAATTACAGTGTTGCCACAGGAGTTTATTTTCTGACTTATGCCATGTACAAACGGGTTCACAACAGCCCATATAAGAGAGTTATTTAAACTTCTGTAGTAATGCCAGCCATCGGTACAGTGGTAGCTATACCACTTGTGACACCAGTGGCACGGGTTCAGTAATGAGCCGGGGCAGCCCGGGGAGAAGGATTGAGCATCCCAGTGGAAGCTCGCCTCCTCCAGGGAAGGTGAGTGACAGATGCATGTAGCCATGTATGCACCATCAGGGTGACCTCAGGAGTCAAATCAAAACCACTGCCCAGCTAACAAGAACCTTGCTAGTTGAGCAGAGGCTTCGATCTGACCCCAGTGGACCGCCTGAATTTAACAGATAAAAATGGCATTTAAAGCATGCTCTCAGCTGACAGCAACAGAGCACTCCCCCTTGCTCTACAAACTTATATGTCACAAGACGTCTGAGTGCAGGGCAGCACAGGGGCAAAGTTTGAACTAAGTGTACCAGGAAGAGAAAGCGTTCTGGTGGCCAGCTCCTCAGAAGAGGACTTCCAAGCTCTTCCCCTGAAAGAAATGGCAAGTCAAAAAGTCAGGAAACTGGATTGAGAAAGACCTTTCAAGGTAAGCTACCACAGAGGGCCTTCGGGAATGTTTTTAAAATGAGCACAACATGTACTCTTTTAAGTTGATTAATAATATATTGTATCTTCCTGATTCCATCAAATATTTTATGACCTTTTACAAATCCAGTCTGATCGGAGTGGATGACTCTGCAAATCTGAGCCTCTTTTCGGTTTCTACTCACTTAAATGATTATCTTGAAGTCTATATTTAGCATAGCTGTCGGCCTGTAATTGTCAGTTCTTGTTTCATCCTTATCCTCTTTCAATAGTAAGACAGTCATAGCCTCTAGTATAGGTTATGGGATGTTCCAGGAGCCGTTCCACAATTCTTGTATCATATGAGGGCTCCAAGGGGCAAGAAGATGTTTGAAAGATGTATTAACATTCTGGCATCAAGCCAGCAGGATCAGTGATTTCCTTTGAGTGAGGCTGGAAATCGCTGTTTCAGTTTCCAGAATTTGAAAGGTACCTTTGGTTTGATTTATGGCTATCAGATTAACAGTGGAGAGATATGCTGAAATGTCCTGATTGCTAGCTTGGTGTTTTTGATACACTTTTTTAAAATGCTAAAAGATCACATCATTCAGATCCCTTTGATCACTTACCCGTTCTCTAGCCTCATTTTGTAGCTGTGATGTATGAGTTTTCTGACATTGTTTTTTTTAAAGATAAATGCCAATAATTTGATACATTTATTACCTAAATGCTAAATGTCGGACTGGATTTGCTTCATGCTTTTGCATTTCCTTATTTATAAATTCCTGGTATTGAACCCTATTAGAAACCCATTTTACATACCGTGCATGATTTTGCATCACTAAATGGTCGTGCTCTTTTTATTTTGTCAACTAGTAAAAGTCATCCTCATCCTACCTTAGAATTCTTGTCTCCCTCCTGCCTCTAAACCACCCATACTGCAAACTCATCATCCAAAGTATATATGGGCATGTGTATATTTATTCCTATCTATCAGCCAGGAACAGAGGGGTAATCTCCATCTACATATTTGCATATGAATGAGCATGTATGTACTATATATGTGTGTGTGTATAAATATATTGTAATGTAAATGGTTGCATAAATAATGGCAACCTTATAAATTTCTTAACTTGTTTAGGTATCTTACACTGTGTATTTGTCTATTTATAGTCTGTCATATAAATGCTGAAAGTCAACACCCTGCTATTGTATTGCTCCAGGACCCTTTTAGAAACTTGGTGTATCAACCAAATTAGGCTATTTTGGGGTGTGTAACTTCTAATAAACAAATTAGCGATGCGTCTTTTGCTTTTTTATTTTCTCCCAAGCTGACAAAGGAACAACATGACCTCCTGATCACAGCTTTAAAAGCACCTCACAGTTTTACTACAGAGGTGTTTGCCTATTATAATTGCAGAATCTTTAGCTGCATTGGTTGTTTTCTCAATAAATATAGAGTGTAGGATTTTTGAAAGTCCTGACACAGCAGTTGTGTAATTTCTTCCGATTCCGCTGCATCACATTAAGTGTGCTAGAATCTTTATGCCCTATTTTAAAACATCCTGATGCTTTAATGACACTTTACTTACTTTACGGGGGGGGGGGAGATGGCTGCATCAGAATTCTTGATGCATGCATAATTGTAAGTATAACATGATGTAATAATGTCAAAGTCAGACCACCTTTTATGTGGTCTAACAGTTTTGGTGGAGTTAGCACACCTACGTCAAAAGATACAATTCTTTGACAATCCATCCTCAAGTCTTTTAAAATTAAGCAGTAAGACATGACAGGGTGTGTGTTGTGGTAGGATAATGGCACACTTCAGGTGTGTTGTGAGGCACTAGACATCACTGAGAACCTTTAGCCCCACCTAGGAAGTGCTGTTATCCCATCACAAAGCACACCCTGGAGTGTCTTCTTGCGATTATAAAATGGGCCAAAGATATTGGGGGTTGGGGTGCATGAAAATAAAATAATGTTAAACATTTCAATGATTTAAAAAAAAAAGTTTATCCACTTCAACAAAATAATTCCAGCATATCCCAGCATTGGCATACCATCTCAGTTTCAAATATTGGGCCCTATGCACGCCAGCCGCATTCACGACCGCCAGCCACCTGTCCGTGGCCCCCGACCCAGCATGCAGGACTCCACAGGGTGGCCGGGGGCAGGGTCATGGGACCGGCCAGGCATTCAATCGGATCTGCTTCCAAGATTAAAATGTTACATTCTCATGTTAGAATCTGCTAACAAAAATGTTGCCTCCTTTCATGTTCCGTAGTCTTTCTTGCTTAAGCAGGGGCCTTATGAAAGGTTTTTGCTGGTGACGGAGTAAGATGATAAGTAATGCTTTACCAGTATAAGCAGACAGGTACAGTGTAGATCAGTAGTTAAGAGTACTGGCCTGTGAACCAGAAGACCCAGGTTCAAGTCTCACTGCAGCCACTTACTCACTGTGTGGCTTCCAGCTAGTCAATTGTCCTACATGTGCACCTGTACTCTCAGCTACAAAATGTTGAGATGCTGGACCCCTGTGAAAATGAGATGCTGCACCTCACCTGGACTATTCAGGGTCAATAAATGTTAAAAGAAGGAGATGTACTGAACAGATCTTCTTCCCTAACAAGAAACAGACTGTGATTTATCATTTAGGGGTCACCTTTTTTCTACTTCTGTTAAAGGGGAGTATTTATGAACTGTGGCCATCACAGTTCGAAAGCCCAAGAAAAGATCTTTTATATGAGGTATTGAGATTACCTGTTGCTGGCAACAGCCCAAAGACAGACAGGACAATAGGGACTTGTGAGGGGAGGCGAAGAAGTGGCAAAAGTCATGGAGTGGAAAGGAGAGAACAGGTTACTATGAAGAGAGAGGGAGCAGGCATTTGTGAAGGGCCTTCAGAAAATAGTTGTGCACTGCTAGAGAGGAAGAAGGTGGAGGAGGGAAATGATGAAATTAGAGGAGTAATTGATAAATGCCTGGACCAAACTGGAGCGGGGGGAAGTTCTGCTGGGAGAACTGCAACAGGGGTAAAAGGGCATAATAATGTGCAGGAGGAAGAAGAGGAGCTGGAAATGAGGGAGGGAGATGAAAGGAAGCAAGCAGGAGTAAGAGGGTGAATCTTAGTGCTGGGGACTCAATACTAAGAGGAGTTAGGTGGGGTAGCAAGGCGGAGAGGCATAGTCCATTTGGTGGAGGCCTTGCCAGGAATGACAGCGAAAGGGTGGGACAGTCTGTTCTGAAATATGCTAGAAGGGGTAGGGACAAGCCTCATTTAATTATACATCTTGGGACAAACGACCTGGCTGACAAGACAGTGGATATAGTCCAGAGGAGGTTTGAGGAACTAGCACAATTATGTGAGGGGCGGAAGATCAGTAACTTTTTCCGAGATACTCCGTGCCAAAGGCAAGCACAACAAGAAAGCTGAGAATAGAGGAATTTAACAGATGGCTAAGAACCTGGTGTTGTGCTAAAGGGTATGGGCTGTTGGGGGTGGGAGGGACCTGGGAGGACAGTAGTCTCTATGCCAAGGACAGACTACACTTGAGTGAGGAAGGAAAGAAAGTGTTGAAGCAGAGGATGGAAGAATATATAGAGGAAGTTTGAGTTTAAACTAGGAGTGGGGGGTGGCAGTTGGGGAAGAGATATGCAGGGACCACAGGTTGGGAAATCATATGAGCTTACCCCCCATAACAGTGACAAAGGACAAATGGCAAGTACTGTTGGTGATGCTAGGAAAGGAGGGCAGGATGGGAGGAGGGAAAGGGTGGAAGGTGGTTACCCTTAATGCTAGGAGCCTTGGGAGGAAAACTGCAGAGTTGCAGGTTCTCATGGCAGAGGGAGAGGTGGACATTGCAGCCATCACGGAAACATGGGCCACCCAATATAATGACTGGGACCTGTCTGTACCAGGGTACAGGTTATTTCGTAGGGACAGGGTGACTGGGAAAGGAGGGGGGGTGGCACTATATGTGAAGGAAGGACTGAAGTGTGTAAGGGAGGAAGGGGAGGAGTAGTACAGAGTCACTTTGGGTGCAAATCCAGGATTCCAAGAATAGGAGTCTTAGAATGGGAGTGGTGACAGGCCACCATCTCAGATGGAGGAGTTAGACAGGAACTAGCGGGACAGATCAGGAGGACCCAAGTAGAAGGGTAGTGTGGTGATTGTGGGGACTTCAACATGCCAGAAGTGGACTGGAGCACCCCAACAACCAGGAACAGAAGGGAGCAGGTACTGCTGGATGCCTTCCAGGACAGCTTCCTGCTGCAAATGGTCAGTGAACCAACCAGGTTAGGGAATACCTTGACCTTGTGCTGGCAAATGGGGACTTTGTGAGAGAACTTACAGTGGAGGAACCGCTGTCAGGGAGTGACCACCACTCAGTATGGCTCACATTGGATATGGGCAAGGAAGGAGGGAATCTGGCACAAGAGTGCTGGACTTCAGGAGGGCTGACTTTGGGAGGATGGGGGAAGTGGTAAAAGGGTACCTGGCCAGAATTCAATCTAGTATGGATACTAACCAGAGATGGGAGCTCATAAAGTTGGGGATAATGGAGGCAACCAAAACCTGCTGCAAAGCCCAGAGCAAGAAGGCTAGAGCTAAGAAACCGAGCTGGTTGAGCAAGGAGGTCATGGAAAAGGTAAGGAAGAAAAGAGCTGCCTTTAGGAAATACAAGAAAACAGGGAGGGGGGAGGACAGAGAGGAGTACTTGACAGAATCGAAGGAGGTGACAAGGGCAGTAAGGGGAGCCAAAGCATCTACGGAACTCAGGCTGGCACAAGGCATTAAGAAGGGGGAGAAGGACTTCTTTAAGTACATCAGGGAGAAAAGGAGCTGTAAGGACCACATAGTAAGGATTAGGAAGGAGGGGGGTTGGGTGGAAGCAGGGTATGATAAGGCGGAAGCACTAAATGAGTACTTCTGCTCAGTATTTACTAAAGAGAAGAGGGGGGGTGACACCCAAGATGGGTGGAAATGGCAGACGAGGGGGAAGTGGTGACAGATGGGGAAATCATGGAGGACAGAGTTCGAGGGTTTGAAGGCACTGAGGGTGGACAAGGCACCAGGCCCAGATGGCATCCACCCCAGGGTACTGAAGGAGCTGGCAGAGGTCCTTGCAGGACCTTGGCAGACCTATTTAATGCCTCACTACATTCGGGTGTACCTCAGGACTGGAGGATGGCTTATGGTGCCCTCCACAAGAGTGGCCCAAGGATGAACCGGAAACTACAGACCAGTGAGCCTCACATCCATCGTGGGTAAGCTAATGGAGACTATCCTGAAGGAGAGGCTGGTGGCCCTCTTAGAGGCCAAAGGACTACAGGACAGCAGACAGCATGGCTTCATACGTGGCCGATCCTGCCAAACCAACCTGGTCGGGTTCTATGACTGGGTAACTAGGCAACTGGACGGGGACATGCAGTGGATGTCCTGTATCTGACTTCAGTAAGGCATTCGACTCAGTGCCACATGGAAGGCTGGGAAGGAAGTTAGTAGGCACAGGGCAGGTGCAATGCTGGTGAGATGGGTGAGAAACTGGCTGCAGGGAAGGCAACAGAGGGTGGTGGTGGGTGGGGAGCCTCACACCCAAGGGCAGTGACGAGTGGTGTCCCACAGGGTCGTGTTGGGACCAGTGTTGTTTGGGATATTCATTGCAGACATATCATGGGACATCAAGAGCAAGATCAGTCTGTTTGCTGATGATACCAAGGTTGGCGAGTGGATGAACCTAGGGGATGGCAGGGTTGCAGGATGATCTGGCAAAGCTTGAAACCTGGTCAGACACCTGGCAACTGGGCTTTAATGCCAAAAAGTGCAAGGTGATGCATTTTGGGATGAAGAACCCAAGGAGGACTTACTAGCTAGGGGAGTGCAGCTAGCCCAGACAGAGGAGGAGAAGGATCTGGGTGTGCTCATCACAGGGTCAATGAACAACTCCGCACAGTGTAGGAAGGCAGCTGCAAAGGCCAACAAAATGCTGGGTTGTATTGCAAGGGTATATCCTCAAGGAGGAGGAGGTGATTCTGCCACTGTATAGGTCATTAGTTAGACCACACCTGAGTACTGTGTGCAGTTCTGGCGTCCAGATCTGAAAAGGGACATTAAGTTACTGGAGGGAGTGCAGCGCAGGGCGACAAAGATGATCAAGGGTCTGGGGGACTTATCATATGAGAGGAGGTTGAAGGAGTTGAACATGTACTCACTGGAGGAGAGGAGAGACAGGGGGGACATGATTGAAACCTTTAAATACATGAAAGGAATAAACAAGACAGGTACAGAGGGGCTGTTCAAAGTAAGGGAGGGGAGGGCCACCAGGGGCCATGATATGAGACTGGAGCGAGGAAGGTTCAGGAGGGAGATGAGGAGACACTTTTTACAGAGAGGGTGGTGGCTGGGTGGAATGCGTTACCTGCAGAAGTGGTATGCAGTAGAACAGTGGACTGCTTCAAGCGAGGATGGGACAGGACAAGGGGAGGGTTAATGAAGGGAAGGGTGGGAGGAGGGCAGCTGCAGGATAAGAGGTGCTAGCTGCACATTCGGCAGACTTGATAGACCCCAGGCCTTTATCTGCTGGCAAATTTCGTATGTTCGTATGTTCGTAGGAATATGTCTGCCATATACTGATAATAAATTGCCACCATGACTTAGTCATCAGTATTTGTACAGCTACAGGTAAGCCCAATAACTCATTTAAAAAGCTTTTCACAGGCTTTCAAACTCTGATGACCACTCTTCATAACTACAGTTGCCAAAAGCTGGCCCGCTTAACCAAGTTGAAATAAAGGACTATGCTCTGTGGGCATTTCCATAATAAGCCTTCTACCCTAAGATCTACAGTACATCACAACCTACAAGAATTTATTTTACTCAGTTAATATACTGTGTAAGCAATAAGACACAACAGGTCATGACTCTGATGATATTGACCACATGCCAAGGGCATATAGAGGCATGACTATGCAGGATGAGTGCCTTTAGCCCCTAGAAGTGCAGTTAGATCAGCATAATGCACACCCTTGAAGTATCTTATTGAGCTTACAAAATGGGTAAACTGATGGAAAAATGCCAGCCTTTTAAAATTAAAAACAGGTAATTAACAGGTTTTAACAGTAATAATTAGTAAAACGTAGTAGGACCTGTCATTACTGGGGTATACCATGTATAGGAAACACAGGAGCAAGGGAAAGGGAGGTGGGGTAGCCCTCTATGTCAAAGAAGGCATAGAGGCAGTAGAGGATGGGTCCATCGGGAGAAAATGGGGAGACAGAATTGCTGTGGGTACAACTCAGAACAGCATCGGGAAAGGGGTTAGTTATGGGGAGGTCTATAGACTAGGACATGGAGACAAGGGGGATATGAAACTAGGGGCAGGAACTGAGAAGGAGGCTGAAAGGGGGGAGGTAGCGGTTGTGGGGGATCTCAATCTGCCAGACACATGTTGAGATATTCTAGCAGCTGTGGCACCAGAAGTCAGACTCATCTGGATACGCTGCAGGACTGCCTGCTGGAGCAGCGGGTCAGGGAACCCACAAGACAGGCTGCCATGCTCAGCATGGCACTCAACAACTCATAAATGGTAGATGGAGTGTGGGTAGGGGAACAACTGGGGTCCAGTGACCATAACATCATATGGTTTAAACTGGTTATTAGGATATCCTCTTTATCTGGATTTCAAACAAGCAGACTTTGATAAGATGAAGGAATTAGTTTTGGGCAAGTTAGTTGGAGTGGATGAAATCAGGAAGGGTGAAGGAGAGGTGGGGAGAAATTTAAGGGATTACTCTCAAAGCAACCAAATGATGCTTGAGAATGGTTACCAAGGAGAATAGGCAGAAGAGGCCAATCTGTTTCTCTAAGCAGGTCAAGGAGGCAGCGAGGGTCAAAAAAAGGGCACTCACTAGCTACAAGGAGAAACAGGGACAAGAAATGGAGCAACTACCTGGTAAAGATGAGAGAGGCCAAGACACAGAGCTGCATATCGCAGAGGGGGTCAAGGGAGGGGAAAACAGTTATTCAGGTACATAAGGGAAAACAGGAAGACGAGAGGGGGAACTGTAAGGCTGATGGAGGGGGCAGGGTGGTAGCGGAGGATGGGCAGAAGGCAGCCATTATAAATGTAACCCCTAGATGGCGCTATCCCAGGGGCTACTACCCCTGCCTGATTTGCCACTAACAGGTTGAGGGGCCTGGATCCAATGGCGGGTGCCTCCACCCAGAGGTCAGGGTTTGCAATAGTTAAACTAACTTGGTCACAGCCCTCTGGGACACTGCAACCCCCCTTTCTTCCCACTAGTGGCCCACACAAATATATCAGAATTACCTTCACAGTATACACTTACCCCCAGGTCTGGTTCCGGCACTGGGACCTCCTGTGAAATGAGATACAGTGCAACAATCACAGTACAGTACTTTAACATAGACAAATACCTCAGGCAGTATAACTTTGCTGAAACAAGCAGCTCTGATTTATTTAGGGATATAACAAGGACAGGGGAAATCAGGTTAATTAGCTTATCACTCTAATAATCTACCTATGGCTCTGTGCATAGGCCTATCCCTATCAGTTACTGTCCCTGGGTACCCAAGCCCTAGTGGCTAGTCCAAACCGTGGCAGCTGGTAGGGCCCTTTCACACAGAGAAAAGGAGAATTAAACAGTCAGCAGTACAGTAATTCCATTTGGATTTAATGTGGCAATTTAACAGGGAGCGACCCTGAATTAGTACTCACGACTCCAAATAAGATAGGGTCCTTCAATGTCAGCAGGGCTCACTTGAGGTACACAAACCTCTTCACACATCCATATGAAAGAAAGCACTATACCAGGCAGGCTGCATCTGTATCCGATCGTAATTACTGCACAATACCCGGAGAACACACAGCATTCAGTTCCTGACAGACCGAGTGCAATTTTCAGCAATTCCTCCAGTCTTCTACAGGGTGAGCCTGGTTTCTACTCTTCAGAGATCCTTTGATTCTTTTCACAGGACTGATTCAGTCCTAACAAGCTGTTACACAAGCTGCAGACCGGAACTGGGCCTTACACACGTTTTTGACTAAAACTGCACACTGAAAAGCACAGGGCTCCTTCCTTCTTCACACTGCCAAAGCTCAACTGAAACTCCAACCGACAAAACTGGCATTCCTTTGAGTTCCTCCCAGTTCTTGACTGGATTGGCTGTCACTCTCAATAGACTGCTGCTGTTGGTCCAAAAGGCACTGAAGTCTAAACTACATCTCCCAGAGTCACTGCCCATACAATCCTCTTGTGGCTGGCTCAGATTATGAGTCCAAGTTCTGATTCGTCAAGGCACCATTTAGAGCTAGCTTACCCCACACTGATTGGTCCAGTTCAGCAGTTCAAAACTAGAATGGGGAACTAGCAGACACAGTTCTGACTGCAAAGAAAGCAGGTTAGACAAACTGTAATTTCATTATTACTCTAAATAATTTCTGGCAAACAGTTACATCTTTCAGATAGGTTCCCTTTGCACTCCTAGTGACTGCAAAAATGAAGTGAATTGGCAGCAGCTCGAGTGGTACTCAGAGAAGCACACAGTCCCCCCATACAAACTAATTATGTCTGCAAGCAGACAGCTCTTAAAGAGACAGTACCAGAGGCTCTAAAAACACTCACTGATAAATGGCTTAAATGCCAAACACCATTCAGGCTTGGAGCATTCAAGCAGGCTCCTGGAAGTCTTTTGGGAACCCCCATTTGCAGGGGAGTTACATAAATGACTACCTCGGCTCAGTATTCACAGTGCAGGATAGTGGGCCTCTGCCAGAAAGCAACACAAAATCCACTGCAAGAGGAATCCCAGAAATGAGACAGGTGGTAATTACAGACCAAAGGGTTGGAAAAGGGCTAGCAGCCCTGAAAATAGAGAAGGATCCAGGGTCAGATGGGATGCACTCGAGGGTGCTCAGGGAATAAGCATCAGGATTGGCTGAATCCTTGGCAGAGCTACTGAGCATCTCACTTCAATTCGGGACAGTTCCAAAAGACTGGACAATAGTGGATGTAGTGCCGCTTCACAAGGGAGGGGACAGGGAGGAACCTGGAAATTACAGGCCCATCGGTCTTACCTCCATTATAATAAACTAATAGAGACACTAGTCAACCCGGCCCACGACATCGAGGCCTTCCCAGATTGCAAACCCTTCAGTCAGGCCACACGCAAACACAGGCAGCAGGCCCTAGAAACCCATCCTTTGAAGTCCAGGATGGCCACCTTAGAGCAAGACATGCAGAAGCTGAGGGACTCTGCTTCTTCCCCTTCCTCAGAGCACAAAAAGAAAAAAGACAAAGAGAGGCACGGGGAGCAGGAGTGCCTGGAGGACTGAGAGTGGCCCTCAACCAGTTAGACTGCTGCCCTGTTCTCTCAGTACCATCTCTTCTCTTAAGCCCATCAAGATGGTCTCCAAGCAGGTTTTTTCGACCGATAAGCCACCTGCTGGGACCTCTGGTGGACACCTGGTAAGCCAGACTCTGGTTCTTCTGGAGCCTGCCAAGTTCTCCTTAAGTCGGGTTCTTGCCCAGAGGGAACCTGCCTGACATCAGTCGATAAGCCAGTCAGGGGCTCCCTCCCCCTGCCTGCCTGGCTTCATCTCCATCAATCAATAAGTCGGACGCAGTGGACTCTGACGTCCACCCAGTCGAAGCTCGCCCGTCGGGGGTTGACGCCGACACACCTGACATCCAGCTGAGCTTGCTGACCTCCCAAAGACAGCTCTCCCATCAGGTTTCCCCTGACCAGGAGCCTTCCCCTTTACCTTTGCTGGGAGAACCTCCTGTGCCCGACCCGCTACCCAGGACGGAGGGGGAAGTGGGTCTCCTGGTTGTGGTCCTTTCTTCACCCACTCCAGCACTGGTAACCATCCAGAACCCCCCAGATGACTCTCCCAGTGCTCTTAAGTTGGAGTTGGTTCCTCCACCATCTCCTAGGGACCTTACTGTCCTGTTGGGCCCTTCCTCAACCCAGACGCCAGGGGTCCTTCCACCGGGATTTGGGCCTGTGACCTTCGGTGCCCTGTATGACTCCTTGGGCCACCTCCTATCGGAGCATCCATCAGGCCCCCTGCGCCTGATGCCATCTTTTCCGATGCCTGAAAACCAGATGCCAGGCATCCTGGCACTGGCCCCGATGGCAGATATCCTGACATCGGGACTCCCGACACTGGATAACTTGCCAGGTGCCTCTGCTGTGCCTCCTTTGAGGCCACCGGGGACCCCCCTTTGACCATCAGGGTATTCCCCATGGTCCACACTTGGACTATTCACATTACCCGGACCTGCCAATGCCAGGCTACCCACTGTCAGGCCCAACGTCTGCTCCTTTCGCCCACATTTTTTACCCTGGATATCAGGTGCTGGGCTATGGCCCCCCTTTCAGGCTCCAGGTTACCCTCCTCCTCATTATCCAGGGGCGAGTTACCAGTATTTCCAACCTCCACCTCGACCTCAGCCTCAGCAGGACCTCCAGGCCATGTTCCAGACCTGGTGGCAGGAGGCCAGATCAGAGTTGGTGGCAGGTTTAGACAAGAGACTGCCGGCCTCGGTGGCTACCCCCAACCCACACTCCTTGTCTCCTGTGGGGTCACATAAGTCAGGCCATTCCACCACGGAGCATATTTCTGGGGGCGCTACTCCAGAGGTCACTCTGACCAAGCCTAAGACCTCTGACAGGAGGGAATCCTCGGACTCGGAGGCTGACTCCTCTAATTCATCTCCTGGAAACCTTTTGGGAGCTACAGTTTCCAAGGGTAAGGAGTCTCCCAAGTCTCCTCCCAAAGATCTCTCCTTCACTGAATTCCTCCGCATCCTCCAAGAAGCTAATGGTTGGAATGCAGAGGAGCAAGACCCAAAATGCAAGCGCCTAGCAGAGTACTTGGATTTAGCGGAGGCATCACCCATTCTGATTCACCCGTGGACGGAGCCCCATGAGGATCTTGTCTCCACTATCTGGCAGATGCCTCATTCCATCCCAGTCATCCCCAAGAAGGCAGTCCGGACCTACTATTCTCCTGAGAGCACTCCTTATCTGTGCTTTCACCCCAAGGCAGACTCCATTGTGATTTCCATGGCTCACAACAACCATACTGCCAAACCTAAACATATGAGTACCTCCCCTCCTGACAAGGAGTTGAGGCAGTTGAATCAGTTTGGACGTAAGATCTACTCCTCCTCCACATGTGCCTTACATTCCTTGAACTATGTAGCGCTTATGATTTCATACCAAAAAGTTACCATGGCTCATCTCGAGGCTAGGCTGGAAATGGAGAAGGACTCAGACCTTACCAAGGCCCTGAGGCTGTCTAAGATCTTTTGTAGGCATGCATTGAGAGCTACCTATGACTCTGTAGATGCCGTGGCTCGCTCTTCAGCAACAGCAGTCTGCCTCAGGTGCCATGCTTGGCTCCATATTTTCGGACTCTCCCAGGATGTTCAAGCAGCCATACAGGATGCCCCCTTCCAAGGCTCTGTCCTCTTCAGAGGCAATACTGAGGACATCATCATGTGCCTCCAGGACAGCGGACAGGCCCTGAGATCAGTTAAATCCATGTACAAGGCGGGCTTCAAGCCTAAGCAGCCTTTTCGGCGCAAGCAAAAGCGCCATGGCAAACAGGCATCAAACCAAAAGGAGAGCATTGGGACCTGCCATTACCTCTCCCCCTGCCTCCAAAACCCAACGAGTTGCAGGCAGTGCCTTCCCTGCCCATTCCTCCATCTCCTGACTCCTTCAGCACCCCCTCTGCCTCCACCTCTAAAATGTGTGGAGCCAGTGGGGGGAATATTTGCCCTCTATCTAGCATTGTGGCAGGGCATCACTTTGGATTCCTGGGTCATTCAACTCATAGCAAGAGGGCACACCATCGAGTTTCTGGAGAAACCTCCAGACTCTCCTCCAAGATGATATCATTATCCCTCAGACCATGTAACACTGGTGAGGGATGAGATCCAGGTTCTACTCCAAAAATTTGAGATAGAGCCAGTTCCCTGGGCACAGAGGGGAAAAGGGTACTACTCCCATTTCTTCTTCGTTCTCAGGCCCATCTTGAACGTCAGCTGGCTGAACCTTTATGTAGAGTACAAAAGGTTCTGCATGTTGACTCCCTAGGGATTCCTGCCCTTACTGCAGACAGACCATTGGCTCTGTTCACTGGATATGAAGGCGCGTACCTGCACATTCCGTTTTTCCCGGGACACCGCCACTTTCTGCGGTTTTCCTTCGAGGAGCACTTCCAGTTCAAAGCCCTCCCCTTTTGCCTTTCCTCAGCACCCAGAGTCTTCACCAAATGCCTAGTGGTGGTGGCAGTGGCACTTTGTCACCAGGGAATTTATGTGTTCCCATACCTGGACAATTGGCTCATAGCAGCCCTATCCAGGAGCAGCCTGGAAGATTCCCTGACCACCACTCTGGACCTTTTTGCATTGCTGGGTATTACTATTAATTACCCCAAATCGTCTCTGGTCCCATCCCAGTGTCTCCAATTCATTGGGGCGGTACTGGACACGGTCCAGGGCAAGGCCTTCCTTCCATCGGACAGAGCGGATACGTTGCAGGAGCAGGCCAGGCTGGTAGCCTCTTCCAGCCGTGCTCCAGCCAGGGTGTTTTAACACCTCCTCAGCTTGATGGCCACGGCCATTCCAACCATACCTCTGGCCAGGCTGCATATGAGGGTCACTCAATGGACCTTACGGGTCCAATGGGATCAGGGTACAGATGACCTAGATGATCCTATTCTGGTGTCCAGTGCACTCAAGAAGGACCTCTCATGGTGGCAGAACCCTCTGAACATGTCTCAGGGAATACCATTCAGGCCCTCCCCACCCTCTTGGACCCTCACCACAGACGCATCGGATATGGGTTGGGAAGCTCACCTGAGGGGCCACCAAACCCAGGGGAAATGGTCCCAGTTGGAATCCTCTCTCCAAACAAGCATGCTGGAGATGAGGGTGGTCCTGTACACCCTTCAGGCCTTCCAGTCCCTTAGCAGGAACACTGTTGGTACAGACTGACAATATGTGCATGGTCTGGTACATCAACAAGCAAGGAGGAACCCAATCATATCCGTTATGCAGGGAAGCGATGGGGGTCTTGTACTGGGCAGTCCAGCACGGTGTACATCTCATGGCTGTACATGTTCCAGGTGTGCACAACATCCTGATGTACAGCCTCACCCACACCTTAGCCCTAGCTCATGAATGGGAACTACACCAGGAAGTGACAGAAAATCTGTTCTGTCACTGGGGGCATCCAGAGGTAGATTTGTTCACCTCCCCATCCAATGCAAAACTTCCCTAGCTTTGCTCACTCATTCAAGGGCCTGGTGTTATGTGGTTAGACGCGTTATCTCTCTGTTGGACAGGTAGATACTTGTACACTTTTCCTCCCTTTCACATTCTGCAGAAGGTTCTGCTGAAACTTTAGACAGAGGGGGCATAACTATTGCTGATTGCCCCGCTCTGGCCCAGGCAGATTTGGTTTCCACTCCTACAGTGGTTGGCTGTGTAACCCCCAGTACCTCTGCCACTTCGGTATGATCTGTTGACACAGGATCAGGGCAGACTGGTGCATCCAGGCCTCAGATCCCTACACCTCCATGCATGGTTCCTTCGGACATAATCGCGAACCATTTTGGAGTCTCCAACAGGGTCGCCCAAGTTTTGATGGAGACAAGAAAACCTTCCACTAGAGCTACTTACGCTATGAAATGGAAACGGTTTTCCATTTGGGCAGCCTCAAAAGGGTGGGACCCTCTTTCTTGCCCAGTGCCCCAGGTAATGGAGCATCTCTTGCACCTATCTGACTCAGGACTCAGTTACTCTTCATTAAAGGTCCACCTATCTACTATCTTGGCCTATGAATCCCTGGTGGACGTGAAGATGATTGCTCAGTTGGAGGTATCTAAAATTTTTCTGAGAGGGATCCTCCATCTGAAACCCCCTATGCATAACCCCGCCCCACCATGGGATTTGAATTTTATTTTGGAAAAGCTTAGTTTACCTCCCTTTGAACCAGCAGTAAGCTGTGAGATGTGCTAACTGTCTTGGATGGCGCACTTTTTAGTTGCCATTATTTCTGTTCAAAGGATCGACGAGCTTCAGGCCTGATATGTAAGTAGCCTTATCTGATTTTCCACAGAGACCGGGTGGCTCTGTGTACAAATCCTAAGTTTCTTCCCAAGGTGGTTTCTGAGTTCACTCTGAATCAAACCGTTGAATTGCCAGTCTGTCATCCAGCTTACGCTAACAGGGGTGAGGCGCTTCTGCACACTTTGGATGTGCACCGTATATTGCGCTACTACATTAACAGGACTAAGAACGTCCATAAAGATGGCCAACTTTTTGTTTCCTTCACCCCCAAGACTCTGGGGTCAGCAGTCTCTAAGCAGTGCTTGTCCAAATGGTCGGCTGACTGCATTCATTTCTGTTACCAGAAGTATTGCAAGCCTCTTCCAGGAGAGGACAAGGGTCATTCCACCAGAGGTGTGGCTGCCTCTGATGCTTTGTTCAGGAATGTGTCCACAGCGGAGATTTTCGCTGCTGCAAATTGGAGTTCAGTCCACACCTTCACTAAACATTACAGTCTGGACATTGCCTCCAGGCGTAGGGCGAGTTTTGGCCTAGCCATCCTGTAGGGCCTTCTGTCATAGACCTGCTCTGGTCTTTCTGCAGACTTTCCTTCCTCCCGTGCTTCAGTTTGTCCTGATCAGTTGACTGCTTGGGACTCAGTCCTACATGTTATGACCTACTGCAGGAACCCTCTTGAAATAAGATAGTACAGTTACGTAAGAACTTATCGTAACAGTAGATCTTCAAGAGAGATTCCTGCAGTAGGTCATCTTTTTCCCTCCCTCCTTCCCCTAGTCTTCTGTTTGCTCTTCAAGTTCAAACCAGGAGGGAGCTCTCAATAAAGTCGGGTGCTGGAAAATGCAATACCAGGAAAAAATGAAGACCGCACTCCAGGCTTAGTGAGAAAATATAGCAGTTTACTTAATATAAAATAATTTTTACAAAAGCAATTACAGGGTCACATACCAATGAGACATAACAGTTATGTCTCGTTGGTATGTGACCCTGTAATTGCTTTTGTAAAAATTATTTTATATTAAGTAAAGTGGTATATTTTCTCACTAAGCCTAGAGTGCAGTCTTCATTTTTTTTCTGTTTGCTCTTGCAGGCCTGTCTGGATTGGGCTCCAGGGACTATATCCTTTTCTCCTGTTGCACTCTCTTGGGTCTCTGGTGGGAGAACTGGAAGGCGGGCATGGGGATTGCCCACTTATAGGATCATGCTGACGTCAGTCACATGATGTCAGGTGGGCGGTTCCCCATCAGACATTAGTAGCAAATGTTTGCCGTGTGGTCCTGACACCAGAGGGCACAGTCCTACATGTTATGGCCTACTGCAGGAACCTCTTTTGAAGATCTACTGTGTAACTGTACTTTACTTCTCTATCCCCTGAGGGACTACCACCCTGTCATGGTATCAGGAAGGTAAAGAAACCCTCTTGAGTTGCCAAGGGAATGGGATTCATTTGGCTAAAGGTACCTTAGGAAGGAGCCCAAAAAACAGCACAGCAAGAGCTGCAAACACAGATGAGCAGTGTGATGACACAGCTCAGAGCTCGTGGGGAGGCCTAAGATTGACTGGAAACTGAAGGAAGGGGATATGGAATGAGACTAGGTGGAACTTAGGCAGACGCAGGCAAAATAGCTTTTGGAGGTGCTGCCGACATGGTCTGCACATCTAAAAGAACCCTTGTGGGCTTTGTGTCCCAGCCTCCAGCAGCTGAGGTCTTAAATACTACACTATAAGGTGCCAGTGGTCATGAGTCTGAATGGCTGAAACTTTCCCATGAGCATTGCACCTTTTCACTGACCAGTGGGACTGCTAGGAAGTACTGCAAGAGACAAGCATCCTAAAACGGACAATAACCTGGTGAGGGACTCACCCACAAGTGGACTTCAAGGGGGTGAATGATCAGGTATGGGGAATATGTTAATGGCCAGTAGGAAGGCATTTGTAGGGCATGATGCAGAAATGCAGAAATGAGCTGACTGCATGATGATTCAAAGTTCCCATGTATTGAATGATTGGATTCGACTGAATGAGGACTGCTGAAGAATAACAGTTATGATAGGAAAGTAACTGAATAGAAAGGTGCTGAAAAGAGGAACATACATCAAAGGACATTATCATAATAAACACCCAGCCATAAGCAGGAGTTGCATGCAGTTGCTGTATAACCTTGACTGTAATGAACATACTGAAGCAGACTGACTGAGTGATGGCTGAATGAGAAAGGAAAGGCTTGGAAAGGCACAGTGAATTGGCTGGGTTAATTGGTTGTAGCTGCTAGCTGGAATGCATTACATGCAGAGGGACTGCAGTGAAAAGATTGCTAGTGATGGTTATGAACGCAGGTAAAAGCAGGCTAAGAAAACAAACAGAGTGCAGAAGTAAGACAGAGGCAGATGCCAGGACATAGAATAGAGTCGGCACACTGAAAACACACTACTGGTAAGCGCTGGAGTAAAATGAGAACGAGGGCAGCATGAGTGGCTTCCCTACAGAAGGCAGGGAGCACAGACCACAGCTAGCAAAGGCAAAACATACTAACCAGAGAGTAGCAGAAGACACAGACCAAACAGAAGTCGAGGACAAAAAAACAAACAGAAAGGCCCAGTTCAATTGAGAGGTAAGCTGCAACCATAGGGGAAGGAAAAAGAGAATCAAGGCCTCTAGCTGCAGCAAGAAAAATGAGCTTGGAAGCTGGTTTATATAGCCCAGGATGGAGGTGTGGCTGGTTGCTTCCACCCATCAAACCATAGGCTTTGCCTTTTGCTCATCGTTTTAATTACAGTGCAAGCCTGTTATATTCTGTGCATGCAACGTTTGTCCATTATATCCCGAGGAAGTGGAGCCTATGCGTTAGGTGTGCCAATGTGTGTGAGCAGGGACTCTGAGTGAAAACCTATTATTTTTATTTATTTATTTAAGTCTTTGGTAACCGGGTAGGTGCACTGATCTACGGGACCGTTTTCAGGCATGGCCTGAGGCATAAAACTTCATAGATTACTCAGAATCCTGCCTAGCACATATGTTTTTGTACTTAGTGTGGTTTATTTAAATGTCAGGGAACATGAGTTTTTTATGAAGTTTATTGCAGAAGGTAAGAAGACAGTAACTCTAGTAGCTGGATGTTGGGGTTATAGGATAGCAAGAGCAAAGGCAATTGTACTGTAAGGGTTTTATTAAAAAAAATAGTCACTTCCTTTTTAGTGTAATCAACTAATAAAAGTTTATGCACCTTGTGGAGAATTATTTTTAAGAAATTTAGTCTCTGTAGCTCCTCTATCAAAATTCTATATTTGCCAGATCTCCTCACCAGCTTTGCACCCCTCAGAAAATGCACTAGAAATACTTACAGAAGTTTCAAAGTGTCTGTTATAAGCAATGTTTCTGCCCCTTAAAACCAGAGAAAAATGCATTGGATTTAATATGTTTGGTTTGGGAAATCAGTTTTTGTCCACTGTAACCAATTGTCCGTTGTAACAGTGGCCATTGTAAGTGGCATGCACTGTATTACAACCATTATACAGCACTTTCTCACATCAGAAAGAAGTTTGGGATTAAAGATGGGTGAATTGTTATAAAAAAATTAACTTGTTCAAACAAGAGAGGATCTATAGCTGAACTTTTTGTTACTGTTCAGATTCATGTTACACTCAAACTATTCTTCCTGTGATGAGATGCCACTGCATGCAATTCAGTACATCACTATTCTGACCCAGTATTGTGCGTCCTGCCATAGTGTGTTATGCTTTATGTTATATAGTTCAGATCAATTAGGTTCAGATTTGATGAAACAGAGCTGTGCAGGGTATGATGGAACATTCTGCACATGATAAACCACTTATGTGATTTCAGCCAGTCAGCCAGTCAGAGCTGAGAAATGAAGGATCTCTTATCCTACATATAGCTATCTTGTGTGGGAAGATTAAAGAGCACCTTTCCCAGTCCTTTTGACTTTCATGCATACATTACCCCTTCTTGCATTGATTCTGGAATTGTATTCCATACCACAGTATATACACCTAGTAATGTAGTTTTACCTTGCAAAACTGCTGCAACTTCGCTGTACTGCAGTGTGAGTCAATCTGCTGTCAAATAATAATGTGAGCAGCACAGCCCTGAGTCCACAGAAACACCAGGCTTGCTACAGAAACTCTGGTAAATCCTGCAGTTTTTAGTAGCTCAGAATGCAAACACTAACTACAGAGGACAGTAATGAAATGCAACTCCAGACTGAATGCAAGAAGTGGTAATTTATGCATGAAAGTCAAAAGGACTGGGAAAGGTGTTGACAGCAACTCAATCTTCTCTCAGTCCCCATGCTTTTTTACAGAAGCAGAAGTAAATCAGTTTTACAAAAAAACACACTGACAAGGCATTTGGATTTTGGCATAATGCATTGCTAACAGGGTGTCTTGGGGAAGGGGGAACAGAGTATGTACCATTGAGTACTGGTAGTTTTCCCTTGCAGAACTGCTGTGACTGCGCTGTACTGCACAGTGTGAGTCATTCCTCTGCCCTATAGTGATGTCATTGGGAGCCAGCAGTTGAACAGCAAAGGCAAGTGTAGCAGGGCTCAAAAACAAATCCAGATTCTGGCAGGCAGAGTAAACCTTGGCCAGATGTAACAAATGCACAGACCCTTTCAGGTCTAGTGCTGCATATAATGACTACAAGCTGTAACTTTTCGGACCATAATGAAAAGTGCTCTTTAAAGTGGAGTTGCCCCGTGAGAGTTGGAGAGGAGTATTAGATTTATTTCTCTAAAATAAAAAAAAAAACACACACATACATAAAACTTATAATCACTTTAGCTAACTTGAGTTATTTATAATAAGTTAAAAGAGCCTCCAAAGGATACCTGTTATTGTACAAGAGTCATCTCATGAGGTTTGGTTAGCCAAAACCATTCAGTCTCACTTTGTTGTCCTCACTAGGGGTGTGCAAGCAACAGATATTATTTCCTGAATACCACCGATAATGCACTATCCGTCCCTATTTGAGAAATGTTATCTAAAAAAATAAAAGGAAAAGCCAACAGTTTCCCACCCTCCTCTCTGGCCCAGATCCTTTGAATATGGTATCACGTCAAGAGAGTGAACCAAAATGAGCGACTCATAAATGAGCGCATCATTTTGGTCACTTTCAGGTTCAGTGACTGTGGCAGGATAGTGAAGGAGGGGAAAAAAACAGCGAGGGGAGGGAATAGTGATGAGACAGAAGGAAGGGATGGAAGGAAGTGGAAGGAAGAGGGATGGGTTAACTAGGGGTGTGGAGCATGATCCCACCGAGCTACCCGTGTAGCGTAGCGGGTAGGGACATTTGCTGCAGTGGTGGTGGTCCTGGGTTTGGGACTACGGACAGGTATTTTATTTTGTTTTCGGTAGGTGGTTTTTTTTGTTAAAGTTATTGCTGTCCTTGGTCCCTCGTGTTTTCCTCCAGTGTCTGCCCCCCCATTAAACAGGTATTTAGATATGCGCCAATTTAGTATTCAGCGAGTATGGTTGTGTGCTGTATTTGCGTTTGCCAGGATGTACGCACTGTTGTGTGAGTAGCTAATTTTGCGTCGATCTTATGACATGGAACATTTAAATATAGAAGCCCCCCTTTAGCCAGCCCAGTGCCAAACAGGGCTGAGGTACTCTGCATCTTACCTTTTCCCACACCAGCAACCCGGATTCAGGAATGAGCTCGGGTTGCCAGAGGTCTGGGGAGGGGAGAGGATTGAGCATCCAGAGGACAGCTCTTCTTTCCTGGGGAGGGGTGGTTTGCCATCTTGGCCGTTGGCTGCTACCAGATGGAGGCCTGGGGGTAGCGCCAGCAGCATCATAAAGGGAGGGGCCATGGTTCCATAGGCGTATGCAGCTCCACATCCACGCCAATGTGCCACGGCAGCAGGGGACATAGGGAGAAGAGGAAAATGGGTAGTGCAAGCTAAATGAAGCTCTGCCTGCCTCCACCTTGTGCCATGGGCCAATAGCTAGGCCCATCTGTATGTGTGTGTTACTGGGTGGGGAGAGGACAGCTCTCCCATTCCCTGCTCCGCCACAGGGGCATCCTTGGGGGATTCAGGACTGGCGATCCGATGCTGCAGGTGTCGGGCAAGAGGGGGCAGGGACAGGACTGAGAACCTGCCCATGCCAACCAAGCCAGGAAAAAGCTCTATGAAAAAAAATATGGAAGCCCCCCACATCCTCCCCCCTAGTCAGCTGTGCACAACAAGACTGTTTCCATCGAGGAGTTCTGAAGACACTATAGACCTTGAGAGCGAAGCTTGAGCTGTCTCAAGTGTCTTCAGAACCCCGAGATAGAAACACATCCTGAATTGGGTATAGTTGCCCATATCTTTTGTTTATAGTATATGGTTCTAGGAGTTCAAGGAGCATACGGACACCAAAGTGACATTTGGAAAGATTTTTACTTAAACTAAAACACAGTTTCACATTCACAACTGAATTAGAGAATGCAGCAATGACTAAAGACACAGTTCTCTGTATGTAGTTTTGTTGAACTGTACTACAAAAACTTCTGTTGAGGTTTGAACTGTATTACAACTTTTTTTGACCTTTCAACTGTACTACAGCAAATTTGGAACTGTTGTACAACACGAAAATTGAGCCAGTTGATCTCAATGTATAATAAGACCTAACCATATGCTATGATAAATAGTGTTTGGTGAAAAAGAACAACAGGACTGTGGTTCCAGCTCCAGATTCGGATGATATAAAACCACTCAAGAGTTGCTTTCATAATCTGTAATATCAACAGAAGTCAGAGGCAGTATAGCGCAGTGGTTTAAGCCTCTGAGCTGCAAATTTGGTGACATCCAGCAGGCCAGACCGAGGTTTGAATCCCACAGCTTCCACTTGCATACTGTGTGACCCTGAGCAAGTCACTTAACTTCCCTGTGCTCCCAGGATGCTCCTGTAAAAAAGCTTTCAGCTTAGTGTGCTACTCCTGGTTAAACAACTAAAAAAAAAAGTCTTTGATGGAACCTCAGCCTTGTTTTGCATGTTTCCCCATCCACTAGTCTGTATATGTACTGGACTCTGACAAACTGGAACAAAACTAAATGTTTACAGGCTTGGTACACCGTGTTCAGGTTACCCCATACCTCTCAACATTTTACCCTAAAATGTGTGACACTGGCACTTACAAAATGTGGGACAATGCGAGATAGTGTCCCGTCAGAATTTGGGACACATTAGCAGACATGGAGATACAAGCTCAGAAGATGGCAGAGATTATTGCAAAAACTTTGCGCAAGGTTTAAGTCTGATGTAGCATCTAAAATTAGTAGGAATTTCTGCTTTGAAGTTTGAGTTTACAGCAATCTTTATATGTTGGCAGCACCTTTTCTATGTGAGACAGATGTAGGACAGAGCAATTCTGATGGGTAAAATGAGGGATGCCCCTCCTAATGTGGGGCATTAAGAGGTATGTCCCCCTCCCCCCAGAGTGAACACAGGGTTGCATTTTAACTGTGGTGACAATTGAAAGCCAAGTGTTCTAAAGTCTTGAGCCAACAAGTGTAAGGTCCATTATAAACCATGACATCATTCTTAGTCATTCAGGATGGCTTATTAATAAACATTCTGGTACATTTACAAACATACAGGACTTTCTCATGCTACTATATTTAAAATGCAGAAGTTCTGCGTTCAGTTGTCATAGTTCATGCCCCACAGAGGTTTCTTTTAATTTTCTACAAAGAGAAGCATTTTTTTTGTAGATTCTTTTTACTTGTTCCGGTGGACCAGGGCACCTCTTAGAAGTGCCCACTCAGCCGTCGTCTCTACTCCCCACCTGAGACCACCCTCCTCCAGGAACGAGATTACCGAGCACCCTCTTCCAAGGACCTTTCAGCCACCAGGGGAGGGCCCACCCCACCTACATGGTGGGCTTTCTGCAATTAGAGGGTCAGTCCTAGTCGGGGAGCTTGGGGGAGTCAATGGAGGGATGGTCTGATGTTGGGGATGTGGGGTGGGCTCCTGGAGCCTTCGCTGCCTCCCTGGTCCTCCGGGGTATTTTTGAGTATGGTTTCTCCCTGGAGCGTGGACGTGCAATGACGTCTGGGCACTGATGTGCAAACATCTGCTGCTGTTTCATCCCCTAGTTATGGCACCACTTCCTTGCAAGGTCCCCTGTCTCCATCATGGGTCACTGAGGAGTAGTGCAGGTCCCGTAGCACACCCCTGGAAGGGAAAACAGTCCTCTGGACGCTCAATCCCTTCCCTCCCCTGCTGACCCCCAGCAGCCTGAGTCTGTTCCCGAACCCGGGTTACCGGTGTGGTGTGAGGTGTGGCATCCAGTGCCCCAACCCTCCCCGCAACCAGGCCGGCTAAAGAGAAACATTTTGATTTTAAATTTAAGTTCCATTCTTTAAAAACAGAAGTCTTCAACATGATTTATAACATGTTTATATTTACAGTTCCTGGATCTCCGTTCTTCTCAGAGTTTCTTTCCAACTCTATTGTGTGCCAGAACTACTCAGCCTTGCTCCGCAGTTCTCACACCCAAAGAACTTGAGAATGCACTGTTATAACCATAAGAAACACGGAACCTGTACATATAAATATGTCGTACACGTAATTGATTTTCAACAATGTTTAAAGTGAACTGCCGCAGATGCTTATCTGAATTTGTTTCTGTTCTAGAACATCCCTCAATTACCATGTGGCAGAGCTCTATATAACTATGATGGGAAAGAACCGGGCGACCTGAAATTCAGCAAGGGCGAGATCATCATTTTACGACGAAAGGTGGACGAGAACTGGTACCACGGAGAGCTCAATGGAAACCATGGTTTCTTCCCTGCCAGCTATATCCAGTGTATCAAGCCACTTCCTGAACCTCCACCTCAGGGCAAGGCACTTTATGACTTTGAAATCAAGGATAAAGATCAGGATAAAGACTGTTTAACCTTTACAAAGGTAACTGGCTGAATTCATGTGTGTTATTGTTAACTCCATTTGTACTTACTGACGTGTCCGTCATTTCCTGAATTATTTTTGTTATCTTTGTTTTAACAGAAGGGTAATGTACCATGGGAATGAAATGCACACACATTCAGAAGAAGTGAGCATCTTCTGTGTGACTAAATACAGTGTTCACACTGAGTCACTTAAAGCCTCAACAGGGTGGTGGTGGGGTGTTGATCCAGCATAGTTAAATGGAAACTCTGCACTTCAGTATGAACTTTCATAGAGAGTACCATTTTTTCCAATTTTCAGCTTTTCTTTTCAGAGCCTAGAACACTTCTTGGTAGCCTGTACACAAACTCTGCATTAAAAGCATGTGACTGCCCCCAAATCATCTTACAGTCTCTTTTGTAGAATCGTAGGTCTCACATGAAAAGACTGTAATGCCACAAACAGCATACAGGATGTGAGGTCTGGCAAAGATAGTCAGATGCTTTTTGAGAGGGACAGTGAAATAAGTACTGCATTATCTGAAATAGGTAGTAGACCAATAACAGGAGAAACTGAAACAAGAAAGAGCTGGCTATCACTAACATTAGCTGACCGTGTGGTTTAGGAAAAGTGATACCGGTTTATATACTGTAGTAGAGAAATTAAGTACGTTTTTTATTGCAATTGCAAAAAAAAAAAAAAAAATGTAGGTGTGCTAGAGATATATAATGAGTGCATGACTTTCTGGCAAATTACTTAATTTTGCAATGCTTCAATCCACACTGTTAAAGAAATGAATAAAAATGACCTGGTTGAAAATGAGATGCTGCATCTCAGCTGAACCATCCTTGGTAACTATAGTATAAAATGAAGCAGTAAAATTATACGTGTGAGAAACACCATTAGGGAAAAATGTAAGGTGTGTATGCTGGTATATATTTAGGCCAGTATCTATTGT
Organism: Neoceratodus forsteri; assembly: GCA_016271365.2. NCBI lineage: Eukaryota > Metazoa > Chordata > Ceratodontiformes > Ceratodontidae > Neoceratodus > Neoceratodus forsteri. The sequence continues at coordinate 159,243,200 of CM057459.1, forward strand.
ACAGCTGTTTTGTGGCCCGTCAAAATACAAATGAGGATAGGGGCTCTAGTCTCCAGTGGGTGTGCACTTAACTAGGAACTTAATAGTGACTATAGTGACACAGGTACATGGAGTCTCCGTGTGTAAAGGTCGGTACTTAATGGTAATAATTTACTATAGGACACAGTCTGCTGTCAGCAAAAACCAACCGACGCTGCCCTAAAAAGGGAAAAAACTCTTCTCAATAAAGTGTATTGGCTGGTTCTGGGAGCGGATCGCTAGACACATTCTTGTGACCTCTACAAAGCAACTGGATGACTACCCCTTCACCTCAGGGCCCAATTCCAGGCCTGCCCATTGGGAAAGAAAGCCATACTTGGGCTAGTTCTTGAATCCACCTCGTGTCTATTCAAAACAGACCAACCAAACTTTTGGCAGGCAGTATAGCGCAGTGGTTTAAGGCTCTGAGCTGCAAATCTGGAGACCTGGGTTTGAATCCCACAGCCTCCACTTGCATACTGTGTGACCCTGAGCAAGTCACTTAACTTCCTTGTGCTCCCAGGTTGCACCAGTAAACAAGCTTTCAGCTTAGTGTGTCTCACCAGATGAACAATTGGGGGAAAAAAAAACAAAAAACAACAATCCATACGCAGAGGTCCTCCAGGAGTGTGAATGTGGTACCTTTCAAGCGTACCTCAATAGTTCAAAGGTCCCTGTCCTTTAGAGGACCCACATGGATAAATAACCTACCCCCCCACCTCATAGAATGCAATAAGGTCGGCGACTTCAAAGCTGGTCTCTGAGCACATCTAACTCTCTTGTATATGTGAATGCCCCAACATAACCTAACCTTATTACAAACAATCAAAAGACCCTGTGTGTCCTAACCCTAACCTCTAACACTAGGAAAATCCCTTAACCACCCCTTCTGACCTCACTAGGTAAGACATAGACTTATCTTTGCCCTTGCCCCCCTGTGCTCACCACGCCTTTCTACTCTCTCACTCTCTCCTACCTTACCCCACTTCACGGTCCTTTCCTTAATCCTATACCTACCGCTCACCACCCTCCCTCCCCACTCCTCTAACCTCCTTTTCACACACCACCCCTGTATCCTCCTCCTCTCTTCACCTCCTACCACCTTGACCACCCCCTCCCATTTCTTCCTAGCCACCTTTCTCTCACTTTGACCCCCCCACCTCCCAGGACAAAGCCTCCTCAGGCTGCCACCCTTACACAATCTGACCCAAGCCCCTTCCTGTCTGCCTTACTCTGCCTAAGTACGGGAGCACTACAGATGAGTATGAATAGATAGGCCATTGACAGAGCAAAGGCCGATGGCACATTCATAAGGTAGAAAAAGAAATGGGCAGACTGGATGGGCCTTGAGGTCCTTATCTGCCGTCAACTTCTATGTTTCTGTGTTCCTGAAATCCCCTTCTGATCTGTGCATTTAACACAGGATAGCCTACTCCAGTAAGCAGTCTATCATACTTGCCTACCTATTGAACTGATGGTGAAATCTCCTTGCGAATTTCTAAACAGATGGTAAAAGTGTAACTTACCTAATATGAGGAAAAACCTCTATTAAGTAACCTGTGCAACCTTGTAACCTAAGGAATCATTTGTATGCAAATGTAATTTCATACATTCATTGTATCTAGTTGTACTCATGTATTAACTGTTGTTCTTTTATCTGTCTTGTACTGTGTCTGACTTGGAACCTTTGAAACGAGCTTTTGGCTCAAAGGTATTTAATCCTAAACTGATATAAGTAAAAATAAATAAATAAAACTGTCATGGAATTTTCCATGTCGATATTAAAGAAGTATTTCGATATACTTTTTTGTTATATTTATTTATTTAGTTTTTGTTAACCGGGTAAGTGCACTAGCCAGCTGGTGACTATTTTCAGGCACGACCCGGGAGAGTACAAGACAATACATACTGTGGGTGTTTACATAGACAATGCAATTACATAGACAATGCAATAGGTATGGCAATACAATGTTTAGACAGTAGAGCAGAGGTTATGTGGCTAAGATAACAGTGAGGGCACTGATCTAGGTAAGACATCACTGGTCAGTACATAAATACAGCATTGTTCAGTATAGTATATAACAAGCAGTGTGGTTAACAGTAACAAAGACAGGGTTATTCAATGTTCACCTGGAAGATAAGAAGTGCAAACAAGCAGGAAAGGGGAGGGTAATAAGTAAGTAGGTGAGTATGGTGGACTGCTAGAGGAGGAGCGATCCGAGGCCAGGATGGGCTTTGAGGGGAAGGACCTAACAGCGATTACGGCTTTGGCGGCTCAAGGTACCAGCAAGCGACCGGGCTCATGGTTCTGCTTCTTGGGCGTCAGCACGGCGGGCAGCCCCTGACAACAGGCTTCCTTGGAGGGGCAAGGTGCAGTCTTTAATGTTAGCTGAAGGGCAATTGGTTCCAAGGGCGGGTCCCTTAGGCTACAGCGGTGGTTCCACGGCAGCACTGGGGTGCGAGGAGGAGTGATCCGAAACCCAGAAAATGGGTTTGAAGGGACTTTTCGGTGATTACGGTTTTAGCGGCTCAAGGTACCTGCAAGCGACTGGCCCCTGGTACTGCTTCTGGGCGGAGGCGGGCGGGCGTTCTGTAAGTAGGATAATGAGGGGAGAAGGTGTAGTCTTCTTCTGGATACCGGGCTGGCCAGCGGTTCCAGAGAGGCTGGTTCTTGAGACTATCGAGGTGGGTCAGTGGCAGCGCGGTGCAGGGAGGAGCGATCCTAAGCCCCGAAAGGGCTTGGAAGGACTTATCGACGCATTATGGCTTTGGCGGTATAGGTACCAACAGGCGCGCGGGCTCCTGGTACTGCAACTGGGCTTGAGCACGGCGGGCGGTCCCAGTCATCAGGCTTCTTGGCGGAGCAATACGCAATCTACGCTGGATACCGCTGGGCAAGCGGTTTGAAAAGGTGGGTCCCTTAGGCTACAGAGGTGGGTCCACAGCAGCACAGGGGATCGCGGAGGAGCGATCCTAAGCCCTAATGGGCTTGGAGTGACCTTCCAGTGCTGGGGAGCGAGGAGGAGCGATCCGAAGCCCCAATGGGCTTGGAGTGACCTAACGGCAGATTATGGCTTTGGCGGCTCAGGGTACCAGCAGGCGGCGGGGCTCCCAGTTCTACTTCTGGGCGTGAGCGTGGCGAACGGCCCCTGTCCATAGGTTTCCTTGGAGGTGCAAGGCGCAGTTTTCAAAGGTTGACGCTGGGCAGGCGGTGAAAAAGGCGGGTCCCTGAGACTACCGAGGAGGGTCCAAGGGAGCTCTGGGGTGCTTTATTTAATGTACATTGAAATTTATGAGGGGCAGGGATGAGGGAGAGTGGAGCAACGTAATAGCTGTGGGGCAGCAGTTTTCTGGGATAGTTCTTGAATCTGCGTTGCTGCCCTGTTTGCAGGCAACTACCCACCTCCAGGCTGAGCTGGTTGGAAATGAGTTGGTCTCCCTCTCCCACGGAGCACTACTGCAATGACACCTGCCCCAGAGGAAGCCAAGTGTGAAGCAGATGTTCCATGGTGGGCTCCAGTAGGGCAAGGGTGGTGGAAATAGAGGCGAAACACCTGGTTGTAACATTACACAGAATTATCCATCAGTCTGGCTATGATAACAGTGAGGGCCTATTCTGATTAAGGCAGCACTGGTCAGAATTTAATACAGCATTGTTCAGTGCAGTATATGGCACGCAGCTTAGTAGTTACAGATAACATTAAGGCATATTTTAAGTAAAACAGCACTGGTCAGTACATAAGTACAGCTATGTTAAGTACAGTATGGAGCAAACATAGTAGTTATAGATTACAGAAATAGGGTTATTTCATGATCTACAGGTAGACATAATGTAAAAACAAGGCAATAAGTAAGTAAGTAAGGGGGTGAAGCTAGAGGGAGGGGAAGGGAGGAGAGGTGTGGCAGCAGGTAACGTAGGTATGTAGGGAAGGGATAGGTGTAGGGCATGAACTCATGAGTAGGTCAGGTAGGGTCAAAACAGGTACACTGGTCAGTAGTAGCTAAGTAGCGATGTAGCCCACGTTTAAAGTGGTAGTGAGAAGAGGAGTGCCTAAGGTCCAGTGACAGCATGTTCCACATCTGGGGGCAGAATTCAAAGCCCCGTGCCTTTGGAGGTGTGACACCGGGAACTCTTACTACTGATTTGTCAGTTGATCTCAGACCACGGTTAGTGATAACAGGACGTAGTAACTCAGCCAGAGAAGCTGGAGTTTCCAGCCTGATAATGGAGTCACATAGACAGCCGAGATAGTATAGTCTGGTAGCATAGGGGGAGAGCCAGCCTAGGTCACTATATAGCTGACAACGATGTTTGAGCCGAGGGGCCTTAGATGCATATCGACATATATTGTTATAGGTGACGTCCCATTTCTGTATGGCTGATTTATGGGCAGTAGTCAGGATAGGAGCACAGTAAGTTAGAGTAGGTAGAAGGATCCTTCTGGCGATGGCTAGCTTGGCTGCTGGCGTTAACATATAGCTGGTTCTGTAGGCTGCCCCTAGCTTACAATTTACTGTTTTGCAGGTTGTTTGAATGTGAAGGTTAAGGTCCAGAGATTGGTCAAGCAAAATTCCAAGATAGTGAAATGAGGTGACAGCCTCCAGTGAGTTCCCATTTAGGTCCAGTATTTTCAAGGGGGAGGTGCAGGATCTGAGTTTTTGGGCAGTGCCCAGGAGCATGGCTTTGGTTTTGCTTGAGTTGAGGACAAGTCAATGAGAGCTGAGCCAGTTTTGAATATTGTTGAAGGCCGTGGTCAGTGATGAGTTTAGGTAGTCTATGTTATGTGAGCTGGCATAGATGGCCAAGTCGTCAGCATAGAGAAGAGAGGAGCAGGATGAGATATTACTTGGTATGTTGTTTATGAAGAGAGAAAAAAGAAGAGGGCCAAGAATTGAACCATGGGGCACTCCAATATTGATTGTGGTACTATCTGACGTTGCAGAATTGAATTTTACAGCTTGGGTCCTGTCTGTTAGATAGTTCCTGTACCAGTTTACAACAGGAGTGGAGAAGCCTATGGAGCGAAGAGTGGACAGGAGTAAGGAGTGATCCACAAGGTCAAAGGCCTTGGTAAGGTCTATGAAGACAGCACTTGTTAGTCGACCATCATCCATGTTAGAGAGGGTATCTGATGTGAATTTGGCAAGGGCTGTAGAAGTGCTATGGTTTTTCCTAAAACCATGTTGAGCGTCACAGAGCAGCTTTGTAGTTTCTATGTAGTCGAGGGTTTGGGTGGCGACAAGCTTTTCCAGTATTTTACTTAGGACTGAGAGGATAGCTATTGGCCTGTAATTAGAGATCTCGATTCTGTTTCCTTTCTTGAAGATGGGAGTTATTCTGGCAGTTTTCCAGAGATCAGGGACGGTACCACTGGAGAGGGACAGTGCGAAAATCTTGGCCAGTGGTTCGGCTATGAGATGATCAGCTGTCTTCAGAAGGCGGGGTTCAAGAGAATGAGACCCAGGGCTGGTGTTGTCTGAGATAGCTCTTAGTAATTTTAAAAGTTGAGAGCTGGTTATAGCTTTGAAGTAGAAAGGCTGAACTATTGGAGGCACCGTTGGAGAGGCTGAAGGGTCAGCTAGCTTACTATAGGCAGAGGGCTGAGATGTGGTTGGTGCCTGTGGCAGGGTGGAGGTGTAGGGTGAGAGATCAGAGAACATTCTGTTGAAGGCATTTGCTATGGTGAAAGAGTCATTGCAGTGGGCACCATTGATGATCATCTCAGAGGGGGGTTATAGATTGTGGGGTGCCTAGGAAGGTCTTAATGTGGGCCCAAAGTTTCCGGGGGTCGTGGGCTGAGCTAGATAGTAGGTTCTGGCAGTACCTACTTTTTGCTTGTCTTATCTGCTTTCTGCAGGAATTTCTGTGTTGTTTGTATAATTGGTGGTCACTAGGTAGGCCAGTGCTTTTATAATGCTTCCAGAGTTTGTCCCTGAGCCGTAGCTGAAGGAGCAAGTCTTTTTGGAGCCATCTAGTTTGATTTCCTCTGACTCTTCTTTTTACTTTTGGTGCATGCCTATTCTGTACTTCACTGAAATTTATCAGGAAAACTTGTAGGGCATCTTTGAATTTTTTCAGCATGGTGGATTTCAGACCAGTCTATGGTGGATACATCATGGAGGAAGGCGTCTATGTCCATGTGGGCAAAGTTGGTAAAGGTGACAAGGCAGGGCAGAGGAGAAGGAGGGGGGCCTGAGTACCAACGGTAAAAAATGGGAGAGTGGTCAGTTATGGCATCAGCCAGGACACCTGCCTTGGTCATGTGTTCAGGTCTATTGGTGAGAATCCAGTCAATAAGAGTACCATTCTGAGTGGGGGTTACTGTCCTAGTGTTCTCTGTTATGAGCTGGTAAAAGTTAAAACTGTGGACTAGTGACGTGAGAGCACTATGAGAAGAACCCAGCCAGTTTAGGTTCACATCACCCAGGATAATGGCCTCATTTAGGTTAACAGATTGTGCCGTTAGTTTGAGTAGGTCCTGAAGTCCATTCATTCCACCAGTGGGTGGATTGTAGAGGCAGATTATGTGAAGTTTCTTGGCACCTAGGGACACAGTCATATGGATGGACTCACAGATCAATTGTGGGACTTGGGTTGGGGCTGTTGTGATGCTGAGGTGGGTCTTGTGGTAAAGGGCAACGCCCCCACCCCGTTTTGACCCAGGTCTGTCATGCTGGATAAGAGAGTAGCCAGGTATTTCACACAGGGCATCAGGTATTTGTGGTTTTAACCAGGTTTCAGTGAGACACAGTACGTCAGGTTCACAGACTTTGATCCAGGCTTCTGGTTCAGCCAAGTGGCTCAGCAAACTCCTGATGTTCATATGGGCTACTAAAAAGCCCTTTATTTGACTTGCAACTTGTGTTGGTGGGAGTGCTGTAGCAGGGAGGGCCTAGATTCAGTTCCACGTCGCCAGCAAGCAGAAGCACCAGAAATGCCAGAAATTCTAGCCTTATCCTGCAGTAAGATTTAATTAAACAATGTTTCCTCACCAGTTTTTTGAGGGCATAGAGTGCATGGTAGGGGCATCCTTTATTATGAAGAAGATATTGCCATGAGGGTTTTGGGCAGCATTTGGCTGCAAGCAGGTTGGAGAACCTGAAATCTCTAGTTGAGGCGATGTTTTGGTATAGTCCGCATGGTAGTGTGAGAGAGAGTTTATTCAGGCACAGTAGTAAGAGGAGGCCGGTTAGGAGATGCAGTGCCCTTGGTCTGCCACTTGGGGGCAGCGTGCCAGCAGGGAGGAGTATCATGACAGCACCTTAGGTCAGGAGCTGAGATTGCAGGGAAGCAAGTATTGCAGGTGAGGTCCTTTAGTCGGGGAAACCAGGATCAAGTATAGATTGAGACATAGTACAGGAGAGGGGGAGAGAGGGGGGAGAGAGAGGTGGAGGTTTGGCGGGACTTAGCGATTCTGATCAAGAGGTTGTTTCGGTGAATAAGAGGCAGTTACAGCTCAGGCGGCCAAGAGCTGTAAATATCCCACTGTTGAACAGTAGTGAGTAGGTCGATCACCCCAGTGGTGAGCAAGTATAAGGAGCCAATGGAAAGTGGACACTTAGTCATATGACCAACAGAGTCCTATATAGCTAAAGGGCCACCAGGGTGGGTGAGGTGGGGGCGGTGGGGAGCCGGCGAGAATATCGATAGCATTTGTTTTACAAAACAACACTTCTGTCATGATGTAAATATATGCATCAATATAGCTGGAGAAAACTGCCTGTTTGTATATCAATATCATAATTAATACTGTTACACAATACCATATCATAATACATGAGGTTGTGTGCTTAACGAGAATTTTACACACACTCGAGGTGTTGGATGTTACATAAACCCCGATAGCAAAGCTCGAGGGGTTTATTTCAGCATCTAACACTGAGGGTGTGTGTAAAATTTGAGTTTTACACACAACCCCATGTTTTATTTGATATAATTGCTGGGTATTGTTTTTTTGCCACAGCAATTATGTAAAATAAAAAATATTCCTGTTCTACTGCGGACCTGTCAGGTTTGAGCTTGGTCCATGGTCAGAAGCGCCAACAGCAAGAGGAACCCTTTTTCCATTTTTTTTTAAAGAAGTACAGCTTAGTTGACATTAGCCCAGTGTTTGTTTTTTTAAACAACTCACTGCAAAGTCGGAGTAGTGACAGAGTCTCAGAGTCCATCCATTGGCAGCCTGTGGTAAAGAAGAGAAGATCTGCAGCTGGTGCCTGCGCAGACCTAGGGAAACCTGGTGCGTGTTCGCCGTTATATTCCCCAGTTATAACGGCAAATTATAATCAGGTTTCTGATAGGGAAAAAATGAGACTCAGTTATTATAATATAATAATGACATAATTTCTTAATGGCTGAACTCCTAAGTTTTCATTAAAAAAAAAATCTAATTTTTGGACCCAACGGTTCCAGAGTCAGACATTTCAAAAGGTATTTTCTTTAAAAACTGCTAACTTTGGAACCATTGGAGCCAGAGACTTCATTTTTTTAAATGACATTTTGGAGTCAGCTAAGTAGATATACCATCAATCTATCACTAGAGTGACCATATAGTGGCATAAAAATGTAAAATGTTTCACATTGATATAAAAAAAAAAAAATGGTTCACTGCATTTTTAAAGTCCTGTAATTTTTGACATATTATATCAACATGTACTGTGTATGCACGTAGCAACACAGAACAGTATTAACTGTTCAGATGTTCCAGCTTTCAAAATGTAGTTTCAAGCGTTATAAAAATATCACATAAAATTATTTTTGGAAATGGTTGGAAGGTACTGGTGGTTGTTCCGTCTATGAATAAGCACATTCTTTTCTAGTTACTATCTGAATCGCTAGCATACAGAAATTTATTTAAACAGCTGGTGGTATGTGGGGATCCAAAGCATGTGATGCCTTTCAGCAAATCATTCACCATGATTTCCTAAGCCCATTTTATAAATACCAACATACTCACCTTACATTTTTCCCTATTAGTTTTTCACACCTATGATTTTATTCATCCTGTACTGTATTTATCAAGAAAGTATTTTTACCAGCTGTGTAAGGAATTAAATCCATGGTTTATTAGGGATAAATAGGCTGACTCAAAATGTGCAATTTATCTTCATGAGCGAGGGTGCAGGACCATAACTCGTGCGTGATAGAGCCGTGAGTTAGTTATAAAAGTCCTGTCCCCTAATAAGTGATGATAAATTTGTTGAAGGCAACAGGGTCAAGGTTGGAGCATTTCTTAAAGAGGTCAGGTTTGATGGATGACAGGGTAGCTCTGAGGTCTCATTATAGGGATTATTAGCAGGCAATAATCCTAAAAAAAGGCAGAGTTCCTGTTACAGGTTATTACCCCAGGAGGAAATAGGCCTGCTCAACTCTTCCACACTGTAGACAGGCTGTTAAACCCTGTCTGTCTGCTGTTTGGAAGGATCTTGTCTCAAGGAAAGCGTGAGGAGTTTAGACTTTTCTTCCTGGACAGAGTGTCCTCCATTCGAGCCGGGATCTCAACAGGTAGCCTGCCAGGGGCGAACCGTGTTTAGGGGAGAGGTACCATGGCACTTTGGTGGTTTGGAGTGAATTTCAGCCAGTTTTTATGGAGGAGGTGCTTGCAGACAGTTTTTTTTGGAGGAGGTGGTTGAGATGATTACATCTCTGTGGCTTATCTACTGTCAGTCGGCTTTGGGGCCTAGTCAGCTGTTGGTCAACTGCCACATAGCCCTAGGTCTGATGTTTGCCAGGATTGTTAAGGGTTCCTTACAGGAGGGCTGTTTCCCAGTGACTCAAACAATCTGTGGTGAGACAGCTGCTAAAGACACCATCTTTAGAGGTGGTGGCAAACTACAGACCTGTCTCGAACCTTCCTTTTTTTAGGGAGTTATCAAGAAGGTGGTGGTGGCATAGCATGAGGTTCATCTTGAGAGGGTTGACGTTTCTGAGCTGCTTCAATTGGGTTTCAGACCTCACCACAGTATGGAGAGCATGCTTGTCAGGGTGTTTGATGGCCTGCTTCTAGCAAGAGATAGAAGGGAGTGCTCAATTGTTGTTCCGTTTGATCTCTTGTCAGTGTTTTACACTGTAGACCATGGGGTTTTGATGGAGCACTTTGGGGAATCTGGGGGACTTGCTGGGACAATTTTAAAATTATTTACATCCTTCCTTCCCTGCATGATGCAGTAGGTTGTAATGGGATTTTTCTCATTGCAGCCTGCAGTAGTCAGCTGTGGGGTTCCCCAGTGGTTAGTTCTGTCCCCCATATTGTTCGCAGTGTATATGCTGCCACTAGGACAGGTTATCAGACAGTACAGTGTGGGTTCTCACTACTGTGCAGATGATACTGAGCTGTACATGTCCTTTACATCGGATGGGTGGGTGGTGGTTGCCATGCTGAAGCATTGCCTCAAAGAAATTGCCAATTGTTTGGTCTCCAGCTGGCTGAGCCTTAATCTGGCCAAGACAGAGTTGATCTTACTTCAAAGGTATCTCTTGCAACAGGCCACACTGGTAGGACTAAGCCACCAGGCACTAGGACCGCACAGAAACTTTCTAGCTAGCAGTCTACTAGAGGGGGCTGCCCACCGCTGATGTCACCCTCTGATGTTGGCCTATCCTATAAGAGTGGATAGCCCCCATAGCCTCCTCAGTTCTTCCGCTGGTGACCAAAAGCCAGAACCTGTTAGGGGAACTGAGGAGATATCTGAGGTATCCTTAGAGCAGCCAGAAAAGGAACAGAAGATTCTCCTCTATGGAAAAGGAGAGCTAGGCAGAAGACTCGAAGGCCAGGAAGGATGAGAAAAGGGGGAAGGAGGGAGGGAAAGCATGGCCAGCTACAAGAGATCCTCTCAAAGATTTACTGTTATGGTAAGTTCTTTACGTAACTGTACTATTGTACTTCAAGGGTATCTCTTGCAGCAGACCACACGAGTAGGATGAGTCCCAAGCAGTTCTGGCAACAACTGTCAGACAGGTCGGTAGGCTGGCCATAAGGACCTAGGGTACAAGGCCTTGAAGAACAGCAAGGCTGAAATTAGCCCTACGCCTAGAGGTGACATCCAGACTGCAGTGTTTAGTAAAAGTGTGGACAGAACTCCAAGTAGCAGCTGCACAGATCTCTGCAGCCGAAACATTTCTGAAACATGCCACAGAAGTGGCCATGCCTCTGGCTGAATGGCCACGAACCACACCAGGAAGTTCCATACCATAATTCTTGTAATAGGAAATAATACAATTGGCTAGCTATTTGGATAAACACTGTTTGGACACTGGAATGCCCTCTTTCCAGGGACGAAGGAAACAAAGAATTGGGAGGACTTCCTATAGTTCTTTGTGTGGTGTGTATAGTATCTTAAAATTCTATGCACATCCAGAGTATGGAGCAATGCTTCCCCTGGATTGGCAAGCTCTGGAAAATAAACAAGCAGGTGGATGATTTGATTCAAAGTAAACTCAGATACCAGCTTAGGAAGAAACTTAGGAATGGTACGCAAAGATACTCTATCTTTGTGGAAATTAAATACAGCTGCTCACACATGAGCACCTGAAGCCCGGAAATCCTTCAAGCAGAAGTAATAGCAACTAAAAATAACGCTTTCCATGACAGATAGCATAGCTCACAAATTGCGGCTGGTTCAAGTGAAGGCAGGATGAGTTTTTCTAACACAAAATTTGTCCCAAGCCTGGACAGGATTGTGGATTGGAGATTTCACTTGCAAGATGCCTCTCAAAAACCTGCGAGACACATTCTGCAGTATGTCCATCTACATGTACACAGTAAGCAGAGATGGTGGAAAGATGTACCTTGATGGAGAAGTACTTGAGACCAGAGTCCAGTAGGGAGAGCAAGTATTCCAAAATACATGGATCAGGTCCTGCCTATCTCAAAGACCTCCTGGCTTGGTATGCTTTAGTCCATTCTCTCGAGGAATTGTTGGTAGCCATCCTGAGATCCCTTCTGAAGCACTGCAGAGGCAGGGCTTTCTCAGTAGTGGCACCTGCAATATGAAACTCCTTGCCATACCATTTTGGAGTTCCTCTTCAATGGAGGCATTTAAACAGGGCCTGAAAACCTACTTGTTTGACTTAGCATTTGACTGGGCAGTAGATTAGGTTGTATTAGTACCTCTGCTGCTTTTATTTTACATGTGTGAAATTGCTGGTTTTATGGCTGTACTATTTGATGTTTGCACCCAGAGCTCTTGGGATAGGGTGCTGTAGAAATAAAATTACTTTGCCTTTCCATAAATTGCATAATCTGAGTCAGGGTATTGCATATTTGATTTAACATCAGTTTACTTGTTACAGCTTTTAAATCTTCAGTCTGTATGACAATTTAACTGTTTCTCTTTGATTTTAATTGCTGGCTTCAGTGTTGCACGTGGCTACAGTGATGTCATCAGCATTAACTTGTGAAAGCTGTTCTCTGATTTGCTAGATACTAGTTGTGACATTCCCCAAAATGCAACTTATCATGATACCTTACTAAGTGGGTCCAAAAATAACAGTTTTGTTTTGGGACATTTCTCACTACACCTGTTGTTTAAATCTGAAGTAGCAGGGTAAAACTTATGGAGAGTCTTTGCTAGAACTGTCTGGGAGTCTTGCGCAGACCTCAATGCAGCCATTGTGCTGCACTGTCTTGGAGCCTGGCACAGATCTCTGTGATGGAGCCATGGTGCTGTGCTCTCCTGGAGCCTGGCACAGACCTCTGTGATGCAGCCGTGGTGCTGCACTGCACTGTCCTGGAGTCTGGCACAGACCTCTGTGATGCAGCCATGGTGCTGCACTGTACTGGAGCATGGCACAGACCTCTGTGATGCAGCCGTGGTGCTGTGCTGTCCTGGAGCCTGGCATATACCTCTGTGATGCAGCCATGGTACTGCACTGTACTGGAGCCTGGCACAGACCTCTGTGATGCAGCCATGGTGCCGCACTGTACTGGAGCATGGCATATACCTCTGTGATGCAGCCATAGTACTGCACTGTACTGGAGCCTGGCACAGACCACTGTTTATTTTATTTTTATTTATTTAGTTTTTGTTGATCGGGTAAGTGCACTAGACAAATCCTGCCTATTTTCAGGCGCGACCCGGGGGAGGGTGATACAGATGAATGCCAACTGACCTTGAACCAGTTTAAGCTGTTGGTGGTATTTTTAGAGAATGAGGAAAATTTGGCTAGGACACTGGGGAAATTCCCCTTCTCTTTTCGATAAGTGCCATGGGATCTTTAACATCCACCTGAACTACCACCAATCCAGGCAGATGGGACCTCAGTTTAACGTCTCATCTGAAAGACGGCACCTCAGAAGTGCAGCACTCCTCTCATGCTGCACTACAGTGTCAGTACTGGGATATTAACCCAAGTGCCAGATGTGGGAACTGAACCCCCAGCCCTCTGATCTCCCAGCCTCAGAGGTGAGTGTGCTACCTACTGAGCCACTGACACTGCAGCCATGGTGCTGCACTGTTCTGGAGCCTGGCATATACCTCTGTGATGCAGCCATGGTGCTGCACTGTCCTGGAGCCTGGCAAAGACCTCTGTGATGCAGCCATGGTGCTGCACAGTCCTGGAGCCTGGCACAGACCTCTGTGATGCAGCCATGGTGCTGCACTGTCCTGGAGCATGGCACAGAATCTCTGTGATGCGGCCATGGTGCTGCAATGTCCTGGAGTCTGGCACAGACCTCTGTGATGCAGTCATGGTGCTGCACTGTCCTGGAGCCTGGCAAAGACCTCTGTGATGCAGCCATGGTGCTGCACAGTCCTGGAGCCTGGCACAGACCTCTGTGATGCAGCCATGGTGCTGCACTGTCCTGGAGCATGGCACAGAATCTCTGTGATGCGGCCATGGTGCTGCAATGTCCTGGAGTCTGGCACAGACCTCTGTGATGCAGCCAAGGTGCTGCACTGTTCTGGAGCCTGGCACAGACCTCTGTGATGCAGCCATGGTGCTGCACTGTCCTGGAGCCTGGCAAAGACCTCTGTGATGCAGCCATGGTGCTGCACTGTCCTGGAGCCTGGCACAGACCTCTGTGATGCAGCCATGGTGCTGCAATGTCCTGGAGTCTGGCACAGACCTCTGTGATGCAGCCATGGTGCTGCACTGTCCTGGAGCCTGGCACAGACCTCTGTGATGCAGCCATGGGACTGCTCTGTACTAGAGCCTGGCACAGACCTCTGTGATGCAGCCCATGGTACTGCACTGTCCTGGAGCCTGGAACACACCTCTGTGATTCAGCCATGGTACTGCACTGTTCTGGAGCCTGTTACAGACCTCTGTGATGCAGCCATGGTGCTGCACTGTCCTGGAGCATGGCACAGAATCTCTGTGATGCGGCCATGGTGCTGCAATGTCCTGGAGTCTGGCACAGACCTCTGTGATGCAGCCAAGGTGCTGCACTGTTCTGGAGCCTGGCACAGACCTCTGTGATGCAGCCATGGTGTTGCACTGTCCTGGAGCCTGGCAAAGACCTCTGTGATGCAGCCATGGTGCTGCACTGTCCTGGAGCCTGGCACAGACCTCTGTGATGCAGCCATGGTGCTGCAATGTCCTGGAGTCTGCAGCACAGACCTCTGTGATGCAGCCATGGTGCTGCACTGTCCTGGAGCCTGGCACAGACCTCTGTGATGCAGCCATGGGACTGCTCTGTACTAGAGCCTGGCACAGACCTCTGTGATGCAGCCCATGGTACTGCACTGTCCTGGAGCCTGGAACACACCTCTGTGATTCAGCCATGGTACTGCACTGTTCTGGAGCCTGTTACAGACCTCTGTGATGCAGCCATGGTGCTGCATTGTCCTGGAGCCTGGCAGGGACCCCTGCGATGCGGCCATGGTACTGCACTGTTCTGAAGCCTGGCAGGGACCCCTGTGATGTGGCCATGGTGCTACACTGTCCTGGAACCTGGCACAGGCTTCTGTGATGCAGCCATGGTGCTGCGCTGTCCTGTAGGCCAGCAGGCACCCCATGATGCGGTCATGGTGCTGCACTGTCCTGGAGTCTGGCACAGAACTCTGTGATGCAGCCATGGTGCTACACTGTCCTGGAACCTGGCACAGGCCTCTGTGATTCAGCCATGGTGCTGCGCTGTCCCGTAGGCCAGCAGGCACCCCATGATGCGGTCATGGTGCTGCACTGTCCTGGAAGTCGACATGAAGCCCCATGATGCAGATGTGGTGCTGCACTGTCTCAGAGCCTGGCAGTATCCCTATGATGTGGCCATGGTGCAGCACTGTCTTGGTGACCAGCAGGGACCCTCATAATACAATGTGACACAGCACTGCACCGGAGCACAGTAAGGATCCCTGTAATGTGGCCAGTATGGGGAATGTAATGTTACTGATGGGACTTCAGTGCAATTGCACATGAAACATGTGTTCCCTTTTACACTGAAATATGTAGGGCACTCTTTCATATCAGTGTGGAAGATAACTTTGCTTCTGCAGTAGCTGTTTAATCTAAGAAAAACGAAAAACGTGCACAAGGTAAGGTGGTGCTCCAATCCAATCTAAAGTTCCATGCAGCAAGTGATGGGCACTCACCAACCAAAACAGGCATCACACAGGCTCCAAGGGTCCATATATAAAAGAGTTTACTCCAAAACACACATAACACAGCTGCAGTCTTGACTCGTTTTGGACAAGGTCCTTTCTCAAAAGCTAGTGCAGCAGACATCCAGACAACCATTTATCTAAAACTAATCATGATGTCAGTAATGCAAAAATACTCCTGATTGGTAGTATTTAAAACAATCACAAGGTGATTGGTAAGTTAAAAATGAGAGCCAAACCAAAAATGGATAGGGAATGGAGGGCAGTGGGATAACCCACTGGGGGGGAGGAGAGGAAAAAAAGGGGGGCAGAGGGGAGAGAAAAAGAACAAAGTGATATACACCACAGTGATTCATCAATACATTCTCAAAAAGTGGTGCAAACATATAAGTACAAATCAAATACATCAACTTACTTCACTTTACTTCCTCTTTCTTAAAAAGGTTTCAAATCGAATCCAGTATTCTGACCTGGAAACTGATTAGCCTTTAAACTGATAATCCAAAATGCTTCCCTTTGTAGAATCAAGTCATTATAGCTTCCACCTCTAGGGTGTTGATTTAGTTTGTCTATTGCCATGCATTTAGGAGAGTGGGAGGGTACCTTCAGTGTTTGATTTAATATGATTTACTGTAGCATAAGTGATGTCTCCATTGTTTATTGCCCTAATATGTTCACTTATTCTAACCTTTAAGTGTCTGGTTGTTTTACCTACATAAAATACCATGCAGTCACATGTTGCTAAATAAATTACACCATTTGTGTCACAAGTTGTGATTTGTCTTACAGCAAATTCTTTTACTGTATTGATGCTTGAGACGTTTTTACCAGATTCTACATGTTTGCAAAAAGAACATCTTTTACAAGAACAGCATCCATGTACCCCACGTGTAAGCCAAGTGTCACTGTGTTGTTCCATATAATGGCTACGTGTCAGTATGTCCCCAATTGTGGTAGCTCTCCTAAAAGCTAACCTGGGTGGGACCTCTGTAATTGGTTTGAGGCCTAGATCTGTCTGCAGTACACGCCAGTTTTTAAAAATTATAGTTTGTACAATGTTGGCTTGCGTAGAATATGTAGGGACAAAGTTGATTCTATTGTCTTGATTTTCATTTTGTTTTTTTAGTAAACTTTACAGAAAAGAAATTTCAGGCAACACACTACTTTTGGCTAATAGTTGCCATCCCTGTCACCTTATCAGAAACATACCCAAGGGGCAATTCATGCGTGTTAAATGCAACTGTACCACAAATTAAAATTTTGAAGCAGCAGCAAATTACCTCAGTGATAGACTGATAGAGAAGGGCTGCAACAACACTGATATTTTCACTGCCAGAGAAATAGTTACAAACACAGATAGAAACTCCATATTAGAAAGAAAAAAAAACAAACAAACTGAAAATCAAGACAACATAATTAACTTTGTCCCTACATATTCTGCCCAAGCCAACGTTGTACAAAATATAATTTTTAAAAACTGGCATGTGCTGCAGACAGATCCAGGCCTCAAACCAATTACAGAGGTCCCACCCAGGTTAGCTTTTAGGAGAGCTACCACAATTGGGGACATACTTACACATAGCCATTACATGGAACAACACAGTGACACTTGGCATACATGTGCGGTACATGGATGCTATTCTTGTAAAAGATGCTTTTTTTTGCAAACATGTAGAATCTGGTAAAAATGTCTCAAGCATCAATACAGTAAAAGAATTTGCTGTAAGATAAATCACAACTTGTGACACAAATGGTGTAATTTATTTAGCAACATGTGACTGCATGGCATTTTATGTAGGTAAAACAACCAGACACTTAAAGGTTAGAATAAGTGAACATATTAGGGCAATAAACAATGGAGACATCACTTATGCTACAGTAAATCATATTAAATCAAACACTGAAGGTACCCCCCACACTTCTAAATGCATGGCAATAGACAAAGTAAATCAACACCCTAGAGGTGGAATCTATAATGACTTGATTCTACAAAGGGAAGCATTTTGGATTATCAGTTTAAAGGCTAATCAGTTTCCAGGTCAGAATACTGGATTCGATTTGAAACCTTTTTAAGAAAGAGGAAGTAAAGTGAAGGGAGTTGATGTATTTGATTTGTACTTATATGTTTGCACCACTTTTTGAGAATGTATTGATGAATCACTGTG
Source organism: Neoceratodus forsteri (assembly GCA_016271365.2). Taxonomy (NCBI): domain Eukaryota; kingdom Metazoa; phylum Chordata; order Ceratodontiformes; family Ceratodontidae; genus Neoceratodus; species Neoceratodus forsteri. The sequence goes on from CM057459.1 coordinate 159,260,920, forward strand.
GTGTATATAACTTTGTTCTTTTTCTCTCCCCTCTGACCCCTCTTTTTTCTCTCCTCCCCCCCAGTGGGTCATCCTACTGCCTTCCCTTCCCTATACCTTTTTGGTTTGGCTCTCATTTTTAACTTACCAATCACCTTGTGATTGTTTTAAATACTACCAGTCAGGAGTATTTTTGCATTACTGACATCATGATTAGTTTTAGATAAATGGTTGTCTGGATGTCTGCTGCACTAACTTTTGAGAAAGGACCTTGTCCGAAACGAGTCAAGAGTGCAGCTGTGTTGTGTGTGTTTTGGAATAAACTCTTCTGTAGATGGACCCTTGGAGCCTGTGTGATGCCTATTTTGGTTGACGAGTGCCCATCACTTGCTGTATGGAGCTGTTTAATCTACTGTGGTCAAACCCCATAGGTAAGATGGCTCGTGTGGCGCACCTTAATTAGGTCTCATTACCAAAGATCCTTGGGCCAGTCCTTCATCCACTCTACTGCTTTCTATGGAGTGATGGAATCTTTACAATCCTGACTTTAAGAATAGCTGATGGAACCAGCTATAAAAACTAGGACACCCTAAAGTTAAACATAATGGGCCTTATGCAGCAGTGATCTCGATATGTGCTAGTAAAAGTACTGACGGAGTCAGGCAGATACACACCACACATCCAGCCTCACAGCAATGCATGGGGCTGCCATTCACTCTCCTCTGGAAGCCCCTCCTCTCAAGCATGTAGCAGCACAGAGGCGAAACGGTTGACCTGGAGTAAGGGTCAACTGAAACATGGAGCTTCCAATCGGATGCTTAGTCCAGTTCCAAAGTGGACTTCTGTTCTGCGGCAGCAGAGATCATGGGATACACTCAGTGGCTTGGACTGCCATATTTCCTTTGACGATGCATGTTTTTCAACAGTAAACAATGTAGGAGGGATCTCTGGCCCAGTGGCCCCCAAGCCTTCATGGCAAGGCATGGGTTGACTTCCAGGCTAGGGATTCTGATGGTGAAGTTTAGTGGTGTGTAGGTAGGTCATGGCGGCCTATTGGCTGGCATAACTGCCCACAAAGACACAAGCGTGAAGCCTGTCACATTCCCAATCAGTGTGGGGGATCAGGCTTGTTTGGGGCAGATCAGGAATGCTTAGTTGCATAGCTGTATTACTGCATCCGCAGTATTCTGTAAGGATGACCTGAGATGCGTGTAACCTGGCCCAACACACTGCATATTGCAGTGATCGGCACAAATTCAGCTTAATGCATACAGCCCAATAGTTTTAAGTATGTCGGTTTTAATCATTTTATTTTAGTAACTACTTGCTCTTAAAGAGTGCAGAATATTTGCTTTAGTTTGGAGCCATGCCTGTGAGTCTTCTATTTATTTTTTGTTTTTGTTTTTATTCTTTAGTAACTGGATAAGGCCCACTAGGCACAAGTGCCTGTTTTCAGGGGCAAACTGGGAGCACTGGGGAGGTTAAATGACTTGCTTAGAGTCATACAATATACAAGTAGAGGTTGTGGGAATCAAACTTAGGTTCTGCTTGATGTACCAAGCTCATTCACAGCTCATGACTCTAGCCTCTAGGCTAATTATACATTTTTTATTAAGTATGCCAAACATAGTTTCAGTGTGTTTGCAGTTTGCAGTAATCAGTCATATTCTGGCATATCAAAGAATAGATTCTCCAGTCATTGTCTGGCATTTAATAATTAGATTTTGTAGTTTCTTGGTGCTATTTAAACACTGTTATTACTGTCTGTATGAACACAGAGACAGTTCCATAAAGCTCTCCTTTTACAGACAACAGTATTGTCAGTCATACTGATATGTTAGCTACAGTAGATAATTTCTGCAAGGTGTAAGCAGATAGTCAGAAATGGCTGAGGCACGCTGTCCCCAAAGGGGTCCACCCTGTCCCAGAACAGTTCAACCCAAATAGTGGTACAGCCCCCCCCCCCCCAATCTGCATGCTATGAAAAATAGACCTTGAGGGCCTTTCAGGGGATTTCTTCCTAATATCGAGAAGTCAGATGTTCCATCTATTCTGATGTTGGGAGTCTCATTTTCGAACCTGTGCAGTGAGTTTCTCCACCCTGTAGATATCCCACACTGTGCCTCTCACTGGATGATTGTTGGGGGGGTCCAGCTTGAGCCATATACAGAGAGGGCTGAGTGTGGAGTTGGGCACGGACATCTGAGTCCTGTAGTCTTTACATTTTAAATTGAGTGATTGCTGGTGTAAGCAGGTATCTGCTGTATTAGGGGAAACACTGTTTCTTTGTGCCTTAGGATATTTGGTGTTTGTGTACTGACACACAGCACTTCCTGGACCCCTGTGGAGGTCTGATGAAGCTGACAACACTGAGACTTCTCAGTGTTTGGAGAAGCATTTAGCTGCCAGGTGCTGACTAACCTGCCTTTTTAAAGGCGGGTTATGTGCATTGTCTGCCGTGTGTTGGGAGGTAACACGGGCCTCCCTATAGCAGCGGGTGATGTCACGGGAGTGTGACCATATTTTACTTGGCTCTAGCGAGCGTTTTAATACAGAGAGGGCTGAGTGTGGAGTTGGGTACGGACGTTTGAGTCCTGTAGTCTTTACATTTTAAATTGAGTGACTGCTGGTGTAAGCAGGTATCTGCTGTATTAGGGGAAACACTGTTTCTTTGTGTCTGAGGATAGTTGGTATTTGTGTACTGACACACAGCACTTCCTGGACCCCTGTGGAGGTCCAACGAAGCTGACAGCACTGAGACTTCTCAGTATTTGGAGAAGCATTTAGCTGCCAGGTGCTGACTAACTTTTTAAAGGCAGGTTATGTGCATTGTCCGCCGTGTGTTGGGAGGTAACACAAGCATACCTATAGCAACGGGTGACATCACGGAAGTGCGACCATATGTTACTCAGCTCTAGCGAGCAGAGTTGAGTGTGGAGCGGAGGTGACACGGGTAGAAGCCAGCGGCATCTGCAGGTGTCAGCAGGGGAAGATGGGGAAGGAGGCCATAAACCATACCTGTAAGCAGGCTCTAGAGATATTCAAGAGGTATATATTGTTATCTGTCATCATCCAAGGGGTAAGGTAGTAGCATCTCACAGAATGGCTACCAAGGTTTTTGCAGGAGATATTTTGGCATTATTATATGACGAAGGATCCATTAATAAATGCTTACATTGTAACATGTACGTACAACTGCACTGTTCACAGCGATGTTCACTATATGTATGCACAAAATGTAGCCACAATGATAATTTAAAGAATTACAAGAAAAGTCTATTAAAGGAGATACAGGAATTAAAGGGCATTGCTAATATCCAAGATTTTCTTAACACAATAGATGATGAGAACCCCTAACCATAAAAGCAAATGGGAAACAGTCAAGGGAGGTTAACATAAGTCCAAAAAGTGAGGGTGATGAAAGACAAGTTAAAAAAAAGACTGGGGACAATAAAGTAAATAATCAACAGGAAAGGCAACAAGTCACAATTAGAAGAAATAGACTTAAGGATCAAACTACTAACGACGTTGCCACAATTGAAATATCTAACTGATTTTTACTATTACAGGGCATAACACCTGAAGACTCGATTTCCCATGAACAGCATAAACCCGAAAAACTGATTACGGGTGACTCAATAATTAAATATTGTGATTCACATGTTTGTAGGGAGGATAAAGAAAATACAACTCTTTTGGGTTATACTGGAGCACAAGTACACGACATAGCAGTCAACTTAGAAAAGGTAAAAATACCAGACAAATCATCTATTATTGTACATGTTGGCTCTAATGCCGTTGGCAAGGAACATGAAAAGGACGTTCGCCATAATTTAATATCACTTGTTGAAGAACTAGTAAGGAAGAGTCACTATGAATATCAGGAATTCTGCCAATATCTAGGGCACGTAAAGAAAAAAAATCAAACAATATACAGAAATAATAGTAGTCTTGTAAATTGGTGCAAAGGAAAACATATCATATTTCTTAATAATTGGGCTGTTTTTGATAAATTTGAACATTTTTGTAAAAAAGGACTTCATCTTAGCAAAAAGGGAAGCAAAATACTTGCAGAGAATTTTAAACAATACTTGGGCCAGGAGAATTTAAACTAGGCCAGCAGGGGGAAAAGAAATGGTCATTATTGGGAAAAGGCAATAAAAGAAAGATATCAAGTACAAGACACACAACCATAACAGTTAATAATATCAATGTTCTACTAGTCAATGCTAGAAGTATGAATAATAAAATAAAATGAGCTTCATGCAGTAATTGAAAGCTCGCCTAAAGAAATAATTGGTATCACCGAGACCTGGTGGAATGGAAATGACTTATGGGGACTAGCAATAGAAGGATACCAGTTATATAGATAGGACGAACATACAAACAGGGAGGCGGAGTGGCAGTACCTGTATATGTCAGTCACAAAATTTCACCTGTAGATATAACACATAAAATAAAAGATTATGTATATATTGAGACATTATGACTTAAAATTAGCAGAGGGTGTCTAAAATCACTTGTTGCAGGAATTATTTATCGCCCCCAAACTTGATACAACTAAATCCATCATGAGTGAAATAGGTAAAGCAGGAGAAATAGGGGAGTAGGTACTTATGGGAGATTTAAATATGAGTGATATTGTATGGCCAAATGATATAGCAACAGTTGCATTGGGAAGCAGTTCCTAGATGTGTGTAAAAGGAACCACTTACTGCAATATGTGGAAGAACCAACTAGGGAAAACCATATACTTGATGTAGTTATATGTTCTGAATGCATACAGGTTGACTCTTGTAAGGTGGGTCCCCCATTAGGAAACAGTGACCACAGTATGGTATTTTTTGCCATTTTCTATGAATATGTTCTCCAGACAAGTAAAACTGATATTTATCTTTTTGGAAAAGCAGATTGAAAACTAATAAAATCAGTGTTGGAAGATGCAATGTGGGATACCATGCTACAAAATAAAACAACTGAAGAAATGTGGCAGATAATTAAATCTAGGATACTGCAGATTGCAAATGAATGTATACCGATTACAAGGAAAATTAAAAATAATACCAAAAGGCTGACATGGTTAAATAAAAAGATTAGGAGACTTATCAAGAGAAAAAACAAACTATACAGACAGCAAAAACAGTTTAGTACAGAAACGTCGAGAGAAACATTTAAATTAATACAAATGTAAAAGAGAAATTAGAAAAGCCAGAAAAATAATGGAGAGGAGATTGGCATACAAGGCAAAAAGAGATAACTTTAAGGAATTTTTTTCATATATTAACTCCTTAAATAGAGCCCAGTCACAGGTAGGACCTACATCACACAAAGAAAGCTTAATCAAGAACAATGCAGAGCTTGCAGAATTATTTAACACCTACTTTTGTGAGGCATATAGCAAAGATACACAGCCTTTCAATAGTAACAAAAATTCACATAAAACTGAAATAAATATTACAGAAGAAGAAATTATGACCAAAATAAAACTGCTTAAAACGAACTCATCCCCCGGCCCCGACAAAATATCTGGTAGAATACTACAGATTATGTCGGACCATCTGACACTCCCAGTAAAACTTATTTGAACAGTCACCATGATCAGGCACAATACCAGCTGATTGGAAAATAGCATATGTGGTGCCTATTTTTAAAAATGGAGACAAGTTACTATTACAAAATTGTAGGCCAATAAGCCTTACCTGTGTAATTTGTAAAATATTGGAATCAATTATTAGGGATAGATTGACTTTATTCCTAAATAGTTGTGATTTGAACCAACACGGATTTACAAGAGGCAAAAGTTGTACTACGGACCTCCTTTGTTTTTATGAGAAAGTGAGTGAGACATTGGATAAAAAAAAACCTCGTGACATTTTATATTTAGACTTCGATAAAGCTTTTGATCTTACCCCCCACTGGGCAATTACCCAAAAATTACACAATATAGAAATCCCTGGAAGTTACATCTTTTGGATAAAGTAATGGCTCTTGGGTAGAAGCCAGAGGGTGGTTGTTGGTGGACATCACTCGGGAGCGAGGAGTGTGACCAGTGGAGTCTCGTAGGGCTCAGTTTTGGGTCCCGTATTATTTCAAATTTTCATAACAGATTTAACATTACATCTAAATAGCTGGGCCTGTAAATACACTGATGATACCAAAATAGGAGGCCCATCTAAAACTGTATCAGATACAAAACTTATACAGGAAGATCTGGATAGAATAGCATCATGGACAGTATCATGGGGTATGAGGTTAAATGTGAGCAAGGGCAAGGTGACACACTTGGGGAAGGACAATCCCCTACATAAATATTACTTATATGATCAACCATTACTTGAATCAAGCAATCAAAAGGATTTAGGTATTCAAATTACGGACAACTGTAGTACCTCTAAACAAACTCAAGAGGCTATTAGAAAAGCCAAAAAGATCTCTTGGGCTATTAAAAGAAACATTACATCTAGAGACAGTGAGGTAATGATGCGACTGTATAGGGTGTATGTCCGGCCATACCTGGAGTTCGAATCTCAGTTGTGGAATCCATTTAAGAAAAAGGAAATGAATAACTTCGAAAAAATCCATAGAAGATTTACTAAATCAATAAAAGGAATGGAAGAGAAAACATAAGAGGAAAGGCTCACATCCTTAAAACTGATGTCTCTCCATACTAGACGAATACGTGCAGATATATTGTTTATGTATGATATCATGCAGGACTCCATACTTCTTTACGAACTTAATATAAAATTTAAGGAATGCAATCTGGAAACATGAGGACTCCCACTTCAAATTAGTGGAGTAAAATTTAGCAATAATGTTAGGAAACATTTCTTTACATCAAGGGTGGTGAATGCATGGAATGGGCTGCCTACTGGAGTGATAATTAGTAAATTAACAGAAGAACTTAAAACAAAGTTGGATTCCTATATATTAAGTGGAGGGAAAAGAAGGTATTTTGAATAAGGTCAAATAGGCACAAACATGGGCAACTGCCTTCTGGCTCCTTGCAATCCTTAGTACGATCCTTAGTATGATCCTTATTATTCAATGGCAAGAAAGAACACTTTTCCCTGATTGGTCAGACTGGGACTCGAGCTGGGATGTTATCCCAGCATAACATCCAGGCTCTAGTCCCAGCATACTGTCGACCCCATTAAACATTAAAACACGATCCCTCCACAGCCATGCCTACCAGCAGCGTCAGCGGTCCCGCTCTGCTTGAATGCAGCGGTTTCTTCCAAGTTGAAAATCTACATTCCCCCACGCAAATTGGTGCTCTCTGCCAATGTCAGAATCAGTGCCCCCACACCCCGACACAAACCTCACTCGTACGCGAACCCACTTTGGTAAAAGACAAAAAAAAAAAAACTGGTGAACTAAAAGCCGTGTTTGGCTCCATGACATTTTTTGGAATGGCAGTTCAGTGTCACAGCTGAGCGTGAGCATAACCGCACGTTAAACTTCCTGATCATTTTGCTGTTTTTCTGCTGTCAGTCCTTTCTCCTGGCAACAATAAAAGTTGTACTGGGAAAAGACAGCTTCCATGGTGAGACGGGGTTCGGGTTGCCGCAGTCATACACAAACGGGGGATTACCTCTGCCGTCACCTCTAACTTCCACACAGCAGCAGGTGGCTGCATTCTGACACGCAGTGAGAGACGACCTCTGTCATTGCCAAAAATAAAAAGAAGTGACACAGAGAGGAAAATAAATGCTGCATTTAAATTATGGGGAGAGAGATTTAGGAACAACAAATGTATGTCGGAGTGTAGAGCCACAATCAACAGCTTCAATACACCTACTACTATAAATCAGCACTATTTTCTTACAAAGTAAACATATGCATTAAATAAACACAGAAAATATACTTTTAAATGTATTTTTCTGTATTTTTTCAAATTTTCTTGCACACACGAGCCATTGTATAATAGGAATAATGCCCTCCAGGGTGGGTGTTATGCTGGGATAACATCCCTTCTCGTGTTGGACACCCTTGGCTGGTGGTCTTGGGCCCAACCACCCGAGGCAGGATGTTATCCCAGCATAACACCCACCCTGTCGGGCATTATTCCTTTAGTATAGTCTGGTGGTTATTGCTTTCCCTGCTGCCATAAGGGTACCCAGTAAATATAGGTGAACTTTATTTTTAAAACACGAAAGATAATAGAAAAGCAATGTTGCTTTGGGTGTCAAGAGCACCATAATTCTGAATAAGGGCATTAATTTCTGTCTCCTCTGTTGTCCAAACTGTGGTGAGGTTGGGCAAGACCAGAAAATGTGTGTATGGGTTGCTGCCTCACAGCCACAGCCTCTCCAACAAGAGGAATCTCTTTTGGTCAGAAAGTTCACCATGATTTGTGGTGTACGGAAGAGTCGGATTGTCAATTTCCAGCTGAATTCCCTTCATTGATATGTTGTTGGCGCCAGATGAGCGTCCATGCAGACAATGCTGGTGCTATAGGAAGTTCAGCTTCCCATGTAGTCTGCATCCCCAAAGAGTCTGCAGATTGCATTCCCTGTAGCTTCTGGTAGCATAAAGTGATAAAGTGTGCCAGCCATGAGCCCTGTGGAATCATGCAAAAGAAGGGTATTAAGGGAGGTATGGTAGTCTCAGCTATACTGTTTCCTAGAGTGGTTGTCAGGTAATGATGGATTTGTAGGTACCAGTAGTAGTCTTTGCTATCAAGTTTATATATGCCCTGCAGCTGTGCGAAGGTTTGTACCCCACTTGCTTCATAAAACTGAAAGGAATGTGCCAAGCCTCTGTGTATCCAGAGTTGAAATTTAGGGTCTGTAGCGGCTGGGAAGAAGCCCACACGATAAGCAGGAATAGTAAGCCAATGCATACCAGATCTATACCTATGAATGTAAAAGAAATTGCACCAGAATTTAAGTAGTATGCTGGTGGTGGTTGTTTTAGTCTCGGGTTAATTCAGGGAATCTGAGATCCTGAAGAGTAGAGTCTTCAGGTGTGTCTAGCAGATCTACCTTTAAATCTTCCCAGACGGAATTTGGGGGGGGGGCGCTCTCTGTTTTAGAATATGACCTTATAGTGCTGTTTGCACATATAGATGGAGGTTAGGACGAGCCAATCCCCCTTTATCTGTTGATAACTGAAGCCTACCAAAAGCTATCCATGGCCTCCCTCCACTCCAAAGGAAGTGGGGAGAACTTATTCCATTTGTTAAAAACACCTTGGTCTGGAAGTAGAGGTAAAGTTCAAACACCTTTAATTGTATGGAGATGACTTAGTGTTGTCTTTTTGTCTTTTTAAAACAGCAATTCGTCCTGACTATAATAACACAGAGAATACTGAATGAGCATTCGTGCTGAACCAGTGCATTCAGTCACAGAGGGGTTTAGGGTTCCAGCAGACCTCGAGAGCGAAGCTAGAGCGGTCCGATGGAATCCTAAACCCGAGGTGGTTGAACTAACACTGGTTCAGCAAGATTGTGAACTCAGTATTTTTTATAGTGTACGGTGACCCAGGAAAACAACATCCAAACATGTAGGAACAGTTAGAAATAGCCATTTAATGCAGAGTGACGCCAGCAGTTCAAACAAGGTTAAGATAAATGGGGAGCTCTCTGATGCCAGGCCAGTCACATCGGGGGTGCCACAAGGCTCCATCCTGGGGCCTCCTTTGTTCAGCCTCTTCATCAATAACCTTCCAGAAGCCTGCCCTAGTTCCACTGTCTTACTTTACATAGATGATGCATTCATCTGTGCAAGTAACCCCTGCCAGGACTTACTTACTCGAGACCTCCAATGCAGCTTTACATCCCTTGAGAATGGGTTCCAGCAGAACAAGCTTGTGCTCAACTACAAGGAGACCAAAACAATGCTCTTCTCAAGTGCACAGCAGAGAACTAAGGTACAAGCGCTCAACATCCTCAACGGTAAGGGCGACCCTCTAGAGCAGGTAGAAACTTTCAAATACTTCGTGGTCACCATTGGCCAGACCCTAACATTTGCACCATATGTCAACCAAGTCATCTGCAACATTAACAGAAGACTAGGAGCCCTCCACGGCTTGGGTCCGAGTTACCTACAGTCGCTTCTGAGTCTCTACTGCCCCGTCAGACCACTCCGCTCAACTGACAAGGGATTGCTGGACATTCCCAGGGTGCGTTTGAAGTCTTTTGGAGCTCGGGCTTTTGGTTTTGCTGTTCCCACCCTGTGCAATTCTCTACATCGTCAGGTGAGAGAATGCCAGAGAGTGGAGAGCTTTAAAATTGCTTTAAAAACATATCTATTTGCATGTGCTTTCCCTGATCTTTAGTATTCCCTGATTTTTAGTATTTTTCAGTACTGGATATTTAATAATGTCGTCGTTTTATTTATTTGTGTTTATCAATTTTAGAGTTTGCGGATTGTACAGCACTTTGACATTTGATGCTGTACTTAACAAATAAGCTTTATTATTGTTATATAGACATAGGTACAACCTTACCCCGGAAGCCAAAAAAGTGGCAGTTACAGGTTCCATCCTCCCCATAGTTGACTATAGCCTAACAGTCTTATCGGAGTGCCACAGACACTGTGTTAGTCCTGAACAAAGCCTGCCGCTGTGTAACTATGGCTGACAAATTCATGCACACCTGCATTCTTTACTATCTCACAAACTGGCTTCCCCTGCAGGACAGAATAAAATATCAAACCTGCCTGCTAGGGATGACAGCCCTCCTGGATCTGACCCCCCTTCCCTGGGCTGCAAGGTCTCCTACAACCTGCCCCAAATCTTTACCCAACCAGCGATGTGACTATCGATACAGTCATGTTGTTCCATTCAACCAAACAGCTCTGGCCAAACACTCCTTTGCAACCAGGGCACCAAGCTGGCTTAATGAACTTCAGGGAATACAAAAGACACCAACTATGCTGTGTCCTTTCAAATGGGAACTTCTAAATGTACTCCTACCTGGCTCCAAATGTAGCTGCTTCTGCTAATGAAACCCCATCCCATGCACCCCTACCCAACCCAACCCTTGCACCATCTGATCATGGTGCTTCTGCTCCCTAAGGTCCCCTCTTACACGTGCACATGATGCCAACACCTCACCCTTCACATGATCTCCTCACTCATGTGCCTCTCCTCCATTCCAGTGTTCCGTAAAAGTGCACAGACTTAGCCTCTGACAATGCCCAGATGGGCTGCTACCTTTGTATCGCTCCTAGTTCCTATATAGTGTATGATGGAACGCTGTTAGCATTAAAAATCCATCACTTTTAAAATAACGTTATGCTGTAGTAGCTACGTCATTGCAGCTGTTATGCTACACTAGCTATGTAGCTACTACAGCATAACAACATCAAACACGTTAGCGCATGTGCGTTATAAGACCAGGAAGCGTCCGCGGCGGTGAAAACAACAGTGAAGCAAGCGGCAAAGTGGAGAAAAAAAAACAAAGTAAGTCGCCCAAATAGTTGCGTTTCATAGCAGTTGGCATTCTACACTATAAAAAACAATGGATACCCAGCTAATGGTAACTAACTGGGTTAGTTCATCTCGAGGTTGCCCATGGTGACCGGACCTCTTGAGCTATGCTCTCGAGGGTCAAATGGTCGCCATGGCAACCCGTCGATGAACTAACCAGCTTGTTACCGATAGCTGGGTGTCCATTATTCTCTATGTTATACTTTTGTATTATTTGACCTGTTGAATGTTAATTTTTGTTCACTCTGTATTGCCAAAACGGTACTTATGTTACTCATTCTGTTTTGTTATGTCACTGAATCAATATTGTCCAGCCTTTGTTAATCAGTTTTTAATACTGTCTTTGACGTGGTGTAAACAAATTGTTATTCTGGCGAGGAACCTCTGTACATGAGCATTTCTGCTCAAAGGTGTATTTCCGAACTTTGAAATAAAATAAAAACAGCAAGTAATTTAAAACATAGAGCAATGACAGCAGTTCAACAAAACAAGTGATTTAAAACGGAACGGCATTTTTAATAGAATAAGAGCAGCCCAATGTGAAACCGAACTTGAAACGTTAATCGGACAGTCCAAACATTTTAATCTCCTAAACGTAACTTCAAATCTGATGCCAAACATCCATTTTTCTCTGTGTGTCAAGGACCATAACTCACTGAACTTGCAGAACGATACCTAACATGCGGTCTCCTATTTACTGTCAAACCACAGCTACCTGCACTAAAAACAATAAAAAAGCAGGTTACCTACTTGCAGGGATGGTTGGTGACTTACTTTCTTTTTTTTTCAGTTTTCACAAACATTTCTACGCTACCCCGATGCAGACACCAGCATGATGGCCCAACCCCTTGAACTTTTACTTTGGTCACATTTTACCCATGGGTGTCACGTCTAATGCTGATATCATGAACCCTCCCACATGATGCTGTGTTAATTTTAATATGGAAATTGACGTACTTACTCAGCCACTGTCTGAAGATGAAGATGGCAGTACACAGACCCGACGTATTTTGGGGGCCACATTCTGATGGACTATTTTTATCATTGCTCCCTGCTGAAAGATGTAGTGATTACCAAATAAGGTTAGTCCTGGGCTACTTTGGAGAGGCTTGCTTGGGGTGCTTGAGCTGGTCTGGACTGGGGGCACTGAATCCTCGCTGTTGCAGGAGGCCAGGGAGTGGGTGGTGCTTGTGAAACATTCAGACTACCTGAGGTGTTACAGCTGCTCGTACTACCAGAAAAAAATCTCTAAATTGCGGCGCTGCTTTGCCTCTGTCATGATAGAGGAATTACTGACAAAGGCAAGGTTTCTGTGGCCTGAAACTTGGGCGACTTCAGTCGGTGGCATGTTTCCATTGATCAAGCGTTGAATGCAAGTTTTTCTAGTCAAGTGGTTAGTTATTTTTTTATCAGCTGGTAAACCTGCTGCTATTTTCATTTCCCCCCCATTAGGGAACATAGTTTGTTCTGACCAACAGTCATGCAACGGAACCACAGAGAGCCTGGTTTGCCCAGCACATAGTTTGTGTTCGGTGCCAGGTAAACTGGAGCATCAGGCTCTCTCATCTTTGTAGGTCTATGTGCTGCATACTTCAGATAGGCAGCTATTGGATCCCTGAATGGATTATATGTATTTTCATACATGCGATGCTTTATGGGTCTCACAGCATGGAGGTTTCCCCCATCCTAGTTTTTGTTTGCCTCTCATTGTATTGTATGTGCCGTTTGCCTGCAGAGTCCACGCACAGCTCAGTATTGCTTGCTGGTACGTAAAGCAAAGTGTAATCCAATATTAAAAACATCAAACGTTAAGAGTGCTGTTGGGTTATGCAGTCCTGTTGTTGAAGTGGTGTACAGCAAGTCATAGCTCTCATCAGTTAGTGCTTCTGCTTCATTTGGTTTGTTGCCTTTGCCCTGACGCTTCAGATGTTTCTGTTTTGCTTTTAACGTTTTGAGGGTTTCCTGGAAATCAAGTTTGGTAACCATGGAAAATGTAGTAGCCGTAACTGTGCTTTAACAGGTGGCGATCGATACTGCCAAGGAAGCCATGTAGGCTGCTTGGCTCATATTCTGTACCATCCACACGCTGTATTTTTAAAGATAAATTCTGCTGTCAGGGTGTCCAGCTCAGCATGTGGTAATTTTTATACATCCCTGTGCTCATCTGTGTCATGTAGAAAGGAGATCAGGAGCCGTAGATCATTTGTGTTTTTTGTTTTAGAGTTTGCTGATTTTCTTTAGCTAGAATAAATGGCTCCTGTTATGTAATTTCTTTTGAAAAAAAATGCTGCAGCCATCTTGCTTGTTAGCTGCTGATCTAAAATTAGACTGACATGTGGCGGGTTTTTTTTGAATGGGCTTTTAGGAGCTGCTCGAGCTTCCCATTGTAAATGAACGGAATGCTGTTCTGCACGTATGGTCAGTACAGTGTTCCATTCATTATTGTTGCTGTGGCTGAGCAGATTTCATACAGTGAAAAATCGAGTTAGTATTGTGTTCCACCATACACTATAATATTGAAATTGCTTCCATGTTTGTGTAACTTCCTCCAGGATACCACTGGGAAGAGAATGGTTGTCATATGATCTTTTCTGAAAGAACAGCTTTGATTAATAATTAATTATTGAAATAGTACTGTGGCAAATCAGAACTCCTGGCTTTATACTGGGATATTATGGTAGGCTTGGGTTTATGATGGTCTCATTGACATAAATCCTGACTGAGTATTCTCTGACAGGTTGTTGCTGAGCACTAATCCTTCCAGTTAGAATCAACTGCGGGTGTATAAGGGCTAAAAACTCACTCCTCATCCTTCCTCAAAACATGATCACTGCGGTGATGGGTCAGATTCCTCACCCAGGGTTTAAACCCCCCTGACAACCAAATGGTAAGAAGCAGTAGGCAATTTTGTGTACGTGTAATGCCTGTGTTTATGCAGTGTAGACGCTGGCCATTCACACACTCTTTCCCACAGCTGGGACTACCCCCCTTACAGGGCACTATAGGACTCGGTTGTGTGACTGAGGGAACACTTGGCTGGTGAGTGTTCCAACCTTTGAGGCACCGCAGGGGTGTGCTCCTTTTAGACTAAAGGTATCTTAGGGAAGATGCTTGCAAATCCCATAAGGAGAGGTGAAGCCACCAGAGGAGTAGGGGAGGATAGTGGAGCAATGAAATCAAACATCCCATAGATGCCGTGCATGCACTTAAATAGTGCTTGTGGGTGGTGGATCACTAGTCACACTGCTCCGGCAAACCTCTGCCATAGACTATGAAATTAACTGGGTTAATGGGCAACTTCATTTATGTGTAATGTTTAGGTCTATGTAATGTGGATATTGGCCATTCACATTCTCTGTCCTACATCTGGGACTGCCACCTTTGCAGGCACCACAGAATTCAGTCGTGTGACCAAGGGAACACTCACAGTGGTGAGTGTTCTACACTTAGATGTGCTAGAGAGGACATAGTCCCCTTAGACTAAAGGTACCTTTCCGAAGATGCCCAAAAAGACAGATTCAAAGGCATGGGATAGCATGGTCAGATCATTCCACTTCCTGTAAGAAGAGAGTTAACAGTTGGAGATGAAGGAGGTATTAGAAAATGCATTGACTTATTAGACTTGTTCTCAAAATATACTCAATATTTCTTACCTTCAATGAATTACATATGAAGAATATCACGTTTGCATTGATGAATATTATTTATGATGGATGTTCATTTTTTGTGATAAATAAAACCTAATAAAAAGAAAGTAAAACAAGCATTTGTCAATGCCAAATTTTTGCTTGCTGGTATTAGCACTGGGAATGCAGGAGTTAGACAGATACAGAGTAGGAATGGCAGTGAAATATTGTACTTCACGCCAACCCCACCTCCACCCTGCAGAGAGGGACAGGCATTGGGGTATGCATTTGGATCGTCGCCCATAACGTTCATGCCATTTCACCTCACCCTATTCTGCAGACACCGACAAGTGTTGAGGGTGTGCCTTGGGGTGTTTGGCTTTACAGTCACCCCATTCCAGAAGGACATATGTTGAAATGGGTGCAGTATGGGAGAATGGGGTGAACTCGGGGGCCAAAGAGTCCAAGGCACACCTCGATACCTGTCACTGGCTGCAGCATGGGGTGTGGGGGTGGAATGGCATGAGCATTACAGTCAGCAATCCAAAGGCACACCCCTGATGCCTGTCAGTCTGTACAGGGTGGGACGTTATGGTTAGAAACCCTAACGCCCCGGGCATTTGTTGGTATTTGCACTACAAATTCTCAGCATGGCCTTTTTGTGACCCACACCTCATGTAAGCATTTGGGACCTCTTCTCATGAACAGTGGCACTGTGATTTTGTTAATATGTCCTGAACTTTGAGTTCCCACAGCGACCGTGCCATTCTGTACCGGATGTACGAAAACACAGATCGGGCAGGATGTGAAGAATGACAGCTGTACCACTCATAGGGAGGTGTGAAGAGATGGCTATGTTGAAAATCTGTAGTGAAAATATAAAAAAAGCTTGAACTTCCGAGTGTACATGGAAACTGCACAACGCATGCGCGTAACACAGTCATTTAGTGGAATTATTTCGCCAAATTTTCAACATAGGCATTCTGTGACCTCTGCTCATGAACACTGACACTATGATTTTGCTCTTTTTTTTTTTTTAATTCTTTTTGCTGCAGCCCTTTTTACTGCTGGCATATGCCTCAATCACGGCCCTCCAGGCTCCCACCTCCTACATCCCTGCACTCTCCCCAGCAACCCCGGCTTGCCCCAGGGGGTGGGGTCGCAGCACCCTCTCCCATAGGTGCCACGATCTTGGTAACTATCTTGGGAGAGCCGGCTAGGAAGCTAATTGAAGCCAGAGGCGAGGCTTCATGGTGGCGGGCGAGGCTGCGAGTTTTTCTTTCCCCCTATAGGCAGGAGCGGGGACGTGCAATGACAGTCAGCATCTGATCTTCCCCTGAGAGATCTGCCAGTGTTGGTGCCTGTGACAAGCCCAGGCTCCGCCGGGTGTCACTCCTGCACCGAGGACTTCACTACTCTCCCCCCAGAGAAGGAGAACAGTCAGGGACACTTGATCCTTCTCCCCCTACGTCGAGCCTTCCAGACGACCCAGATTCATTCCCGAATCTGGTCGCTATTGTAAGCAGAAATCCAACTGCTGAACCGAGGGGCCGGCCTCACTATGATTTTCTTCATCTGTCCCGAACATTAATTTGCCACAGCGACCTTGTTATTCTTCGCCAGATGTGTAAACGCATATTTCGGGCAGGATTTGAAAAATGACAGCTGTTCATAAGGAGGTGTGAAAAAATGCCAATGTTGAAAATCTGGAGTGAAAATATTACAAATATGCAAAAATTATGAAGGTGCGTGGAAACTGCGCAATGTATGCTCATAACAGTCATTTCATGGACTTTTGTCTGCTGGAAGTGCGAAAACACATTTCAGCCAGGATTTGAAAAATGACAGCTGTACTGTTCATAAGGAAATGTGCAAAAATGCCAATGTTGAAAATCTAGGGTGAAAATACTACAAATTTGCGAAGAACAAGGGTGCGTGGAAACTGCACAATCCACGCTCATAACTCAGTCATTTTATGGACATTTATCACCAAATTTTCAACATAGGCATTTTAGAACCTCTGCTCATGAACAGAGTCACTGTGATTTTCTTAATCTGTCCCAAACACTTATTTCCTACAGCAACCGCGCTATTCTGCACCAGAAGTGCGAAAACACATTTCGGCCAGGATGTGAAAAATGACAGCTGTATTGTTCATAAGGAGGTGTGGAAAAATGCCAATGTTGAAAATCTGGAGTGACAATGTTACAAATTTGCAAAGTTACGAGGGTGCGTGGAAACTGCGCAGCGCATGCTAAATAACACAGTCATTTTATGGACTTTTGTCACCAAATTTTCAACATGGGCATTTTGGGACATCTGCTCATGAACAGTGTCATTGTGATTTTCGTAATTTGTCCCAAACACTGATTTCACACAGCGACCGCGCTATTCTGCACCAGAAGTGCGAAAACACATTTCAGCCAGGATGTGAAAAATGACAGCTGTACTGTTCATAAGGAGGTCTGAAAAAATGCCAATGCTGAAAATCTGGAGTGAAAATATTACAAATTCACGAAGTTACAAGGGAGCTTGGAAATTGTGCAACGCACACTCATAAAACAGTTATTTTTTGGATTTTTTTCACCAAATTTGCAACGTAGTCTTTTTGAGAGCCCACCTCATGAACAGTGGCTCTGTCGTTTTGTTAATCGGTCCCAAAAGGTGATTCCGTGCAGTGACCGCAAAATCACCTTTCGGGACCGAATAACGCCATGACAGTGACTGTATTCATGAGGAGGGGTCCCAATATCCCCATGTTGAAAATTCAGTGGGGTGGCAAAAGTCCAAAAAATGGCAGAGATATCCACACAAGTTGAAAAAACCCTATTTATGTCATTATACAGCTTACCGGCATTTCTTCAGTTTGCGGTCAGCTTTGAAGAGTGCAGACGTATTCCCGGTCCACCGAAGATCATCGCACCAGGCTCTGGAAGTAAGTATGGGGTGAGGGGAGGTGTGGTGTGCAGAGGGTGGGCGCAGGTTGTGGGAGGGGGCACAACAGACCACGAGGGACCATTTTCTTTATTTCAGGGACAAAAATAATAAAAAGGACATCGTGGGAAGGTTTTTTTTTTTTTCAGGCTTCATTTGTGCACACTGGGGTGGGCTCCCAGTGTGCCACCTGCGTTTTGTGGAAGGGGGAACTTAAGCCGATGGGGATTGGGCCCCTGTCAGCAAATAAAGACTGTTTGGGGGACATGATGCCGAGGCGGTTTGGGTACCCTCTCAGCACACAACAAATGGGGGGGGGGACATTATGCTGATGGGGAGTGAGCTTCCCAATCGGCAAATTAATTGGGTCGTTGGCATGCCGACAGGGGTATTGGGCACCCCCATCAGCTTACATGGGACTGTGAGGTGGCGGCAGAGCTGTCATGTTCACAGAAATGTTACACCAGGCAAGGTACCATCCTGCAATTATGGGCCGCTCCCTCATTGCAGCAGATTTGCTGACGCTGCAATGATGAGGCGGCCCCTCACTGCAGCAGCCAAATCGTTTCAAGTTGGTGGCACTTCTGCAGAACCAGTATCATCAGGACACTGGGCCTGCATTGGGTGCACACCACCAAGCCCACAAATGCAGTGCTGGCATTGGCCGCCACATTGCCGCACCTCCACAACCCACTTCTCTCCTAAGCTGCCGCGTAATGTTTCTTGCGCATGCACTCAAGCAAACATAAAAAAAGGAGTTCCTGAACCTGGTTCGTTAGCACAGGAGCACAACATGGTACCCGCATTCTGCCGATAATATTGTTACACAATTCCACCTGTATGCTAGATATTGTCTACAATTTGCTTGCCTTTGTTTGGCATTACTAGGTTAATTTGTGGAAATAGAATCCTTGTCCAGTAGGCAGTACTGGCTCTAGATTTCAAAAATAATTAACTATTTAACTACACCCCCTATTTTTTAGTCACTGCCTCTTTTGTTTTAGCTATCTTATCCTGCCATTTTTATTCCACTGAACACTTGGCTTATGTGATATAGAAAGCACTAGCCAGCAGTGACTTATTTAAAAACTGTAACAACCCTTTCTTGTGAAAAGGGTGGGTTGTTACTAGCATGTGCATCAAAGCGCTGGATGCATAGACACCAATTGCTTTGTCCCTTAAATGGGGGGAACGGAGTCTCGGGACTGAGGTACAAATGGGAGTTATTGGCGGGAGCAGGGTGGTTCTTTTGTGCATGAATTACCCATTAAAGCATAACAGCAGCGTGACGCAGAGAACACTGTGGTGCAGGGACAGGCAGCCAGCCCAAAGTCTCAAACAGAAAGAAAGCCTGCATTTAAGAACCACAGTTACAAGATGCTTAAGTGCTCAAAGTTTCATTTAATAGTTGCGGAAAGTATAAATCCAGTGCAAGAGGACTGGATATCCCCAGCCCCAGGCCTTCGTCAGGGGGCCTGTCAGGTCTCGAGTTTCTCGCCCTTATTGGAGTTGAATTTATATTTTCTGCAACTATTAAATGAAACTTTGAGCACCTAAGCACCTGGCAACTGTGGTTTTCGGAAGCAGGCTTTCTTTTTGTGTGTTACCCATTGCAAGAGGTGGCCAGTGTGTTAAGGAGGGAGGCAGCGTCTGTGTTGGTGCTGCTGCACAAGTTTAGGTCCAGTGTGCATGTGGGGTGGATAGTTGCAGAAAGTGTAAATCCAGTGGAAGAGGAATGAATATCCCCACTGCTTTGGCAAAATGCTGAGGCCTTCATCAGAGGTTGTGTCAGCTCTCGAATCCCTTGCCCTTAAGGGAGTTGGATTCATACTTTCTGCAACTATTAAATGAAACTTTGAGCACCTAAGCTCCTGGCAACTGCGGTTCTTGAAAGCAGGCTTTCTTTCTGTGCGTTATCCACTCCAGGAGGTGACCAGTGTGTTAAGGGAGAAGGCAGCGTCTGTGCTGGTACTTCTGCACAAGTTCGAGTCCAGGGTAAATGTGGGGTGGAGGGTTCTACTGAATTTGGTTCAGTGTCAGGGTGCCAGGGTCAGGCTGGTAGGGGATCTCTTATAGACTACAGGTACCATTTGGAGTCAGAAGGGAGCTGCTAACCTTGGCTCAGTGGCATGGTGTCAGTATTGGAGTGGGAGGGAACTCTTTGATGGACTCTCTCTGCCCTTAACGTCAGGGAACTGAAGGATCTGGGGGAGGGTAACTGGTGGGTTTTTGGGCAGGATCGAGAGGTATCTAGTAGCCACGTGTCTGAGGCTGGATCAGACTGAATATCCTTTGCAGGAGGGGTGGATGCTGTGGTTCAGGGGCACAGGTGTGCCTTTGTCAGGCATCCATGTTTAGGTCACACTCTTGAGCTCATCTGGGTGACCCTGAGGTGCCCATTCATGTGGTTCAGAAGTATACAGGCAGGTGGTGCTGGTGGGAACATGGAGGGCACAAACAGCTGGGTACCAGGATTGGAATAGCAATAACAGGTTCTCGGCTGCACATCTCCTCAAAGGATGTGCATCAATGGCTTTCAGGCCTGGAGGTTTCCCTGAAGATGCCCGGATAGAGTAGAAGACTGGAGTTGATAACAGGATGTAAGGAGAACAGGCTAACAGGGTTGGGGTCAGAGGAGGTACAGCGAAAGCATCTGCCCAAGGTGTCAGCCAGAGCAAGGTAAAGAGGATCCATTTTAGCTCTAAAGAGTGGGAAGAGGCTTGTTTGGGACAAAACCATCCACAGCAGAACATAAAAGATTGAAGCTAGAGAGGTGTTCTGGCATCTGGCAGCTGGTATTTAGTGCTAAGAAGTGCTAGGTCATGCACATAGGCAGTAAGAACCGTAGGGCAGCATATAGTCTGAGGGGGTCGAGACCACTATATTAGAAGAGGAAAAGGACTTTGGGATAGCCATTACCAGCAACCTAAAGCAGGCTATGCAGTGCAGAAAGGCAGCAGCCAAGGCAAATAAAATGCTGGGATGTATAGCTAGAGGGTTCATGAGCAGAAGGGAAGAGATTATCTTGCTGCTGTACAGATCCTTGGTGCGGACACATTTGGAGTACAGTGTGTAGTACTAGAGTCCTTGCTTAAGAAAGGCTATCAACTAGCACCAGGCAGTACAAAGGAGGGTGACAAAGATGACTGAGGGACAGCAGGACAGTGTGTGTGAGGATAGACTGAGAAAACTCAATATGTTCTGACTTCAGTAGTGGAGGGCCAGAGATGACATTATTGAAACCTTCAGGTATCTGAAAGCAAAGCTGTGAGCTAAGGATTGAAACCTGCATCAGTGTGAGCAGCTCAGTAGGGTAGCACACTCACCTCTGGGGCTGGAAGATTGGATGGTCATGGATCCTAACCCCACACCTTGCACTTGGGGTAATACCCATAACTGAACCTGTAGTGCAGTATGGTGGGGTGCTGCACTGGTGCACTGCCATCCTTCAGATGAAACGTTAAACCGAGTTCCCTTCTGCCCTTCTCTGGTCACTATCCAGATGATAGTAAAAGATCCCATGGTACTTATTGATGAAGAGTAGGGGAATTTTATTAAAAAAAAATCAAACAAACATTTTCAATACTGGTAAAATCAAGAGTAGGAATGAAAAGTAGGGAAATTTTTAATCAAAAAGCAAAATCAAAAAAGTACAAAGCAAAGGAAAACATAACAGTTCATAACATTCCCTGCACCTTATACAAAATCACAATAAAGTGCATAAACCAAAAAAAGCTGAAAATTGTGCTTTACCCAAGTGCAAATATTCATGTTTATAGATTTCAGGTTAACCGAGTACCTTATGAAAGACATCCGTTGCTGTCACCTCCTCCTGCTGCAACAACCACTGGCATCTGAGTTGCCATATAGACCATTTAATGCAAGCCAGTATCACTAACGTTGTTCCCATGTGTCATTTTCCCTAGTTACTGTCTCAGTGTCATAAGATACCCGAAAGCTGGTTCCCTTAATAACGTTTCTAGCTTTGCAGCACAGTGTTGTCGTACGCATAAACATTTCATTACTGGGTTATGTTTATGATTGTTTCTTATATTGAGGTGTTCATGGCTACACAGCCAGACAATGTCCCACATCTTGGAAGGTATTCTAGGTTCTATCAAGGCCTTCAAGATTTCTCTGAAACTCTTACACTCCCTGGAAAAACTGACTCTTCAAAGAAAACATGAGCCACGATGAAAGAGTAGAACTGTTTCCTGTTAAGGGATTTTACTTGCTGCCTTGACGTGCCCCTTTATCGTAATCTAGTAAAACTTTGATGGTGGCAGAGCATGGGTCCACTTATTAATTTTAATTCTCCCTTGTTCCCATAAATTTCTATAAATTGATTAAGGGTGTGCACCACTCCTGAAATAAGGCAGTCCAAAGCAGACATTTGTTCTGAAGCACTGGGGTAAAATTAGACACACAAAAATTCCCCTCCCAAAAGAAAACAACAGGGTTTACCATCCCTAATCACCCCTCTTTAATAGGCTTGTAGGTATAGCACCTTTTCATGGGATTCAAGCTACTTCTACAAAGAAGACTGAAAAAATACCATAAATCTGAGCTTGTAAATGAATTGGTGATGGAGATATGTAAGAGAGAGACAAAACAAAAAGGTATGGTAAAGGTTTTTTATCAAATAATCACATATTTTCTTTGTCACAAGCCAGTTTTCCCACCTATTAATTTTCCTACTTGCCAAATCCATTTTAAGTTGCCAGTTTTTAGTGACTATATCTCCAAATGGATCCCTAAAATTTCCCTCTGGTCGTGTGAAGTCTGAATATCAGATATGTCCGCCACTCTACATGTCCAAATGACAGACTCCTGCTTTTCATTTTGTTAATCTTCATTTCAGTACTCCCCTTAACATCATCCAGGAGAGACAATGCTTGGATCCTAGAAACCCAGTCCTGGACCAGCAGGACCATGTCATCAGCATATTATATGGATTTTACACCTTCTGTCCCATTTTCAAAGAAAAAGAGGTGGAGCTAGGAAATGATTTTTACATAGTTAACCACCCTTTCATCTTCCTTTCCATGCCAGTTATGTGTTCCGAAATGCGTTGACCAGTTGTTGATAAATAAATAACTACATTGTTGGGTGCCCTCAGAGCTACATAGAGTTCCACTGCCCTCACTAGCTACTGCTCTTTTGTTTCATATTTCAAATACATTCTATGACATCTATAACACCATTCCATGCTATTCATGTGAATGGGCCTGGAATGGTGTTATTGATGTTGTAGAATGCTCAGGCAGTATGACAAAAGAGAGAGCAGCAGTTGCTGAGGAGAGAGGGATTCAGGGTAGTTAAAAATGCAGAAATATTAGATTATTATTTTAATAGAAAGGTCAAAAACCTATCAGAAAATTGGGTAGGCTCAGGGACGACAGGAGGGCATTTAGAGGTGTAAAAGACTACTTCCTGTCACTGCTAATATTAAGGTTTCATTCTATTAATTTCAGAATTGGAGCTAGACAGAATACAAATAGGAGTGGGCTGAAGGGGCAGCCTTGCCATACACCTCTTTTTATCTGACATTGGGTGCTAATCCATACAGTAGTTAAGGGCAAAATAATGGCATTTCCATAGACTATCTGCAGACACTGAATAAAGGAGGCTAGAATACCATAGGTTTCCAAAACTTTCCTCCTTTAAGTGTGAGATACAAAGTCAAATGGCTTTTCTTTATCCAGCACTATTACATATCCATCTGTGTCTCCTCTAACCCCCCCCAACCCCACACCACTACCCCCTTCCTGATGTATAGTAAATTGTTTTGTATATGTCTCCCTGGAGTGGAGCAGGCCTGTGTTGGGAGTCTTAGTTGCTTAGCTGTTTGTGTGCCAAATTTATATACAGAATTTTGGTCAGAATTCAAGAGGCTCAAAGGCCTCTAATTCTTAAGATCGAATGTGTCACTTTTTTAAAGATGAAAAACTTAACTCCCTGGTCCATACTTCTTGTAGTTGTGCCTGTATGCAAAAGGATATTACAAAGCACCATTAATTCTGGAGTGACCTAGCTGATCATTTTGTTATAAAAGTCACCTGAAAAATCATCTGAATTCTAGATGTGGAGTAGTATTAGATGACAAAGAAGAAATTGCCATATTCCCTTCTAGCTCACTAACTTCTACTGTTAGTGCATTTTTCCATTTCTAATAACACAGGGGGATCTATGGAATTGAGAAATGAAAAAACAGGGGAATTATGCTCCTTTGTTTCCACAAAAGTTGCCCTTACATATCGTTCTGCAATCTTTTGGAAACCCCTTACATTAGTCTTATGGTTTCCTTCTTCATCCTTTGTTGTTCTTGAAGAAAAGTAAAGAATCTATGCTTAACTCTCTCATTACAACAATTGTAGGGATTAACATTTTCATGCCCTGAGTGCCATATTTTTGTTCAATGAACAAAGATCTTGCTCTGTCTTATTAGTAAATGCACATCTTGTCCTCATTTGTACAGAAAAATCTTCTTGTGTTTCATGTGCTAAAGAAACCAATTTCCTAAGTTTTCTCTTAAAGCTACGCAAGATATTTTGCTCTTTCTTTGTTCCCAGGCCATCCTTGTAAGAACTTTTTAAAATCTATTTTCAAGTCCTCCCACCATTCCCTAGGGTCAACATACATTATAAAAACTAAATTATGAACTAGGAATAGATCTGTTAGTTGTCTTAGGAGGTCTGGGTCTTCCAGAGAAGATCTGTTAGTTTTCTTAGCAGGTCTGGGTCTTCTAGAGAAGAGGAGTTTATTTTCCGTCGGCCAGTACCTAGCTGTTTATCCTGCCAATCTCCCAAAGCTAACTGAACAATTTTTTGGTCTGACGTCTCCAATGGTATGATAAAGAGTTGTACTAAATTTAAACTTGTGCTCTGATTTTTTAGACAAGACAGAACAAGAGGCAAAGGAGCATAAGAGTGCCGGCAAAAACAACGCTGCAATAAATGCCACAGTCAACACAGCAGTCCCCGAAATAACTTCGGGAAAAACAGCGACCGCAACAAAACAGCGTGCCCCATTTAAAATAATGGGACTTTGTTCTTTTTTTCCCCTGCACACCCCGACATGGGGGGCTTTGCCCCGCACCCCCCCGCCAGACTTTAAATAACAAACTTCGAGGGGGGTGGACTTCGGGGATGGGGTGAAACTTGAGGAGGGGGAAATAAAATTTTTACAAAAAAAAGAAAGAAAAATGCTGCAACACCATGAGACCTGGGGGAAACTAAACGGCGATCCCAGGTCTCCAATCCTGCCATGTGCTGGTACCTTAACCACTCCACTACGGGAGCGGCCCGACCAGGCACCATACACAAGGCAACTTCATCCCTTGGTAGTAAAAGTGCAGAATGACAGGGGTAGTGGTAATTCCCTACCACCATTATACCCCTGTTGCTCTAAATGCTGTAGCATTTTATACTGCATGGTTATTGCTGCGCTGTTTTTGTTACATGGTATTGACCTGGTACCAGCACAAGCTATCCGATAATCCTGTACTGCTACACATAAACTTCAGAAAGTGCGAATCACCATAAATTTTCACCGTCTCCTTCCCCATTCTTCTGCAGCAAGACCACAATTAAAGTCTCCACCCACCAGAGTCCCTTTCGATGCATGTGGATAGGGCTGAATTTTCCTAAAAAGATCTGTTCTACTGGCTTTGGTCTAAGGGGCATATACATTTGAGATGCAGGGCCAAATTATTACAGTAAACATCTAGAAGTAGAGCGCTGCCTGATTAGGCAAGGCAAGGCAAAATTTATTTAAAAAATGCCCAATCCCAGAGGCTCTGGGTGTTGCACACAAAATAAATACAACATCAAAAGATACAGAATACATCATAGGTTTAAAAACATAAAAAAGATTATAACCCAAGATATTATTATCGTAGTCTGCTAAAATCCGTAATTCAACCCCAAAAAGCTTGGGAAAATAGGAGAGCCTTCAGGTGAACCTTAAAAATATCTACAGTAGGGGTACCCTGACCCCAGATGGCAACGAGTTCCAGAGAATGGGGGCTGCAACACTAAAAGATCTGTCACCAGCGGATCTTAACCTGATTCTCGGAATCGCCAGGGGGCCTCTGCTGGAAGAGCGGCGGGGGCGGGCAGAGAGAGAAGGTGCAAGAAGGTCTAACAGATAACCAGGGCCCTGCCCA
Source organism: Neoceratodus forsteri (assembly GCA_016271365.2). Taxonomy (NCBI): domain Eukaryota; kingdom Metazoa; phylum Chordata; order Ceratodontiformes; family Ceratodontidae; genus Neoceratodus; species Neoceratodus forsteri. The sequence continues at coordinate 159,287,062 of CM057459.1, forward strand.
TGTAGGGCCTTATAGGTGAGAAGACCCACCTTAAAGAGGATCCTCCATCTCACCGGCAGCCAGTGCAATTCACGCAACACCGGTGTAATGTGGCAAGATTTTTGCTGCCTGGTAAGTAACCGGGCAGCTGCGTTTTGCACCAGCTACAGCCTGCGAAGAGATCCTCCTGTGACCCCGAGGTAGAGTGCATTGCAGTAGTCAAGCCTAGAAGTAACTAAGGCATGCACCAAGGTAGGGAGGTCCAGAGGTGGAACAAGGGACTTTATCCTGGCGATATTTCTAAGATGGAAAAAACAGGAACAGACCGTGGAGGATATTTGTGACTCCATAGTCAGATTCCTATCCAAAATAATGCCAAGATTTCTCACCCAAGAGGAGGCTTTCAACGAAACAGCTCCCAGAACAAGTCCAGTCGCTGAGTCAGAGGCCATCCTGTCACGCACTCTGTTCGACTCCACTACCAGTACCTCTGTCTTGTCGGGATTAAGTCTCAACCAGCTGGAGGCCATCCAGTCGTTGATCTCAGCAAGGCAGATGTTTAGCACGTCCACTGCGTTAGATGTTCCTGGGGCACAAGAAAGATATAGCTGGGTAACATCGGCATAACAATGAACACCCAAGCCATACTTCTTAATGATCCCTCCCAGGGGAAGCATGTACACTGCAAACAACATTGGGGCCAGTACCGACCCCTGAGGGACTCCGCAAGATAGGGGGGGCTAGGAGTGGAGGAGAAATTCCCCATCACAACCCATTACCTCGTGTTGGTAAAAAAGGACTCAAACCAGTGAATAACAGTACCAGTGAGTCCGCAGAGTTCCCTAAGGCGGTCAAGCAACACACAATGGTCCACAGTGTCAAATGCTGAGGAGAGATCGAGGAGAACAAGAATTGTTTTATCCCCACAATCTCTCGCCCTGAGGAGATCATTCTGCACCCGAACAAGCACAGTTTCTGTGCTATGCCTCACCTGAAATCCCGACTGAAAGGGATCGTACAACTTATGAATCACGAGGTGCTCTTCCAACTGAAGCGCCACCACCTTCTCAATTACCTTTGCCAAAAAGGGAAGGTTGGATATAGGTCGGTAAGTTGCCCTGACCTCCTGGTCCAAAGATGGTTTCTTTAATAGGGGTCTCACTAGTGCCTCCTTCAAGGCATCAGGAAAGACCTCTTCTAATAAGGAACACCAGACAATTAGAGCAAATACCGGGTCGACGGTGTCAATGCATCTCATTAAGAAACGCGTCGGCACCGGGTCCAGCTCACAAAAGGTGTGCTTCAGATTGGTTGCTACCTCAATGACCTCACTTACTTACCTCCACCAGTCTAAACTCCCTCCAACCAGGCAGAGTGCACTCAGAACACTTTAGGCGACCACTGCCAGCTACGACCACTGCCAGCTACCACTTCAGCTGGCTGAAGAAGCCACCCGCTGGATACTGAACACTCTGTCCGAGAAGAACCGAGCAAACTCTTCACATTCAGTATTAGAAAAAACCTTCCCGGGCTATAGACAGGCAGGATGAAGTAGCCTGTCCACAGTCCAAAAAAGTCTAGCTGGTTGGTTCTTCCCGGCAGCAATCTCCCTGGACAGGAACACCGCCTTCTTATGGTTGATTGCTCCCTGGTATGCATTATAATGCACATGCAGGGCCAGTTTGTCCGCCTCCAGGCCGGATCTCCTCCAGCAGCGCTCTAACCTCTGACCCTTCTTCATTTCCCTGAGAGCACCATCAAACCACGGGGACCTCAGGCAAGAAGATTGGGGTCGTACACGGACAGGTGCGAGGAAGTCAGTGGCGTCAGATAACACCCTATTATAGGTATCAACCCCAACACCAATGTCTCCAACACATGCATCACCCACACTAGACAATTGAGCTGCTGCCAAAAAACCCTCAGGGGTCAAACCCCATAAAAGGCAACAGCTCATCATCTCAGTAGGGGGAGGGCATCCAGCAGGAGCCCCAAACATGAACTGCACCGCGCAATAATCAGACCAAGGTACTCAATCAATCTTGAGATTATCAATTTCAAGCCCCAGTGAGAACACCAGGTCCAACATGTGGCCGTCCTGATGTGTCGCAGCAGTAACAGCTTGTGTCAGGCCCAGAGAAGACATAGTCTGAAGGAGGTTGTAACTACACCTTGAAGATTTGTCATCAGCCCAAACATTGAAATCCCCCAGAAAAATGCATGTGGGGCTTCCAGTGTTTCGCCGACGATGAATTCAGCAACCACCTGCAGGAAGTTTTCCATCGCCCCATGAAGGCGATAGATAAGGCAAATCCTACAGCCTGCCACTGGACCCCTATGAACAGCCACACATTCAAATGAACCTGGGGTTGCCACTGGGTGCACGGTGAAGGCCAGGCTGGATCTAAAACAGATGGCTATGCCACCGCCCCTACATTCCACTCTGGGGCAGTGCACTATGGTATACCCAGGAGGGACTGCGGCCTCAAAAACTGGGCCCGCATCATCCCCAACCCAAGTCTCTGTAATGCAAGCCAGATCAACTAAGGAAATTAAGTCTGCAATAATTGTCGTCTTATTCGATCAGGCATTGCAAAGCACCACCCTCAGGGGATTGGTGGGTGATGCAGCCCCTCGGGTTACCTGACCACTCAATCTGGTGGATTCCCTGGAGACAGGCACCAAACATGTCTGGCCTCCCCCACGTCCCTGTCGTAGCCCAGGGCGCCTTCTGGAACCAACAACCCTTATCCTGCCACCCTCCACTATGCATGGGATGCCCCACTGCCCATGATCAACCCGGCTCCTCCTAATCCCCACTTCCCAACAGCGTCTCACTGTGGTTACCTCTAGAGCTCTCCCGGATGACATTTCTACCACTGTTCCCACTTTAAATCAGGGGACCCAAACAATATCCTGGCACCTGTACAGGTCTCCTCACCAAGTGACCAGGATAAGGGGCCATCTTTCCTACTTCTTCTTAACTGCTGCAGTTTCTTTCAGCATGTGTAAACGAGTGTTCTGTAAAAAGATGACATCTCGCAATGGGTTCTGCAAAATGGAAAAAGTGTTCCTTTGCCTCTTTACATTCTTAATGCTGTTCACACTCACAGGAAGAAAAGACCTGGACCCGATTGCATGCATAATGAAGAGAAAAAGGAAAACAGATTAGTCCATTGATTTTTTTTTTCCTTTCCAGTTCCTCCTGTCCTACGTCTATCCTTGTGTTTCTTAGATGCCTGCGTATTAATGGAGTTTCCATCATACTCAGAGGATGGCTCTGATTGTGATGATAAGTGAGATGTTGCATCAGAGTCCTCCTCATTATCAGCCCTATCTGTATTCTCCTGAAATGCTTCAAACCTGATTCCAAGGGTTCCACCTTCTTCATTTGCTTTGATTTAGGCTGACCTCTTGACTTTCTGGATCGAATAATAATGATATGGAAAGTCTCAGTGACTGGTGTAGGTAGGGGTGGAATTGGTTCTGTGGGGCATTCATCTGGAGGTGCCTGTCCCTCTTCAGGGCCCACTGCAGTGTCAGGTTCCATTTCCCCTTCACTGTGGTCAGCAGCTGAGGCATTGTTACTTAAGCCATAAGGCACGACAGGGTGTGTGTTATTGTGTAATAACATCACTCCTGGGGTGGGTTGGAGCACGAGGCAAAGCCGGTCTTCACCACCCAGGAGTGATGCTATTACACAATAACACACATCCTGGAGTGCCTTATTGCTATTGTGCAATGGCTCGTTATTTTTATTTAAAAAAAAAAAAAATGTTCCCATTATTTGTGAATGGAAGTACATGTTTTTTAAAAAAAAGTTCACTATATATTTCAGCCAGTAGGTGAAATTGCTCAATAAATGATGCTGGTTTCCCAAGACTAACCTTGAAGTCTGTAAGCTTGCTGATGGTTTACAGCATTTTCAGGCACCCCCCCCCCCCGGTGGCATTTTCACTGACTGCTTAAGTGGCCTTTTAAGTTTTAGTCCTGCTCCCTTCTTTTGATTAATGTTATTAGTGGGGGGGGGGGTTGTGGTTTGTGATCCGATCGGAGACTGTGCAGGACATTTTATTTGGAACATGAGGAGGAGTTGGAAAAGACTTCCCTGAGATGGCTCAACAGTTATTGTGCCAGTGAGTATAAGAGCAGCTTGGATTACACCATGTGTTTGTTTTCATGCCCGCTTTTTTCTGCCGGAATCGGGCGGTATCACTTAGGTGCATGCTGTGACACTTGGACAGCTGGTTCTGATCACTGTATCATTTTTTGTAATATAAAAATGGGTTATGGACTGTCTCCAATGAGAAATGCTGAAACAGCATGTGAGATCACACACACACACAGGTTTTAGATACAAGGTGTTATCTGGTAGGCCAGAAGCTAATTACAGACTTTTCTAAGCTAATTATTGCTTTAGCTGCTACGAGGGAAATCAGTATCCCTTTTATGATGTTTCAAGGGGGAAACCAGGTTTAGTACACTGGTGCAAAATCATAAATGCTTTGGTGTCTGTGTGAGAGGGGATACTGCTCACAGATCAAAGAAAATCATTTGAAGAAAATGAATTGTACTGAGGATTACAGAATTTAATACTTTGAAAAGACATCCTGTTTTGTATAGCAGGGTTTTATTTAACTCTAAAAATTGACTAGCGTTTTGCTCATAAAAGTTCTAAAACATTGCGAAAATGCATAGCACTTGCCTCACTGTGTTTACCAAACATAACACTTCTAGAAAACCTATATAAATACATTCTGCACAGTTAGTATTGTCCCAAGAAAAAAACTGCTAATCAATTATTTAAAACCCTGTATAGATATTTTTTTATATATATATATTCTGACAGGGAGGAGCTAGGTGACATCATGCAAAGAGGTGGGCAAAGCCAGCTTTTAGACAATATTCTGTTCTACCTCAGAGACACTTTTATCTAGTCTCTGACAAAGGAACATCTGTGAGCACTTTAAGCAGGTATTTAGAGAGAGAGAGAGAAATCTAAGTACTGTAGTAGGAATTGTACTGTTAAAACCTTGTTCTTTTAATAGATTTGTATGCCTTGTGATATAATAGTTCTGTATTTTATGTTTTACATATTTTTTTTATCTATTTTAGTAAAACTCTATTTTTAGAGCCTACTTGGTCTGTCTTTGATTTCTTTCCTTTGCAAGTGGAGTATATATGGTTAAGCAGACACTGTACATAAGCTTGAATGGTGATACCAAACTGGAAAAAGGTAAGCATTTTAAATCTTTGGTCTTTATTAAAGTTTTTAAGGGTTAATTTCTGTACACCTGGTTAGGTGCCTGTAGGCAAAGATATCTGGCCCCCCAAAGACAGAATTATCTGAGCCTGTGCATTGGGTACACTAGCAAGAGATTCACAGTTTGAATCCCTCCAGAACTGAGACCAAAGGTTGATCCGAACTCACAGAAACAGACAGGAGGGTTACCCTGTTTCTGTTAGCTGTTCACAAGACTGCGCTCGGAGGTTGGCACTTTGGGAGTAGAGGACTGACCTGCTGAGTGGGTTTGTAACAGATTGGTTGGCAGCGGTGGCATAATTTTAGTATCACAAGCTTTTATTGTTCTGTGTCAGCTTGAGACCGTTAGCTCACTTGCAAAGAAAGAAAGAAAAAGGCAGTGATTTATTTTAAAAGGAAACAGAACTATATCACTTGGCGTACAGTCAAGTTCCTACCCATTTTATTTTTTTTCCTAAAGTGCAAGTCTGAATAGCAGTAGTGAGGGAAGATGACTTCCAACTACAGCAGGCACACTGTAGACTACTTAAGGCAGTTGTGCAAGGGCAGAGGAGTCCTGTTCAAGGTGAAAGCCAGCAAGCAGAACCTCATAGATGCCCTGATGGTAGCAGATACCCAGAGCAGCAAGTCACAGACCGTGACTGAAAAGGACCAAACCTCAAGTGTGGCAGGGCTAGCGGCCAGTGCAGTGTCCAGATCCGGTGAGGATGACAGCAGGGCCACTGTCAGTGAAGGGCCACAGCAGCAGGGGAAGGTCACCAGTATCCTGGATCCAGAGGTACTCAGGCTGCAAATTGAGTTGCGCAGGATGGAGCTGGAGTTCCAGGAGAAGAAAGAACGAGAGAAATGAGAGACGGACCATGAGGCAGAGAGAGAATGCCAAGAGGCAGAGCAGGAACAGCGAGACGCAAACCGTGAGGAGCGTGAGCGCCAGCGAGCTGCAGAGGAGAAGAGGGCGCGAGAACGCCGAGACGCAGACCGTGAGGAGCGTTAGCACCAGCGAACTGCAGAGGAGAAGAGAGAGCAAGAACACCAAGACACAGACCGTGAGGAGCAGGAGCACCAGAGGCAACACGAACTGGAGAAGCTACAATTGACCAGCGGCACCAGAGCAGGTAAGTGGCTTGGATTTAACTGGGACTACAGGACTGGGTTACAAATTGAATTCCAAATTAATAGCCGAATTTAAAGAGGTGGAGGATAGGGATGCCTTTTTAAATTCTTTTGAAAAAGTTTGTATTCAGGCTAAAATTCATAGAGAGTCCTGGAGCTTCCAGCTATCCCCGCTACTTACTGGGAAAGCTCGGGATGCATTGGGTCAAATGGACATTGAGGACAGTAATGATTACACAAACTAAAAGCTGCACTGTTAAAAAAGTTTGAATTAACTGCTGAATCATACAGAACTAAATTCCGTAAGCTCAGGAGAAGCTCTGATATGAGCTACGAGGAGCTAACCATGAAACAATGTCAGTTTTTAAAATGTTGGTGGGAAGGAATTGAGGTAAACTCTGTTGATAAAATTGAAAATGTGATTTTATTAGAACAGTTTTATTGGGCATGCCCAGCAGAGCTAAAAACCTTGCTAGAGGGCCGAGATCCCAAAACAGTGCAAGAGGCTGCTGAACTCTCGGACCACTATACCAAGAGCAGACCTGCTCTGAGAGTGAATGGGGCAGGCGTGGCAGCACAGAAAGGGAAAAGCATGCCTTCGGGGCAGATAAAACCCTCACTGCTGCCAACAAAACCAGTTAGCCCCAGGTTTCAGAGAAAAGAATTCTCTGAGAGAAGAAATGAATGTTGATTGTGTAAAGAAACTGGGCATCTTGCCAGACAGTGTCCCAAAAAGGCGAGCAATAATACACAGCCGGGAGCTAGAAAAGAAGTGGGTTGTTTGTGTGTCCCTGGAAGCATGCCAGTGAACACATGCACCCAGTCATTGTGAATGGTGTACAGACGCAGGGTTTAAGGGACACAGGGGCATCCCTGACCTTAGTAAAGGGGATCTGGTACAGCCTGGTCAGCTTATACCCAATAAATACGTCACTGTACAGGGCTTTGAGGTTGGGGAGAAAACATTGCCCCTCCCTAGAGTTCTCTTAGACTGGGGTGAAACAAGGGGAATTGTGTAACAGGTGGCTGTAGCCAAAACATTAGCAGTGGATGCGATCCTGGGCAACAGTCTAAAACGGGATGATATGTGCAGTTACCCATAGCCAAGTGGCAAGGGAAAACTGTAGTTCCCTGAACCCCACAGAAGCCATTGTGGAAACCACTGAGAGGCTGGTTCCCCAGTCTGTGTCTCCAGATGGGGAGACTAATGAAAAGGGGGTAAAAATTTCTCCAGTAGCAAGTAACCAAGCAGTTAAAGAGGGTTACTCCGAAGAGGGAGGGGTGACCCATTGTCAGAGGGTTGGGATTCATAGTGATCCTGAGTGCCCTGACGCTAGTGCTAGGGACCCTGGTTTACCGACTGAAGGGGACCTGCCCCATGCCTTTGGAATGTGTGAGGGGTTCACAGCTGCTCAGAGAAGTGACCCTAGTTTAGAGAAGCTGAGGGCTTGGGCAGACTCGGACAACACATAGGGAGGTGACGGCAGACATAAGGTTTATTGGGAAAATGGACTTATGTATATTCAGGCAGTACAGACAGAGGGAGGGATGCTAGGCAGGCAGCTTGTTGTTCCCCTGGGGTATGGTGAGCAGTTGCTCAAAATTGCACATGATATTCCCTTTTCTGGTCATCTGGGAATCGTGCGCACTATGCAGCGGTTGGCCCAGAATTTATACTGGCCTAACTTCACCCAGAAGGTGAAGGAGTATTGCAGGTCTTGTCACTGGTGCCAAGAAATAGGGAAGGCGGGCAAGAAAACCCAAACTGCCCTGATTCCATTACCCATAGTGGAGAAGCCATTCCAGAGGCTGGGAATGGATATTGTGGGGCCTTTAAATATCCCCAGCTCCTCAGGGAAGAGATTCATCCTGACTGTGGTGGATTATGCCACCCGGTACCCAGAGGCAGTTGCCCTATCCTCACTGAGGACAGACAAAGTGACAGATGCCTTACTTGGGATTTTCTCCCGTGTTGGGTTTCCACAGGAGGTTATCACCGATCGAGAGGGTTCCTTCATGTCGGACCTGATGAAATGTTTATGGGAGAAGTATGGGGTGGTGCAGAGATGCACGACACCGTATCACCCACAAGCCAATGGGCTTGTGGAAAGATTCAATGGTACCCTAAAGTCAGTGCTGCGGGAGTTTGCTGAACAGCATGCGAGGGACTGGGAGAAATACCTTCCCCACCTGTTGTTTGCTTACAGGGAGGTGTCCCAAGAGCCGACAGGTTTTTCCCCCTTCAAACTCTTATATGGACGCCGGGTACGTGGGCCCCTAGACTTGATCCGGGAGGACTGGGAAGGCAAGCACGCCACCCAAGGAACTCCCATAGTGGATTACGCCCTTAGGGTTTTGGGAAAGGCTGAAGGAGCGTATGGGGACAGCCAGAGCAACCTGGCAGCTGCCCAGCAGAAACAAAAGTATGGTCGCACCGAGAGCCAGAGCTCACTCGCATGGTGGGGTCAGGAAGTAATGGTCCTTATTCGGTCCGAAAGACAAGCTGCAGGCTGAGTGGGCAGGACCGTATAAGTGGTTAGAGGAAGGTAAATGATGTGAACTACATTGTAGAGTTACCTGACCAAGACAGACAGAAAGAATGTACCATGTCAACATGATGAAGCCATATGCAAATAGAGCTGACATGGTGTTTGAAGTGTGTAGTCCTGGAGAGGGGACGGACGAAGGAGACCCCCTCCTGGACTTGCTGGAAGAAAGTAAGCGGGAGTCCTCTGTGGAGGCAGTAAAATTGTCTCCTCAACTGTCCCTGGACCAGATCCAGAAAGTAAGGGAGGTTTTAGCAGACTTTGCCCCATTGTTTAGCGCCAAGCCTGGACTAACCCCCCTAGCGATACACAATGTGGAGACAGGGACACAGGTGCCCATACGGTGGACAGTATATCGGGTGTCAGAGGCTGTCCAAAAGGACATTAGGAGGGAAGTGGAGGAGATGCTGGATTTAGGGGTAATCCAGAGATCCTACAGCCCCTGGGCCTCACCCGTAGTCCTTGTGCCTAAGCCAGATGGCTCTACTGGTTTCTGTGAGGACTATCGTGGACTGAATGCAGTCACAAAGTCAGATGCCCACCCGATGCCCCAGATGGACGAACTCCTGGACAAGTTGGGAGGGGCGACCTACCTTACGACCATTGACCTGACAAAGGGGTATTGGCAGGTAGAGTTGACAGACAGAGCTAGGGAGAGGTTGGCCTTCATCACTCTGATAGGCTCATTGGAGTTTAAAGTAATGCCTTGGAATGAAGAACGCCCCGGCCACTTTCCAAAGGTTGGTGAACCAGGTGTTAAATGTTGCTGAGGAGTACGCCGTGGCATACCTGGATGACATTGCCATCTTTAGTACCAGCTGGGAGGAACACCTATCCCACCTTAGGGAAGTGCTGGGCAGGATACAGAGGGCCGGGCTCACTGTTAAAGCCTAGAAGTGCCAGGTGGCCATGGGGGAAGTGGCATACCTCAGGCATGTGGTAGGCCGGGGACAGCTCCGTCCTAACCAAATAAAAATAGAGGTGATTCAGGCATGGCCCAGACCAGAAACACAGAAGCAGGTCAGGAGTTTTCTGGGGACAGCAGGGTACTACAGGAAATTTGTACCCAATTACAGTGCCCTGGCTGCTCCCCTATCTGACCTGACAAAGAAAAGGATGCCCAAGAAAATTACCTGGGACCCAGCCTGTGAGAAAGCCTTTACCAGATTAAAGGAGGCATTGTGCAGTGCTCCTGTTTTGACAAGTCCTGAATATAGCAAAACCGTTATAGTTCAAACTGATACCTCAGACATGGGTATTGGGGCAGTACTGAGTCAGACATCCAGCCAAGGGAAGGATCACCCGGTAGTGTACTTGAGTAGGAAGTTACTTCCCAGGGAGCAAGCATACTCCACAGTGGAAAAGGTGTGTCTTGCCATAGTGTGGGCCCTAAAGAAATTAGAGCCATACTTGTATGGGCAGCATTTTGTGGCGCAGACTGACCTCAACCCCCTGGTTTGGCTGACTCAGATGGAAAAGGGCAATGGTAGATTGCTAAGATGGGGTCTTGCTTTGCAAGGGTCTGATATGACAATATTACATGGGCTGGAGCCAAAAATCAGAACTCAGATGGGCTGTCTAGGGTCTATGAGGAGTGAACTGATATGGGAAGCTCATCCCATGCAGGGGATAGAGCCCCCAAATTCAGTCTAGGTGGGGAGGATGTGTGACACTTGGACAGCTGGTTCTGATCACTGTATCATTTTTTGTAATATAAAAATGGGTTATGGACTGTCTCCCATTAGACATGCTGAAACAGCATATGAGATCACACACACACACACAGGTTTTAGATACAAGGTGTTACCTGGAAGGCCAGAAGCTAATTACAGACTTTTCTAAGTTAATTATAGCTTTAGCTGCTAAGAGGGAAATCAGTATCCCTTTTATGATGTTTCGAGAGGGGAAATCAGGTTTAGTACACTGGTGCAAAATCATAAATGCTTTGGTGTCTGTGTGAGAGGGGATACTGCTCACAGATCAAAGAAAATCATTTGAAGAAAATTAATTGTGCTGAGGATTACAGAATTTAATACTTTGAAAAGACATCCTGTTTTTGTATAGATATATTTTTTATTTGTATTCTGACAGGGAGGAACTAGGTGACCTCATGCAAAGAGGTGGGCAAAGCCAGCTTTTAGACAATATTCTGTTCCACTTCAGAGACACTTTTTTCTAGACTCTGACAAAGAAATATCTGTGAGCACTTTAAGCAGGTATTTAGAGAGAGAGAGACAAATCTAAGTACTGTAGTAGGAACTGTACTGTTAAAACCTTGTTCTTTTAATAGATTTGTTTGTCTTGTGATATAATAGTTCTGTATTTTATGTTTTACATATTTTTTTATCTATTTTAGTAAAACTTTATTTTTAGAGCCTACTTGGTCTGTCTTTGATTTCTTTCCTTTACAAGTGGAGTATATATGGTTAAGCAGACACTGTACATAAGCTTGAATGGTGATACCAAACTGGAAAAAGGTAGGCGTTTTAAATCTGAGGTCTTTATTAAAGTTTTTAAGGGTTCATTTCTGCACATCTGGTTAGGTGCCCGTAGGCAAAGATATCTGGCCCCCGAAGACAGAATTATCCGAGCCTGTGCATTGGGTACGCTAGCAAGAGGTTCACAATTTGAACTCTCCAGAACTGAGACCAAAGGTTGATCTGAATCCACAAAAACAGACAGGAGGGTTACCCTGTTTCTGTTAACTGTTCACAAGACTGCGCTCGGAGGTTGGCACTTTGGGAGTAGAGGACTGACCTGCTGAGTGGGTTTGTGACACATGCGAATGGCAGTTACACTTTCAGCGGTTCAGTGAAGCCGCTTGCTTTGGGGGGAAAACAGCATAAATATAATTTGTCACAATATCAGTTGTGGTGTGGCTGCTTTTCCCCAGCTGTTGGTGTTTCGTGGGTGGTGAAGAGAATCGGGGTTGAGGGAGGGAGGAAATTATCTGTCGGGCAGCCATTAGAGCAGTGTGGGATTTGTGATTCTTGTGGGGAAGGAGGGATTTGTTTCTTGTTCTGCAGTCACCTGTGTGCCTGTACTTAATCCAGTGACGTTGTTGTTCAGTAACATCACTGTCACAGGCACACATCGACCAATCAGGAAAAAGAAATTCTCCTGCCATTGTATAATTGTAGATGGCTGTGATATACTGACTCTTGGGTGTCTTCCTTTTGTGTAGTGGACTCCATGTCTGGCATCACACATTCCATGGCCTCTTGCTGTGAAGATGTGGTTTCTGTATGGTGCTCAGCAGTGTTTTTTTGGTGTGGATTAGGCCTGCCCATGTGCTGTCCTGGTGTACCTTGTGTAGGATTCTGTTTTGTAAATTTCTGTCTTTGGTTAGCTTTTTGGGCCATGTTCGCAGTGTATTCATGCCTAGCTCATTCAGTATGGTCTGTGCTGTTATGTAATGCTCAGGTAGATGTGTTCTGTATCCTCACAGAGGTTGCATTCCAGCACTGCAAACTAGAGTGTCTCAAACCTGAACAAAGCCCACATTTCAGTTGGTCACAAGTATTACTGAGATAATTGAGCACCCCACACAGATAGCAGGCTGCATTAAAGATGACTCATCTGTTCCATCCTAAAAAGAAACAATTAGGGAGATGCTATAAACCTTCACCTGTTTGCTTTAATGTAACCTTTATGTGCCACCCCCTCAGTTCAGATATGTTCAGAATCCAAGATTGGTTCCAGCTGACCTATTACTGTGCATCTATGTCTAAAACAGCATAAGATGTTTGTGAGTTTTCAGCACCAACACTCTGATTGGAGGATCTCAGTCTCACTGACTTCTCTCCGGCCGGTCTCCATTTTACCTTGCTTCATTAGAGATGCTTATCAGCACTGCTCCCCCTGAGACAATCGTTATTTTTTGTAAAACAAGAAAGGTCACCTCCCTCTCTTTTTTTTTTTTCCCCCACTGGAAATTATACTGCAAAGCCACTAGAGGGCAGCAACAGCAGTCTCTCCTGTTGAAGGGGCAACACCTAATATTTACTCCTTCCTCTTCCACTCCAGTGGACCCTGGACACTGCTCTTTCTGAGGAGCATCCCCTGGGCGTGAGCCATGGTTCCTGCCTGTTTCTTGGGCTGGACCATGCTCACCCTCTTAAAGCCACAAGACTTGAACACCTGCCCCTGCGCCACTTCCACGCTGGTGGAGCAGGGCTAGAAACACAAACGAAAACCTCAGACCAGGCCTCCCACACCGGATAGCAGCCTGGAGCCACCCCGCTGGTTAGGGTTGCCACCTTTGGATGAGATGAAAACCGAATACTAAACCACACCCCCAAACTCCACCCCTAACTCCGCCCCTTTTATGACTGATGAGGGCATCGCTTGGACTCTGATTCACGTGATTTATTCAGAATTGCTGCTGATATTGCATTGTGTACAACTTATTTAAATTACATCATGATTATTATTTTTGGTTTGTTTGATTTAGATTTAAATCCATCTTCATACGGATCACCTTTGGCGGTACCAAACACCTAAGCATTGGGTGCATATACAGTCCACCGAAGGATGCGCTCAGCTCCCTTGAGGCACTCACTAAAAACCTAATGGTGGAGTGTAAATCGGAACTTTTGATCCTTGGAGACTTCAACCTGAACTGGGCCAAAGAAACCAGGTCCTCGTTTAGTGGCCTGCTGCATGAGGCAAACCTTACCCAGATCATCTCACTTCCCACCAGACTGAACCGTAAAACGGGAAGTCACTCTACCATTGACTGGGCATTGGTATCCAACCCAAAAAATGTCCAATCGGCTGGCACCATGGCTGATGCACTCAGTGACCACTCGCCCATATTCTGTGTCTGGAAAAATAGGGCTGTAAAGGTCCCGCCTAGAATGCTCACCACCAGGGACTACTCAAAGTTTTCTCCGGTTCAGTACAATATCCTCCTGGGCAACCAAGATTGGAATCCCCTAAGATGTCTCCCTACCTTGGAGGAGGCAGTTGACTTCTTCAACAGAGCTATCTTGAGGGTAGCGGACCTACTTGCCCCAAATAAGACCTATCGGGTAAAAGGCCACTGTTACAAGTGGATTACCCCATCCTTAAAAGCCCTCATGAAAAGCTGAGACAAAGCCTGGAAAAAGTTTAAGGGCTCCTCACTCCTGGCGGACTGGATGACCTACAGAGCACTCAGAAACCAATGTAAACAGGCCATCAAGAAAGCTAAAAAGGCATACCTTAACCACCCCCAGAAAACAAACCTAGGAAATCCTAGGACGTCTCTGGTCCAATAATGAACTATTAAAGGGAACAAAAGACTGGCACATGCCCTATCAAGGCTAATGGGCAGATACTGCACGATGAGGCACTAATTGCTGAAGCCCTCAACAATTCTTTACAAACCCGGACAAGCAGAACGCTGGGTCCGTGGTGCCCAACTACCAGTCTGCTCCTCTGGATCCCCAATCCATAACCGTCCACTCTTCCACTTGCGGCTGGCAAAGATAAATGAGGTCTCGCTATCCTAAAAACCCTGAAAACGTGAGGCTCAGGAGGCCCGGATGGGATTAAAGCTAGACTGCTTAAAGAAGGTGCCCCGGCACTTGCCAGACCGCTCACCTGGCTCATCAACAGGTCCTTACATGAAGGGCATGTCCCAGGGCTGTGGAAACAGGCGCATGTGGTCCCGATACATAAGGGAGGGCCTGTGGAACCTATGGAGAACTATAGGCCTATCTCACTGCTGTGTATCCTGGCAAAAATACAGGAGAAACTAGTATATACCCAACTTAGGGAATACCTTGAGACACACGTGGTGATGTCCCCATCACAACATGGCTTTAGAGCCAAACATGGGACTGATACAGCCTTAACAAAATTCTCTACTGATGTACTTAGAGAATTAGACTCTGGATCCAACATAGGGGCGGTCTTTGTGGACCTCTCAAGGCCTTTGACCTTGTGGATCATGAGACTTCTACTCATAAACTCCTCCACATAGGTCTGGATACCCATACCCTTAAATGGGTGGAAAGCTACCTGTCAGGTCGCACCCAAAGAGTCAGGTGGCAACATAAACTTTCCAAACCACAATCCCTAAAGGAGGGCGTCCCACAAAGGTCGATACTAGGGCCTTTAATGTTCTCACTATTTATTAATGAAATGCACAACCACTGTGGGAACAGCAAGGTAATCCAATATGCAGATGATGCTGTTATTTATAAAGCCTCTGACAACCTGAACAACCTAGGCCCATCCCTCCAAAAGGATATCCGTGTCATGGAGGAATGGCTTACTATGAACAAAATGGTCCTGAATACCAATAAGAGTAAGGCCATGTTGTTTGGCCCAAAAATCCTCGGACTAGATAGATCACTATCACTCCAAATTATGTCCCTGGAGGGCAACAAACTGGAAGTAGTCTCCTCAACAAAGTACCTTGGCCTTGCCCTCGACCAAGGTCTCACTTTCAAGCAACACGTAGACGAAGTTACCAAAGTAATCCACACCAAACTCGGATTACTGTATCGGCTCAAGGGACAGCTGACCCCCGAAGCTAGGACTGCAATAGCTACTAGTGTCCTACTCCCTACGCTAACGTATGCTGCCCCGGACCTGCAGGCAGTCTCTAAACTGGAATATGGTAGACTACAGACTCTACACCATAAGGTAGTCCGCTTTGCCTCCTCATCCCACTCAAGGAGCCACCACTGTGAGGCCCTAGCGAGGCTCAACTGGCCATCCTTTGAAGCTCGGCTCAGGTACCCTGTACTCTGTCTGGCGAAAAAACTAATCAGCCCAATGCCCCCCCGAGCCTCGATGGACTCCTCACAGAAAAAGCAGTGTCACGGAACCTCAGGTCCTCTGGTCAGAAGCTACTAGGGTCCCTAAGGTCAGGACCAAGGCAGGTTGTAAATCTTTCGCACATGCTGCCCCCTCCCTTTGGAACAATCTTCCTTTGGAGGTGCGGGAAACCCCATCGGTACCGAGCTTCCGCACTAGACTCAAGACCTACCTGCTGTCAATGAGTAACTGCCTATGCTACGGTACCCAACTCTAAAATAATGACCTGCGTCAGCTCCCTCTACCATACTTAAGCTCTACCCACTGCACAGTCTGCACTTACCCCACCTCACGCTCATAGAAAAATATCCTATGTATCTTAGAGGAATGTAACCTAGCGAACTCTCTGTACTGTCTCATCAATTGTACGTCGCTGTAGCATGAGCAAATGCACAAAAGGAAAAGCAGTTAGACACTTATGACATTTATGACCCATAAATATGAAAGCTATACCTCATGGATTGAAAGCTGTTGCTTACTGTAAACCTCAGCCTGTATATTGCTTCATTGTCCTTTATGTCATGTACTGTTGCTTCCTGGGTCGCCCCTGAAAAAGGGACCTCCAGGGCCCAGTGGGCCTACCCGGTCACCAAAATTCAATAAATAAATAAATAAATATGTTTAATTTCAGTGTATCTTAACACTGGGTGGGGTAAGAGAGGGGGTTCAGGGGACTTTGCATCCTGTGTACACATCTTAGCTCACACATCGAGTGACTACAAGGACACCTCTGACAACCAGTTATTTTGGATCAGGGGGCCCTTTTCTGATAAAACTCTTTTAATAAATAAATAAACTACACCAGTAATGGTGGATGAGATGTAATTACAAATATCATCTGCCATTTTAAGATGTGCTACTGTCCCTCCCATTGCTCCTACTCTAAAGTTATTTGTAATCTCAGAGAAGTTTTTAAAAGTAGTAGGAACTATTCTATGCTGTTAAATGTCGGTGTCAGTGTGGCTCAGTCGGTGGCACATCCGCCTCTGGACCAGAAGGTCATGGGTTCTCGTCCCACACCAGGATTGGACTTGCACCTAAAAATCACTGGCATCCGAGTGCAGTATTGGGGGGTGCTGTACTGCTGGGTGTGCCGTCCTTTGGATGGGACGTTAAACCGAGGTTCCTTCTGCCCATCCTGGTGTTGTCCTGGTGGGTGTCCAGGTGGAAGTAAAAGAACCCAGGGCACTCTTCGCAAAGAGTAGGGAACATTCCCAGTGTCCTGGCCAACATTCCCCTTTCCCATAAACCGGTTCATGCAATTATCCAGGCTGTGGGTGATGTGTGATATGGCCGCCACCACACATTCAGTCACTTCACTACCAGTCTTGCATTCCTTGTAAAGCGCTTTGGGACACACTGTATATGAAAAGCGCTATATAAATGCTGATTCTTCTTCTTCTTCTAAATACTCTATTTTTTCCATGTCAGTCATACATAGCAGATAGCATGATATGTGAGATGTAGCATGGAGGCAGTATAACACAGTGGTTTAAGGCTCTGAGCTACAAACCTGGAGACCTGGGTTTGAATCCCACAGCCCACACTTGCATACTGTGTGACCCTGAGCAAGTCACTTAACTTCCTTGTGCTCCCAGGTTGCACCTATAAACAAGCTTCAACTTAGTGTGTCTCTCCTGGCAAAAAAAAAATAATGTTTTCAGAAATTTTTGATAAATTAACTACATTTGTAGTACCATCAAATCTAGTTTGTGTTCCTTTCACCTCATCAGCTACTGCTCTCTCTCTCTCTCTCTCTCTACCTTTTCTCATTGCTGTGGTTTAGCATGACATTAGCCACACTATTCTGTGCTGTTCATCTGAAAGACCTGGAATGGTCTTCCTGGAATATCCTAATGGTATGAAAATTGACAGCAATAACTACTGAGGAGAGAGAGAGAGGGGTATAGTGTTGCTGGAAATGGAATAAAATATTAGATTATTCATTTAACAACAAAAGGGGTAACACATATTAGAATATAGGACTGACTCTAAAAGAAAAAACGGTGAGCATATAAAGGTATAAAAGTGTTCCCTATCACAGCAGTCAAAGACCGTACTCACAATGCACCCTGGAAAGGATTAGATTGATTTGCTGCGAATGGTCTTAATGGCCCTACTTTACACATCTCAGACCGACTGGTATATAAACAAAGGTCTACATGACTTCAGAACTTGTTTGTAACCTGAACATGCAAGTAAAATAGTGAATGATTTAACAGAATCTGTTTTACAAGTATGTGAGCATTCAAAATGATTTAAAACGTACTGCCTCTGAATAAAACTGGATTAGCAGATAAGGTTTCTGAAACACAGATTATACAGTCCACACTGGGACAGGAGGCAACCCTAATGTGGTGCCTGTCTAAAGGCACTTTAACACACAGGTTTTTAAAACTGAATCAGCATTACCTGTGTGATGCCGTTGTACTCTGTTGCATTCTGGTTCCTTTCTACACCCTGCGAGTATTCCAGCAACCCCCGCCTCCATTTGTTTCGGCTCCCCCAGAGTTTGCTGCTCTATAATGGTTGTTTCTGCATTGCTAGCGGAATGGCTGTTTTACACAGCCAGATGAAATGGAACACATCGGTGCAAACCACAAAAAGCAGAGATTGCGGTTTGGATGAACGTTCACCTAGGGAACGAAACAGATGCACTTTACACACAAGGGATGTAACGGAATACTGTTTCCGTAACAGTCATTCCATTACAGAAACCTTTGTGTTAAAGCGCCTTAAATCTCTAAGGGTTTCAGAAAAATGAAGGTGTTAATTAAGATGGCATTGTTTACCCTTCTCAGAAATAGCCTTCTAATTTGCTGGTGTGAAGTTAGAGGTGACAACTGGCAGACATGGATGCCTTTGGGCTCTTTCATGTGCCCTGCACTTGAAGGCACTTCCTCATTAGCATGCACTGCAAGCAGGTAAGCAATCACACTGAAATGTCAGACACTTACTTACTGTCATATGAGAATAAAATGAAACAGAGTTAGTGGAGGGTCTCATAGATGTTGCTTGATCCACCATAAAAACTGAATTTGCAATGGTGAAAACAGGAGGACCGAATCTGGACCTAGAAAATCGAATCCATTCAGTCAAAAACCGAGTAGGTGGTAACCTTACACTGGTTTGGTGAAATCTTACCCATGGCGCTGGCTGGCTCTGCAACCCTCGTTGGGCCTGACTTATATAGACACTGTGTGGTCAGATGACTAAGTGCCTATTTTTCCATTGGTCCCTTATATTGCCTGACAGCTAGAGATTCCCCACACTGAAATTGTTCACCTACAAACAGAAAGTTACCGCTCTGGTAAAAAAAAATCCCCAAGGATAACTGATAAAGCACCTTTTTACACTCAGTACCTTCTAATTATGTTCTTCCTGTACCGAAGTCGTATCAATACCAGTTGAAGCGGACATCCAATATCATGAGATGCCGAGGACTCCTGATCATCGAGGCAGAGGTCTTACTGCTGTTCTTCCTCTTGGCTGTTACTATGAGCAACAGCAGTCTGGCCCTCTCTGCTACACAGCCGACTCTGGACGACTTCCATTTTTCCAACCTCCTCCTACTCTCTCCCCCACATGGCCTGACTTGATCCCATTGCTACTGCACAAGAGCTTTATGTATCTAACCGCTTATGATCCCCAAAACTGCTTCCTTCATCGCTTGACCACCTCCCCTTTTATACACCAGAAACTTTGGTATATTCTGCTGTTGGCAATCCTTCACTCTGGTGATATCAAAAGCAGGCACGACACACCAACTCTGTCAATCAAACTCCCTACTAGTCGACTCTAAAGTCCTCCTTATTGTACATTACAACATTAGAAGCCTTGAGCACAACCTTGCTGAACTTGAGGCTTGAATTACCCTCTACCACCCGGGCATACTCTGCCTATTGGAAAAGTGGCTAAAATCCTCTAACTCTGACTTCTTGTATTCCATACCCAATTATGGCCTCCTATGGAGGGACAGACCATCCCCCAAAAGAGGAGGAGGGGGTTGCCATCTACTTCAAAGAACACATATGCCTTACCGCCATAAGAACCAACCCCCTAACCCACTGCAACTCTCTACATGCAGTTCTAACCCTTGGGGTTAAAAAGCTACATGTTATATGTGCTTATAACCCCCCAAACAGTGGCCATGTCAGCCTGGACAAACTACTGAACCATACGTCCAAAATCTCTGGTAAAAATGAAGTTGTCATTCTCGGCGATATTAACCTAAACTGGTTAGGGAAGTGCCAAGTCTCATCCGTCTCCAAAATTCAGAGACATAATCCGCATCAGCTGATCACTACGCCCACTAGAGTTGCTCCCCACTCAACCTCTAGTACTGTGATCGACTGGGTACTAGCAAATCGTACTGAACAGTTTTGGACAATTATGTTGAACACATCCAAGCTGCTGGCACACTAGCAAATGCTATCACTGACCATTCCCTTATCTTTTGCATCTGGGGCTTGGCCGCACCCCCCCCCCCTTTTCTCAACCTCATTACATCACTTTCCGGGATTATGCTAACTTAGATACACAACAATTTCTGTGTGACATATCTAACATTGACTGGTCCAATCTTTACAATGCCAATGATGTACAGTCTGCCTTCAACATTTTTCTGACAGAATTCATGGCACTGCAGGACCTACACTCCCCTCTCATTACCCGCAGAATTAAGGGGAAACAAACCAGATGGCTAAAAAAGGAACTACTTGCTAAGCTACAGAAAGAGAAAGGGACAAGAGCTGGAGCTGCTGTAAGTCTTCTGGCCTGCCAGCGGATTATAATGTGACGCTCTGCCCCTGCTTCTGGTTACCTGTATGATATTTATATTATAAATAACTGGTCTGTGTATGAAATTTCCTCACACAGGTTAGCAGACTTAGCCTGTAACTTTAAAGGTCAGTAGCTGGAACTATAGGATGTAATTAAACTGACCAGGGGAGCCAGTTAATTAACTGACTTCCTTACAGAAGGGCATTTTATTGCCTTTTTATGACCTGCCCAGGCTTTTGAAGTTGAACCCAAACATAAAGTTTATGACATAACAGGATGAAGAGTAATTTGGCAGGTTCCTCTCAAATTTTAAAATGCAGCCGAGAAATAGTGACAAATGGTAGGAGTGTTAAGTTCAAAGAGAAATGTTTGATTAAAGGATGTCGTATTTAGGAAATTTTTTTTTTCTGATATTACCATTAATTAAAAATACCTCCTGCTAGAAATTATGTTAGAAATAATTCTAAAAGGAGGCTCTAGCTGACTCACCAAAAGGGGGTTGGGAGATAGTGAAATGAACCCTGTATCTGGGGAATATGCGTCATATCATCTTGGGCTCTGAGACAGAAAGATCTCTCTAACTTAAACGCACTTAGAAAGGTAATACTTAGAAAGAAATTAAGTCTTTGTGGTAGGAGTGTTTTGTCTATAACTTCCTTTTTATTTTACATGATTGTATGCTGTATGATATATTGTTCTGTGTTTAATTTTTCCTTTTTATCATATTTTTAGTAAACAACCATTTCTTTTAAATACTGCCTGGGTGTCTTCTCAGTTTCTTTTTGCATGTGACGTGCCTGTATTTTAAGTCTGACAGCTGTTGAAAAGCTTGATTGTGTACTAAGCTTGTATAAGGTAAGAATATACCCAAGATCTCTTATAGAATTTTAAGGGTTCATTTTGGAAGCCTTGCTGGGTGCCCCGGCGAAAGATTGTACTGCAGTCCCGAAGAGGGTACATATCTGAGCCTGTACATTGGGTATGCTAGCATAAGGTTCACAGTTTGAATCCCCCCAGAACTTGAGGCTAGAGGTGATTCAGACCCAAAGCAGACAGGAGGGTTACCCTGTCTGTTACCTGTTTACACTATTGCACTCTGAGGTTGGCACTGTGGGAGCAGAGGGCCTGACCCGCGGAGTGTGTTCGTGACATATAACATCTGCAGGCAGCAGTGGAATGCCTACAAAAAAGAAATAAGAACATCCAAAGGCTCATACTGCAAAAGCTTACTAGTGAATGCCTAGGGCGACCCCCAAAAATTCTGGTCACACATAAAAACCTTCCTGGGGTCTACCCACTCTGCCACCTCAAATGACCTGGTCCTCAGTGGTACTCACTGTAACAATCCTCAGACCATAGCTAACTTTTTTAATAATCAAGCTCCAGATCTAAATACTGTAAATACACATCCTCCTTCCCTGCCTCACAACACTACTGCCCTCCTGCAACCTCCAGCCAAGAAGTCATTGGCCCCTCCTTCTACTTTAAGGCTATCACTTGACAGGAGGTCTCTAAACTACTTAGCTCAATCTCAGACAGCACAGCCACCGGCTCGGACAGTCTTGAACCCAGACTACTAAAAATAGCAGCCCCGCTCATTGCTGCTCCCTTAGCCAAAATGTTCGCGCGCTCTCTCTCTATGTCAAAGTAGTGTCCCTGACATATGGAAGATAGCCAGGGTCACTCTTGTCTTTAAAATGGGTGACCCAAAAGAGCCATCTAACTACAGACCCATTGCCATCCTCTTGGTTCTGAGCAAAATCCTGGAAAAATTAGTTGCTACACAAACCAACAAATTATTTCCCAAAAATGACCGTCTCACAACCAACCAGTATGGTTTCCACAAGGGCCATAGCACCTCCACTGCCCTACTTAAGTTTACTACTGACACACTCACTGCTATGGACTCAGGCCTTCTAACTGGAGCTGTTTTCATAGACATGACAAAGACCTTCGACTTGGTGAACTACTCCATTCACCTTGCCACACTGAAGTCTTTGAGCTTCGCGCATAATGTTGTCAACTGGTTCAATAGTTACCTGTCAAACAGGATCCAAGTTGTAAAATACAGTTCAACCTATTCCGACCTGGCAACAGTGAATATTGGTGTACCACAAGGCTCAATTTTGGGGCCACTGCTATTTTCTATATTTATCAATAACATCACCTCCAATCTTACTTCCACCTCCTCCCTCCTCTATGCTGATGATATAGTTCTATACACCAGCGCAAAAAACAACTCTGACATCAATCTGTGGCCCTCCACTGACTTTCAGTGCACTCAAGCCTGACTCTCACATCACAAACTAGTCCTTAATGGGGTCAAAACCCAATCCATGCTATCTGAGACAAATTCTAAACTCAAAACCTGCCAAAATAATTTCATGGTCTCTTGTCTGGATGTCTTCCCTATTGGTTCAGTGACCTTGTTTAAGTACCTAGGGGTAACACTGGACCATCCCTAAAATTTGATCTTCACATCCAGAACTTATGTAAATCTGTCAACTGTAAATTAGGTATAACGTACCGGATCAGATATGCACTAACCCCTGCAAAGAGGCTTGCCTTTACTCGTAGTATTCTTCTACCCACCCTTACATACGGAGTTGAGACCTATACTGCCTTACCTAAATCCAATTTCCATAGATGGGATGCCACCTATAATAATATAGGTCGCTATGCCTCCTTCTCCCATTGACGGAAACACCACTGTCTCCTCTACTCAGATCTAAACTGGCTGTCACCAAATGCTGCTAGACTTTACTCCCTTGGATCGACTGTTGACAGTATTATGCAGTCTCAAACTCCAAAAACCTTAGCTGATCTACTTGTTCCTCAGATGTCCGGCTATGGCATATGCTCGTGGGAAAATCCCTTTTATGAGTCCTGAAAAGTAATACCACCAAAGGCACCAGTGTTTTCACCCACCATGCTCCTCAGCTATGGAACTCCCTCCCTTTAGCGATCTGCCAAGCACCCTCCCATAATGCCTTTAAAAAGGAGCTCCATAGCTACCTCATCTCCTCTAGTCGATGCCCTTGCTTCAGACCCCCCTTAGCACCACTTCTACTCTCACCGATGTGCACTTGATCTGCTTTCTACCTAATGCCTTGCACGTAATCCTCCCCCTGCCTGTCTACTTGTCTCCCCTCCCAACTTGATGTGCTTCTCCTCTTTGGCTTGTTATCTCAGACCCCTTGCCCTGTTCTACTATAACCAATTCTCAACTCCTTAGATCTTTATAATCATTGCTGAAAAGCTCCTACTTGCAAGACTCTGTGCCCTATCTCTCAGATGTGTGAATGTTTCTCCCCTAAGGATCTACCTACCATATGTTATTTTGTAGTTTTCCCTGCTGATTATACTTGATAGTTCCTTGCAAGTATTTTATTTATTTTTATTTGTTTAGATTTTGATGACTGGGTAAACCCACCGAGACCACTGGTCCCTTTTTCAGGGGCGACCTGAGGTTAAATTACTTACACCAATATTACATACATCAGACAGTAGTACAGGGAGTAGAAGTGAGGCAGCATCAACTGCAGAGACAGTAATTACAGGTAGGCAAATCCGGTGGAACAATTGTAACCATACTTCTCAGCGTCCCTGATTTTGCCTCAAAATTTTACTCTGTCCCTCCTAAAAATTATGTTTCCGTGACCAAATAGCGGGGGTTATAAGCACAAACTAATGTCAAACATTAAAGTTACAGATTTGTTATTCCTTTGAAAATGCATTTTACACTAAGCCCTTTATTCTACCAGCTTCTTGAGTGGATATCTCCAGTTTTGAAGAAGTGTCCCTGATTTTGGTCCTTTGTCCCTGATTTTTTTAAGCCTTGTCCCTGATTTATGAGGCAGGAGGTTGAGAGGTATGATTGTAACAATACAGAGTTAGTAGAGGTCATAGTTCAACCATTTGACAACAGGACATGAGAGAAACATTTGGTCTGGTAGGAGAAAGGAGGACTAGCAAGTGCAGCCACATAGGCTAAGTTCCAGCAAGCAGACCTTAAGGCCGGCCTTGAATCCTTGGAGAGAGGGCCTCTCGATCAGATTAGCCAGGAGCGTGTTCCAGAGGTACGGGGCAGCATAAGAGAAAGAGCGCTTACCCGAGTTGGTGCGTATTTGGGGGATGGTTAGGAGCCGGCAGGACGAAGACCTCATTTCTCTGCTTTGTACTCTGGGGTTTTGCAGCCCATGGAGGTAAGGAGGAGGGTTGGCGGTGGTGAGTTTATAAGTCAGGCAGAAGGTGGAGTAGGCCAGTTTATGGCATAAGGTCAGTCAGTAGAGGTCTGCAAGGACCTCGCAGTGATGTCTCCTAGGAGGAGAGTTTGTGGCACAGCGTGCAACTCCGTGGTAAAGTACCGTTAGTTTTCTGAGTTCCCCTTCTCGTAGAAACTGCAGTAGGGGGGCCCCGTAGAAGAGGTAGGGGAAGAGTGTGCAGTTTGAGATTGCACGCCGAGCCCCATCAGTGAGGGAGTTTCCCAGTCGGTAGAGAAGTCCGAGTCTCTGGTGGATGGACTTGGTAAGTGAGTCAATGTGGGGCTTGTAGGACAGTTCATGGTCAAGAAGTATCCCCAGGTATTTGATCCTGTCGAGGACCTCGACCCGCTTCCCCTGGTTCAGTTTAAGCTGGAGAAGGTCACTCCTATCCGGGCCGAGGCACCTGGGCCCAAATAAGACAGCCTTCATTTTCTCCTCATTCAGTAGTAGAGAGTTGGCGGTGAACCAGGCTTCAAGTGTAGTGAGACTAGATTGGAGTTTAGCAGTGATGACACTGGGTACCGGGTCACTGCAGTAGACAACAGTGTCATTAGCATAAAGGATGAGATTGCTCGGCCCACGAGCCAACTCTATGTCATTGACAAAGAGAGTAAAAGAGCAAGGGGCCCAGGATTGAGCCCTGGGGTACCCCTGAGACCACTGGATGGACGCTGGACGGCGTTCCCTTCCAGGTGACTTTTTGACTTCTGTTTAGTTGGTAGCTCTCAAACCAGGAGTAGGAGAGGCCATCTAGACCAAGGAGGTGAGGTTTGGCGAGCAGCAGACTGTGGTTGACTAAGTCAAAAGCCTTTGATAGGTCGATAAATAGGGCTCCAGTGAGGGAGCCTTGGTTCATGGCGTCAAGAGCATCAGATGTGGAGCCGGATGAGGACTGTGTCAGTGCCGTGGCCTTTCCTAAAGCCATGTTGAATATTAGCTAAGAGGGAGTGATGCTCTAGGTAGCATGTGGTTGTTTGTTTTCAATGAACCTCTTGCTGAACTTAGCATCATGATAATTCCTTGCAAATATCTGAGCTATGTCCTGCACCTGCCAACAAATTGCCTTATCGCATGTTTTGTCATGAATCACACTGTTTTGTACCTTGCTGTCATCACCTTGCTTGTATTTTTACTGTAAAACCTTGTTTTGTTTATGTGTTTTATGTAATTCCACTCTGTAACCTCCTGGGTTGTGAATGAAAATAGTCATTTCTATGGCTAGCGCACCTACCTGGTAAACAAAAATTAAATAAATATTAACACCTTCATTTTTAAAAAAACACTAACAGCCATCGTCACTTTCTGTGGTTTTAGCTCAATTTTTCCCCCAGTCGTCGGTAATATATCCCTCCTCTTCTTTACCTCTCTAACCTGCCATCTCATACACGGTCTCTTTCCCCTATATGTGTAATTGCCGGCTGCCTCACTCAAAAGATCTCTGCTTATAACCCCTGATGCCTATGGTTGATTGTACATCTGCTGACTTCTTCAATTGTAAAATAATGCTGTTTTTTTTTATTTATTTCAACCTTGTACTGTACTGTGTACACTGTATTGACTTTTTTTTCCCTTGTATATTATTGCTTTTTGTATACCTGCTTCTGTACTGTACTTTGATGTGTTCGTGACCAGGTCCACCTTGCAAATGAGCCTTGCTCAATGGTGCCCACTTGGATGAATAAAGATTTTGATTGATTGTTTTTTTTTTTTATTGTTCTGAAAACTGGGCTTTGTCAAAGGAATCTATAAATGGCGTCCAAAGTGGCTTCATTCTAAATTCATGGTATTTTTTCCAGAATCTTTCTGACCCCACAGGGGTCTTGAAATTAATATCAAAAACGGTGTCAGCAGATGTGTGGATCAGGGTGTAAATTTCATATCCTTATGTAACCCCTAAATGGCGCTATCCCAGGGGCTACTACCCCTGACTGATTTGCCACTAACAGGTTGAGGGGCCTGGATCCAATGGCGGGTGCCTCCACCCAGAGGTCAGGGTTTGCAATAGTTAAACTAACTTGGTCACAGCCCTCTGGGACACTGCAACCCCCCTTTCTTCCCACTAGTGGCCCACACAATATATCAGAATTACCTTCACAGTATACACTTACCCCCAGGTCTGGTTCCGGCACTGGGACCTCCTGTGAAATGAGATACAGTGCAACAATCACAGTACAGTACTTTAACATAGACAAATACCTCAGGCAGTATAACTTTGCTGAAACAAGCAGCTCTGATTTATTTAGGGGGATATAACAAGGACAGGAAATCAGGTTAATTAGCTTATCACTCTAATAATCTACCTATGGCTCTGTGACAGGCCTATCCCTATCAGTTACTGTCCCTGGGTACCCAAGCCCTAGTGGCTAGTCCAAACGTGGCAGCTGGTAGGGGCCCTTTCACACAGAGAAAGGAGAATTAAACAGTCAGCAGTACAGTAATTCCATTTGGATTTAATGTGGCAATTCAACAGGGAGCGACCTGAATTAGTACTCACGACCTCCAAACAAGATAGGGTCCTTCAATGTCATGAGGGCTCCACTTGAGGTACACAAACCTCTTCACACATCCATACAAAGAAAGCACTATACCAGGCAGGCTGCATCTGTATCCCAAACTGCATTACTGCACAATACCGGGAGAACACACAGAGATTCAGTTCCTGACAGACCGAGTGCAATTTTCAGCAATTCTTCCAGTCTTCTACAGGGTGAGCCTGTTTTCCTCTCTTCAGAGATCCTTTGATTCTTTTCACAGGACAGATTCAGTCCTAACAAGCTGCAGACCGGAACTCTGGGCCTTACACACGTTTTGACTAAACTGCACACTGAAAAGCACAGGGCTTCTTCCTTCTTCACTGCCAAAGCTCAACTCAAACTCCAACTCGACAAAACCGAGCACTTCCTTTGAGTTCCTCCCAGTTCTTGACTGGATTGGCTGTCACTCACAATAGACTGCTGCTGTTGGTCCAAAAAGGCACTGAAGTCTAAACTACATCTCCCAGAGTCACTGCCCATACAATCCTCTTGTGGCTGGCTCAGATTATGAGTCCAGTTCTGATTCATCTCAAGGCACCATTTTAGAGCTAGCTTACACACTGATTGGTCCAGTTCAGCAGTTCAAAACTAGAATGGGGAACTAGCAGACACAGTTCTGACTGCAAAGAAAGCAGGTTAGACAAACTGTAATTTCATTATTACTCTAAATAATTTCTGGCAAACAGTTACATCTTTCAGATAGGTTCCCTTTGCACTCCTAGTGACTGCAAAAATGAAGTGAATTGGCAGCAGCTTGAGTGGTACTCAATCAAAGAAACACACAGTCCCCTATACAAACTAATTATGTCTGCAAGCAGACAGCTCTTAAAGAGACAGTACCAGAGGTTCTAAAAACACTCACTGATAAGTGGCTTAAATGCCAAACACCATTCAGGCTTGGAGCACTCAAGCAAGCTCCTGGAAGTCTTTTGGGAACCCCCATTTGCAGGGGGGTTACACCCTTCCTGGCCTGGGAAAGCTTGACGTCCGCGTCAAGCAAGTACCCCCATAAGTTTCAACTGCAACCATATACATTTGCATTAGGCTCGCACATGTAATCATCAGTCAATATATCATTTTACCAAGAACACATTTCTGAAAACATTGCAGTACGTCCTCTTTACACAGTATTACATACACATTGTACCATAACTCAAGTTATTACCTCTTGTACATGAAACCTGAAGAGAGGGCCCTTCCTATCAGTTACCTTGGGGCTGGAGCAGGCAAGGCACCATATAGAAGGGCAACACAAGTAACTTGGAGTTAGCACTGATGCTAGTTTGGGCAAAGTGGGACACATACACTCCTTTATGGACAACATTGAGAGGCAAATCCACAGGCCTCCAAGGGAATCATAACTGAGGTGCACCACAGGCTTTACAGCTCGACCAGTCTTTCTAGGGGGAACTGTTACAGTCTCTGCACTCTGAGCCTCATTTTCAGCATTGTCCTCACTTGTCAGAGTCTCCATGGGGGTAGAGGCTAGAACTTGGCACTTTCAGCTCCAGGAGTTACAGTTTCTGAGTCCACAACATTTGGCTCGCATGGAGAGCTTTCGGACACTGGCAGTGGACTGTCAGGGCACTCAAAATACTCTTCTTGTTCGGTGTATCACCAGTCTGCCCCAATCTATCATTTTCCTCCCTGAAAACTCAAACAGTTCAACCATGCACAATGATTCCATTTCATCTGATCTGATGCTTTGCACTTCACTTTCTGGGAGCAATGGCTCCAGGGATGAAACTGGGGGCTTAGACAGTCCAGAAGGCCAGCTTTGTCTCCAGTATTGACTAGGGGATTGCCCGAAACAATTGACTCAGTTCGTAGAAGGATAGTATTCAAAGTCACTCTCACTTTCTTCCGATATGGACTGACAGTCATGCTCAACTGGACTTGTGGAGGAACACTTTAACTTTGCTTCTGTAGGTGCAGACTTTCTTGATCTTTTCTTAGCAGCAGCTCTAGTCACTGGTCCAGAGGGGCATCTTCTAGGGCCTCAGACTCAATTAAGATTTGTCCAATGGGCAGTAAATGATTTCTATGCATTGTTTTTACATCTTTTGAATTATTCTCAGGCCTTACTTTGTACACTGGCAGATCATCTAGTTTGCCCACTACAATGTGAGGGAGATGGTGCCATCTGTTAGCAATCTTGTGCTTGCCATGCAGTCCCAGATTTCTTAGCAATACCGATCTCCCTCCTGGAGTTCCTGTGCTTTCACCTTTTATCATACCTTTCTTTGTTGTCAGATTTCTTTTGGCAGCCATGGTTTGAGCCAGTTAGGTACGCATGAGGTTAGCTGGGCCTTTAACTTTTGCACATACTGTAAATAGTTGTCAGCTTGAACCCCACTCAGGAGAGACCCCAAAACACACATCTACTGGTAGTCGAGCTTCTCTTCCAAACATCAGGCGGTGGGGAGAATCCAGTGGCATCACTTTTGGTGCAGTTATAAGCATGTACCAGGGTGCTAATTTGTTGGCTCCATCTGAGGCTTGTCCTTTGGATGCAGGATTGCTAGCATATCCAGCAAAGTGCGGTTGAAAGCGTTCAGGCTGTGGGTCCCCTGGGGTGGTAAGGAGTGGTTCTGGACTTTCGCACTCCCCACAGAGAAAGCATCTCTTTGATCAGACGACTCTCAAAGTCTCTCCCTTGATCAGAATGGATTCTTTGTGGAGCCCCATAGTGAACAAAAAAGTTTTCTACAAGTACTTTGGCCACAGTGGATGCTTTCTGGTCTTTGGTGGGGAAAGCTTGGGCATATCTCGTGAAATGGTCAGTGACCACCAGCACATTACTGATATTTCTTTGATCTGACTCCAAACTCAGAAAATCAATACAGACCAGCTCCATGGGTGCACTGGTGGTGATGTTAACAAGGGGGGCAGCCCTCTGGGGGCAAAGCTTTCCTCTGTAAGCAGCGACTACAAGTTTGAATGTGTTGCTCCACATCAGCCCCCATCTTAGGCCAATAGAATCTGGATCTCACCAAGTCAAGTGTTCTGTCTATACCAAGGTGCCCCATGTGGTTGTGCAAGGACCTCAGTACTGAGTCTCGAAAGGCAGTGGGCAGCACTAGTTGTTGTTTGTCTACTTGTCCCCCTCTGTCTACTGTTTCTCTGTATAACAGTTTATTGATCAGTTTCAACTTAGGACCTTCTTTGTATAACAGTGCAGTTCTCAAATCAGTGGAGCGTAATTTGGACACATCTTTTCCTGCATAGAGGGCTTCTAAAGCTGCTTTGATCATGGGATCGCGGGATTGAGCCCGCGAATACTGTCATTGTCCAGCTGAGGCAGTGCACCAATGTCTATTGCAGAAAAGTGGCAATAAGCAGCAGGTATGCACTTCTCAGAGGCTCCCAAGCAATCCACCATGCAGTCCACTCAGTCCTGGACATTTGTTCCTCCCTGTCAAACTTCCGCAGAGTGCCCGAATGTCAGGTTCTGCCAATCGGACCCAGTCATTCTGGGAACAGGCCTCCGGAGAGAGCATCAGCATCTATGTGGTTCAGACCTGCTCTAGTATTCGAGAGCATAGTCATATGTAGATAATGCAGAAAGCCACCTATGGCCAGTGGCATCCAACTTAGCTGAGGTCTGCACATAGGTCAAAGGATTATTGTCAGTTTTTACTAGTATTTTAGCCCCATACAGTACTCATGGAATTGGTCAACAATAGCCCACTCAAAGCTAGGAACTCTAACTTATGTACAGGATAGTTCTTTTCGGATGGGGTCAGGCTTCTACTGGCAAAGGCCACTGGTCTCAGGCCATTCTCGTGCTCTTGGTACAACACAGCCCCCAACCCTTGCAAGCTAGCATCAGTGTGCAGGACGTAAGGTTTTCTTGGATCGGCATAGGCCAGCACTGGAGCATGGGTAAGTTGATATATGATCTCATGAAAAGCAGTCTCACAATCAGGAGTCCAGCGGGCCCCAAATACTTCACTCGGATGAAAATACACTCTTTCAGTCTTGAGGGGCGTTGACTTTTGTATTTTTTGGGTTGGGGGATACCCTTGAGTAAGGTTAAGTAAAGGCGGATCACTCTTGAATAGTCCCCTGATGAAGCGCCGATAATAACCACAGAATCCCAGGAATCTTTGCAGTTCTTTTAGATTTTTGGGCTGTGGCCAGGTGGTCAAGGCCTCAACTTTACTTTGGTCGGTCTCTATTCCTCGGTGGATACTATGTCCCACATACTTTACTGATGTTTGAAAGAATTGACACTTATCAATGGACAGTTTAAGGCCAAAGTCCTCAGTCGGTCCAATACCTTAAATAATCTGCTCTCATGTTCCTCAGTGAGCTGCCAAACACAATACATCATCTAGGTATACCAGGCACTCTAGTAAGTTCATGTCCCCACTGCACGCTCCATCAATCGTTGAAAAGTGGCTGGGGCACCTGAAATCCATTGAGGCATCCTCATGAATTCATATAGCCAAGCGGACAGATAAAGGCCGTCTTCTCACGGTCCTCTGGGGCCATCGGGATCTGGTAGTACCCATGACGGAGATCCAGCACAGAGAACCACTTGCTCCCGTTTAGGCAGTCCAAAAGCATCCTGAATGCGGGGCATTGTGTACTGATCAGGGATAGTCCGCGGTTTAAGGTGCGATAATCCACACACATCCTTACTGTTCCATTCTTTTCCTCACTACCACAATGGGGAAGCATAAGGGCTTCTGGATTCTTGTATTACACCAGCAGCTAACATCTCTTGCAGATGGCCGTCTCACATCATCTATGTCAGCAGGTGCCAGGCGTCGAGACCTCTCACGAAATGGTCTTTCATCATGCAGCCGGATATTGTGCTCAGCTCCTTTCGCGCATCCTACATCCCATTCCTTTAAAGAAAACACCTGGTCTCTCTGGGCAAGCTTCTCACTGATCCTCACTTTCCATTCAGCTGGTAGCGGGAGTCGTAAATCAAACAAGTCAGGTGTTACTCTGTCATTCTTCCTTGAACTCTTGCTGCTGGGTAGCACTGCAGTGTCTGCACAATGCACATTAGCCAGGATGCAACCTCTGTTTACTCGAATGTCTCTTTCAGACACATTATGAACTTGGACCATTACCCTTCTGGCATAAGCATGGGCTCTAGCGGGCAAAATACTAGGCTTGACCAGCAGTCCCTCTGGCAATTTTCCATCAGCCTGGTGCATCCAACATTAATATTTTATTCTTAACATCCTTTCTGATACGGACCTCTCCCCTGTAAGGTACACTGGGTATTTGGCGCCAGATCAGAGACTCAGGATCCTTCTTCCATACAATTCGACCGGTTCCTCTGGTTCTGTTTTTCAGCATCTCTCTGTGCCTCATAGGCCTTCTTAATTAAAGCCGGAACTCTTAAAGCTCTACTAGTCTTTGACCCCTGTTTTTCATAACACAACTGTACCAGCCTTCCGAACATATGAGCATTTGTTCCAATCAACAAGGACACCATCATACAGTCCAGTGGGGGGACACACTAAGGCTAGGGTCTCTACTTGTTGCCACTCCAGCCACGGAGAGGTGGGAAAGACAGCCAAATTCGGATATACCCGGAATAGGGTAGGCCTTCTCACTTAACCCCCATACATGCAGTCCTTCTAATGGTTGTGAGGGCACGTCTGACAAATGCTTCTGATACCAATCCTGGAACATAATTGTCACTTGGGGCCACTGTCTAATACAGCTCTTGTAGACACCTCCATTCACCTTTACAGTGGTCTCCATGGAGGGACCCACTATTCTGGACCAGTCTGGAGAGGCGGTAGTGGGGGCCTGGGCAACTGACCTTGCCACAAAAGGGCGTGAATTAGCATTTTGGTGCCCTCACTGGGATCATGTCGTTGCACCTCTTAACCACTGATTTCTTCTCCAGCTCTCCTTGTAGCCTATATGCAACTTTGTCAGTGTCTTTTGGGGACTGGCATTCCCTTTTCATGTGCCCATCTTTCCCACAATTATAGCAAAACATACTTTCTGGAGTTTGAGCTGGCGAGGCGCCACACTGGGGAGCCAGGTGGGGTATTACTAACTGGAACCTGGGTGCCATCTCTGTCTGCGGCGTGATAAGCATTTGGAGACATCTCGTCAGTTTCTCCACTTCCATGGTCAAGGAATTGAGTTTGGAGCTGTTATCAGCAGGAGATACATGGGTGGGTACCCCCACCCCCATAGCAGATGCAGTCGGATATAGGCCAGGGCCCGTACTTGCAGGCGTGGCCTTCATAAAGGGACTGTTTTTGAATTCCCGGATCTCTCTCAACAGTTCGCCCCATTGTGGCATATCTTTTTCCTTGTCAGAGCACTCATTGACTGTCAACCTCTGCCCCTGAACTTCACTTGATGGGTCACCCTCAATCACTCGGTCGTGAGCCACAGCTGTTGGTGCAGGTACCTCCCGAGGTCGCCTTTTCTCAACTCCTCGAATTCTCTCATTAACTCATCATAGGAGGGTGGGATTCTAGTCGATTTGCCAGGCGTAATTGAAGCAACAGCAGTTCTGAGAAGGGGCAGACTTAAAGGATTCTGTCCAGTCTGGTTCGTCCAGTTCAATCGCTGGCAAACTACCCTTTCTGAGGCATTCTTGCAACAATTTTTCCAGCCGAGAGATACACAGACAACAACTCCCTTGGTACTGTTGTGCATTTCTTACTCTCCACCATAGGTCCTCATCAGAATCTGGGCTCCTACACATTCTCCAAGGCCTCAAGATAGGCCTGTGCAGTCGCTTCAGGGTTACTGGCCCTGCTTAGCACGGATGGTAGCCAGGGCAGGACCTCGGAGGCTCTCACTAACCCTCTTTCGCCGCCTTCGAGCATTGCCATTCTAGCACTTGGGGGCAACATAGTCTATCCAGGTCTCCCAGTCATCCTCCCTTGGGGGTGGGAGGGTGCCAGAGAAGATCCTCAACCTTCGGTAAGAGTCGTGACTAATGGCAGGTGCAGAAATAGGAGTCTGCATTGGTTCAGCCACCATTACGGGCACTGGAGCAGGAGAGGGTGTTGGGGAGGAACACCCCAGGTGGCAAGAATAGTTTCTTCAAGTCCTCCACAGTTTTCCCTCTCCAGCAACCATTCAGCAAATTTCTCCTCAAAGTTTCAGATAGTGGTGGGGCTGATTCCCCGGGTCTTTACTGTCCTTAGTTATCACTC
Source organism: Neoceratodus forsteri (assembly GCA_016271365.2). Lineage (NCBI taxonomy): Eukaryota > Metazoa > Chordata > Ceratodontiformes > Ceratodontidae > Neoceratodus > Neoceratodus forsteri. The sequence goes on from CM057459.1 coordinate 159,321,508, forward strand.
TCCAAGCAGTGAGGGCTCCTCTGGGGTAATGGTCTGTGGCACTTTGGAGCTATCTATGGGATCCTTAAACTCTACTAGGGCCAGGAAAGTGTGGGTGAGCAGATTAGCATGCCGACCCACCACCACAGGGTTTTGTAAACCTTCCACCTTGGAAAGTACTCCCTGCACAGTGTCCGTATTGATACCCAGGGGATGTCCAGGATAAGCATAGCATTTGAGGGTCGATCTCCTCCCCAGTACACCACTCCACCAGCCGGTGCACAGCCACTTCTGTCGGGTACCCATTTTTTCTTAACAGTGGTTTGTAAATATGGCCACTAGAGACACACAATCCAGCGGTGAGCCTCAAGATGTAACCCCTAAATGGCGCTATCCCAGGGCTACTACCCTGACTGATTTGCCACTAACAGGTTGAGGGGCCTGGATCCAATGGGTGCCTCCACCCAGAGGTCAGGGGTTGCAATAGTTAAACTAACTTGGTCACAGCCCTCTGGGACACTGCAACTCTTTCTTCCCACTCAGTGGCCCACACAATATATCAGAATTACCTTCACAGTATACACTTACCCCAGGTCTGGTTCCGCACTGGGACCTCCTGTGAAATGAGATACAGTGCAACAATCACAGTACAGTACTTTAACATAGACAAATACCTCAGGCAGTATAACTTTGCTGAAACAAGCAGCTCTGATTTATTTAGGGGATATAACAAGGACAGGGAAATCAGGTTAATTAGCTTATCACTCTAATAATCTACCTATGGCTCTGTGCACAGGCCTATCCCTATCAGTTACTGTCCCTGGTACCCAAGCCCTAGTGGCTAGTCCAAACTGTGGCAGCTGGTAGGGCCCTTTCACACAGAGAAAAGGAGAATTAAACAGTCAGCAGTACAGTAATTCCATTTGGATTTAATGTGGCAATTCAACAGGGAGCGACCCTGAATTAGTACTCACGACCTCCAAACAAGATAGGGTCCTTCAATGTCAGCAGGGCTCACTTGAGGTACACAAACCTCTTCACACATCCATACAAAGAAAGCACTATACCAGGCAGGCTGCATCTGTATCCCAATCGTAATTACTGCACAATACCTGGAGAACACACAGCAGATTCAGTTCCTGACAGACCGAGTGCAATTTTCAGCAATTCTTCCAGTCTTCTACAGGGTGAGCCTGTTTTCTACTCTTCAGAGATCCTTTGATTCTTTTCACAGGACAGATTCAGTCCTAACAAGCTGCAGACCGGAACTCTGGGCCTTACACACGTTTTTTGACTAAAACTGCACACTGAAAAAGCACAGGGCTTCTTCCTTCTTCACTGCCAAAGCTCAACTCAAACTCCAACCGACAAAAACCGAGCACTTCCTTTGAGTTCCTCCCAGTTCTTGACTGGATTGGCTGTCACTCACAATAGACTGCTGCTGTTGGTCCAAAAGGCACTGAAGTCTAAACTACATCTCCCAGAGTCACTGCCCATACAATCCTCTTGTGGCTGGCTCAGATTATGAGTCCAAGTTCTGATTCGTCTAGGGCACCATTTTAGAGCTAGCTACTCCCACACTGATTGGTCCAGTTCAGCAGTTCAAAACTAGAATGGGGAACTAGCAGACACAGTTCTGACTGCAAAGAAAGCAGGTTAGACAAACTGTAATTTCATTATTACTCTAAATAATTTCTGGCAAACAGTTACATCTTTCAGATAGGTTCCTTTGCACTCCTAGTGACTGCAAAATGAAGTGAATTGGCAGCAGCTTGAGTGGTACTCAATCAAAGAAACACACAGTCCCCATACAACTAATTATGTCTGCAAGCAGACAGCTCTTAAAGAGACAGTACCAGAGGTTCTAAAAACACTCACTGATAAGTGGCTTAAATGCCAAACACCATTCAGGCTTGGAGCACTCAAGCAAGCTCCTGGAAGTCTTTTGGGAACCCCCATTTGCAGGGGGGTTACACCTAGAATTGCATTATTCTCCTTTAAGAGATGTCTAGCCACTAAAGTCTGATCAGGCTGTTCTGACATCCTGATTCTATACTTCAGACACACTGCATTGCGATGTTTGGCAGGTTCTGGGGCTTGGCAAAAACAGCCCAAGAGAAGTCTGCCTCTGGGTCTCTGCTCCCAGTGGTGCCTTGAGGACCCTGCAGACTGTTCTTGCTGTGGGAAAGGGGGTCCTTGAGACCTGCATCAGTGTCCTGTTTTGGTGTATTCTCTTGTACTGGTTCATTGCTTGCCCTTTCACCAGCAAGCTCTTGATTTCATTACTATTTCTGGTCTCAGTGTCTGTTTGGCAACTACTCTGAAGGGTGCTGTTGGGAAGAGGGAGGTCCCTTCTCCATGTCATGGGTATTAGTGATATTAGTGACTCCACCCAGGTTCACTGTCTGCACCAAGCTCTCTGTGGGGGTCTCCTTTAGAAACATGAATTTGTCTGGTTTTCTTCATTTCTTCATTTCTGAAACATACACAGTGGGGAAAGCAGTTATCCTGTTCCAATTGTTGCTGTCCCTCTGACAGTGTAGTATCATTGGGACAACACTATCTTGCATATCTAACTCTTCTTCCTTGTTTCTTTCAGAATGGGATGCTGTGAAAAGGCAAAACATTTGGGGACAGTCATAAAGAAAGCCTGACTTGGCCTGTCTTGAAATACTGAGTCCTTCCTCTCCCTCTGTTGCTGTAATACATTTCCACTGATTTGCAGGAAATGTGTCTTTGTGGTAGTCTGCACCCCAACCTGAGCCGTCTGTCCACTTCTTCCAGCTGACCTGCAGCAGTGCTTCCTCAACTGACTGATTTGAGATTGGGGGGCAGTTTGCGTTTTAAAATTAAAGCTCCTCTTCAGTACCGAAACAGTTCCAGGCTTTGGTGAAGCAAGTCTAGCATCCTGTCTCAACTGTTAGCGTTTGCAGAAATTGGAAGTCAGGGACACCGTTAAGCCACAGTATTGTGGTGTTCTTTATAGCAAGGGGCTTGGACAAGACATCACCCGGATTATTCTGTGCATTTATGATAGATGTGACAGCAGGCAGTAGGTGTAAAGCTGCCAGCTGGCAACGTTGTTCCTTCATGAAGAAGAGTCTCAATTTGGCAGCACCAGATGTCTCAGAATTTTCAGGTACTTCACCATGAACGGGACCAGGAGTTGCAGGAGCCCTGACACGTCTCAAATCAGCTCTTGGCTAACAGCATGACTCAGGAGCTGACAAACCACCCAGTGGTGCTGTAGCAGTCCTTTGATGTGCTGAGTTCTGGATCTCAGAGCAAGAACTAACAGCTTCAGTGGAGGGGTACATCATTACACCTTTTGGGCTGTGAACTGGATGTACTGTACCTTGTTACTGGCCTTTTGTTGTCTCACTGTCTGGTCAGTGTACTTAGCTTCTTCCTCAGCAGTTAAAGACATCAAATATGCCTTTTTCCCTTGCAACCTTCATAATCCGGATATACTCACGGTTGTTGAAACCTGGCTGTCTGCAAAAATTCCGGACATGTCTGTTGCCCTACCAGGATATGGCGTCTTTAGGCTTGATAGAAAGACAAAAAGAGGCGGGGGCTGTGCAATATATCTTAAAAAGGCCCTCTTGGGTCAAAACCCCTAGTCTCTAATACATCTGCACAAATTCTACCTGTCAAAATCATTCGAGGGGCTCATAACAAAACCCTGACAGTTGCTGCAGTGTACATTCCTCCTGAAGAACAAGGCAAAGGTATCAACACTGTCCTGGACCTTGTATGAACCCTCGCCCCAGGCTCTGAGACAGTCTTCTTTGGCGACTTCTACATTAACTGGCTAGCACTGGACATAGGGGGTATCAAGGATGCAATCTCTGCCATCAACCTTTCTCAGCTGGTTGACTCCCCCACTAGGCACAACTATAAAACTGGCACAAGTACCCTTCTGGACTGGGTACTAACTAGCCATCCAACTCGCATCTCTAGCATCTCCGTCCTCCCTGATTCAATAAGTGACTACTCCCAGTCATCTGCAAATGGTCTAACAAATTCAGCATGTCTCCCCCCTTACTCATCTCCAGCAGAGTCCTCCATAAAGGGCAGCTGATACACCTTAAAACCCGCCTTAGACAACAAGATTAGTCTCCTATTTACAATGCCACTGATGTCAACTCGGCCCTGGAATTTTTCATTAGCATCTTTAATTCCGCCTGTGACTCCCATGCCCCCTTCAAAAAATGCAAAGTCAGAGGCCTATGCAACCCTTGGCTCTCTGCTGAACTACTTGCTCAGTTAAAAGCCAGGGACTATCTCTGGATGAAGACACAGGCCTCAGGAACTCAGGAGGACATCCAGAACTGCAAACATGCCCGTAATGCCTGCGCAAAATCAATTCAACTAATGAAAAGCCTCTATTATAATGAAGCTCTCACAAATACCTGGGGGAAATAGCAAATCATTCTGGAACAATATTAAATAAGTTACTGGGAAACAGCCTAAAATGTCCCCCACTATGCTGACTACTGATGAGACTACTATCCTGGACCCTATTACTGTAGCAAATACTTTCAACTCAACCTTCACCGACTTCAGCAGAGTTCTCCCCCCTGACTTTTTCAGTGGTGAGGACGCTATCTCACATGCCACCAGCGCCCCCCCCTTCTTCTAAATACCCACCTTTCTACTTTAATGCAGTCATGATGCATGATATCCTCACATACATTAGTAAAGCAATTGCCAAGACCAGAATAAGTGGGGACTCACTCGACCTAAAACTGCTATCCCTTGCTCTTAATGAAGTACTACCCCAACTAACAAAAATCTTCAACCTCTCCCTCAGCCTCAGTCAGTTCCCTGACAGATGGAAATCTGCAGCTGTTACTCCAATCCACAAAAGTGGAGACCGGGCCTGTCATATGAACTACTGGCCTATCTCCATTTTGCCCCCCACCCCAAGGCCATTGAACAGATTGTAGCAGACCAGCTTACTGACTACCTGGACAAATATAATATCTTGTGCACTCAGCCACACATGTTCAGAAAGGGACACAGCACCACGTCAGCCCTATTGGAATACACCCGGAGCGATCCACAGTTCCTTGGATAATGGTCATCTCACTGGTTCTGTCTACATTGACTTAACTAAGGCTTTTGACACCGTCCATCATCGCCTTCTAATTGACTGACTGCTAAATGCCTGGCTCTCGGCTAAGTCCACAACCTGGTTCAAAAGTTACCTTGAAAACCAATCGTAAAGAGGTAAAATTGGTGAAGTCCTCTCAGATGCTAGACCAGTCCACTCAGGAATCCCACATGGATCCATTCTAGGTCTGCTACTATTCAGTCTCTTTCCGAATAGCCTCCCACAGTCTTGCCCTGAGCAAATACTACTCTACAGGGACAACGCCATAATCTTCTCCACCCACAAGGAACTCCATCCCCTACAATGCAAACTACAACGTGGCTTCTTGTCGGTTGAAAGCTGGTTTACTAAACACAAGCTAGTCCTCAACTATAAAAAAAAAAACAAGTCAGTGCTTTTCTTTAGCCCTCACAACAACTACAGGCGTCACCCCTTGACCATCTCAAACTGCAATGGTGCTGCCCTTGAACAGGTGCGCTCCTTTAAATATCTTGGAGTCACAATCGACAGTCACCTATCCTATGGTCTGCACATCGACAACGTTGCTAAATCTGCTAATAATCATATCGGACTTCTCTATAGGCAATGCCTTACCCCTGAAGCCTTAAGGGTCGCAGTTCAGAGCGCTGTGGTCTCCCTAATTGACTATGGCCTTATTGTATATGGCTCTGCCACTGCCACTGCTCGCTGACGTATCTCAATGGCCCTCAATAAAGCCTGCCGGCTAATTTCTAGAGCCCACTGTCTCATCCATACGTGTGACCTCTGTACCCAAATTGGCTGGTTACTATTCTCTAACCGCATAAAGTACCAAACCTGCTTTATGGCCAAGAAAACAACTCTGGGCTATTCCTCTCCCGGAGTCGAAGCTCTCCTCTCTCCTGCTCATAATCCATGCCTTACTAGTGGCTCGGACTCTCAGTTCCGTCAGATCCCTCACTGCCGTACCTCACAGGGCAAAAAGCGTTTGCTTACAGGGCCCTGCTCTGGTGAATGGTCTCAGTAGTGATATCTCCTACCTTCCCAAGCTAGGCCTCTTCAAATCCAGGGTCCGTCTACTCCTTTCAGCCTCTAGCACCTATGACTGTTTCACTTAAACAGCCCTCCTTTCCTTCAGCCATTCTCTGCTGCCACTGCTCCTTCTACGCAGCACTTACTGTCTCCCTCCCTCCCTACCTCCTTCCCCCTCCCTCATGTCCCCATCCCCCTCTCCACTGCACTTCCTATGTGCTGCTGACAGTGCCTCTGGCTGCTCCTCCCTATTGTACCCTTACCTAGTATTGTTTCAATATGTATGTTTGCATAGACAAAAGAAGTTATGCCTCCATGTTCCTGCTACCTAACTGTTTATCCGCAACTCTTTGTACTTATTGTCCTGTGTTGTATTGTACACCATATGACATGGAACTTTTGTAAAAGAGCCTTGGCTCAAAGGTACTTGTAATCCTAGCTTCAAATAAATAAATGTAACCCCCTTGTTACCCGGGGTTACTAGAATCCCAGTAAGACCTAGTGGTAGGCAGGGAAGGCAGCTTGTGGAACTCCAGTTAAATGGGTTTCACACTGTCTCACTCTGTTCTCAGTCTCAGCTGAGACTGAGAGATGACATCACCAATAGAACTATCGCAGCTGCATGAGCCACATTGGAATCTGCAGCAAGGGAGTTAGTTAGAACATTGGGAGGTTTTGAAGTCAGTCTTCAGTGGAGTGTGAGTCAGTTCAGTGTGTGAAGTTGGGAGCTTGCTGAGAAAGCAGCTCAGTGAAGGCTCTAGCAGCCTCAGCCCTGACAGAGGTCTACTTTTAGTTTAAAAGGGTGTGTGTCTCCACCTTAAAGAAAGACACAGAAGATAATTGAAGTGGTGGAGACCGCAGTTTTTGGGTCTCAGTACCCCCTCCCTTCGGGGAGGGGGGGCAGGAAAGGGTTCCCTGCAGATTCCTGGGACAACCCCTTAGTTCTGCTTGTGAAGGAAAAGCTGCCTGTTTGTTCCAGAGTTTATTTGGGAGAATAAGATTTGTGAGTCGCCTGTGGGGTACCTGCAACGTGAGGGTGAGTGTCTGCTCTTGCTAATAGGGCCTATGTTTTTCACCCTGGGACTTGTGTGACAATGTGGGGATTGAACTACTAAATATTGGGAAGCCTAGAGTAATGGGCTAAGCAAAGTAAAAGTAGGTTCAAGTCCAGAGCTTGTTGGGATGCAAATGATATGTACAGGAGATGTGACAGACGTCTACCCAGAATCTACATTTGAAAGTTTTCAGTAAAGGAATTGTTCAGTTTCCAGAGAAATGGCCGGGTATGGGCTGTGGGAGCTGGAGGTGGGCGGCCCCCCATCTTTAGTGACCAGGTCCACCTCTACGGATTTCTTCTGTGGATTTCTACTTTACCTCAGGCACTTGGCCAGTGATGAGGGAAGTACCCAGACGTGGGATTGTAAGGAAAATTCTCTCTAGGAGTCGAAGACTCTAGTGTGGTTTGGGGAGCCACAATGGGATAATTGGTTCATTCCTCAAATGGACCGTGGATCAAGTGGCCGGCAGAGAAGTCGGGCCAGTGGGAAAACCCAAGTAGTGTACAAGTCAGGCTGTGTACCCAAAGCTACGTGCAAGTCCGGGCTGTGTGCCTGGTGGGTTTAGAGCCTGAGGGCTGAAAATAGTGATGAAGTGTTCTGTAGTTTCTAATCTGCATTACCAGGAAATGTAGCCCCGTGGGGGTCCATCTATGCTTTGTTTGTTCAGCTTGGATGTGAATAAAAGCCACACTGAATAATCCCATTCCTGGTTCTGGACATTAAAGTTATTGCTTCCTGTGTTCGGATTTACTTAGGTGCCCCTGTGCAGAGTGGCCAAACCTAGGTCCCCTGTGCCGAGTAACCTTATCCTTCCCGAACCCAGTCCCCACCAGGTACTGCTGTCAGCTTCAACAGCATGCCACCTGTTGTTTTGCTAAAAAGGCAGGGGTGAGGGGTTACATAAATAAAATTGGTTCTGTCCTCTGGAAGCAGTTCTGGGTCCTCCACCTCCATACTGGGAACCTCACTGGCTGGTATGGCTTCGTTTCTTCTGCTCTTTCTCCATCCAAACCATTTATGTCTAAGGGATTTCTTACATTCTGGAGCAAACTGCAAGGTGTCCTCTTACTACTTCGAGTGGGGAGGGAGACCGACTCCTCCACCTGGGCTTCTGGCATTCTCTCTCCCTCAGATGCCATTGCTGTCTGTCAGGAAGCAGACACACCCACTACCAAACAGTAAGGGAAGAATTTCCCTGGTGTCATGGTTAACATTCCCCCAACAATGAAATGGGTCCATGTGTCCCATCCCTCAGCATGCACCTGGAAACAAGATATATTAGCTTTGCATACCTTTCCTGGTCAAAAATTGAAAATAACTTCCAAGTACATAAGGGAGAAGAGGAACTGCAAGGAGCAAATCACCAGGATAAAGAAGGATGGAGGTTGGGTAGAAAAGGGGGTTGAAGAGGCAGAGATGCTCAATGAGTACTTCTGCTCAGTTTTTACCAAGGAGAGAGATGGGTCAATACCGCAGGGGCAGGCAACACTGGCATGGGAGAAGATAGGATAACAGATGGGGAGATCCCTGTGAGCAGAGTGCTTGAGGGCCTTGAGTCACTGAGCATGGACAAGGCTCCAGGGCTGGATGGGCTTCCCCCTAGAGCCCTGAGGGAGTTAGCTGCGGTCCTGGCGGCACCACTGGCAGACTTGTTCAGTACCTCCCTGAAGACAGGGTGCATGCCTTAGGACTGGAGGATGGCACATGTGGTACCCCTGCACAAGAGTGGTCCCAAGGATGAGGCTGGTAACTGTAGACCAGTCAGTCTGACATCCATTGTGGGTAAGCTCATGGAAACGATCCTAAAAGAAAGGTTGATGACCTTCTTGGAGGTGAATGGATTTATGGGCGACAAACAGCATGGGTTCATTTCTGGGAGATCATGTCGAACAAACCTAGTTCACTTTTTTGACTGGGTGACAAAAGAACTAGACACTAGCCAGCCATAGATGTCCTGTATCTGGATTTCAGCAAGGCCTTTGACTCGGTACTGCATGGCAGATTAACTAGTAAATTGAGGAACCTGGGAGCAGGGGAGAAACTGGTTATATGGGTTGGTAACAGGCTGGGGGACAGACATCAGAGGGCGGTTGTGGGGGGGAACGACTCTCAACTCATAGGGCAGTCACCAGTGGGGTTCCACAGGGTTCAGTGCTGGAACTGGTGCTGTTTAACATCTTCATAGCTAATATAGCAGTTGGAGTTAAGAGCAGAATCACTCTATTCGCAGATGACACCAAGTTAGGGGCAGTTGTGGATGGTCTAGGGGGAAGAAAAGTCCTCCAAGAAGATTTGGAAAGGCTTGAGCAGTGGTCAGACACTTGGCAGCTGGGTTTCAATGCTAAGAAGTGCAGGTCATGCACTTTGGAGCGAGGAATCCTGGTTACAGTTACCATCTGGGAGGGGTTCAGCTGTCCGTCTCTGAGAAGGAAAAGGATTTGGGGGTAATGGTCACAAAGAACAGTGTTGAGTAAGTTACTTTTTCTATTATTTTCTATTTCTTTTAGAAACTTGATCCAGGAAGCTCTGTGCAGTCACTAGCAAGGATGGAGAAGTACTATGTAACCCCTAGATGGCGCTATCCCAGGGGCTACTACCCCTGCCTGATTTGCCACTAACAGGTTGAGGGGCCTGGATCCAATGGCGGGTGCCTCCACCCAGAGGTCAGGGTTTGCAATAGTTAAACTAACTTGGTCACAGCCCTCTGGGACACTGCAACCCCTTTCTTCCCACTAGTGGCCCACACAATATATCAGAATTACCTTCACAGTATACACTTACCCCCAGGTCTGGTTCCGGCACTGGGACCTCCTGTGAAATGAGATACAGTGCAACAATCACAGTACAGTACTTTAACATAGACAAATATCTCAGGCAGTATAACTTTGCTGAAACAACAGCTCTGATTTATTTAGGGGATATAACAAGGACAGGGAAATCAGGTTAATTAGCTTATCACTCTAATAATCTACCTATGGCTCTGTGACAGGCCTATCCCTATCAGTTACTGTCCCTAGGGTACCCAAGCCCTAGTGGCTAGTCCAAACCGTGGCAGCTGGTAGGGGCCCTTTCACAGAGAAAAGGAGAATTAAACAGTCAGCAGTACAGTAATTCCATTTGGATTTAATGTGGCAATTCAACAGGGAGCGACCCTGAATTAGTACTCCACGACCTCCAAATAAGATAGGGTCCTTCAATGTCAGCAGGGCTCACTTGAGGTACACAAACCTCTTCACACATCCATATAAAAGAAAGCACTGTACCAGGCAGGCTGCATCTGTATCCCGATCGAATTACTGCACAATACCTGGGAGAACACACAGCAGATTCAGTTCCTGACAGACCGAGTGCAATTTTCAGCAATTCCTCCAGTCTTCTACAGGGTGAGCCTGGTTTCTACTCTTCAGAGATCCTTTGATTCTTTTCACAGGACGGATTCAGTCCTAACAAGCTGTTACACAAGCTGCAGACCGAACTCTGGGCCTTACACACGCTTTTGACTAAAACTGCACACTGAAAAGCACAGGGCTCCTTCCTTCTTCACTGCCAAAGTTCAACTGAAACTCCAACCGACAAAACCGGCACTTCCTTTGAGTTCCTCCCAGTTCTTGACTGGATTGGCTGTCACTCACAATAGACTGCTGCTGTTGGTCCAAAAGGCACTGAAGTCTAAACTACATCTCCCAGAGTCACTGCCCATACAATCCTCTTGTGGCTGGCTCAGATTATGAGTCCAAGTTCTGATTCGTCCAAGGCACCATTTTAGAGCTAGCTTACCCCACACTGATTGGTCCAGTTCAGCAGTTCAAAACTAGAATGGGAACTAGCAGACACAGTTCTGACTGCAAAGAAAGCAGGTTAGACAAACTGTAATTTCATTATTACTCTAAATAATTTCTGGCAAACAGTTACATCTTTCAGATAGGTTCCTTTGCACTCCTAGTGACTGCAAAATGAAGTGAATTGGCAGCAGCTTGAGTGGTACTCAATCAAAGAAACACACAGTCCCCCATACAAACTAATTATGTCTGCAAGCAGACAGCTCTTAAAGAGACAGTACCAGAGGTTCTAAAAACACTCACTGATAAATGGCTTAAATGCAAACACCATTCAGGCTTGGAGCATTCAAGCAAGCTCCTGAAGTCTTTTGGGAACCCCCATTTGCAGGAGGTTACACTTCCTTCCTGGTTTGGAAAGCTTTGACGTCCGCGTCAAGCAAGTACCCATAAGCTTTAATCAACCTATATATATATATTTGCATTAGGCTCACACATGTAATCATCAGTCAATATATCATTTTACCAAGAACACATTTCTGAAACATTGCAGTACGTCACTCTTTACACAGTATTACACACACATTGTACCATAACTCAAGTTATTACCTCTTGTACATGAAACCTGAAGAGAGGGGGCGCTTCCCTATCAGTTACCGTGGGGCTGGATGGGACAAGGGCACCATACTTAGAGGGCAACACAAGTAACTTGGAGTTAGCACTGACACTCAGTTTGGGCAGTGAGCTCAGGGACACATACACTCCTTTATGGACAACATTGAGAGGCAAATCCACAGGCCTCCCAAGGGAATCATAACTGAGGTGCACCACAGGCTTTACAGCTTGACTCAGTCTTTCTAGGGGAACTGTTATAGTCTCTGCACTCTGAGCCTCATTTTCAGCATTGTCCTCACTTGTCAGGAGTCTCCATGGGGTAGAGAGGCTAGAACTTGGGGCACTTTTCAGCTCCAGGAGTTACAGTTTCTGAGTCCACAACATTTGCTCGCAGGGAGAGCTTTCGACACTGGCAGTGGACTGTCAGGGTACTCAAAATACTCTTCTTGTTCGGGTGTATCACCAGTCTGCCCTAATCTATCATTTTCTCCTCCTGAAAACTCAAACAGTTCAACCATGCACAATGATTCCATTTCATCTGATCTGATGCTTTGCACTTCACTTTCTGGGAGCAATGGCTCCAGGGATGAAGCTAGGGGCTTAGACAGTCCAGAAGGCCCAGCTTTGTCTCCAGTATTGACTAGGGGATTGCCCTCAAACAATTGACTCAGTTCGTAAGAAGGATAGTATTCAAAGTCACTCTACTTTCTTCTGATATGGACTGACAGTCATGCTCAACTGGGACTTGTGCAGGGGAACACTTTAACTCTGCTTCTCGTAGGTGCAGACTTCCTTGATCTTTTCTTAGCATCAGCTCTAGTCACTGGTCCAGAGGGGCATCCTCTGGGGCCTGGGACTCAATCAGGATTTGTCCAATGGGCAGTAAATGATTTCTATGCATTGTTTTACATCTTTTGAATTATTCTCAGGCCTTACTTTGTACACTGGCAGATCATCTAGTTTGCCCACTACAATGTGAGGGAGATGGTGCCATCTGTCAGCAATCTTGTGCTTGCCATGCAGTCCCAGATTTCTTAGCAATACCCGATCTCCCTCCTGGAGTTCCTGTGCTTTCACCTTTTATCATACCTTTCTTTGTTGGCCAGATTTCTTTTGGCAGCCATGGTTTGGACTAGTTGGTACGTATGAGTTAGCTGGGCCTTTAACTTTTGCACATACTGTAAATAGTTGTCAGCTTGAACCCCATCAGGAGAGACCCCAAAACACACATCTACTGGTAGTCGAGCTTCTCTTCCAAACATCAGGCGGTAGGGGGAGAATCCAGTGGCATCACTTTTGGTGCAGTTATAAGCATGTACCAGGGTGCTAATTTGTTGGCTCCATCTAGGCTTGTCCTTTGGGTGCAGGGTGCCTAGCATATCTAGCAAAGTGCGTTGAAATGCCTCAGGCTGTGGGTCCCCTGGGGTGGTGGGTTCTGGACTTTCGCACTCCCCACAGAGAAAGCATCTCTTTGATCAGACGACTCTCAAAGTCTCTCCCTTGATCAGAATGGATTGTTTGTGGAGCCCCATAGTGAACAAAAAAGTTTTCTACAAGTACTTTGGCCACAGTGGATGCTTTCTGGTCTTTGGTGGGGAAAGCTTGGGCATATCTCGTGAAATGGTCAGTGACCACCAGCACATTACTGATATTTCTTTGATCTGACTCCAAACTCAGAAAATCAATACAGACCAGCTCCATGGGTGCACTGGTGGTGATGTTAACAAGGGGGCAGCCCTCTGGGGCAAAGCTTTCCTCTGTAAGCAGCTACTATAAGTTCGAATGTGTTGCCCAACATCAGCCCCATCTTAGGCCAACAGAATCTGGATCTCACCAAGTCAAGTGTTCTGTCTATACCAAGGTGCCCCATGTGGTTGTGCAAGGACCTCAGTACTGAGTCTCGAAGGCAGTGGGCAGCACTAGTTGTTGTTTGTCTACTTGTCCCCTCTGTCTACTGTTTTCTGTATAACAGTTTATTGATCAGTTTCAACTTAGGACCTTCTTTGTATAACAGTGCAGTTCTCAAATCAGTGGAGCGTAATTTGGACACATCTTTTCCTACATAGAGGGCTTCTAAAGCTGCTTTGATTGGGATCGCTGGATTGAGCCCCGAATACTGTCATTGTCCAGCTGAGGCAGTGCACCAATGTCTATTGCAGAAAAGTGGCACAAGCAGCAGGTATGCAATTCTCAGAGGCTCCCAAGCAATCCACCATGCAGTCCACTGCGTCCGTGGACATTTGTTCCTCCCTGTCAAACTTCCGCAGAGTGCCCGAATGTCAGGTTCTGCCAATCGGACCCAATCATTCTGGGGAACAGGCCTCCGGAGAGAGCATCAGCATCTATGTGGTTCAGACCTGCTCCGGTATTCAGAGCATAGTCATATGTAGATAATGTAGAAGCCACCTATGGCCAGTGGCATCCAACTTAGCTGAGGTCTGCACATAGGTCAAAGGATTATTGTCAGTTTTACTAGTATTTTAGCCCCATACAAGTACTCATGGAATTGGTCAACAATAGCCCACTTCAAAGCTAGGAACTCTAACTTATGTACAGGATAGTTCTTTCGGATAGGGTCAGACTTCTACTGGCAAAGGCCACTGGTCTCAGGCCATTCTCGTGCTCTTGGTACAACACAGCCCCAACCCTTGCAAGCTAGCATCAGTGTGCAGGACGTGAGGTTTTCTTGGATCGGCATAGGCCAGCACTGGAGCATGGGTAAGTTGATATATGATCTCATGAAAAGCAGTCTCTCTCACAATCAGGAGTCCAGCGGGCCCCAAATACTTCACTTCGGATGAAAATACACTCTTTCAGTCTTGAGGGACGCTGACTTTTGGTATTTTTGTGGGTTGGGGATACCCTTGAGTAAGGTTAAGTAAAGGGATCACTCTTGAATAGTCCTTGATGAAGCGCCGATAATCTACTAATAGAACCAGGAATCTTGCAGTTCTTTTAGATTTTGGGCTGTCAGGTGGTCAAGCCTCCAACTTTACTTGGGTCGGTCTCTATTCCTCGGTGGATACTATGTGTCCCACATACTTTACTGATGTTTAAAGAATTGACACTTATCAATGGACAGTTTAAGGCCAAAGTCCTCCAGTCGGTCCAATACCTTAAATAATCTGCTCTCATGTTCCTCCAGTGAGCTGCCAAACACAATAACATCATCTAGGTATACCAGGCACTCTAGTAAGTTCATGTCCCCACTGCACGCTCCATCAATCGTTGAAAAGTGGCTGGGGCAATCTGAAACCCTTGAGGCATCCTCATGAATTCCATAGAAGCCAGCGGACAGATAAGGCCGTCTTCTCACGGTCCTCTGGGGCCATCGGGATCTGGTAGTACCCATGCGGAGATCCAGCACAGAGAACCACTTATTCTTAGGTGCAGTCCAAAGCATCCTGAATGCGGGCATTGTGTACTGATCAGGATAGTCCGCCGGTTTACGGTGCGATAATCCACACACATCCTTACTGTTCCATTCTTTTCCTCACTACCACAATGGGGAAGCATAAGAGCTTCTGGATTCTTGTATTACACCAGCAGCTAACATCTCTGCAGATGCCGCCTCACATCATCTATGTCAGCAGGTGCCAGGCGTCGAGACCTCTCACGAAATGGTCTTTCTTCATGCAGCCGGATATTGTGCTCAGCTCCTTGCACGCATCCTACATCCCATTCCTTTAAAGAAAACACCTGGTCTCTCTGGGCAAGCTTCTCACTGATCCTCACTTTCCATTCAGCTGGCAGCGGGGAGTCGCCGAAATCAAACAAGTCAGGCGTTACTCTGTCATTCTTCCTTGAACTCTTGCTGCTGGGTAGCACTGCAGTGTTTGCACAATGCACATTAGCCAGGATGCAACCTCTGTTTACTCGAATGTCTCTTTCAGACACATTATGAACTTGGACAGTTACCTTCTGGCATAAGCATGGGCTCTAGCGGGCAAATACTAGGCTTGACCAGCAGTCCCTCTGGCAATTTTCCATCGCTGGTGCATCCACATTAATATTTTATTCTTAACATCCTTTCTGATATGGACTCTCCTGTAAGGTACACTGGGCATTTGGCGCAGAATCAGAGACTCAGGATCCTTCCTCCATACAATTCCAACCGGTTCCTCTGGTTCTGTTTTTTCAGCATCTCTCTGTGCCTCATAGGCCCTCTTAATTAAAGCCGAACTCTTAAAGCTCTACTAGTCTTTGACCCCTGTTTTCATAACACAACTGTGCCAGCCTTCCAACATATGAGCATTTGTTCCAATCAACAAAGGACACCATCATACAGTCCAGTGGGGGATACACAAGCTAGGGTCTCTACTTGTTCGTGCCACTCCAGCCACGGAAGTGGGGAAAGACAGCCAAATTCGGATATACCGGAATAGGGTAGGCCTTCTCACTTAACCCCCATCACGTGCAGTCCTTCTAATGGTTGTAAGGGTACGCCTGACAAATGCTTCTGATACCAATCCTGGAACATAATTGTCACTTGGGGAGCCACTGTCTAATACAGCTCTTGTAGACACCCATTCACCTTTACAGTGGTCTCCATGGAGGGACCCACTATTCTGGACCAGTCTGGAGAGGCGGTAGTGGGGGCCTGGGCAACTGACCTTGCCACAAAGGACGTGATTAGCATTTTGGTGCCCCCACTGGGATCATGTCGTGCACCTCTAACCACTGATTTCTTCTCCGAAGCTCTTCTTGTAGCCTATATGCAACTTTGTCAGTGTCTTTTGGGGACTGGTATTCCCTTTCATGTGCCCATCTTTCCCACAATTATAGCAAACATACTTTCTGGAGTTTGAGCTGGCCGAGGCGCCACACTGGGAGCCAGGGCGGGGTGATACTAACTGGAAACCTGGGTGCCATCTCTGTCTGCGGCGTGATAAGCATTTGGAGACATCTCGTCAGTTTCTCCACTTCCATGGTCAAGGAATTGAGTTTGGAGCTGTTATCAGCAGGAGATACATGGGTGGGTACCCCCACCCCCATAGCAGATGCAGTCGGATATAGGTCAGAGCCCGTACTTGCAGGCGTGGCCTTCATAAAGGGACTGTTTTTGAATTCCCGGATCTCTCTCAACAGTTCGCCCCATTGTGGCATATCTTTTTCCTTGTCAGAGCACTCATTGACTGTCAACCTCTGCCCTGAACTTCACTTGATGGGTCACCCTCAGTCACTGGTCGTAGCCACAGCTGTTGGTGCAGGTACCTCCCGAGGTCGCCTTTCTCAACTCTCAATTTCTCTCATTAACTCATCATAGGAGGTGGGGATTCAGTCGATCTGCCAGGCGAACTGAAGCAACAGCAGTTCTGAGAAGGGGCAGACTTAAGGATCCTGTCCAGCCTGGTTCGGTCCAGTTCAATTGCTGGCAAACTACCTTTTCTGAGGCATTCTTGCAACAATTTTTCCAGCCGAGATACATACACAGTCAACAACTCCCTTGGTACTGTTGTGCATCTCTTTACTCTCCACCATAGGTCCTCATCAGAATCTGGGCTCTACACATTCTCCAGGGCCTCAAGATAGGCTCTGTAGTCACTTCAGGGTTACTGGCCTGTTTAACGGTAATGGTAGCCAGGGCAGGACCGGAGGCTCTCACCAACCTCTTCGCTGCTTCCGAGCATTGCCATTCTAGCACTTGGGGGGTAATATAGTCTATCCAGGTCTCCCAGTCATCCTCCCTTGGGGGTGGGAGGGTGCCAGAGAACATCCCTCAACCTTCGTAAGAGTCGTGACTAATGGCAGGTGCAGAAATGGGAGTCTACATTGGTTCAGCCACCATTACGGGTACTGGAGTGGAGAGGGTGTTGGGGAGGAACACCCCAGGTGGCAAGAATAGTTTCTTCAAGTCCTCCACAGTTTTCCTTCCACCAGCAACCATTTAGCAAATTTCTCCTCAAAAGTTTCAGATAGTGGTGGGGGCTCATTCCCTGGTCTTTACTGTCCTTAGTTATCACTCTCAAGCAGTGAGGGCTCCTCTGGATTAATGGTCTGTGGTACTTTGAGCTATCTATGGGATCCTTAAACTCTACTAGGGCCTGGAAAGTGTGGGTGAGCAGATTAGCATGCCGACCCACCACCACAGGGTTTTGTAAACCTTCCACCTTGGAAAGTACTCCTGCACAGTGTCTGTATTGATACCCAGGGGATGTCCAGGATAAGCATAGCATTTGGGGTCGATCTCCTCCCAGTACACCACTCCACCAGCCGGTGCACAGCCACTTCTGTCGGGTACCCATTTTTTCTTAACAGTGGTTCAGAATATGGCCACTAGAGGACACACAATCCCAGCGGTGAGCCTCCAAGATGTAAACCCCAGATGGCGCTATCCCAGGGCTACTACACCCTGCCTGATTTGCTACCAACAGGTTGAGGGCCTTGATCCAATGGCGGTGCCTCCACCCCGAGGTCAGGGTTTGCAATAGTTAAACTAACTTGGTCACAGCCCTCTGGGACACTGCAACCCCTTTCTTCCCACTAGTGGCCCACACAATATATCAGAATTACCTTCACAGTATACACTTACCCCCAGGTCTGGTTCCGCACTGGGACCTCCTGTGAAATGAGATACAGTGCAACAATCACAGTACAGTACTTTAACATAGACAAATATCTCAGGCAGTATAACTTTGCTGAAACAAGCAGCTCTGATTTATTTAGGGGATATAATAAGGACAGGGGGAAATCAGGTTAATTAGCTTATCACTCTAATAATTCATTTATGGCTCTGTGCACAGGCTCATCCTTATCAGTTACTGTCCCTGGGTACCCAAGCCCTAGTGGCTAGTCCAAACTGTGGCAGCTGGTAGGGGCCCTTCACACAGAGAAAAGGAGAATTAAACAGTCAGCAGTACAGTAATTCCATTTGGATTTAATGTGGCAATTCAACAGGGGCTGACTTCTGAATTAGTACTCACGACCTCCAAATAAGATAGGGTCCTTCAATGTCAGCAGGGCTCACTTGAGGTACACAAACCTCTTCACACATCCATATAAAGAAAGCACTGTACCAGGCAGGCTGCATCTGTATCCCGATCGCAATTACTGCACAATACCGGGAGAACACACAGCAGATTCAGTTCCTGACAGACCGAGTGCAATTTTCAGCAATTCCTCCAGTCTTCTACAGGGTGAGCCTGGTTTCTACTCTTCAGAGATCCTTGATTCTTTTCACAGGACGGATTCAGTCCTAACAAGCTGTTACACAAGCTGCAGACCGGAACTCTGGGCCTTACACACGCTTTTTGACTAAAACTGCACACTGAAAAGCACAGGGCTCCTTCCTTCTTCACTGCCAAAGCTCAACTGAAACTCCAACCGACAAAACTGGCACTTCCTTTGAGTTCCTCCCAGTTCTTGACTGGATTGGCTGTCACTCACAATAGACTGCTGCTGTTGGTCCAAAAGGCACTGAAGTCTAAACTACATCTCCCAGAATCACTGCCCATACAATCCTCTTGTGGCTGGCTCAGATTGTGAGTCCAAGTTCTGATTCTCGTCCAAGGCACCATTTTAGAGCTAGCTTACCCCACACTGATTGGTCCAGTTCAGCAGTTCAAAACTAGAATGGGAACTAGCAGACACAGTTCTGACTGCAAAGAAAGCAGGTTAGACAAACTGTAATTTCATTATTACTCTAAATAATTTCTGGCAAACAGTTACATCTTTCAGATAGGTTCCTTTGCACTCCTAGTGACTGCAAAAATGAAGTGAATTGCAGCAGCTTGAGTGGTACTCAATCAAAGAAACACACAGTCCCCCATACAAACTAATTATGTCTGCAAGCAGACAGCTCTTAAAGAGACAGTACCAGAGGTTCTAAAAACACTCACTGATAAATGGCTTAAATGCCAAACACCATTCAGGCTTGGAGCATTCAAGCAAGCTCCTGGAAGTCTTTTGGGAACCCCCATTTGCAGGGGGGTTACAACTAGAAAAAGTAATACACCTGGCAGTTACAGTTACTTTTTTCTTTTTATAAAAAAAATACAAAAATAATACAAAACTATAACAGATGACATTTATTTGAAAGTAATAGTTTAGTTACTAGTTACTTTCAAATAAATGTAATCAGTTACAGTTATGTTTTACTTTTGTATAAAAAGACATAAGTAATTATAACTGCAAGGTGTATTACTTTTTCCAATATTTCTCCATCCTTGCTAGTGACTGCACAGAACTTTCTGGAACAAGTTTCCAAAAGTAATAGAAAGTAATAGAAAAAGTAACTTACCCAACACTGACAAGGAATATGAGCCACTTGTCTCAATGTAGGAAAGCAGCGGCAAAACCAATAGAATGCTGGGTTGCATTGCTAGAGGAATCACCTGTAGGAGGGAGGAAGTCATTCTGCCACTGTACAGGTCACTGGTGAGGCTGCACTTGGAGTACTGTGTACAGTTCTAGAACCCATACTTAAAGAAGGACATCAGGTTACTGGAGGGAGTACAGCGGAGGGTGACTAAAATGATCAGAGGTATGGAGGGGAAGCCTTACGAGGACTGGTTGTGGGACCTCAACATGTACTCATTAGAGAAGAGAAGGGAAAGGGGTGATATGATCAAAACCTTCAAGTACATAAAGGGCATAAACAGGGTTAGTACGGAGGGCATGTTTCAATTAAAGGGAGACGGGATTACTAGGGAGCACAGCCTGAAGTTGGTGGGTGGTAGAGTCGGGAGGGAGGCGAGGAACCGTTACTTCACAGAGAGGGTGGTAGGGGAATGGAATGCACTCCCTGAAGAAGTGGTATCTCTTAAAACAGTGGAGAGCTTTAAAAGAGGGTGGGATAAGGTTAAGGGCAAGATACCAGTTAGTGGGAAGATGAATGGAGGAAGAAAGGGGGCAAGGGGTGGGGGGGGCAGCAGGAGTCTAACCTCTGTGCTGCACAGTCGAGCAGATGCGATAGACCATTTGGCCTGCATCTGCTAGCAGTTTTGTATGTTCGTATGTTCGTAAAGGTATAAACAAGGTGGATATCAGGGGCCTCTAGTGCCTTAGTAAAACAAAACCACCGGAGCATTGTTACAGACTGGTGGTGATAAGGTTCAGGACGAGGTCCAGAGACACTTCTTTACAGAGCAAGTAGTATCAGGGTGGAATGAGCTTCTATGTGAAGTTGTGAATGAGGACATGGTGGGATCAGTCAGCAGAGGGTGGGACAGGGTAAAAGAAGAGTCAGGGTTGTGGGGGGGCAGGGCCCACTGTAATCACTGGATCAGGGGCTGTGCATCAAGCAGCCTTGATAGACCAAACGGCCTTCTTCTGCTGTCTAATTCATATGTTCATAATCTGGGTGCTGGACGCAAATGATGGTATCCCGTCGAGGATCTGTGTGGGGTAACAGCAGCTGCCATCATGGTCAGTAGGAGAAGTGCAGAGGAGCTCCAAAGAAGTGATAGTAAGGGACAGGAGAGTCTTACATGAAAGAGAATATGTGTGGTGGTGGTTACCAAAGGCAGTTGAATGAACTAGGGCCTAAGCAGTAATGAATTGTGACATGTGGGCACTGACCCCAAATTGTGCATAGAGATGAACTGTGACCTGTATAATATGAAATACTCTTACCCC
The DNA here is from genome assembly GCA_016271365.2 of Neoceratodus forsteri. Taxonomy (NCBI): domain Eukaryota; kingdom Metazoa; phylum Chordata; order Ceratodontiformes; family Ceratodontidae; genus Neoceratodus; species Neoceratodus forsteri. The sequence continues at coordinate 159,342,642 of CM057459.1, forward strand.
CTAAGTAAAGAGACCACACATGAACTATCAGTCAGGTAATAAGTGATTATTTTGCAGCATGGTTATGTATGGTTACTGTGTTTGCAAGAGGACTCCTAGTGAGCTATAACATCTAGATACCCTACACATGGGAGTCACCCTGGGCTATGCCCACACTCATCTGGGCAGACGAGACACTCGACAAGACAGGCCGAAAGGGGGTTGCAAAACAATCTTTGTTATCAAATACATAAAAAAATGACTCAATGGATAATATGTACAGCCAACATTGGCCCTAGAGTTCATTTACTTCAGCTGCTCCTCTTTTTGTGATATGTTTGTTGCTGTCAAATTGTTATGATTCACAAACAGAGAATTGTGACTTCAGCAAAGGATTAAATGGCAGTAGATCAACTATTTTTTTCTTCATTTCATTTTATTATTTATACTGGAAAGGCATGTGAGCATAACTGCCAATTTTCACAAGTGTCCAGCGACACAAAATGGTAAAACAGTGCATAGTCAGGAATAGAAGTGCATACAAGGGTGACTGAACATTTTCAATGACCCTGTTTTCATGTAAATGCACCCAGTAAGGAAAAATTAAAGTAACAGAAATACAGAAAATCCATAACTTACTGTATGAGCTGAACTGAATCTAAATAATATGGTTTTCAGCATTTTCACAAATGTGATAGACTCCTTTGAGTGTCACGAGCTGCCCCTGGCCAGCTACAACTCTCCTTAGGGAATTTGCCCCCTTAGTAATCTTGTTTCATATTTTATTTATTCTTCTCTTGAATTGGCATTTCTGATGTTCTCCCCGGACTCACCCACCCTTGCAGTCCTTACCTGCTACTTAAGGGATTCAACCAAGGTCCGGGGACCTTCCATCTCATGAGGTGTCTACGTACTCGTGGGATTCATGCAGCGACCAGCGACCCAACAGACTATGCTGCTGACTTGCTAAACAAAGGGCATTTTCTCCCTAAAGATGCCATTTCCATGGTTCTAGGTTAAGTGGGGGTAGACCAATATTAGACAGAGAGAGCTCTCCTGGTGGATTTGGGGCACCCCCCCCCCACTGCGTCAGTTCAAGTCAGCTGTCATAATTTCTGTTCCTGACATCAATGCAGAGTCCTGGTGTCAGTGCCTCCACACCTTCTCATCTGTTGGGCTTTCTTATAGTTAATACAGTTACACCCATTCTGAGTACCCGGTCATCAGGGCGCCAAGTCGGAATTTTGCGGACCCCTGTTTTTGTGGGGGGGCTGCACACCTGCACCCTCCATGCCCCCCTTTATTATTATTCTAACTCTGAGGGGGGAAGACCTCGAGGAGTGGGTGCAAATACCAAAATCGGCACCATAATGTGCCGGCGCACTAATGCCAGTGCTCTAATGGCTGGAAAGGAGTTAATATCAAGGAGACAGGTGGAATGAAGGATAGTTGTAGAATTGCTCTGACTCCCAGGGCCATCAGGGTGCACCTATTCTGCAAGAAGGCCAGGAGACCCTCCCAATGAAGGAGAGAGGGGCTGATACCCCTTGTTCTTGCAGCTCTGGATTGGGGCTATGAGTTAAGGATTGAACCCAAAGTCCTGCAATGGGAGGGCAAACACCTTTGGCCAGAGTGTCCCTTCTGTTTTACATTTCCTTCTTTTTGCTGCTCCCACCAAGTGGGAATTAAACTGCATAGGTTTAAGCATCTTTTGCATACCTCTCCCTGAAGGTGCCTGCTGACCTGAAGCCTGTGACTGGGCTAACCACAAGCAGCTCCCCTCCCAAGTATTCTTGCTGCAGGAACTGGTCACCGCAAGCAAGGCTCTTGCTGACCCGAAGCCCGTGACTGGGCTAACCACAAGCAGCTCCCCTCCCAAGCATTCTTGTCACAGGAACTAGCTGCCACAAGCAAGGTTTCTGCTGTTAGGATCTCTCAGTTGTACTCTAAAAATGTGTTGGCAGCTACTGTTAAGTTACTGATTTAACTTAAAAAAGTCACTCATTTCGTTAACTTACACAGTTACAGATTTAACTTAAAAAAGCTGCTTATTTCCTTTGTTTATTGGTCAATTTTGAAACTCATTCTAGTTGTGAATTTAATGAGCCGCTTATTTCATTCCAAGCTGGTTCTTTCTATTTTAAACCCAGGTGCATATCATGTGTCTGTATTTGCTGAGTTCTAAATGTTAAGATTACTGTGCTTTGTGCTTTCTTGAATTTCTGTCCTTACTCTGGCTTCCCTTTCTTCAGCCATTCTGCCACCTCCTCCATTTTATCTGCACTTTCTCCTCTCTCTCTTTTCACTTTAACTCATTCTGCTCCTCCATCCACCGCACCCCCATCCTTGGATTGTTCTGGCTCTCATTCACACAGTTTCTTTGTCTGCATCCTCACTGCGCCACTTTTCTGAAGGTGTGTGTTATCTTAATCCTCCCTCCCACACTCCCACTATTTTGATTCTCCCTCCCCCTCCTCTGACTACCTTTTACATTCCTCGCTTATCAAATAAGGTGCACTAACCCTTCCATCTCTCCCTCTCCCTGAAGGCTCCTGCTGACCTGAAACCTGTAACTGGGCTAACCACAAGCAGCTCACCTCCCAAGCATTCTTGTGCTTGAGGAACCGCCACCACAAGCAAGGTATGCCCGCCGCACTGCTCAAACCCTCTGCTGCTCTTCAGATTGAATTTTGAACCTTGGCAACATTTCTTTGTCTGTGCTGATACGCTACAGCTCTCTGCTGTTAGGACCTCTCGGTTGTACTCTAAAAGTTCATCGGCAGTTACGGTTCAGTTACTGATTTAACTTGAAAAAAATGCTTATTTCCTTAATTTGCTGATCAGTGTTAAAAGTAATTTTAGTTGTGAATTTAGTTAGCCGCTTTTTCAATCCAAGCGGATTATTTATTTCCTGCATCTCCCCCCCCCACCCACCCCTCACTACACCCAGCCTTGGCTGTCCTTTCGTATTTAGGCATGGAGTACGAAGACAGTGTGACGTTTCCTATCTCCCTAATTTCCCATTGGCACATTATACTAAGTCACCAATAGATGGTTCTGCAATTCTCGCTGATGGACCTCTTGATAAACTTTTGAATACGGGTAGAACAGAAAAAAGACAAGTATTCAGGTGATAGTTTTCCGAGACTCTTGACAGTTTTGCCCCAACCTCAATAATTCCTTTCTCACCCAACATGGTCTCTCTCCTTATTTCTTAACAGGCCTAACAAAGCACTTTAGGTTTGTTGGAACTACTGTTAAGTTCTGCTGCATCTACCTAGTCTTTGACAGTCCTATTTTGCTGCATCTCTTTTGAACTTATAGACCTGCCAGTCACATGTACTGGACGACATTTTTCACTCAGTCTACAGGCTGGCTTCCTAATAACCTCAATGGCACATACGCAGTTGAAAACTTCACACCCATATCAATTCTTTGTCAGTTTGCCTTAGTTAGCAACTTGTATACTACAGTATATCGTTTCTTTTTCTCTCTCTGTCTCGCTACCCTGATCCCCCTACCTCTTCCTATCATGTGGATACCTGTACTCCATTGGCCTAGATCCATCCTCCCTTAAGTGGTTCAGATGCTATCTCACCGATAGGTCACAGCAGGTAAAAGCTGAAGGTGACCTATCCCCATTAAAACCACTGTCAAGAGGAGTCCCCCAAGGTTCTATTCTGGGTCCTATCCTTTTTGCCATTTATATAAATAACATTGATTCAACCCTTACCAATTCCTCTGTACACCTCTTTGCTGATGACACTGTTCTGTATGTCAGCAACCCTTCAACTCTGCAGCTGCTGTTGAAATCCTACAAACAGAATTCTCCTTGCTACAATATCAGCTACTCGAGAAAAAGCTTCTGTTAAATGCAAAGAAAACTAAAGCAATGATGTTCACAAATCAAAGCTCCACCAGCACATCCTCTCAATCATTCTCCCCAGCTATGCACTATACTTGGAGAAAATCTGGAGTATGTAGAAAACTTCAAATACCTAGGTGTGTGGATTGACAACAGACTTGACTTCACTCATCATTTAGAAGAACTGTTAAAAAAAAAGGCTTGGCCTTCTCTATAGATTAAAACCCTTCTAAACAGAGACTCAAAGATGAGGTTAGTCCAGGCCATTTTCTATCAGTTGTTGACTATGCAGACTTCCTTTATAGTCACTGCCCCATCTCCTACCATCACAAGTTGGATACCTTATATCATAGAGCAATAAGGTTCATTACAGATCTGCCATCTAATACTCATCATTGCTCTCTTTATGTTGCAGTTGGGTGGGTTTCCTTCACCTCAGAAGGAACAGAAATGCAGCACTATGGATTTACAGAGCGTTGTCAAAAACTTCCAACTATATCCTGGACTGCTTCACCCAGACCTCTCCTAGCTCCTATGCCTAAGAAGCAACAACATCATCCTGCTCAAATTGCCCAAATTCAAAAACCAGGCTAGGAGGGCAGCAATCAGCTATTCTCTAGCTATAGCATGGAACACCCTACAAAAATCCCTAAAACTGTCCAATATCATTCCATTTGCATCCTTTAAACAGCATTGTACAGTCTTCTTCAAAGAAATGCAATTGCTACCACTAGAGCTAGCATTGTCATCTCACAAATCTCCCTTCCAAACCATATATGGCATATTCCTTCCAGACAGACACCCCATCTTATGGCACCCAGTAATACCTTCACCATACTAGTATTACATTATGTTGAGTGTCTGCCATGCCCCCCCACTGGGATATGTGTATACTGTACATACTGTAAATATTAGCTTAACTTTCCTGTAACCGTTTTTTATCATGTGAATTTACTGTACATCACTGTGTTTATAAACGTTATTTTCCCCTGTATGTATAACTGTCTTATATAAGTGTATGATGTATCTGTTGTGTATCAACTATTGAACCTTGACCTTATCAGGTCCATCTTGTAAATGAGCCTTGCTCAATGATGTTCGCCTGAATAAATAAAGATTTGATGATGATGATGATGATGATGATGTGGAACACTGGATATCTCTCAGCCCTACTCTGTATTATCTCATTCCTTCTTTCTGATCAGTTGGTAGTGCTAGGAACAACCTCTTCTCCTGCTGGTCCTGCATCTCCACTTCCAAATTTAGAATACCTCAAACCTCTGCCTAGCCTCCTGCCTATTCCTTTTCTCTCTAAAAAAGAAACCTCCTATCTTGGGTCATGGTATGCCTGCAGCCTTTCTTGGATCTCTCCTAGCCACACACTCACAAAACTATTACCCTTATTTATGCTTCTTATTCTGGCTGGTGATGCTGAACTGATTCCTGGACCCACTAGACCACAGTTTGCCCCCTCCAACCCACTAGTCCACATCCGTTCCTCCAACAAGGGCTTGAAGATAGCCCACATAAATGCCCAGAGTCTGCACCCAAAAATGGCTGAGGTAGAGGCCTGGGTTATACTTCATAACTCTGACATGCTAGGTATTACTGAGACATGGCTTAAACCTAGCATCCTACCGTATGAAGTAGCTCTGGATGGCTACTCCTGCTTTAGGTGGGACAGGTCAGGTAAAAAAGAGGGTGGCATTCTCATTTATGTTAGATCCAGCATTGCAGCTCCTGAGGTCGTTTATCCCTCCACTGTCCCTCCCCTAGCAGAATGCATCTTCCTTACCTTAACCCTGGGTGATGACAAATGACTTATCATAGGATGCATCTACCTTCCCCATAAGGATACTAATAGCATCCTCCCCTCCTTTATAGCATCCCTTTCTGACCTACCTGGTAATGATCTCATACTCTGCGGAGATTTCAATATCGACTGGTTGAACCAAAATAAAAACAAAGCTCATTCGACATTAGCAGACTCCAAACTTACCTAACATATCTCAAACCTACTAGACTGAATAAAAGTCAGGTAATTACCCTTTATTGGACTGAGTAGTCTCCAATTGCTCTCATAGGGTGTAGTCTGTTAGTGTACTTTCTGATTGTATCAGTGATCACTCTCCAGTTTTCTGCTTATGGAGTAACAAATGACCGAACCCTCCCCCTAAAATTACAGAATCTAGAAATATGTCACTCTTTGACCCATCAACCTTCCTGTCATCTCTCTCTCTGCTGCCAATTGGGGCCCAGTTAAAGCTTTGCCAGATATTGACCAGGCCTTAGACTAATTTATAAATACATTGAATGATATAATTAATGGACGTGCTCCTCCCACAAAAAAGGAAGTCCAAAGGTTTGAAAGCACCTTGGCTAAGCAAGGACCTGAGGCATCTCATGTTCTGTCGAGACTCATCCTGGAAAAACTTTAAGAAAAGTGGCAACCCCTCTGATTGGCAGACCTTTAGGCAACTGTGTTACTCATGTAAGAGTAAGCTCTGCAGCGCCAAGTGCAAGTATTATAGTTCTCTGCAGACCGAACGTTTCAGTAACCCTAAGTCGTTCAGGAAGCAAGTCAACACTTAAATTAAAGGTAACTCCTTGATCTCCCCCAGCACCGTACTAGCTGGGGGTACCACCCTATTTGACCACCTATCTCTTGCAGGTGGTTTAAACCTTTTCTTCACTGATCTCGCTAGCTATACCTTGCACTTTGCCCCCACTCCAAAAATTTTGCCCCCTCCTTCCTTCCTCACAGGCAGCTCCCTTCTCGCCCAGAGTTTCACCTCAAGTATTGTAACTATTACTAAAGTTAAAGGGAAGATGGTTTCCCAGGTTTCAACTCCATAGAACTTCGTTTTCTAAAACTAGGTGCTTCAGCCCTTGCCATTCCCATTCGTTACCTGATAAATAAGTCTCTTACCACTGGAAGTGTGCCAACTAAATGGAAGGTTGCAATAGTCATTCTGCTATCAAAAGGTGGCACATACACAGTTGAAAACTTCAGAACCATATCAATTCTCTGCCCACTAGCGAAGATACAAGAATGACTTATTTTCAACCAGTTTCAATCCTACTTGGAATGTCATCACCTCCAATCTGATTGTCAGCATGGTTTCAGAAAGAATTATAGCACCCTCATGGCCCTTACCAAAGTAACCTCAGATATCCTCAGCTCACTCAATAAAGGGCTTACACCAGGGCCATATTTGCAGGTCTAACTAAGGCCTTCGATTTGGTAAATCATAACCTTCTGTTACACATGCCACACTCATTGGGTGTGAACCAATTATCACTCTCCTGGTTCCAGAATTACCTATCCAGCCACTCCCAAGGAGTAAAATGGTTAAGGTCTCTCGCTTCATTTAGTATTATAACCCACGGCATACCTCAAGGATCAATCTTGGGGCCCCTTTTGTTCTCTCTTTTTATAAACAACTTACCCCTGAACTGTGTTGGGTCCCAGGTGCAACTTTATGCTGATGATGCTGTTTTTTTATTGGTCTTCGTGCAATTCCCAATGGCTTAAACATAACTTGGAATCTGACTTCCATACACTTGAGAAATGGTTCTTTAAGAATCACTTGGTCCTTAACACCACAAAAAAAACAAATCAATGCTATTTTTTAACCCCTCCACAAGAGTGACCCCCCCACAGGACACTTCATATTCAGTCTATTACAGGAGAAAGCCTTGAGTCAGTGCAGTCATTCAAATACATGGGGATCCTGCTAGACCCCTCTCTCACTTTTGAGCAGCATGTAACACAGAGTACTAAAAAAACTCAGTCAGAAACTAGGATTCCTACGTCCTGGTGGCACTGAGGGTTGTGGTGCTGGACACCACAACTCGCGCCACGCCAGCGACCCGGGTTCGGGAGTGAGCTCGGGCCATTGGGGGTTGGCGAGGGAGGAGAGGATTGAGCATCTGTAGGACTGCTCTCCTCTCCTGGGGAGGGATAGGAGAATGTCCCACGCAGTTAGCGGCACCCAGTGGAGACTGGGTATACTACAAGTCATAGGGACTTTGCTGGGGAAGACACTGGGCAGTCACCCTCTGGATGTGTGCAGGAACGCGCACATAGCAGGCTGGGTGGCACTGCACGACCCACGTCTGGGGAACATAAGAAGAAACCCCCCCTCCTCTGGTAGGCGAAGGCGGGCCAAGTGGGTAATGGCCTGATATCCATCGCCAGGCATCAGGCTGCTCAATCTGGATCCCTCCCCCTGTGTCAGCTGCCCTTCCAATACTCTAGATAGGGTGCCAGTAGGGGTTGGCGGTCTTTCCCCGGAGGACACAGACCTGGGGGGCTTGGGTAAGCTGCATGGGGAAGAGGGGTGGGCCCCACTGGAGAAATGAGTGGACCATGCTTTAGGCAGGATGGGCAGAGCCACTGACCAATCAACCATGCTGGAGAGAGGTTAGAGGTAAAGGAGTGCAGAAAAAGAGTTTGAAAAAAATAAGAAACTAGGATTGCTCTACTGCCTTTGTCCTCTCCTCTCTCATGCCTCCTGTCAAAAAGATTGCCACCTCCTCTCCATACTTTTCTATAGTGCCCCATACTGTTCTCTGCCAAGACCACAATACTCTCCCACCTGAGAATGCTATACTACCGGGTGGAATGATTTGCTTTCTGAACCAACTTGTGACGAAATCATTGCGAGGTATTAGCATCACTTGGCTGGCCTGACTATGACCAAAGATTGCAGTGCTCCTCCCCCTGCTTTATTTACAAACTTACCTTCCTCTTCTCCCCCCTCCCCGCCTGAGTGATCTACTGACACGTAAATCCTCCCCACGTTTACTCAGATCATTCTCGACCCCTTTGCTGAATACTCCTTTTCCCCACCTGACAATTGGCAAGCAATCATTTGCCTACTCTGCTCCCACCATTTGGAATGCACTCCCATTATCTACACTCTCCCTCTCCTCCCTTGCTATGTTCAAGCATCCTCTCTCTGTGTACCTATTGCAGCCTAAGCCTTGCACTTGCTTTGGCTAATCTTCATCATAGCACACAGCTCAATCAAGAGTTTGGAACTGTCTCATTTTGAAAGCAGCACAAGGGAAATCACAGAGTTTGGAACGCAGTGCTTTGGCTTATCAGAAGGAACAAGAAGGGGGACAGGATCAGATCTACAGTGCAGTAGCTTCTTGTTGTTTTACATTGTTTCTTGTGGATTCTACTTGGTAGAAGGTTATTTCTTTTCTTTCTTACTGCTAAGGGGCTAGCAGGGTATTGTTTGGGGCTGTTGGAATTTTGAAACCTGTTTTGGTAGCTATAAGTGGGCTCATTTGTTTGATTCACTGTGTGGCAGGCTGCATTTGTAGAGGCCTATTTCTTCTGTTTTAGAACATAATTGGTGTGATTTAACTGGGTCTATTTCTTTGAATTGGAGACATATATCTTCTAATTCCAAGCCTATTTTGATGTGTTATTGGTGAAGCTGTTTGAACTGGAGTCCCGTTTCTTTGGGTAGCAAACCTATTTTAGGGGCTTTGAGTAGAATTGTGATTTATTGATGCTGGCTTCACTAGCTGCAAAGTTTGAGTGCAGAGTGGGGGAAGGGTGCCAATGGTCTGACCAGAGGCCTCAGCTACCTGATTGTTTCTGGAAGACTTGGGCTGGTCCCACCCTTGGTCCATTATTTCCTTTATAACAGGGGTTCTGACATCACTTCATCAAACAGGCAAAGGATATGCACCTGTCATAGCAAAAGCAGACATCCAGGAAAAGAATAGCAGCAAGTGAAGAGGTGACTGCTCTCTCAGTGGAAGGGAAGTAAATGCAAGTCTAGGAGCTTTAATTATTACTTCTTCGCAATTATATTGCATTGGGGAAAGGAGGAGTAGGAGTTTGAAGAAGGTTGTGCAATGGCTACTTAAAGTCTGTTTTTGAGTGTGGATAGGAAGGATAGGAATATAAAAAGCAGTTACTCAATATATCTAAACGTGTGCAACAAAGGAGGTAAGGGAAATAAAGAAAATGTTTGGCACTGATAGAGGAGGAGAGGGGAGACTTGGGGGAGTGTTTGGTATCCTGCATCTGGAAGGGTGGGGGGGTCGCTGGTGGGCAACAACAGCAATGGGTAGGGTGGTAGGCTGCAACAACTGCAGTGCACCAGTCTTTCTAAAAATTTCCTGGAGTGTGGGAGGATGTTTAGTGTGCAACCACAGAGAAAACTTAGAAAGGAGATTGAGGGTCTGCAGGAGGAACTAAGACAGGCAAGGCAGATTGGGGGTGGGTTTAGCCCAATACTGGAGGGAGGAAGAAGGAGATGAGGGGCGTTTAAGCCAACAGTGGTGAGGAGAGGTCAGAAGAAGGGAAGCAGAGACAAAGGGGCCCAGGCCAGGAAGAACAATTGCCGGGGAAACCAGGTCAGGAGACAAAAGACAAATGGAAGGAGGAGATAGGGACTTGTGAGGAGAGGCGAAGAAGTGGCAAAAGTCATGGAGTGGAAAGGAGAGAACAGGTTACTATGAAGAGAGAGGGAGCGGGCATTTGTGAAGGGTCTTCAGAAAATAGTTGTGCACTGCTAGAGAGGAAGAAGGTGGAGGAGGAAATGATGAAATTAGAGGAGTAATTGATAAATGCCTGGACCAAACTGGAGTGGGAGAAGTTCTGCTGGAGAATTGCAACAGGGGTAAGGGGAAATAATGTGCAGGAGGAAGAAGAGGAGCTAGAAATGAGAGAGGAGATGAATGGAAGCAAGCAGGGAGTAAGGGGTGGAATATTAGTGCTGGGGGACTCAATACTAAGAGGAGTTAGGTGGGGTAGCAAGGGGGAGAGGCATAGTCGCATTTGGGTGGAGGCCATGCCAGGAATGATAGCGGAAAGGGTGGGACAGTCTGTTCTGAAATATGCTAGAAGGGGTAGGGACAAGCCTCATTTAATTATACATCTTGGGACAAACGACCTGGCTGACAAGACAGTAGATACAGTCCAGAGAAGGTTTGAGGAACTAGCACAATTATGTGAGGGGGCAGGAAGATCAGTAACTTTTTCAGAGATATTTCCTGTGCCAAAGGCAAGCACAATAAGAAAGCTGAGAATAGAGGAATTTAATGGATGTCTAAGAACCTGGTGTTGTGCTAAAGGGTATGGGCTGTTGGCGGGGGGTGGGGAGGGACCTGGGAGGACAATAGTCTCTATGCCAAGGGCAGACTACACTTGAGTGAGGAGGGAAAGAAAGTGTTGAAACAGAGGATGGAGGAGTACATAGAGGAAGTTGGGAATTTAAACTGGGAGTGGGGGGTGGCAGTTGGCGAAGAGATATGCAGAGACCACAGGTTGGGAAACCATATGAGCTTACCCCCAACAGTGACAAAGGACAAATGGCAAGTACTGCTGGTGATGCTAGGAAAGGAGGGCAGGATGGGGAGGGTGGAAGGTGGTTACCCTTAATGCTAGGAGCCTTGGGAGGAAAACTGCAGAGTTACAGGTTCTCATGGCAGAGGAGAGGTGGACATTGCAGCCATCAGAAACATGGGCCACCCAATACAATGACTGGGACCTGTCTGTACCAGGGTACAGGTTATTTCGTAGGGACAGGGTGATTGGGAAAGGAGGGGTGGCACTATTGAAGGAAGGACTGAAGTGTGTAAGGGAGGAAGGGAGAGGGTAGTCGGAGTCACTTTGATGCAAATCCAAGATTCCAAGAATAGGATTCTTAGAATGGGAGTGGTGTACAGGCCACCATCTCAGACGGAGGAGTTAGACAGGGAACTAGCGGGACAGATCAGGAGGACCTGTGAGAAGGGTAGTGTGGTGATTGTGGGGGACTTCAACATGCCAGGAGTGGACTGGAGCACCCCAACAACCAGGAACAGAAGGGAGCAGGTACTGCTGGATGCCTTCCAGGGCAGCTTCCTGCTGCAAGTGGTCAGTGAACCAACCAGGTTAGGCAATACTCTTGGCCTTGTGCTGGCAAATGGGGACTTTGTGAGAGAACTTACAGTGGAGGAACCGCTGTCAGGGAGTGACCACCGCTCAGTATGGCTCACACTGGATATGGGCAAGGAAGGACTGGAATCTGGCACAATAGTGCTGGACTTCAGGAGGGCTGACTTTGGGAGGATGGGGGAAGTGGTAAAGGGTACCCTGGCCAGAATTCAATCTAGTATGGACACTAACCAGAGGTGGGAGCTCATAAAGCTGGGGATAGTGGAGCAACCAAAACCTGCTGCAAAGCCCAGAGCAAGAAGGCTAGGGCTAAGAAACTGATCTGGTTGAGCAAGGAGGTCATGGAAAGGTAAGGAGGAAAAGAGCTGCCTTTAGGAAGTACAAAGAAAACAGGAGGGGGAGGACAGGAGGAGTACTTGACAGAATCGAAGGAGGTGACAAGGGCAGTAAGGAGCCAAAGCATCTCGGAACTCAGGCTGGCACAAGGCATTAAGAAGGGGGAGAAGGACTTCTTTAAGTACATCAGGGAGAAAAGGAGCTGTAAGGACCACATAGTAAGGATTAGGAAGGAGGGGGGTTGGGTGGAAGCAGGGTGCGATAAGGCGGAAGCACTAAATGAGTACTTCCGCTCAGTATTTACTAAAGAGAAGATGAGGGTGACACCCAAGGTGGGAGAAATGGCAGAAGCAGGGGGGAAGTGGTGACAGATGGGGGAACCGTGGAGAGCAGAGTTCAAGAGGGTTTGAAGGCACTGAGGGTGCACAAGGTGCCAGGCCCAGATGGCATCCACCCCAGGGTACTGAAGGAGCTGGCAGAGGTCCTTGCAGGACCTTTGGCAGACCTATTTAATGCCTCACTACATTCTGGGTGTGTACCTCAGGACTGGAGGATGGCTCATGTGGTGCCCCTCCACAAGAGTGGCCCCAAGGATGAACCAGGAAACTACAGACCAGTGAGCCTCACATCCATCGTGGGTAAGCTAATGGAGACTATCCTGAAGGAGAGGCTGGTGGCCCTCCTAGAGGCCAAAGGACTACGGGACAGCAGACAGCATGGCTTCATATGTGGCAGATCCTGCCAAACCAACCTGGTGGAGTTCTATGACTGGGTAACTAGGCAACTGGACAGGGGCCATGCAGTGGATGTCCTGTATCTGGACTTCAGTAAGGCATTTGACTCAGTGCCACATGGAAGGCTGGGAAGGAAGTTAGTAGGCACAGGGGCGGGTGCAAAGCTGGTGAGATGGGTAGGAAACTGGCTGCAGGGAAGGCAACAGAGGGTGGTGGTGGGTGGGGAGCTCTCACACCCAAGGGCAGTGACGAGCGGTGTTCCACAGGGTTCAGTGTTGGGACCAGTGTTGTTTGGGATATTCATTGCAGACATATATGGGACATCAAGAGCAAGATCAGTCTGTTTGCTGATGATACCAAGGTAGGCGTGGTGGTGGATGACCTAGGGGATGGCAGGGGTTGCAAGATGATCTGGCAAAGCTTGAAACCTGGTCAGACACCTGGCAACTGGGCTTTAATGCCAAAAGTGCAAGGTGCTGCATTTTGGGATGAAGAACCCAAGGAAGAGTTACCAGCTAGGAGGAGTGCAGCTAGCCCAGACAGAGGAGGAGAAGGATCTGGGTGTGCTCATTACAGGGTCAATGAACAACTCTGCACAATGTGGAAGGCAGCTGCAAAGGCCAACAAAATGCTGGGTTATATTGCAAGGGTAAATCCTCGGGAGGGAGGAGGAGGTGATTCTGCCACTGTATAGGTCATTAGTTAGATCACACCTGGAGTACTGCATGCAGTACTGGTGTCCGTGATCTGAAGAGGGACATTAGTTACTGGAGGGGGTGCAGCGCAGAGTGACAAAGATGATCAAGGGGCTGGGGGACTTATCATACGAGAGGAGGTTGAAGGAGTTGAACATGTACTCACTGGAGGAGAGAAGAGACAGGTGTGACATGATTGAAACCTTTAAATACATGAAAGGAATAAACAAGACGGGTACAGAGGGGCTGTTCAAAGCAATGGAGGGGAGGGCCACCAGGGACCATGATATGAGACTGGAGCGAGGAAGGTTCAGGAGGGAGATGAGGAGACACTTTTTTACAGAGAGGGTGGTGGCTGGGTAGAATGCGTTACCTGCTGAAGTGGTATGCAGTAGAACAGTGGACTGCTTCAAATGAGGATGGGACAGGACAAGGGGGAGGGTTAATGAAGGGGAAGGGTGGAAGGGAAGGGCAGCTGCAGAATAAGGGGTGCTAGCTGCACATTCGAGCAGACTTGATAGACCTCTAGGCCTTTATCTGCTGGCAGATTTCGTATGTTCGTAACCAAGGGAATCTGCCTCTGTAGTTTTTTCTTTCTCTGCTAATTGCTACCTCTGAATATTTCGTTAAGAACCATGTACCATTTGCGGTCAATTGATTCTGAGTATGTTTTGTCTTCAAGTGTTGGTTCTCCAGCTGCTGAATTACAGAGATTATGTTGTGCTGTACTCTAAGATGCTCTGTATGGTTATACTTCTTTGCACTGATGTATATATGCTGTGTATATTTGTCTTGCATACTTTGTACTCGTGTTTTATTTGCTGTATATATTATGTCTCATTCATTCTTGGTTTCTTTTGCCGCGTGTTTCTGTTGCATTGTACCTTTGTCCCAGGATGCCCCTGAAAAAGGGAATTACTGTTTCAGCAAGCCTACCTGGTTACCAAAATTCAAATTAATAAATAAAAATTACTTATTTTTATTGCAACAGCCACACAGCTGCTGGTCTTCCCACTCTCCACCCTCCTTCCACTGCTTCCCTCCCTACCTGTGGCACTTCTTTTTGCCTGATTGGTTGGCATTCCTGCTCCTCCCCTGGTTCACCATGTTTATGGGCTGCTGCTGCTTAGATGTCTGCCTGGAGTAGTTTTGTGAAGCTGCTGCCACTAGTTATGTTGTGGCACTGTCATGGCTCTTACTGTTCCTCCCCCCTCCCAACATCGTTGCTAGAGGGCTGCCTGCCTGTTCCTCTAGCTTGCTTCCTGCTTCCTCCTTTATCTTGCCAGTCACCAAGTTTCTCCATTTTTCTGGAAGCTGTTCCCTTGTTGCTGTGTTGTGCCTAGTATATTGCCCCCTCTCCTTTTCTGGATTTTCTTGCCTGGCAGCTGCTTGTTTGTGCTGCTCCTTGCCACTGGTCACCCTTCTTGCTGACTGTAGCTATTGTGTTTTACCTCGGCATCCTTCCTCATATTGGTTTTATCTTTGGCATCCCTTTTCCTCAGTGTTGGCTTGACATCGTACCTCACCTTGGACCTCTTTACCCCTTGGTCATCTGTTGCTTTGGTCATGCATTGCCCTCCTGGGTTTTTGGGCCTTTGATTCGCTGCTTCTTCCCATCTAGTGCCACCACCAGTCTGCAAAAGTGCTCAACAAGCTCCTCTCCTTGGGGCTCAACACTCATAATCAACTTATTTCATACAGGGCTTTGTGGTCCACTTCCATTCCATACTACCTATAATGGGCTACCATCCTCAGTATTCAAACTGCTCGACATGTGTTTTCAGACTTTTGCCCCATTGACTATTGGGCATCATTCCCAACAGCTACCGGGAACACCAAAACAACTACTGGGCATTCACCCCGATGACTATCATGTTTATACCTCAAATATTTACTTATCCCTCTAGAGCTCCTTGCTATCCTCTGGCTTTGTTCCAACAGTTCCGCTATAGACCTTGTACTTCAGAGGCACATATCTGGGATACCAGATCTGAAGCAGCTGTAATGCAAGTCTTCTCCTTCTCCTTGGGGTCATTTTGCAACCCTGTCATTCCACTAACACTCAAGCCTAGCACTCCAAGCACCCTTCCTGGGCTGGAATCCTTCCATTCAGGAGTGCCTTTGGTTGCAAGGTCACGCCTCATATCATTTTGGAGAAGATGGTGGGAAGTCTCATCTGAGACCAAAGAAACAGATCATTCCCTAACTGAAGCGTATGTTGGAGGTTTATGAATCCATGAGGAATCTTTAGCATCGTGTGCTTCTAGGATCCTCCTTTTAGGTTATTAATTGCAAAAATAAATATTAAACCTGGAGGGTTAACAATCTAAGGGCTTGAATCCCTAGAGGTTTCCTCTACGGGGTAACGGGCCTTGCCACTCTGCCAGAGTTAATTCTTAATATCATTATATAATAATTCCACCATGTACTGGGTCTGGATGGTCAATCATGAATTCCTGATCAGTTGCCTCTATTAAGTATCTCGTCCATTATTGTTCATGTTCCCTCTCTCTTTATGGGAAGTAAGTGTTTCAAGTGTTCTATTCGGTGCCTTCAGATCTGTATCTTTGGTTTTCTTTCTCAAGGTACCTTTGGTTTAAGAAGATCTCATCCCCGTGGCACCTCTACAGATGGAACCCTAAGAGGGTTCCTGTGCCTTTATGATACCTTGAGGGCTTTGCCAGTGGTGCAGAAGGCGGTACCCATAATGCTATTGAGTGGTACTTAAACCAAGTAACATAAACACCCTTCAGATGCTTATTTTTGTTGCCCCCACCATCTTCTCCTCTCCTACCTTATAAGATTCCTGGGCTTCTTCCTTCAGGTACCTTTGGTCTAAGGGGACCTTACCCTGCAGCACTTCTCGGCATGGACCCCTCCTCAGGAGGGTTCACATGCCTTTGCAGTACCTTGAAAGGGTGAAAGTCCCTCTAGCAGGTCCAGAGAGAGTGAGAAGCTAAACTTATGTTGAATAAGCATTCAAACCTATCCACCGTACATTGACTGTACTCATACCCTAACCTTCCCCAGTACAAACATACTCTGTACCTAACAACCTACAATTATTCTAAGCATCCTGTCAGTCATTCCTACTGTGTAGCATAAGCAAGGAGGGACAGCTGGCGGAGAATGATGAGGACAAGGCGGAAGTTCTTAAATTCTTCTGCTCGGTCTTCACTCATGAAGACATTGTTAATGGTCCAGAGCTACCCAGGACACATCGCCACATCAGTGGAGTAGACACCAATCCCTTTACAAAAGAAAGGGTTCTTGAAGAGCTGTCTAAATTAAAGGTGAACAAGGCAATGGGGTCAGATGGAATACACCCTAGACTTCTAATGGAACCTCATGAGGAACTTGCTGCCCCGAACTAGTTAACAAATCACTGGAACATGGCATAGTGCCCCAGGACTGGAGAAGGACCACAGTTGTGCCACTGCACAAGAGTGGTAGCAGGGAAGCAGCAGGAAACTATCGCCCTGTCAGCCTGACCTCAGTGGTGGATACAATAATGGAGTCATTGCTCAAAGAAAGGGTGGTGCTGTACCTGAAAGTGAGTGGAAGACTTGAGCCAAGGCAGCATGACTTCACAGCAGGATGCTCGTGAAAAACAAAATATGATAGAATTCTTCAACTGGGTTACCAGAGTGGTAGACCAGGGTGCAGCTGTGGACATAGTATACCTGGATTTTAGCAAAGCCTCTGATATGGTTCCACACAGAAGGCTAGTAATAACATTGGAAAAAGCAGGCATTGATCAGAAAGTAGTTGACTGGAACAAAAGCTAGCTACAGGACAGAACACAGAGAGTTATAATAAATGATACCTTGTCACAGGAAGGGAGCGTTGCCACTGTTGTTTCACAGGGATAAGTGCTTGATCCGATCCTCTTCAATGTATTCATCAGCGACATCACTGATGGACTGAAAGGGAAGGTCTGCCTGTTTGCAGACTATACAAAACTCTGCAACAGGATGGACACACGGGGGAGTCTCGGGTATGAAGGCAGATCTCAGAAAGCTGGAGGAATAGTCCAGAAACTGGCAGTTGAGATTCAGCACCAAAAAGTGTAAGGTAATACACTTGAGTAAGAGGAACCCAGGAAATATATGTTCTAGATAGGCAGCAATTGGAAAAGACAAAGCTGGAACGGGATCTAGGTGTTATGATATCAGACAATTTAAATGTAGGAAAGCAATGCGAAGGCAAGCAGCATCCTTGGATGCATAGGTAGGGGTATTACTAGCAGAAAGCGTGAGGTAATCATCCCACTCTATAGGTCCTGGGTGAGGCCACACTTAGAGTACTGTGTGCAGTTCTGGAAGTCTCATCTGAAAAAGGATATAGACCCTCTGGAATCCGTGCAGAGGAGAGCCACTAAGATGGTGCAGGGTCTGCACCACGAATCCTATGAAGCTAGGATCACCCAGCTTAATCTATTCTCCCTAGAGCAGAGAAGGAACAGAGGTGACATGATAGAAACATTTAAATGTTAAAGGGATAAGCGCAGTACAAGCCAGAAACCTCTTCCAGGAGAATAGGACTGCATGTACAAGGGGGCACAACTTGCGACTGGTAGGTGGTAAGTTCAGAACCAATGTTAGGAAGTACACTTTCACAGAGAGGGTTATGGACCCTTGGAACAGCTTGCTACATGATGTGGTGTCAGCAAAGACAGTCAGGCAATTCAGGCGGGCATGGGATAGTCAATGTAGTCACCTCAGCAAGATCAGTAGATGGGGGGGGGGTAGACATCTCAGGCAGACTAGATGGACCACATGGTCTCCTTCTGCCAGCAAACTCTTATGTTCTTATAAGTTGTCTGATATACCAGTAAACTGACACTATTTCTGCCGTTCCCTTTTCATACTGTGCAGTCCTTTCTCCCCAGTCCCTCTTTTTTATATCCATTTATCCTCCTTGACTTCTTATGTGATCCTTTCTTTAGCTGTCCCTTTTCAGGGTTCTTTTTGCCTTTTTAATCCTGTAGTTATCTTCCTGCTGCCCGTGGCCATCCCCTTCTGGCTTACCCCCCGCAACACACACACACAATGTGACCTCATGAGGTGACTGGGAGCTTGAAGGGCCCTACTTGCTAGCCTTTTTATCCATAACATTCATTGTGGGGGTGATCCGCTCAAGGAGTGCCATATCTAATTTAAAAAGGTTAGAACCTTTCAAGACCTGTTACATGAGGCCAGCCTGGTGGCACTGAGGGTTAAGGCATTAGATGCCTCACCTTGCACCACGCCGGTGACCCGGGTCAGGGAACAAGCCCAGGCCATCAGGGGTCATCAGGGGAGGAAAGAGATTGAGCATCTGGAGGACAGCTCTCCCTTCCCGGGGAGGGAGTAGGGCCTTGCGTCGCTCCTCAGCGACCTCTGGCGACAGACAGAGGTAAGTGATGATCCTGTCATAGCAGTTGGCAACAGGGCGGGCTCGGCAGATGCTGGTGTCATTGCATGTCCAAGCTCCAGTGGAGGGTGGGTTGGGGCAGGATACCACTACCAAGAAAACCCCCTCCATCCCTGATAAGTGACAGCTCCCTACAGGGCCAGCCATCACACGCCTAACACCGGGTCTCCGTCTCTGCCCCTTCAACCTCCTCACCAGGCCAGCTGGGTGCTCTAAATTGTAGATAGCGTGCCAGGAGTGGAAAGTCAGACCCACCCTAGGGGGCTCAGAGCTGTGAGGAATGTTCAGCTTCGACTCGGGCGAGGGGCAGTAATATATATGAGGAGCAGAGGCCACGGTAGACGGTAGAATGGACTGGTGAGTTACGGTAGCCTGAGAGAGTTCGGGGAAGAAATGGAGGAGATAAAAAGAGTTGTAAAGAAAAAAAAAAGACCTGTTACATGTACTGAAAATTTTATTTTCCAGAACTTAGCACTGGATCAGGAAGGTTCTGAATTTACCTGAACCAGTTGTCTAATTTCTAGTAATCATAAACAAAAAAGGTCTTCCGATTATAAAATGTACTCAATGATTTAGCAACAAAATTGTCAGCAACATAATTTTATTACAAAATTAGTAACCCATGAAATATAACAGACAGTTCACAGTGCTTACTTAATGTATGAATTACACAAATTCATTCATTTCATAATGTTAATATCATTCCCTTGGGGAGCGCCTATTGCTTAAATAGTACTTTTACTGCATGTAGCAAGATTTGTAGTTGCCAGTGACCCAGTTTTGTTGCAGTTGACTATTCGTAATGCTACAACAGCATTATCCATCAAAAAGCTGAAGGCAGGCTTAAACAAAATACAAGAACTTTGTAATTAATGCAGAGTTCCCTAAGGGCCTCATATCAATTCAGAATAATTCAAGTGAAATACACATGACTCAGCCGTGCAAACTAACCATTATTTTTTGCTGCCATATAGTTATATATGCCCTCTCCTGGCCACCACTGTTTTAGCCCCCTGGCAACCTCTCAGCCCAGATGCCAGCTACATCCAGAGTCATCAAGTGGTGCTTGGCTTGAGGGGGTGGGCAGGGTACCATGCATGTAGCCACTGGGACTATTTTTCCTGTTTTCTTCTCTGACCTCCACCCTCACAGTGCCCCTGTATTACTGCCAGGCTCTGTAGTGATCCTGTAGAGGGGGCAGACGCACATGCATCCTGGCTACCGCCTTGGCCCACCACAGAGGAGCCCCCTTCACCGATGATGTGCTGCCATGAGTTCCTGAACCCAAGTCACCTGCATGTTAGTGCAATTCACTAACATCTGGTCTGTCTGAGCAGCACCACTATTTTAAAGTGTGTCCAAACATTATTTAAACATAGAAACATAGAAAATGATGGCAAAGTACCAATGGTCCATCTAGTCTGCTCATAGTTGCCTGCCCAACCCTGCGACCTAACATCTATCCAGTGTTCCATCACCCCATCAGCCCATCTTTACTCCTCCCCGTGCACAGTGCAGAACTTGCTACTGCTTCCTTTATTCTGTCCCATCCATGCTTGAAGCCTACCACAGTTTCAGCACCCACCACCTTGGTGGGCAGACTGTTCCATGGTTTCACCACCCTTTCAGTAAAATAATACTTCCTGAAGCCCCTCCTAAAGCTCCCTTCTTTCAGTTTCCAGTCATGCCCTTGTGTCACTGAGCTGGTGTTCCTGCTAAATAATTCAGCATAGTTCACTTTATTAATCCCTTTCAGAAACTTGAAGGTCTCTATCGTGTCTCCCCTCTCCCTTCTGGCCTCCAGCGCGTACATGTTTAATGCCCTAAGATGTTCCCCATAGGACTTCCCCTCTAGACCCTGAATCATCTTTGTTGCTCTGTACTGTACCACCTCCAGCTTATCTTTATCCTTTCTGATGTAACCCCTAGGTGGCACTATCCCAAGGGCTACTACCCCTGCCTTCTTGGCTAGTAGCAGGTTAAGGGGCCTGAGTTCTGAAACGGGTGCCTCCACCTGGAGGTCAGGGTTGGTAGTGGTCAAGCTAACCTGGGCACAGTCCTCTGGGGCACTGTAACCCCCCCCCCTTTCCTTACTAGTGGCCAGAACAATACACAATAATCACTTTCACAATACCCCTGATACACCACATAAGTACCCACACTGTTTGCACTTACCACCAGGGCTTTACTCTGGCTCGGCCCTGGGGACACCCTGTAAAACAAGGTTATACACAGCAAATAACAACAGTACAGTACTCTTGCACAAACTGGAACCACAGTCAGGGTAACTGCAAAAAACAGTTAGATCTGATTTATTTAAGGGACTTGAACAAGGGAGGGGTGTAATCAGGTTAATTTGCTTAAAGGCTCTAACAGTCAAACAGTTATGCATGCACTTCAGGGTCCATAAACAGTCACACACTCTGGGTACCCAGATGGAGAATGGTGGGCTAGCCAGGAACGTTGCTGCTGGTTGGGGCCCTGTGATGGAAGAAAACAACATGCACAACACACACTATTTGTAATCTGGAGCCGGAGGGCTCAGTTCATGAAAAGAAAACAACAAGACAATCAGATGACACACTTTTAGATTAGGCTGTTGTTGCAGGGAGCTACCCTGATGATTACTCACGATACCCAAGACTGGACTGGAGTGCCAGGAGAAGCAGGGCCCACACGATTCACAGAGGCGTCGTTCCTGTTCAAGCGTGGAGCGGGGGCTGATCCCCAGGCAGGTCTCTCATCAGTGGCTTTCTCTGTGCAGTGGGGTAGTCTGGCAGGGCCAGCATGGCATGGCCCATGCCGAATGGAGATGAGCACGGATTCAGTCCGATTAGGTTGGATAAAGCTTCCAGCAAGCAGAACACAGTTCGCACAGTGGGGAACCAAATCACCACCCACTTTCAATACACAGCACATTTACATGTAAAGGATTCTACGGTTCCAGCAAGCAGAACACAGTTCACACAGTGGGGAACCAAATCACAACCCACATTCAATACACAGCACATTTACATGTAAGGAAATTCTACTGTACCAGGCCAACCGCTCTCCGGTCACGATCGAGAAGTCTCTGCACAAACCGGGGATTCAAAGGCAGCTGGAAATCCCGACAGGCTGACATTCAGCAAAATATTTGGTCTTCTTCAGGTATGAGCCTGGTAAAAAATCAGTGGCTTACTTTGTTCTCACAAACTTGGATTTAGTCCGAAATAAATCTCTTCTCTCCCTCTCAGGGGCAGCAGGCAGACATGCAGGCTACAACTCAGGCCTTTCCACAGTTCTCCCACGCGAAACTACTCAGACGGCTGCTTGACTGTCTCAAGCATGTTGCTTTTTCAGCTCCCAACTTAGATCTGACTGAAACAGCAGGCAGCTTAGGGATTTCCCTCAGATCCAAAAGGTTCGGTTGGCTGATTCGTCTGTCAGTCACAACAGGAGCTCCCCTTCAGGTGCAAAAAGGCACCAAAAGCCCAAAACTACAATTCTTACAGATTTTGACTCCAGACAGCTCCTGTAGTCTGGCTACATTTTAGGTCCCACTAGACTGATTGGTCCAATTTGGCAGTTCTGTGCCAAATGGTGGGGATAAACAAGACAGACCTTGCTGCAAAGAAGACAGGTTAGACAAACTACATTATCATTATTGCTCTGAATGATTTTCAGCAAATAGTTGCATTTTTCAACAGAGCTCCCTCTCAGATTACTTATGACTGCAATCCAGGCAGCTCTTAAAGAGACAGTGCACAGAGGCTACACAGGCGCACTCTAGCAATCACATTTAAACTGCTAAAATACAGGACACCAGCCTGGCAGTGAGCATTTAGGCAAGCTCAAGGAAGACTTTTCGGTAACCCCCATTTGTAGGGGGGTTACACTGACATGAGGGCTCCAGAACTAGACACAGTACTCTAACTGTGGCCTCACCAAGGATGTATAAAGGGGTAGTATTACTTCTTTTCTTCTACTGTCTATGCCCCTACCCATACACCCCAGCATCCTGTTTGCACCAGTGCATTGATTTTCTGTTTCCAGAGGCTGTGCCATTGATAATGTTATTCTCTGTCCTTCAGGAATTGCAGTCTGAGTCCCCAGCGGACAACGTGTTTCTAAATATGAATGCACAACACAATAGGTTTGACAGGTGACTGGGCTGGAGTTTTTTTGTTTTTTTTTGGGGGGGGTTGTAACAAAGCTTTCACGGAGCAGGCCCAAACTGCGGTGTGTAATGACCGACACTGTGTCAGGCCTGAGTGCAGGACAGCTCATTTCATTCTGCAGACCTGCAGCTGCCAACTGGTGCCACTACATTTACAGCAGCAGTGCACACAGTGCCCAAGAAAAGACAGGAACTGGGATAAATGAGATGGCGGTGGTAGTGGGGGGTGGAAATGAAGATAAAACAAGAGGCTGGAAACAGGTTAACCTTATAAAGCTGGAGGGCAGAATTAACACTTTTTGAATAATCTGTTCATTATGTGTGCTATGAGGTGGAATTAAGAAATGAAGGAAGAGGAATGAGAAAAGATGAGAGCAAACAGGTTTATAGAAACTGATCTCGAAGTCTCATTGGCCTTTAAATAAGGTGCGTATGGTCGATGGTATAACAGCCAGTCCAGTGGTGCTGGCTGGCATTGCTTAGCCCTACCATGCAGAGTAATCTGCGTTTGAATCCAATCCTGATTCACCCACTCCAGGCCAATCAGGTCTTGAACCCACTGCAGAGGCAACATGCACAAGCACCGAAGGGTTGGGGGGAAGGTTGAAGACCACTCACTCTGCAGTGTCTTTTGTAGTCCGTGAGGAGCCTTAATGTTGCATGTTGCCATAGGGAGGTGGAAGGGACTACCAGGGAAAATGGGAAAGCCCCTACATTTTCTGCCAATCGTTGCTGGCCTCCTGCCTCACATCCACAGTGCTGATACTACCCTTGCACCTCCCCAACACTAACAGTGAATGAATGTTCCCATGTTGTTGTCCCCCTAGCCTGGGCCCCACTGGAGGGGGCATGCAGCGGGCCTCCACCGACAGCCAGGGGTCTAGATAGGTAGGTAGGTTGTGGGGGCAGTCTGTGAGTATATGGGAACAGCGGAAGCAGGAACAGCTTGAACAAGCTGGCAGGCCAGCTGTGAAGAGGTACTGTGCAGGAAGGAAAAATGAAAAGTGTAACTTAAAAAAATAAAAGTTGCTTAACTGTATCGCACAAGACTTGGAGACTGAATATAGCCATTCAAGCAGGGGAACAATACAGCAGAGTAATGCATTGATTGTTGGGGTGGGGTAGTGGGGGGGCTAAGTAGAATTTATAGCAATAATGATCGCCAACCAGAGCAGTAATCTTCCAGGAAATCCTGCAGTCATAATTTGTTGCTGCTTTCGTAACCCCTGTCTAAGATTTAAAAACATTCAAAAATATATTGCAGTTTTTTGTCTAAAGCAGTTTCATACTGCCACATGCACCCTACATCTTCCTGCAGTGTTTGTTTATTTTAAGATGTGCTTTTTGGTAGTTAACACCTGCTAGAGAAACCAGTCAGACTGCACTACTCGCAAGTGTACATTCCATCTGGTTTAGAGCATATGATATGTAGGTTAACTCATACCAGTGTCTAAATGGTGATCCAGACTCACAAATAGGGATTATCTGGGGCTGTGTAAGCTACAGTACCTGTGACTTAGTCTTGCAGAGCAGCAGTGCATGAATTGGGCCCTTAGTGTTTTAAAAATAAATAAAACAGCAGAAAATGCCCCTTCAGCCAAGGAGACAGCGGCCTGCTAAAAACTATTTTTTATAGACTACATTGTAGGGCTGGGAGAACTTGGTGAAGTTCTGACCCTTATTAAATAAGAACCGGAACTCAGTGAAGTTCTGACCCTTATTAAATAAGAACCGGAACACGGTGAAGTTCTCATTTGTTCCGATTAGTTCTGATTTGACAAATATTTGAAAAAATGTGAAAAAAATGCGTAGAAGTGGCCAGAGTCGGTCACATTTGACACAGAGGCCCAAAAGAAAAAAATTAATGGATTATTTGTATAAAAATTAATGTAAAACTGCTAAAATAAAAAAGCAGTCACTCACTATTAGCCCCTTCATGGCTGGCCTAAAATGGTGGCATATCCTGCTTGGGTCTGTGACATGAGTGTGCTGGGAGAGACAGAAGAAGAGAGAGAGAGAGACACATACAGATGCAAATACCTATATCTTAGCACCACAAAGCACTGCAGGAACTGCCAGGCAGCTAACAGTTTTTTTATTAATGGTGCTATGTGGGTAATATTTTGATGGATGTTCTAGTCAGAGCCGAACAGGCCAAAGAAATGGATATGAATGATCAAATGAGCAGCACTAAGAGAGCCCACCCACCCTACCCATGTGAATGATGCAACTGCTTCTCATGTGGTATATGGTACACTACCTGGTCAAGAGGTGGTAATGTTTTCTAGTACTATGACTGCTTCTACTGAATATGATCAACCGCTGAATCCTTAAAGAGACTCACCACGATAAGCCCCTGCACTATATATATATATATATATATATATATATATATGCCTTACCGCCAGAGGATCCTCATATTGTATATATCCCTGAGAAATGTTTTTCTGATAAAAAGTAATTTCCTTCATAAAATTCTGTATACCGGGACCCAAGGACTTCCCGGTCATAAGTTCCACCCACGCTGTGCCCCCGCACTCACGGACGTGATGCCGAGATGCCAGTGAGAGCACGGGGGCACGCTCCATTATACTGAATGGGTAGTGGCTTTTCAATCTGTTTTTAGTAATATGATAGCCACTTGGCAATGAAACATGGGTAGCGGTCAACTAACAAGGAACTCGTTAGATGGGCCGGTGCCCGTTCGTGCCAAGTAACTTGACTTGAAAAAACAGGAAGTTCTTGGGACCCCGTATACAGTATTTTACAAAGGAAATTACTTGTGTTCGAGAAAACATTCCTTGGGGATATATACAATATGGGGATCCTCTGGTGGTAAGGCACCTACATATATGGTGCAGGGGCTTCTTTTTTTCTGTTGGTGGATCTCTTTAAATAAGAAAAACCAAAGACATAGTGATCACCGATACCCAGGCAGGCAGCCAGTCACACATCGCATCGGTCAAGTGCAGTGCAGTCATAAAAAAGTTTGCCACTGCCACCTGAAGACGTGATGGCAGACACACAACACAGTTATATCCTTCCTAGTTCCACAATTGCTGCCAGCTACTGCCAAGTAATTTAAGTATCAAAAATAAAATACAGCAATAGAATAATCTCAGCCCAGGTACTATAAGTGAGATGTAACCAGGCTAGCATACCACGCACACACAAACAATAGATAAATGATGTGAATTTTGGGCTCAGGGAGGGTGAGGGTGGTGGAACAGAGGCGCATCCCTCCAGTTGTGCCTCTCCACAATTCATTCGCCACTTTGGCGAAGCATGGTTCCTCTATGGAGGCACCTGCAGTGGAGACCAAGGAAGATGCTGGGAACCTCCACAATGGAGACCCACAGGAGGGTGGTCCAGGACCCCACTGGGGAAGGAAACAACTCCTGGTGGGGGACTCAATTGTTAGGGGGTAGAACTGGGAGAGGGAGGGGAAAGGGAGGTAAGGTGCTTGCCCAGTGCCAAGGCTTGGAGGGACAGGAAATGAATCCTTAGGATCGTGGGAGCAGTGGCAAGGGGGAGGGAGCTGGATGTCATTATCTACCTAGGGATGAATGACCTGGCTGAGAATGGGATCAGAGCAGTGCAACAGGAGTTTGTGGAGTTGGGGAGGGGCCTTAGACAAGTAGCACACATGGTAACTTTCTTGGAAGTGCTACCTGTCTATGGCATGGATGAGGTTAGGGCACTCCGCACCATGGGATTCAATGACTGGTTGAAAAGCTGGTGCAGAACTCAGGGATTTGGCTTCGTTGGGGACTGGGGCTCCATCTGGAGGGATGCAGGTCTATACAGGCTTGATGGTCTGCATCTATCCTGGAGGGGAACCAGGATCCTAGGTGATATGTTTAAATGCTTCAGTGGCAAGCATTTAAACTAGCCAAGGGGGAGGCACTGAAGGCGGAGAGAGAATCTAGCCCCAAAAAATCAGGGTAATTAGTGAGGTAAACACCAAAATAGAGCAGCCGATAGGGGAGAAGGCAGGGTAAATGGAGAAAGACAAAGGCAGTAGGGACAGGGATGGGGCAAAAGAAATAAAGCCATAAAAAATGGAGGTAATGAGTACCAATGCCCATAGTCTAGGTAAAAGCGTCCTGAAATGGTGGCCTTGATGGAAGAGGGATGCCTGGATATTGTGGCAAGTCGCAGAAACATGGTACACAGAGAACCATTACTGGGATGTCAACATACCAGGGTACACAATCTAAGGAGGGACAGGGAGGAAGAAGAGGAGGAGGAGTAGCTTTCTATGTAAGGAAGGGATAAAAGCAACAGAACTAAAGGGTAAACAGGAGGGGAGGAGAGGAGGCACTGTGGGTCACCCTGGAGACTGAAATGGCTCCACAATCTGCACAGGGTTGTATACAGACCCCGTCCCAGGAGAAATGGACAAGGAAATGATAGAAGGCATCCTTGGGATGGCAGAGAAAGGGGAGATATTGCTGATGGGGGACCTGAATATGCCAGATGTTGACTGGAGCACCCTTGCTGCAGCCACATCCAAGAGCAGGGCCATTCTCGATGCCCTACAGGGGGCATGCCTCAGACAGCTAGTTTTGGAACCCACTTGGGAGGGAGCAATCTTAGACCTGGTACTCTCAAATAGGGATGGAGAGAGGATCTCTGATCTTGAAGTGGGTAGCCATCTGGGAACAAGCGACCACCAAACAGTGTGATTCACGGTAAACTTAGCTGTAGAGTCAAGCCACACAAAAGTGAAGGTATTGTACTTCAGGCGGGCTGATGTCAAAATGGGAGAGTGCCTCAGAAAAGCACTAGCAAACAGGCAAGAAGGTAGGGTGGAGCAACAATGGGGAAACATCAAAACCACCATCACAGAGGCAACAAGTCTTTGTGTGAAGCAAATAAACAAATCAAAACAAAAGAAAAAACCACTATGGTTCTCAAAAGAAGTAACGGGAAAGGTAAGGGAAAAAAAGATAGCATTCAGGAAGTATAAGGAAACACAGAAGGAGCAGAACAGAGAACTATACCAATTAAAACAGAAGGAAGCAGATAAGGCAGTCAGAATAGCAAAGGCCCAAACCGAGGAAAAGATAGCCAACTCAGTTAAGAAGGGGGATAAAACCTTTTATAGGTACATTAGGGAGCAAAGAAAGACTAAGACAGGGATACTGGGGCTGAACAAAGAGGAAGGTGGTTGGGCAGAGAGCGACAGTGAAAAAGCAGGGATACTGAACGAATACTTCTGCTCAGTATTCACAATGGAAAAGCAGGGGGAAATACCTTATCCGGTCAATAGAAGCACTCTGGATAGGGGTTGATATTAGTCCTTTTACAGAAGAAGAGGTTCTGAAAGAACTCTTAAAACTGAAGGTGGATAAGCAATGGGGCCTGATGGATTCACCCCAGAATTTTAAAAGAACTAAGGAAGAACTAGTAACACCACTGACTACCCTTTTTAATAAATCATGGGAGGATGGGGTGGTACCTGAGACTGGAGGAGGGCAGATGTGATTCCCTTCACAAAGTGGGAGCAAGACAGAGGCGGAAACTACAGACCTGTCAGTTTGACCTCAGTGGTAGGGAAAATGATGGAATCACTTCTGAAGGAAAGAATTGTTGAGTACCTAGAGGCCAGTGGGGCACAGGACCCAAGGCAGCATGGATTCACAGTGGGAAAGTCATGTCAGACAAATCTAATTGATTTCTTTGACTGGGTGACCAAAGCAGTAGACCAGGGAGGGCTGTGGACATGGCCTACCTAGACTTTAGCAAGGCATTTGACACAGTCCCACACAAAAGATTAATAAACAAATTAGCCAGCCTGGGAGTGGGTCCTAGGGTGGTAGCGTGGGTAAAACACTGGTTGGACAACAGGACACAGTGGGTAATAGTAAATGGAGTCCACAGTGAAGAAAGGAGGGTTACTAGTGGGGTACCACAGGGTTCAGTACTGGGGCCGGTCCTTTTTAATATCTTTATAAGTGACATTGCAGAGGGACTGGAAGGGAAAGTATGTCTCTTTGCAGATGACACAAAGATCTGCAACAGGGTTGATACACAAGGTGGGGTGGAAAGGATGAAAAGGGACTTGGCAAGGTTGGAGGAATGGTCAAATGTATGGCAGCTTAGATTCAGTGCAAAGAAGTGCAAAGTAATGCACCTGGGAAACCAAAACCCAGGGGAAGAGTACACAATGGGGTGAGATACTGACAACAACAAAAATGGAAAGGGACCTGGGGGTAGTCATATCAGATGACCTAAAGGTGGGCCAGCAATGTGAGAAGGCAGTAAGGAGGGCTGGGGATACTGGGATGCATAGGGAGAGGCATCACAGTAGAAAACAGGAAGTTGTTGGCCCTCTGTACAGACAGTTGGTAAGACCACATCTGGAGTACTGTGTACAGTTCTGGAGACCCCATCTCTGCAAAGACATAGACAGGGTGGAGGCTGTCCAGAGGAGGACAACCAAAATGATGCAGGGTCTGCATCAGAAGACATATGAAGAAAGACTAAAGGAACTAAAGATGTATAGCCTCGAGGAAAGGAGGGAGGGGGGACATGATAGGAACTTTCAAATACCTCAAGGGAATCAACAAAGTCCAAGAGGGTAGCATCTTTCAGAAAAAGAGATGTGCAAAAACAAGGGGGCACAATTTGAAGATAGAGGAGCGGCTCAGAGGTAATGTGAGGAAGTATTTCTTCACAGAGAGGGTTGTGGATACATGGAACAGCCTTCCTGAGGAGGTCGTAGAGTCAAAAACAGTGGGGGAATTCAAGAATGCATGGGACAGACATAAGGCAATTCTAGTGGGGGGTAGGAGGAAGTAGGCTGTTGGTTAACTAGGATCTGCAGCTTATCCGTTAGGTAGGGAAATGGGCAGAATAGGTGGGCCAAGCGGTCCTTATCTGCTGTCAAATTCTAGGTTTCTATGTTTCAATTTAGTAGCATTTTTTTCTGTGGAGTAATCACAGCCAAATATGGGGGATGTGAGAAATATACAAAGAGTATTCATTTTCTGGGTTTCAGGCATCTGCTAAGCCACGCACTGTATGAAAATTAAAACAGTACAGTCAGGATCATTTGCTGAGGGCAAAAAAAGTGACAAGTAGTAGTAGAAAGGACTGGAGTAAGGACAAAATGTGATAGTAGTAGTAGACAGCAGTACCCTACCTTCCAGATCAGATAGTGGTACCAGGTACCACTAAGTAAGTTTGTGACATGAAATGCAGTTGCTTGCTGTGTTTGGACTCTGAACCCACTGATGTTGTTATTTTTTTTCATATTCTGTGCTGCTCATATGATCATTCAAGTAATAGTGGCCTGGCCTAGTCTGTCCTGACTGGACTTGTTGCAGTTAATTGCTTCCTCATGTAGTAGACCCTATTCACAAAAGATTTTCACCACAGGCACAAATTCTTTAAAGTGTTGTGTGGATAGGGCCTGCTCAGAGCAGTCAGTGTATGTTTTATTCAGGTATCATATTTCAAATTAAAGTGAAGAATGTTGACTTTGAGGAATGTGAGACGCTCAGCATTTTCTGGTATCAAACAGGATCGTGTGTCAGCAATGATGTTACCAGTTGAACTAAACAATTGTTCTGAATAGACGTTAGTCGGAGGGCATTTCATGTACTTCATTGCATTGTTTACTAAAGCAGGCCACATATTTTGTTTGGATTTCCAGGATTGCAAAGGTTCAGCATTCCAGCTGATATTGGGCTCTGTCAGGTACATTTCAACAATGGTCTGTGCTGTGGCTGTGTTACAAGAGGCAGATGAGGAAAATGTTATAATTACATCTTCTAAGTGACTCCAGAGACATGAAGCTGAACCAAGTGACTGTGGGACAGTGCTATACTTGGCTGGTGGTGAAGAAGAAGACTCGGCTGCAGTGGCTGAGGAGGAAGAGGGAGAAAATGCCGCAACAGGAGAGGATGGGCCACCTGATGCTATGCTGTATCGTGAAGAAGATTCTGAATGTGGTGCTGCTGTTGTACTCTGTTCAGCACGTACCTTGTCAATTATTTCCTGTTTGTGTATCTCAAAACAAGTGTCATCATCATCACTCAATAGTTGCTTCAGTTTGTATCATGAGTCCAAGACTGTTGCTTTAATGTAGTACTCAGAATGAAGCATTTTACATAGTTTGTCATCTTCTTCAACTTTTTTTGATCATACGTCTCGTTAGATCTTGTTGTATTCTGTGGGGCAACCTGCATGGGTCGGCAGCACCACTGGCAGCCTGTGTGATCATGGAACTGTCTTGCTTCTCTAACTTTTCCCTAATCAGATTCAATCTGAATTTTAACATTTTTATTAGGGATATCACCTGGTTGAGAGCTGCTGTGTTTGCACTAACCTCCCTGGTGATTTCCTCAAATGGCTGGAGCAGGAAAAATAGAAACTCCAGCATGGCCCACTGTGGTGCAGTAATATAGACATCTGCATCACCAGTTTTATTTTCCAAGGTATATTGCCTGACAGATTTCTTTTGTTCCAGCAGCCTCTGGAACATATACAAGGTCGAATTCCATCGAGTAGTAATGTCCTGGATCAGTCTGTGCAAAGGTAATCTGTGTTTCTGCTGTATTTTTTCAAACAAGTGACGAGCTTTGCTTAAATGACTGAAATGAGTGCATATTCTTTTAGCAGTGCTAATGTAACCCCTAGATGGCACTATCCCAGGGGCTACTACCCCTGCCTGATTTGCCACTAACAGGCTGAGGGGCCTGGATCCAATGGCGGGTGCCTCCACCCAGAGGTCAGGGTTTGCAGTAGTTAAACTTACTTGGTCACAGCCCTCTGGGACACTGCAACCCTCCTTTCTTCCCACTAGTGGCCCACACAATATATCAGAATTACCTTCACAGTATACACTTACCCCCAGGACTAGTTCGGCACTGGGACCTCTGTGAAATAAGATACAGTGCAACAATCAGAGTACAGTACTTTAACATAGACAAATACCTCAGGCAGTATAACTTTGCTGAAACAAGCAGCTCTGATTTATTGGGGGATATAACAAGGACAGGGGAAATCAGGTTAATTAGCTTATCACTTTACTATCTACCTATGGCTCTGTGCACGAACCTATCCCTACCATTACTGTCCCTGGGTACCCAAGCCCTAGTGGCTAGTCCAAACCGTGGCAGCTGGTAGGGGCCCTTTCACACAGTGAAAAGAAAAATTAGTTTAAACAGTCAGCAGTACAGTGATTCCATTTGGATTTAATGTGGCAATTCAACAGGGGCGACCCTGAATTAGTACTCACGACCTCCAAACAAGATAGGGTCCTTCAGCGTCAGCAGGAGCTACTCTTGAGCTCCACGAGACTCTTCACACATTTATATGGTAAAAAAAGAAAGTACTATACCAGGCAGGCTGCTTCTCTATCCGATCGCAATTACTGCACAATGCCGAGGAGAACACATAGCAGATTCAGTTCCTGACAGACGAGTGCAATTCAACAATTTCTCAGTCTTCTACAGGGTGAGCCTGGTTTCTACTCTTCAGAGATCCTTTGATTCTTTTCACAGGGCCGGATTCAGTCCTAACAAGCAGTTACACAAGCTGCAGACCGGAACTCTGGGCTTTACAAGCGTTTTTGACTGAAACTGTGCACTGAAGAGCACAGGGTTTCTTTCCCTTCACTGCCAGATCTAAACTGAAACTCCAACAGACAAAACCGGGCACTTCCTTTGAGTTCCTCCCAGTTCTTGACTGGATTGGCTGTCACTCACAATAGACTGCTGCTGTTGGTCCAAAAAGGCGCGAAGTCTAAGCTACATCTCCCAGAGTCACTGCCCATACAATCCTCTTGTGGCTGGCTCAGATTATGAGTCCAAGTTCTGATTCGTCCAAGGCACCATTTTAGAGCTAAGCACCCCACACTGATTGGTCCAGTTCAGCAGTTCAAAACCAGAATGGGGAACTAGGCAAACACAGTTCTGACTGTAAAGAAAGCAGGTTAGACAAACTGTATTTTCATTATTACTCTAAATTATTTCTGGCAAACAGTTACATCTTTCAGATAGGTTCCTTTGTACTCCTAGTGACTGCAAAATGGAGTGAATTGGCAGCAGCTCGAGTGGTACTCAAACAGAGAAGCACACAGTTCCCCCATACAAACTAATTATGTCTGCAAGCAGACAGCTCTTAAAGAGACAGTACCAGAGGCTCTAAAAACACTCACTGATAAATGGCTTAAACACCAAACACCATTCAGGCTTGGAGCATTCAAGCAAGCTCCTGGAAGTCTTTTGGGAACCCCCATTTGCAGGGGGGTTACACCAATAAGAACCTTAATCTCCCTGTTGTCATCAAGAAAACCGTGAACTATTAAATTTAAGCAATGCGGAAAGCAGCGGATGTGAACAAACCCCCCCTCCTCCAAGGCCTTCCTTATGTTGGACCCATTATCTGCAACTGTAAAGCCAACTGACAGTCCCTATGAAGTGAGCCATTGCTGTATTGGTCTTTGGAGCTCTTCACTGATGTAGTGTGAGGTATGTTCAGATGGGAAATAAAACATTCTTAGAACAGCAAACTGTGATGCTTCACTGTCCCCAGTCCCACGTGAATTACCGAAACATGCCCAATGTGCTGTGACAGACCTGAAGGGTTCAGGCTGACAGCTCGTGCGGATATTGGTTGTGAGATGCACCACCCTCCCAACAGCATTGCACAAGATGCTTCTTAATTTTTTACATACGACATCGTAAAGATCTGGAATCCCTGTTGTTGAGAAGTATTTCCGCGATGGTATACTATGTCGAGGTTCAAGGTACTCACGCAGCTGCCTGAATCCTATATGTTCAACCACATTGTAAGGTAGCAAATCAACAGCTATCATTTCTGAAATTTTTTTGATTATTGTAACAGCAACAGGGTGAGTCGATGCATAATTTGGCTTTACGCTCATATGTTTCTGAGATGGTAAGCGGTCTCCTTGAAGGAGGAGGGCTTTTGAACACATGGTCACTTTCAGTAACAGGAGGAGTCCTTCAAATGGGAGGAAGTGGTGGTGGAGGTGTTTCAGTAGTGCTGCAGGGGCTGTCACTGCTTTCCTCTGTGGGCGTTACCCCTGAGTGTAGTGAGCTATCACTGTCGCTTTCTCTTCGAGACTCACAACTGGAGTTCTCAGTAATGTTATAACATCTGTCTAGGTGCCTTTTCAGTGCTGAAGTTCCCAATGCTCCTTTCTTTTTAGCCCTGCTGACTGGCCCTTTACAAATAGCACATGTTGCTATCAACTCATTGGAAGCACCAATGGAGATGTATGATCAAACAAAAGATTATATTTTTTTTAGTTTTCTTCCTAGGAAAGCACGGCACCTCTGTCACTTTTTCAGGCACTCCTCTCCCCCAAGATTTTTCTTCGGCCTGTTCCTCTTGTGGTTTATTCCCACTGCCCCCTCCACAACCAAGACATTTCTGCCTGTTTCTTCCTCATCTGCAATTTCCATCCCCTCCAGTAAACCTTGTGCTGCCTAATCATTTGCTTTATCTTTATTTTTATTACCCTTGTCGGGTTCAGCCTCTGAAGAATCGGATGAGGGTGAGGGACTGGCAGTAGCGTAGTATGCAATTGTTCCATACCGTTGGGTGCCTCTGCAGGTGGTACCCACCAAGCCTTTAGTTTTTTTAACTACATAACTTTTTTTTTCTTGGGACTGATGATGATCCGAGACATTAACCCTTTTTGGATTCAAGCATTTGCTTGGAAGACGAAACCTTAGACGTGAAAAAAATCACTTTTGGGGGTTTGATTTTGTTTTCCATTTTCAGGCTGATTGCTGTCTTTTGCAGTGCCACTGCCTACCTGAGAAATAGAAAGTGTCTCATCAACACTTTGATCCATTTTTTCTTAGTATTCTAACCTGTAAAAAAAGATCCCTCTAACTAACGTGATGTCCTTCTGATGATTCCCACCCACAGGCCAGGGACAAATTTACTGTCATGACTCATGACTGTACACTGCACAATGACAGCACAGCAGTCCACCACCACTTCCTTCCAAGATTACCGAACTGACTCCTACAGTACAGTTAGTTACTGTCAAGTGACCAAATTCAGCAACTGTTAAGTGTGCCTCAGAATTTGCATTGGAGATGCAGACACATCTGGTGCATAGCCTCATGCAGCACAGTCCCACACTGGGGGTTGGATAACGTTTATTCATAATGTAACGTGATATACTGTAAAACTAAATAAGGAAGAATAATGGGGAATGAGTGATGATGATGATGATGACACTTGTGTACAGTACTTATAAACAGCCTGCTACAAGTCACAAAGTCAGATTATCCCCTGGGCCACCCACAGCCAGCAGCACAGGTGCATCAACTTGTATGTTGTTTGTCTGAACAGTATTTGTTTTAATACATGAAATCGTGAATAAACGTTTACAAGTGATCGTGATTCATGATTGGATGGCACAGGTCAAAGATTTATTTTGCCAGCCTGCTGCCCTTGCCCTGTACACACAGCCACACTGAAGCCAGGGGGAAAAAAAAATTTATTTAGGATTTCTGGGACGGTTGAATTTCTTGTGGGCCCCCCTGCAGTCTCTCTCTCTCTCTCTCTCTCTCTCTCTCTTCCCCCCACCTTCCCCCTCTGAACGGCACAAGTCAAAGATTTATTTTGCCAGCCTGCTGCCCTTGCTTTGTACACACAGGCACACTGAAGCCAGGAAAAAAAAAATTATTTGGGATTTCTGGGACTGTTGAATTTCAGTAGGCCCCCCGCAGTGTCTCTCTCTCTCTCTCTCCCCCTCTCTCCTTCTCCCTCTCCCTCTCTCTTTCTCTCCCCCCACTGGATGGCACAAGTCAAAGATTTATTTTGCAGTCTGCTGCACTTGCTCTGTACACACAGCCACACTGAAGCCAGGAAAAAACTTTCATTTGGGATTTTCTGTAACCGTAAAATTTCTCTTTGGCCCCCAGTAGTATCTCCCTCTTTCCTCTGGCTCTGGAATGGCACAAGTCAAAGATTTTGCCAGCCTGCCCTCCCTTGCTCATGTATACAGCTACGCTGTCTGAGGCCAAGAAAAGAAAAAAAACTTTCATTTGGGATTTTCTGTAACTGTAACATTTCTCTTGGGCCCTCAGTAGTCTCTCCCTTCCTCCTCTGGGTCTGGATTTGGAATGGCACAAGTCAAAGATTTTACCAGCCTGCCCTTCCTTGCTCATGTACACAGCTACACTGTCTGAGGCCAAGAAAAGGAAAAAACTTTCATTTGAAATTTTCTGTAACTGTTAAATTTCTCTTGTGCCTCCAGTAGTGTCTCCCTCTCTCCTTTGGATCTTTGTGCCACAACTCAAAGATTTTGCCAGCCTTCCCTTGCTCACATACACAGTCACACTGCCACACTGCCTGCGTTTTGCCTTCCCCCTCCCCCGGCAGCACCCAGGCCACCAGTATCTTCCCAGTCCCTCTGGATTCGTCCTTTCTCTAGCCCTGACCCGTCACCCTCCCCGATGATCAGTTTCTCTCCCCGCACCAGTAAATTGAGTCCTTTCTCTCTCCTTTTCTCTTCCCTCCCCTCCAAAATGTATATATATTTTTTGTGTGTTTTTTTGCTTTTTAACAACTTCTTCTGGCGGCTGCTGCAGCGATAAGTGAGGTGCTCCTCCGACCCATCCTTCTCTCATATGGACTGCATTGTGCACTCAGCATGGTTATATACCATGAGTACATCACGTGACCATCTGTTGCCTGATTGGATGCCGCCAGCCACTTGTACGTGGAGCGAGCATGCCGACAGCATCCCCATGGCAGCAATACACACAATGGCACAAATGGCACTTCCACGGACCCGGGCTTCTGTGGCGAAGCCTGTATTTATCTGAGTCCGTGTATTGCGGGTTCGATCTGGGGGTCTGGATCACCTGCGGAACAGTCCGCCAAGCCATACAACATCGTAAAGGTCAATACAGCAATCGGTACCCCTGTTGGGTCCAATCACTCTTTAATTATGTCTCGAATAGATTCCTTACTAGGAACATGGCATGTGAAAGGCTTCAGGTACCTTATGGGAGAACAAACTTAGGACAGAGGTCTTTTTCTAACAGAGCAGCAAAGGTTTGGAATTTGCTTCCACTTGAGACTGCAATTTAAATACTTTAAACACTTTTAAAAATTATGTATTACAATGGTTTACAAATAAGTTGTTTTGTAACTGTAAATGTAATTGTAAATGATATTGTTTTATTGTATGGCTTTGAACGGTTTGTATTGTCTGACTAGATATGACATGGACATCTTTGAAAAAGGGCTGTTTTCGCTCAAAAAGGGCTAGAGTAGCTCAAAGGTTTTCTGAATATTAAACTAAATTAAATACAGATGAGGCACTGCCATTGTATGTTTAAGGAAATGCTGTCTGTGATGTAACTTTACAGAATTGATTGACTAAAAAAAGTTTAAACAAACTCACATTATAAAGCCAGGAGGCAATAAAAAAAATGATGAAAACCAAGACCACAAATAAGGTCAAAATATGACCAGGAGTGGAACTTTCAGGAAAATTAAAAAATGATGGCAGGACCACCACTTGTGGCTTAAAAATGATGTTGGCTACAAGACATTAGCCCACAATTACCAGGTGTGAGTCATACAAAACAAAAAAAGAGGAAAAAAAATTGTACACGAGTTGCACAATCTTTTTTGAACTTCCTCTGAGAAAATCCATCTTTCCTAGCTGGCAAAAAGAAACACCCAGTATATTCAGTAATCTGTGTTTTGGTATAAAAGGATGTTAAATTATCATGACGGTTCACGACAGGAGGACATGCAAAGTTATGGCTTAAATGCTTGTGTGCCATGTTCACACTACTGCTTACAGACAGAACTTCATGCATGATATTATGCCTAGGAAATTGTTTAGTAATAAAATGATAAACTAGCATGCAGCAGAGACGGCTTTCTGACCTTATGGCACACTGGGGATATGTGGACAATTACCGGGCAACAAAACATAAGCTGTAACATGATGAACACAGCATGAAATGTGGCCCTGTATAAATGGATTGGTCACCAGTAATGAACAGCAGGGGTCAATATTGAAGGTTGAAAGTGCATAATGAAGCACATGAAAATGATTTAATATGAACGGTTGCTTAAAACTCTGGTAGTTCCTGCTGCTGCACGTTGCAGTCTATAGCCATCCTTCCCCTAACCCCTGTAGCACCTACCACCTCCAACTACCTCTCATCACTACCTTCTCATATACGTATATAACAAAAATTGGGTTAATCCTGCTGCCTCAGATTACAGTCTGTAACCTCCTTCCCCAGTCTCTGTAGCATCCACTACCTTACCCCCCACATACATCATGTCCATCAAACATCCCTCCACCTACTTCCCGAGCCGTCTACTATGTGACATCACACTTTTGTAACCCCCTAAACATGTGGGTGCTTACATGGCACCATGGAGCTCTGCCTACTGCTGCTATTACTCTCTGGTCCGCAGGACTGCTGATGGAAACCAGGAGAGTGAAGAGGAGAGATGCCGTCATCAGCGCTGACTGCGTCATTCATCTTCATGGCTCCCAGCCGCATCACTGAGCCCTTTTGCTGCCACCAATGGAATGGCATATATGAGGGTGCACAATGAGTGGGGAGATTCCCTGCCAGAAATCCCAACTGAACCAGAACATCAGCACAAACATGCTGGACGTACTCTGGGAACACATACATGTTTAAAGTTGGGAGACCTTTGAAATAAGGACTTTGGCGCCTGTGCTACATAGGACTACAAGGGGGCAGCCATCTTGGCCACCTTTGATTCACCGGCAGTGAGGTCAGAGGGCAGCTGTACAACCAGTCAGGCTACAGAGCCTGTGAGGGAGCCACATAGGGCCACTGGGATACAAGAGGACTTTATAAATTCACCCAGAAGTCAGGTTACCAATCGACCATCTTGAATCAGCCAGACAAACGTCTCCTTTTGACTGACATAAGGTCTCAACCAACGGGACAGGTCAGCCACTAATGAACAGCAGGAGCTTTTCCAGAACATCTTAGTTCTGCAGTGGAGACAGCTTGGAGGCAGAACTGCTGCCTGAGCATGCCAGTGCTCAGAGGCCTGACTGAGGCTTCCACAGACTAGAGTAAGATGGTATTTGTGGGCTTAAACAGACTGAAGGAGGGCACTGATAATGCAGGACAGAGAGTGAGAGAGAGCGAGAGAGAGACCCTGTACCAGCGGTTGAAGGGATTAGTCTGTGGAGGAAGCCACCCTGCAGCTGAGACCCCAATGTACTCGAGAGAGAAAGAGGGAGACTTTCCAGATACAGACATTAGTGGTCTGAACTGTGAAAGAAACAGGAAGGCCTGGAAGTCACCATGCTAGCCACCACAGCCAAATGACAACTTGCAGTGGAAGTTACCTAGGGCATTGCAGAAGGGAAGCTTGCCAGCCCAGGGTTTTATTTATTTATTTGCTTTTGGTAACCGGGTGGGTGCGCTAGGCATAAGAATGCCTATTTTCAGGCACAACCCGGGAGAAAACAAACTTAAAATACATATGTATACATGTGACGCAGCACATGGGAGAGGCAGCACAGTTAAGAGGGAAAATACATACAATCAAATAGGGTATTGAGAGAACAATTAATTCAACATGTTAAATCAAGCTTAGGGTATGGAAAAAAATGATTAAACAGTAGATTAAGTACAGTTTGGACAGAAATAAAACAAGATCGATACAATGTGAGAGACAGACATCACAATGGAGGCATACAACATAAAACAATTACAGTAAGTGCCAAAAAATATGTGGTAGGAAGAAACAGGGAGGAAGGAGGAGCAGTAGGGAGCACAGGAGGCGGGGGTAAGGGATGAGAGAGAAGGCATATTTGGAGGATATTGGGAGAGGTGGAGTAAAGGAGTCTGAGATGAGGATATCCTTGGGAAAAAACAGAGGTCAGGGTTTATACGATCACCCTGAGAGAGTGAACAACTGATGGAGGAAGAGCTCATCTGACATGCAAGATGCCAGAGGGAGCTCAGCAGAGCTGAGGGAGCCATCCGATGTGTGACGATCTGTGGAGGAAAGCTGGTAAAGCCAACCAGGACTGCAGAAACTAAGTGGAGGCTTCTGCTGCCAAGGGTAAATCATGAGTAACCCATCAGGGCTTTTGGGTTCTGCACCACATTACATCTTGTAGAATAGTTTAGATAGTGCCACCATTGGATTAAAGTTTATGGACTAAGCCATCTAGCTGGAATTATAAATGTGGGCTGAACCATTTACTTGTTTCTTTAAATGCACCAGTGCCGGCCAATCACGTGCAACTGCCATCGGGACTGTATTTCCCCAAAACTTGAGTAACCAGGCCTTCCCAGGAGCTCCCTAGGACTAGGTGTAACAAAACTGGTATCAGTAAGGTGAAGGAAGGCCCATCAGTGCAGTCAGGGAAGAGCACTTGTTAGTTGTAGGGGCAGGCTGTATCAAAAGCTGAAGTAGCCAGAGTATGGGTTTTGCACTGTATATATTTACTTGTGTTAACCTATCCCCGAGAAACTAACTTACCCCAGTAAAGCCTGTGTTTTTGTTTGCATATCTGTGTCAAGAGCATATTATTTGGGAAGTGACAAAGTATTACTGTATATTTTGGATAAACTGTGACTGCACTGCATTGGAGTCAGGCAGTTTGTGTCAGTGGGGACCACAGTGGGTTGCTGACATTTACCAAGAGGTAGTACTAGCTTATGACCTAGTCCACTTATCTTTCCCTGGGTGGAGGCACTGTATAACTTATTTCATCTATAACATCATTGGGCAGCGAACCCCACAGGAGTTACTGACCCACAGCCCTCAACCTTATTTGAGCCCATAAGGCAGGGGTAGTTTACTAACACCTGTGGCAATCTGGTACACTTCTGTAATACAGGATCCCTGGATGACAATTGATTTAAGCATCCTGTATTACCTGGTGCATCTTTTCCCTAACAGTGTTTCTTTCCTTTGATCTCCCAGTGTCTCTTGCAGTAGCCGAGGATGGGGGGATGATCATACAACGTGATCCTACAAGAACACATAGGCTGTATATTCTGAAGGGAAGAGCTGGCTTTCAAGGCAATAATGCTGTATGTAGACCTGTAACAATCCCCTCCTTACAATAGGGAGAGATGACCATTACTGATAATGCCCTTCAGAGGTAGAGTTGTCTCGGCACATCTCTTTTGAAACAGTACTTGTGGGTGAAGTCTAGGTAGATTAAAGATGGGGGGAGAGAGGAGAGAGGGAGTTGAGGAGGAGTAGGAGTCAGTATGCAAGAAGACAGAAACATGGAAACATAGAATTTGTTGGCAGAAATGGACCACTTAGGCCACCCAGTCAGAAGGTCCCTGCCTAGTCTGTCTCCACAAACCCTAACTGGTCTGTGGTGACCGTTTTTCCTTCTTGCCTATTTACTAAAGTGCCCCTATGTCTATGTGACACATCCTTAAAGCCCCTTACTGTTTTCATCTCTACCACTTCTGCTGGCCCTCTATTCCAGGCATCTACCACTCTTTCAGTGAAGTATTTTTTCCTCACATCCTTCTTAAACTTCCCCTTCCAGCTTTATCACATGCCCTGTCATCCTAGTAATCTTCCTCATTCAAAAGAGACTCCACTCCTTTACCCTATTCACCCTCTGCATCCTATTCACCCTCTGCACCCTGTTCACCCTTATGAAGCACAGTACTTGTAGGACTCTATTATGTCCCCTCTCATTCTCCTCTCCTCTCCTGTCCTCTAGGGTGTAAATGTTGAGATCCCTGAGTCTCTCCTTGTAGGGCTTTTGGTGTAACCCTTGCACCATTTTAGTTGTCCTCCTCTGGACTGCCTCTACCCTGCCTATGTCCTTTCTGGGGGTGCGGCCTCCAGAAGCAGACACAATACTCCAGATGGGGTCTCACTAGTGATCCATACAGTGATAACACCACCTCTCTCCTCCTGCTGGAGACACCTCTCCCAGTATATCCCAGCATGACACTGGCCCTACCCACTGCTTTGTCACACTACCCTGCCCTCTGAGGTCATCAGATATGATAACCCCAAAGTCTCTTTCCTGCTAAGTGATTGACAGTACCCCCCAATCCTGTACTCAATTGCTGGGTTCTTAAGCCCTATGTGCAGAATTTTACATTTTGGGGGGCATTGAACCCCAACTGCCATGTTCTTGAACACTTCTAAAGTGTCCCAAGATTCTTACACATTCTTTCCACTCATTCCTGACTGTTCACTCTAATACAGATTTTGATATCATCTGCAAAAAGTTCAAGGCTCTGTGAGTGTAGGGGAAGGGGTGCATCACGTCCCAGCTGCCGTGGCTGGGTAGGCTGCCTTTGGGAACTGGTGATGGGTTTGGAAGGGCTGCTCATGGCAGGAGAGCCCACTGTGGGAAGCAGAAAGCATCACCAACAGGGTGCTGGGTGCCAGAGACCATGGTTGTGCCATCAGGGGTGGGCACATGCCGTGGCTGACTTGCTGACCTGACCAGAGGCAAAAGTGCTTCTGTTGCTAGCTACCTCCTGGAGACATGGGTGCAATGCT
The DNA here is from genome assembly GCA_016271365.2 of Neoceratodus forsteri. Classification (NCBI taxonomy): domain Eukaryota; kingdom Metazoa; phylum Chordata; order Ceratodontiformes; family Ceratodontidae; genus Neoceratodus; species Neoceratodus forsteri. The sequence continues at coordinate 159,385,258 of CM057459.1, forward strand.
GCCCTCGGTGTTGGAGGGTGGCACAAGGTCTGGGACACCTCTCTGTTGCAAGGATGTCAGTGGACAGCAAGAGAGCCCTGGCAGCTGCCAGGGAGGACCTCAGGGCTCTGGGACATACTCTGACCCACCAAAACCTGCAAGGACTCTGTGCAGATGTGGAAGTTATGCCCATAGTGGAGAATGTATGGAGGGATTCTGGGAGGGTGTGGGAACCCCTGGAAGGTATTCCCCAAGGGCTATCCTGCGATGGCCTTTGAGCCTGAGGCACATTCTCCCAAAGAAGTTAAAGAGCGTATCGGGGGTGGTGGGGTGGTGGCCTGGGAGTAGTGTGCAGAAGACCAGCCAAGTCCCAGTAGGATGGAGATAACAGCGTGCCAGAAGGGCTGTTCCACAGGGATATTCCCACTGGGGATTGGTAAACTACAAACATCTGCTTTAAGCAGAGCTCAGTCAGGTGCATACCTGGCCATGTGTAGGAGAACTGAGAGTTCCAAAGGGCACCAGGCATAGAAAAGGAGTGCCAGTCTGGTAAGCCTGAACAAGTATATTCTTTTACTCTGAACTATGGGGTGCAAGCTGGCATGCAAAGTAGACTTAACTCATTTGCTCCTGGTGGCCGTTTTGGGTTCATTCCAGCAATGGATGATTCCGACGCCATATGGCGTCTATGGGAACAAATGAGCCAACAGCAGTGTTTGTGAATGAGTGTGGGAGGGCTTGAGAAAGAGCAGCTAGTTGGATGCACCAGAGGGAGATTTATTTGCAAAGAAAATGGGCTGCTGTGATGCAGGCTTGCGAACAGTTGTAATGGGAGCAAAGGTCAGGCCTAGTGAAGGTACCAATGATGGGAACAGGGATAGCCTGGGCATAGCGATGGTCATGTATCATGGAGACAGGAAGAGTCCAAGAAAGACTCACTGTGCAAACCACAGGATTCAGTGGTGGGACACCACCTGCCATGGCAGAGCTACATCCAGAGAGGTCTGCTAGTACCATAATTAACTGTAAAGAGGAAGCAAAATTTTAATCCTTGGACCAAATTCACTGAATTGTACCAGGTGAATTATAAGCCATACCTGAGTACAGAGAGCTAAGTACAGGGTATTTGAGATGTTGTGCGTCAGTGTGCTGTTTCCACCCATGTTAAGGTGTCCATGCAAGCATCTCCTACAGGAGGATATCAAAACCCAAAATATAGAGTGTATGGGGCCCCCACCAAACATATCGCTTGTACTTCTAGACCTGAAAGCACCCTAGGCCATGCCCAAACCCCATCCAGGGCATCAAATGCAGGTTGGTCAGCATACTGCCTGAGAGGGGGCTGGGGCTGTGTAAAGTGACAGAGGAAAAGAGTAGCTGCTGACTCACCAGGTAGTACATCATAAGCGTTTTATTTGTATCCAGTTACCTGGCCAAGTATACTAGAGATCTCTGTCAGCATTTCGTGGTGTATACTGTGCCACCTCTTCAGGATGAGTGATCCTTTGTGTTATGCACTGGTCACGTTGCGTTGTGGTTCCATGTCAGTTTCTCAGGTCTTTTATGGTTGGCCCAGTCTAGCTTCCTTCTTTATTGTTTTGACCTGTTTGGTCTCTGTTTTTTTTTTATGTATTTTTATTGAAGTTTCAGTGGTTTTGTCAGTACTTCGATCAGTTCTGTGTGTGTGTGTGTGAATACCTTAATTTGAATACTGAGTCGGAGTATTTATATTCAGGGCCAGTATTCATATCCAGGGCCCACATATTCAAATATTCAGTATTCCTGGTAAAAATGGGTTAAAAAAGATTTTAAAAAAAAAAGGCTCTCCACCATCCTTTTCCTCATTTGTTATGTGGCCAGAGCTAGTCCTGTGGCCACCCTCCACCCAGGGGCGTAGCTACAAGGGTGCAGGGGGTGCAGTGGCACCCGGGCCAATGAGGTTTCAGGGACCCAAATCATAATTTTGATGTTTATTCAAAACTGGGGAGGGTCCTGTAATATCACCGTGCACCCAGGCCCTTTGGGAACTTGCTACGCTACTGTCTCCACCCTCTCCATCCTCCCAAACACACAGTAATTATTTCAAGCATTAGTTTTTGCCCCTCCCCAGACTGCCACATGCATCCTACTCCTTTGGACCCCCACAAGCCCCACTGCCTGCCGGACTCATCTTCCACTGCTGCTTGCAAACTCTAGACTCCCAGGTGCCTCTGACAATGCCAGAACTGGGGCATCCCCTTCTCCAGGAGGCCTCCCTGCCACAAACAGTGGAGAAAGCACCTGTAGCAAAGGAGTCATTGGATGGGGACTCACAGTGGTGTGCCAAGGTTACTGGTTGTGTGGAAGGAGTACTGAAGGTCGTTATTCAGTGTGCCCAAGTAGAGGCCATATTTTCCCTATTCTAGGCCCTCCCTCTTGCACCACCAGTGAGAGTGTGTATGTGTCGACATGCGTGTGGGTGGGGGGGATTCAGATGACAAACGGTGACCCATATCATGTTCGGCACCACCAAAATGTCAGCCCCTGGAGTCACTCTCTGAGTGATGCAGCGCTCCTCCCTTCCTTAGGAGAGTGTTGCTTTCTTGTCCTCCCTGCTGGATTTCACTCCTGTTGTCCCAGGCTTGCAGCCTGAATCTGAATTGTCAGAGGGGTCACCCTATTTCAAATACTTGTATGGGGAGCTGGCACAGTGCCAACTCCCACATAATCTTTTAAAGACATCCCTTTGACCCAACTTAACCCCGGTCCCAATATGTTCCCAATGTTTTGAGCCCCCATGACTCCCAGCCTGTTATTGAGGGGGACAATGGGGCTCCTGAAATCCTGACTAGTTAGTCTGCCTAGCATCACTGAATAATGCAGAGGCCACTCACCCCATCCTAGCATGCTGACAGCTGCTGTCAGCCAACAGCTTTAGAGAGGGCAGAGTGTACTCCAGGTTTGAAGAGGGCATGAACTTGCTGGGACTATAGGCTGACCATCGCTACCAGTCATTGATCAGGGGTCAGGAGAAGGGCCCCTTCACATATGAGACATTTTGGTACTTCGGCCAGGTCAGGTGAGAGGATATCTTTATAGGACACTGTTGAGAGCTGGCACCATGCCAGCACCCCTTAAAAATAATTTAGATAATTACCACATGTGAAAATGATTGAGAGGATGGATTGAGGGGGTGGATGAAAGGAGACGACTGAAAGGGGTGGTTGGTGGCCATGAAGATTGACCTGGTCACCTGAGGGAGGGTTAGAGGGATTTAAAAAATATATATTTTTACACCATTTGTTTGTTTCTTAAAGAACAGTATGACAAATTAAATTTCCCATAGAACAGGTAGTCCAAATAATACCTGGATTATATCTGTTTGTTTTTGTTTTGTTCATTTAAAGTCTGGCAAGTCCATGAGCCTATGAGACGTTTTCATGGGTGACCATAATATATAACAATAAAACATATAAAGAGTAAAACATATGGAACAAACACAAAATATACATTTAGACAAAGGCCAAATTCTGGCTATAAAGATATCTACACTGACAGGTTACTAGAAGATAATTTGTTTGTGTAAGTCTAAAACAGGATACAGTTATTGTCGATTACTGAAGCTGATAAGTCGAAAAATGAAGGCCGTTCATGAAAAATAGTTTTTTGGCCAGTGAGAGTCCTCATTCTAGGTACAGAAAATTGACAATGCATAGATGACCGGGTTGAGACAGAAGTGATCAGATTTTTTAAAGTGGAGTGAAATGAAGTGGGAACACAGTTCATTATCACTTTCTTAACGAGAATCCCTGTCTGTAGTAGGTATCTAGTCCAGCAGGAGCTAGCCCGTTTGGCTAAGTACATAATGGTGTATATATACTAAGTGCAGTTTTAGTGTCAAGACTGACTCTAATACCTTTCAGTGGAGTTAAGATTTTGCTTTGAGGTTTGTGAAGATGGATATTATTTGACAGTGCACTGTCTAGATGTACTCAAAAGTACTTCAGAGATTGGACTAATGGGAGTACAGAATCATTGAGAGGTGATGTTAGCTGAGATGGGGAACATTTACAGTTTAGCTTCAGCATGAGCAGTTAACTGTCAAGTTAACAAATTTCGAGCCTTACTAACCAGTTATTTAAAACAGTGACATGGTGTTTTTCCATGCTTCTTTCTCTTTGACAGAACACTGACTATGTTATTAAAACTCTCTGTAAATTTTAAAAGCACAATAATGAGAAACTGGCCGATTAGGTTTCATATGTGCATGACACATCCTGTTGTTACTGCCAATTTTAGCAGTAGTAAAAGTGGCAGCGACGACTGAAGCAGATTAGCATGGAGAATGATTGCTGATTTTCTTTTTCAAAAAACGTGACGGCAACATTGAAGCCTACCTTTTGTCATTCAGGTTTCTTTGATGGGTCACTGTGCCTGTCGGGACACACTACTAAAAAATGTTGTCTGATTCCATGGAAGAGCCTTCCTGGCCCATACTTAATGTCTCTAAATCCAACACAGTGCATGTCAATGAGATCAGTTACGATACGGCTGGTGGAAAATACCATGCTGCTAAATTATGTATCACTGCTACGAACAGCTTGAGGTTCTGAGTGAGGAAATGCCATTAAAATGTTTATAACACACTGGAGACAGCTAGGGTTTATGTAGCTGTGATTAGGCTGACAGTATAACCTAGAGGTTAGAGTAACAAGCTGTGAATGAGCTTGGTACAACAGCAGACCTAGGTTTGATTCCCACAACCTCCACTTGCATAGTGTGTGACTCTGATCAAGTCACTTAACCATCCAGTGCTCCCGGGTCACCCCTGAAAACAGGCACTTGTGCCTAGTGGGCCTTACCTGATTACCAAAGAAAAAAAAAAAAGGTGCTCCACTTCCGAGGAGTACCTGCACACCCCCTGCTTGCCAGTTCTGGAGTGGTGTTGGCATCAGCTGTAAAGCCGGCACTGCCCATCCATCCATCCATCCATCCATCCCCCTGGCTTGAGTAAAAATGCAGCCCCAGTTAACCCATTTGTTAGAATCAGGGACAGGGAACACGGGAGGAAAAACATGAGTGCTAGTTGATTACACAGCGGTGGCAGGTGCCACTGTTGCAGCGGGCTGTCACGAGGAGGAGCTATTGTCTCAGATGACATGCTTCTCTTTCAAGGAAAGCAGGAGAGCTGTGATTACCTTGTGTTACCACCACCTAGGTGACCGCAGGTGGTGCTGCAGTTGGGAGAGCACGTGTGCGGGAGGAAAGGCGCATCCTTGTAGGCGAGGTTTGGGGAAAGAAATTGCTGTGAAAAGGCAGGTTGCTGCTTCAGAAAAAGGATGCTTAGTTCTGCCCCATGTCCATCTGAGGTCTTCTCTGTCCACAAGAGTAAACAATGAGATTGTTATCCATTAGCAGTGGAAGCCTTTAGTTCAATTTTAAAAGGTTAAAAGGCCTGATACAGGGCTGGCTTAGTGGCGTGGCAGGTTGATGCACCGGATGCCACACTGTCTGACACACTGGTATCCAGGGTTCGAGAGTGGCTGGGGATGCTGTGGGTGAGCCGGAGGAATGAGCAGTCGACTGACTGCTGTGCTGTGCTGGGGAAGAAGGACAAGCCTCACTACTCTAACACTACCACCGTGTGATGGCTTCATAGCAGGACAGTGGGAGTGACTCTGTGAGGGATGGCCGACAGCAGGCACATAGCACACGTGTGCCTGCACACATATGTCTGTGTCACTGCATGCTTTCTGGTCAAGGGGAAAGAAAGTGGGAAAGCAAGGCAGGCTATGTGAAGCCTCACTGATCCTTGCCATTGCTCAGGACTCCGGCCTTCTGAACGTGGTCACCGGGGGTTGGGGGGCAGCCTTACACCTTCTTGCTAGCGACAGGTGGTAATTCAAGGAGTGGGGAAAGTTTGCTGTTAAGTCCTAGGGGAAGTGGGTGGTTGCTGGTCAACGGGGGGGGCAGGGGGTTTTAAGGGCTGTGAGCCTGCGTACTCTGCGGGAAGAAACAGCTGTATTGGGAAAAAAGGGACCCAATACACAGATAGTTAGGAGTACTGGATGTTGGGGTGCACAGAGGCTTTCTGGTCCACCACCCTTGAAAACTGCTATACACAAAGGCTGCCTTATCTGCCTGGGGAGAAGTGTCACAATGCAAATGATGGTGCTTAGATGTTTATGGTGATAAATGGGGGTTTTGACTCCAAACATCTAAATTGGACCAGCATGGATTTGAGGCATGTTATTGTGACATTCTCATGATACAGTGAAGTGGTTAGAGGCCATGGCATGAGGGGCTGCCACCTCAGTCCTCTGCCCCCAACCCCATACCTTACGTCCCACTTGGGGGCCTTGGTTATTCTAAATGTTTCCGTCCTTCAGTGGTTCAGATGCCCCCAGACTGATACTCTTTTATAATCTCATTCCCAGTGCCCAGTGAACCACTCTTACCCCATTCACAGCACACTTAATTTATCTGACAGGTTTTTCGATAATCTTGGTTCCTTGTGAAGTCCTCAGGCGTCTACTGCATGCTAGCGCCACCCCTGTGGAATTGCTTCTTGCAGTTTCACAGGGCTTAGAGACACAGCAATGTGGGGTGAGCCAAGACTCACATGTGCATTGGACAGTGCTCTATATGCATACCAGCCACTGCCCCTTTCCATTTGCTACTGTGCAGGTGCAGGAAAAGCCTTCAACCTCTTAGCATACACTACCGGTCAAATGTTTTCGAACACCCCCATTTTTCCAGTTTTTATTGAAATTTACGCAGGTTAATGTCTCAATGTACTCTGAAATTAAAGCATAGAACAAATAAACAATTGGAGATAAAAATGAAATCATAGAATCATTTTGTTTAACAAAATGTAATCTAAATTTTTGACTCATCAAAGTAGCCACCTTTTGCAGATATACTGTAACTGCCGAACACACTTGTGGCATTCTTCCTACAATGAACATCAAATATTGTTCGGGAAGTTCTTCCCAACACTGTTGCAGAAGTTCCCACAAATGTGTTGCACTTGTAGGTTGCTTTGCTTTCACCCTTCTGTCCAATTCATCCCAAACTAGCTCAATGGGGTTTAAGTCTGGAGACTGTGCTGGCCATTCCATGATTTGAAGCCTACCGTCTTGTTCTTTTCCTCAAAGGTAGTTCTGACATAGCCTGGAGGTATGTTTTGGGTAATTATTTTGCTGTAGGATGAACCCCTGACCAACTAGGCGTAGACCAGAGGGTATTGCATGGTGCTGCAAAATGCTGTGGTAGCCCTTTTGGTTCAGGGTGCCAGTCACTCTGTGCTGTTGTCCTGTGAGCCGCCTATCACACAAGCTGTTGACTCTCAGAAACTTGTCTTCTGATTCTGTTGTGGCTTTGGGTCTGCCAGACCTCTTTCTGTCAGAGTTTCCTCCAGTTTCCAAGTGCCTTTTGATGGTGTAGGAAACTGTACTCACTGACACCTTGGCTTTCTTTGCAATTTCTCTTCAGCAGTTTTTGCTAACCTTAACCTTTTTTTTAACCTCTAGCAGTTTACCGCTTACCTTTGTACCATTTCAGATTATTCACTGGACTTGAATTGCTTAAATTTCAATAAAAACTGGCAAAATGGGGGTGTTCTAAAACTTTTGACCGGTAGTGTATATAGTAGTGCAAAGTGGTGGAAGTTTGAACAGTGTCCAAGAATGGTCATTACAGCCACTTTGCACCATTTAATTGTGACTGTGTTTGGGGTACCACATGTTAGTCAGAGTTCTGAAATTAAAGGTCCATTCCGGAGTGAAGGTACATATTAATAAAATGGCCTGGAACCAAATAAAGTTTTCACAGTGCGTAGGGGTACGTGGAAAGTCAGGACAATCTGAGATTTTAGAGAATACGAGGGTTCCATTGAACCAGTTAGTTAGCTAGGGCTTCTGGAAGGGCTTGGTAATGATGATAAATAACAGCATAGTCCTGCTGTAAGTGTGTCTAGCCCCTAAGGTACATCCTAGCATCTCATTTACTGTGTTGGATATTCCATGGGCATACAGTAATAAAGCAGACCTACATATTATTAAACACTTTCTCAAGCCAGACCATTAGCACAGCAATATGAATACCTCTCCTGATACCAGTGACCCAGGTTTGGAAGTGAGCCAAGGCCATTGGGGGGCCGTCCAGAAGGAAGGAGGATCGAGGGTCCTGGGGACCTTCTCCTACTCTGGAGAGGGAGTCTATCATCCTCTGCCATGTTATGGCTACTTGGGTGACCCCAGCTGGTAGTGTGGTTAGAGGGCTGTTGAGTGGATGCAGATATCGCTGGTATTGGTGCAGTCACATACATTGCATGTGCATGCCTATGATGCTACTGCACGTGTCCCCTGGGATGGGAGAAACAAGGAAAAATGGACCCTTAATTCCCACGGCAAGGGACCCTGGTACATCCGGGTCCCTGCACCTTCCGCATGGGCATCTCTGGATGAAGCATTACTTGAGGAAATATCCCCCTGCACCTCAATCTTGCCTGGGGGGATGCATGGCTCCATGATGGGTGACGCCGATAACCACTTACAAGGAGGCACAGAAGGGACCGAGTGAGTACCCAGGGAGCTTCTGACTGAGATGGATACTGGAGCATGATGGGGGCTTAAACAAATAACACAAACACACACACACACCAAACAAACAAACACTTTTTCAAGCATGGAGATTTCATGTTCGACAATGCCCTGAATTTGGGATGCAGTAGATTTGCCTTCACAGCAAATTGTTGTATCATCAACATACACTTGTAATATCATAGCAAAATTATAATAAGGTATTGATAAATACAGAAAATACTTTTGGTCCCAAGACTGAACCTTGAGGGTCCCTGGGGGTGATATATAGAGAATTGTGTAAGGACAACTATACACAATAAAAGTATGTTCCCCTCGAGGGGTGAGATGACATCATAAACCTCAAGAGCAATGTTCGAGAGGTCACTAAGATGTCATCTCACCCTGAGATGGAAACATTAGCCTTTTTGGTGTGTGGTTACCCATACATCATTTTGTATAGTATATGGTTATTTGAATTCAGTTACCTTCTTTCTAACTCTGTATTGAACCAAATGAACAATATAAGATTAAAAACCTTTAATATGATTTAATGAATAGCTGCAGAAGCTGATAGTATTTGCAGTAGTTTATCTTTTATGATATCTCAGGGATCTAGTGTAAGCCAATCAGAACACAGGAAAACTGGCAGTTATTATCCCACAAACTACTACATACATGCCCACAGTAGGTTATCCATATTTAGCCATGCCCACAGTAGGTTATCCACATGTTAACCATGCCCACAGTAGGTTATTCACCTGTAACCATGCCCACAGTATTATCCATATTCCCTTCTCTATTGTCCACACTGCCTGTCCACTCTGTAGTCCGCTCATACTCGCACTCCCCCAATATTCTTACGTGAGCCCTTCTACGGTGCAGCTAAGTTAACAATTTATATCTCCAAATCTATTTAATTTATGTGTGAGGCTCAACAAAGGAGACCGGCTGGGGAGACCAAAGTCAAGCGAGGAGCGAGAGATGATTTTCTTGCTCAAGTGAGCCAAACATGGTGGGAAGATGAGAGAGAGAGAGAAAGAGAGAGAGAGAGACGGAGTGGGGTGGGAGGGAAGGAGAGAGGGGGAGAGAGAGAGAGAGAGAGAAAAACTTTCTGGATTGGGGACACAGCAGGTCAGCAACACTAACAAATGAAAACCGTGTTGTTTTTAATCTGTACCTTTCTCAGATTCTGTAGCTCGAGCAGAGTTACAGTGTAAAAATGGACTTTTAAAAGTAAAGCCGTGACTCTTGGCACATGTACCACCAGCACTAATGCACATGCCCAGAGTCACGGCTTTACTTGTCAAAGTCTGATTTAAACATGTAACATACTCTCATTTTCATTAGGAGTTACATAAAAAATTCAATGCAACTCCTAGTGGTATAATAGTAATAACATTCATTTATTTGGAGTACACTCGCAATAACCGGCTTCTGTGGATGATTAAACTTCTTGGCTTCGCCTCGGCATTTAATCATTCACAGAAGCCAGTTATTGCTTTGTATACTCCAACTAAATGAATGTTATCACTTAAACAGTTCACTTGGGGTGTTTTCACTCTTGCCAGTATCTTCAGTATGTGGAATCTGCAGTGTAGGTAAGCATGAGGAATCTTTCTAGATGTAGGATTCTGTGCTGTCGTACCACAGTAGTGACAGAGCTACTGTGGTACAACAGCATTCTGATGTCATTACAGTGGTAGAACAGCATCTGGAAATGTATGGATTTCCATACACAACATAGAGATCAGTGTATTGGCAGCTATACACATCAAGCCTGTGTCTGCATTGAAAAGTTTCTGTGATGACCAGGAACCTCGAGAGCAAGCTGGAGAGGTTTCCTGGTTGCCGTAGAGAACTCGAAATGAAGACACAGGCTTATCTGTGTATGGATGCGCATACATCATCTTTTATAGTGTATGGGCATTTGTGGCCATTTCAGACACTCTTCTTCTTTTTAGTGGTCTCTCGGTTGGGGGGAGGCACTTGAGGATTGGTGGTGAGCTCAAATTACTGATCCAGCTGTGCAGCTAGCAACTGCAGCTGCAGCTGTTTCTGCAAGTTCAAGTTTAAAAAAAGCTTCCAGATCAGTTGGCTAGATGAAAGCTGCTGTGCTGTGCTGTGCTGTGGCGTTCTAGGTTATGCAGCAAAAGAACATACTGATGTCAGTACCGCAGCACAACAGCTATATTCTAGGCATGGATTTCCATGCAGAACAACATTCCACTACACACTATAGCACTGAACCATGTAGTATTATTTCTTTATAAAATGTGTAGGCTAAACCAGCCAATCACAACTCACGCTCTCCATGCATAAAATCTGTTCCATGCATGGGTTAAAAAAAAGAGCTGGCAGTAAAAAGGCCAAGATTCTGGTGCCATAGAATGTTGGCATTTTTTAACAGCGTAACATATAAATTCTCTCTCCTGCTGTCCCATGTCTCCACTCCCCACGACTCATTCGCTTGTTTTTTCAAGAGTAGCCTCACTTTTTTTGCCATAGTTCCTACAGAAAAAAAAAAAATTATGTTCGTAATTCCTACCGGATACATCCTTTTTAGGTTCAACATCTCTCTTCTAATGCTGTCCTTGGTCCTCAGTCCCTCACATGCACTCTCGCTACCCGCTAACTCACTCAGTATGCTGACAACTCCCTCACTCAACAGTGCTGCTGGTCCCACGATTTCAACGACAAAAACAAGCTACCTCAATTTTTTTTAAATGTAGTCTTTTCCCCATTCATTTTAGGATAGGCTGTTGAGGAGTGGGGGGGGGGGGCCCATGTCCTTCTGCTACCAGTTCTACTATCGCTCATTCTAATTCTCCCAGTGCATCTCCGTTCAGGATGGAGGAGAGAAAGGATTGCGTCGACTAGTGAGGAAAAATACTGGCACAGCATTTGAATCATTGTTTTTGCTGTTTACAGAAAAAAACTAAATTTTTACCGTTTTCCAGGTCTAGGGAAAAACGCTTCAGCACTCGTTTACTGAGAGAGCAGCACAGGCTGTGCACACTATACATGGCAACCTGGAGTCAATTATAAATGCAAATGAGCTTATGAATATAAAAACAATGTCTGCGGAAGGACTATTTTATGATAGATTAGCAGCATAAAATATTTTTTTCTACATACAGCATGATTTTTCTAACTATAAAAAGTAAAATAAAGATAGGAGCCCATTTTATAAGCACAATAAGACACTCCAGGGTGTGCATGTAACATATTTACTACATGAAGCTAAGGCACTCGACCAGGGGCCTCATGCCTTATTAGACCCCTGGCCGTGTGGCAAAATATGTTCTGTGCACACCCTGTCATGTCTTATTGCTTACTTAAGATAGACTGTTTCCAGTTTTAACCATCTGGGTTCTGTTTTAGCTGTACTGTACCTTTGAAACTAGCACACAGTAGCTTTCCTCCCAAGCCAGCCAGTCTTCTGATTCATTCTGAGTGACAAGCTAAAAGGCATTTGTGATGTCAAAACCACAGTTCCCATCAGGGAGTGGACTGTGACATCAGAACTATGATCCTAAGTAAATCACACAGTAATGGAAGCCAAGGTTTCTGCAAAAATCCACACATCTGGAATCTCCTGTGAAATCGTTGGAAGTCCTCGAATTTGTCCGTGAAAATGTGCTAAACTGTATTTTAAACAGCTGGTGCTTGCAGTTCATAAGGTTAACATCCTCTCAGATGTTTAACAGTTTACCTTCCGTGGGTTGTTGGTTAAGAAACTTTGTACTGCTTACTAATAAAAAAAAGTTAAAGCACCCCTCCCCAAAAAACAGCTTGCAATGTATTTCCCGGTGCCTTAAATGCAGTTGAAACAAACTGTAGAATCTGTCATTCTTACCATGACCTACCAATAAAATGTTTCAGTTGAGTCTACGAATTTCACAGGGTTATAGCCATAAGTGGGTGCACGGTAAGGTCAGAAAATCTCATTAAAGCTTTCTTCATAGATATCAGGGATGCCATGGAGAATGTGATTAAAACTTTAAGAAGGGTATCCAAACTAAAATGGGTCCTCCAGTAAATTATAGCAGCTGAATGTGTTAAAGGGCATCTAACCAGTAAAAAGGGCAGTGTGCCATTTTGAAAAATGAATCTGAGGATGCTGCACCTGAAATGAAGTCCGACAAATGATAACAGTGTTTATCTTTGATGGTCTGTTTTGGTGCATTTTCATTGGGTTTGAAGAATCAAACGAAACAGTGCCTTCTTTTGAAAATAGCACCCCAGCTGGCCCCAAGATGGCAGAGGGATGACATGTGTGATGATGGCAGAGAAGAGAGAGCATTCCATAGAAAGCTTTAGACATAATACATCTGTTGCTGTGTCGTCTTAAATTGTTCTTCTTTGTGGACATCAGCCTACTAATCAATATTTAATGAGGGTATCACACTGTCTAATACACTAAGTATCACAGAAACAAAGAACTTGCAACAGAAAAGGACCGCTTGGCCCACCCAGTCTTCTCAAGTGGTCCCTGCCTGATCTGTCTCCACAGACCCTAACTTGTCTCCGGTAACCCCAACTGTTTTTGCCTCCATCACTTCCACTGGCTGTCTGTTCCAGGTGTCTACCACTCTTACAGTGAAGTAGCACGTCTTCACATTACTCTTAAACTACCCCCTCCTCACTTTATTGCATACCCCTGGTCGTGGTGCTCTTTCTCATTTGAAAGAGACTCCCCTCCTACACCCTGTTCACCCCCATGAGGTACTTGTAGGTCTCTATCATGTCCCTGCTCACTCTCTCTCTTTCAGGGTGTGCATGTTGAGATCCCTCAGTCTGTCCTCGTAGGGCTTTTGATGCAACCCCTATACCATTCTAGTTGGCTTTCTCTGGGCTGCCTCCACCCTGTCTGTCTTTTCTGAGGTGCAGCCTCCAGAACTAGACACAGTACTCCAGGTGGGGTCTCACCAGTGAGCAATATAGTGGCAGGTTACACCACCTCCCACCTCCTGTTGGAGAGTTCTCTCTCCCTATGCATCCCAGCATCATATTGACCCTACCCACTGCTTTGTCACACTGCCCTGCTACTTTGAGGTACCATCAGATATGATAACCCCAATATCCCTTTCCTGCTTAGTGACTGTCAGTACCTCCCACCATCCTATACTCAGCTCTTGGATTCTTATGCCCTAGGTGCATGATTTTGCACTTTTTCTGCATTGAACCCCAACTGCCATGCTCTTGACTATTCCTTTAGTTTCCCAAGGTCCATAGGGTCCCTCCTGACCCCTAAATCTAACAAACAGATAACCCAGCTAAACTCCCCCAATGGCCCCATTACCAACCAAGGTGTGATCGCGGACACCTTCAAAAAAAGGTTCATAGATCTTTCTCCATACCTTAGAAAACTCCCTGTTCAGCCTCTCCCCAGCCTCAGTCCACCAAAGAACCCTCGACTCCCCCCCTTTTTACTTCAGGGCAGTTAGTGTAATTACCACCGCAAAAGTGCTGAAGACGCTACCAACAAGAGGCAGCCCAGGCAGTGATGGACTTTATCCTGCCTTCTTGAGACTGCTCTCCCCAACCATTGTTCATCCCCTTACCTACATCTTCAACCGTGCCCTTTCAAAGTCAGTGGTACCTGATGCATGGAAGCACGCCAACGTTGTGCCCATTCTAAAGGCTGGTGACCCCTACGCCACTGATAACTACAGACCCATCTCCTTCCTCCCTCACTTGAGTAAACTCCTGGAGAAAATAGTTCACCAGCAGCTGTCTAATCACCTAGATAAATACCACCTCCTCAGCCCTCACCAGCACGGCTTTCGTAAATTCCACAGTACTTCCTCTGCCCTTACCTTCTTCACCAATCACATCCTCAGAAACTTGGACAAGGGCAATGCCACAGGTGCAGTGTTTGTGGACCTTTCGAAGGCTTTTGACCTCATTGATCACCATTGGAAACTGTTACATGGTTCCGCAGCTACCTCACTAACCGGTCCCAGTCTGTACTGATTGGTAATACCTCCTCTGCTGCCCTACCCATCCACACAGGTGTACCACAAGGCTCTATACTTGGGCCTCTGCTCTTCTCCATGTTTATAAATGATTTCCCTGTGGATAGCTTAACCTGTGAGGCACTCCTCTATGCTGATGACCTCGTCATCTACCACAGTGACAAATCCCTTTTATCCTTATCTGCCACCTTCACAACTAACTATGGAGCCACTCAGAAGTGGTACCTCTCAAAGAAACTTCTTGTAAATGAAAAAAACAAAATAAAGCAATGCTATTTGGCTCCAAGCTATTTCTAGCTAAAGTCTCAAAATTAGGGACCTCATTATCAATCACCACGCCTGCCGGCCCTCCCCTTAAGAATGTACCCACCTTTAAATACCTAGGTGTAACGCTGGACCCATCCCTCACTTCCAATGAGCACACCACCACCATTACAAAGAGAATTCACCAAAAATTGGGGTCTGCCTACCACCTTTGCCAATTCCTGACATCCGAGGCCTGCCTAGCTATCGCTAGCTACTCGACTATTGCTCACCTGTTTACTCCACCATGGCCCCCTCTTTATTCTCCCAACTACTCCCCACCTACAGTGCCATCTGTTGCTTTATCCTCTTAGCCCCGTTCTCCATTCATCACTGCTCACTGTACCAGTCCCTAGGCTGGCTCCCTCTCCAAGGTCGCTTTGACCTCGCTATGGGTAATTTGGTAGACTGCTCACTCAGGAACTCTCACAAGTCACCTTACTCCACCCTCCTGGTCCATAGGGTGGCCCCCCAACACCTGTGGGACTCCTCCATTCCCAAACTGGCAATTCCTAGTACCTCTACAGTCATGGGCAGCAAAGCCTTCTCTGTCTCTGCCCTTACTCTCTGGAACCATCTCCCTCCATCAGTCGGGCTATCTCCCTCTCACCTGTCTTTCAAATCCACCCTCCGAGACTAGCTCCTTTCTGCGACCACATGCAACTGCAACTGATACTGTGCAACTAGCCAGGGCCTAGTGCCACCAACTATAAATGTGTGCACTCGCACACTTGTTTTGATTCTGTAGAGTGTCGTACACTTGCACACTGTTGTAACAAAGAATGTCAACTGTACATTTGTATATACTATTGTTTTCCTCACCTCCTTATGCTCAGAGTGTGATTAGTTTTTAATATGAGCCTGTATGTATTGTTCATCTATCTGATTTTCTTGTTGACGCCACCCTGTGGCCCAGGTTGTGCCTGAAAATGGTCCTTTGGATCAGTGCACCTACCCGGTTACCAAAGACATAAATAAATAAGTAAGTAAGCAAGCTTTCACCCCTTCCTGAGTGTTCCCCATTACAGATTTTGGGGTCATCTGCAAAAAGGCATACCTTCCCTTCAAGTTCTTCTGCAGTGTCACTTAGGAAGACATTGAAGAGGACCAGTCCCAGTACTGAGTCCTGTGGCACCCTGCTGGTCACTCTGCCCTTATTAGGGTGCGTGCCATTAACCATCACTCGCTGTTGCCTGCCCATTAACCAATTCATTACCCAGATCACCACTTTGGATTATTAGCATCTATTAGTAGGCTAACAAGCCAAACAGACTGCACTCTCCGAAACCAGAAATAATGCACACTCCAAAGTAAAGTTCAAAGCTTTAATGCCAGAATCAATGTACTGTGTCTTGTGTGACCACAGCAACCACTATCACCAGTGCTTCAGGTCCTAGCCCTTTATCAGGGAGCATCTACAAACCAGGAACATTTAAGTCAATACAGCAAAAGGTGTCTTATAGTACTACTGCATCTTAATGACTGTATTAGGCTAATACACTCATTAATTATGGATTAGTAGACCAATGTCTTCAAACCAGGAAAATTTAAGACAACGCAGCATTAGGTGTGTAACATTCATAATAACATGGATAGGGAGAATCCTGCATCCCGATTGGCCCTGACAAGTGTGTTATAAGAGCACAGAGTAGTTTAAGAGTCCAGTTACCAGCATGAAGCATATGTCTAGTTGAGAGTGATGTCCAGCCAGCGGCTAGGTACAAATCGCAATGGTGGGTTTGGTAGGGTAAGTTTGTCATGAACCATATGGCGTGGTGGTAGAGGATGTCTAGTTTGCTGAGTTCTGAGGCCACTGCAGAGGAATAGATTAGATCTCCATAGTCGAGTAGTGGAAAGAAAGTGGCCTGGACCAGCCTAGCTCTGGTATCCAATGGAAAGAGGGACTTGTTAGGGAAGAAGAAACCTAGCCTAATTTGTAGCCTCTTTTGCCAGATTGTTGAGGTGGTCGTGAAAGGAAAGCTTGTTGTCTAGGCACACACCAAGATATTTGAATTTGGAGGTGATTTCAAGGGGTTCACCTAGGGAGATAGTGATGAATTCATTGTGCGTGTTTGCAAGGGAAGTGGAGATGGTGTTTGGGGCAAAGATCATGGCCTTAGTTTTCTTGGCATTGAGGAGTAGTTTGGCATTGATTAAGTTGATTTCTAGTTGTGCAAAGTTGGCTTGGAGTACGTCCCTCACTTCAACCAGTGTAAGGCCTGATGTATACAGTACAGTATCATCAGCAAAGAAATGTAGATGGGACTGGGATACACTGTATGTGTGTCAGGTTACTGATCTACAGGGAGAAGAGGATGGGACCTAATATGGAGCCTTGTAGGACTCCCCTAACAACTGGGAGGGATGTAGAAAAGAGGCCACCAGCTTTTACTTTCTGGGTCCTTCCAGATAGGTAGCTGATAAACCATTGAGCAGCAATGGGGGTGGCGCCTACTTTTATTAGGCTTGAGACTAACAGATTGTGGTCGACAGTGCTGAACGCTTTGCTGAGATCTAGAAATACTGCACCAGTAACTTTCTTGGAGTCCATGGCTGTGATCCATTCATTGGTAACTTTGGCTGGAGCAGTGACTGTACTATGGTTGGGTCGGAAGCCGGATTGTGCAGGGTTGAGGATTGAAGATGATTCGATATGGAGTTTCATTTGGGAGTAAACTAGCTTTTCGAGGACTTTGGAGAGGACAGGTAAGATTGACATGGGCCTATAGTTGTTTAGGTCACATGGGTCCCCTGACTTGAATAATGGGAGGACATGGGCAGATTTCCAGCAGGAGGGAACAGTGGCAGTGGAAATGGAAAGATTGAATATATGGAGGATAGGGGCAGTGAGGCCAAGATAGCCTAGTTTAAGAAAAAAAGTTCTAGACCATCATTCCCTGCACTTTTTCAAATGTCTATGTTAAAAAGTGAATCTTCAACTTCTTTATAGCTAAGCAGGAAATACTGGAGCTGGTGGGTCGAAGTTTGTGAGTCAATGTTATTACAGTCTTGGTTGCTACCACAGGCTGCATAAGACAAAGAGTCGAAAGCTAGGCCAGAAGTTACAAAGCGTTTGTTGATTTTCTTGAGGATTAGGCAGCTGTTTTCCACTCCCCCTACCATTGCTGAGGATCTTCAAAGGGATGGAGGGGGCTACAGGCTGACTTTCGATAGACTTGAGTGTCTTCCAGATTTTTTGGGAATTCCCTTTTGCCTGTTCAAGGGTGGAGACATAATAGTTGGCTTTGCTTGCGTGGATTTGTTTAACACAGGTGTTTCTAGCTGCTCTGAATGCTTGCCAGTCAGCTGGGCTTTTGGATTTTCTAGCCTTAGCCCAGAGTTTATCATGGCGTAGGAGTGTAGCCTTGAGATCTTATGTAAACCATGGGTTGGATGTTTTACGCACCCTGACTTTGATCAAAGGGGCATGCTTGTTGGCCAGCGTGGTGAGGTTGGTGTTAAGGACAGTGACCACCTCATCAATCGTTTTGTCAAGGTAGAGGTCTTGCCATCTAATTTTGCTCAAGTCGGATAAGTAGTCTGATGCATTAAACTTGCAAAAGGACCGCTTAGTTATGAGTGTTGGTTGCTGTCGGGCTATCATTTGTGATCTTGTACAAACAACCACCCCATGATCACTCATTCATTGTGGAAGACTGCAGAGTGAAGAATTTTGTGGGGATGCATAGAAAGTATGACATCAAGGAGAGAACTGTTGTTGGGATTGGATGTATTGGTTCTAGTGGGTTCACCGACTAACTGGGCTAAGCTGACTTCATCAACAGAAGGACTTCAGGCTGTGCGACTTTGGGGTAAGCCAGTCCATATTAAAATCCCCAAGTATTAAAGTTTCAGTGTTAGCGGAGGTGATTAAGGATTTAAGTATGGTGAGGATGTCAGTGCCACCAGATGGGGGGTGATAACCGCCAATAATAGTGAAACATTCAGTGGATGGAAGGTGTAATTTGAGAGATGCGATTTCGTACTCCTTAGGTTTAGATTTACAGTGACTATCACTGACTGTAGACTTAGATTTAGTGTAGATGGCCACACCGCCCCTTGGCTTCCCTATCTGCCCTGTGCAGATTGTAGCCAGGAAGGGAGACTTGTTGATCACTGTTTGACTTTTTGAGCCAAGTTTCGGTTATAATAATGAGGTCCGGCTCAGTATGGGCAGCCCATACTTGGAGCTGATCAAACCTTTTTGCGAGGCTCAATATGTTGACTATCATTAACTTAAGTCCGGGCGCAGATGCAAATTCTGCTGGAGATGCAAGTGGTAATGGGGGGGGTTCAGGGTTTAGCTCCACATTACCTGAACAGAGGGGGAGCAAGAGAAGCAGTTTCTTGATCCAGTTTTTGCACTATAGGAGTGCTTTTTTCCTTTGCTACCTTCCGCAGGGTGATGAAGGGTGTGACGTAATGCTAGGGCGACAGTGAAGGGAAGCTAAGGAGAGTGCTCTGATCGACATATATGAGGGGAGCAGAAAGTGTAAGGGTGAAGGATATGGGCCGAGGATAAAAGGAGTTAGACATATTAAATAAGGGGAGGTTCAGTGGAATAAGATTCCGGTTACAGGATTGGAAATTTCCAGAGGTGGACCTGATCCTTGTTCTTTGTTGTGGTGAGCCGCTATGGTTAAGGTGGTTAGGAATAAGAAAAGGCTTGAGTATAAGGAGCGTGCCATGGCACCGCAAATACAAGGGCTAGGAGAGTTATGGACATAGTCGGTTAAGTGGATAGGAGAAGACAGGATTAGGAAGTGTCGTGCCTGCCCGAGACAGTAAGCCTGGTGCACAGATCAGTAGGAGTAGAAGCATACAGAAGGATTGGGTAGGAGCTTGGCCGGGTGTGGCCAATCAATCAGTAGAAGAGAGAGGGGGCACAGACTGATGAATAGTGACAGATTGACCACACAATAAGTGAAATGAGACAGGAATTGTATTGTATTGCATTGGGTTGGATTGGGTAAGTGTGCTTATAACTGGGCCCTCTAGTGGCTGAAAGATATAATCTGCTAATGGAAAAGAAAAATAAATTTAGGCAGCAGAGAGATGGGCTTCAGGGGACGGTGCCAGGTAGTTCAAATCTCGAGGAGCTGAAACCAGTCAGGGAGAGATGGAGTACTGAACCTACCTATAGTAGACTCAATTTCAGGCACCATCCACCAGTCAGTTAACCACTTTAGACACCCTTCCAAAAATGCCCAATCACTTTATCCCAACCTTTTCACATAGTAATCTTTATTGCCGTATCTTCAACCAGCTCCGGTTTGGAGTCTACATGAGTCCGTGATATACCAAGACCAGGTACCAACTGCCAGGGTGCCTGTCAGTCGGTACATGGTCTTATTATACCATGGAAACACTTAGGCTCCAAACCAAAGCTGTTTGCACGTTCCCTTATGCTGTTAGCCTATGGACGAGCCCTGGCTGATCCCCGCAGAACACGTCATCACTGGGACAGCCGTGGGTGCTTGTGGGTGCACTGGGTGGGCAAGGAGTTCTAAAATGCCGTCGGGGAGGGCGCAGGATCAACCAGATAGAATTTTAAATAAAATTGGCACAGTAAGTAACAAAAAAGCGCATATTTATTAAACTGTTAATTGGGCACTGCTTGACACATAGTCGGGGCCCGCCAGGAGGTGGACGTTTCCCTTTAAACAGTTCCTGTTTTTTCACCTGCATCAAGGACAACACATGGACATATTATTGTGGTACATGGTGGTGTTTCATTATGTTTAGATACAAAATGGCTTTATGGATTCCTTGTTACTAGTTAGCTATACATTGATTTCACCGGGGGGGTTAGGGTGTGGTGGCGGGGTTTGTTTTCCTCAGGTTTGGTTTTAGGATTATAGAACTGTTATTTAATACAACAGTAGATTAAGTTCATATGGACACATGTTGATACATGGACATATTAGGATGACAGTATCTCAGTTATAAGGAGGTCTGTGTTCGGTTCGGGTTTTGAATGTACACATACTCTAGTCACTTGTTACAGAAGTGCAGATATATCATGTTTAAGACAATATAAGTTTGAATATTCATGCAGGGGTGCCAATAGAAATTCCTGGGCCCGGGACTTAATATGAACTTCTTGTACACAGAGTTTAAGACAAATGTGTCTGAACAGTACTTACACTGTAAATGTGTAAAACAGCTGGTGAATGCTTAATTTACACTAGGCCAGGTTGTCTTCTAACCTATTTTTTACTTAACACAAAGATATTTTCATAGTTAGAAGTCTTTTAACATTATTTACTAAGTATTGCTTAAGCTTATTTTTCCTTGTGATTTTTAATCATTGTCATTTACTAATGCTAGCACAGACACACACAGAGGGTTTTAAAATGAAGCTTCAGTTGGTTTATAACTTTTCTCAGGCAGTGAACTTTCAATTCAGTGACATTTGACCTTGGGATAGCTTTCTTTTGATGGAACTTTGCTGTCTTTATATGGTTATGTTGTTTTTGAATGCAGTTTTAGCCAGTGGGGTGGGGGTGGGGGTCCTTAACAACTTTTCATTGTTTTTTTTTATTTTTGTATGATCTGGGTTTGAAAGTGGCTGGGATATTCAAAGGGTTGCGCCTGGCACAACAGAGTTTGCTAGGCGCAACCCTGCAATACACCAGCGGGATATTGAGAAAGAGCTGCCTGGCGAGCGCAAATCCCGATGCACCGGGCACAATGTTATTGTATGCAGCGCAGATGCAGGAGGCGTGCGCATGCACATGCGGCACATCCTGATATTCAGCCCGGGATGTGTGGCGCATATGCCAGCGCACCCCTGCATTGCACCGCATAGTGTTGCTCAGAATTGAGCCTGTGAAACAGTGGAACAACTCCCAGCCACCCACAGGTGGGCTGCTGTATTGCAGGGTGCAACACAGCAGCCGCCAGCCATGGGTGGCCGCCTGTCCACCCAGAACACCGTCATGAAGCACCCAAATAACCCTGGTAGTCTAGTGGTACCGCCCCACCCTCCCGTGTCCCGATCAGTGGTAAAAGTAGATTTATTTAAGCCCTGGTAGTCTAGTGGTACTCCCTCCCTCTCGTTGCCCGATTGGATACAGCTCATAAAACATTTCCCTGGTGATCCAGTGGCACCTCCCTCCCACACAGAACCCCATGCGCACCCCACCCCTCCCCCTTCATCGGCCGCCTGCATGCCGCCCACCAAATGACAGGTGCAGTATGGACTGTAAGTCCATTGGTCCACAGTGTGGACCAATGGGCTTGCAGGCACACTGTACTAGACAGACCCAAATATGTGAATGACTTCATTCACATATATGGCACTGTCAGTACAGTATGCCCTCAAGCCCATTGGTGTGGACTAATGGGTTTACAGCCAATACTGTATCTGTCATTTGGGTGTTTCGGGCAGTACATGGCGGGCGGTTGCAGCCGCCCCGCCGAGGACGAGGGGGGCAGTGGGGTGGGCATGGGGGTTCTGTGTGGGTGGGAGGGGTGTGGGTGCCAGTGGATTACCAGGGAAGTGTTTTACAGATCCATACCGTGATTGTGGCAACAGGAGGGAGAGGGGTACCACTAGACTACCAGGGCTTAAATAAATCTACTTTTATCGCTGATCGGGGACACGGGAGGGAGGGCAGTCCACTGGACTACCAGGGAATTGTTGTATTGTGGTTTTACCACAATCGCAGCTACAGGGCGGGGGATGCCCCGGGACCCCCTCTATGCACAGATCTTTCTGTGCAGGGCGCCGGGCGCACTTCGCTGGGCTGCCCAGCGCAAGGCATGCAAATGGGACCATAATGACATGCAAATGGCCCCAGTTGTGCCTTGCATATATTATGGCCTCATTTGCATACCCTCTTCTGCATATCATGGGTGATGCACCCAGCACAACTACGTTTGCACTGGCACATCCCCGTGCTCCCTATCTGTGGCTTGCACTGGTGCAGTGCCACTGCGTCATGCACAGTATGTCCGCCGACCTTGCCATATTCAATGGTGCTGCGCCATGGCGCATCACCATTGAATATCACCTGGTCCTGGCCCCAGCACAGCCCAGTTCCGCTGCACCCAGGCTTGTGCCACTGCCTGGCGCAGTCTGAATATCTGGGCCAGTATGTTCTTCCAAAAAAACTGCCAGTGTTTTCTGACGAAGGATTCTGTGTAATCCAAAAGCTAAAAGCACCTGTGTTCTTTTGAAGCAACTCTGTTGGTCCAATAAAAGGTACCAAATCATCTGTTTGTGTGTCTCTTGTGTTACAAGGACCAATAGGGCAACAAGTTTTTTCTGTGGCATTTAATGGATGTTAATATAAGTGGTGAAATACCATTTCTTTGAGAAATATCCACTATTTCTGACTTCCTTGCCTGCAGTTCTGGAATTCATCTAATTTTTAGTTTTACATCTGGAAGTCAATGACTTCCTTCTCTTTATTTTGGAAGTTTTTGCCTTATTTTTGGAAGTCAAATACTCCCAAAATGAAGTTAACCAAATCCCTGTCTGCACCATTTTTCTGTCTCATGCAGCAAACATGTTATGCAAATGCAAATGGCCATTAAGTACAAGGATGGCCTCAAATAGTTACAGTATATTGAAACCCCCGCAGCAGGCACTACCACAGCAATTTTGCATGTCCCCTACTTTGTGGCCATTTGGCTACGGGGTGCAGGACATGTAGAACTGGCTGAAAATCTGTGCCTTGCTCTTTAACACAATGGAACTGGAAAAACACTTTGTGTTCTAACTTTGCACGACTGGAAACAGTACATGTTTAAATTGGCATTTAATGAAAGACTCCATTATATTGCACTGGAAAAGTTAGAACTATATGATCTGATATGGAATCTTTTCATGAACTACATAAAGCAAGACAGAAATGAATATCGCATGCGGTCACTAATAGTAATAGAGAATGTATTCCCTTGGCTTACAGTTATGAGTATGTTAATTAATACCATAGTTCTTATAATTACTGTAATACCTTATGCTTTATTTGTGTCATTCTTGGAAATTTAATAAACATTGTATTAAAAAAAACAAAACAATGGTAAGTCTTATGAACAGTGTGCTTTGTGTGTGATTGCAGGATGAAATTTTGACTGTGATCAGAAGAGTAGATGACAACTGGGCAGAAGGAATGCTGGGAGATAAAATTGGCATTTTTCCTATTTTATATGTTGAGGTAAGCAGTGCGCACTAACCCTCTGCTGCGGCTGAGAAACAATAACAAAAAAAAGAAATGTACAGTATGATAGCAGGCCTTTTTTTTCAGGATGATAACTGAAGCTGGAAACTTGAGTTCAACACTTTCATTGTATAAGGTGAAATGATCCAAGCTGACATCCACATGTTGCACTCTTTCGTCTTAACTTAGCCATTTCTAACTGTCAACATAAGAGTGTGTATTGAAGTTGCACAAACCATTGGGGGCTGTAATATATTATAAAACATGTAGAGAAAATACTGCACCCTGATTGGCTAGGACCTGTGCATTGAGAGAGAGAGAGCACAATATGCATTGAGAGAGCACAATGCACAGATAAAAGAAGTATTGGCAGTCAGGACACAGCATACTAACAATATCAGTGCCTTTTTTTAAATTCCTGCTATCCATTACAAACATGGCTGCCACCATAGGAAAGAGAGGGTAAAAGCCGGAGATCAAGTAGAATCTGTGGTGATACTGTAGGTAGGGAAAATGGGCAGACTAGGTGGGCCAAGCAGTCCTTATCTGCCGTCAATTTCTAGGTTTCCAGATTTCTTTCCTCATCACCTAGGCTCTAAAACTTAAACTCACTCAACATAAAAAGAAGAAATAAACTGATTTAATGTTCTTTTCCTTTACATCCCCCTCCTTACACATATACACACAAAAGTACAACTTATTTTTGGGAGCTTCTTATCTAACAATGGACAGCCTTTGCCCTTACCTGTTTATCAGGGAAATATTTGTGGTTTGCTCTACCCCAGATACAACTGAAGTCTGAATCTCTGACTTTACTGAGGCCTTCTGTTGTACGTGTTTGTGTGTGGAGATGTGAGCATTCAGCCAGTAGGATTCTGCAGAAGCCTGAATTCCTGCATTCCAAGGTGAACATTCCATCTATTGAATGTGTGGCTAGACAGATTTGTGACAGCTGGGGAGGGACCGCTTTTTAATAGTGTATAGTGAGGGTTTTGTTCTGCATGGCTTTCCATGCCAGATGAAACCTTGTTGTACCATAGTTCAAAGGTCATGGAACACAGTTGTTCCCTTCTGTGGTACAACACAGTAACAGCTGATCAGAAATCCTCAAGGCAGCTAGTGTTTTTTTACAGTGCTGCTGCATGCACAGCAGTCAGTTCAAGTTCTGAACCAAAACAGCCTGCCTGCCAACAAAGTGCTATGAAAACACACTTTCATTTTTTTTTAAATAAAAACAAAAAATATATACATTATAAAGAATAACTGGTTGGGCAATCACATGCCCAACTAGCCTGTACTGCCACAGGGGAGTTCTGATTACATCAGACCTCAAGAGATACTTTCAACAAAAGAAAACCACATATTTTAGTAAAAAGGTTGGCTTTTTTGGTTTTAAAATGTTCTCAGTTTACCCATTTTATAAGTGCAGTGAGACACTGTGAGGTGAGCTTTGTGCTGGCACAATGCACATGTAAGGGTAGAAGGCACTCCACCTACAGTGTCATGCCTCACTGTGCCCCTGGGCATGCGTGGTGTGAGCACAGTGCACATCCCGCCTTGTCTTCCTGATTACCTGTAGCATCCATGAAACTTATTTATGTTTCTCCTGAGCCCTTCTCTGTGTAGGTGGCTGAACAGTCACATCTTTTCATCAACCTTAGGGTGTATAAATGACTGCCTTTTTGTGAGATGCCATTAAGCAACTGTAGACGTGTACACGGTGACTGGTAGTGCTCACTCCGTAACTGAGTTTGCCACCTTTATGATGTACAGTACACCTGGTCTGTATGGGTCCAGGATATGGGAGTCCGATTCCTCTCCAGAATCCAGAGCCCCAAATAACAGTGCAAGTAGTGTTCCTAGTAGTCTGCTGGGACAGATACAGTTCAGTTCACTTTAAAATTATTGAGCAACCAGCTAACAGGCAGGTAACATTAAGTTTTGCATATGAAATGTCTTAATCACTGATTTTTGTTAGTTGGTTTCTGCTGAGCTCTGAGAGTTGCCTGAATACTTTCAGTTTAAAGCCATGTTCTACAGCTGAAGTGAAAAAAGCAAACAAACTAGCTGGCAGCTCACTGCAGTCACATAAAAAGAACGGATTGCAAACTGGCTGCAGAATAAGTTTAATGTGAACTGTACAGTATGAAATCGCCAGTATAACCAGGGCCCCTAGTGCTCTGTGGCAGCATTTTCTGAGTTTTGTGACAGGGCTTCTAGGCTTCTATTGCAGCATTTTCTGATTTCTGCGGCATGATTTATTCATTTCTGTGATAGAATGCAATCCTGCCATTGGCTAAAGTATGATGTGATGTAATTGATGACATCCCATGCCAAGCATAGGGAAGGCTTCAGGATAATTAAGATGGGTATGGGGGGCGCTGGATGCCACCCCTTGCACCACCCCAGCGACTCGAGTTCAGCAATGAGCTCGGGCACTGGGGGTTGGCAAGGGAGGGAGAGGATTGAGCATCTGATGACTGCTCTCCACTCACTGGGGAGGGATCCAGGTTATCTCTGCTACACTGGGGACCGCCAGTGAAGACCGGGGGCACAGCATGCAGGGAATGAAGTAAGGGGAGAAGTGCAGCGGACGTCCATGGCTCCACTGTGCAGACGTCATGGCATGTCCACGCTCCTGGGGAATAAACAAGAAAAAAAAAACACTCCTAGGGATAGGCGACGACACCATGTCACCAGGTCCACACTCCCAGTACTGGACCGACTTCCTCTCCATGGGTGCCTCTCATGCTGCTGGCGCTCTACACTAATCAGATAGAGTGCCCTGGGCGGATAGGGCGGCCTTGCTCCGGGGGGCTCAGAACAGGGGAATGCACCGGGTGGTACGAGGGAGAGGTGTATGGTCTCAGTGGGAGGTAGAGACCGGGTTCAGGGGGATGTCCGAGGGAGTTCCCCAGGCAGTAGTGCATAAAGAAAGTAAAAAAAAAAAGATGGGTTCTGGAGCCTGGCACTATAGAAGAACTGTATATCTGAATGAAAATTCACCACAAACAATAAAATCTGCCGCATGATGTAAATTCTGCAGAAAATTCCACAACTGTAGAATCACAGAATTCTAGGGGCCTTGACTATAACAGAGCCCTAGTCACATAGTAAACCAGAAGAACCTTAAACGTAAACCCAGGACTGGCAACAGTCCCCTTCTTTGGATGTTGCAGATGTTTTTAAGTGACCTTAAAGACCACCAAGAATCAAAAAGTGGACGGCCTACTGGTGTACCTGTGGAACTACTGCTTGAGGCACCAGTGACCCAGGTTCGCACCCTGAGTCTTGGTTGTCGGAGAATCAGCTGGGGGGGGGGGTGGCTCGAGCATCCGAGAGACTGTGCTCCTCCACCAGGGGGTTGGGGGTTGGTGCAGCACCTGACATTATCCTGATGTCTAGCAGGGGCTGAGGGACAGAACACCAAAATTGCAACTTGGGGGTGAAGGAGCAGCAGATGTTCAGTGTACTACCTACGGGAGCATGCATAGTAATGCCATGGATGGCAAAGCAGTCTGCTCCACTGCTAGGGAGGAAATCGAGAGAAATTCACCTTCACTGGAAGGATGATTCCTCGACTCCTTGCATGCCCTGCATTGGCAACCTTGTCGCGGCTCCACCGGATCCTTGAAAGGGTGAGTCGAGCAAGGGTCTCCACCACCCTGCTACAGGGCACAAGCTGTGAGGAAAATGGAGCCAGTAAGTCTGGGAGATGTTGATGACAGGGCTGTGTGGGGATCAGGGATAAAGGGGCCAGCCAGGGAGGGAGAACAATACAAGCAAAAGAAAAAAGAATCAGAAAGGGAGCTGCATTTTCAGCTGAACAAATGGTGACCATGAGAGTAAGAGGGAGGATCATTAAGCTAAGATTAAAGCTAAGTGAGTCTCTCACAGTCCAGCTTCACAAACGTTTCTTATTGAAACAAAGTTTCAATTGTTTGGTTTCAGTTCACCTGCTCAGTGTGAAGTGGGCCTCTGTCACTTATTTCTTCCTTCAGTAGCTATAAAGTGAAAGGAGCACCATATGAACCACAGAACAGAGCCGCCAACCCCTGACTCCCCACCCACTACTACTCAATTCCTGTACCTTTGAGATTGCTGGGGTTGACCTCAGAATCTGCATACCCCTAGCGCTGCCTGGCCTGACAGGAGGGTTTATGTTGCATGCCCTGGGTCCCTCCGTGCCTACCATGGCAGAGATTAAGTAACTGTCATTATTTGGAGGAATTTCCACTGACCTCCTGTGCAACCCCAACTTGCTGCTGCCTGCCCTGGCAGGCTGGGTGCTGATACAGCCACTGGCTCCATTATGATAACACTCCCTCCATAATACGTTACTTTATAGTTGCCCTGCCAAATGCTGGTATGTGCATTGAGGCGTGCTTATAGGGATCTTATTGTATACTGGCATTTGGCAGGGCATCTAAATCATGTAGAGCATAGGAAGCAGTCTGATAGTGGATGCCATGGCAGTGGTACCAGGAACTAGCCTGTCGGGACAGCCAGTAGCAGGTCAGGGTAGCACGGGGGGCCATTGAAATCCACCTCACAATGTTGATCAGGGCAGGCAGCAGCGGGGCATCAAGACAGTACAGGTACCAACATGAATCCAGAATGTCAGGGCAGGGTCAGGGGCACAGCTGAATTCAGGGGGACAAGATGCATATTAACAATCTCAAAGGTATGGGAATTTGGGAGCTGGGGAGTCAGGGAGGGGCCCCATTTACATGGTTTTATAAATCTTTTGCTTTGTGAACTGTACACTTAATTTTAGCCACAAAGTTTTATTTTGTTAGAGAAAGGTTGTCCAGCCAAAGTCTGAGATGAATAATTCTTTTCATGAATTGAGCTTACAACTCTAGCTATGAGAACACTGATCATTGCTGAGAGGCCTGTACACAGTATAAAATGCTGTACCCATGTGCTAGATAATATGCAGGTACAGTACACTCGGATCTACATCTTCAGGTGGGCGAGCTGCAACAGCCTATCCTGAAAACCATCTCTAACCAGCACGACTGACAGTGTTCACTCTTCTGATCCCAGTACAACAGCATGCCAGGGTAAGATACGAGAGACATGTATAATTAGGGCAGCCAGTCCAGGGGAATGTAAATGAGGTTATTTCCTTCATATCCCATTGGGAGCCTGATACTTATTATTGGTGTGGGTCCAAGTGACATTCTTCAAGCCCTCCAGTCTGACCCATACTTGGGAATTCTCTTCTACTTGTTGAGCAGAAGTACTCGCTGCCTTACCAGCCACCGCTGATGCTGCATAAGCGTTTTTCAAGACAGACTCCATTGCTGCTTGCACTTTGCAGTCTGTTTGGACAGAGTGTCCATTCTGTGATTAGTTGTGATGGTAGTTTCTGCAGCTGTAGTTCTTGGATCCCAAAGACTGTAAGCCATCTGCAGTGGCCTATCACATGGTCTCCCCTGATTCAGGAACCCCACACTCCCTAATGGTGTCTGATGTTGATTTCACAGCTTACAGCATTCATTTGTCACTGGGGATTTGTTGGGTTTACCCATCACTACAGCAAAAAGACCCAAATCAAGCTCCTGCAGCAGTGCAGAAACAATGCGCGTGATTAGCCAAAAAATATAATTTATTACTGAAGGACTAGGGAGCTTTATAAACTATTTGTTTGGCTGCTGGCCTGGCTCCCCCCTCCTGCAGTGCTAATTGTAAGTAAGACAAAATATCTGTCACACTATAGGATATATTTTCGTATTATTTTATTTCTTTCTCTTTACAATTTGCATGTACCGAGAATGTGAAATTTAAAAATAACTTTTCGTGCTTCCTTTAGAATAAAAATGGAGGATGTCCAAGTTCAGATTTAGTGTTGAGTTGGCCCTGATTATAGGATATCAAACTGTACCCAGCATATAAAAAACAAGCACTTTAAAAAAAAAAAATGTAATCTTACACTATTTAAACAGTTTCAGAATTAAATATTTCCAAATTCCACAGCATCCCAGTTTGGCCTTACAAATCCTGTAACAGAAACAAAACACAGGTAGAGGTAACCCCCGACCCCTGAAATTCCCTGTTTACTACCACCCACAAAGTCCTGCCCTCCAACCAGTTCTGAGTTTGTTCCTTTCCCCCAGGTCTTCCAGTTTCTTAACCAGCCTTCTGTACAGTACATAGTCAAAGACCTTGCTGATATCTGAGTACAGTACATCCATTGCTTGACTCCCATCCACTACCCTTGTAACCTAATCAAATAAGTCGATTAGGTTAGTCTGGCATGACCTGCCTTCCACATGTAACCCCCCTGCAAATGGGGGTTCCCAAAAGACTTCCAGGAGCTTGCTTGAATGCTCCAAGCCTGAATGGTGTTTGGCGTTTAAGCCATTTATCAGTGAGTGTTTTTAGAGCCTCTGGTACTGTCTCTTTAAGAGCTGTCTGCTTGCAGACATAATTAGTTTGTATGGGGGGACTGTGTGCTTCTCTGTTTGAGTACCACTTGAGCTGCTGCCAATTCACTCATGTTAAACATGGTGTGCCTTCGTATGTGGGTCTTTGACCTCCTGAGTCTTTGATATAGTACCAGAGTGGAGAGACCTCCTGATATCCCACAAGGAGAGCCATCTTCTGATTTTGTGTTTTCAACAGTAGGATTCAAACTTTCATTTAAAAGAATTAGGTTTCTTACCTGAATGGTTCAAAAGTTAGCTTTTTCTAAATATAATCTCTTTGAAAAGGGCTAATTTTAGGCCAGCCTCTTGGTGCAGCGGTAGCGCTACCACCTGTGACACCAATGACTTGGGTTCTGGAGTGAGCCGGGGCTGCTGGAGGGCTGGCGTGGGAAGGATGGTTGCGCATCCTATGGATACTTGCCTCCTTGGGGGGATTGTGATTTCTGCCACAACGCTGACACCTAGGTGACCACAGGTGGTAGTGCTATGGAGCCAGCGTGCATGGAGGGGAGCGTCAGCGTTCTGAGGTCTCAACATCAGATGCAGCATCCTTGCGATGCTCAGGGGAAGGGGAAGAGAAATGGAAACTTCATGACTGCACAGGATGCTGCCTGCTGCTCTGTTCCTCATCCCATACTGCCAGCTGAGGGTGTCTGTCTTCAACCAACAATTCAACTCCACTTGGGGGGTAGGGGGTGGCCTCCGGGCAGCTCTTCCCGGGGGTCATCCACGGGGAAACACAGAAGAGAGGTGAGTTCCATAGAAGGCAGGTGATGGGGCTGGGCAGGGCAGAGGGGCTGAAGAGAGCCAGCAGGTGTCATGGGGAGTACAGTAAATAAAAAAAAAGGACACATTTTTGAACTGTGACAGTTATAAACTTATGTTTCTTTTAAATAAAATCTTGAAGTCACATCAGTATAATTACACCATGTCAACTACTTATAATGTATTAATGTACTGAATATGGTTTATACTTCTATAGTATTACACAGAAACACAGACAGTAAAAGCAGAAAAAGACCATTGGTCCATCTAGTCTGTCCGTAACACCCTATCATACCCAGAGACCTTTTGTCAATACGGGGTCTTTGTCTGCACTATCCAACCCCTTGCTTCCTGTCTTACTGCTACCCCCCCCCCCCCGAGTAACTAATAATCCCTTCAACCTGACCCAGCCATGCTTGACACTGTTGATAGTTTTGGTGCCTATCACCTCAGTTGGCAAGCTGTTCCATGGCTCAGCCACTCTCGCTATAAAACGGTCTCGTGTCCCTCCTAATTCTCCCCTCTCCCTGCCAGCTTCCACTTATGTCCTCATGTTCTAGATTTGCTATTCCTGTTAAATAATTCCTTGCAGTTCACCTTGTTCATTCCTTTCAGGAACTTGAAGGTTTCTGTCATGTCACCCCCTCTTGTCTGGCCTCTAGTGAAGTGAGTAGTACATATTCAGTGCCCTACGTCAGTTCTCGTAGGATCGGCCCCGCTGGCCCTGAATCATTTTGGTTACCTTATGCTGCACTGTTCTCCACCTGTCTTTGTCTATCCCTAGGTGAGAACTCTAGAACTGGGTGCAGTACTCCAGGTGTGACCTCACCAATGATTTAGAGAAAGAGAGGTAGTAATACCTGTTTCCTCCTGCTGTCAAAAGCCCTCCTGCTACACCCTAGTATCCTGGTAGCCTTACTGTGTGCCTTGTTACATTGGCTAGCTTGCTTGAGGGAGTCACTTATGAAAACTCTTTGGTCTCTTTCCTCAGAAGTAGTGCCTAGCTGAACCCCTCCCATCCAGTACTCCATCCTGGTGATCATGTTCCCTGTGTGTATCACCTTGCACTTTTTGGCATTGAATTTCAAATGCCAAATCTACCTCCTGTCTAAATTTTGCAGGTTCTTCTGCAACTCCCTTACTTCCCCCTTGCTGTCTACCCTACCCCAGAGCTTAGTATCATCTGTGAAGAGACACATCTTGCCCCAAATTCCTTCCCGTGTCACTTATAAGTCTTCATTACCTATACATTTGAGTGCTTTGCCAGTAATGTGTTAACGTTACGTCACAATAAGGGTACGCTGATGTCGGATGAATGTGACTGTCTACTGAGAGGTAAAGAAATTTTATCTCATGTAATGTGGGTCTGCCCTTGGTACGACAGAGAAAGAAAATATTGGTTAGGTCCATTTATTAGTAACTTAGATGAGACTGATACAAGTACATTAATATCTGTTTTAATTCATACAGCAGATGCCTGGGCGGTTGAAAGACTCACAAAATATTTTATGTCAATCAAAATAATTAGACAGATACTAATGGTGAAACAATCATTTATTATCTTTATGTACCCTTTTGTATTAAATTAGTGCTGAGTTATTGCAATTCGATATGAACTGGATTTAACAGAATGCTGGAAATTTGTACTCTGTGGCCTGGATATTCAGATTGCACTGGGCAGGGGTGCAAGCCTAGGCGCAGTGCAACTGGGCTGTGCCAGGGTATGGACCATGCGATATTCAATGGTGCTGCGCCATGGCACAGCACCATTGAATATGGCACTGAGGGCGCATGCACTGCGCATGGCGCAGTGGCACTGCACCAGCGCAAGTGGCAGAATGGGAGCAGGGGGATGTGCCGGCGCAAGTGCAGTTGCACTAGGCGCATCAACTGCGATATTCAGTGCTGGGCATGCAAATGAGTCCATTATGCATGCAAGGCGCAAATGGGACCATTTGCATGTCATTATGGCCCCATTTGCATGCGGTGCGCCGATCCCCGGCGACTTGTGCCTGGCGCCGTGCCAGGCTGCAGCTGTCAGGGACAGATGCCTTGCAGTCCCATGGCAGTCCCCCACTCCCGTATGCCTGATCGCGGGCATAAGTAACAGTAAAGTCTCTGGTGGTCCAGTGGAAATCCCCCCATTGCCCGATTGTGGGCATAAGTAATTATAAATTCCCTGGTGGTCCAGTGGAAATTGCCCCATCGCGGGCATATGTAACATTCAAGTCCCTGGTGGTCCATCACCCGATTGTGGGCGGAAATAGCACTAGATACCCTGGTGGTCCAGTGGTACCTCCCTTCCCAAGGTGGAGTTGTGCCAGCATATGTGCCGCACATCCCGGGCTGAATATCGGGATGTGCCGCATATGCATGGGCATGCCCCCCGCACTTGTGCCACATACATTACCAATGCTCCCAGCGCATCGGGAGTTGTGCATCACAACTTGCCCCTTTGAATATCGTGCTGGGGCGCATTGGTGGATTGCGCATGGCGCATCCCTGTTGCACCATGTGCAACCCTTTTGAATATTCAGGCCTATGTATATATGATGTAATCTGAAAGCACATCGCATACCCAGAAATGGTGACCGAGTACCAGATAGTATACGTCTAGCTCTGGGTCCAGCAGGTGTGTAGTATAGTCAGTTTGTACTATCTGGGCCCGCACCCTGGTCTTGTACAGCTCGAGAGACTGGTGTATCCTAAGAATTCGGGATCTTGCAAATACAAGGCATACTAGGACTACACTGAAATACACAAAAGGTAGACAAATAACGCTCTAAAGACTATCCCCAATAACACTAGTGTCTCAAAGAAGGAACCTTACTGGAAGCATACTTACTGGAGCTGTCCCGCCGCCCATCCCAACCCTTGTCCGAGTGCTATTGTTGCCACATCTTACCGAATCTAGTCCAGTTGTTGCTATACTGTGATCTGTAGCATGGTGCACCATGCCTCTCCCTGATACAGCTCGGCTCCCATATCAGGACCCCCTGCACAGTCGGATCATCCTAAGACAGGCAGCACTGAGGGGTCCTGTCCTGGTCATCCTATACATCATCACATCATCACGATCATGTGGGTAGTTAAACAAATGAGCTTCTGCCAAGACCCTAACCTGCTTCAGGGCATGCAGGATTGCCATCTTCCACACCTTACTGACTGCCCCACAACACCCACAGTGGAAACCCTGATAGTGCTGCATGGGCTTACTCACAAGGGTGCCTGCTACCTTATCTTCACAGGAATAAGTGATAAGAGGGTGAAATTAACACCCCTCGCTGGACCAAGAGTCCTCAGCTTGATTGCTTCAATGCTGATAATTCAGTCTGCTGACATCCAACCCAATCCTGGACCCCGAGTTGCCAACTTTACCATAGGGTCCCCTAGTGACCCAATCTGGATCAATACTAAGGGCCTGAGAGTTGCCCATATGAATGTTTGCAGCTTGTGACCAAAGCTGCATTAGGTCCAGCCTTGGGTAGACCTGTACAAACCTGTACAAACCTGTTGTACTTACTGTCTCTGAATCCTGGCTGAAGCCACACATCCTCACAAATGAGGTGGAGCTTGCCACTATAACACCTTCAGAAAGGACAGAAAGGGAAAAAAAAGGAGGGAGGTCCTTATCTATGTAAGTTCCTCATTAGAGGCTTCTCTGTCCACTCTCCCCCTGCCAAACTCCTCAGGCATCGAATCAATATTCATCAGAGTTGTCCTGGGCCATGCAAAATACCTAACAATAGGCTGCATATATAACTCTCCCAACGTTGCCCACTGTGTGCTTCAGGACTTAACAAGTACCCTAGCAGCGACTACTCCAATGGAGCTACTGACCTGGGGGACTTCAACCTAAGGTGGGTAACTAGCACTGAACAAACGCACAGGGCCTTGCTCATTGAAGTCAGTCTTACTCAGGTCATCACCGAAATCACCAGGCTAAATATAAAATCTGGGAACCATTCCACCCTAGACTGGATTCTAGCATCAGATCTTGCAAATATCCAAGCAGTTGGCGTGATGTCGAATGCCTTGAGTGACCATTCACCCACCTTCTGCATTTGGAAAAACAGGCCTGCTAGGATTCTTCCCAGGCTCATTGAAGCCAGGGACTTCTCCAGCTTCTCTGCAGAGGCTTTCCAGAGCTGTCTGGGTAATGTTGACTGGACTCCAATCAAACTGCTAGACAGTGTTGATGAAGCTGCACAATTCTTTCAGCACACAATCTCAGCTCTGGCCAGTCTCCATGCTCCTCTAAGGAGAATACGCACTAAAGGTCAGTGCTACAGATGAATCACATGGGAGCTGAAATCTCTAATGAAAGGCAGAGATGAGGCCTGGAAAAAATACAGGTGCTCCACTCTCTGAGAAGACCTAGTTGACTATAGGTCACTGAGGAACCAATGTAAGAAGGCAACAAAAACCGCAAAGGGGGAGTACATCAAAAACCTGTGGTGGCAAAACTTGGCAGACCCAAAGTCCTTTCTGATCTTATATCAATGACCTGATAAAAAGCCCAAATAAATCACCCCAGGGCCACATAATCTGCAACACTCAAACCTTAATAGATGGTGGCAAGGCAGCAGCTACCTTCAATAGTTTTTTCATCGACCTGGGCACATACAGAACAAACCCTCCACACCAGAAGCAGGACCTTGCAGATACTGAAATGCAGGATCCTCTATCCCCTCACTCTCACCTAAAGACAGTACGCATCAAAGAAGTGCTGCTTCCCCTACTGTCCATAAAATCCACTGAATCAGTGGGACCAGATGGCCTGGACCCTAAGCTGCTCAAGGCAGCTGCCCCTGTCATTGCACTACTTGTTGCCTGGCTCATAAATAGGTCCCTGCTGGATGGAGCAGTCCCCAAAATATGGAAGCAGGCCCACGTGGTTCCAGTCCACAAGGGAGGACCTAAGGAAACAATAGGTAACTACAGGCCCATCTCTCTCCTCTGCTCCCTAGCAAAAATCCTAGAGTGGCTAGTGTACTGCCAACTTAGGGGCTACCTGGAAGTATACCAACTCCTGGCCCTAACCCAACATGGTTTCAGACAAAAACATTGGACCGACACTGCCCTCATCAGGTTCATCTCTGATGTCCTCGCTGCTCTGGACAAAGGCACCCCTACAGGGGCTGTCTTCATTGACCTGACAAAGGCCTTTGATCTGGTAGATCACCCCCTTCTGCTAACAAAGCTTGGGCTAGATCAACACTCCCTGAATTCGATCAGCAACTACCTGTCTGGCTGCTCCCAACAGGTCAAGTGGAGAGGTTCAACCTCCGGAACACTCTTAGGGGTTCTGCAAACAGATGGCTACATAAAGACCTCCCTCAGACTATGGGAAGAAGGGATAAGGCCTGGGACCTGGCCAAGAAATCCCAACAGATAGATGATTGGGCTAATTATAGAAAAATGAGGAATGCCTGCAAAAAAGATATTCGGAGGGCAAAAAGGAACTATTGCCCTTAGCTTCTCCAATCTTCAGTGTGTGACTCCCGGGGTTTTTGGAACCAAGAAGGCCATAACTGAAATGATCCTAAATGACGCCAACTGTAACGATCTACCTATGATTGCAAATGCCCTGAATGCACAATTCTCTGATCTCTCTGAATATCTTGCAAAATTTAACCAGTCCTCTGCAACCCCTCCTGATATCCACCATCCTTCAGGACCCTCTTTTCTGCTCAGATCACTCTCCACTACCGAGGTGCTGCTTCTTCTTAAATCTATCTCCCCTCATGGATCTGCCGGTCCAGATGGATTACCGCCCTATTTCATCAAAATGGCAGCTCCAGCTCTTGCTGCCCCTATTGCAAGAATTTTCAACCTATCTATACTAACCCAGACAGTGCCTACACTATGGAAAACAGCTCAAGTTGTCCATGTACACAAAAAAGGGGACACCAAAAACAATGGCTAACTACAGACCGATCGCCATTCTCTCTACCTTAAATAAACTTCTTGAGAAGACTGTTGCCGCCCTGGTCTCAGACTATCTGCACCTTCACAACCTTCTATCCCCTGCTCAGCATGGATTCTGAGCAGGGCACAGCACCACAACTGCACTACTTCAGGTATCAAACGAAGTCCTCACAGCAATGGATAAAGGCCTTTTCATGGGGGCCATTTTTATTGACCTCACTAGGGCTTTTGATCTTGTGAATCACCCCCTCCTACTCTCCAAACTGTTTGTTCTGGGTTTTTCCCAGTCTACCATCTCCTGGTTTGATAGCTGCCTCACTGGGAGGAGGCAGTTTGTTCAAATTGCAACTGCTGTCTCTGACTCCTCCTTAACCTCTGTTGGAGTTCCCCAGGGATCTATACTTGGCCCTCTCCTTTTCTCTCTCTCTCTCTCTTTTTTTTTCTTCAGTTTATCTTTTTATTCAAAGATTTTTTAACAATACAATCTTTCTTCCTTATACAAAAGGGTGATGCAAAAGAAATAAAAATACAGCACAAATTAGGACATAAAAAGGGATATATAAGAGAGTATTACATCGTCCATTCATGGTGTATAAGAGTATTTCATGTAAGTTGACAATAATGATATTGGACTAATTATTAAGAATATTGATATGCGAGAGGTACAGAAAAGGTTGGGAATAAGTAAATAAAAATTAAAAATGAGCCACATCTTGTATTGTATACCTTGTGTTCTTGCTGAATGAGATGTATGAAGAAAGATCAAAAAGAAAAAAAAAAGTTTTATACAATAGTAACCTTATAAATGATTAATACAACGGGAAACAAAGAAAAAGGAAGAGAAAAAATCTTAAACAAGTGAGAGACAACAGCTTTCTTGGGTTTAATATATATAGTAAAGAAGTATTGTAAATACTATATATCATACATTGATTATCAGTTATATATTGGAAGGATTCAGTTGATTAAAATAGCCTTGCCAACATTTTCCATACTCATCTAGTCGGCCTAAAGCAGCAAATGTAATCCGCTCGAAAGAAGTGTATTGTGAGAAATTTTTAAGGATATCGGAGAATTTTGGTATAGCGGAAGATTTCCAAAACATCAAGATAAGTCGTTTAACTTGGAGAAAAAGTAAATTAATCCATCTATGTTGGGCGGGAGAAAGGGAGATATTAGATGAGGTAATAATACCAAGCAAAGCATATTTAGGATCAAACAGGATATTGTGGCCAACTACTTTATATGCAAACTGAAAAACCTTATGCCAAAATTTGAGTATGGGGTCACAAAACTAAAGAATATGAAGTAAATCTCCATTGGGTAAATTACATCTCCAGCAGTTATTGTTTTGGTTCAAGCCCATATGGTGAAGCACCGAAGGTGTTCTATACCATAGGTGAAGGATTTTAGTTTGGATAAGGGCACTACGAGCATCCTTAAAAGTTTTATGGCAACGAAGCCATCATTTGCGCCATTGTGAATCTGTTATGTTATATTGTAATAGAAGGCTCCACTTAGTCTTAGCAGTCGGGGATTGATCCGGAAGTGCATCTCTGATATCCTTATATATAATGCTAGTTAGATTAGATGCAATATTAGTCCAAAGGGAAATATGTTAGTCATGAATAGAATGTGTGTGAACGGAAAGAAGAAAAGTGTTATATGCAGTGCGTAGTTGTAAGTATTTCCAGAAGTCTTGTTTAGGTAAATCCCACTGTACACAACGATCTGTAAAGGATTTTAAGTTGAACATTTTTTTCTAGGATGTCACCTAGAAACATTATGCCTTTATTTTTCCATGTCCGACAGAAAATTGGGTGATTTTTGAGAGAGGTATTTTGATTGCCCCATAGAGGAGTGTGCAAGAGAGGGGTAGGATTAAAGTTTAGAAATTTGTGGATTTGTTTCCAGTAGTGAGCTGAAGAGCCAATAATGGGGTGAGATCTTAAATTGTAAGAAAGTGGGTTGTAGATGAAGGAAACAAGAGAGATTAAGTAATTTCCATCTCTCTAATGTTGTCTTGAGATTGGATAATAGAGTAAAGTTGGTTTCCCAAACATTCCCTAAATTGGGTGTCATTTTTATGCCCAGATACATGAGGCCTTGTGGTGCCCAGCAGAAGCCCAAAGCAGTCAGTGGAGAAAGTGAACAGAAACATGCAGGAACTCAGTTCCTGTACCTTTTTTGCAGCAGGAACTTAGTTCCTGTACTTCTTCCCACTGACACTGAAACTGAAACTGAAATTCTTAAACCAGCAACACAGTGGCAGTTTCAGGACCTGTGATCTACAATCAGGGTTTCCATAACAACATTTGACTTGTACAACAATTCTATTTTCCTAGAAATACTTCAATATCTCTAACTGAATCTACTAGTGTCAAATTAGATAGTTGTGTCTTGACCCAGCTATCCTTTAGATTGAGGATCTTCATTCTGCATTTCATAACTGCCAGTGCGTGAGTTCCTGTACTTCTTGTCTACCACTTGAACCACTGAAAGCAGTGTTCATAAAAGATTTACAAAAATAATTTAGGGGTAATGTTTCTGACTTATTATAGTGTAGAGCTAAACCAGACAGTGAGGTAAATTTGTTAAGTATATTAATTAGTGGGTGACCTGACTCTTCAAGATTTTCTAGTAGGATTAAAAGATCGTCAGCATAAGGAGGAGGAGGAGGTATAGTGTGAGTTACCGATGGGAATCCCTTTAATATTATTAGATTGTTGCAAGTGGGCAGTAAGGGGTTCCATAGCCAAGATAAATAGGTCGGGAGATAAAGGGCAACCTTGCCTAGTCCCTCTTGCTAAGGAGAAGGGAATTGATAGAATAGAATTGGTCAAGACTCTAGCAGAAGGCGAAGTGTATAATAATTTAATCAAGGAACAGACGTTATTAGTAATACTGAGGTGTAATAGGGTCTGATACAAATAATTCCAATTTAAAGAGTCGAAGGCTTTTTCAAAATCAGTGGCAATAGCCGCTGCTGGGATTTGAGGGATTTCGTTCAGTGCATTAGATTAAAAAGTGAATGAAGGTGATTGGTACCTGTTTTATTTTTAATAAAATCAGCTTGAGATTTATGTACTAATTTAAGGACAATCGAGTCTAAACGAGAGGATAAAAGTTTAGCAAAAATGTTTCCATCTGTATTTAACAGGGAGATTGGTCTATAACTGGAGGGAAGGAAGGGAGGGGTCCTTTTCTTTCTTGGGTAGTACAGTAATAATAGCCTCTGTCATTGTAGGAGGAAGCTTCCCAATTTGCGACGCTTCCTGGTAGACATTGAACAGCAGAGGACAAAGTGTCTCAGATAATGCTTTGTAGAAATCGACCGGAAAGCCGTCTCCGCCTGGGGATTTGCCAGATTTTAAGGAGGATAAAGCATTTTGTATTTCTAGTAATGTAAATGGTTCATCTAAACCTTCCTTATTGTGGACCGACAGGCTAGGGAGATGAAGTTCGTCTAAAAACTGTTGTATGTGTGTAGTAGGGATATATTTAGGCTGGGCATATAATTGTTTATAAAAAGACATCATTATATGGCTAATTGAGAGACCATCTGTCTGAATTTGACCTAAATTGTCCTTGAGGCCGACAATATGTCTCTTAGATTGCTGGTTCTTAAGTTGGTATGCGAGTAATTTGCCACTTTTTTCTCCTTGTTCCCAATATTTATATTTGAGCTTGAATAAAGCTAGTTCAGTTTTATGGCAAATCAACTCATTGATTTTAATACTAAGATGCAAAATTTATAATTGAAGAGGGGAGTTAGGATTGGATTTATTAGCTTTAAAATATTGGGTTTCTTTAGTTTTAAGCATTTTTTTTAAGATTTTAGATGTTGTTCCCTTAGTCTCTTACGATGTGCTGCAAAACTTATGATTTTGCCTCGAATTGTAGCTTTTAAAGCTTCTCAAAGTGTACACATGGAGGTGTCTGTAGGTTTGCCGAAGAAAAGAAAGTCTTGTATTTGAGATTTAACCCAGGGAATAAATTCTGGGTCTTTGAGTAATAAAGGGTTTAGCCGCCAGGAGGGAGATTTAGATGATGGTGGACCCCAAAGCAGATGCAAACTAACTGGAGCAGGATCAGATATTATAATCGGTAAAATCGAAGTATCAATAACTTTTTCGGTTATCGATGGGGAAGCGAACCAGTAGTCAATTCTGCAGTAAGATTTATGGAGTGATGAGTAAAAAGTGTAGTCATGGTCACGTGGATGAAAAAGCCTCCAAAGGT
Source organism: Neoceratodus forsteri (assembly GCA_016271365.2). Taxonomy (NCBI): domain Eukaryota; kingdom Metazoa; phylum Chordata; order Ceratodontiformes; family Ceratodontidae; genus Neoceratodus; species Neoceratodus forsteri. The sequence goes on from CM057459.1 coordinate 159,426,624, forward strand.
CTGTAAGACCAGAGTCTTTCATAAGTAAGGAAAGGACATTGATACTTCTAGGATGTGCATCTGTGGAGATATTGCTTCTGTCTAAATGAGGATCCACTGCCAAGTAATATAAGAGAGTTGTGTGGGTTATTAGACATAATGTGCTGAGATAAATTATGAAAGAATTCAGGGGTGTCAGAATTGGGGGAATACACATTAACTAATGTTAAGGCACCTGAGGGGGTGTTAAGGATAGCTATCACCCATCTACCTTCTGTATCACTAATTGTTTTTATGTGAGTCCACTTAAGATTTTTGTGAATTAGTATTGCCACACCACACTTCTTTGAAGTAAAAGATGAGGTATATATATGACCGACCCAGTCCCTTTTAAGCCTATCCATGTCCTCTGCCAAAAGCTTGGTTTCTTGTAAGAATGCAATCTTAGCCTTATGTTTTTTAAGATGTGAGAGTATTTGTTTGCTCTTATAAGGAGAATTGAGTCCCTTAACATTCCAAGTATATAAAATCAGATCAGTCATATTAACAATATAGGAGAAATATATATACTCTTGGTGGAAGGAGGGACTCAGAGGTAGTTATAAGTGAGGACGTCATAGGATAAACTAGATCAGTTAACCTGGTAATAATATGGGACTGAGTATGGAAAAATGTACAGGGCCAAAAAAAGAATAATAAAATACATTTTGAACAAATGTAGTTGCTGTATCTCTCTAAAATGTAGACAATATAGAAATATGATAAATTAACACATAACTATCTAATATTAAAGCTACAAAAATTCTCTCTCTTTTTTAACAACCTGCCCTCACTTCCCTGTCTCTCCTTGCTGATCCTTTATGCCGATGACATGGTGCTTCTCGCTAGTGGTAAAGACCCCACATCAGTAAAGGTGAATCTTCAAGCTGACTTTGACTGCTTACAAGTCTGGCTTCTACAAAACAAACTCCTACTTAATGCTAAGAAAACTGTGGCTATGCTTTTTGGCTCCCCCTCTAGAATCAAATCCTGTGCTCCTGATCTTTCAGTACTATGTATTGATGGCTCCCTGTTGGTATCTGTTAACTTCTTTAGGTACCTAGGAGTCACACTTGACCCATCTCTGGATTTTAACCTCCACCTCACGGCTACTTGCAAGGCGGTTAACTCCAAACTGGGTATTGCCTATAGAATTAGGTCCTCCCTGAATGATGCTGCCCGGCTTACTATTGCACAAGGTTTCCTCCTTCCCTCCCTTACATACTGCTCACAGGTATACCTTAATGCCAACAAAGGATCCCTCCATAAATGGAGCACCTGTTATAACAGCATATGCCAATTTGCCCTCTCTGCACACAGACTGATTCATCGCTGCGAACTCTACTCCAAACTAAATTGGCTCTCCCCGACTGCACACAGACTCTACTCTACTGGATGCTTGATTGACAATATCATCAGAACGGGGACACCTGAGTATCTCTCAAGGCTGCTATCTCATCCCTCCCAAGCATATCTCTTTAGGTCATCCGTACAGACCCAACTTGAAATTCCCAGATAACTCACAAAAAAGGAGGAACTATCCTTCGCTATATCGGCTCCCAGCATCTGGAACTCCCTCCCACCTCACATTAAACTCTCTAAATCCCACCTAGCCTTTAAACTGGGTCTCCGCACCCACCTGACTGACTCTGATGGCTGCTCCTGTGCTGTAACTTGAGACTGACTCCCAGTAACATTCCTTACCTACATGGCAGTTACCGTTTCCCTCCATTGTATAAAATCTGCATGTTCCCACTCCCTCCACAAAATTGTTAGTTAAAACTGTTATTTATTCTTTAACGGTTGTCGTATGTCCTTAATTATTATTGTTGCATTATCCAGTGCAAGTAGCTAATGTAAGGGTATTTGTTTACTCTTAGTTTCCACATAAATATGTCTTGCTTTTGTCAGCAATCTGCAAATTTGTTTTGTTCCCACTTCATGCTGCGCCATGAACAATTGTCACTGATGTTTGTACCTTCTTTGTACCTTGCTCTCTCCTGATTGTGCTCTCCTGGGTCTTGCTTGAATATAGGCAATACTCTTGTCTGGTGTAGCTACCCGGTAAACAAAAACCAAATAAATAAATAAATAAAATAAATGAGGGGGTTCTGCAAGGTTCAATTCTGAGTCTACTCCTGTTCTTTCTGTTCGTCAACGACCTTGATTACCACTGTGGGAGCAGCTCAGTGGTGCAGTACGCTGACGACATGGTACTGTACAGAACTACAACTCATATAGATGAACTAGGGCCCCAACTCCAGTCTGACTTTGCCAAGGTTGAAATTTGGCTAATGGAAAATTGTCTGGTCCTCAACCCCAAAAAAACAAAAGCACTCCTGTTTGGATCTAGATCCCGTGGTCCTGACCGGATTCATCTTCTCCAGCTTGTTACCGCATCGGGCTCCACAACTGAGGTGGTTCAAGCCTTCAGATACTTTGGCCTTGTGTTAGATCAAGGGTGCTCTCTCTAAAACCCTACGTGGACCTAGTAACAAAAAACATACACCAAAAGCTTGGCCTGCTCTACCACCTAAGTGCTAACATGATACCAGAGACTAGATCAGCAATAGCAAAGAGTATTCTTCTCCTGACCCTAACCTATGCTGCCCCTATCCTATATGGCATGGCAAAACAGGACCATTGTAGACTGCAAACCCTGTATCACAAAATAGCCCGCTTTGCCACAAAATCTCACCCAAGGACCCACCATTGCAACGTCCTCATCTCGCTCAACTGGCCTTCCTTCAGCCACAGACTTCAGTACCCCCTACTAAGTAGCATATATAAGCTTCTTGACGACCACCCTCCCGCAGGGCTAGCCGGGCTACTAGCTCCAAAGTTGTCAAGCAGACCCCTCCACATCACAGGGAAAAAAGCTCCTGGAAGTGCCCAGGATCAGCTCTGCAGCTGGCAGCAAATCCTATGCCCATGCTTCCCCTGTACTATGGAATAAGCTCCCTGGTTACTTACAGGAAGCTACCTCCCTAGTAAAATTCCAGAAAAGACTACATGAGCACCTACTAAACTCCAGTCTCTGCTTCTGTCCCAAAGACTAGCTTAACATCCTCTCCATCATCCTTCATTTCCCCCTCCCCAGCTATGACCTACAATCAGTTCTGTGGACTCCTGCAATGGCTTTTGCCCTAATTCTTCACCCTTTTCTCTCAACCTTGAGATTGGATTCATGTGCCATTGTTGAGCTGTGCTACCTTACTGTAAATAACGTCTCTTTAATGTGAAAATTGTATACTTACTCTGTAATCCTGTAAGATATGTTCTGATATGTACTTCCTATATTGTATATGCCTGTTATATGTAACTAATTCCGGTCACCCCTTAAAACGGGACCTTCGGGGCTCAGCGGGCCTACCTGGTTAACAAAATTTAATAAATAATAATTAAATAGATACATGTTATATGAACTGTGAGATTGTATGTACTTTTTTCATTGCAATGGCTATATAGCTGATCAATAAAAGATTTACTACTAGATAAACACACACACACACATATATATATTATTTTTATTGAGTTTTAGACATACAATGTACATATGAACACCCTGGTTCTAAGAAAATCATAAACTGTATCATAACATCAGTATTGCATAACTTTTCATCCATAGTTACCACATCAGGTGTCAAACAAGAGTATGTAATACTTAACTCCCATTGCATCAATGTGTACAACTGTGGTTTACCTTAATGTATCCAGAATGTGCCCTTGAAATTACTCCCATGCTCTTCTGCATGTGGTCATCACATTCTCTTTGACTTTCTAATCTGTTATTCTATGTTTTTAATATTGAAAAATTGGTTTGTATAATCTTTCAGTCTAATGTGTATTGCGATTGTGTGATTACCGCGATTGTGTGATTATTGTTACTGACTGTTTCAATATTGTATAGGAGGGATGGGAGGTGAAGGATGGTGGTAAATGGTAGTCACCTAGGTGACAGAAGAGTGACTAGTGGGGTGCCACAGGGTTCGGTGCTGGGACGGTCCTCTTTATTGTCTTCATAAGCAACATTGCAGAGGAGCTTGAGGGGAAGGTGTGTCTCTTTGCGGATGATACACAAATCTGCAACATAGCTGACACTCAGGAAGGGGTGAAAAGACTACAAAGGGTTCTATGGAAACTAGAGAAATGGTCTAGGGGGTGGCAGCTGGGTTTCAGTGCCAAAAAAGTGCAAAGTTATGCACTTAGGGCTGCAGAACCTAGGACCTGTGTATAACATGGGGGGGGGGGGGTGGAGTGAAGCTTACAGTTACAAAGCATGAAAGAGACCAAGGGGTCATCATATCGCATGACTTCAAGGTGGCAGGGCAGTGTGACAAAGCAGTGGGAACAGCTAGCAGGATGCTGGGATGCATTGGGAGAGGGATTTCTAGCAGGAAGATGGAGGTGGTGCTGCCATTGTATCGCTAAGTGATGAAGCCCCACCTGGAGTACTGTGTCCAGTTCTGGAGGCCGCACCTCCTCGAGGACATTGAAAGGGTGGAGGCGGCACAGAGGAGGACAACCAAAATGATGAGGGGATTGCAAGAGAAGCCAAAGAAGGAAAGGCTGCAGGATCTCAACATGTACTTCCTAGAAGAGAGGAGAGCGAGAGGGACATGTTTGAAACCCACAAGTACCTGACAAGAGTGAACACCATGCAAGTGGAGGGTCTGTTTATGAGAAAGGTAGGCACTAGAACATGGGAGCATGCAGTGAGGCTAAAGGAGAGAAAGTTTAGGAGATGTGCAGAAATACTTCTTTACGGAAAAGGGCAGTGGATGACTGGAAAAGACTGCCAGAGGAGGCAGACTGGATGGGCCTATGGGTCCTTTTCTGCTGACAAAATCTATGTTTCAATGTATATATTATATTGTATTACCAAAAATGCTCTCTGTATATGTACTATATGTGTAATTTGATACGCTTTATTTGTTGTGTGTGTATGCTGTCCTAACCAGGCCCTCCTTGTAAATGAGCATCACTAAACAGATCCTTTTCCTGGTAAAACAAATATAACACAAAACACTTAAAGTTTCCTAAATGAGCAGTTGCAGCAGTGATGGGGTCCTAAGTACTGAAAATGTCCAAAAAGTTAATTGCATGCTTTTGCATGTGTACACGTCACATGTGTGATGTGGAAGACCCCAGTTTGGCAGTAAAATACAGTATGAGATAAAATATAAGGAGGTTTTCACCTCAACAGAGTGTTCTCTTCTCAAACAATTAATAATAACCCAGTTAAAAAAGGGTTAACTATTTGAGAAACATTCTTAAAATCATCTTAGTCACGCTAAAAACTACAGCAAATCAATGCAGCTAGCATTACTATATGTGATGTAAGCAATTATGAATATGTAATTTTACCTTGTAAACACACTTGGTTTATGTAAACAGCCGCAGTACTTCTCCTAAGATTTCCACAGGGTGTTGTAAAATGTCAAGCAGCTCGTTACCAGAGCTAAGTGCTGAGGAACCGGCCATATCTGCATATAGCGTGCAACTCTATTTATTGATTGATTGATTTGAAAATTGCTAACCGGGAGAGGCACACTGAGCCAAGGCTCGTTTCCAGGTGCGACCTGGGGGACATGGGAAGGGGAGAAGTACAATTACAAACAAAATATTGCCAGTTAGGTGATGTGGTTACAAAGACTATAACATAAAAAGCAAATGCTGAGTGCAATACAGACAAAATGACAAAACATTTCATGTGGAGGACAAACAAAGCAGCCTACAAAGCAAGTGTGCAAATTAGGCACACTCAAAAAATGCACAGTGCCAGAGTGAAGGGAGGAAGAGCTGGTGCTGAAAGTAGAAGTCAAAACGGGTTGATAAACTTCAGCGAGGTTGCTGGAACTATGAGGTTAGGGTGGGGGGAGTGGTAAGAGGTGGTCAAAAGCCAGGCAAGGGTAAAGAAACATTCAGGAAGAGGGCTGGTGGGAGCAGCAGGAAGGGGCCAGGAGTTTTAGCCAGCATCGAATGGCAGGAAGGGAGGGAGAGCGATGGATGGAAGAGGGTGGCTGGTTCCAGAGGGAGGGGAGGTGGTATGAGAAAGCAGATTTTCCAGCTGAGGAGTGTGGGTGGGGAAGGGAGAATGTGTGTGGGTCCCTTGAGTGCAGAGAATAGGAGGAGGAGGAGGTGATGGGGGACAGGAGATGGGATAGGTATGAGGGGAGGGACCCAAGGCAGTATTTAGAGATGCGAGAAGCACAGTGGGATTAGTGATGTGAGGGGAGAGGGAGGATGGCTAGGGAGAAGTAAAGTGAGCAGTGGTGAGTACGAGAGTGTGAGTTGGTAGTGAAGTGGCAGAAGGCATTGCAGAGGGTTCCAGTCTGGCAAGGGAGGTAGAGGGGGTGATGTCATAAACCACATCCATGTAGTCAAAAACTGGGAGAACCATTTTGGTGACCAGCTCCTGGTGGATCGACCGAGAGAGACATTCCTTACTGTGGGACTGGACACCAAGTTTGGGGCAGAGTTTGACATGAATGGCATCAGTGTGGGCAGAGAAGTCAAGCTTACTATCTAAACACACACTGAGGTTCTTAAAAGGCGGGACTAATTCAAGTGGTGTGCCATTCAGCATGGAGAAGACGTGGAGAGGGGCAAGTTGGGCCAGCTTCTGGCTGGTGCCGTAGGTCATAGACACAGTTTTTATTGTGTTGACCTGACTGTATCCATCTTAACTCACCTGGCCTCCCTTGCGAGTCTTTAGCCTTCCACTCGGCAAGACAAGTTCCCCAAAACATTTATTTCAAAAATGTTGGCACAGCCTGTCAAGCATCAGGATATTTACGTTGTTTAAATCATTTAACTGTTGCCCCCCTGCTTTACACCCTGTTAAAGACTAAAAGAGTTAGACAGTATTAATAAAGTCGCCATTCATAACTCTGACAGATACTGGCAAAACATATATATTGAACATTAAAGAGTCTTTTGTCCTGACCCTCAGCGGCATTTTCTTCTTCCCTGTGAACACGGTCTTGTTTGATAACATCAAGTCTTTTCCTGTCTCTGAGGGGTCAGCATAGACATATGTTTTGCCAGTATATACAGTACGACAGCAGGTTGAAAACTGGAGGGAGTTCCTGCCTCCCAACATTTTTTGGCCAGACTTCAAGGCTTCACAACTTTTTTGCCTTTCCCAGGTGGCAATGTTTAAGTCAGGAAAGATAAAAGGGAGTTCCATTTGGCAGATACAATTGTCCTTACTTTTTGGCCTCCAGAAGTATGCTGTCCTTTATATATTACCCCACTGTGACAATAACGATGGTGTGGGTTGCTCTGGGTTCTTTGGTTTACATCTAGGATTTATTCTGTAAGTTTTAACATGCAGAGTCCATTCAGATCCAGTCCCTGAGTTGTTTCAAGCAGCTTTGCTGTGAAAGGGAGTAAGTCCTTGTCTTTGACTCCCTCGAAGATTGTGAGGGGCCACACTATTCATCTGTGCACCGTTCTCAAGGTGCTTGAGACTTAGCCCTGTGAGTTTGCTTTCAGCGATGACTCCTGCCACTGCCATAGCCATCTTTGCTGCTGAATCAGTGACTGCCTTTGCCTCCTCAGAAACCAAAGAGAATTTCCCTTCCAGAGTAGAAAATGGGGAACTCAGGTGCTGAACTTTATTGTTAAGATCACATACTGCTTTCAAAAGCACTGAATTGGAGGACTTGCCATCCCCCCATCCTCTCCGATCATCCCACTTCCCCAGCCTGCTCAGGGGACTTCTGAGGTTTCACTTTACCCCTGTCTTGTGGAGTGGTCTCGTGAGGTCTTCCCATCTCGGAGCTCACTTTATTTTATATCTGCAGAATCAGTACAAAGAGTTCTATCAAATAAGCAAAGTTTTAAATCTAACAGTAAATTTAAATTTCAAATTTAAATGTTTTAAATTTAAGTGGCAGGAGTTCCTTTAATGTGATTCACTACAGTCAACTGCCCCCCCCCCCGGATGATATTGAAAAGGACTGGATCCAGGACTAATCTCTGTGGCACCCCATTTGGGAACTTTTTCCCCCAGATTTCACTCTGTTTACTACTACCCTCTTCTGTGTCCCTTCCAGTGATGTTCCCACCCATCTATGTCTCTTGCTGCATTCAGACCCTCGAGCTTTTTTAGCATCCTTCTGTGATATACATAGGTACATTGATATATTAAAACTGAATGTTACTAGATCAATATGTGTTACTGTGTATTGATACATTGAAAACGTATCAACATGGTTTAAGTAAGCAACAGGATGTGATGGAGCATGAGTTGTTGCCTGATAAGAGTACACCCCAGGTGTATAGTGAGGCACGAGGTGCTTGCATCGAGTGCCTTCAGCACTTGAGAAGAACTCTTACAAGGCAACAACACATATCCCCAAAGTGTCTTATTGCTCTTATAAAATGGGTCTCAATTAGTAAATATTTAAAAGAAAAGCACAAATTTGTTTCAGGAGAAAACAATGTTCTATGTATTGCAGTGTAGTCTGTGTAAGGGCGAGGCATGCCAATAGCGGGCACTTGGTAACAGAGAGTAAGCTCTCCTCCTCATCCCCCCTTCCCCAGATTTTTGGGAGCAGACTGGGGCTTTCCAGAGCAAGCGTGTCCCTTGAAAGCCACCATAGTTGCAGAGTAAGCAGGTTCCCAATCATGAGCAGTTTCTTGATCGTACTGGGTGCTCATCTTTCCCAGCATTTTCACAAGGATAGACTGTAATGATCCCAACAGCTTTGAAACCAAGCGAGCTACTTCCGGTAGTGACAGTTGCAGTCGGCGCTTAACTGTTGATGGTTGCACTCTGCTAGCTGTAGAGACTGTTGAGAATAGGAGTTACAATTATACTTTCAGCTTGAAATTATTTATAGTAGCAGGGTTTTTTATTGCTGATTTTCTGGGGGTTGGATCAGGGGATCTTGAGTCCGGTAAAAGATACTGCATTCTCTGGAGTACCGGCCAGCTGGGAGAAAGTTTTTAACAAACAGGATAGCCTGTATATTCAAACATTTTGATTTTGTTTAGTCTTTGTATGGTGTGGTGAAAGGGTGGATTCTTGTAAAAATGTATAGAAATATTTACTAGGGGTATGCGAGTAACGAATAGTATTTCCTGAATACCATGAATAATCACTATACTGTACATTATTCGAATACAGATAACCAAGAGTAGCACTATTCATGCTTATTGGTATTCGGATATATTAAACCTCCCAAAAAAAGAAAGAAAAAAACAGCCCCACCATCCTCCCAGCCCAATTGTTTACAGAACAACCCCCGTCCCTCCACCCTCTGCTACAAGTTCAATCCCCCCTTCTCCCCTGAGCCCTCATAATTGTACATTTTAACAAAAAAACTCCCATGATGGGTGACCGGCACAACCCGCCTGCCTCCACGGCTGGCTACTCCCTCATCTAGTGCATTCCCTTTAAATCAATGCATCCAATATATTTTTTCCATCCACCCTGGCAGCCATACCCAACTCCCACCCTTCTCTCACCCAGCACCCAGATTTTCTAAAGAGAAGATCCCACCCCCCAAAAAAAGATCAGCGAAGACAGCAAACACAACCTGTCCTCCTTCATAGCTGGCTGCCTTCTAGTGAACAGAAGCACTCCCATGCTTTCTCGCAGTATAAACAGCTGATCACATGATTAGCTGTTTTACTTTGCGAATAAATGCAGGAATGCTTCCACTCAGTAGAAGCCGGCTGGCTATTAAGGAGGGTAGGCTGTTTGATTGCCTTCCCTGGACCTGGTAAGGGCCTTCTCTTCAGAAAATCTGGGTACTGGAGGAGAGGATGGGAGTTGTATGCTGCTGCTGGGGTGGGGGAGAAAAATAAATTGGCACGGTAAAGCAAGGCAGCTTTATTTCTCTAGCATCCTTTCCAGATGGCTCAGGGTGCTGCACAATAAAATAACTACAAAATCAACAGCTTCTGTATTTTTTTATATTTTGGTAACTGGGTAAGGCCCACTAGGCACACGTGCCCGTTTTCAGGGGTGACCCAGGAGCTTTGGGCTGGTTAAGTGACTTGTTCATAGTCACACAGTATGCAAGTGGAGGTTGTGGGAATCAAACCCAAGTCTGCTGGATGTACCAACCACATTCACAGCTCGTTATTCAAACCTCTAGGCTATACTGCTAGCCAGACAGGTAGCATATAAAATTATAAAAAAAGAAATTAAAATTCAGGAAAAGCCTGCGTAAATAGAAGGCTTCCACCGAGCGGGCAGATCTAACACAATCTGGCAGAGCATTCCATGGGTTCCGTCACACAGAACGCTGTGTCCCCAGATTGTCAAAGTTTAGAGGAAGGGACAGAAAGCAAACCAGCATTGGAGGAGTGAAGTGGGTGAGTTGGGCGGTAGAGAACTAGGTCTTTTAAATAATAAGGTCCCACATGGGGTAGGGCCGTGAATGTTATCAGGCATGTCTTGAAGGTTATGCACCACCACATAGGCAGCCAGTGCAGCGCATGCAGAACGGATATGATGTGGTTGCATTACTTTACAGGAAAAGTGATAGACATGATAGTGGCCAGCCGTGGAGGCAGGCGGGTTGTGCTGATCGCACATAGTGGGAGTTTTTTTTGTTAAAACTGTAAGTTGTGGGGAGGCGGAGCCTGGTAACCAAAATGGTGGCACATTAAAATTGAATAGAGGGACCCCTTGGCACCTACCTTTTATCATCCGGCAGAATCACTAACCCCAGGAGGGGATTCAATCAAAGAATAAATGACCGGGCCTCCAGATCTACAGCTGGCCACAAAAACTGAGAGAAACGGACATTGGACGGCAGCCAGACCAGGTATAGCATCAAACCTCCAGTCACGCAGGTACCCAACAAAAAGCTCCAGCAGCTGGAAGCCTGAAAGGGTACCCCCTATGCAGCATGGCAAACTCCATGCAACTGCTGCACACAGCATCGGAATTTGCGAATATAACAAGGATGCTGAATGAAGTATTGCAGGACACCGCTGAGCTGAAACTGACCACTGCTAAAACTAATGCAGATCTACAGGCAGTAGCTCAGCGGGTGTCCAAAACTCAAGCGGTAGTCCAGCATCACGACACACTGCTAAATCAGCAACAAGACCTGTTACAAGAATAACATCAGCAAATACAATATCTCCTCAATAAAGTGGATGACATACAAAACCATTCATGCAGGAACAATGTAAGAGTTGTGGGCATACCAGAAGGGATGAAAGGGAGGAATATGATAGCCTTCTTACAGCCTGCTCTGCCAGACATGCTGCACCTGAACAATGTGGCCCTCCAGAGCTCGAAAGGGCACATCGGAGTCTTGCCCCTAGACCTCCTCCTGGTGAAAGACCTCAGCCCATATTAGTCAAATTCCTCCAATACCCTGTTATAAAGAACAGTATCTCAGGGTAGCCAGGGAGCTGAAGAACCTAGAATGGCAAAACCACACAGTACAAATATACTAGGATTTCTCCTATGAGCTCTCAAAGAAATGGAGGGCATACGCTGAAGTTAAAGAAAACTATATCAACTCAACATTTCTGCAGCCCTCCACTACCCTGCCCTGCTACAGGTAACATACAATGGAGAATATATTATGTTTAACTCCTCCAGAGAGGTCGATATGTTTACTGTGGACATCCAAGAGAACGAAAGGGCCCCATGATAGTCACTCAATAGGCAGCAGAGCTCATCCTGGCAGCCCATGGGAATAGCACCTGAGGACATGGCATAGAGTGGGCCGCCAGCACTGAAAAAGACCTCCTGGAGGAACCCTGACACAAGGTACAGCGGGGCAGAGTGAAGAAGCAAACTAAACATAATCCTAACACTAAAACCCTGCCTCACAGAAACAGATCTAGAAGTCGCCAGAGGCTCCAAACTCACTCCTCCGGTGCAAGTAGTGCTTTGCCTGGAGACACCCCAGTTAAATCCAACAACTGATATTCTGCCTTACAGGATCTCTCTCCATCAGCCCTGAAACCTCATGTTGTTGCAACCCAGACTGAGCAAAGATCTGATGCCACCGAAGATGTACTGAAAAATCATTCAGTATTGGACTCCACTCTGCCAAGAGTGGGCTAGCTGCCTGGAAGATCAAGAGGAGGTGGACGAACCAGATACTCCAGCTATTCCATCCCTAATCAACATGAGGTAAACACCTCTACTTTTATCTAATATCAGGCCTTGCTAAGGAGGGATTCACCGGACTCTTACAATATGCCGCAGGATTATAATATTTTTGCGTCTTGGGATCGAACTAAGAGTCCAGTGAGCTCAGAGTATGCGCTTTGAGCAACAGCCACAAGGTGATGCTGTGTCGCATTATCAACTATGTGCACCCATTTTGTTCTTTTCTATATGCGGTACCAATTTTCACTGACTCACAGCCTTTGGGACACACTGATTAACTGATGATCATATTATTCTTACCTGCCCTATATTGAAAGGATCCTATGTCAATTTCCGATGCTCTAATGGGGATACTTTGCTTCAGTTTAGCTGCACGAAAACTGGCTGCTGCCTGAACATCATATAGGGCAGCGGTTTGCATGGATACATCGAAAGCGATGCTCCAGCTGGGAAGCAAATCTTTTAAAGGGGTACCGGCTTACAGTCAATGTGTCAACACATCAGACACATGATAGAGAGCCTAATGACTGCCGAACCCCCCCCCCCCCAATATCATTAAGAGCTCAAATCATCCCAACACGTCTAGATAGACTATGAAATGGGGAATATGGAAAGGTGACTATAGACAGAGCGGGGCCTCCCATCTCCCCTTTAGCCGCAATACTGGGACAAACTTTTGCCCTGAGTGGAAAGATATGAGCAGTCAGAAACCTACCCCATGCACCACTATTGGTTAATAGGTTAAAAAGTGCAATGCTACACTCCTGAAAGGGCCCCCTCAGTGTTTGTAGATATTGGGGCATTACCTCACCCAGCTACAAGGGGCTACAGCTGGGAAAGCGGGGGGGGCCGACCTTTCGGCCACAAGCAAGAAAGCCCCTCTCCTCCTCCTCCTCCTCCTTTGACTTGCCCAGATCACCTCCCTTCAACCGACCTAACTTCCACTCTGGACCCATGGAGCTGAATATCTCAGCCAGTTGTAGGGCCAGAGAATTGCTCCCCGCCATCTCCCCTCTTGGGAACAGCAATCAGTAGGTAGAGGCCAAGGGCCTCGAACTGAGTAACTCTATTGTTAGTTCTTAGACTAGAAATGTTTATGTTATCAGTGTTGGTTTACTTACTGTTCATCGTTATCACCTCGGAGGGCTCTCCGTGCCTTTGGCGTTGTCAGGGTGGACATGCCAGGCAGCATTGGACAGCACCTACCAAAATTAGCCAGAAACTGAATTTTCAACTTGTACTTGTTATAGGGATGCTGTATGCTCAGTTGACAATGTTGGTGGGAAAACAAGCTTTTCTCTACTTGAGTACTCTTCCCGGGTTACCCCTTCATGAAGGTAAAGCAAGGGGACCCAGAGGAGACCGAGAAAAAAGAGGATATGGGAATGGATTGTTTGCATTATTGAGTTTGGACTCTAGCAAGATATGCAAGCAGAAAGAAATGGCTTTAAGATTTGGTTTCCTATATGTAAGGACCGTCTACACACCCATAAAATACCCTAATGGCCGATACTAGTGTGATTACGGCCTCCTTCTGGAATATGAGAGGCCTAAATTCCCCTCATGAAGAGTAAAACATTTCTAACCAGACTAAAACAGCTTAATTCAAGACTGCTTTTGTACAGGAAACCAAACTATCAAACCATGATGCGACCAAACTAGTTCGAGAATGGGTGGGGTGGGAAGTACACAGTTCTGCAAGGACTGCGAGATGTGGGGTTTCCATCTTTTGTCACATAAAACTAAACTGGGTCCTGCTGGACCAAAAAAGGATGGGGAAGGGCGATAGATGATGGCAAAAATGGCCACCCCCACAGGAAAAATACTTCTTGCAAGTATTTATGCTCCAAATGATGATCTTCCTGACTTGTTTCATGGTATCTCCATGCCCTATCCGAATCTACGGACAACAAAATGGAAATCATCCTGGGGGGAGACATGAATTTGACTCTAGATCATTTTCTGGACAGATCCAGTTCAAGGTCAGAACCACACCCCAAGTCGCTAATCACCATTAGAGATCTAACCACTCTCCATAGATTACATGATATCTGGATACTCCAACATCCAACTGAAAGGGATTGAACTTACTTTTCAGCTCCCAAACAGATGGCTAGTAGACTTGGTTACTGACTCATCTCCCCCAAGATATCACAAAATGTGGTAAGCACCAAAATTGTGCCCTTATACTTATCTGATCAAGCCCCTTTGACTATGGCTAAAATTGGGTCCCCACCGCCAAGAAGTCCTTAGCATGGAGGCTTGACCCCCTACTTCTGCAAGAAGCAGACTTTAAAGACTGGGTAACAAAAGAAACACAAAACTATTTTGTAGATAACCCCCCCGGGGACAGCATAATCTGCGGCTATTTTGGAGGCCTTTAAGGCCACACTGCGAGGCAAGATAATTAGTTATGCTATGCCTCACACCGCAGAAAGAAAAGAGAGGAGGCTGCTGAACGTGAAAGGCTGTTAGAGGCAGAGGAATCTCTCTATAAAAAGACTAAAAACTTAGCTCGCAGACCCTGATATATGAGATAATTACCCTTTGACTACAACTAAATACCCTAGCTTCTAGGAAAGTGGAGCTACAACGAATGCAACACAAGTACTGGGCACTTGGGGAAAAGTCGGGGAAGCTCTTAACATTTAGACTTCAAAAATGCCAAGAAAGACACATAGCATAATTGCAGAATAAATGTGAGGAAACCCCAAACATCAGAGGCAGGGATAAATCAAGCCATGCTAGAATTCTACAAGATACTATACAGCACCCACGTACAATGGGATGCATGAAACTATACAGATTTCATCTTTAAGCTGAGCATGCCCCAACTCCCTAATGCTCAAAGGGAATTTTTAGACTTTCCTCTGACCAGGGAAGAGGTCAGAGAAGCAATTTCCAACATGGCTTCCCATAAGACCTCTGGAGGACGACTTTCCAAGCTGATCTATGCAAAAGGGTTCAAGACTCAGTTTCCCTCCCCATGCTAAACATGGTACAAGAGGCCCTGCTAAAAGGAGAGCTTCCAGACACCCTAAAAGAAGCCATCATAACTGTGCTCCCCAAGGAGTGGTAAAACCCAACCATCCTCGCTAGCTACAGGCCTATTTCCCTAATAAACGCCAATATGAAAATTCTGGCTAAGGCCTTAGCAATCTGAGTAGAAAAAATGCTCCCCTATCTGGTACATCCCTCTCAGGTGGGCTTTGTCAAGGGTTGAGTCAGTGCAGATCACCTGCAAGCTTTGGTAACATTACTGCAGGGGGCTGCATCAACTCTTATCCCAGCTGCAGCCATCACTGTTGATTTTGAAAAAGCTTTCAATTCAGTGGAGTGAGAGTTCCTGCACACTACCCTGCAGCACCTCAATTTTGGGCCCACCTTCAGAAGTTGGATAAAAATGATATATACAAATCCTACCGCAAGGGTCCTCACCAGTGACACCCTCTCTGAGCCATTCCGCCTACACAGAGGGACCAGGCAGGGATACCCACTCTCTCCCATGCTCTTTGTCCTAGCTGTGGAAACCCTGGCATGTGCAGTTAGAGAACACCCGAGTATACAGGGGTTGGAGGTAGGTGGGATTGCATCTCACACTATGTTGCATGCGACGACTGTCTCATCCTGACCAAAGACCTGCAATCTAGTTTACCTCAGATAATGTCACTACTTAAGTCCTTTGCAAAAATCTCAGGTCTCCGCATCAGCACAAACAAAACTGAGGTGCTGCGCTTAAACTCCATCACCTCTCCATCTATGCTTGCGGGCTTGTACGGGACACAATGGGTATAAAGTACTTAGGAGTGCTTATATCCCCAAATATACATACTCTTGAAGAAAAAACTTCTCCCCCCAGTTGCCCACCTACAAACCAAAATCCAGAGATGGAAACACCTCAATTTGGCCATGCCCGGAAAAATTGCAGCAGTGAAATTAGTGACAGCCCCCAGAATCTTCTACCTAATGTCTCGTCTACCGCTAGAAATCCCTGGGAAGTGGCTACAGAAACTAGACTCCCTGATAGGTAATTTCTTATGGGGAAACCACTAAGCCATGGTATAGTAGGGTGAAACCGAGGGCACTCTGGAACAAAGGGGGATGGGGGCTCCCCAACTTTCAGCTCTATGCTTATGCTTTTTCCATAGCTAGGACATGCAGACTGTTTCAGGACCTGGGTTCTAACAGACCCGCATGGTGTGACCTAGAGCAGAATGTACTGGGAGGGACAGATTTATCTGACTACCTAGGAGGCCCACTGCCCAGCAACTTAAAAAAGTGGAAGGTTATTCGAGACACACCTAAAGCCTGGAATAAAGTCAGCCAAATCACTAATTCTTGCCTCAACGCAGGCAAGCTACATAGATACATAGACAGTGTCGGCAGATAAGGGCCTGTTGCCCACCCAGTCTGCCCATTTGAGCTTGTAAGTTCAGTTTATGTTTTCCTAGAAGTCTGTTGCCCCTTACCCCTGACCTCCAGAATTCCTTTATGTCTATCCCATGCATTCTTAAATCCCGTGATTGTTTCAGCCCCCACCACTTCCTCTGGCAGGGTGTTCCACTTGTCCACCACCTGTAGCTGGTATGCTTCTGGAATAACCCCAACTGGCTAATTGATCAAAGACCTATTAACTGGCCTGGATGGAGGAACAAACAGATACTTAGACTAAGGGACATCCTCACTTCAGGCAGCCTTACTCTAGACTCCTTTGCTTCTCTAAAGGAAAGGTATCACTTGCCACAGCAAGACTTTTGGAAATACCTCCAGCTAAGGCATGCACACACTAGCTGGTTCCATAAAGCTTGCACATGACAAACATGCAACCAAAAGATGAGGAGCCAATGTCCTCCACTCCCTCTGACCAGCTGGGCTAAAAAATTAAAGGGATTGGCCAGCATTATATACAAGAAACTTAGAGATGGAGCCCCTGACTCAACTATCAAGGCCAAGGCCAAGTGGCAAGAGATGCTTAACATCCCCCTGTAGATGAAGACTGGACAACATGCTTAACCTCAGCTAAAAGAACATACCCTGACCCCTGTAGCCTCCTAACACAGAACAAGGTACAGCATTTATGGTACCGCATCCCAACGTTCTTGAAAGCCGTGGGACTGATTCCGAATGATGAGTGCTGGAGGCGTGGAGCACAGGGTGCAGATCTCCTCCATATCTTCTGTCATTGCTCTCCAATGTGCCCCTTATGGGACAAGATCATTATATGCTGCTCCAAAATACTAAGCAAGTGTCTGCGGAATTTCCCCTCATTATGGATACTAAGGCTCCCCCTCAAAGAGTTAAAGGTCTTACACCAACAGAGACTAGGGTTAATACACACTTCTGTCGAAGTTAAGAGAACCTTACTAAGAAAATGGCGTTCCACCGAGATCACCTCTTTTCAGGAATGGCCAATTTTGGCCATGGAGAATATGGCCAACTACTTGAAAATGTCCCACTTCGCTGCAGGCACCATCATCCTGTTCACAGAAAGGTTGGCTCCCTTTAGTGCGTACATAGCCTCCAAAGGGCACCCAGCCAGACCACTGCAGAGCAAAGACCTCCTAAAACCCCCTTGAACTCAGGCACCACTAAGGTCCTGTTTATATTAGTTGTAGTAACCCCCTCCTGTTATCCAGCTTCCAGGTTTAGATACCCCCACCACCTTAATATGTATCTCACTCTCTTGAAAACATTCTGCTTTTATCCCTGACTCAAGTTTTAAATTATAGCATACTTACTGTGTGACTTGAACATTGATTTTTATGTATATCCCCCACTGTTAGAAAAGCATCTCCCTGCTTCATGTGTATGTTATAACTAAGTTCAACTGAAGAATGCTCTAACTGTTGTTACTGTTATTGTATACTCTGAAAAATCAATGAAAAGATTAACTGCAAAAAAAAAAAAAAAAATTGTGGATGGTGGGGGTGGAGGGTGGAAATGGACTTGTAGCAGAGGGTGGGGGGATGGTGGTTGTATTGTAAATGATTGGACTGGGGAGGATGGTGGGGACCTGTTTCTTTTATCCCCCCCCCCACAGGCTCATGAATAATGAATACAAATACCAAATTTCAGAGGGACAACTTTTTCCTTTCTACGTGACACACCCTCCCCAAGCCACCAGGGGGTAGTTGTGCAGTGGAAGGAGGTGTCAAATGGAAGGACTGCTGTGTGACTGAACGTCTCTGCTGGGACTATATTGCCCTTCTTCCTTCCCCACCCAAAGCTAGTTCTATTTTTATAGGCACAGGATTTGATTGACAACAGGAACGTCCTGTTTAGGGGCAGGAAGTGAGTGATCACAGAACCACCAAGGACCCACCATCCTAGAAGGGCAAGAGTAGCTCTCCGGCCCCCTCTAGCTGCTGGAGGTCTGCCTCTGAGCAAGTAAATAAATAAATAAATAATAAAAATAAAAATAAGTAAGTGGTCTATTGCAAAATATAGGATATTCTTGTCTCAGAACAGGACAATCAGGAGCTTAAAGGGCACACAGGCAGAAAGTAAGGAGAGAGAGAAAAAAAAATAGAGGAAAGAGTAAGGATTGCAAACAGTTAAGGGGCCAGAAATAAGACATGATTGGAGTGGTGCAGTGCAGTGGCTGTGGAGCTGCAGTCTTCCGGGAGATGTTCTGGAGGATGCGGTGTTGTCCCATCTGCAGGCACCTTTCTGGGCTGAGGGAGGAGGTTGCTCATCTCCAGGCTGAGTTGGTCAGGATTTGTGGGACCTCCTGTTCCATCCAGGGACCACCAGTGCCACTGCCGTTGCCTCAGAGGTTGCCAAGAAAGAGGAGCGGTTGGACCACAGTGGGCTCAGGGAGGGTGAGGGTGGTGGAACAGGCGCATCCCTCCTGTTGTACCTCTCACAATGCCTGTGCCATTCTGGCAAGTGTGGTTCTCTCATGGAGGCACCCACAGTGAGCACCAAGGAGGATGTTGGGAACCTCCACAAAGGAGACCCACAGGAGAGTGGCAGGGGACCCCTGCAGGGAAGGAAACAACTCCCTGGTGGGGACCCCATTGTCAGGAAAGTAGAACTGGGGGAGGAAGGGGAGGGAGGTAAGGTGCCTGCCTGGCGCCATGGCTTGAGGGACAGGGAGCGAATCCTCAGGATTGCGGAGCAGCTGCACAGGGGAGGGAGCTGGATGTCATTGTCCACCTAGGGACAAATGACCTGGCTAAGAAAGGGATTAGAAAAGTGCAGGAAGAGTTTGTGGAATTGGGGAGGGGCCTTAGTCAAGTAGCACGCACGGTAACCTTCTTGGAGGTGCTACCCATCTATAGCATAGGAGAGGCTAGGGTGTTCCGCACCATGGGATTCAATCAGTGGTTGAAAAACTGGTGTGGAGCTCAGGGATTTGGCTTCATTGGGGACTGGGGGTCCACCTGGAGTGATGCAAGCCTATACTGGCATGATGGGCTGCATCTGTCTGGGAGGGGAACCAGGATCCTAGGTGATAGGTTTAAATGCTTCATTGGAAAGCTTTTAAACTAGCCAAGGGGGGAGGCACTGGAAAGGAGCAGGAAAATCCTAGCCCCCAAATAATCACGGTAGTAAGTGCAGCAAACACCAACATAGAGGTGTCGATAGGGAGAAGGGCAGGGGTAAATGGAGAAAGTGACAAAGGCAAGAAGGACAGGGATGGGGCAAAAGGGAGTAAGGCCATCAGGAAATGGAGGGTAATGAGTACCAATGCCCGTAGTCTGGGCAACAAGCTCCCTGAGCTGATGGCCTTAATGGAAGAGGGATGCCTGGATATCGTAGCAGTCACAGAAACATAGTACACAGAGAACCATGACTGGGATGTTAACATACCAGGGTACATAACCTACAGGAGAGACAGGCAGGGGAAAAGAGGGGGAGGAGTAGCTCTTTATGTAAAGGAAGGGATAAAAGCAACTGAACA
This sequence comes from Neoceratodus forsteri, assembly GCA_016271365.2. NCBI lineage: Eukaryota > Metazoa > Chordata > Ceratodontiformes > Ceratodontidae > Neoceratodus > Neoceratodus forsteri. Next base: position 159,446,648 of record CM057459.1, read on the forward strand.
AAAGAGTAAACAGGGAGGAGAGGAGGCACTGTGGGTCACCTTGGAGACTGGAAAGGGCACCACAATCCGCACAGGGGTTGTACAGACCCCCATGTCAGGGGAAGGAATGGACAAGGATATGATAGAAGGCATTCTTAGAATGGCAGAGAAAGGGAGATACTGTTGATGGGAGACCTGAATATGTCAGATGTTAACTGGAGCACATTTGCTGCAGCCACATCCAAGAGCAGGGCCATTCTTGATGCCCTACAGGTGGCAGGCATTAGACAGCTAGTTTCAGAACCCACTCGTGGGGAGCAATCTTAGACCTCGTGCTCTCAAGCGGGGGCAGTGAGAGGATCTCAGATCTAGAAGTGGTTGCCATCTGGGGACAAGTGACCATCAAACAGTGTGGTTCACGTTAAACTCAGCTACAGAGTCAAGCCATACAAAAGTGAGGGTACTGGACTTTAGGAGGGCTGATTTTGGCAAGATGGAGAGTGCCTCAGAAAAGCACTAGCAAACAGGCTAGAAGGAGGTGTGGAGCAACAATGGGAATTATCAAAATTGCCATCACAGAGGCAACAAGCCTTTGTGTGAAGCAAATAAACAAATCAAAACGAAAGAAAAAGCCACTATGGTTCTCAAAGAGGTGGCTGTGAAAGTCAGGAAGAAAAAGATAGCATTCGGAAGTATAAGGAAACACAGAAGGAGCAGGACAGAGAGCTGTACCAGTTAAGGCAGAAGGAAGCAGGGAGGAAGTCAGAATAGCAAAGGCCCAAACTGAGGAAAGATAGCCAACTCAGTTAAGAAGGGGATAAAACCTTTATAGGTACATCAGCGGCGAGAAAGACAAAGGAGGGATAGTGAGGCTGAATAGAATGAGACGGTGGGTGGGCAGAGGGGACAGTGAAAAGCAGGAATACTGAACGAATATTTCTGCTCGTATTCACAAAAGAAGAGGGGAAGTGCCTAATCCAATTAATAGAAGCACTCTTGATAGAGGGGTCGATCCCAGTCCTTTCACAGAAGAAAGGGTTCTGCAAGAACTCCTAAAACTGAAGGTGGACAAAGCAATGGGTCCTGCTGGAATTCACCCCAGAATTCTAAAAGAATTAAGGGAGGAACTAGTGAAACCACAGGCTACTCTTTTTAATAAATCATGGGAGGATGGTGTGGTACCCGAGGACTGGAGGAGGGCAGATGTGATTCCCCTTCACAAAAGTGGGTCCAAGACAGAGGCAGGAAACTACAGACCTGTCAGTCTGGCCTCTGTGGTAGGGAAAGTGATGGAGTCACTTCTGAAGGAAAGAATAGTCGAGTACCTAGAGGCCAGTGGAGCACAGGACTCAAGGCAGCATGGGTTCACAGCGGGAAGGTCATGTCAGACGAATCTAATGGATTTCTTTGACTGGGTGACCAAAGTAGTAGACCAGGGAGGGGCTGTGGACATGGCCTACCTAGACTTTAGCAAGGCATTTGACACAGTCCCACACAAAAGATTAATAGTCAAATTAACCAGCCTGGGAGTGGGACCCAGGGTGGTAGCCTGGGTAAAACATTGGCTGGACAACAGGACACAGAAGATAATTGTAAATGGAGTCCACTCTGAAGAAAGGGGGGTTACTAGTGGGGTACCGCAGGGTTCAGTATTGGGTCCAGTCCTTTTTAATGTCTTCATCAGTGACATTGCAGAGGGACTGGAAGGAAAAGTATGCCTTTTTGCAGATGACACAAAGATCTGCAATAGGGTTGATACACAAGGAGGCGTGGAAAGGATGAAAAGGGACTTGGCAAGGTTGGAGGAATGGTCAGAAGTATGGCAGCTAGATTCAATGCAAAAGTGCAAAATAATGCACCTGGGAAACAAGAACCAGGGAAGAATACACAATGGGTGGGAGGTAGTAACAACAACAAAAAGGAAAGGGACCTGGGTAATCATATCAGATGACCTTAAGGTTAGCAAGCAATATGAGAAGGCAGTAGGGAGGGCAGGGGTATACTGGGATGTATGGGAGGCATCATCAGCAGAAAACAGGAAGTCGTTATCCCTCTGTACAGACAGTTGGTGAGACCCCATCTGGAGTACTGTGTCCAGTTCTGGAGACCCCATCTCTGCAAGGACATAGACAGGATAGAGGCAGTCCAGAGGAGGGCAACTAAAATGGTGCAGGGTCTGCAAGAGAAGCCGTATGAGGAGAGATTAAGGAGCTTAATATGTATACCCTTGAGGAAAGAAGGGAGAGGGGGGACATGATAGAAACTTTTAAGTACCTCAGTGGAATCAACAAAGTCCAAGAGGGTAGCATCTTTCAGAAAAAGAGACTTGCAAGAACAAGGGGACACAATTTAAAGATAGAAGGAGGGAGGTTCAGGGGCAATGTGAGGAAGTATTATTTCACAGAGAGGGTAGTGGATGCATGGAACAGCCTTCCTGAGGAGGTTGTGGGGTCTAAAACTGCAGGAGAATTCAAGAATGCATGGGACAGACATAAGGCAGTTCTTGTAGGGGGTAGGAAGAACTAGGCTGTTGGTTAACTAGGATCTGCGGCCTATCCTGTAGGTAGGGAAATGGGCAGACTAGATGGGCCTTGTGGTCCTTATCTGCTGTCAAAGTCTATGTTTCTATGCTTCCTTCATCCACAAGACACCCCGGAAGTACCCTTCCTCCCTGAGGCAGAAGGAATCTGAGATGAATGCCAGAGTGCCACCTCGCCGGTTGGCACCAGATGTCCTGGGCTAGGGGCACTAATCTGGGTTGTATGCATGGTAGTGCTACTGCTGTGCTAGCCAGCTGGCCCCAGTTGCAACAGTTTCTTATGTGGAAATACCTGCAAAAGTAATGACTTCTGTTAGCAGGCACAGATTGTGGCAAGGGGTCTCATAACACTGCGATTATGGAGAACATAATACATATCACTACAGTAGTGATATGTATTATGTTCCTCGTAACACATTGTGATTATGTGGAACATAATACATATCACTACAGTAGTGATGTGTGTTATGTTCCTCGTAACACATTGTGATTATGGGGAACATAATACATATCACTACAGTAATGGTGTGTATTATGTTCCTCGTAACACATTGTGATTATGGGGAACATAATACACATCACTACAGTAGTGATGTGTATTATGTTCCTTGTACTACATTGTGATTTTGGGGAACAATATCACTACAGTAGTAGTGTGTATTACATTCCTCATAACACATTGTGATTATGGGGAACATAATACATGTCACTACTGTAGTGATGTGTGTTATGCTCCTCGTAACACATTGTGATTATGTGGAGCATAACACATATCACAGCAGTAGTTTTTTCAGAACGTTTGTTGAAAGGTTTCTTCTGTTGAGTGCAAAAAAATTAACAACAGCATTTTTAGTACATTGGAACTAGCTCAGAACTACTGTATTTAAATAGCAGAACAATGTATTGCAAATGACTGCCACACTTTTATCCAATCTGAATATGTTTGTGTGGTCTTCATACACTTAGGGCCATGGTGTCAGGAGTGTCCCCATCTGGTGCCCATGGTAAATCTCCACTAGACTCCAAACAGTTTATGAGCTTAGGAGCTATGGGCATTCTGTTTGTAAACTGAGCTCCAACCCTTTTGGGAGACAGTTTATCCTAGTGGTTAAAGTGCAACGTTGTGAACCTGGAGAGGCAGGTTTGAACCCCACAAACACAGTTTTCTCATTGTGTTACCCTCAGCAAGTCATTTCCCTGAGCTTGACCTCAGTTTATTCTATCTATCTACTCCTTAAATCTCTTTTTGTGCAGAAAGTGGCAGCAACATTCTCTCCCCCTCTCCTGAATTGTAAAGCATGTAAGCTGCAGTGAATGAACGGCGCTTTATAAAACCAAATTCCTTGTCCTGTCCCCATCGATTATAATCAAATGATAGTGGTACATGAACTACCAGAGTTCACTTCAGAATTTAGGGGGCACAGACCGAGTGTCCCCAAGTCATCACAACACAGATTTACAAGGAATTCCTTTCTGTGCCATTTTCACCTCAAACCATTGCTTTTCTCTGCTTGTCACCATTTCTTTCCACCACTTAAAAAAAAAACACACTTTGACATCTCAAGTCAGTTTACTGACATTTATAACCTTGACATCTGGCATCTTAAAACCCAGTTGGTTGGTTTGAAAGAAATTGCACTTTAAAGAGATGCTTAAATTGGATAAATGGTGTAGTGTCTGCAGTATATCACATAAACCCCAATGCTCAGAAGGCATGTACTGTACAAAAATGTGCAAGCCATATAAGACTACACAGTTGTAATCAGTCACTATATTTGGCTGACTGACTGACAGACAGACAGATACATTTATCTGTCTATGTGGCTACTGATCAATCTCTGTGTGTGTGCACAGCCTTTGAGGTATTTTTTATGGCTCCATGCCATGCAATTTGTATTGTGGTAGTTCACTGTAAGTGGACAGAAGTGCTTCTTTCAACAAGATTGTTTCATTTAAAATGGTGAACATATACAGTAATGAGAAATTTTGTGCTGCTAAATGTTTTTTTGTTGCATAGTTAAAAATAGTCCCATTTCCGATTTGTTAACTTTCATGATGTGGCATGTCCTACACTGTGAAATTCTGAGCCCTTTACGCAGTTGCACTGGACTATCACAAAGTGTCCTCAGTAACTAATTAGTGACAGTCCCTTTAGTTCTGCTATGCACAAGGGGTGTCGTAGCCCTTCCCTGTATGGTTGCAAAATGTTGTGTTGCGTACCAGTAACAGTGCATCATTGAAAGAACCTCCACCATCAAGCCACACTCATTAGGATGTAGGAAATCTGGATCAGAACCCTGCAGGAAAACCTTCACAGCTGGGGCCACCTTTGCTGCCTTGTGGCTAGACATTGTACATCGGTACTGCCTGTATAATCTTATCCAGCTCAGTCTGGAGTTCAGAATCATTTACTGACCAGAGAAGAAAATGCCTAATAGCCTGATGCCTTAAGAATCCACTCTCAGAGAGGCAGGGGAGATGCAGAATCATACATGCCAACCCAGAACAGTGACATCAGAGGGCAGGCTGCACAGTAATCCTGAAGAGACTGTGCAGTGATCCTGAAGAGACTTTAGTGCAGTGATCCTGAAGGGAAACGTCAGCACTTCTTTACAGGATGGAGGGTGTTTTGTGGCTCTGTGTAGCAAAGTCTCTTGAAGATATACTGCTACTGGTAGGTAGGGATGTCATGCCAAGAGAATTTATGGAGGGGTACATACAAAAATTAATCATTTAGGAAAACTAAATTATACTTTTACAGCCTTCATCATTAGAAAAGCAATATGTGGATGGGAATATGTGGGGGCATGTGCTCTCCAAACTGTGTGGGCATGGTGGACCTGCTGGTAAGTAACACAACTATCTTCTTTGAGGATATCACCAACATACAGCCACAGGCTTTAGAAGAGTACAAAGCAGTGCCAACCTGAATGGGTGATATCAACTAGAGGAGGAGCAAAAACTTCAAGTCAGCAGACCTTGCAGTACTTCCAAACCTAGTTCTCCTATGGGTGACAAAATCCAGACCATAATGCTATGGAAATGTCTGGATTTTGCTCTCCATAAGGGAGGTTGGGGCCCCTTAAGAGAGAAGCTGTACTGTCTATGGACTTAACTTTTCTGAGTTACTCTGCGAAGCTGCAGGACACTCAGAAATATGTCACGTGAAGGGGCGCTCATCCGCCATGCCATGGAGCAGCTTTAAACAGTATGTCAACCTCAGCTGTTGGGTGAAGAGGTTCTGGCACCCAGCAATCTCCAGTATCTTGTGGATCTCTCACCTGTGTTTTTCATTTGAGCAGACTGTAAACTTATAGTATATGTACTCATGTGGCGTGTATGGTATCTATTGTGAAACTGGTAGCCTGTATCTGTTCTGTTCGCATCTCTGTCAGAGCGTGCCTATTAACTGGTGCTGTAGAAAAATGCATGTGTTGAACATAGAGAAATAAAGCCTGCTGCTTGATCTTCTGTTTGCACGAGGACATGTGCATGGCATAGTGCCCTGTTACTGGTGCTATGCAATGCACAGTAGTCTGTGGGTATTGCTAAACAGGTGTTAGTGAGCACAGATCCTGTTTGTGCCCACTAACATTTGATAGGCCCATTCTGTATTGCCCATGAGGTGATGGAGCTCCTCTTCCTGTCTGTGCCTAATGAGACTCCATGTTCAGCACAGAAGTGCGGTGGCACTACAAGGTGATAGCCCCCCCCCACCATTTAGTGCAACCACACTGAAAGTGGGACTCACAGTTACTCATCTGAGGTGCTTAAGTTGAATCTGTGAGCCCCATGAACTACAACTCCTGGAGCACATCACAGTAACCACTGCTGGACCTTCTCCGATTTTAACTTGGGGCAGTTTGCATTCAATCAATCAATCAATCAAACTTTATTTAACCAGGCATGTACACCATTGAGCAAGCTTGTTTTCAAGGTGGTCCTGGACATAAGTACAGAACAAGGGTAACAAAAAAGGGTAAACTTGAAAAGACATAATACATTTGGGGAGTATTCAGGCTTATACATACGTAACTCACATAGGATACATAAATGCAAGGTCGTATGCTAGTATGCCAAGATATATATACATAACTAACATTGTGTCAAGTCTTACTTAGATTTCAAGAGGCAACATATGAGATATGGAAGGTCATTGGAACAATCAGTTATAACAATAAGAAGCAAAGTATGCAAGGGGGGAAAAGGAGGGAAAAATGTAAAGGGACAAAGGAGGGACAGGGGAGGGAGGAGGCTAATAAGTGCTTGATGCTCCCTTGAGGGGAGATGGCCTAGGGTGAGTTACAGTGATATTCGAGTCATAAGCGATACTGGTGGCAAAAAAGAACTTGTATAAGAGTGGGGGGGGAGGGCAGAGGAAAGAGGAGAGAGAGTAAGATTTTCTAGGCAACCCCGAACATGAGGATAAATCAGGTGGTAGCAGTGATGCCAGATATGGGAACAGTACAAGGAGCTACAGGTGTCCGGTCACTTAAAGCAGCTACAGGTTTCCTTAAGGTATTTAGCTAAAAGGGCTTTAAGAGTGGACGGACCAGGAAGGGTTGATAATTTAAATGTACTTTGCATGGTGTTCCATAAGGATGGGAGAGAAAAATTGATTGCAGCCACACCATGGGTTGTTTTTACTCTGGGTATCTGGCAGCACAGTAAGGAAAAGTGTCTCAGTCCATAAGATCCCTTGGCACACTCAAAGAAGTTCGAAATGTGAGCAGGGAGTTTGTCGGACAAGGCCCTGGAGAACCAAAGAAGGGCATTCCTTTTCCTTCTCCTTGTAGAGAGGGATGACCATCCCAACTCTCAGTACAGAATGCAGTGGTGAGTGCGAGAAGGCAGATTTAGGATAAACCTTATGGCCCGGTGGTAGAGCGTGTCGAGTTTGCTGAGCACAACACTGGGGCAGTGGATGTAGAAAAAGTCAGCATAGTCAAGTAAGGGTAAAAATGTAGATTGCACTACTCTCTTTCTAGCTTCTTTGGTAAGTAGGTGAACTTATTATACAGCCAGAACCCTAGGTATTTGAAGGTATCTACTGTTTCAGTGGGTTCGATTCGTCCAGTATCGTTAGAATCATATGCTTATGTGTTGGTTCTGGTGCTGCCTTGGGTGAGAGGATCATAGCTTTGGTTTTTTTTGCATTGAGTAGGAGCTTATATTTGATAAGGTTATACTGGAGAGAGATGAAGTCTTGCTGTAGGTCCTTGAAGGCTGTATTCAGGGATGGGCTAGAAGTATCCAGGACAGTATCATCTGCGAATATGTGCACATTAGCAGTGGTCAGATGGGCATCAAGGTTATTAATATAAATTGCAAACAGGATCGGACCCAGGATGGAGCCTTGGGGAACACCTCGTAAAAGTCTTTTTAATGGAGAGAATTCACCTGATGCTTTAACCTGTTGGTAAGGTAACAGGTGAACCATTTAATGGCAGTTGTATCAAGGTCGATATTGCACAGTGCGGTAAGCATTATATCATGGTCCACGGTGTCAAATGCCTTACTCAGGTCAAGGAAGAGGGCATGCACATACTTCATAGCGTCAAGGGCAATTTGCCAGTCAGTGGTTACTTTTGCAAGGGCGGTAACTGTACTGTGTTTGGCTCTAAATCCAGACTGTGCAGGGTTTAGTAGTTTCTGTGACTCCAGGTACTCTCTAATTTGGGTGTTGACGATTTTTTCCAATAATTTTTTATAGGTCGCTCTGATCCCCGGTTTTAAACAAGGGTAAGATATATGCAGCCTTCCAGAGTACCGGTATCTCGCCCCCGTGCGTCAGGGAGATATTGAATAAGTGGGTGATGGGGGGCCTTTAGGAAGCAATCGCCCAGTTTTAGGAAAGAAGGTTCAATATTGTCGTATCATGAACGATTTCCATTAGCAGGAAAAACTGCGATACTGCTTAAATAACCAGAAACCCTGGAAACACTGGCCAGTATAATGTACTGTGTATTCCCTAATGAGGCACTCTTCACATATTGTGAGGCCTTTCTGATCCATCTGAGATAAAATGAGTTTGAACAAGAACAATCTCTGGTTATGTGCGTGGAAGTGTATTATTTATTTGCTTTCTGTAGATTCATTCCATCACAGTCAGATATCCCAGTAGATGATGCGGCACTGAAGGTAGCGGGACTGTAGAGCATCGTGTCTGGTGATCCAGTACTGTTAAAGGGCCAAGCACTGCAAAACAGAATCATGATTGACCTTATCTGGATTTTAAATCAGCCTCAAGGTTTCGCCGGATACGGCTGTGTCTGTGTAAAGTGTTCAGGGTTTTCACCATGGGTTCAGCTCACCCAGAAGAGGTGTCCCAATCAGACACTGCCTGCCTTTGGTGAGAACAGAGGAAGCCCGCTGGCACTCTGCTGCCTCCTTGGTGACCAGGGGAAGGGAGCCATGTTGGCCCAAGTATTTACATAACCATTCCTCTCTTCACACAGCTCAAGGACAGTTACTAGAGGGTTTTGACCGTGACAGTTGCCCTCTAGTTCACTGGTTTTCAAGTAAAAAAAATTAGTGTCCACAAAGTATGGCTTCAGGAATTTGCTGGTGGCCTCATACCATTTTCCCCCTCAAAACACTGTAAAAATAAGTGTATGTAATATACTTCAATTCAAAGAACACACACATGCAAAGGTGTTGATTTAAAAAACTGTACTAAGCGTTTTTACTAGGTCCTGACAGTGTAATGGTAGATGAACAAAGAATCAACTGACATAGTGCAAATTCAGTCAGATTCATTTACATAAGTAAGCCTCCCTCATTTGCATTTAACACTTTTCAAAATAGTGCAGTACTCTTCTAAAAAAACAAAGCAAAAAATATCTTATTATTGGTATAAAACCTCTGAGTGCTAATGTGTTTTCCTAAGGTGCAACCCACAACCTAAAATGTGTTTAAACAAATCAACTTACTTCAAATGTTTTTTTTCTTTTAGCTTGGCTCTCGAGTCTGCCTGTTTAGGGGAAAGAAGCCTGATTACTACCTCTGTTTCTGACATACAAAGGGTGTAACAAATAAAAATAGTTAGGAGCTTATTCCTGCAGGGGTTCATTCACTTGCCTTGCTAGCGCTGTTTTTTATTTTGAACAGCCAACATACTACCACTGCTATGCATCCTGTTCACTGTTACAACTTAATAAACCTGCCATGAGCTCTCTTAAAAACGGAATCCCTGTAATGCTAAATCATTATGATAGCCAGTGAAATGTACAGAACTGTAGTTATTTAAAATGGAGTGCTGATCAAAAAACTGTCAGATAGATTGCATATGCTCACATGCACAGGACATAGTGTTTGACAAAATACTACTCTCTTATTCAGTATAGTACTGTAAAAGGTGACAATGCCTGACGGTGGAGAATTTTAAATCTGCTTTAAAAACGTATTTATTTACTTTGGCGTTTTCTGATGTTATCTGATCTCCTGCAGATGTTTTTATATGTATTGATAGGTGTAGTTGTTTTTATGTATTTTACAGTTATGTACTAGTGCTATGGTTTTGGAATAGCGCTATTTATAAATAAAAAATTATTGATTGATTGATTTAACTTAGTGATCGGTAGTCCTTCAAAATATTTAAATGTACTTTTGCTCAGAGACTGATCCTACATTGTGTTCCCTTGACAGTTTTTGTTACAAATGATCACTGCTTCTGCTCTGCATTAAAATCCAACTCCTTGCACTCTATTACACTTCAGGACATCAGTTCCTAGTTCCTACATAATTCTTATTCAGGTTCGTCATTATGGATATCACACATTCAGAAAATGGATCTACTCTACTGTGTAACAGTATATCTGTTGTAGGACATCACCTACTTGGGAGTTCCATGATGAAGAGAATCCTCCTGGTGCTCTCAGCCCACGCCGATTACTATACAGATCCACCCTATTCAAACAAAAGGTAAAGTCCAGTTTCATACCTCCCCTCCCAAAGAAACCAAACACCACAGCACAGTAGTAGATTGTTGAAATACTAACAGGCTGCTGCTCACGCTGTAATGCTAAAAGTGGCTACCACACAAAACAAACTGCTTAGCTGCTCCTTGGCTGCACAGAAGCCTGCTAGTGGCCGCATTCAGCCACGGTGGCCGCATTTGAGAAATGTTGCTCTACAGGAGCCCCTTGCATGCTTGGAGACAGGATGACAGGATGTTTGTGTACAGGATGTTCTGGTTCAGCTAGAAATGTGAAAACTCTGTCATAAATATTCATGATCCTACCCTCTCCCTTGACATTATAAGTAGTGGAGGCAAACAGCAAGGGGGGGGGGGTGTCTCTAGGAGTAGTTAGAAACAGCAGAGAGGGAGTCCAGTCTCTGGCTGTGCAGCCTCTGGAATGATGGCAGGGTTCCTGGGTCCAGGTGGCACTGGTCCCCTGCTGAGGTCTTCAGAGTTCCACCCCCAGGTGCCGCCAGGAGGATGGGTCTCCTTGGAGGGCCTCATGGACCCCAGCAGAACAAGAACCAGAAGGCACAATTGGAAGTAAGCCTTGCATTAAGAATGTCCTGTAGTGTAATAGAAATCCAGGTAATGTAGCATAGACCCCCTGGCAGGTAGCCGAATAAACTGGCATGAGGAGGAGAGGGCCTGGCAAGACTTGGTGTCAGTAAGTTCACGAGTGAGGGGCCAGGTATGGGAGCCTGTGCTTTGGGTCATTAAGGCTATCTGTATGCTGCCGGAGGGAGGCAGGCATGGCTGGACCAACTATTAATTATTTAGGGGTACTGCCATAATCCTGACATGCATATATAGAATAATGCATTGGGAAGTGTGTATAATGAGGATTTTATGCACAGCTGAGGCGTGCGATGCCCCTGTGAGGGCATCACATACCGAAGGTGTGCATAAAATCCATATTTAAACATTTTCACATATTTTATTTTTTATATTTACTGGTTCTTCAACTATTGCATTTTTTTCTGTTGCATGGAATAATTAGTGAGACAGCAATGTTTAACTGTTTTCTGACTTTATTGCAACACAAAGAACAGAATTATTTTTTTTATAGAAAAGTGTTTAAATGAACTTTTTTAAAACATTCCTTAGCATTTTGTAACACTTTTAGGACATTTACAGCATCGTTAGATAGTTCTGCATCGACTTTTAGAGTGCTAGGCAGTGCTATTTAAAACTAGTACTACTGCAAGTATATCCGCATTAAGGAACATTTATAGAAGTGGTAAAACTTTTTGTTGCAGTAATTTGAAGTTCTTGGGTACTCATCAGTCCAGCGTAGCTTTAGAGGAAGGATTTTCTCTTTCTGTCTCTCTCCCTCTGTGTCTCCGTTTTCTTTCTCGGCTGCAGCGGAGGTGCCATCTAAGGGAGTGAGAGAAATGTTCCAGATTTAGAATAGTGTTAGACAGTGTTATTTGAATGAATTGACTTACATATTCCCTAGTCAGAGTCGGAGTTGTAGAGTCCCTGGTGTGAATTGAGATGAGTTTGCCATGTTTTTTCTTGTTTTTAGTTCTGATTTTTTCAAACTGCTACGATATGGTTTTTCTTTGTGTTGCCTGACGAGAAAGCAGTTTGTTATGCTGGCAGTTTGCAGGTGCTGCGTGTGTGAGTTGAACGCGCAAGGGAAGGCAGTCATGCAGGGGTTTACCTGCCATGGGAAGTGTTGGCAGAGCCTTTGTGAAAGGTGGTTGGACAAACTCTGTTATTCACGGTTCATTATTCACACGTGTGAATAACGGGGTTTGTCAGCCACTGACAGCCATTGATAAACATGACTAACTAGTAAATATAAACTTCTTGTCTGAAATGGGCACTGTGAGACATGTGTTAGCATATAACTGCCCGGGAGTATACCATGCATAAATGGTCTTGGGAATGTTAGGGCTCCAGGGACCCCAAAGGGAGATTAGGGATTGGATTAAAATGCAATGTGAATTTAGACTAGATTCATTAATATTGTTAGCCTTTATGTCCCTAAGAGCAAGGTTGAACTTAGCAATGGTAACTTTGGGAGTGATCCAGGGAAGTTAGACCCTGGGAAAGATGGGGGTGGACATCAGAGCCCCAAATGAATACATGGAGTACAGTGTGTTACAGCTAGTACTGTGCCAGATGACACGAGGAACTGAACAGTAACCACTTGGGGATGCCCTTATGCAGTGTACCATCTTTTTAGCAAATACATGCACCCAGATCAAGCCTTGTTTCATGTTTGGTCTCGGTTTGGGTGTGGTCTCATGTTTGTTGGTGCCACAGTGTGATGTTTATGGTGCTCCTACTCCAGTGTCCCAGGCCCGTGGTAGTAAAAGTGTTTAGTGCAACCACAGGTTCTATGATGTAATGTGGATGCTCCTTTTATGAGAATACTAGTTTAGACAGTACCCCTAGACTAGACACAGGGGATTGCCTGCCCCACACATGTGATTCAGTAACCATGTGCCACAGCTAAGATGCAAGATCATATTTTCAGTAGGGTCCTGCTTCTACCTATTGTATACTGTAACTGGTCTTGCATAGTGAAGGGCAGTTCTGAAGACTGTTTTCAGTTTGCAGTAATTGAATAAAACCATTTTCATCCCCAGGAACTGGTGTCTCTGAGGACATTTACTGCTTAGGCTGGGAGCTTTCTTTCCTGATAGAACTTGAGTGGCAAGGGTACAGTTATTCTGTCATAGTAAGCAATGGAATACCTGAATGACCGCTTTTTGCTAAGCCTTGTTCTTTATAAAACTAGTTTCAGTTTTGAATCTTTCTACTAATGCAGTGGTTGTCAACTGGGGGTCCGCTGCCCAAAGGGGGTCCATGAGCGCCCGCCAGAGGGTCCGCAAAGCTGTGTATTTAAATCATAATGCAGTAAAATGCCCCAAATCGCAACCGCGAGTAAGCGGTGCTGAAATCCCCAGATAAGCACTCAGTTGAAACAGCGAGTTAGCCATTATGTGGTGTTAATCAAAAACTTAAGTTCCTACACTGAAATTCGTGACTTGCCATTAAATCGCTTGCTGGTGATGAGTAATTCAATGAATTACCTCATTTAATGTTTTAAGTATGGAACTGCTTTGCCGACTGATGGCTGCTGATCTGCACTATTGCGTTTTTAATTAGGCCGTGAGTATAAGGTTTAATTAAAGCCATTTAGGGGCATTGCAGGTTGCCATTTATTGTGTGTAATTGTTACCCAGCTTTTTTAAGTGAAGCTACTTGCCATCATGTGCCAAATCATTATTTGAAGCTGTTCCTGTCTGCTTATGCAGTCGTTCCTTTCCTCTCTCCCGACCTGTCTCTGCACTATTCAGGCACTCTTTGGGTTTACCAGCCCACGTCTGTATTTCATTTATCCATTCGCAGCATAACTCGCAGTATAACAGTATTCAAGCATGTATTCTGCTACTGATTTGTGATTCTAAATGCAGGTGTGCAATGTTTCTAGTAAGTTGCTCAGTCAGTTCGGTAGTTATTGCTCAGTATGTCAGGTTATTCAGTATGTCAGGTTATTCAGTGGCATAATAATGTCTTGTGGTGCTCAGTTAGGTAACCCCCCCATTGACTGTTAATTTTGTTTTCTATGACTCAGTTGCTCTGTTGTTAAGTAAGTTGCTAATTTTGGTTTTCTGTCATTATTATTCAGTTATAATGTATGGTAGAACACTGTTAACCTTAGGAGATTATAATTTCCTAAGGTTGTTAACCCATCGTCCATCCGTTCCAGTGTTGTTAACCTATCAATGCTATGTCACATTGATAGGTTAACAACAGGGATCGCTTTGCACATGTGCAGTACACGACCTGAAGGTCTTCCAGAAACGTCCGCGGCAGTGAAATCATGATCCAGAACAGCTGCGGCGGTGACTAAAATTTTAACAGTAAGGATCCCGATTAATTTTTTTAACTAGAAATGCATGACCATACACTATAAAATATAATGTATGCTCATACATTGGCAACCAGTTTGAATAACCGGCTCAAGGTTGTCATGGTGACATAAACCTCTTGAGCTTCACTCTCACGGTTTACATGGTCGCCATGGCAATCTCTCACCGGTTAACAAACCGCTCACCGATGCATGCCCATACATTATCCTCTATATTATTATTGAATTTAAATAAGACAATGCTGTATAAATGTGGGTACAAAACTAGTGCTAATGCGGTACTAAATGCGTCAGTATATATGCAAAATTTTGGTAGGGGGGTCCACAACATTGCTGTAAGTTTGCCAGGTGGTCCCTGGACCAAAAAAGGTTGATGACCACTGTACTAATGTTTGACTCTTTCTGCTCTGAATTAGAGCTGCTTCAAAATTTTATAACAAAGTTAATTTTTATTATGGACTTAGTTTGGCTGAGCAACTTCTTTTCTTAAACTTCCCCCTTTAATAACTGACAAATTTAGATGTACACTTATTTGAAGTGCCCTAGAGTAAGAGGTTGCCCTGGAAACGTGTGTTTTGTCAAGGTTGCCATTATTCTTCAGTGATGGTTTGCCATACATGTTGGTGGCAAGAGTTCTCTTTAGATCTAACCATAGCCGAAGCACACATTATTTTATTTTTAGTATTTAGTTTTTGTTGACCGGGTAAGTGCACTAGACAAATCCTGCCTATTTTCAGGCACGACCCGGGGGAGGGGGATACAAATGAATGCCAACTAACCTTGAACCACATTAAGCTGTTGGTGGTATTTTTAGTGAATGAGGGAAATTTGGCCAGGACACCAGAGAAATTCCCCTCTACTTTTCGATAAGTGCCATGGGATCTTTAACATCCACCTGAACTACCTCCAATCCAGGCAGATGGGACCTCGGTTTAACATCTCATTCGAAAGATGGCACCTCAGAAGTGCAGCACCCCTCTCATGCTGCACTACAGTGTCAGTACTGGGATATTAACCCAAGTGCCAGATGTGGGAACTGAACCCACAGCCCTCTGATCTCCCAGCCTCAGAGGTGAGTGTGCTACCTACTGAGCCACTGACACTGCAAATGTTAACATGCGCCAGTGTTAAAATAAGAATGCCACTGGGGATCAAAATGGGAGGCTGCAGGAGACTTTCTAGACTGCTGGCACTTTAGGAAAGCTTTTAAAAAATGCAGGCCCCTTGAGAGGAATTTTGGACCCCTCAGATTTTGGGGGCCCCACCAGCTCACAGCCCCTTCCCTGCATACAGTATGCTGGGTGGCCTGGGCCCCTCTTGGCACTGGACACCGGGAATTATCCCCTGCTCCCCCAACCTCTCAAGGCCCCTGAAAAAAAAAAATTTTCTGATTCATTTATTCAGGAGATTTCAGCTGAGAAGAAGCAACATCTCTTTTCCAGAGGGGTCCTGCTTCTACTCATTCCCACAGCTGCGTGGACTGGTGCACTGAGAGGTTACGTGACTTGCTCAAGGTGACAAAGTGAGTATGTGGTTTCAGTGGGGACTGACCTGTGATCTCCTGATGGTACTGTTAATTTCAAAAGTCCAACCTTGTGGTGAAGTAAGAAAGCAATGTCCTTATTTAAAGGGACACTGTTTACCCTTTTTACATCATCCTATTTTAAGTTGAAAACTCACATTTTATGATTACTTACCTGCTCTAGAACTCATTGGTGTTGCTGGGGGTTTGATCTGCCTCATTTGTTAGTAGAATTGAAATGCAGTAATTCTGTAATTATACTCAACCTTGTTCTGTTTCAAATCCTTGATCTGCTTGTATTGCTCACATCCTAAACATTCGGAACCCCCAAGCAGTGCAGCACTCATGATGTAATAGTCTTCTCTGCTCTCACTGCATCTTGAGTGGCTAGACTGTGTTGGGGGTGTTCCCAAGTCAAGGAAAGATGCAGTGGGAGTTGATTAAGGCATGAAAACAAACACATTTTGGTGTGGTAACACCAGTATGGTAGGCAGACTGTTTTACATTTTTAAAAAGAAAAATGGAATCAGAATCAAACTTCCAGCCAAACCAGCATATTCTGCAGAATGCAAACACCCTTAAAATACATTTTTTAAACTAGGTACAGTTTGAAGTCTCAAGGTGTTGACAGCTTTTAATTTTTTTTTAATTTATGCACCTTCCATCCCCTCGGCCGGCCACCCCTTCGGGCCACCTAGGACCCCCTGCCAGCCTCTCTGTTACCATCACAGCAGTCCTGATCCACAACCCTTGTGGTTTTCGATGTATCCCTTCCCCCCTTGGGTGTGGGATACTGAGGAGGGGAAGTGCTTGCCCATAGGCATGGACAGTTCACCAGGGTTCACGGGGGACTGACACGGGCATTCCCAGGCTTGAGTGGCGAACAGGGGACCAGCAGCCATCATCCAGCCAGCCAAGAGGAATTTTCCTGTTTGTGCCCCACCCCCCATGGGCCGCACGCTTACGGTGCCCTGGGAGAACGAACGTAAGGCACATGGACACCCACTCCACAAAGTGCGCTGCCACAAGCGTCCCCCAGGAGATGCTCAAGAGCAATGCTTGCTCTGACCCCCCCTTGGAGGAGAGTATCCTTCAGATGCTCTGATCCATCCCTGCCAGCCTCCACTCCTGTTGTCCCGAGCTTGGACGTGAACATGGGTTGCCAGTGTGCTGGGTAGTCCCCTGTCACCTGGCACCACGGAGTCCGACAGTGCTCCTTTAACTCATTTTCTTTATTGGCATGTCTAATCAGGTACGTGATTTAGGTACACTGGTGGCTTTAAATGTGTTTACATTTTATACATTCTCATTTGAAAAGAATGATGTTCTCTGGTCTGCTTGGTTCAGTCAGACTTTTTGAAACTCTTTCTATAGCTATTTCTCTTCACACTCTATAACAGTACAGTATATCACTAAAATTCCTATATATATACCAAGGTATTCCTTCAAGGAACAAAATAAATTGCCTTCATTTTTTAATATATTATAGACATATATATTATTTTTCTTCATTGATTTTCTGTGCAAAACACATACACCAGTATTCTATGGAAAGATACTTAAGCAATAAGACATTACAGGGTGTGAATTGTGGTGGGACAACAGCACACTCTGGATGTGTTGTAAAGCTACAAGGCATTACCGAATGCCTTCAACCAACCGAGAAATGCTGTTATTCCACCACAGAGCATACCCTGGAATGTCTTACTGTGATTATAAAATGTGTTTGAGATTTTTTTGGGGGGAGGTAAAAAAACAGACAAAAATAAAATAATGCTAAACATTTTGATGATTTTTTTAAGTCAATCCACCCCACCAAAATAGTCCCGTTACATCCCAGCTTTATGATGCCACCTTAGTTTCAAATATTATGCACAGCAAAATATTTGATTAAAAAAAATAGACTTTGAACCTCCTAATTTCCCCAACCTATCTATATTTACCCGTTTCCTTCCCTTTCCCCTTCTTCTTTATATGATTTCCTCTAATTCCCCACCTTGTTTCTTTTTTATATTTCCTACATTCAGTAGATGGAATGTTAACTATGGATGGAATAAAAGAATTCAAATTTCTGCATTGTCCTAGTGGCAGAATGTTCTCCCCCACAGTCTTTTTTTGTTAATAATATTTTTATTTTCCAATAAGATTTACAAAACAAAATCACAAAAAAAAATGAAATAATCAATGCATTAATATATAAACAAATAATAAGGGCAGTTCAAACTAGCTAAAAAGATCAATAAAAAATATTTTTCTTTCCTTTTTAAATTAAAAGCAATGAGTTTAACCTACCATATTTCATAACATGTTAACAGTAATCATCGATAATAAACATGCAAATTATACTCCTTGCCATATGTCCATATTACAACAGTTCCCCTAAAACAGAATAATTAAGGAGATTATTATTCATAAGAAAATAAAAAAGGAAAACACTTAGAAATAGAAAAAAATAAATATCTGACAAAAAAAAGATAGTTGTTTTGTCCATTAACTAGGCAGATCAATAGTACAGTATATAATATCGAGAAAAGTAAAGAAAGTTGGGGTGGAGTGTGAAAGAAGTGACAAAACTGTCTAGTACATATACTGAGTTTTCACTGGGTGATGAGTTTACTTAGAGCGTCCCAGTAATTCCAAACATTTTTCTTCCCAGCTCTCAAACCTCTAACAAGTTTTTCACGTTATGTTCTCAATGAAAGTGTTCTTCCATTCTATAAAAGTAGGAGTTGTTGGTTCTATCCACTGTTTTAAAATGCAATTTTTAGTTACAATTGAAATCAAGGCTATCATATATTTAAGTTCTTTTGCAATAGAAGAGTTATCATCGAACTGTCCAATTATACATGTTTTGATGTTCATATGTTGAGTTAGCTGAGGTTTTTGTGACAGGCATTGTTTTACCTGTTGCCACAACTGTACTATTTGAGGACATTCCCAAAACATGTGTATCCCAGTTGCATTTGGGCCATTATATTTGGGACAGTTATAATTATTGCTAAGTTTCATCTTGAACATTTTTTTTCTGGGGAAAAAAATAGATTGTGTAAACATTTATAATGGGTTATCCTATTATTGACAGGAGAGAATGCCTTAAAGGGAAAACCCCAGATTTGTTTCCAATTCCATTGATTTACGTCATCTCCCAATATATTTGACCATTTGGATACTGATTCTTCTGCTGTATTTATAATTACTGAAGTTAAATAACTATAAATTAATGTGATAGTGGGTTTCAATTTCATAACAGCTATAAGTTTTGAGTATTTTCACTCATCTGGGGTTTTATTATGCCTCTGAGCATATGATATTCAGCAATATCCAATGTGAGCTGAGAACTTTTAATTAAGTTTTCTGTCAGTACAAACTCGTGTGCAGTTGTGGAAATGTCTTTAAAACCGGTATCCCCAAATAAATCCTTATCTCTCATAATACCTGCTTCCTTCAGCACATCTCCTTGTGTTGCAGATGTTTCTAATTTCAGATTAGGATTCCCCCAGAGTGACTGCTGGAGAGAAGTTGACAACTCCAGTTTAAGTAATTGGGACACCTGTGCGATTATTCTGACTGAATCCGTTATTGTAGAATTGTTTGATATTGTATTTTGATATGCAAAAAAAAAGGGAATGTGCACTGATGTTTTTACCTCTTAGAATGTCTTTCTCAGTCCGAGGCCACTCCGCTGAGTACATACTATTTATTCTACTTTTAAAGTAGTGAGTTATTTGCAATAATCTGGTAGCTAAATAATATAACTTAAGATCTGGTGCCCTTAAGCCTCTTTGTTCTTTAATGTTGTTGTGTAATGTAGTGAACCATGTGGTGGGTATAGTCCAGGGTAACACTGAAAATAAATACAATTATCTGGGCGATAGGATCGTTTTAACTGAATCTAACCTACCCCATAGGCCTAAAGGGAGTTTATTCTATTTCTCAAGGTCTCCTTCAGCTTTCGTTCTAAGATTAGTTAAGTTAGTTGAAATGTTTTTTTTTATTGTTTTACATATTTTAATACCCAAATAGTCTATATATTCAGGTGCCCAGAAAATACCCAATTCTTTTACTTCAGTAGTTGGGATGCCCCCATTTAAGGAGAGGAATTGAGCTTTTTCTTTATTCAGTTTGTATCCTGACACAGAACCGTAGTTAGCAATCAGATTTAGGAGTGCTTTGGTAGAATTAATGGGGTCCAAAAGTGTCAGAAGTATGTAATCTGCATAAAGAGAGCACTTGGGTGATTTGTTATCTATCTGAAACCCTTTTATTTGAGGAGAAGAACTGATTTGGAGAGTCAAAGGATTGATTGCTGAATTGAATAAAAGGGGCGAAAGCAGGCAGCCTTGTTTAGTACCTTATTCAACTTTAAAAGACTTTGAGATTTTCCCATTAACCATCACTGCCTCAGAAGGATTATCATATAGAGGTTTTACCCGTGTTATGAACTCATCAGTGATATTATGAGCCTTCATAGATTTAAATAAAAACTTATTTCCTACATAGTCAAAGGCTTTTTCTGCATCTAGCACTATCAAAGCAGTGGGGGAGGGGGGGTGTTTTTATTTGCTATGAACATTATGTGAAAGATCTTCCTAGCATTATCCGAAGTAAGTCTCTTTTTAATAAATCCAGTTTGCTCAGGACCAATAATTAGAACCATGACCAAATCTTAGCAAGGATTTTGATATCTGTATTAATGAGGCTGATGGGTCTATAATTTTTATGATATGCTTCATCTTTACCTGGTTTGAGAATTAACATGATGATACTTTGTTGCATGGATGTGGGTAAGGATTCAGTATCTTTTGCTTCATAATATACTTTAATTAATAGTGGTACATAGATACATAGACAGTGTCGGCAGATAAGGGCCTATGGCCCACCCAGTCTGCCCATTTGAGCTTGTAAGTTCAGTTTGTTTTCCTAGAAGTCTGTTGCCCCTTACCCCTGACCTCCAGAATTCCTTTATGTGGTGAAATAATATCCAAGAATGTTTTATAAAAATTCAAAGGAAATCCATCTATACCTGGGGTTTTGTTTGGTTTTAAAACCAGCTGTTCCTAAATGCAAAAAAGACTGTCTCGCTAACTTTCGGCTCGAAGCCTCGCCTCTCCCGGCTCGCTGAGCACCCCCCCTTCGTAACCCTGGACCACTCTCCATTAGAATCCAGTACCTCCTTCCGTTACCTAGGTGTTTGGCTCAACCAAAACCTAGATTTCTCTACCCACGTGGAATCCTTGCACAAAAAACTTAATCCCAAACTGGGGGCCCGCTACCGCAACAAAGGCTGCCTGTCCACCACGGTCAGGCGGGAACTCGTACAAAAAATGATTCTGCCGATCTTTGACTACGGGGATGTGATCTATGGCACCACCGCACCGTCCACTCTGTCCAGCCTGGACACCCTTTTCCACTCCTTCTGCCGTTTCATACTGGACTGTCCAAAACTAACACACCACTGTGACCTTTACAGCGCCCTGTCCCTTCCCTCACTTGCTGACCGCCGGCTAATCCACAGCTCCAAAATTGCCACTAAATTCTGGTCCCACTCTCTCCCCCCATACCTGGCTGCATCCTTAACTTCTCAGCTCCCCCCAGCGTACTCGCTTCGGCACTCAGATGCTAGACTATTCCACATCCCTCTTATGCGCACCTCCATGGGCCAAGCAGCACTAAGCTACCGCATAGCAAAACTCTGGAATGACTTACCAGCAGATATCCGCCATTACTACAATCTCAGACACCTCAACACTCGCCTCTCAGAGCACTTCCTCTCGGTCTGCTCTTGCTCCCGCCCTGCCCCCTAAGAGGCTTCAACTGCCTACCTTAACTTCCTGATGGCCTACCAACCAGCCTAAAATTGCATCTAATAACTAACGGCTAATTAGCTACACTTCCACTTAGGCTCCCTCCCTCTCCCAATCCTTCCTCCTAATCCAGCTATATAATCTATTGTTGGCACTCTTCTCCCTTACACCAAAGCTCTATCTTCCTGTTTGCACTTCATCTGGATATAAAAACAAGCCTACCTTAGCTACCTACTGTATAGGCTCACAACATTGCCTCCTCATGTGTAATTGAATGTCTGTATAATTACTGCTCCTTCCCTCATGTACCCCACCTTGTTTCCCCCAGGTCGCATCTGGAAACGAGTGGTCTTCCGCTCAGTATGCCTGCCTGGTTAAACTCTTGAATAAATAAATAAACTCTTTAATGGCTTGCTGAATATCTTCAATTCTTAATTGTTGATTAAGTATATCTTTTTTTCCCATTAGAGAGTTGTGGTATATTAGTGTTATTTAGGAAAATATCAATGTCTTTATCTGAATTGTTGGATGTATTAGTCCTGTAT
The DNA here is from genome assembly GCA_016271365.2 of Neoceratodus forsteri. Classification (NCBI taxonomy): domain Eukaryota; kingdom Metazoa; phylum Chordata; order Ceratodontiformes; family Ceratodontidae; genus Neoceratodus; species Neoceratodus forsteri. Next base: position 159,468,886 of record CM057459.1, read on the forward strand.
ATATTGGTATAATAATCACAAAAGTAATTATTAATTTCTTTAAGATCTATAATTACTACATCTGTCTCCTCATTTGTTAAGGCTAAGATGAGTTTTTTATTACTGTTTTGTTTAAGGCACATAGCTAATCATTTTTGGGTTTTGTGACCAGATAATAGATAATTTATTTTTGTCTTCCTTATTTGAAAAATCTGCCTCTCTTCGTACTATTTCCTTATATTCTAATTTGTGTTTGGCCCATTTCTGCCATAAGTCTTCAGAATAAGTAATATCTAACTGATTTTGTAAGTGTTTTAGTATGTCCAATTGTTCTTGAGTTTTTAATTTGCTTTGTTTTTTAACCCTAGATGCCAGATTAATAAGCCTCCCCCTTGCGAAGCATTGAAGTGCTTCCCATGTTATAATCCAAGAAATATCCTCAGGGTTATTGAAATGTAAAAATTCTGTGAACTCTTTCTTGAGTGAATCCACATACTGTGTATTCTCAAGAAGAAAGTTGTTTAACATCCATCTGCCTTCTTTATTTCTTAGTATTCCCCCTGTAAGGGTAGTTGACACAGGCGAATGATCAAAAATCATAATGGGGTGTATTTGGGATTGTGTTATATCCTGTACACAATTCTGAGGGAGAAAAAAATAATCAATTCTTGACCCCGTCATATGAACAGGAGACAGAAAGGTATATTCCTTCAACATAAGGTTAAAAATTCTCCATGACTCTATTGAACCCAAGCTGTCTATTGTTTCTACCAGATCTCTATCTGATTTTGTTAATCTATATTTTTTAATTAATTCTATCTAGCAGTGGATTGATGATATCATTTAGCTCTCCATCTAAAAAAAATCACTTTTTGTGAATGAGGAGATTTTACCTCTACATTCTGTGAAAAATTCATGTCAAGTGTCCGAGGGCTCATAAATATTAATTAGTGTAACGTCTACATCACTTAAGATTCCATGTACTGTAATATACTATCCATCCGGATCCAGAATTTCATTTAGTATTGTAAAAGTTAGCTTTCTAGATATCAGTATCACTACTCCTGCTTTTTTGTTGCTATCTCCTGCACTGAAAACCATGCCCACCCATTCTTTCCTCATGAGATCTTTATCTGAGTTTTTAATGTGTAATTCTTGTAAGAATACAACATATCCTTCAATCTTCTGCAGCTGCCTAAGAATTTGGTGCTGTTTGCACGTTTCATTTAGCCCATGAATATTCCAAGTTGTAAATGTAAGTGACCTAGCCATCCTTAAAGTTGGATGTGCTTTTTCCTATAGGGGTATACTTACCGTCATGTGATTCTCCAGTTACTGGACCACAGGGCTTAAGTAATACAGAAGAAGGGTGATTCACTATCTGCCCATCACCAGGATCTTCAAACGTCACTCTGAGTGGCTGTTTCACACCCCACACTCCAAGAAGAAAAAGAAATAGTGAAAAAGTGATGGTAGAAAGTAGAGAAAAAGGAAAAACAGAGATAATAAAACAGAGAGGACCATTTGGTTTAGCCTCCCAACCCACTAACTTAAATTCCACCCCTCTATCCATTGCCTCGATGAGTGAAGAGGTCGGACTCTGGCAACACACATAGAAATGACTAAATATCAACATTACTAATGATACTATCTACGAATAAATATTATGTTACCAGGCAGTTGCTATGTAAAACAATGTGGAATCTATATATCATTTATGAGAAATCATGTCTTCATTTTCTCCCTTTTAAAACTAGAAAACGTTCGGAGTTACAACCTAACATTCACTGTATTTTTACTGTATATGTAAATACTGACATGCTTAGGAAACATCCTATATTATTTTTTAAAAAGGAAAGTATTAAATTTCTGAGGTGACAGTATGAACTGGTACAATCCAGCATTTAAAAAACCTGTTTAGCAGTAATCCAACTGTATAGTGTGGCTGACTGTCTTCCTCCGCACCCCTAACAGACCAATATAGCTCCATACGTACGCTACCAGTGCCACATTTAGTGCTCATAGCGTATTTCTTGTAACTAGAACTGACATAGGCATATTCAGTATAATTCCGATGTCTGATAGTCATGACAACCACCTTGAAAGCAAAAACTTTTATTGTGGTATCAAAGTTTTAGAGATCAGCAGCAGTCCCCATATTTTTATTTTTTATGATAATAAGAAATGGACTCAGACTTATCAAACAAAGATTGATTTAAAGTCTTGAGAGCACCTCGAAAGAGGCCTAACCGGCGGGTCTGTGTCCCTTCATATCACCTTGTAATTGTTTGTAGCTGACTTCAGTCAGTCTAGCTAAAATGACTGTACGTGCAGAGGCACTTGATAAACCTAACCAGTGAGCACTGTCAGCATTTGTCTAATTAGTTGAGGTAACCACTACAAATACACAAAAACATCAATTCTTGACATAGAAAAGAGCTCAGAGATATAGTTGTCATCATACCTCTTAACCTTTTGTCCCCCAAATGTGGAACATTGCCTGTCAAAATGTGGAACAAGTGGGCAAAATTTGGAACACTTAATCAAATCTTTACCTAAGAAGCTCAAAACACTGTTAACAGGTTGCATTTATGTTTAGAAAGTCTGTTATGAATTGAATAATATATTTTTTGCATCATTTACTATGGATTTTTGCTTTAAAATGTTGATTTTGAATGTGGAACAAGTCCTCACAATGTGGAACAGGGAGCTTTTGAGAAGTAAAATGAGGAATGTTCCTCGAAATGTGGTACAGCTGAGAGGTATGGTTGTCATGTATCATGAATTACTAAACACAGAAATAGGTGTAGTAGTCATGCTGTCAAAAAGAACACCCGTAATCATTATTTTAGAGAAATATCACTATCGGTGTATGTGACAGAAGAAAGCTGGGAACCAGGGCCAATTTCAATCATGAAGAGAGCACACGTAGATAACACTTAAAGGCCATCTCACCACTTTAGTCATGCACTGCTAGAAACTAAAGGAAGCATTCTTTTAACCAGTATCATACTGGATTGTACCATTGTCACTAAAAACTGGTCATAACTGTGAATATCTATGTATTAAAAGCAGAATATTTTACTTATTGACCTGCACACTTCATCATGGTGAAAGAGGAGTGACTAAACAAAACAGTATTTGTTTATTATTTCTATTTCTTTTCAGCAAGCATGCTATCATTTTTTGTCTAAAAAAAAAAAGAAGCGACTCAGATAAATGTCCAGCTTATTCTGTATTTCCTGTCCAGGGTAATCGGGCTATAAGCTTTCCATAAAAACTTTTTACATCCCTACTATCTGTATGTTCCAGTGTGCAATGTCCCTAAACCATCTATTATCACTCTTGACTAAATTGAGTACCTTCCACACAGAGACCTCTCAAATTACAGCTGACCCCTCATTTTTTTCTCTGTTGATCTATTTATCATAGAAACATAGAATTTGACGGCAGATAAGGACCGCTTGGCCCACCTAGTCTGCCCATTTTCCTACCTAACAGATAAGCTGCAGATCCTAATTAACCAACAGTTTACTTCCTCCTACCCCCCATCTGCAAGGTTATTTCTATGTTTCTACCAACAGTTGTAGTAGATTGGGGCCTCTTATTATTCTATAAATTGCATTTCTTTCACAAATTGCTAATATCTATGCCAGTTTGAATATTTTTCTTTATTTTCCCCCAGACCACCACAAGTCCTGATCCAAAACAGAGCAATTAAATAACCTGTAAGAACAAAACCAAACTTGGATCACTTCGAGGAGCATAAAAAATGAAATAGGGCCGGCCCGGTGGCACTGAGGATTGAGGCGCTGGATGCCACACCTCGCACCATGCCGGCGACCCAGGTTCGGGAGTGAGCCTGGGTTGTTGGAGGTTGGCAGGGGAGGAGAAGGATTCAGCATCCGTAGGAGGAGGGGGCGATGTCTCGGTGTCCTAGTGGCCTCTAGCAGTGGCTGGGGGTGACTGCAGGTCACTGGCAGGCATGGGGGACGTGCTGTGACCAACGCTGGGAAGGAGTGCATGCGATAACGTGCATGCCCCTGTCCTTTGGCATCATTGCATGCCACAGATGTCATGGGGGAGAACAATTAAACAACAGGCACCAGTCGCAGCAGCATGATGGCCATCTCCATGAGGGACTCGCTCGGCACCAAGGGTGTGCGGCTGTACTGTGTCTGGTCTGGGTGGAAGAGCTTGGGGGGCTCTCCACCTCCCCGCCATGGGGGGCAAGCCGCAGGTGTATGCCGTGGGCCCGAATATGGAGCCGGGGAGTCATGAGAACAGCGGCCAGATACCTCAGGAGGATGCCTGGATGCATGAAGAGGTAAGCAGTCTGGTGGCCAGGGAAAAAAGTACCCCCCAAAAAAATTTGAAATAGGAGTATCAACTGCAAGTGCTCAACCATAAAAAAACAGCTAAAAACAGTAAGATGATAGTAACTAAATAAATCTTTGTGCAGCTTCCACCTTAAAGCCCCAAATATCTTTGTGCTGCTTCCACTTTAAAGCCCCAAGTTATAAAACCCTCTTCTGCAAACAACCTAATTCCTTACTTTCTTCAAACATTTCTCCCTTTCCATGTAACAACAGCTCTTCTTTAAAAATGAACGCTGTGTCAGTCTTAAAAAAAAATAAAAATAAATCCTTAGTGCCCCAAAATAAAAAACAACATAAATACCATTGCAGCCCTTATATTGAATTCAGCTCCGCCATTTTAGTTATTTATTCTTTTTTAAAAAAAAATGTGCTTTGTGTCAAGGGATCACAGCCATGTGACATGCATGAAACTGGTGCCACACTGACCGCTCGAGAGATTTTCAAAAGGTGTAACCCCCAACTGTCGAAGCTCAGCAGTGGAAAACAAGTTGGTGGCAACTGAAAAAAAAAACTGTTCAGATCAACCTCTTTGTGCACAAACCATCAGGACATCCACCGGCAGGAAAACGGCTGCCAATACTTCAACATCCAGCAAATGTTCTCCCAAAACATATTAAAAAACAAATTCACTCCTGGACACAGTACCTGCCAAAGTGTGACCCACAGCAAAAAACCTCCTGATCCACCTAAGACTACCCAAGCACCACCGCATTACTATGAACTCAATTAAAATGTTTTACACTGCATCACAATCAGGAAACAATTTGACCATAAACAGGAGCCTTTCACACTGAAGCACTTACCTTTGGCTTCATACTTAAAAACAATTGAGCAACAGCAAAGCAACTATGGTGATCCGTCCTCTCCCTGATGCAATTGTGTTCAGGAAGGGGAGGTCCCAAGGGTGGTTCCTGTTCCTTTAGACCCACCCAGGCAATCAAAAATTGTCCACTCAATGTTAAAAGAAAACAGCAAAACAAAATGAGGGGTCAACAGCAATTACTTCCGTTTTCTGTAAAAGAGAAAAATGTTATGAGGAAACTAGATAGAAGTTTAAAAGATATGTAGCATCTCAACTACTAAACAGACATTTTCCACATGGTAAAAAGAGTCTCTCACTGTGTAAAGTCAAAATTACTGAACACCTTGGGTAAGTCTTTCTTTAGCCCAAGTTTTGCTGCTTCATAACTGGGGTAGGTTAAAGTTCCTCCTTCTGAAAGCCAAACTTTAAAGATGGTGGGGTGCAGCAAACCGTATTTAATATGAGTATCTCTTAAAACTTTTTTGATGAGTCTGAAAGCATTTCTTTTCTGAATTAGTTCCTGTGGCAGATCATTAAAAAATATCAGCTTATGTCCCTCAAAAAAAATACCAGGTTTGTCAGAAAGCATATGTTGAACATACACTTTTTGCTGAAAGTTCAGAAATCTAATTATCAAAGCTCTAGGTTTCGCTTGTGGAGATGGACGTGGTCTTAGTGATCTGTGAGCCCTTTCCAGAACATAGTTTTTACGTTCGCTTGCGCGCATGCACAAGGAACATTTTGGGAGAGTAGCACACTTGGAGGTGTGCCTCTCCCATCCAATGCACTGCTCCCTTGAGCAGGCGTGGCGGTCCTGCACCAATGGGTGCAGGAGCTCAGTATGACAGCGGTGTTCCTCTGCTTCAAAGGAAAGCACAGCTGCCATACTGAGCATCCTTCATGATCCCCCACTGCGTTATCGCTCCCCAGCGCCCGTCACGCCACCCCCCAAGCTTTCATGCCGCAGCTGGGCCCACCCCAGCATGGCAAGCGTTGTTGCCGACAGGGTGCCCAATCCCCGTCGGCTCCACGGCCCCAAAGCCATCTTGCTGCCGCTGAGCCCACCCAGCGTATAGCGTTCACATTTGTTTTGCCGGCGGGGCTGCCCAATCCCCGTGGCTCCTCGCCCCCATGGTTTGCAGACAGGGTGCCCAATCCCCGACAGCTCCTTGGCCCCCCACATCTTCTGCCACACTGGGAGCCCACCCCAGTGTGGCAAATGTCCATGTCGTTCTTTTTCTTTAAAACCTGTAAAATAAAAGCGGTCCCGGCTGAGTCTCCCAGCCCCCTCCACAACCGCACCCACCCCTGCGCACCCAGCCTCCCCACACCCCCTCACCCCATACTTACCTCCGGACTCAGCCAGCGATGATCTTCGGTGGACCGGGAACACATCTGCACTCTTCAAAGCTGACTGCGAACTGAGAAATGCAGTAAGCTGTATAATAGGGCTAGATAGGGGTTCAACTTTATGCATATCGCGGTCATTTTTGGAATTTTTGCAAATTTTCACCATGGGGTTTTGGGACCCCTTCTCATGAATGATGTCACTGTCATGGCATTATTCAGGCCGAAGGTGATTTCGCGGGCACTGTGCGGTCACTGTGTGAAATCACCCTTCAGCCTCGAATAACACCATGACAGGACATCATTCATGAAGAATCTAAGCCACTTCGTGGTGCAAAAATTCAAAATGACTGTTTCTGGCGCCGCGCTGCGCAGTTCACGCAGGCTCATAAGTTGGCAATTTTCAATATTTTCATTCCAGATTTTCAACACTGCCATTTTATCACACCTTCTTATGAGTTGTACAGCTGTCATTTTTCACATCTCACCCAAAGCGTGTTTCCGCCCATGTGAGCGCACAATGGCGCCAGTCGATGTGTCTGAAATCAATGTATGGAACACATTAAGAAAATCACAGTGACACTGTTCATGAGCACAGGTCTTAAAATGGCTATGTTGAAAATTTGGTGAAAAAATTCCTAAAAATGACTGTTTTACGAGCGTGCGTTGCGCAGTTCTTATGCACACTCGTACGTTTGTGAATTTTCAATATTTGCACTCCAGATTTTCAACATTGCCATTTTACCACACCTCCTCTTGAGCAGTATAGCTGTCATTTTTCACATCCTGCCCAAAATGTGTTTCTGCCCATGTAGCGCACAATGGCACAGTCGGTGTGCGAACTCAATGTATGGGACACATTAAGAAAATCACAGTGACACTGATCATGAGCAGAGGTCTTAAAATGGCTGTGCTGAAAATTTGGTGAAAAAATTCCTAAAAATGACTGTTTTATGAGTCTGCGTTGCGCAGTTCCTACGCACGCTCGTAAGTTTGCGAATTTTCAATATTTTCACTCCAGATTTTCAACATTGCCATTTTACCACACCTCCTTATGAGCACTGCAGCTGTCATTTTTCACATCTTGCCCAAAACGTGTTTCCGCCCATGTAGCGCACAATTGCACAGTCGGTGTGCGAACTCAGTGTATGGGACACATTAAGAAAATCACAGTGTCACTGTTCATGAGCAGAGATCTTAAAATGGCTATGTTGAAAAATTTGGCCGAAAAATTCCTTCAAATAACTGTTTACTACGGCGTGCGGTGCAGTTCATGCGCTTGTAAGTTTCGAATTTCCAATATTTTCACTCCAGATTTTCAACATTGCCATTTTACCCCACCTCCTTATGAACAGTACAGCTATCATTTTTCACATCCTGCCCAAAATGTCTTTACCCCCATGTAGTGCACAATGGCGCAGTCGGTGTGCGAAATCAATGTATGGGACACAGTAAGAAAATCACAGTGACACTGTTCATTAGCAGAGGTTTTAAAATGGCAATGTTGAAAATTTGGTGAAAAAATTCCTAAAAATGACTGTTTTATGAGCGTGCGTTGCACAGTTCCCACGCACGCTCGTAGGTTTGCGAATTTTCAATATTTCCATTCCAGATTTTCGACATTGCCATTTTACCACACTTCCTTATGACCAGTACAGCTGTCATTTTTCACATCCTGTCCAAAACGTGTTTCCGCCTATGTAGCGCACAATGGGGGTAACAAAAAGGTCATGCTGACAATTTATTGTGCAAATACCAGCAATCGCACAGGGCATTAGGGTAAAGCACTATACATGCCAAACACCACTGCAAATACCTGCAAGTGAACGTTCGGCATTGACAAATGCTTGTTAGTGTCATTAGGGGGTCCTGCTACAGTAACTAAGACTTTATTTATGAAATCAATTGTATTGGATCCCTCCAGACCTCAGGCATTCCTACTAGTCTGTTATTATTTCTCCTGCTTCTTGATCTTCTAGTTTACTGGTTAATTTAGATATTGCTTGAGAACAGGCAATTATATCCTTCTGTTCCTTAACTGCACTGTCTTCCAAGCTACTTATTCTGGTTTCTGCGTCTTTGATCTTTTTTGTGTTAACCTGCACTTC